>BPLT01000158.1:0-1400618 GCA_019656295.1 Rhododendron mucronatum var. ripense | reverse complement strand
CCCCCCCCCCCCCCCCCCCCCCCCCCCCCCCCCCCCCCCCCCCCCCCCCCAAACAAACTTTGACTTTAACCCATAACGTATCAACTTTTTGACTAATGGCCCAGAGATGCTTCATGTTAACAGCTTTGTTCCAGTCTTTCATGGATCTAAAACCTAAGCCTCCCTCATTCTTTGTGACACAAAGGTTGGCCCAGCTAACCTTAGCACCAGTGTGCTTTAAATCTGCTCTAGACCATAAGAAGGCACAAAGCAAACTCTCAATCTCCTTGATAATTTTCTGAGGCAAAATAAAGGTAGCGCTCTAGTAACTCTGGATATTAAAGAGAACTGATTGAACTAGTTGGGCCCTTCCTCCATAAGAAAGAAATTTCTGGGTCCAACTATGAATTTTCGCCAAAATTCGCTCTTTCAAGAAAGCACAGTCGGATGAAGTTAATCTAGTACTTATTAAGGAACCCCCAAATATTGCACTGGAAGTTGTCCCACAGAAATGCCTAATAACTGAGACAGCTCTTGCTGCCAACAAAATAGATTGCACTCTTGAGCAAGTTGGGCTGCATTCCAAAAAACCCATGAAAATCCTTCAAAGTATGTAAAATAATATGCAGGGATTTCTCATGAGCACTACTCAAGATAAAAAGATCATTTGCAAACACCACATGTAAAATTGCTTTAGCCTGGCATTTTGGATGGTACTTGAACTCCCCAACTTCTATATTCCATTGGAGCAAGGAAGAGAAAGCTTCCATAACTAAGAGGAAAAGGTAAGGAGAGATAGGATCCCCTTGCCTAAGAACTCTATCTCCTGAAAAGTATTCTTCAAGCCCTCCATTAATCATAATAGAGAATTTAGGAGTTGTAATACATTCCTCTACCCAACCCACAAAAATGGCAGGAAACTCCATAGCTTCCATTTTGTCCAGCAAGAAATCCCAATCCACAGAATCATAGGCCTTCATGATATCAACTTTGATAGCACATCTAGAAGAACCATCATATCTATGACAGTTCCTGATAAGCTCGTGTATAAGCAACACATTATCAACAATACTTCTGCCTTTAATAAAAGCTGATTTGGATACTACAATTGGCAGAGCCTGTTGCATTCGATTAGCTAACACCTTAGTAACAACCTTATAAACCACATTGCAGCAAGCTATGGGTCGATACTCCTTAATAGAAATGGGATTTGAAGTCTTTGGAACCAGAGTAAGGGCAGTAGGGTTCCATTCCTTAAGAATATAGCCCTTCTCATAGAAAAGAAGAACAACATCAATCAAATCCTGCCCCACAATGTCCCAATTATTCTGGAAAAAACTAGAGCAGAAGCCATCCGGGCCTGGAGCTTTATCCCCCTTTATAGACTTGAGAGCACCCCTGATTTCCTCCACTGTAACAGGTTTAACAAGGTCCCTTTGCATCAACCTAACCCCATCTGCATTGACCAAGATTAAGGTCTTATTCCTCATTCTGTTAGAAGAAACCTTATGATGAAAAAACTTAGTGTTCTGATCACCAACAGCCAACCAAGCTACCCTGGACTTTTGCTTTTTAAAAGATTCTTCAGCTGCACTTAGATCCATAAAATTCTTAAGAGCAGCTTGTTCTTAGGCCCTTAAACTATCATCCCCCACATGCTGACTACACATATCCTACAGATTTTCCTACTGATGTCTAGCCTTTATAGCTTTCCCAGAAATATTTAAGAATCACTGAGCATTCAGTCCCCTCAAAACAAGTTTCAGACGTCGGAGTTTTGAAGACAAACTAAAAATTGCAGACCTAGAAACAGGCTGAGTCCAAGAGTTTAACGCCAACTCCTTAAATGAGTGATGCTTCATCCAAAAATTAAAGAATCGAAAAGGCTTTTTGCATTGCACAACATGAAGAATAGACACTAATAAGGAGCTATGATCCGAGATCCCTGGAGCATGAACCATAGCTTCAGATTCAGGAAAAGAGTCCAATCAGCTGACATTGACCACCACTCGACCCAACTTGCTCATGTTCACTCCTCCTCCCCCTTGTTTATTAGACCATATAAACCAAGCACCTCTAGTGATAATCTCCTCCATATTGATATCAAACAAAAACTGTCTAAATTCAGAAGCAGCAACAACATCGAAAGTCCCCATTCATTCAGATCGTCGACACACCACATTAAAATCACCCATCTGGATCCATGGAAAGTCTCCAATAGAAGAGAACAAAGATCTCATAGAGGCCCATAGCACTCTCCTATCAGTCACGGCATTAGCCCCATACACAACAGAGACATAAAATATCTGCTTAGTTTTCAGGCATGTCACTTGAACACACAATAATTTGTTAGAAGTAAAGACCCACTGAACCCCCAAAACGCCAAGATCCCAGCCAAGCACTATTCTAGCAGGACTATTAGCCCTAGAGTTATCAAAAACCATCCAGGAAACAGGGAAACATCTCGCACCAATAGCACCAAGGTTCTCCTTCCTAACCTTAGCCTCCAAAACACTACAAAAACTTAATTTCTGAGAGACAATAAGAGACTTAATCTTTTTGTTTTAAGGGTTATTCAGTTCCCTTATATTCCAACTAGCAACCTTGAAAGCTAACGGCGGGACTTCCTACCCCCTCCTCCCTTACTAGAAGGACCTTTCCTATGGCCTTCTTGCTAGAGCCTAGAGGAGAGGTAGATATCTATGGAGGAGCTAGAGAAAAATCCACAGCAATCTCAGCTATCAAACCAGCACTCCCATGCTTAGATTCATCAAATAGCTCATCAGGAAGAGTCACATTCTCAACAACAGTCCCATTAGCCGTAGTGTGAATTCTTAAATAAAATGAGCATTCGTAATTTTTTTAAGCAAGTTAAACAAAGTTGGATCAATGTAAGTGCTAGCAAACGGGGTCATAATATCACGAGAAGTGTGAGATTTCCTCGCCATTATAGAACGGGGCGATGGTAAAAAAAAAAACACGGCCCGGTTCGCTTTGAACGGTTTACCGGTCGAGGTCTCGGTTTCCTAAACTTGTCGGGTCGTGTAATCCAGACATGAACCGGACTGCTTACTGCCTCTCTATAAATAGCTCAGAGGGCTAGGGCTCAAAATTTGATTGGGAAGAGAAGACTCCGACTTATAGCGATTCCTACCCAAACGGTTACTCTTTTCTCCACGTCGTCTCTCTCTCTCTCTCTCATGCAAAAAGTGTTAATTTTTTTGTCTTCTTTTGTCTTCGATTATTTGGTTCCCTATTGGTATACACATGTTCTACTTGCAAGTGGGATTGATTTCAGTTGGTGCGTGTTGCAGGCCTGTTGATCGATACGCATGGGTTACGAGTCGGACGACACCTCTCAGGACGGTCGGGATGAAGGTGGGTTCAAATCGTTTTGGAAATTCTGTGAATGTTATAAAATCATGCACGACAAGGTTTGCGCAAACTAGCTATTGAATGCTTAATAAATCAAAATCGTTGTTAACATCAATTAGAAAACTAGGTTTTGCAAGTGCGAAGGTTCATAACCCCAATGGGGTTTGGCCCGAGTGGCAAAGTGCTTGCTCCCATGTAGTCTCAGGGTCGAATTAAACGTTTCAAACCTGGCAGCCACCGGAGGTTTGCCTGGTCATTAGCTTCGGGGGCCTGAATTAGTCGTGCGGCGCACTGGCTAACTCGAACACTCGATTTACAAAAAAAAAATCGTACTTTTTTGATGGACATGATGAAGTGTTTATCCACGAGCACCAGAACGACGAGGTTAGGTTGTTTATTGGGACATTGTATTTTTGTTCAATTTTAGGCCCATCGCAGTAGTTTAGCTCTAATTCACATGTGATTTCTTTGGTTTGTTGGAAAGTTAGTAGTTTTGTTGGAGGAGATGGAGTGTTTGCCCATGACTCCATGACGGCAAACGCTAGCTGTTGAATGCTTAAAGCAATATGTAAAATGGTTGGTTAACATTCATTTAACTAATAGATTCGGACATCCTATTATGTCTCATTTCCTGACCCAATGTAGTAATTTAGCTCCTCTTCACATGGTATTTCAGTGGTAGGTGGGAATGTATATGATTATGTGGTTATGTTACATAAAGTGATGGATTTAAGATTTCAACTTTGGGGGTGCGAAGTTATTGATTGAGGGGTTGAACCATTATAATTTTGTGATCATCTACAAATCTGTTTGTATAATGAGATTTTGTATAATTGGCGGTGCCAACACCCCCTCCACCCGTTGTGCATCCATCATGGGGAACATCTGAGATCTACTCAAACTGGAGAACTACTGCAAAGCGATGAGCTGCAAGTTCAGTGGTAGATGGGAATGTATATGATTATGTGGTTATGTTACATAAAGTGATGGATTTAGGATTTCAACTTTGGGGGTGCGAAGTTATTGATTGAGGGGTTGAACCATTATAATTTTGTGATCATCTACAAATCTGTTTGTATAATTGGCGGTGCCAACACCCCTTGCACCCGTTGTGCGTCCATCACGGGGAACATCTGAGATCTACTGAAACTGGAGAACTACTGTAAAGCGATGAACTGCAAGTTTAGAATGGAGTCATATAAAAATATGTTTTTCTATTTTGAGCTCGATTGCCAGACAAAATAGGTCGACTCTTGAGCTCATTTGCTAGACCAAATAGTGTGTTTCATGCTGTTTATTTTATGGGTTTCGCTAGCCAGTGTTGTATAGTTTCTTTATTTATTGCCATAAAAAGGTATTGCTATATTTACTATGATTTTCCTACAAAGACCATGTAACAAGACTAATGATCAGATACAAGTGCTTATGTTTATCATTGTTTCCTCTGAAATTTTTGGTTTCTTGATTTGTTAGATGATGAAGATGATTATGAAGAGGCTGGTGGGGGTAACCGGCTTTTGGGATTCATGTTTGGGAATGTTGATGGCTCAGGAGATCTGGATGTTGATTACCTTGATGAGGTAAGATTCTTTTCTAGACGTTATCATAAGTTGCTTTCTATGCATATTCTTGTTCGTTATTACTTTATAAATTGAACCAGCCTTCGTAAATATACAGAGGTGCACCATTATGCTTTTGTATTAAGTTTATGATTCGAAATGGATTTTGTCACGGCTCTCCTGTCGAAAACAAGCAACTTTTGTTTTGCTTGCTTCTTCCCACTTCACCACCCCCCACCCCACCCCCACCCGGTAACTGCAATGGAGCATATGATATTCGAGCTCTGCTTAGAAGTTGAGTTGACCAGCTATTGAGTTCTTAATCTTTCCTGTTGAACTGGTTCTATGAAATTTTTGTTGTTCATTAGACATTTAAAGTGTATCAACGGGATTGGTGAAAATTGGCTTCGCGTGTGTCCTTGTAAGTCATAACATCCTTTTTTGCAAGTAATATTTGCTGTTAACTGCTTAGGAAATCAAAGCATGATTGCAAAAGAAAGTTCATGATGCTGGAAGTAACTAATTGAGGTTGTGACCTGATAGGTTATAAAATTTGATCTAATGGGGAAAGGTTTCCATTTATAGGTCAACAGCCAATAAATTAGCAAACTTAGTGCTGCTGTACTTATCTACTGTTGAATTGTACAAAACTGTTACCTTTATACATGGATTGCACCGGAATTTTGAATAAAGTTTTGCATATAATAACGATGTTTACATATGAAGATCTAGTTTCATCTTGCAAGTGATTTTCCACCACTCTAGTTATATATGTGCAAGTATAAAACAATCTCCATTATCCCATGTTCTGAGATAGGCAGCTTCAAGGCCATTTTATGTCATGCAATAGACTTCATATCCTTCTAATAATGCATCAGTGGAAGAAAGCAAGGAAGGATTTGACATCTAAAACTTGATGTTTATTTTTAAGATAAGAAAATAGGTTGAATTGCTTTCTTGCTCGAGGTCTCAAATCTTAGTGATCGTGTATGCAGCTTGCTGTTTTACATATTGTTCATATGCCATACTTCTGATCCTTTTTAAGGACACATCTTCCAAAGCTTAATACTTGCTCCTGAAATATGCTTGTATGCTCTTATTGCTCTCACACTTCGTTCTTTGAACAATCAAATTGTCCAAAATCTTTTTTGACGGAATTTTATTGTGCTGGATTGGCGTTCCATCGCAACGAACCAAGTCTCTTTTTGTGGGCTCCCGTAGCTCAGTTGGTTAGAGCGTTGGTCTTATGAACTGAAAGCCGTTCGAGCCCCGCCGGGACCTTTTGCTCATTGTTCCTTGTTCGTAGGTTGTTGTTTCCATAAGAAAATTATTTTCTTCCCTCAGAATGTAAAAGATCTAACTTTGTCTCTTTAACCTCGTGTATCTATTATCCTGTGCAGGTGGTCTAATGGTATGAATTAGCTTAGATGGAAAATGGTGATCAGGTTATAAATATCTAGCGACATAATCCACGTGGGAGATGCAGAAAACCTTTTAATGGATTACAAGGAGTATACATGCAATAGTTACTAGTTAGGGCTTAGATCAACGAAAAAGTGTATTCCTTCTCTTGCAGTTCGTAGATATCATTTTAGTACAAGTGCATTAGGGCACTCAATTTGCATTAGGAGCCTTACCTTCCTATTTTTCTTCAATCCTAGATGGTGACAGAAAATACAAAAGAGGAAATTAAGGAAAAGCAGAGGAGAAAAAACCTGCCAAAAGGTAAAGTACGATAATAGCAAATTATAAATGACGCCATTCTCTAGTCTCCGAAATGAGAACTAGGGAATCCTCTTACAGGGACCCAAAAAATAATAGTTAGCTCTCTCCCACAAGGAATCATCCGCATCAACTTTATCTTCAAAACTATTGGAGACTTGGACTCTGAAAATGAGGAAATTTTGGTTTCTATGGATGTGGCTCTGACCTTTTAGTTGGACTGTCATCTAACAAACGACTAGAATTTCAGGTTTCTAACAGAAATATGCATATGCTTGAATGATATAATACATAATGCTTTATGGCACTTTTTAAGTACCATCTAGCCTTGGAAATGAGAGAAAGGAATAAGACAATTTGCATTTTTCCATTTCACAATGTTCTTGACATGTGAATTGGATGAACCCGGGCAGTTAGACACAGCCATAGGAAACCCATACCTGAGTCCTTGTAACATGGTGGGAAATACACTTTAGGTTGAGAACCGGTGGTCCCTTGAATGAGATATAAATTTGGTATAGAGATGTCATACGATAGATTTATACTATACACGATTGAGATCTCAGGCTTGATCATTTTGTGTCGTGTTCACTAGTCTTTTGACTCCCATTCCATATATTTTCTGCATTTTTGCAGATCCTTCAGCACTTATGCTAAAGTTGTGATTGTGTTCCTTAGGATGCGAAGGAGCATCTTGCTGCATTGGCTGACAAACTTGGTTCATCCTTGACAGAGATTGATGTATGGGAACTGCAATGTACTCTGTATATGTTTTTCAACAATAATTTGGGGAGGCTTTAAGTTATGAAAAATTATTGAGTGGTCTTGGCACACCGTCACGTGGTGCCCCAACACACTAGATATTTCTGTGTGGTCTACCACTAAGTGTATGGACTCCACAGAAATATGTGATATTGAGAGGTGTTGGGGGGCACCACCAAGACTACTGTATCATTATTCAAGTTACAAGCATCCATAGTCTTATATTGGTTCAGGGGAAGGTACAATCCGAGTGTTTGCTTTCATCTTGTGATGCTAATTACTATATTTGATTTACAGTTGTCAGTAAAGTCATCACGGACACCTGTTGATGCTGCTGAACAAGGTGATGTCGCATGCCCGTAAAAAGCTCATCTCCTGTTGTGAAGTTGTTATCTTGATTTCTATAGCAGATAACTGAATTTCTCTTGAAATACTTGCTCCTACAACTTGTTAGCACTAGTGTGAATTAATGTAAAAGGCACACCGAGGTGCCAAGATCTTCTTGGCCTAGGCATGGCGTCATTGTAGTCTCAGACTCTCTGTTGTGTATGCACTCAATTGATCAATACGGTACGACACAAAAAGGTCCCTTGAACTTGAACTCATTATGGTTGTTCCTGTTGCTCAATTGGGGATGCCCAGTATAACTTTCGTGGAATTAGAAACAGAAAAGGAACCCAGGTGCTTCAGGACAAAAACCACCAGCGAAAGAACTTGCAGGGTGTAAGAAAATTCGGCAGGGAAACTAAGGGGATTAATGGATGTGAACCTTGGAACAGAACCGTTGAAAAATGTGGCAGAGAAGAAGAGAATTACCTGGACTGCAGCCGAGGAAAAAGAACACCCAGAGACCAGTGAATATATAGGAGAAGAACTCCTGTTGGACTAGACAGAAAGAAGAGGAAAAACTGAGGCTCTCTAAGTGTGTGCCTCGCCGAAAGGGGGTAATTCGCCAAAAACCTCACTCCTTGAGCTCCCCATTGAGTGCACCTTCGCTGAAGGGCACTAAGACATAAATGAAGATCGCTAGTGTGATGTCCAATGAAGGGCAACAAGGTCGTTGTCTATTGAGTGAGAGATTGTGACTTCTCACATCCATGTCGGTGGGGTGTGGAAATCTCAAGTGAATGAGTTATATATAATGAAAAGCCACTTGCTACTAAAGTAGCCTGAGTTCAAGCTTTTGGGCGAAGTGTGGGCCCACTTTCATAGTGCATGAGTGCGCGCCTTGCACGCATCAAAAGGCTTGTTCCTTGCATTTCAAAAAGTTAAATGATGCTCACTAAGTGAAGCTAGCCATAAGGCTTTCTTCTTGAGCATCTAGTTGTGCACCTAAGCGCGCGCTAGCCTTGTGTTTTACAGCGCTGATTAACTCTAGGGTATTTAGATTTATGGAAGACAGGTCCCGAAACATTGGGTGTTCTGTGCTTCATTATTGCTATGTGATAACTAGTCATAAAGTTGAAGTCAGCCAAAGATACGGTTTTTGCATTCGTGATGCTTGGTTTCAGGCAAAATAATGTCTATAATAGCTGAGATGGTATGTTTGTTAGTTTGTTAACGAATTTGAATTGACTGAACTCGCTTTGTGGTTCACATGCCCAATGTTCCTTTCAATATTATTCCGAGTAGCATGATGAGAGATTATTTTTAGACTATTTTTCTGGCACAAAATGCGTGTATGAAGCAAGGGTTGATATGTTTGGCTGCCTTCACGGGCTGCGAGAAAGTGCTAAATGATCTGAACGTAAAGGAGTAACAATTACTCTGTCAATATGACTTGGAATTTTTCCAAAAGCAAATATTTCCTCCAAGATCTAGCTGACAGTGGATTGATTGCAATTGATATGTTTTATTCTGAAAATAGCTTGAATTCTTGTGGTCTACATCATATTTTATTTGAAGGAAGATGCATGACTAATCACAGTTGTTGCCACGAGGATTCCGACATGATTTTTGCCTTTTTTCTTCTATTGGACACCTATTCTTCTTGATGCCTTGATGGTATTCCAGAACCTGGAAGTGTTTGTATCATTGCTCTTACTATTATGAGACAAATTTTCAGTCTACTTCCCAATTATACAGTCTACTTCACAATCATACTCGATGGCCTGTTTCTAGTTATATCTCTGACTGAGATGGTTGGGTTTTTGGCCGCTAGATTATGATGAGAAGGCTGAAGATGCAGTTGATTATGAAGACATTGATGAACAGTATGAGGGACCAGAGATTCAAGCTCTTTCTGAGGAGGACTACTTGTTGCCAAAAAAAGACTATTTTGCTACAGAAGTTTTAGAGGCTATGTTGGTGCAAAAGACTTCTGTGTTTGATGATGAAAATTATGACGAGGAGGATGATGCAGCAGGATTTGAGAACGAGCATGAGTTAGTGGACACCAATGCTGAAGTTCAGACTATTCCTTCATTAGGTTGGTTTACTATGTGGTCTATGGTCCACTCATATCAGTTTGGTTGAAATTTGGTTGTGTAAGGAACCAAATGTCAAATTGTATGTTACAGTTATTGAACGTGATCTTCATTCAGTGCCTTCTTGGTCATCGATTTTGTATATGTATATCGTAGGAATCTTTTTCTTGAAACACATTTGAGTGGTTGTGACTCCTATCCTAGCTGCTTTCTTCCTTTCAATGTACTTTCTGTTAGATACCAGTCAATTCTTATAGTTTATGGCTTCCCATTGTTCTTATTACAAAATTCATTTACCATTACCCATTAGGACTTAATATGGACGTTTCCCCCTCTAACTGGCTTTTCAAGGGACTTAAGATCAGTTATTTTGTTTTGTCTTTATATTATCTCTCTCTTACTCTCTCTCCCTAGCATCGTACTTATGATGCGAATTGAGTAGTCTGCCAGACATTATTATGGTTTTTACGGTGTTATATGCATATTGCTTTCGATTTGTGCTTCCAATGCCATTTCGCATGTAGCTGATAACCTTAATCCGTCATGAAATCCATCATGAGGCATTTATATTGGTTAAGGTGTTTTTGACATGTACAAGTTTGCTCAATTGGCAATTTATTGTGCTACTCTCAGGTGTATGTTGGCATTGATAAGTCTAGGAAAAGGAAATTATTCCTTGTTTATCGTGTTAATATTTGCCATGTTCGTTTGTTTCCTGCTTTCTAGGTGCGCTGGTTGATACCTCCACTGTCCTCACTGAAGGTGAGAGGTTTCATGGGAATGACCTACAGACCGATTCTTTTGAAACAGAAACAGAAACAGAAACAGAAAACATGGCTGTTGATTTGGCAGATTTTCAGGTCTGAATTTAACCCGTTTCTGTCTTTTATTATTATTATTTATTTTTATTGTTATTGTCATCCTTTACTTACAATTGTATTTTGGCTCTTACTGCGGTTTCCAGTTTCGTTTCCTTGATATTTCTGTTGATCTTGGAGTGATTCTGGTTGCTGTCGTGAATTAATTAATGTCGCCCAATTTGAGTATATCAAATTCCATATCTTTTTGTTATTTGGTATTAGCTTTGTTGCAGGAACCTCCTATGTGGGTGGCGAATCCACCTCGGAACCTCGCTCCCATTGAGAAAAGAACCCGCTCCCAACAAGGATAGACCTCTTAAGCATATAAACCCAAAAGAAGCAAAAATTAAAGACAAGCAAGGGAAAAGACAAAGTAATGATAAGATATGATAGAAATATTAACTTATATTTACTTAATTACTTAATATAACCATAATATTACTTAGTCACTTAGACAATCTTTGCAATTGACATGAGTGATGCATAATAATGTCTACTTGCATTATATATTTTCATGTATTACTTCTAAACGCTCCCCTTCCCGAAAGAAGAATTCATATAATCCTCCCCCACCCTATTCCCCCCGTTTCGTGCAACTAAGATATGGAGAACAACTAGAATCACATATTAAAATTATAAATATTTTATGTTTTGCAATTTAAGTGGTAAAATAATATTTTCTTTTTGACATTTAACTATAGTAATATACATAAAACTATTTATAATTTAAATAATTTTTCCTAAATGCTCCCGACGGTGCTCCCACACTTCTATGATCATCTGCTTCCCCGCCCCCGCCCCTGCTGCTGTTCCCAATCCCGCTTCGTGCAACTAAGGGTATTAGAGTACAGGAAAGTTGTTTTCATGATGTAAATCCTGGTGTTCTATTATATAATGGAAACAATTAGAATTCGACGCCATATACTTTTCGACTGATACTTAAGAGTTCCTAGATTTTATGCGACAATGTTTATATTCTTTCCTATCGGAAGCATACCACTTAGAAATAGGTTGAAGTATCCATATCCTATGTTACATGGACTCGGGTGCGAGTATCGGGTGCGGGTGCGAGTCCAAGAGTCGGACCTTCCTAAACTTAAATCTTAGGATACGTGGATATGTGTCCCCAACTCGGGTACGGGTACGGGGACACGTCCTGAACTCTTTTTAGTATTATATATTGCATAATTTTCCAAGATTATGTTCTGTAAACTATGTTTACAAATGCAGTTAAACAAGAAAGGGTTAAGAAAATTATGTTTTTGCTATTTCCCTATTCTTGTCTCTGTGAAATACTAGAAATATCGCTTTTCTAGTAATTTGATAGTCCTTTTCTGTAAGTATCTTACAGTTAGAGGATCCGAGTGTCCAAAAGGATACGAGTGTCGGACACATCGACACGGGTACTTGAGCCAAAATCAAGGATCCATGTAACATAGTCCATATCCGGACATAATGGATGCAGATGCATATCTCGGACCATGTATCAAATTGATTCCCCGAATTCTCTGGACTATCCTCTATGACATTCAACTCTGTGTAGCTATTTTTTTGAGGTGAACTCTGTGTAGCTATGAAACATGGGTACTTCCAAAAAGGTTGCTGTAGGAGTACCCTGCAGGCCTGCACGTGTATAGCTGCATGCGTACCCAGTACATGATAATACTGGTCTATTTTTTGATTTCTTTGGGCTTGAATTATTATTTGGTACTGTGATGAGGAAGAGTGTTGCTCTCCCTTGTTTCTGTTAGTTGAACTAACTATTATCTCCCTGAGCTTACCCCTTTAGCAATTCAAAGTTTTAACATGGCTGGGTAGTTGGTGGGTTCCTGTCTCTGTGCTGATAGAGATAATAACCTTGTTAGTGCTCTCCCCAGGTTAAAATTACCCCAATAGATTTTCCTTGTATTATCATAGACACCTCTTCTTTTTCTATCATGCTAACTTTGTTTATGTGGTTTTGCACCTACTCCTCGCAGAATTACTCTGGTTGTCTTAGTATTTATTATGTCTACTCTTGCTGCTTTTTGCATGCTATTTTAGGAACCAGAAGCTCTAGTGGAGCTGCTTGATGATAAAGTTCTACTCCACTTCCTATGTTATGCGTAGAAGATGGGGCAGTAATCTTACGCTTCTCCGAAATCTTTGGTAATTTTGAACCGATGAAGAAGAGAGAGAAGAAGGACAGGAAGTACACAATTTCTAGAGGTATATGGTTTTCGAGTTCTGTGTAAGGGATAATCTTCCAGAATTGATGTTTCAATCCTTTCCATGGGAAGTTTACACTCTGATTTGTACAGTGGCTTGGTATATGCCTTTTATATAACTTTCTTGTAGCCTCCTTGGCTGCTTCCTGTCTCCATTTATTAAACTTGATTTACTTTTTATTTGCAATGGTGTCAAAAGGATTTGGTGTTTATCTCTGTTCCTATTTGCATGAGGAGAATTCCCTATCGATGTCTCTTGTTTTTTTTTTTTTCTCCATTCCCTCAGAGAAATACAAGTCCATGGATACTTCAACATTGTTGAGAGGATGAAGAGGGATTCCTGAAGGGCTCTTGCCTAGGTTTTCCTATAATTGAAACATGCACATGTAATTGAGATGATGTTTCGGGAAGAATGGACTATGAATTACAATCAGAAAATTTGGTTTGTTCAAGGGGCTCCCATGTTGGCTCCACAGTTTGATGAGCAAAGGCAAGACTCTTTTCTCCTGCTGAACCAATGAAAGCGGATACAACGATAGACTTATCTGCAGAGTGAACCACTTTATCACCTAAATTTTATCCTCTTGATCAGCTAAACTGGGAAGATAAAATAATTTGGAATGATTCTCCTACACAGAGTGACAATGCTGCCGAGAGTTATGAGACCGCTGGACCTGACTCTGAAGATCTGTTAAGTGTTCACCAGAAGAGGGGCTGGAAAATAATCAGTCAGATTTGGAGATAGAATATGATGAGAAAGATCATGGTTCTTTCTGCGTAGGTGCTCAGTTTTGGTGGAGCCCTTTGGTCAAAAGATATTTTGGGTTGTACAAAAACTTCATCTCTCTCTCTGAAACCGGATATCATCCCCAACTTTTGAGGTTGGGAGTCGCGGTGGGACCTCCAAGCAACTTAGATGGCAGAGAAGATGTTACCAAAGAGAACCACTTAAGTGATGCCATAAAGCATTTTAGCAAAACTCAACGTAGAAAACAGAGACATGATGGAAGGATCTTGGTTGGACAGAATAATTTGGGAATCACATCAATCCATTCCAAAACCAAAGCTAATCCTGATCTTCAGGATGAACAGATGCTCTTTGAAGTTCTGGATAACAGGGAGGGTAAACACCTTCAACTTCATGCTGGGGCTATGTTCGTAACCCGCTCTGTGAAGTCCAGTGGTGGTGATTCTACAGAGCCAAATGGCATGGAGGTCTATCGGGTGCTCGATTCAACATTGCGAATGACAAATTCTATTCCAACAGGAAAGTTTCTCAGCAGTTGAAATCACATTCTAAAAAGCGTGCTGCTCATGGTGTCAAGTCTTGCATTCAATACCTTGCACTTAAGCTGCAGACGATGAGGCCGAAGTTAAGCAAGTAAGATCAAGTGCTTTATCTCACTTGCAGTTATACTAGACACTTATATTGTTGGAAAATGTCAACATAATTTGGACGTTGCTCTTCTGTTGTATGTCACGTGGCTTAATGTCTTTCAGCAAACCATTTCGAACCATTTCAGCAAATGTTTGTAGTTAAGTTAGCTTTGCATACTCTAGACAGACAACTAACCAGGTCTTATTGTTTTTATCTTAGAATGTAGAATATAAAATGCTCTGTGTAGTAAATAACTATTTCAAGACACTTATATCCATAGATACATTGTTGAATTAGTCATCAAGCGTGCATAGGTTAGATATAAGCAGGCTTTTTCATCAAGTATATATTGGTTAGTTGGCTTCATGGTGGGGTGTAGGGATGGACCCGGGGGTTGGGGTGAGGATGGTTCCGGCCGGGGCAACCTTCTCCCCAGAACTAGAGTTTGTTAGCAGCCTATAAACAACCGCAAATCAACGAATAATTATTCAATAATGAAGGGAATTCTTGGGATAACTTCTTGGTACTGAACTGAACAATCTTTCATGTGTTGCACCGTAGCTAATAAGTGAAATGCATTTTGAGTGATCTGTTGTTGTGACCGTCTTTGTGTGCTTTGAAACTTGCAGGCCAAACCTTCCTTGCATGTGTGTGCGCGCTCGCATTCGCGTGTGCTCACTGTATAAGCAAAATTATTTCTCACTTTATAAGCAAAAGTATTTGGAGAGATCTGCTTTGAGCTGTTTTTCCATGTGCTTTCTGTCTGCAGCTTGAAATATCATCTTTGTTGTCGCTTCTGTATGTGAGTGCTCTTCTAATCATGCAGAATAACTGTGATTACTGACTGAATTGAGGGATTCTTTGGGTTTTTTTTTTTTGTTGTCTTTCTCGTATTAGCATTTCATACTTAGGCTTTGCTGTGGTTTCTAAGTTAAGCTCTGTGTTATCTATAGTTCCGGTTCTTATAAAAAAAGAGAGGTTGTCTATGTTTCCAGAAAATTCTAAACCAATTCTTTTTCAGCAAAGATATTGCCGAATTTTCACCGGCCAAAAGCTTTATGGTATCCACACGATAATGAGGTGGCACTCAAAGAACAAGGGAAAACTCCTTTGCCCAAGGACCAATGAAAATCATATTGAAAAGCTTGGGTGGCAAAGGAAGTAAACTTCACGTGGATGCCGAAGAGACCATTTCTTCTGTCAAAGCAAAAGCTTCAAAAAAGCTAGGTGCTTGCCTACCTTATGCATGCTATTTTTCTTCTTTTAATGCTTGCCCTTGTTGTTTGCATAATGTCTCGATGGTTTCTCTCTTTGTTAGTAGTTTCATTCACTATGCCATTATTGTTTTGGAATAACTGGTACCTTTTAAAGTTACTTTATTTTTCTTTCTGCAGATTTTAAACCATTGGAACCGGTAAAATATTTTATTCTGGACGAGAGCTTGAAGACTATAATCCCTTGCTGCTCAAAATGTTCGTCCGAAACTCCTTGCTTCATCTTGTTCGTACAAAAGTACATTTGTTGCCCAGAGCGCAAAAGGTTCCTGGTGAGAATAAGTCTTTGCGACCTCCTGGCGCATTTAAGAAGAAATCTGATCTTTCTGTCAAAGACGGCCATGTCTTCCTTATGGAGTAAGTTTCTCCAAAAATTAGATCCAATATTCATCTGTAGTTGGGGTTCCTTTGGGTTATAAATGAAGTTAATTGGCTAGATCATTTTTTGTCAAATGGGTGTTCTGCTTATAGCCTCTTCTGATGGCTAGGTTATATTTTATGTTGTTCTTAACTTAATAGTTTCCTTAACGCTCTACATTTTCTTAATTAACTTTGTGTAGCTTATTTGCATCCCATTTTGATTCGTTGACCTTTTGTACTTGAAATCATTTTCTTATAAAGTATTTTTGTTAGTCACTCTACTTTCACTCAATGATAGATTGCTTAAAATTGAATTATCTGTAGCATTTGAACAATTGAGGTAGATATAGGTTCCTTCATTGTTTGAATATATGACTTATTGATTTCCTTAAATTCTTTTTCGGTCTGGATTTAAACCATGTTGGTTCATGTGCTATTATGTCTGTTCCTTTAGTTCTGTTCTTGCTTTCAGGTGGCCTAGGTTAAATTTTCTCTGTTAGCTTAAAAAACTGGTCAGTTAATTCCACTTGCATGCTTTATTTGTCTTGATGCACGCCATGTAGGTTCATGTGTTCGTATCTCTGTTGCTGTAGATCTTTTCTTGCGTACTGTAGTCATTATTGTTTTCTAAGTGGCAACAACCAAGTATATTAATAAGCAAGACAAAAAGGTACAAGAGGGAGGGGACTAGAATGGCTTGGGATCCTCTGTCCTGTTTTCCTGTCCGTCCTCTGTCCCGGTCTTTAATGTTCACCATGGGTCCATCTTCTAACTTCAAACTTTACCCTTTCAGCCTCTGTCAAATTCTCTCGCTGCCGACAAATATCTCCAGTCGAAGAGTTGGGAAAATCAGAATGTTAGTCTACACCCCAACTTGTTTGCTCTCCCTGATCACTGAGTTTGTGATTTTCCCAAAACCTAACCGATAAGCAAATTTTTCCGGTCAAAAACCTAGAATCTGGCTCCTAATCCATACCTGTAATACTATTGACTCGAATTTTGACATCATTGATTGAGTAAAGAGGGGTTTTTATGGGGAAAGGAGGGCTAGCCGAGGGTTGACTGTTTAATCAATAAGATGGACGCATGGTGGTGACCATTAAACATCGGGACAGAGGAGGGCAACAGGGAATGGGACAAAGGATCCCAAGCTGACTAGAATACCACCAAAGAAAAGTACGGAAAGGAAACAAGACTAAATAGAAGTCTAGCTACAAATCCCACACCCATCCATGATATCTAGAAGTATAAATCAACATTATCCCTTAAGGAGGAGTAGAGATCAAAGCCCAAAAGGAATAAATAACATGCTATTGGATAAAGATCCGATATTGTAGAACTTGTCCTCAAACGCCCTAGTATTCGCTCCAACCAAATAACCTAAAAGATTAAGTAAACACAAATCCACGAGGCGTTCGTCTTCTTGTTACATCTAGATCCAAAACTCCTAGAATTGATTGATAGCAGTTGGGAACAAGAAGCCGGGGCACGCAACAAATATGCCCATTTGATGCAGCTGATGTCATAAAGATAACACGGAGGGCAGTGCCAAATTAAATGGTCAAAATTCCTTTCTCCTACACGTGATGCGTCATTGAGGCTACATATTGCAATTTTACTTTCATTTTGGCAAGTATTTAGTTTCTCTTTTGAAAGATATCATTAGTCATGAAGGTGCTACGAGCCACACAAAAACCTGGACTGTTTTCGTAGCCATAAGTCGCACAACTTTCCGAATTTCTTTTGAAATGAGGAAAATGAATATAGTATTTATTACTTATTAGCAAAGATTTTATCAAAGAAAGACCAAATTCTCGATGAATGAAGAGACCACCCTAAATATCACTATCATAACGATGGAAGGAAATGTTATCAAGATTAGCCAGTAAGGAAACTCTACTTCAACCAACTTACAGTTATTGGGATTTCAAATGAAGATGAAATTCTATGATATTGGAGTCAAATGAGGGAGTTCCATAGAAGGCATGGGAATATGAGGCGAGGGAAGTGAATGATACAAATGTGGTAAGAATATTCATTAGAGGGTATACCCTATGGGTTTTAGATGAAATTTGACACAGAACGTTGCCTCTTTTCATGACGACCACTACTGTTAATGGAGACAAATGTCTGGGACCTCAAAGTAGAAATAAGCATTATGATTTGAGCCTAAGACAACGAAGTAATAACTAGGAAGCCTCAATTTAGTGGCTCTAACTGTACCACTTGGTGCTGCATACTTTATTTGAGTTATTTAGCAACATTTTAATTTCGAAAACATGTTCAGTTTGAAGCAGGGAAAAAAAACTGGAACGTGAAGGTAACAAAACAAACTACCCCGAGCTAAGGCTGTCTGAGCCGATTTCATGTTTCTGGATCTACACAAATCTGTCCACTGTGTCTTATTAATATTTTGTCTGAGAGTGAATTTGAAATGAAAGGACTAGATTATCCATTCCTTCATCTTTTCTATTAGTTTCTGTTTTATCTACCAATAAAGGCCTATGACCGACTAGTTTCATTTGAACTATTTCCTATCAACAAGCACCAAAGAACCAATGGCGGTGCTTAATAACTTATGTGGTGAAGTCTTTAATAGGAGAGGTTTTTGCGTTCGTGGACAGCGACCTAATTGAGGAATAATTGCAAGTCTTTTTTGGTCCTTAATTTGGAAGCAAATGCAGAGACCATGATTCAGTAGGACTGTCCGAGCAATCAAGGAGGGACTGTCTGAGCAACCAAGGAGGATGGAGTTCTTGGTCTAGTAAGATGACTATGGGTTCATGTGAGAGAGGTTGGATGTTGGTGAGTGAAAATAGAGATGAAGGGGTGAGAGAGAAAATACTCAGGCACTAGGGATGAGCTAGGGCATACCTACTCTTGAGCTTGGGGGCTCAATTAGGCGTGTTGGTTTTACGTGGTATTCTATTTGTATATAGTGGACTCTCTCTCTCTTCCATGGATGTAGGCCATTTGGGCTGAACCACGTAAACTTGGTGTTCCTCTCTTTCATGTGTAGAGAATTATTTATGTAGGTGCTTCTGTTACCTTGTGTGAAATTGTGGTGACAAGAACTTTGTACATAAACTCACTCTATAATATCATGGCCCAAAAAATGTAGTACGATTACAGCTAAACAAAAAAAAAAAAAGCTTTACAATCTTATATCAATTCTAGAGTTTAGAAGTGATATTTTTCTTCATTGGGGGTTTTTCATCACGCTTCTCATTGCTTAGTGTGTTTTTCTTTTTGATTTCAGAAAATTTTCTCCTTACTGAAGTTTCACAGCAATTCTGAGTTATAATCTATTATTGGTAGGTACTGTGAAGAAAGACCTCCGCTCCTTGGAAATGTTGGTATGGGTGCAAGACTAAGTACTTACTATCAGAAATCTGCCCCAGGTGATCAAACTGGCACCTTGTTACGCAATGAAAGCAGCAGTTTGGGCAGTGTCCTCGTACTTGATCCTGCTGATAAATCTCCTTTCCTTGGAGATATAAAAGCTGGCTGTAGCCAATCATGTCTTGAAACTAACATGTATAGGGCTCCCATATTTGCGCACAAGGTGTCATCAACTGACTATCTGTTGGTTCGTTCTGCGAAGGGAAAGCTTTCTATAAGACGAATTGACAGGCTTGATGTTGTTGGACAACAGGTAACATGGACTATTATGGGTTCACTACGCTGAAACTTGGTTGTTAACTATTTAAAAAATTAAGCTGTCAGGGTAGCACCAGTGGTAAAGGTCTGTCATTTTGATAAGCGCACCCCGTCCTATCTGTTGCATGGGGCTTGGAGGCGGTGCAATAACGCACTACCCAAGGCAGGTTCCTGGGTTGAAGATAATAAACTATTCGACGAATTCGAAGAAAAGTTTCAATGGTCTTTCATGGATTCTATTGTTGCCCAAAATGGCAACTCATGGTTTATGTTGTTGGTGCATATTAAGATCTTCTTGATCTGCGAAGTATGGGGTGCCACCTGTTAGTTGTTATTACTATTTTATGCGCACATAAAATCTTTTATCCTTATGTTATGTACCCTGGTACATGCCATTTTGGTATTTTGGATGCAAGGCTGCGTTAGTGTGATTTAAATGTGTTCTGCACTTGATTAGGTATTTTTAAATTGTGTTACCGACACTGATTGGTTGGAGGTAGTTCATTAGTACCAGACAGCGGAAATCGATTTATAATCACAAAATTGCAGTGGTTTTATTTAGCTTTGAGCAGTCCTAGCCAGAGACTCTCAAATGCTTTAAACTGGTTATAGCAGTTTTTATCGGTTTCCCCTGATGTTTATTATGGAGCCATGTGTGAGTAGTAAAAGCATCGTCACGAGGGACAGCTTTTTTGAAATGAAAAATGTACTTCTATCTGTGGTCGATAAGAAATCTCTCTGTATGCAAACGTTCATTTTGCATATCTGGATAAAGGACATTTTGCATATAAGTGTATATCTGGATGTCAATTGAATTTTTGAATAATATATGCAGATGCTGTACAATTGTACCACTCTTTTGTTTTGTCCTTGTTAATTCAAGTTCAATCTTTGTACTCCTGATGACTGCTATGTCATTAGAATTCCAGAAGATGAGGCTCTGTATGGCTTCGTCTTGATAAATCTGTCTGATTTGATTTAGCTTGATTTCTTTGTAGGAGCCTCACATGGAGGTAATGTCTCCAGGAACAAAAGGTGTCCAGACATATATAATGAATAGGCTTTTGCTCTACATGTATCGTGAATTTTCTGCTGTCGAAAAGCGTGGTTTGCTTCCTTGCATCCGCGCGGATGAGCTGTCTGCACAGTTCCTACCTTGTACGAAGGTTTCCTTCGGAAAAGGTTGAAGCATTGTGCAGATTTGCAGGTATTCAAGCTCTAGCATCAATTTGGCTATATGACCCAACTTATATTTATGTGGTGACACAAAGTTTTGCCTTTAGCTCGTTCATGAGCGTGTTTTTGTTCTCCAATAACATGAATGCTTATTGTGTGTATAAACATGTCAGAGGGGGGCAAATGGACAGCTATTTTGGGTTAAGAGGCGCAATTTTCGCATTCCTTTGGAGGAGGAACTCAGAAGAATGGTGACTCCCGAGAATGTGAGTTTTTCTATACAGCACTTGCATTTTGTTTTTTGTGAGTATATCAACCTTTACCAGAATTGATAGAACATTTTGCTTCTATCTTGCAAATTAGAACCCTTCTGAGCAAAGAAATTTCAGTAATTTATGAGAGTGCATCCTGTTACCGAATGACAAGTTTTTCATTCCCCCTATTTGATGTCCTCGTCAATATTTGGGTGATAGTGTCTTTGATGCTCCTTTTGCTAGGTCTGCGCCTATGAAAGCATGCAAGCTGGACTATACAGGCTCAAACGGTTAGGGATTACAAGGCTGACTCATCCTACAGGCCTCTCCTCTGCAATGAATCAGCTCCCTGATGAAGCCATTGCTTTAGCTGCTGCATCCCACATTGAGAGGGAACTGCTGATAACCCCATGGAACTTGAGTAGCAACTTTGTTGCCTGTACAAGTCAGGTAAGCTATTCCCATCTGAATCCAACTTTCTCATTGTCCGACTCTTACCTAGTCAATTTCTCCAAGGTACTTAAGTTCAAAGCCAATGATCACCTTGGATCTGATTTTCGCTTCTAAGTATTATTAGTTTGGATTCACTTTAGAAGCTTTTGTGCTTTTGTCGAAATATATTAACTTGTCATGAATTTAAGCTTCCGAAATCTTTACCTTGTGGTGATTAAAAAATTTGGAGTAACTATCAGGGGCGGAGGCAATTTTGGGGTGGGGGGTTGGTGGCACATGTGCCACCCCCGATTGTAGAAAAACTTAAAAAAAAAAACACACATAAAAAGGTTAAATAAAAAATATGTGAAGAAAAAGACAACCTCATGCTCTGCTTTGGTGGTAAAGCATGTAAGTCTCCAAGGACAGCCGCTGGGTTCGACTCCCCTTGGTGCTGTTTGTTTGTTTGTTTTTTTTTTCCTTTCTGTTCTTTAAAACTCATCTCTCTCTCTAAATTTTTACATAGATCCCCACAAAATTTGTTTTTTTCCCACTTGAAAAGCAACATGACTCATTTGGACATTAATTTTTATGTGACCCATGCGAAAAAACATTTTTTATATATTCCAACATGATTCGATTGGCTAGGTATTTATGCTTATGCAATCTTTTGCACAAACATTGTAAAAATTATAATTTAGAGAATGACCTGTTTGAATCCAGAAAAATTAATATCACATTACTCTTGTATTTGCATACCATAAGAGAGGTTAAGCAACCATTTATTTCTTTTTCAAAAAAAAAAAAAAAAAAACCCTACGGCAAAAAAGAATTCCATAACATTACACTTAAATTTTGTCTTTATATTTTTCTGCACAACATTTAACTAGATTTTCATTGAATGGTGCCCACCCCCACGACCAAAATCCTGGCCCCGCCACTGGAGATTATTTCAATTATTTGTGCATGTGCTTGAAATCCACCCAGAACAAGTGCATTAAATGTTGAGTCAAGTTGCATCCTTGTCGAGCAAAAGAAAAAGAAAGAAGTGTAGGCACAGAAAATTAGAATTTATTTCGATGATGATGCCACCACGTGTCTGGCATTGGTTCAAAAGTGCATTACACTCATGGAGCCATGTTGACTGTTCGAATGTCCTACGTCCCATAAGGAATTGCACCAGCATTTGTGGTTCGACGGAAGAGCTCTAGAATAAACCCTGAATGAAGTTGGTGGGTCTAAATTAGTCCCCAGCTTTCTTGTTCTCTCAGTCATTTTCATTTGTTTTTCTTGGGTTCATGTTGCTCCAATGTATAACAACATCTGGTATCGTATTAAACTTGCATACTTACTGTCCTAGGTGTTAGAACTCTATAACTTGATTACCAGTTCGTGATGGGCGATCCAACCCAAGGAAAGCATTGCACGCAGCACCATGGTCTTGATTTTCCTTTCATTTTCCTTTTGCAGGACAAGGAAAATATTGAGCGTCTGGAAATTACTGGTGTTGGTGATCCATCTGGAAGGGGCCTAGGCTTCAGCTACGTCCGTACTGCTCCAAAGGCACCAGTATCAAATGCAATGGTGAAGAAGAAAGCAGCTATTAATCGTGGAGGTTTCAACGGTAACAGGAACAGATGCTGATCTACGTAGATTAAGCATGGATGCTGCACGAGAGGTGCTCTAACTTACCCTTTTGTTTTTTTAAATGAGTATTGTTTTACTTCAACCTGACCATCTTTTTAAAACAAATGAGCTTTACATGAAAGGATCTTATGGCTTCTTAAATGAGATCAGCACCATGTGTAGATTATGTTTCCTTCTTGGCAGGACAAATGGGTACAACTTTAAGTAAATTTAGCTGAAAAGATAAGTTATTGATGTATAACGAAGTTGTCTATCATCTTTTGCTGATGATATTGTGGCCAAACTGAGGGCAGGTGGAGCCTTTGTCGACATAAAGGTTTTCATGAGCTCCAGTTGTCGGTGCAATAGCTTGGTTGTGTTTTCAGAATATGCATAGCTATCTGTGAGAGACCTTTTAGCAACATAATTATGCTAATGCTGCCTACATGATAAGTACAATTATGAAACAGACCACAACTTTTGGACTCCCTGAGGCTCTTCAGATATCTAAATGAAGGTCCTTCAATAGGGACTGAGCTGTGATATACTTATTGAATTTTATGGATTTGAGACTCCCTAAGGCTCTTCACTGTTTTGATCTCTGAAACCTGCTCTTGAGACCTCATGAAATGACCCCTCAACACGGATTCAAGCTGCTGTTGACTGTTGCTAACAGACAGGCCAAGAACCATTTGCTGAATCATCTCAGCAGTCGTTGGTTTCCACCTCGGCAACGAAGAATTATCAGCCTCTTAATTTCAGAAGGGATCACCTACAATGAGCAAGAATGCCTGCAGAGAACATGTAACGCCTGGTTGGGGTTTGGTGAACCAACTGGTCACTCCCCTTGTTGATTGATAGGAAAGGCATAAGCTAGGGAGAAGACCATTCCAAACAATATGACAGTAATGCACATCATTTACCCCCGTTTATTTCTAGTCCATAATGGACTTAAGTCTGAATTCTCATCCTCTCCCTGAAGTGTCACCTCTCAAATGGAGAGGACATAATTCTGAATGCAAATAATAAACAAGCTCATCCATCTATTCTATGTATGAAGGGAGAGCACCTTTGGTATGGACTCAAAATTGAGGTTGGCTCACACTTCTAATTCCATGATTACCCACAAATTAATTTCAAATGCATGTTGAGAGTTTGGGGATAGATATGTCAATAGCATTCAAGTAACCAAACATCACCATCTATAACTGCCCCATTCCACACCATTTTCTCTGTTAACTGCTTCAATTATTTATTGTTTTTTTTTTTTGCCCTCACTTGCACATGTGTGGCGTGTGCCCCAAATGCTTGCCCATATAATGGCTGTCAACCTAATCGTCAAGAGCTAACTACGTAATACCAAGAAGTTGTAACTTTTGGCAGTAAGATTCATAATAAGAGTACTAATTTTGTTTTGCCTTAATGCTTTGTTGTATCTAGGTTCTACTCAAGTTCAATGTACCAGATGAACAAATTGCTAAGCAAACAAGATGGCATCGAATTGCTATGATTCGCAAGCTTTCAAGTGAGCAAGCTGCATCTGGCATCAAGGTTGATCCAACAACAATCAGCAAGTATGCACGTGGCCAGCGGATGTCTTTTCTGCAGCTTCAGCAACAGACCAGGAGAAGTGTCAAGAAATTTGGGATCGACAAGTCCAAAGTCTTTCTGCTGTTGATGGTGATGAATTTGAGAGTGACTCAGAAGCAAATAGTGACCTGGACTCCTTTGCCGGGGACCTAGAAAATTTACTGGATGCAGAAGCATTTGAAGATGGGGATGAGGGTAACTACGAGTCTAGGCATGACAAATTAGATGGTGTAAGGGGCTTAAGATGAGGAGGCGACCATTGCAAGCTCAGGCAGAAGAAGAAATTGAGGATGAGGCAGCTGAAGCTGCAGAGCTATGCAGAATGCTTATGGATGGTATGTGGTTGATGGATCATACAGCTTTTAACTAGTTTGAGAATTTATTGAGGCAAACTACTAGTAATCAGAATGAAGGTGTGGCCAATATGAAGCGTATAGAATTTGTGTCCATTGCTGAATATGTTTTCATTCAAGGGATGATATTGCGCTGACTTGTGAGCAGAATCGAAAGGTAACACACACATACCAAAATGTAAAGTAGACTACAGAGACAAGAATTACTCCAAGAAGAGAAGAAATTGAACCGGTACTAGACACAGTTCCCTACAACTACTAGGAAAAGAAACAAGGGAATCCCCTTAAAAGAAAAAAAAAAGGGTCAGAAACCCAAAAAGGGGTCAGGACGTCAAGTAACAAAATTTCTCCCTAGTGCTAGTGTTCAAATTCCGTCTGGAAAATTCTTGTACTTGTTTCCAACCAAAGTATTGTCCATTCCTTGCATTCCCATACATAAAATAGGGGTCTTGGACTTTAATTGCGAGAAGTAAGTGAACTGGATTTTATTTGTTCATTTTTGGTTTGGATAAGAAGAAACATTTAAATGCAAAAAAAAAAAGGGTACGTGGGGCACCAGCTAAGCAAACTTCAAGAGCCCTATCTTTCATTTGTTAAGATATATTATTTACTGCAACATGCTGTATATTATTGACCCCAACTGTTGTTTTGCAGATGACGAGGCTGAGCGGAAGAAGAAGAAGAAGACAAGAACTGCAGGGGGTGAAGTGCGATTGACTCCAGGTTTACGTCAATTTGGGGTGGAAAACACAGAGCGAGTGAAGAAAACTAACACAGTGGTCAAGAAAATTGCTATTATGGCCCAACCTGATGAATCCTATGGAGCAAAAGACAATTTCATTCGAGAACCAAAGAAGGTAAGACAAGTGCTCTTGCCTTATTTTTGAGTTATATTTGCAGCATGTTTTTGGTTGACATTCACACTTTGATGCAGATGTCCTATATAGCTCATGCACAATGTTATCTTTCGTTGTTGAGGAATTGAGATGCTACTTCTTGGTTTCAGGACGAAAAGCTTCTTAGTAAAAAGAACTTGTCTGGAAAGGTAAAAGCAATGAAAAAGAATGACATTGACCGCATGGGTTCACTTAACAAGAAAGTGAAAATTTTGGGAGATGGACTTAAGGTAATATGTAGAGAGAGACAATATGTACTGTAGTTTATTCCTCGTTGAAACATGCAAATCTTTCTACCGTCAAGCCACTTGAACATCCAATGACGTCTCATTCCTTTTCATTTTGGGAAAATGACGGCCAAGGACGTGTTTTGATAATTAATACCCTCCAAGGACATTTTGTTCATTAACAAATGTTCTTAGTATGTCCTTAAAGGTATTAATTATCAACACGTCCTGGGCCGTCATTTTCCCTTTCATTTTATGTGTTGCTTAACACGCATGCATATACAGGTCTGCTCTTACGTTTCATACGATGCATTTTTGGTGCTGATCAAAGTCTACTTTTTAATTTTTATTCCCTTAATGTGCGGAATTGCATATTTAAGTGTGCTCACTTCTAAATACAGATTATCAAGGAAAAGAAATCTGCCAGAGAAAGTTTCGTCTGTGGAGCCTGTGGCCAAGTATGTAGCTTTAAGATGGATGTGTTTTTTTGCTCTTTGTGATTGATTTTTTAACAATGGTATCTTATCAGCTTGGGCACATGAGGACCAACAAGAATTGCCCAAAGTATGGAGAAGATTTAGAGACACAAGTTGAAGGTTCAGATCCGGAGAAGGCATCGCTAAGAGCTAATTCTATGGACCACGGTGGTAAAACTGTGACAAAGAAGCTCATATCGAAAGGTGCAACAAAAATGGCTCTTGTGGAAGTTTCGGAGGATGACAAATCTAGTTCAAAGGCAAAAGTTCTGAAAGTCAAATGCGGGTCTAATGAGAAACTTCCTGATAAACAAACTCCTGCAGCCTCACAAAGTTCTGATAAACCAGTAATATCAGATGCAGAAACTGGGAACAACAAACCCGTTGTCAAGGTTAAGAAAATAAAATTCGCCAACAAGTTGAAACCGGAAGAGGTCCAAGTTGAATCGCACAAACCCTCTATTGTGATAAAGCCTCCAGTAGAGACAGATAGAGAGCAGCCACGAAAGATCGTCATTAAACAACCGAAGGAGGTCATTAATCTGGACCAAAGCAGTCAGAAGTTAGCCCTACTCTTCAGAACAGGAAAATGAAGAAAATTATTGATTTGTCCACTTTTGAGAAGCATAGTGTGAATGAGAGCAAGCGTTCAGCTGAAGAGGCAGCCAGGAGAAAAATAAGAGAGGATAAACGGTGGTGGGAAGAGGAAGAGAAGCGGGGAATCGCAGAGAGAGAAGAGAGGGCCAAGAGACTGTATGAACAAAAGAGGATACTGGAAGAACAGGAAAGGTTAGCTGATATAAGAAGATTTGAAGAAGACATAAGAAGGGAGAGAGAGGAAGAAGAACGTCAAAAGGAAAAGAAGAAGAAAAAGAAGAAGAAAAGGCCCGAAATGGCAAGACATGATTATTTAGATGACCTCATGACGAGAGAAGATGACAGAACTCTCCCAGCAAGAAACCGGTCAGCAAAGAGGCGACCTGTAGTCGAGTTGGGGATATATGGTGCAGAGTATGCTCCACCCACAAAACGCCGCCGGGGGGGAGAGGTAGTTATTTTTAATAGTATTAGTCCTTTTCTTCAAATTCTATGTCGGTTCCTTTGTATTACTTGCTTCTTTATTGCCAAGGGTCATTTGTTTCATGGATGACTTAGATGCTATACTTTTATAAATCTTAATCGCTTGGGTTGATCCTGTCACTCTCTTGCCCTGATTAGAGAAATGTTAGGTGGAAGGTCTATTTAGCTCTTGGATCTGGTTTGATGTAAGTTTTCATGTGGATGATGAAAAAAAAAGTACGCCCAGTGAGTACCCTTTAATAGGTGCCTGGGAGGGGTAGATTGAATACCCCTAACCGTTTGAAATTAAATTCGTTGAGCAGCTACCCTCAACGTAGATGTGGGTTAGGATCGGGGATAATAATTTTTTTAGCATCTGCCTTTTGGTGAATTGGTTTTTCTAAGCAGTTACTCGGAAGAGCTTAAGGCTATATTTGTTTGAGGATTTGGGTAAGAAAAGGAAAATAAATGAGAAAGCTGATCTGTTAGATATTTTATGTTTTCTTGTTCTTTTTCCTTTTCGTTCCCAAATGCTTGATCCAAATACTGCTTGAAGCTTAGAGAGAGAATGGAGCCTAGACGTAGCACTTTTAATTTGTTAGCCATGGACTTTCCTTGTCTTTTCCCTTTCTCCATCAATGAACCTGTTTGGACTGCAGAGAATTCAAAATCTTGTGTAGCATGTCCAAATTGGTTTCCACAATTGCTCATTGGGTCAGAGACATCATTACGATGTGTACTTTTGAAGCATACCACAAGTTTTCAATTTTTAACGGTTGTTCTAATTGGATTACAGGTTGGTTTGGCAAACATCTTGGAGATCATTGTGGACACCCTGAAGGACAGGATTGAGGTGTCTTACCTTTTCTTAAACCAGTGTCAAAGAAGGAAGCTCCTGATTACCTGAAGATCATAAAGCACCCTATGGATCTTTCGACAATCAAGGAGAAGGTGAGGAAGTTAGAGTATAAGAGCAGAGAGGAGTTCAGGCACGATGTATGGCAAATCACTTACAATGCTCATAAGTACAATGACGGGCGCAACCCAGGTATTCCTCCCCTTGCGGATCAGTTGCTAGAGCTATGTGATTACTTGTTAAATGAGCATGATCTGGGCTTAACAGAAGCGGAAGATGGTATTGAATATATGGACGGTTAGGGGAAGAACTTGTCACATTAGATCAGTCCGTTTTTCGGACTGACTGAATGATTGGGTTTGTGAGTCCACGCGGTTCATTTTGTTGGATCTAGATGATCCAAGAGGTTCATTTTGTGAGTCCCGATGTGCACATCTTCTCAGGGGAAAAAACAGTTTAATCCTATCTGATCGGATCGCACCTGTCTTGCAAAAATTTAGACGGCCTAAGGTTCTGACCGTCGGTTATGTGACATTTGATCATGCACTTACCGATATCCAATCAACTTGGGTTGTTGCGCGTGATCTAGTCAGACAACCCTATGTAATTTGGGGTTTAGATAATGAAAATGGAACCTGTGGTGGGCCCCACGGATGCCAATTGTTCAGTTTAAGTCCCAAAATTGGACTGGAGATGAGCCAAACGACCCAAACCCCTATTGTAGGGACACTTCAAGGTAAGAATGTCGTCAAATTAGAATGTTGCCAATCCAATTGCCCTGTATTGCTGGAGTGTATGCCTTCGTGGGATTTGAATTGAATAAGGTTGGATTTGGTTTTAGTTGGTTGTATGGAAATTTCCTTCCCTTGTAACCAAGAATTGGCATCTGTACATGTGAGCTAATCTGTAAAATATAGGCTTCATGATATATTCGAGTTGATATAGAAGAGAGATACTAGAGTTGGCCCCCTTCATGTGAAACACATTAACTTTTCAGTGCTGAAACCCTTGGTTTGGGCATGGCATTATAATGTTGTTTGAAGTACACAAGAGTGTCATTTTGGTGATAATTAGGCATGGACAAGAAATTGTTACAAGGGGTTCAAATACTTGCCTGTTCATTCTTCTTTGGATTTTTTATAGAGTGATGTTAATGCGTGGGTAAGTTGGTAGCAATCAATCAATCTATACTATAAACAACTGTAGTTAGGCTCAAAAGCCTCCAAACCCTTCACCCTAAATTTTTGCAATTTGATTCTTCTTATTTGTAGGAGAGAGAGAGAGAGAGAGAGAGTTCCAAGGAATTATTGAATGGTTTTATCTTAGTATTTATTTTTTTACAATTGTGAATTTATTTAATTTACACACTAAATTTTAATTCATCGAAGGAGATACAAGTCTTCGCTAGAGTATCCGTTCAATGCACGGAAACGTAAAAAAAATAAATGAAAGTGAACCTTTTTTCTCTATTGACCCGTGCATCGAACGGGGTACAACGTTAATTTGAAGGCTATTTGAAAGATTAACAGACCAGGAAAACCAGGATCCCCTCATGTGGGGGATTCTTATTGTGCTGCAAGTGGAGCCCATCAAGTTTTTATTTTGATGATCGTAATTGTGCATCTTTAGGTCTCAATGTTCCTTCTAAAAATAAATATAGTTTGACATTAGTAGCCATCTAAAGTAAGCAAAATTTTCCGAGTGGATGGTTCTATTCCTCTAATGACAAATGTGAGTGAACCACACTTGCTGAAGCCTACAATATTAAAACGAAAAAGACGACGTGTCTACATAATGCACTGGTTGAATCATTAAAATAAAAATGCGATGTATTTTATTTTGCATCACATGAGGAGATCATAGTCTTACGATCCTAATCTCACAGTCCTATTTAAGTAAAGGGAAATGAATTTGGAGACAAGCCTTGTCAAATAATTGAAGTGGTTATTGCTGAAACATTAACTTAGAGAAATCCGCTAAACCCGGCTTTTCGTAATCTGGAGAATTGCCCTCAAATGCCAGACCTTATAATGACAAGGATTAATTTCTCCTCCACTTCAATCAAAAAGATTATTGACACCAATTGCTTTTTAACACATGATATAAAGCCATAATGCTTAAATTTATGGAGTAGGAGTCCTGTTTAGACTTGTGGGCCCTTTTTGGCTCACGATTAGAGTCTCATATTTTAAGAATTCATCGAAAATATCAACTCCTTCAAAAATTATTTTCACAAAAAAACTGATTTATATGTTTTCGAAACACATTTGTAATTCAGTGTTCTGATCTTTATTTTCCAACATAAATAAATGTATTCCGAAAATATATTAAGTGCTATCTAATGAATATAATTTTGGGTTGTTTTGTCATTTTTGCTGTGTTCTAAAATATGAACAATTCAGATCATCGAAGTAGGAATAGAAATGGTACATAAATGCACTCAGGGTGAGTTAACGCCATCAACTAAAGGATATTTCTGGTATTTAGTTAAGATCATCAAAGTAGGAGCAAAAATGGTCCATAAATGCACTTTGGGCGAGTTCATGCTATTGACTAAATGATATCTTCTGTATTTAGTCATAACTCACTTTCCTTATCTAAATGAACGAAGGTATTTTAGTGGAAAATCTCTCCAAGGGAAGAACACCCACACACAAGTGGGGAGACTTGAACTTCTGATCTCCTAATGAGATACAAGAGTCTTGACCAACTGAACTAGCCCCAGTTATTTGAGTGCAAATTAATTAGAGGGTGCATGTAATTATGAGATGTAACTTGCAATCAATTGCACTCTCTATCAATTGGCCTCCATATGCACCCTATCTGTTCTATCAATGGGCACACGCAAAACCATTAACCCTTCTTCGCGTGCGGGCAGATTTGGGTTACCTTATGGGCCCGAGTGTTGAAATGGGTTATCTGGTGGGCCCGATAATGAAATTGATTAGAATTGTAGAATTAGAAAATAGAAAATTAGAGGTCAGTCCCTTTTCGAGGTTTGGTTTGATCCCAACTCTGAATATTATTTCCGAATCTGTGTAGGTTTGGATATGTTATGTCAAGAACTTTTTGGCCTTTTAATTACGTCTCTCCATCATCAACAAATCCCCTCTCTTTCTCTCATCTCGATCTCACAACGGCACTAGGTTCCTGTTAAAGAACAGATCGTTTGACGGCGACATCGTGAGTTGAACTCTTCTTCTTCTCTCTCATTCTGATGAAGTTGAACAAATCTTTTGACGACGTAGACTTGCACACAGTTGAAAACGAATGCCCGCAATCAAAGGGGAGGATCAAAAAATTGCCGTTGTCGGCGGCGGGTGTGTGCAGGTGAAATCAAGTGTTGATGACGGCGAGAGATCGATCTATATTGGAGAAGAACTTGCTGCACTCAGCTATGGACTTCGCTGAAGTGGACAGCGTCAGCGGTGTGACGATGTTAGGCGCCGGAGACGGGGGACTTGAAGGGGGAGTTTGTGGCGGGGAAGAGAAGGAGTTGCCGAAGATGTGCTATGCGAACTGTGTATGCAAAGGAGTTCTTTGTGCAATCTATCGATGCTGTTTCTGTATGCGGGAAGTCTCAACGTACAACAGATCTTCCACGAACCGACTCTCGCCGCCGAAACCGACGCCGATTTTGGACTTGAGTCAGGACTATTTTAAGGAGTAAGGCATTTTCCTTTTTTAAGTTGGGAATATATTTTAAGAGTAAGGCATTTCCCTTACTCACGCCGATCTTGGAGAAGAATGGGAAAGGGACAAACATTTTCAATTTTGTAAATAAACTTTTGTATTTTCTGTAATTGTTAAGTAGTATATTTGATTTGATTTGATTTTTTTGTTTTTATTTTGTTCAATTTTTGTTCGTGTGTATTTTCTTTGAGAATTGTGTATTTTCCTACTATATGTATTTTCTATTAGAATTGTGTATTTTCTATGAGAATTGTCTATAAGAATCAGTTCACATAGTCCAATTCTCATAACCAGTTCACAAAGTTAGTTTTCTATGAAAATTGGCAGTTCTCATAGAACTAACTATACAAATTGGCAGTTCATGTATTTAGTTCTCATAGCTCAGTTCACATAGATAGTTCTCTATGAGAACTGACTATGAGACTTGGCAGTTAAAAATTCAATTCTAAATCAATTTATTTCCTATGTGAACTATTTCTTCTTTACTTTGATTATTTTTTAAGATAAGGCGGTGAGAATATTTATAACGATATTTGATTTTGATTACATTTTTGTTTTTGTTCAATTTTTGTTCGTGAATGTATTTTCTATGAGAACTGTGTATTTTTCTATGAGAACTGTGTGTTGTCTATGAGAACTGTGTATTTTTCTATGAGAACTGCGTATTTTTTATGAGAACTGTGTATTATCCATGAGAACTGTCTATTAGAGCCGTGTATTTTCTATGAGAACTATATATTTTTTATGAGAACTGTGTATTTTAGTATGTGGTATAAGACTATGTGAACTGTGTATTTTTAGTTCACGTAACCAATTCACATAGTCTAGTTCTCATAACCAGTTCACAAAATTAGTTCTCTATGAGAACAGTTAATTCTCATAGCCAATTCTCATAGAGCTGACTATGAAAACTGGCAGGTCTCATAGAACTAACTATGAGAATTTGCAGGTCACATAGTCAGTTCTCATAACTCAGTTCAAATAGCCAGTTTACATAACTAAGGGTATTTTTGTTTGAAATAATATGATTCAGGAATTGATTATAAATATAGCTCTCATAGTCTCAGTTCTCATAGTCATAACTCATAGGTATTTTTGTCCAAAATAATATGTTAACTCGGGTTATGTGAACTGGGGGAGATATTGTTGTCCAAAATATTATGTTAATTGGCTATGAGAATTGACAGTTCTCATAGCCAGTTCACATAGTCAAGGGTATTTTTGTCCAAAAAAATATGGGTCAGTAGTTGATTCGGAAAATATAAATTTTACTAAAAATGGACATATACACAAAAAGTTAAAATAAATGGAGAAAATAGTAAAAATTTATGAAAAGTCAAGAAAAAAGACTGAAATAAAGAAGGAATATTTTTTTAGAATTAAATTAAGTCCAAACTTACTTTTTGGGGCCGGCCTAAAAATTCCCCATTAGAAAATTAGAAGTTGGCCTCGTTTTTTAGGTTCGATTTGATCCCAATCCTAAATATTTTTTCAAACCTTTGTAGGCTTGGATATATTATGTCAGGACTTTTTTGCCCTTTTTATTCCGCCTCTTGACTACATCTTGCCATCGTCAACAAATCCCCCTTCTCTCTCATCTCGATCTCACAACCACCGCACCAGGTTCCTGTTCAAGAACAGATCGTCCGACAACGACATCGTGAAGTTGAACTCTTTTTCTCTCTCATTCTGATGAAGTTGAATAAATCGTCCGGCAACATAGACTTGAACACAGTTCAATAAAGCACTCGAACTATGAGGCTTCAAATCGATTCGCCAAGTCGAAGTGAGCTCAATCGCAGATGGAGTGCCAGAGAACCCCTCGACGGCGACGTGGCGGTTAAGATTCGAGACGGCAGAGGAGTTGCTGCCATGACAGTCGTCTCGATCCAAGCCGCTGCACAACATTTCTCTAAACTAGGAGATGATTTTAGTTTCGAACTCCATCTAAACTCACCTGCATTCTCTCTCTCTCTCTATAACAAATTTAGTATGAAGAATACGAAAGGTTTTGGTTCATGAAATTAAGTGCTATGAATTTGGCAGGGGTTTGAATTTGGTGGGGGTTTTGGTTCGGTAAATGCAAATGAGAGGAGAAAAGTACTTGTAGATGTAGATATATAGACACCTCTATATAACTATATTTGAAAATTTACAACTATATTTGATTTTGATTATTTTTTTTGTTTTTGTTTGCGTGGGTATTTTCTATGAGAATTGTGTATTTTTCTATGAGAATTGTGTATTGTTCATGAGAAATGCGTATTTTTCTGAGAATTATGTATTGTCCATGAGAATTGTCTATGAGAACTGTGTATTTTTTTATGAGAACTGTCTATGAGAAATGTGTATTGTCCATGAAAACTGTGAATTTTCTGTGAGAACTATGTATTTTCTATGAAAACAGTGTATTTTCCAGTTCACACAGCCAGTTCACATAGCATAGAGAATTGACAGTTCTCATAGAACTGACTACGAAAATTGACAGTTCACACATAGTTAGTTCTCATAGCTCAGTTTACATAGCTTTCTCTCTATGAGAATTAAGCAATTCTCATAAAACTGACTATGAGAATTAACAATTCTCATAGCCAGTTCACATAACTAAGGGTATTTTTGTTTGAAATAATATGAGTCAAGAATTTATTCTAACTATAAATTTTACTAAAAATGGAAATGTACACAAAAGTTTAAGAAAAAAGGGGCAAAATAGTAAAAATGCATGAAAGTCAAGAGAAAGGATTGAAATAAAGAAGAAATATTTTTGTCAGGACTATTTGTTATCCGAACCTAGAACATGGGGCCGACCTCTAAATTCCCCTTGAAGAATCTACCTTCTTTTTTGATTCCCAAACCCGCGGGCTCGGCGTTAATTGTTGTAGGCTAACCCTAATTATGTCATGAAATGGTAAGCTCTAAGATGGCTATGTTTTCCTCTTGTTATGGTTGTAGGTGAATCCATGCTAGATCTATAATTTAGATGTATTCATTTAGGGCCCCAGTACAAGATGGATAAAGGGGGAGTGACCCCATGAGACATGTTGTGATTAGTGGTTGGGGAGGAAAGGACCTTGTTGAGAAAATCTTAGAATTCACTTAGGCCTTGTTTGATAACGGTAAAAGATGAGTGAGATTCGTTAGGTGATAAGACTAGAATTGAAATTGATAATGAGAAGAAATTGGTAATGAGATGAGACGAGTTTGGTAATGGAAAATGATATTGACACTTCAAAATTGATGCAGGCACTCCAAAATCAGTGTAATTCCAAATCCACTTTCATTTGTTTTTTGGAGTGCCAATATCATTTTCCGTAGTAATTTGCATGTTTGTTTTACACCGAATTAAAAGATATGATTGTTATTAACATGTTTGTTTTACATGGGATATGATTGGATTGATATTATACATTTTCATTTTTGCCTTGCAAAACTGAAGGATAACAACCATATCCTCCTATTTCAAATATCTCATTTCGTACAGAACTAATATATGATATAATTGCTATCTTTCTTCTATTTTTTTTTGTTGGTTTGAAAAAATGAAAATGTAAAATATTAAATGCATTTTGAAATAGTAAAATTGTACATTTATGCAATGAAAAAAACTATTTATATCACATAATTCCAAGTTTAAAAAATTTTGGATAGACGGAACGTATTTTAGAAACTAAAAACGCAAAGCAATAGTAGGATGACGAACATGAAGCATTCAACTCCTATTGAGTATAGACAGAGGAAGAAAAATGTGATTATGGGACGAGATTTTCTTGTCGTTAACTGTAGTTGCTTTCAAGGCTTAGAATCGGATAAGAAGTTTCAGTTTTTACATAGGCCTAGCCTTTCGTCTGTGGTGGTTAAAGTTAAGAATCCCTGTTTAGTTTTCAATAACTGTGAGCAATTAGAAAGCCATATGCCTTGCAAGGTTAGTCTTAATGATCAGGTCGTCGACGTCTCTATGGATGGTTTGCCAGAGACTCGTCTTCCTTCCAAATGGAAGATGATTCCTCCTCCTTGTCTAGTTGTGAGTCTGCTCCTCCAACGCCTAAGCTTCATCAACTTAGCATTGTTGATTCTTCGTCAAATAAGATTGGAGACAGCTTGGAGGAGGTTGCTATGAGGCCTAGGAATTTGCAGCCTAAGAGGACCATGGCTGTTGGACAATTTTTCCACCACCTTTCCTAAAACTAATTGGTTGTAGAAAGAGTTTCAATTAAGTCTTTTATGGCATTTGATATCGCACCCGCAAGTCTATTTTTAGAGCTATCACAGGAAGTGACATCGTGTAACCAAATCCATTGGGGCACTCCGGGCCTAACAATCCCTTCCTCATGATGACGCTTCTGTGACTCGAACCCATGACTCCCTAGCTCTTATACCACTTGTTGGACCTCTTTTTCACCATCTCTCCTAAAACCAATTGGTTATAGGAATGGTTTCAATTAAGTCTTTTATGGCATTTGACATCGCATCCACAAATCTGTTTTTAAAGCGGTCACATGGAGTGACATTGTGTAACCAAATCTAAGGGGCACTCTGGGCCCAACAATCATTCCCTCACGATGATGCTCCCGTGACTCGAACCTATGACTCCTTGGCTCTGATACCATTTGTCAGACCGCTTTTCCACCATCTCTCCTAAAACCAATTGGTTGTAGGAAGGGATTCAATTAAGTCTTTTATGACATTCGACATCGCACCTACAAGTCTATTTTTAGAGCGGTCGTAAGGAGTGACATTGTGTAACCAAATTCATGGGAGCACTCTAGGCCTAACAACGGCCATCTGGAGGAACTGATTAAAGGATTTCAGCCCTTTATCTGCTTTGGGACTTGACATGCAAAAACAGAACACCAAGGCCGACCACAAAGGTAAATGCGATAGTGTCAAGTCTTTTCAAAACCTCGCTCGGACTAAGCATAAGCGTGAGGGGTCATTGAGGATATGTCACGCCCTTGATTTTTAACATAAATAAATAAAGCTTTTTGAAAATAAAGTCTTCGCATTACATAGATAATACCCCAAAAGAGTGTTCCAAGTTCCCAATAGTTGAATTTACAAATCCAACTTCAATGTTCAAAGAAATTACATCATTGGCACTCCGGCTCCAAACTTCTTAAGTACAATGTACGAATAAGTTTAGAGTTTACAAACGTTTCAGTAAAAGGAGGTCAAAAAATTTTAGTTACAAATACATCTCTATCAAAAGAAAGCCATTACAAAGATAACTAAGTTACTATCCAAGTTAGCTTCCAAAAGATGATCTTTCAAATCCAAGCACACATTGTATGCAGTTACTGTCCTGCATTTGAACTTGAAAATGATGAAGGGTTGAGCTACACTAACCCAGCAGGAATATCTTCTACTAATTCTATATGCAAACATGAAGATAAGTGCAAAGGAGGAAATGGTATAATGAACACAATTGAATCCGAGATAGCGCAACAATTCACAACTCTTTTATGATAGCACCGAGGATACATTCTACGAAGTCAAGCAAATTCCCATGATGTCATGCGGGAATAGTACTTAGGATCCAACAAGTAGGTCGATCTTCATTATGTTTCAATCTTTTGTACGCCATAAACTGAAGTAAGCATATAGTTCAAAAAATAAGTAATACTGATATCCACTACACAACGATCTATCTCACGTCACATTTGACTGTATTTCAATCCCCTGCGTTATAGCATAACACTCTTAGAGTTACTGTATTTTTACCCTTTGCGTTACAGTGAACTCTATCCACTTGGGTCACTGTATTGCCGTCCGGCCCACCCCCTGCGTTATGAGACCCACTCGAGTCTCCGTATTACCATCCCTTGCGTTATGGGACTCCCATATTCCAACTCTCAACTCTCTCTCACACACACACTATCAATCAATATGCAAGCAAACAACATTCTTCGTTCACATTCTTACACTTCTCATGATAGTATATGATACAAACGTTGTAAACATGCCACATTTATCCACTACTTATGATCAATCGCACAAGAGACATTTCACTACGGTTTTAATCAAGTAACCTTCTATTCTTTCTTTAATAACGAGAGTCCAACGGAATGAGAGTGACTTAGGTTAACCAATGGAATTCAAATAACCATGCTTGAAATATGTTAGGAGGTGTCCAAAAAGGGTTAGAAGCGATTGGGGCTCAAAACAATCAAGATATCACAAATTGGCTCAAAACTGTCCCGAGAGGGTGGGGATTGCTTAGCCTCCGAACCTCGCTTACAAATAAGGTTGAGACACCCCAAGCGTAGGGCTAGGTCGTCGATAGCATAATATCCGGAAGTCCGGGATCGTACCCACAGAGAATCGAAATATAGCTAGTTTGGATTGTAGGTTTTATATGGTGGAATCCGGCGTTCAAGACGGCCAACTTGATTTTCCAATTAACGGTGAAAACTAAGGAAAAGACTAGAAATGAGCTTAATTAATTTAAAAGAGGCAAGTCTAGGGATCATCCATCCCTTGACAAAGGCCGCTACCGGTTCTCAATATAACTCAAGCGAGAGTCACGACCGCGTGCTCACGCCCGGAAGATTTAGCTTTAACGACTACGTTTATCAAAAGATGTGATTTATCGGGACTAAACTAACCTATTTTTGCTAATGTGTCTAACACGTAGGAGGCCACGAGCCCTCAATATACCGCTTGCCAAGACCGCTTGACTAAACAACATACCAAGGAGTTAACACCCCTCGCTTAGACCAAAATGGCTAGATTAATTCATTTCCGAAAACCATGATTTTAAGCCCGAAGGTTCGAGAACCAAATAACAACTTAAGTCATTGGGAAAGATTAGCCCAAGACTTAGCCAAAAGACTACTCACACATAGCTAAAAGACTAGACATGATAAGAAAATTGAGCGAAAGATTTAACCGATAAAAACGTAAATAAACTTGATTTATGCAAAGATCTAAAGAGTAACTACAACATTAATAAACGAGAAATTAACATAAGATAAATACTTACTTGAGTTATTGAAGGAAATAACTAGAAAAGCTTGAAGAACAACAATGGAGAAAAATCCTAGGGAGAAGAAAGACTAAGGCCTAAAATCTAACTAATGGCCCATACTTACCATATATGGCATATAAGCCTATTTATAGGCAACTAAAGTTAAGTTACAAAGGACCAAAAAGTCCCCAAAATATCCCAAAAACATTCCACAAGTGGAAACTTTCCATAAATGGAATGTAGAGAAAGTAGCAAAAACGTGGCTCAGTTCTGCAGTATGAACCGGTACAGCCAAAACCCGTACCGGTTCATGTCTTCAAAAACGCTGAAAGACAAACTCTGGACAGCATGAACCGGTACGGCCAAAACCTGTACCGGTACAAGCTTGACAGCTTTTTGGGCAACTTTGCGGGCTCGCTCTGGACACTCCCGAACTCGGATTTAGGCGTTCTTTGGACCGTTGGAAAGCTCGTCGAGTCTACTTTCTAACTCAAGTGGTTTGGATCAAAAGTAATTTGTACATCAAAAGTTATGACGATTCTACCCTCAGCTAGTCGGAAGATGAATTGCTTTGGTGAAATCCTCACATGTCCTTCAATTCCCTTGACCCTTGGGCGACCCGAGCAACCTCCAAACCATCTCTTCATGACCACAACGGGGTGGCATGCGGCCTTGATTACTTGGTTGCACCCAGAGCATTCCTTGGCGTTCAAACGCGCCTTATTTGTACGAATTACCTGAAATACACAAAAACACACCTTACGTGCAATATTACGATAAAATCTAAATAAACATAAGTTAAGCCAACATACTATGGAACTAGTCGCACCAAATATCTACAATATTGGGTGCTCATCACGCCCCCCAACTTGAGCTTTGCTAGTCCCTAGCAAACTAAAACAAAACATATTTAACTAAGCTATGCAATTCCCCTGAGATTCAAGATACGAAAGTTATACTCAACTACTTCGACTAGGCAAGAGTCCGAGACACCCCTTCAAATCCGATCACGTGCAATCCACGCACAAACATGCCATGAACTAGGATGAACAAACTATGCCATATTAGAGTAGTCAAACATACATGCACCACAACGAGTTTCGACTCCAAAACTCACAAGGATATGCTCTTATTCGACTTTTCACACAGTGAGATAGAAGATACATCCCATGACAAGCGCTAGCGAGTAAATGCAACAGCCAGAGACAAAAAGCTATGCAAGCTATCAAAAGAGCGCTAAGAAAGAACGGAAAGCTAATTATTGACAAGTATAGAAAGACTAGGAATATCACAACTTAAGTAATAATAGATATCGACCTTGCATCAAATGGAGTTAATTAACGTACAAAAGATCAACGGAGGACTTTATTAGCTTATAATGACCTTGGATACAAAGAGAAAGGGACTGCAAAAATGTAGTGGCCAATATACTAGCAAGGATCAACTACCCCTTGGCCACTACCGACCCTAAACTACCCAAGATATGGCCACATATCGGCCAAATACCAAACAAAATTACGAAGAAGAAATAAAGAAAAACTACTACCACCGATTCAAACACACATAATCACCATCCTCATCCGGTTCCTCACGGTATTGAGCATCGAGCTCCCCCTTTCCATCAGACTCTTTTTCATCTAGAATGTATGCTAGCCTGGAGGTCACACCAATCCTCTCATCATAGAATTCAACCCTCTTCAAATATGATTTTGTTCTTTCATGGCATTTCTTTGATTTTTCTTTGAGGAATAGGGTCATTTGAATTGAGATTTATAGCGAGAGAGATTGAGGGGCTAATTTGAGAGCTTTGGAGAGGGAGATGAAATTTGGGTTTTAACATTTGTAGTGGGAGAGGAACATACCAATTCTTCGCCTTTTTGCATCCCAACCACTTCTATCACATTCACATCACCCCCAAACCTCTTTGAAACATTGAAAACTACTTCCACACAACCCTCCAAACATCCGGTTACCTAGGTTTGAACAACGGAAGAGACTCGGACTATGGTTCAAAATAAGGACAAGGTGACTCTTATGTGGTTTAATCAAACAAAAATGCCTTGAATCATTTCCTAAGTACGCTAACAACTCCAATAAGATGCATGAAAGATATATACACTACTCAAGTATGAACAAAAGATATTATTTACGCAAATGCGGGAAATGAAAGCAAAAAGCATGAGATGTTTAAGAAACGAATCTCCACTCTAGCGATGCACAACGCTTGACTTAACTTTTAGGCTCAACTTGTTCATCAAAATTCATGTATATGCATGAGACATGGATTCAAACATATAACCAAATTTGACGGGATGCATGACTCTTGCCATATTGACACAATTGAGCATAATTAAAGTATCTAACAAGTGAAATCACTACTAACAAAGGAGGATTGCACAAAAAACTTGAAATTTTTTTTACCAAAAGCAGAAAATGGAGACAAATCTCATAACATATATATGGCACATATGTAACCCAGACAAATCTCATAACATATATATGGCACATATGTAACCCTCCCCCCAACTTAAACGATGCTATGTCCTCATAGCATGAAGAACAATAGTATTGAGAGGAAAGAACAAAAGATTGTACCTTCGAGGGAATGTCAACCCCCGTATACCTCGACCAAGTTGGAGGCTTTCTTGTCATTGCTTCCCTTCGTCATTGAAACCGCTTCCAAGGCTCACTCTTTCGGCTTCTCCAGCGGAACCATAGCTAGTCACACAAGGTCATCACCAGGGCTTTCTTGGTCTTACAACCGCGACACGTAATCGCACCCATGCTTAAGGCTCCTGAATGCCTCACTCACCCTAGCTTTTAGACCTAAACCACCAAGGCTGGCGTGGTAGCACGTTTACCCTGCAAAAGACTTAAGAAACAACTACCTACTAAGAAGCAAATGACATTAGTACCGCTCGGCTCGTGTTATCCGGGCTCAAAAACTAACAAGTAAAATTAAATTCACCAAATCGTCACGTGATTACACGGGTACTACTTTTCTCCCCATTTTCCAAGTGAGAAACGAGTGGCTATACCAGACCATCAAATTAAAAAGAAAAAGAAAGAGCAAGAGAAAGAAAGAATTTATGTACGTGCAGCCAAACGCGGGCTACGAACATGTAGCATGCCAATGAGAGCTAATAAAATAAACATAGCATTCCATTCCACACTCTGCTTCAAAAATTGAATCCGACCATGCCATAAAAATAAATACTTTGAGTAGCGCATTTGCCGAATTCGTTTCAAAAACTTGAGGTCCACCAAGTGCATATTCCAAAATAGATCAATTTTCAAACTGTTGACAAAATTCACAATGCAAGGAGGATAAACTAAATCAAATTCATCAACACCAACAAAATCAATCGATTCGACTTTTAAAAGCTCTTGCCCTGGTGGAGAGTTCTGAATGGTGGCATCATCTAGAGCCGAGAGTATTGGATGGTTCAAAATTTCTAGGGAAGGTATCTCTTCAAAGGAAGGAGACAAACTCTCAGGTCTAGACACATTCTTTCCATCCTGCTCATTCAGCAGAGCATTCAAGAAGTCTACCTCCACATTCGTTTTCTCAACAATGAGGAATTTTTTCCCCCGGATTGTCACACAAAAAAGGATCCATGGATGGAGAACACTGGACTACAGGTTCAACATCTGGCTCATCACTCCAAACATACTCTGAGGAGTTGTCAGAATGTACACTAACATCATCAACAAAGATAGGCGGCTCAATATCCCCTTTCATGGCATTTGAATTGGACTCGTGATAATGTTTAACAAAAACCCTAGATTGCAAAGTTGCAGCCAAATGATCAAAGAAATCTTAGGCTTGAGCTGGTTCTTTTTCAAAAAGTTTGTCATCGCATACCATGTTTAAGAACCGTTGACTCTTTTGAGAAAGTCCATCATAAAAATAGTTAGCAATTTGGAAGTTGTCAAAGCCATGATTCGGGACCGCAATGAGCAAATCCTTATATCTTCCCCAACATGCATAAAATGACTCATTCACTCTTTCGGCAAAAGTTTGAATTTGGTTCTTAAGATCAAACCAATTGGTAATGGTCATATGCCTTTTAAAAACATTGGTATCATGAGTGGCTATGCAAGGGGGTGCGAAAGTTTGATTGGGACAAAGGTACTCCCGCAAAGTCTTCTGGGGTGTGATAATTTGATTAGGACAAAGGTATTCCCCCAAAGTCTTGTGCGGTGTTCCCCAATTTGCCGCCATTCTAATAGATAAACAAGACATAATGTAAACAGGCTAGAGGGGCTATGCCGCCACCTCTTTTCTCAAAACAGTTCCGTGGGGTTATGCCACCGCCACGTCTATATAAGCAATAAAAATATTAAAAAGGCAATTGATACTCAATCTAGCTTCGTTACACCTCAAGTCGAATTGGTGGCTCGGTTAGAGGTATCCGCTATGTCGAGTTCAAATTACACAAAGGAAAAATAAACGGAGTACTTACAGTGGTTTGTTGATCCTCCAAATAAGCTATATTAAGAATCCCCGGCAACGGCGCCAAAAATGCTTAGCCTCCGAACCTCGCTTACAAATAAGGTTGAGACACCCCAAGCGTAGGGCTAGGTCGTCGATAGCATAATATCCGGAAGTCCGGGATCGTACCCACAGAGAATCGAAATATAGCTAGTTTGGATTGTAGGTTTTATATGGTGGAATCCGGCGTTCAAGACGGCCAACTTGATTTTCCAATTAACGGTGAAAACTAAGGAAAAGACTAGAAATGAGCTTAATTAATTTAAAAGAGGCAAGTCTAGGGATCATCCATCCCTTGACAAAGGCCGCTACCGGTTCTCAATATAACTCAAGCGAGAGTCACGACCGCGTGCTCACGCCCGGAAGATTTAGCTTTAACGACTACGTTTATCAAAAGATGTGATTTATCGGGACTAAACTAACCTATTTTTGCTAATGTGTCTAACACGTAGGAGGCCACGAGCCCTCAATATACCGCTTGCCAAGACCGCTTGACTAAACAACATACCAAGGAGTTAACACCCCTCGCTTAGACCAAAATGGCTAGATTAATTCATTTCCGAAAACCATGATTTTAAGCCCGAAGGTTCGAGAACCAAATAACAACTTAAGTCATTGGGAAAGATTAGCCCAAGACTTAGCCAAAAGACTACTCACACATAGCTAAAAGACTAGACATGATAAGAAAATTGAGCGAAAGATTTAACCGATAAAAACGTAAATAAACTTGATTTATGCAAAGATCTAAAGAGTAACTACAACATTAATAAACGAGAAATTAACATAAGATAAATACTTACTTGAGTTATTGAAGGAAATAACTAGAAAAGCTTGAAGAACAACAATGGAGAAAAATCCTAGGGAGAAGAAAGACTAAGGCCTAAAATCTAACTAATGGCCCATACTTACCATATATGGCATATAAGCCTATTTATAGGCAACTAAAGTTAAGTTACAAAGGACCAAAAAGTCCCCAAAATATCCCAAAAACATTCCACAAGTGGAAACTTTCCATAAATGGAATGTAGAGAAAGTAGCAAAAACGTGGCTCAGTTCTGCAGTATGAACCGGTACAGCCAAAACCCGTACCGGTTCATGTCTTCAAAAACGCTGAAAGACAAACTCTGGACAGCATGAACCGGTACGGCCAAAACCCGTACCGGTACAAGCTTGACAGCTTTTTTGGGCAACTTTGCGGGCTCGCTCTGGACACTCCCGAACTCGGATTTAGGCGTTCTTTGGACCGTTGGAAAGCTCGTCGAGTCTACTTTCTAACCCAAGTGGTTTGGATCAAAAGTAATTTGTACATCAAAAGTTATGACGATTCTACCCTCAGCTAGTCGGAAGATGAATTGCTTTGGTGAAATCCTCACATGTCCTTCAATTCCCTTGACCCTTGGGCGACCCGAGCAACCTCCAAACCATCTCTTCATGACCACAACGGGGTGGCATGCGGCCTTGATTACTTGGTTGCACCCAGAGCATTCCTTGGCGTTCAAACGCGCCTTATTTGTACGAATTACCTGAAATACACAAAAACACACCTTACGTGCAATATTACGATAAAATCTAAATAAACATAAGTTAAGCCAACATACTATGGAACTAGTCGCACCAAATATCTACAATATTGGGTGCTCATCAGGGATCGATCCCCATGTAGTGGGGGATCAATCCCCAAACAACATAGAAAAATCCAGACAACAGGGGGATCGATCTCCCTGCGCAAGGGGATTGATCCCTAGGCACTTCCAGCCACGATTTTTTTAGATTTTGACAGATTTTTGAGATACAAAGGGTGATGATTTAAGCTCAAATACTACACCAAATCAACATATTCACACATAGAGAAGGAGAAGATGCTCCTACCTCAAACAAAGACCAAAACCTATGCGATTCAAGCAAGCCCTAGCTCCAAGAACTCCACAATCGACCAAGATCTTTCCTCCAAGCTCAAACCAACGAAACCCAAGTTCAAAAACGTGATTGCAAGGTGGAATGGAGGTGGATCTTGTGGGTGTTTGGGTGAGGTATCAAGTGAGAGAGGTAGAGAGAGAGAGAGATGATAGAGAGAAGAGAAAGAGATGGATGAGATATTTTATCTCCTACACATACACACACCCTTATATAAACCAACACAAATGCAAATCACACAAACACTCCCTCCACTAACAACTGCATCACTTTAAACCCCAAATCAAATAATCCTCACACTTTTCAAATTATTCTCAATTTCGGCATTTATATAACATTTCGATAAAAATTTATACTGGTCTCTACAGGATAGCTGTGGTGACCCTCACATACCCTCAGCGTCGTGCTTTACATTGATTTATTTGTGTTTCTTGTTCTCTACCTTTTTGCAGGTATCGTTGGTTATGTGGTCGGCGTAGAGGGTTTGTGTGTGGTGTTCTTTTTAGTTTTGTGGGGTGTTTTGATTAGCCTTGTTTGGTTGGTTGGTTTTATTGGGTCCTTTTGTTTTTTTTTGTTGGGTTGTGTTGTGCTGTTTGTAGTATGCGGTATTTGTATAGGCTTATTTGATTGTACTTTCTTTTGATATTAATGGGATGATATTGTTCGTCGAAAAAAATTTGACCCATACAAAACAAAATATTTGGCATTTTTTGTGAGAAAAAAGAAGAAAAACAAATAACTTTGGGACTTGGTAGCATTTGAAATTTTGCATGACATCACCAGAATATAGGATTTGGTTGTTTTTTGGCTAATAAAATATGCTTTAGCTTGCCAGGCATCAGTACGTCAAATACTCATATAATTGGGGGTTTTCGTCCATCATATTATTTAACCGAGGGCAACTTTGTCTTTTTGAATATACCCACTTGGGATTGGATTATGAATACCAAGTCCCAGGATATTACAAATCCCCTCTATTGACCTCACTGCTAATGGATAGAAAGGAAAATGATACGGTAATATCTTTTTGCAATTATTATTGTTATCAAACGTTAAATTACTTTTGTGTAAAGTAATTGTTAGTAGCGTAGAGACTTGTTCACTGAGTATCAATACTCGTGGTGCTACCGTTGTCTTGCATTTTGTGTTAGGTACCGAAAGAGAAGGCGTAGAATAGTACCCCCAACCAGACGACAATTACCAAGCTGAGGTTGTTCTAATTCAGGAGGAAGTGTTCGTTGAACCGTGTGCGTCTTACCACTAGATAGTAGATGCTCTGATTTATCTTTAGTATTATACTTCAATTTTCGAGAAATGTAATATGATTTATCTTTATCTTTAGTTTTAAAAATGATGAACTCTACATCTTTTTGAAGACGTAATTATGTTTATCTTTAATTCAGAATGCTTTAAAACTATGTTTAAAGATTTATTATTCCTTACATCATTTTTAAAGCTATTACATCTTTTGAAAATGGTTTAATTAACTTTTCTCAAAATCAAAGGCGTCACATTTTCTCTTAATTTTTACGAGACCTAGTTCAAATTTTTACACCACATCGTTTGTCTTGATAAGAGGAGCTAAAAAAGTATAAAATAAGATGAATGTATAACATAATGACTAAAGTTTAACATAGTTCATGCACAACAATTAAAAAAGACTGAAAAAGATGGTCTACAGATAAATATTTTCACACAATATTTTTATTCATTGTCACTTTCTTTTTTGTGTTTCAGTCTTGTGAAATTAGTGAACTATCCTTATTGCTTGAGCCACTTTTTCTATATGAAAGACAATTTGATAATTTCACGTGAATAAAGACAAAAATAAAAGTGTCAATGATAAAAAGAAGAATGTTGAAATTACTTCATATAGACTTTTATGGTTTTCCGATTCCATCTATGCAGACCAGATGTAAAAATTTGATTTAAGGGGAAAAAAAAGAAGTTCCAAAAAATTGGGAAATTTTTTAAAAAACACCCTTGAGCTTTTAAAAACTTTACAAAAAAATACCTGAACTTTAACTAATGACAAAAAAATACCTGAACTTACAATTTTGTTAACAATAAAGCCCCCGCCGTCCAATTCTGTCAATTTGTAACGAATGGAGTTAATGAAAGGCATTAACCTTTTTTTTTTTAATTTTACTTCAAAAAATTATTTTAACTCTTTTTTAATTAATAAATAACTTTGCAATAAAGTTCTTTTTCTATTACTATTTATTAAAAATTACTTAACCCTATTTTTTTTTTACTTTTAAGTTTTACCTTCCCCCATTGTCTGTCTCTATTTTTTAGAAATTTGACCATATACCACCAATCAACACCACAATCAACCACCAAAGCTCCAGCTCAAATTTCAAAACAACAATATTACTTTTAACCTGCTTTTTTTTGACATTCCTTTTTTTTTTTTTACTTTTACTTTCAAAAATTACTTTTAACTCTTTCTTTTTTAGTAGTAAATAAATATGAAATAAAGATTTTTTTCTTATTATTTATCAACAATTACTTTAACCCCATTTTTTACTATTTAAAAAATAATGTTAACCCCTACTTTTTATGTTAAAATTATACGTCTCTCTCTCTCCCTCAACTTAAACTCTTTCTTTCTTCTCTACGAGATTTAGGATTTGAATTTCGGGGAAATCCGAAATTCCCCTTTCCATTGGCAGCTCCAGGAATTTGTAGTACGGTGTTTATAAATTACCTTAACTCTAATAGCTAATCTATTAGCCAATAATATATTGCACAAAATCTCATATATTAGTATAAAATAGTGCGATTCAAAAACATAACCTTTATTCTTAAAAAAAAATAACTACGATGTGAAATGATAACTCAATAATTCATCTTTTTTAAAGTTCTCGTATTGCATAGTAGACAGTATTTTGAGAATAGAGGGAGTAAAATTTTATAGTTGTCATAGAAGAGTTCTTATGTTTTGTGTCAACGTTTAACCGATGATTATAAATCTATTGAAATCCTTTTGAAAGAAATTTTGGCATGTAGGTTGGGGCCGACTTTTTCGAAAATATGATTCTTTTTTATGACATTATGAGATTTTGGTTGTAGTCTTAAATTCAAAGACACATTATTCAAGTTAACTGGATTTTGCACTGTAGTTGAATATTTTTTAAGCTCCGTTCATAATTTTATAAGCTAACTTGAAAAAATAAAGTGGAGTAGTTATTATCATGAATGCAAAATTAACACATTTAAACTGTCAACAAGAGGCATGGGGAGAGAACGCAGAGTATAATACGTACACCAGTAGATTCTACTTTTTCTTTTTTAATTTTTTTTTCATTATGATTGTGAGCTTTATTTGAGGTAATTTGTTAAATGTTCAAATATGAATTACCTGAATTGATGGGTTGTAATTGGATTGTGACTGAGTCTTTCAAATTGGTTTTGAGTTGAGTGTTCAATTCTTTTTGTGCCAGGTGTTCAAGACTATTAGAATTGAGTGTTCATTGATATTTGGGTCGGGTGTTCAAATAAAGGCTAGGCCATAATTTTTACATGTATTCTACGTAATTTTTTTCCCCTTGGGTGTTCATGTGAGTCTGTGACCATCCAACATCACATGTGTAGCCGCCTCTGCCCCTTTTGGTTGATTAATTGATGGTATGTAGTCAAAATTTAAAAAAAAGAGAGGGAGAGAAAGGGAAAGGTAAAATTTGAAAGTTTAAAAAAACGAAGGGTGGTTAAAATAGTTTTCATAAATAGTTAAAAAAAATAGGGTGAAAGTAAGTTTTGGAAAATAGTAAGAAAAAAAGAACTTTATTACATATTTATTTATTACTAAAAAAATTATAAAGTAATTTTTGGAAGTAAAAAAGTAAAAATAAAATGAAGGTTAAGAAAAAGAGATTAAAAGTATTTTTTAAATTCTAAAATTGGAGTAGGGTTTTGGTGGTTGGTTGTGGGGTTAATTGGTGGTGTGTGGTCGAATTTCTAGAATAAAAGGGAGAGAGAGAGAGATGAGGGGGAATGTAAAATTTGAAAGTAAAAAAGATAAAGTTATTTAAAAAAAATAACTTTGAAATATTTTTTGTAAATGATAAAAAATGAGATTAAAGTAATATTTGATAAATAGTAAAGGAAAAAAAGAATTTTATTACCTATTTGTTTACTACTGAAAAAAGAAAGAGTTAAAAGTAAAATTTGAAAGTAAAAGTAAAAATAAAAAAATAGGAAGGTTACTGTAGTTCATTAGCTCCATCCGTTACATTACAAATTAACAGAATTGGACGGCGGGAGATTTATTGTTAACGGAATGACAAGTTCAGGTGTTCTTTTGTCATTTGTTGAAGTTCAGAAGTTATTTTGTACAATTCCTGAACGTTCAGGGGTTTTTTTTTAAATTTTCCCCAAAAAATTATTGAAAGAAGTTAGGACATAAGGCTCATGTATGTTGGGATTGGATAACCAATCCCATGGGATTATGAAGCCTTTTGTTTGTTAGCCAAAAATAGTTCGGACTACTAGTTCGATGGGATGATGAATAATTCTGGTAATAAGGGGCATTGCTGATACCCTATGGGGCTTGGTATTAATAGTCCTATCCCAACTCCTTTGTATCACCAATCCCTTCTCATTATCAATTTCTTCTATCAATGGAATCCCATCATCTAATCCCATATCAAACAAACAAATATCATCTAATCATATCCTAAACAAATATACTCATTATCAATCTCTTCTCATTAACAATCCTTTTCATTACCAATCCCAATTCTAATCCCATCTTCTTACGAATCTCGTCCATTTATCCAAGCATCACACGGGCCCTTAGGCATTACTCCCTTCTTCCACACTCACAATCACGAGAACGGACTGTGTTTCCCACGCATACTACTCTCCACCTTTTCGCCATTTCCAAGATTCTTCTTGTTTCTACAGGGCTCTCTCTCTCTCTCTCTCTCTCTCTCTCTGTGTGTGTGTGTGTGTCTGGATCTCTGAGGAAACAAATACTAGTTCGTTCCAAACTCTGCTGGTCGAGCTTCCACTGTAAGTTTCTTGGACTCTTTAATTCTTCTCATCTTTTCTCTTGGTTTTGGACATTTTCCTTCGGAGATTTCGGGGTTTTTCATTATTTTCTCTATTTATTTGTTTTTCTTCCCGCTTTTGGTTCGTTTCTTCTCGGACCTTGCTGGGTTTTTGCCCATGTGTTTGATTGGCCAGAAAAATAACTTCTAGGAACATTTGTAATGCTTAGTTTCTTGGACCGGTTCAAGCAGTTCAGGCAGAGGTATGTAAAGAAGGAAGGCTAAATACCCCAATTCAACCATTGTATGACATGTGATTTAGGTAATCGTCATGTGGAGTTAATCAAACCACTATATTTGATGCTTTAATTTACTTTGTTTCATTGTTCTCTCGATTTTTCTGTCCTTTCCGTATTAGTAGTTTTTTTTTTGGGAAAAGTCTGCTCACTCTCCCCTTCTTACAACCAAACTTACAACCGATTTGTCGCAAGAAATTTTGATTCTTGTACTTTCCTAGTGTATGATTTTCCATCCGTATCCTGAAAACTAAGAATTGCTTCACTTCTTTTTGGGTCTTTTTCTCTTAATTGTGAGATCTCTAACTTGTGTTTGTTTGCTCATCCTGTGTTGTACACTATTTCCCTTTCTAGTTTCACATTCTTTTTGATTGCTAATAATCCATGGCTACTATTTGAAAGTTTCTTTTCTTTGTTTATGGGTGCTATCCTTCATAAATCCTCCAACCAAGTTCAGGGTTGGACTACATTTATACTGATATCAGTAGAATGGGGTGCTACTCCAAATTTATTCACAACCCTGGAATTCTAATGCTTCTTTTAACCACCTACTAATTCATTATTTGATGCTTTTATTCATCTTTGATCTTACTTAACAGCATTCATAGATATCAATGGCTGTTTTTTCCCTGCTTTTGCAGGTAACTAGGATATATTGCACAGAAGTAGAGCGCCATGTGGTGGTTGGGTCTTTCAATTAACGTGCTTCGGAAAGCTGTCTCACTGAATTTGTATTGCAGGGTTATCTTATAAATTCCTACCCTTCCTTTTAACCCTACTTTTTGGTGACTCTAATTTTCGCAATTCCATGACATCCAATCACTTTTGTTTCAATCCTTGCTATATCCATAGGCTTAGTTGAGAGAGATTAAAGGCCAAAACAACTTATAACTACCCAATCTCTTATTTTAGGTTCTGTTCCCCTTGATTATCGCATTTCTCATAATCTCATTTCCATTTGAATTGATATCTCTACTTTTCCTCTATTGTGCGAGTATATCTTGTCCTTCGATCTGAGTTGTTATAGAGGTAGAAGGAAAGATCTTGAATTGTAATAGAAGTAGAAGTTATGGTGTGCCAAGCAGCAAGTCAAACGAGATTCCGGGCATTAAAACATGAGAGTGGGATTGCAGGGAGACCTACTATTATAGTTAGAGTGATAGCATGCTTTCAACCTTTGCAAGACTGCCAGGTGAGTCCAATACTAATTTGCCAACCTTTTATTCCATCACTGTTTCAAGTTCTTGATTCATTGCTTAGCTGCTTTTTGATAAGGCATAACAATGCCATGTTTGTGTTGGCTTTTTTTTTTTTCTCTTCCAGGCTGAGTATTTCCGCGCTTTGCTTAAACCTGTCACGTAGATTTACGTTTCCATCATCAAGTCGAGAATTTTCGTTTCGATTTTTCTTCCCTTCCTCATTCCAGAAGGGATTGGATATTACGAATATAACTATATCTATATTCTGGTACGTAGCTCGTTTCGTTGCTGGTAATTGCAGCTTAATCTATTGTGTTTTTTTCTTTGAAATAAAGAATTTTAAGCTATAGCATGTCTTTCTTCATGTCAAGGTTACTTTCTTTGGCTGGATGGTTAAGCCAGAAGACTATTGGCTCTTTCAGCGCCATTCTGCTCATCCTTTGCTCAACTTAAATTGCACGAGCACGCCATTACACCAAGGGCAACAAAACGGTTCTCCGTTTTCCTCTTCCACATTTTCCCCTGATGTGGCTTTTCCAGGATTCAGAGTTCCTAGTTCACGTGGTCCGGCCGAAACAAATGGAGCTCATGGGTTGATTCAGTTTTTGCCTCCTCACTTGGATGTCAAAGAAGGACCATCTGCCTTGTATTATGGACATGGGGTTAAGGCAACACAAAATGCTTTATCCGAGTCCAGACAAAAAAGGTTTGTCATTTTCGATCAATCTGGGAATCAAACAAGATTGTTTTTCAGTCCACTTTGCTCTCCTGGTCAAAATTCAATTGTCACACCAAGAAAATCTGTCGGTGCTTGCGATTTGGGTAACAAAGGAACAACGGTTAATATGGAGCAAAATTTTCCAATCATGGCCACTATGCAAGAAAAATCTGTAGAGGATGGAACAATTGGGGGGAGAAGTGAGATGCACGAAGATACTGATGAAATCAATGCCTTACTTTACTCAGACGACTATGATGGCTGTGATAGTGAAGAAGAAGATGAAGTTACTAGCACTGATCGTTCTCCTTTTGTGATTAAAGGGTGTTACAAGAAGCGCAAACATGAGGAGGAAATAACAGCAGAATTGGCTAATCCAGAAAGGCCAATGAAAAAGCAGAGACTGATTGATGGTGGGTACACAAAATCATTCACAATACCGGGGGCTGAATCAAGTTGTGCCAAAGGCAGGAATCAAGGAAGGGATTCGGATTCCATTTTAGGCAACAAGCAGTCGAGGAAAGATAAGATTCGAGACACGTTGAAAATTCTCGAAAGCCTAATTCCAGTTGTGAAGAGCAAAGATCCCTTGGTGGTTATTGATGAAGCTATTAGTTACTTGAAGTATTTGAAGCTCAAGGCCAAAGCATCAGGAGTTAGCTAGTGTCCCTTCGGCATTAACACGTGGGTTGGAAAGGAGGGAAAAAAAGGTTAGTAGACCCCAAAAGTCCTTAACCTGAAATGAGGTTATGGTTTCGAAAACCCTATGGTGGCTATTGATTAAGCTTTATCACTAGCTCTTCTGCTCTTTTCCTCTATACAGCTGGTTTTTTAATTGCCCTGAAATCCTCTGTACCGAAATTTGTCTGTACAGGTGTTTTGAACGTTTTCAACCATTGGATTACGTGAGAATATTGAGAGATAGAAAGATTCTCAATTGATTCAATGCCAAAAATCCACTGGAACACCGGTACCGACAAATTTCCAGACAGTGGTTTTCAACCCTTTATAATGGACCAACAAAGGCAAGGCTAAATGGGATGAACTTTGGACTTTTTCTCTCATGGGTGATGGAAATTGGGAGATAATTGTTGACAAGAAATGATTATGCTTAAGCTTTTCATGGGGACTTTTAAAGTCAGATTTGAAGGCGTGCTCATGTTGGTGGTGGGATGTGCTGTAAATGAGGACCCTTTCTGCCAAAACTTTGAGAACCCCTATGGATTGAGTGCACGCGGATTAGGTAATTTTGGGTCCTACCCTCCACCACTCTTTGTTTTCTTGATTTTATGCTTTCTTCACTTAATATCCACCCTCTCCATCATAAGAGTCTTTTGAGGGTCCCAGCCATAATCAAATCTTGTCTTGAAAAGGTTGATCTGTTTCCATGTGATCTTTGGTGGTTGTACAGTGGAATTATGGGCACAGGTGTTTCTTTCTTTTTTGATAGCTCAGTGTCTGGGCGTGTTTCTTTCTTTATTAGGCTGTGTGTTGTGTTTTGATATCGGATTGGGTATGGATGGACTGAATGTAATTTTATGTTTTTTCTTGGATTCGGCTGTTTGTTAGTTGTCCTTTCCTCTGTATGCATGTTTTGTGTCCTTATTGGCAAGAGAAATCTATGTAATATATTGACTTTTCTTAATGAACAGCTGTGAGTATTTTGATTTCAATCAAGGGTATTGGTGGGGGGACCTAATTTTGTTTGATAGGCAGGTGGGGGGGACCTAATTGATCAAATTCTTCATGTGGGGGTCCTCAAACCTCATCTAATAATTTATGTGGACGTTTGGAACCAATTGGTCCTTGGGTAAAGCTAAGGTCCCTTCTAGGGACTTGATCATCTGTCAGGACCTTTTGTGAGTCTTTGCCGGATCCTCCTTGATGTTTTGAGTCATTTATCTTTAAAGCTTGTTGAGAACAAACTTAATGTTGATCGGATATAGATAACTATGGATTCGGGAATCAATATTATTTTTGGCATAATTGATGTTCTTGGCAAGCTAAAAAATGGCGGTTTCAATTTCTAAAAGCGGGCCTGGAAAAAGGCTCATAAAAGACGAGTGTCTGGAGAGAATTCCAACCCTACTAAAAATATGAATGGCGGTTTCAATTAGGGTTTAATAGGTTTCAATTCCTTTTGGTTTCTCCATACCAATTAGAGTTTAATAGGTTTTATCAACTTTTATGGTACGTTTGTAGTTGCGTTGTTGAACTTTGTGACATTAGTTGACTTGCTCGTATGATGAATATGACTGATAAGTACTCTTCAGATTGATAAGATAAAAATTAGCAGTTTAGGGATGGAATAATAAGTTAGTGTTATCAAGCGGTTAGGGGGCGATTTGGCTAGAATAGCGTTCTTGAGTTCTCGAAGCTGGATCTGTGCATTTCTGTTGGATATCTCGACCGATTCTCCTTCTGATCTTCCTTCTCTACTTCTGGTTAGTTTTCCATGTTCCTTTTGCTTGCTTTCATGCCTCAGAATTGTGATTTTCGTGCTCTCTGTCAGTTTTGGTGCGAAAACCTAATTCATCGAGTCCTGCTTAGGGTTCAAATGTGCTTAATTCTACTAGTTCTAGCTCTAAGGTAGTTGTGTCTGGCTCTGTGATTGGGAATTCTGGTGCTAGGCCTGGTTCTATTCCAAGCCCTAACTCTGGTGCACGTAGTGTTTACTGCTGGATCTAACGATGAATTCTAATTCTGTTGTCTCACTGGTTGATGATCTTCGTAACGGTAACACTTTGCTGAGTATATTTTTTGAGTTAGCAAGTCTGTAACTGTTGAACCAGTGAAAGAGCTTTCTCCTTCTCCTTGGGAGGGCTGTCTGGTTGATTCCCTGGAGTAGCCCTCGGGCCGAAATTGTCTGAAAGTACTTTGGCATTTCCATAGAGTTGCATATGTTCTTGTGTACACAAACTTTGGTTTAAGAGCATCCGTAGTAGAATAAGCAAAAGTGAATAATCAAAATTTGTCACATCATATTTTAATTATTCCTAGTTATAATGAAATAGTTACACCGTGAACATAGCATAATTAATTAAATAACCTCAAATTTGTATTTCGTATGTGATTGTATTTGTTTATCATCTTTCGGCATTCATGTTAAATAGAGGACCAATACGGATTGAGCTAAAACATACAATTGCTTAAACAATGCATGTGGAAAGGTACATAGAACATGAATGGATTTAGAGCAGACCATTTTTATTTTGTGTAAATTTTCTTTTTTATATGTATGCTAAAGTCTAGAGATGGCAAATGAGCAGATTTAGACAGGTTAAAATGGGTTGCGGGTTGAATATGGGCGGGTCGAATACAGGTTGAAATGAGTTGGGTTAAATATGGATCAAGCAAAACCCAACCCGACCCATTTTCCTTCCTTTTCTCCCATTTCCTAATACAGGGGAGAAATAAACTGAATTTACCCACCCCCAATTTTCAAGGCCAACCTCACCCTCTCCTCTCCGGCGACTTCGGTTTGCAAGAGTAAAGTTGTCAACAAGATAAAAACTTTCAGTTTTAATTAGTTTGCAAAATATTTTCAAAACTGAAAGTTCATAATGTCATCCGAATATTAAAAATGGGATCTGACTTCAAACATTACCGGTTTTTTCCTCCTAATCAGATCTTACTGTGTGATTTTATCCTATATTAGTTGCCATCGAGAGGGTTGACGAGGATGGCCGAGACGGCGGCGGCACCGGCAGTAGAGAAAGCCCTCTCTCCGAAACTCAAATTGAAATCGGCTGGGTTTTTTTTTTGAATGGCGAGATTGGGAAGATGAATCTTTGGTCACTGAAACAAAGGTGACATTTCCGTCAATTTCAACTCGAGATTAGGAAGATGAACCTTTTTCTCTCTCTAATAAAATGGAAGCTTGAAAAGTTGTGTTTTACTGGAGAAATCAATGAGATTGAGCTAATAAGCAAGGCCAGTTTGGATCTTTCAATACCAACCCATTATATACTGTGGGTGGATTGGGTTGGATTATAAGTAGACGCGTTTAGACGGGTTTAAAAATATGCGTTGGGAATGGAATTGACACCTCTAAAGTCCAATAGCTTAGCTACCACCACATCCTCGTCCTTTGTACACACTGGAAAACCTCTTTGGGATGTCTTCCCTGCCCTCTATACGCTCCAAAAAATCTCGTTGGGATGTCTGTCCTTGTCTCTTTATCCTTAATCCCTTAATCTTTGTAAACATTCGTTCAAGAATTTAAAAAAAAATCTTTCTTTTTGCTGAGGAAAAAATAAGTCCAACTGCTCAGCTACGGGGACATTGACTTGCAGATTCAGATCCACCAAAAAAGTCTCACTGTACCCAAATTCCTCTGCTTCACATCATTCAGCACATCGCTTGTCCACTCACCCTTATAAATGGTCATGCAACGGTGATCGATCGAGGTCCGGATAGGGGTAGGGATCCAATGAAAATCTTTATCCATGGCTTCCTCCAATGAAAATAATTTGGACACATATCTGATTCAAAACTGGACATAGATGTTTCCATAATTGGGATTCCACATGTAACGGTTGGAGTCCATGTGCATCGAGTAGCTTTGAAAAAATCTATATTAATTCAGATTCGTAGCCGAATTAATATTTGTTCCCGCAACACTTGGTGAAGTACGATCATGGTATTATTATAACGAAAAACCAAATAAGTAGGAAAAGAACATTGGTACAACAATTATTAACTCTCTGTTTTGCCCCTCTACTGGATATCGCACGAAGTTTATACATTTGGCACCCCCATAACTTATAGAACTAATAATGTCCAAGCCTTAATTAACTCAATAAATTCTCTTATTTAGTTTCATAGGTCGTATTTCTTTGTTCAATAGTCAAACTTATCCTAGCGGTTGTGGTATGTGGAAATTCCGGGGAAATGACGGCCAAGGGCGTGTTTGATAATTAATACCCACCAATGACATTTTCAGTATTAACCAATGTTTTCAGCATGTCCTTGACGGGTATTAATTATCAAAACAAATCCTGGGTGGTCATTTTCCCAGGAATTCCAACACATTCAAAGTGCAATGTCATTGCTTGAATATTGTAGATTATAAAGTATAGGGGCATTTTAGTAACTTCACCTTAATAGAGACAAAAAAAAAAGGAGTATAGGTGGAGAAACGGGGAGTGTGGATTTCAATTTCCTTACTTTAAACTAAAGAAAACAGTACAATAGAGCAAAAAATTGCAATGGATTAAACAATGCATAGAAAGGTTCGTAGAGCATGAATCAACTGGACCAGACCATTTTATTTTGTGCATTTTTTCGATGTATTTCTCAAGTCCAACAGCTCAACTACATGCACATCCACCGGCATATTCAGATCGATCTCTGCTCTTTTCTTTCCCCTCATCCAGTTTCCTCTGCTTCGCATCATTTAGCACATACCTAGCCCACACACTAAAAGCAGTCTCATTGTACCCAATTTGGCCACTCTTGTATATGTTCATGCAGCGGCGATTGTCGCCTGGATACGGGCAGGGATTGACATCAGGGTCCCGCCAGGCGCCCTGGTAGTTCATACCGGACCATTCGGCCATCCAGTGGTAGATGAATTGGCCGACTCCGGCGTGTTTTAGCCACCCTTCTGGGTAAAACTCCATCACACTGCTGTTTCTATCCATTAGGAAGAGGTTGGTTAACTGAGCCCCATGGGGGGATACCAATATGTCTGTTGAACTCATTAGCTTCACCTGGGTAAATTGGTCAATTAGCTTTACATAAGTTGGTCAATACTGCAAACTTTAGATCCAAACCAACAAAAAAAAAAACTTTCACAAAACCAACCAAGACACAGAAAATGGATCTGTAGCTGCTTTATACTGGGATCAATACATGTGCCCTTTCTGAGATTTATTTATGCATTGAACAAATATGATGAGTGACGAGATGTAAAAAATGATAAAATGAATTTCCAATTGTTTAGGATGACAAGGGAAAAGAGCGAGAAATATGTGCAATGTGCTTTTAGCTGGAAAGGTTTTCTTGTGAGAATCAAGCCATGCACGGTGTTGGGGTTGTTTTAGCAAGTGTGCGGTTTTCGTTTGGAGTGTCGTGTTTTTGGGAAAGACTACAATACACACCCTTTATTTGGGTGTGTATATGCACTCCCCAAAATGTTATGAATTGTACAAAAAATGTTATGAATCATATTGCTAAAAAGTTATGAATCGTATAAATTAAGGTTACGAGATACACTTAAATGTTATATATTATAATGAAAATATTACGAATCGTACTGCTTAAAAGTTATGAATTCTATAACAAAAATTATGAAACACACTAAAATATTATGAATAAACCATAAAATAAATGCATATAGTACATCATTTCAAGTGGTGTGTATTGTAGACTTTAATTTCCTGTGTTTTTTGGTTAGTGTCTTGCCTTCTTTCAAGTTTGATTCTCGAGTAGCGTATGCCGGTGCACTCGAGATTCCTTTAATCTTTGTAATCATTTTCAAAGATAAATAATGTTAGATTTCTTAAAGGGTTCAAACCTAAAATCAATGGCAATAGATGAAGTAACAATCTCTGGAATATATTAACAAAGCTTGGATGGCTTAAATGAGCGATGTAGGACAAGTCTAACATTTTTTTAAACATGGTATCAGAGCTATAAGGTCTAGACTCTGTGGAATTTTTGCTCTCGGCGGACGACCTATACTTTGTTGCCGTCTGTTAGGCACTCATAGTAGCATGTAATCGACTCGCTCCAACTTCTTGGCTTCTCCTGGTGTCTTCCCTTATTTTTCTTTCTGTCTCTCCTATTTCTCTTCATGGCTTCTCTTGGCTCTTGATTCTTGACTACTTGTGGTTTCTCGTCTTGGCTTGGTTGCTCTTGATTTCTTTTGGCTTGGCTTGGTTGCTTCTGGTTTTAATTTCTGGGTTTTTTCAAACTCAAGTTGGTAGACCTACTTGAGTTTGACGGGGGATGTTAGAATAAATAGGTATAATAAATAATATATTGAGATTGAGATTGTGATTTGATTGTAATTAGGATGATTTTCTTCCATAGTTAATTAGTATGATTTTCTTTCGTAATTAGGCTCCATCTCTTGTATAAATGGATCCGGGGGTGTGTAGTGCATGTGTAGGGCGACATACAACCGTCGATCTTGTCAATTAACGGTTCACATCAAAAATCAATTATGACTGGTAAACCAGTCATAATTAAAAATCATATTTCAACCATTCATTGTTAAGTTCGATGGCCCATATGCGCCCTACATGGTGTCTTGCACTACAGGATTTTCCAATCCTGTATAAATAGAGGACTCATTGTTTAGTTTTATTATCGAAGTCAATAAAACATCCTTTCTCTCATATTTAACAAATAAAATCTTTTTTTCCCGATCAAAAGGAAAAAAGAATCAAGCCATGCAGGTGGCAATCTAGCATCATCTCCGACCCCTCAACTTTAAAACATCAAAAAATTAAGAGATCAAACATGAAATACGTACTCTGATATATATATATATTTTTTTTCTTGATGGAAAGAATTGCCGAAACAGATGATTTTGTAGATGGCCGAAGGCCGGCCAACAAAATTTACCATAAGGGGCAACCAAATGCTAATGAAGATCGAACAAAGAACCCTAAGGTTCTATAGACAAGATCCTCTAGGGGTCTCTCAGAGGAATTCACTCAAGAAGTTCTAACCCTAATGAGAGAGGAAGACTGTATTTATAGCCATAGATTGCTTCCTAAAGCTAGAATCCTTTGCCAAATTATGTTTCCTTTGCATATAGAGTCCAAAACCAATGAGGAAACTCTAAAATCTATCTTGAGGAAGTCCAGAATATAACAAAAATTGGCCAAAACGCGTGTCGTCCATTTGGGCCGGATTTTTAGAGAGCTAAGAGCCAGAAAATGGCCCAGGTGGCCGTGAATCCTGACCGGGCGGGATTTATAAAGAACACATCGAGCCAAAAAATCCCTCGCTCCATCGTTCAAAAAAAGGTGATATATAGGAGTATATATCAAGAATGTGAAATGTTTTCTTGATGAATGAAAGGGTCTTTACAAATCAACGAAGTGAAGGGAAAAATAAACAAAGAAAAAGTCATAAGGTGAGGAAAGTGTACTAATTGTTCAGAATATAACTAATAAAATTATCACCCTCCCTCAGAGGGTAGGCTATTAGATGAGTTACATATATTAGTGGTTAACAGCTTAGTTTAGTATCAAAACAGGCAATAGAGTGTGTGTTTCAACCTCATCACCTACTTAGTGATAAAAAAAATTGCATGTGTTTGTTTAGTCCGTTTATGAAGAAAAGCCTGACTATACGTGAGAGGACATGTTGAGAATATGAGTAATAAAATTACCCCTTTCTATCTCTAATAGCTTAAGCTTTTATAAGTGCTGGTTAATACTCTAGTTCTATAATGGATGAGAAAGGTGTGGTGTATCATCGAACTGTTAGGACATTTTTGTTTACGTTTTCCTTTTTTATGTTAAAGTATAAATGTTTGCTGAAAAAAAAAAAAACTTCGTTATGGCCTATAAAAATAATAATTATGCATGTCAGTTATTAGTACTCCATGAACTTTATATTTCATATATTGCCCATTAGGCATGTTTTGGTGTTACCATTTTTATGCTAATAAGTATGCATGCCCAAGAACATAATTACAACCTAGCTAGTGTCCAAACTCTTCTTCCCATCAGAAAATGAGTAAAACCCACACAAATATAAAATGAAGCGATTATTGAGGCACGTGGCTTCCTTCTTATACAAGACTCCAATATAATTTACCCTATGATAGTTTATAAGTAATATTTCCTCCATTTATTTTTAAGAGTTCAGTATTCTATTTTGAATTGTTCCTTAATAAGTATTCATTTTGTTAAGTCAGTAGGCAAAAGTTGGTTTTTTTTTTCCCATTTTGTCCATAAATGTAGATTTCATGAAAATATGAATTCATATGGATTCAACTAATATCAATCTATTATACATATGGACAAGTTGGGTTATAAATATATGGGTTTGGACAGATCCATGAAATTGGGTCTAAATTGCCGCCCATGACTATTTTTCTCATCAAAATAAGAGCACTAACCTGTTCACAAACTGTGAGGTTATTTGAGTGAGCCACCATCAACCGGCACCCTTTCACCTTCCTACACTCCTTCTCAAATATCCCCACCACCGTACTCTCATTCCTAAACGACCTCGCTCCGGTCCTCATAAACAAAGTCATCCCAATCCCCCCACCACCACCACCACCTTCCGCCGAGCTCGCATTACAATGCTCCCTAGCCTTACACCTGATCAAATCAAAAACCTCTATCCTCCGCTGCCGCGACATCCCGCCTTCGTTGTGCCTCATCACCACCGCCTTCTCGAAACAAACCGCCTCATCCCCACCGCCGACAAAATCAAAGCGTTCAATATTGAGGGGCCCAGTAAAAGTGGCCTCCATCAAGGTCTTGACCCATAGGCCCATCTGGGCCCTGAGCTCGCCCCAGTGGAACAAAACCCACCTGGCGGGGCCCACGGAGCAACCGTTCTTGATGTGCCACGCAACGAAGGGGACCAGTGAAGACAAGCCATGCCATATGTTGTCGTAGTTGTAGTGGTTGTTGGAGATGAAAGTCAGGCCTTTCATTAGGGTGGCGTTGTAGGGGAGGGTTTCCGGCCACGCCAGGGCGTAGGAGTTCCACGCGCCGTCGTGGATGTCGCGGCCCTTAATGCACAGAAGCCTCCCGTTTGAGGCCTCTGATGGGAATTGCTGGTATGCGACCTCACCTGTACGTGTGGTGTGGAAACTTTATTAATTACTTATAGATTTCTATTAGTCTTAGTACAAATGTTCTTCCTGCATTTTAATTAGTAATAATTGACATTTCCAATGACAACACAAATTCAGAAAATGGCCATCAAAAGATAATATAAGATGTCCCTTGGGGTTTACCAATATCATCACTCGGTTGTTTTGGCTTAATATTCATTCAAAATATTTTTGGCCTTTATTAGATTTGCACTAACTTCTGTGGATTAATGGTTCGTTTCAACGAAATGAATCTAAAAATAAAAAATTATGATCAATACCTTAAAAAAATGCATTAAAGACAAAAATAATCGGAACCAAACCAGTGGCGGCTCCAAGAATTTGAAGTAACGTGTTCAGGATTTACCTTAACTCTACTAGCGGGAAGCACTTTGGTGTCTCTCCTAAAAAAGGAGACACCGTAACTTTTTGCATAACAAAATCATTATGAGCATAACTAAAACTCATTACAAACATAACAAAATCATAATAAGGCATAACCAAGGAATATCCAAAAAACTAACCAAGGCATAACCAAACAAGTTATGTCTTGTTATGATTTTGTTATGCTTGTAATAGATTTTGGTTATGCTCATAATAATTTTGTTATGACAAAAGTTACGGTGTCTCGTTTTTGAGGGGAGACACTGAAGTAATTCCCGCAGATCTATTAACCAATGATATATCTACAAAATCTCATATAGTTGTATAAATAGTGCGGTCAAAAAACATATCTTCTATTCTAAAAAAATTAACTACCAAGCGAAACGATAACTAAAAAATATATACTATTTTTTTAACAAATACTGTATTTTTTTTGAAAGTTGTTATGTTGCGTAGTAGATAATGTTTCGATAATGGAGAGGGTAAAATTTTACAGTTGTCCTAGATGAATTCTCATATCTTGTGCCAACGTTTAACCGATGTATTAATCTACTAAAAATCTTTTGAACGAAATTGTAGCGAGTATGTTGGGGCTGACATTCTCGAAAATTTGTCGTCCTTCAGGATAACATGATGAGATTTTCTATTATAGTCTTAAATTCGAAGAATATTATTCAAGTTAACGGGGTTTGCAATGTAGTTGATTTTTTTAAAGCTTTGTCCGTAATTGTATAAGCTAACTAGACAAAAAAAATAAAAATAAAGTAGTTATTGTAATGAATGCGAAATTAACACATTTAGACCATCGACAATAAAAATAGAGAGAAAAGGCAAAGCATAATACTTACCCCTATAGATTCTTCATTTCCACTTTCTTTTTTCAATGTTTTAATTATAATTGGGAGCTTTATTTGAGTTATATAATGTGTTAGATGTTCAAATTATCTGGATTGATGTGTTGTAATTGTATTGTGATTGAGTGTTCAGCTAGTTTTGGGTTGAGTGTTCAATTTTTTGGGTTTGGTGTTTAAGAGTATTAGAATTGGGTGTTCAATAATATTTGAGTTGGGTGTTCAAAAAAAGCTAACACATAATTTTTACATGTATTTTAAGCAAAAAAGAAATTTGTTTGGGTGTTCAGTAGACCATTCAAAGTTTTAATTCTTTTCATCAAATCAATAATTCGGAAAAAAAAAGGCAAAAAAAATTATATTTGAATAGAGAAAAAAAAATCCGAAAACACTCGATCGGTGGATATTTTGAACCTTCTTCCGAATATGACTACTAGTATTAAGTTTTCAAAATGGTCACCTTGTTCATGCGTGTCATGCAGGGAGCTCATGAACCACGTGTGGCCCTCTTGCGCGGATTTGGCGTAACGGAGATCCTTCAAGGGCAGAAACGTGACTGCTCGCCGCAGTTTGTCATCAGCGGCGGAGCAAGTGGCTGTGTTGGCGGCGAATGCGGCTTTTAGGTTTTGTAATTTGTTGAGCAAATCCCATGAAGGGGGAAGAAAAGGTTGGGAGGAGGGAGAAGAAGTGGGTGGGATTTGGAGAAGTTGGATTTCGACGAGGGCAGTGAAGAAGATGATGACGAAGGATGCCCAGAGGAATACAGTTGAGGGGCGCAGCGTGCATGGACGACGGTGGTTGTGGTGGCTAGTTTTGGTGGAGATGGTGTTTGTTTTCATGTCTCTCTCTCTCTCTCTCTCTCTCTCTCTCTCTCTCTCTCTCTCTCCGGTGGGATTTGTGTTTGGTGTTATGGATTTCCGTTGGTGGAAGCTACAGGGAGAGGTTTTTAAAAAGCTTGGAATTTAGGGGATCTGACTTCCATGTGATTAATCTTGTGTGTCTATCTGACTTCCATAGTTAAGATGGTTGCGTCCCGTTAGAGTCCGTTTAATCCTTGTAATGAGCTTCCAATTAAAGATCAACAAATTCCTTATTTCGGTGGCTAAAAGGAAAGTATTTTTGTGGGGGCCCGGAGTGGCCCCACTAGGCGTGTGAGGTGAGCAGTTTCATCCCTATAAATTCAGAAAATATTCCTATCGATATCTGTTAGAATTGATTTTTTATAGGGCTCCATAAATAATTATTTTAAAATTTATGAATATTCTTCTGTATTTTTGTGGGGTCCGGAGTGGCCACACTAGATGTGTGCAGTGAACGGTCACCGCATGAGATGCGGTGGGTGTATACTTAGTGAAAGAGAAAGTATTTCTTCAACATCGTCACATAATAATATAGGGCCTTTTTTCACTGCAAAACATTAGTATGCCATTACCGTTTGCGTTTTTCCTTCTTAAGCACTTTCTATTTTTATAAAAAAAAAGAACTTTTATTTTTTAAATACAAATAAATTATATACATATAAAGATTTCAGTCAACAAATTGCGTAGCGGCGCAGGATCCACACCAAACCTTTAGGATTGGGTCAATGAAGCTAACTTAAAACAAGAAAAAGCATTGATGTTCATGTCAAGTAAAGAGCATAACCCTTAAAACAAATCACAGATCACATGGTTTATTTTGCCATTTCAAGCAAGAGAAAGCCCATCTACAAGGAACTTTACCTGCAACTCCTTTTGTCCTAAAATGTTTGTTCGGCCTGCAAAACGGAGACTAAAAAATAATAGATTTCTTTTAAGAAAGAAATTCAAACTTTTTTTATAAATTAAAAGAACTCATCGATATCTAATTAATTGTTGAAAATTATTGAATTTTTCTTGCAAATGTTTTTATAATTTTTATGTTCTCGTTTTACGTACCGGATAAATATTATGGAACGAAGAGAGTAGTTTGGAATTTGGATTGTGCCTAACATACCTAGCTAGGATTCATACCATGCAACAGTTCTCCGCGAGGCGAGAGTACCCACTGCTAATGTTTTAACGAAGGATCTCCTTAAAGTACCTGTTGCTATTTGGACCACGAGTATTGATTGAGAGAGAGTGTGTGTGAAACTTTCACTGTGTATATATGGGATTATTTTGTTCGTCAAAAAATTCTGCGGTGGTATCAATAAAAGAGAGGTTATTGGTACCGACCTATGGTTGTACATACGGCGTACATCACTGTATGGGGCCTATTACGGGTCCCGCATAAATGATCCAATCCGTTGATAAATCTTAAGTTATTTTTTCAAGTGGCGGCGTAAAAAAATTATATCAATTGAATATATGTAAATACTCGATCCAATCTTCTACTTTTCATGCAGAAGTTTCCATAAATGAATACTCTCCTGCACAACATTCCTAACTTAAAGGGAATTTTTTTATTTTGTAGTTTTGTGAATAGTTCCGAACAAGTTGTGCAAAAAAAAAAAAAAGGACTTAAAAATTATTTTTTGAAGAGAAAAAATAATGTTTTCACAGCTTGTTTACTTTTAGGGAAAGTTAATTTTTTTAAATAATTGTCAGAAAATAACTTCCGAAAAACCTCAAGCAAACAAGTTGTACATGCCAAGAGATGAGTCCAAATACGAAATTCTAACAACTCAAAACCGAGCAATGCTAGGAGCACATTTTTAGAACATTGCTCGGAGCACATTTTTAGAAAACTAATGTGTTCAAAACTGTTCGATATATATATGACTAGATCCATCAAACGACTCCAAACACATTGCGTCCAAATTTGCGTTCCCAGATTCTTTTGTTAAACTTTGTTCTTCTTTTTCCCCAGGAACATAATCCTTTCGAAAAGGTATTTTCCTTTCAGGCTTTCAGCACAAGAAGAAGGGTTACCATGTGCCCATATATTTTCGTCCCTTGTGGCAAGTTGCCCCCCATCCAACAAATCCAACCTCATATCAATCGAGTTACCATGAACGACGAGGACGGTCTTTTTCTTACCTTCCACTGCTCATTTGGGCAGGGTTTCCCCAGGTCGTTCATCAACGAATAGATAGAATAGAGATCTCTATTCCATGTGGGTCCTTCATCGACGAGTAAAATAGAATGGAGATTTCTATTTCATGTTAATAGTCGACACACAAGGGCTCCTACTTACAACAAACTCCGGTAGTTCCAAATAAAATAACCTCCCATGGTTTATTTATCACAATCACTACACAATTCGGAACAGTTTCAAAAAGAAAGATGCGAAGATTAACTGTGATGCCTAAAGAAATGAATATCGAAATGTAAAGAGTGAATATCACTTGAAAGCATATCAGCATGTAAACAACCTCATTCAAGTGAGGTATTCTATTCATCTTGTTTCTTTTTCTTTTTTTGAACATAAATATCGCTGCATAATTTCTAAAACAAAAGAGCGAAGAGGAACTGAGGAAGAGCTAGATCTTCAAGACAACAGGTAACAGCATTTTAGCTGTTGAAAGAAGCAGAGCAATATGTCAAATGGAAAACAGAGGGGAGAAAAAGAAGGAAAACAATCAAATTACTTCCAAAATTTAGATCCAAGGCCACGAATACGAGAAGCAAAGAACAGATTCCAAGCTGCCATTGTTTGAATACTCCACCATGTAAATCCTTTAAGATGCACAAACATTGCAAGCATCCTTATTTTCCCTCCCAAGTGTACAAAATTCCAAAAAATTGCTCTCCGGTGCATTGTCCTCGAGTCATCCGAAACTCAGGCCTGCCTCTTGCTTTTACTCATCTATGTTAGTAGTGCAGCCCTTCTCAATCAGAAGCATGCGAAGAGTTTCGCCTGTTTCCACCAACCCGGCATCTTTAAATGCTTTCAAAAGCCTGTTACACTTAGAGACATCAAAATCTGCTGCAGCAGATTGTATCCATTGGTCAATAACTTCTCCTGCCTCCCTCAACTGCCCTAGCATGAGATACGATGAAAGAACACACAAATAATTCCTACTTGTCATTTTCTGTTTTGTCATCCTCAAGGATTTCCAGATCTGATCGAGTCTCTCTTTATTCCCCAAACCAGCATACAATATAATAAGGAAGTCATAAGTTATCCACTCTCTTTGTGTAATAATACCATTTTCACTTTCAACAAGAGAGTTTGGGTCCAAATTCACAAGGTGACCCGAAGTAATATAAATGTTCGCTAAGTTGGCATACCTCACCCAACCTTCATTAGAGGCAAAGTCACGAATTATTTCAGCAAGAATACTTTTGACTCCATCGATGTCCATTGTTGCGGCACATGAACTTATCCACAGATTATAAGTGAACAAATCTGGGGCAACCTTTCGGGATTTGAGTTCTTTGATAACAGAAGGAACCTTCTCCACTTGCCCAACTGACATGTACAAGGTCATCATCTCATTGTAAGTGAGGGCACTCAAAGAAAGATTTGCTTCTTTCGCTCTCTCGTAAAGTGCCTCAGCCTTGTCAATAAGTTTTGCAGCAGCATAAGAGTGAAGCAGAGCGGTGTAGGTTTCACTAGTTTTTGCAGTGGGAGGGAGACCTTCAAAGTATCGCTCGGCAGCGTCAATACCGAACACTTTTGTCATCAAGTCAATGCGGACTGCATAGTCGGAGTCTGATACCTCAAACTCTTCATGACTTACCATCCATTCTGATATCTGACAACCCAACCTAGTTACAAAACAGTATCTGCTACTAGTACAAAAAATAGACATGAAATAAGAGGGGAAAATGAAGGAGAGCTTTGTTCCAAAGCATATGCTTCATTTGATTGCAAAGAATGAAATGCAGCACTGTTAAGCAATTCATTTAAAGCCAACTCCGCAACCTGAGTAGAGTTCGTCCCAACAATCTTACTCGTGCTCTTCCAACAGTTCTAACATTCGAGCATAAAGAAATCGTTGAAAAAGGTTTCTTGAGATTGCAATGGCATTTCAGAGTATATCACATTCAAACTTAAATTTGAACATCTATCAGAATAAGAAGTTAACTCAGTTGGCCTGAATGATGCTATGTTAACATGCCTTCGCCTTCCAAAATGCTTTTGGCAGAAGGAATGAAACAAATCCCTATTACTCTGTTCAAATAGAAGGGTCAAGTGAATAAAAGTATAAGAAGTCCACAGACGGTTCATGGGCAATGGTAAGATGTCGAGAAACGGTTATTTTGGAGTGCCCAGGTAGAGTCCGAAACTGCATTAAAGAGAAATCAACAGGCACTTCTAGATATATTGCTCAAGGAATCAACCCAGCATACAGGATTTTACTCAAACGAAAGAAAAGTTTTGATTGTTTCCAAGAAGGTGGTTTACAGAGGAAAACAAATAAGAGAAGTGATAGGTCGGAGGACAAAACCACACGTCTTTCTGCCCAAGCAAGTTGGATGGAAGATAGGAGACGAAAAGGCAATCCTCTCAATCACAGAAATTCATTTAGAACAATAATTTAAAAAAAAAACATGTGTCTAGGATTAAGGCTTCAGAAGGTATGTTTGCAATTTTTCCAAGTCCAGGTAAGTTTTCTGGTTTTCCTATCCAAGTACCCAACCAATATTCAAATTAGTAACCTTCCTATGTCCTACCAAATAGAACTAGTAATTAGCTACTAAAACTTTCAATAAAAGCCAGCATTGGGCTATAGCGCTGGATAAAAACAAAATACACTGAACTCCAGAAACAAGCATACGTCGAATTGGACCTTTAAAGAAAACTAGTTGGTCATGCTTGCATTGACTTGCAATCCTTCAAGTTAGCCTAACTTATTCCTCTACTTTTCCTTTAGAGATCCCTTCTCTCTGAAGTGAGTAGTTAAAACTAGTCCTGATAAATACAATCAGAAGGGCATCTTCAGCCCTTACCCCATTCTTTTCTCAGACTTAGATAAATACAATCAAAAACCCAAATCCCTCTACACTACCTTGCTCAAACTTAAATCATCATTACTTCACTAACTCCATGGTTCTGTTTTCTATTGGAGTCTATTTTACAAATTTCAAATTAAAGTATTAAACACTGCCATTACTGAATACTCCATACTATATTTTGCTAATACCCTAACAAACTACATATTGGTATGCACATTCCGAAAATGGCACACTTGTGCACCAAAACTGTATTAAAAGAAAGGGGGGAAAAAAACGATCCTGAAGTTTTTTCTCTTTATTTCCTTAATAATTTTTCCTAATGAATAAAGATAAAATGTAATGAAGCAAAAGATAGAGCTCCAATAGTGGAAATCTAAGAAGCACAGATATAGATACAATACGATACCGATACACGGATACATGTTTTTTTTTTCCAAAAAGAAGGATACAATACATTGGGGGATATGTTGAATATAAAAGTAAATAAAAAATATACTATATATATAATTTTTAATTCCTAAAATTCTATTAATGATTAAAGTTTTCCATGACACAAGTTCACCATTTCATATGCCAAGAGAGATATATTTACATTTAGTTATATATATATATATATATATATATACAAGGTTGCAGAGAGAGAGAGAGAGAGAGAGAGAGCGCGCGATACTTACAAGGTTGTCGAGAGAGATGAAAGGCGATAGAGAGAATATTGTCAGTGTGTTTCTGGTGTCGATTGGTGGGGGAAAAAGAAAAATATAGTCCTAACTAATATATTTTAAGTAATAACATGTTTACCCTCGCGTGTATCAAAAATGTATCCAGGCGTATCTAACACGTATCCGCGCGTATCCAAAATGTATTTGGATACCAAAAAATAATTCTAAAAGCAGGATACTTTAAAAAAAATGCATCGCATACGACACGGAGGCTAAAATAGAGCATCCGTGCTTCATAGATGGAAATGTAAAGAAATTTTGTCAAAATGCTTCTAGAAAGGTGATTCACTCTTAACATATAGAGACATAGCACATTATTCTATACTAGATGTCTACCTCTACCGTGCCATATTTTAAGGCATCTAGCATACAACATTTCTGTTTCTGTTCCTTGTACCAGATGATCTGTGTTCAAACTTCAAAGTATAACAAGGTCGAAAACTTTTCCACAAAATTATGCTTAAATTGAAATTACCCGTTGGAATGCTTCATATCAACCAAAGCTTTTGCTCAAAATTTTAACTTTACTGAACTAAAGATTGAGGAATGGGCTAGAGATGGTATGATACTTTTTACTTTCTATATTCTTCCTTTCTGATTAAAAGTCTATAACCTCATCAAATTTTAACAATGCACCTCACTAGGCACATTCAAATTCCAACCCTAGTACAATTTTTTCCTCCTAGAAATTAAACCACTAACCTTAAAACACCTACATCATAATTAAACACAAAACTAAAATCTAGAGAAATAAGCAACACATAGTGGGCCCAATAAAACGGTTTCGTCAGGTGGCTCGACAGACAGGTTGGGCCCACAAACTCAAACCACTGGTCCGACTGAACTACAGACCGAGCCTGCATGTTTGGCGTACAGGATTCGGCCTCATCGCAGACCGGTTAATTGGACGAATAGCTAAGTTAGACTACGTACCTTGGAGATGGCATCTTATCAGGTTCAGCCGTTGAGGCTTGGGCAACTCCCAGGTGCCAGCTCACCCATTTGCACCTAACAGCCTAGTTCATACTTCACATCTTACGTCACCCGAAGCAGTTACCACACGAGCTGGGCACGAGTACAAAGCGAATGACAGCTCATACACGTGAGCAATAACTGCCTCATCTAATACATCAGTCTTGACGTCAGCAAATGCGATTACCGAGTGTGCCGGTCACGCGTTTACTTGGAGAGCATGTCTTGGAGCTCTATATAAGGGATGAAGATCAACCCAAAGGGGTACGCCATTCTCTCTAACCCTAAACACTCAGTGCTTTCTTCTCCACTTGCAACCCCTTAACCATCGGATTGCCTTGCCGCTCGACTCCGCCCGTTTAGGCACTAACGGTGGGTGTTGCATGTGCAGGTTGAGGCGATGGAGGTAGGATAACCCATTCTTTGAACCAGAGGCTCAGGAAAGGTCCAAGATTAGAATCACAACCCCACACAACATATAACTCAAAACAAAGACGCCAATTTTTCCTAATTGACAATCCCTCTTTTTCCACACATAGGATGTTAGTAGGCTAGTAAATTAGATTCCAACTGGGGTTGAAGCTGAGCTTGAACCCCCAACCTCCCCCTTATCCAAACCACTTGAGCTGACCTCAAGGGTTAAACTCTGACCAACATTTCGGAGAGAATCAAAGACAAATAGACTTTCACTTCAGTTCCCTTCATTTTCTAAGCATCCCAACAGCACTAAAATAACGTATACGTGAACAATTGAGCTAAAAGGAATAGCATTTGGCAGCAATAGAAATACGAAATAGACCTCAAGAGCGTGCTTGAAGCGCCGAGAATTCCGGAGTTCTCTGGAGATGTGTCGGAGGTCAGAGACGGTAATTTCGCGGCCTTCGTAGGCCCATTTCTGGAGGACGTTTGTGGCGCTGCGCTTGGGGAGTCTGAGCCTGAATATTCTGCTCTTTAGGTCATCATCGGCTTCTCCATTTCCACCGTCTTTTTCTTCCTCTATAGGAACATGAGATACCTCGACAATAATTTCGCTCGACGAGGAGAGGGATCTGAAGCGAGTTCTTTGGCCTCTGCAATTTACGGAAAAAAAGAGTTACTTTCAGTAACCAGTGTGTGAGAGAGAGAGAGAGAGAGAGAAATTGGGGTACCGAGTGAGAAAGTGGAAGATCGAGCGAGCCGCCATTGAAGCTTTCGAATCTACACCTGGTTCAGTTTCGTCAGTTCAGGGTTAAAGGAGTAGTATGCAATTAGAAAGAAGTTGAGGTAATTTACACAATTCCCCACTGCTCAAAGTTTTTTTTTTTTTTGAAAGACCGTACTCAAGTTACACAAATTTTCATTTCTATAAGAACTAAGGGTGATAAAAAAATCCGTCCGACCGTGAATCCAGTTCAAATCAATCCAAATTGAAAGATTTGGTTCGGTTTTTTAGTATTGTGGTTTGGTCATGATTTAAAAAGATTAGAAACTGCATTATATGATTTGGTTTGTGGATTCATATTCACGGTTATGATTTCAAACCAATCCGAACCGTATAATATATACACTCTCCAATAAAATAAACGTCTTGAATGGAATTGTAGATGTGAGAGTCGTGGATTGGACCATCCGTATACAATTCCTCGAATAAAATTGTAACTACAGAAATGTGTAGATAAATTCCACCCTATCCTAAATTGCTAGTCTCTTTTGGACAGTTGTGACATGTAAAAAATTGGTAATATTTCAAAAAATTGGACTGTTGTGCCGAGATGTTTCAATAAGTCATGTGTGCTTTGGATGATGATACAGTATGCGTGCTTCGTCCGCTGGATATATATATAAGAACTCTCCAAGCATAGGGCTAATACGTCGATGGAGCATAATAATTCGAAAATCCGGGTATCGTACTCCTGGGAATATTCAATCACAGCTTGAATGGATTTGTAGATGTGAGAGTTGCGGCGTTAAGACGGCCAACTTTTAGATGCTTTGAAACGGGAGAAAATAAACGGCTAGAAAACGAGTTTTAAACTATTTAAAACAAGCCACTAGGTATACCAAATTGGGTAGACACGAAGTGGGTACAAACACAAAGTAGGTTAGGATCAAAGAGAGTGAATATAAGACACATGATATATTAGGAAAACACTGATTTCATTCACTTGGTTTTTACAGGGGGAGATGCTCTCCTTTTATAGGCATAAGGAGGGGAATACTGACAGATGAGTTACTGTCCCTAGTCAGACTTTCTTACGACAACATATTTAACATAGGGGATCCTAACACCCATAACTCAAGTCAATCAGCTCTTCTCTTGAATTTACTCGATTTGAGTACGCAGTAAAGGTTCTCAAACCGAAGGATTTATCATTAAAACCATTTAAAACCAGAAACGAAGTTTGAATACCGAGCGAGTTCTAAAATTCATTCAGCAAACGCAAGGGTGACATAGTTCCAAGCATCATGTGTGGCAAGTAGCGCGCTCTTGCCTACACATTATCAAAGAGATTAACATCGTTAAGTTTTGATAGACAAAAACGAACTAACTTGATTTTCAAACTGAACATGAAGATTTATTGAGAGAAAAACATAATCAACCCAAGCCATAGAGTGTTATTCGTCCCATTACCAAGCCTATTTAACTACTCACTCATGCTAGAAATGTAAATAACAAAGCTAATTATGCAAAACATATTTAACCAACGAAATTTGAAATAAACTTAAGATTAGTAAAGAACGAGAGCGTAATTACAACTTTAATGAATGAGAAAATTACAAACAACAATTATCTAAAGGAGTTTTTGCAGAAATTAACTAAGAGGTACTTGTACACATGCCTTTCTCTCTCAAAAAATATCTCAAAAACGAATTAAAAGCTGCCATATAACACCTTAGTATCGATACAATCGATACAACCCAGGGTTATATCGATACCGAGCAGCTTCCTTCTATTCCACTTGGCCACCGTAGCTACTCGGTATCGATACAACCAAAATAGTTGTATCAATATCCAATGGCTACGAGCCCACTGAATTTTGCTTGCAATTGGGTATTAAAACAACAAAACTGTTGTATCGATTCTGCCTTCGATATTGCTGATTCTTCAGCTTTGGTCCCCGTCTTGGGGTGGATTTACAACCCAAATAATGAAAATCCGACCAAATCAATACACGAATAGCCTCAAATCACAATCAATCGACATAAATAGAGACAACTCAACAACAAATCGCAAGAAATCGAAGCAAATAGCAACAAATGAGACAATACCAGCTAGAATCGAACCTAAAAACACAAATTCGAGTGCTATCACTTTCTTGAGTGCCGAAATGGATTTCGAGCTCAAGAAAGACATATTCGAGTTCAAAAAGGGGCTGGGTATAGTTGAAATCACCTGTGTGAGGGTCAACACAGGCAGATCTAGCCTCAAAATGATGGATTAGGCTAAAAAATGATTGGGTCTCTTTCAAAATGCCAAAACGAGTGCTGTACAATGCTCGAAATCACTGTAATAGTGCTCGAAATGCTCTGAAATGGGTTTTGATGTCTTAAAACAGTAGGTATCAATTTCGAAATGCTTGATTAGTGAGTTTTGAGGGTCAAAATCGAGGTTTAAAGGCTTGGGTTGAACAGATCTGTAGGAGACGAGTAGATTGGGGGTTCCGGCGAGATTTTTCAGCGCCGTCTTAGGTTTTTGACGAGGTTTAGGTTTCCGGCAAGTTTCCGGCGAGATGAACGGTGGGAATTGAGCCTAGAAGCTTTGATACCAAATGATACAAACCAAGATACCCATAAATAATGTAGAGAGAGACTCCCAAAAAGGATACAAAAGAGACTAACCTCTTGATAGATAATTGTTCAAAAAAATAAAAGCTACCAAATAAAAGGACTCCAACACCTATATATATAGACCCAATATAAAAGACATAAATACCCTTACTATATACTACATCACTCTCTAATGCTTTAAATCTCATTTGCAAAACAAAAATAGACTACAATCCAGTATTTCAATTGTAGGACAAATAGACCTAGTAATTACATCTCCATTTTTTTTTGGCTATCAGATCATTCTACTCTTCTTCTCCATTAAATGATTCTCTTCTTTGCCATCAAATGATTCAGCATCTTTACTGCTTTGTTTATGTTGCGGAAACCTTCTTCTCTTTCCATCTTATATATCATTCCATGCCCTCGAGCAGCTGCCACAGCTATTGGATCTCCGATGCTTACTCCACCCATCAATGAGTATGTTCTCAACAATGCTTGCTCCACCTATCTGCTACCAATGCTGCAAAGACGCATTTGATGCATGAGCAATAAACTGCCAGCTCCAGTAAACAGAAGAATGACAAATGGACAAGTAACAAATTCATTGAAGCAACATAAAGTCAATCCACATCTAAAACAAAGAGATGGAAGTGCGAAACCATTACTCCAAACAACTTACCATTCACGCTTGGAAATATAACTGAGAGATGAATATCATAATTCCTATCAATCCAGTCATCAACTAAGTGATGAATATCTCCCTGTGGATATCACACCCAAGACGGGGTCGGGCAATCCATTAAACAGATACTCCGAGCATTATCAAGCTCGAATTGGCTATCTTTTAAACCACTCTGGTAAACCTGATTGGGGTTCAGCCAACATCTGAGTTCTAATTCACGAAGGTCAGGATTTGCATGCCTATCGCCGCACACATTTCCTTTGTAGTCAAGTCTGTAGGTAAGCCTAATGATTCACGTGATAACTTATCATCACAATCACAAACAAATTAAACAAGAAAATGAAGTCATGCATGATGCAAGCACCAAAATGGGAACAAATAGAATGAATCAACATGCACTAAAAAAAACAAGCCTGCTGCATAGATTCGTTCAAGTTACACTTCTTTGTGCCAATGTCTAGAATTGACAACAGTAAGTTCATGAATCCCTTTTTCTGTATCTATCTTTAAATTGACTATTGAGGAAGAATGACTAAGTAAGAAGAGGAGGTGTTATCAAGAACGCGCCATAAGTTACAAGTTTGACAGTTTAAGGCTATATAACATGCATTTTTGGAATGCACCTAAGATCAAAGTACCAGGTAACTATTATCCCAAATAATCCTTGGAAGAGCACACCACTACATTTCAATAGCATTAACTTATGATAACTTGATCGATCTTAGATAACAGAAAACTCCAGCAATCTACCTAAAGTCAATAATTTCGAAAGCTTAATATACTATATACGCCATAACTAGAAGGTCTAACAATGCTAAATTCTTCATCTTTATAACTAATAGCCTTGAACAGGAGTCTATAACCCCAAATAATCCTTGGAAGAGCACAACACTACATTTCAATACCATTAACTTATGATAACTTGTTTGATCTTAGGTAGCAGAAAACTCCAGCAATCTACCTAAACTCGATAATTTCAAAAGCTTAGTATACTGTATACGTCATAACCTACCTAAACTCGATAATTTCGAAAGCTTAGTATACTGTATACGCCATAACTAGAAGGTCTAACAATACTAAATTCTGCATCTTTATAACTAATAGCCGTAAACAGGAGTCTATAACAGTGCTCAACACATTCATGTCCCTAAAACATGGGGATGTAGGAGAAATTTTTTCACTCAAATTAAGCAAAAAGAACAGGTTTAGTTAAATTAATTTCACAAGCCCTAATTTTTTTGGTTTGAGTAGTTACAGTTAAATAAAAGGCAAGAATCGACTGAAATTGTAGGAGTCCGACAACCCACAGCGTGGGGGGGGGGGGGGGGGGGGGGGGGGGGGGGGGGGGGGGGGGGGGGGGGGGGGGGGGGGGTGGGAAATGAGACCTTGGTGGTCAGTAATAGCACCAGTGGTGGAGTTGTTGCTGGGCCCAGAAAATTTTTGTTGCTGCTGGTGGTCGCCGGAGGTGGAGGGTGAGGTTGGTGAGAGTCACCGGTGAAGGGGGTCGCCGATGATGGGGGTTGCCGATGGTAACCGCTTCGTATTCCTCCTCTCTCTCTCTTCGTTCGTTCGTTCTTTCTTTCCTTCTAGATCTGGGAAACAAAGATTTTCAACGATTTTTTTTTTGGCAGTTGCTGACGTGGGGCCCACCCGCCACATCAGCGGCGGGAGCCAAGTCGGGAAATAAGGCTGAGAACCGTAGACTTATTGATATAATTATTCCCATCTTGATTAACACCAGGTGACGATATTTCATTATTTCTACCCATACTAAGAGAGTGGCTACGTGCTCCGCACTATAAAGCCATGCCCGATTGTTTTCAAGTGATTAGAATTCATTGGCTACACACAAATTATAGAATGTATGTTAACATTCCGAAGTTTTATTTCCATCATGAGGTCATCTAAATAATCATGTCTTGCCATTTCGGGCCTTTTCTTCTTCTTTTCCTTTCGACGTCCTTCTTTCTCTCTGTCCCTTCTTATGTCTTCTTCAAATCTTCTGATATCAGCTAACCTTTCCTGTTCTTCCAGTATCCTCTTTTGTTCATAGAGACACCCCCCCCCCCCCCTCTCTCTCTCTCTCTCTCTCTGCAATTCCCCGTTTCTCTTCCTCTTCCCACCACCATTTATCCTCTCTCATTTTTCTCCTGGCTGCCTCTTCAGCTGAACGCTTGCTCTTATTCTCACTATGCTTCTCAAAAGTGGACAAATCAATAATTTTCTTCATTTTCCTGTTCTGAAGACTAGGGCTAACTTCTTGACTGCTTTGGTCCAGATTAATGACCTCCTTCGGTTTTGCTTAATGACGATCTTTCGTGGCTGCTCTCTATCTGTCTCTACTAGAGGCTTTATCATAATAGAGGGTTTGTGCGATTCAACTTGGACCTCTTCCGGTTTCAACTTGGCGAATTTTATTTTCTTAAACTTGACAACGGCTTTGTTGTTCCCAGTTTCTGCATTTGATATTACTGGTTTATTCGAACTTCATGAGGCTACAGGAGTTTATTTATCAGGAAGTTTCTCATTAGACCTACATTTGACTTTTAGAACTTTTGCCTTTGAACAAGATTTGTCATCCTTCGAAACTTCCACTAGAGCCATTTTTGTTGCACCTTTCGATATGAGCTTCTTTGTCACAGTTCTACCACCGTGATCCATAGAATTAGCTCTTAGCGATGCCTTTACCGGATCTGAACCTTCGACTTGCGTTTCTAAATCTTCTCCATATTTGGGGCAATTCTTGTTGGTCCTCATGTTCCCAAGCTGATAAGATACCATTGTTAAAAATCAATCACAAAGAGAGCCAAAAAACACATCCATCTTAAAGCTACATACTTGGCCACAGGCTCCACAGACTAAACTTTCTCTGGCAGATTTCTTTTCCTTGATAATCTACATTTAGATGTGAGCACACTTAAATATGCAATTCCGCACATTAAGGGAATAAAAAGTAGACTTAGATCAGCACCAAAAATGCATCGTATGAAACGTAAGAGCAAACCTATATATACATGTGTGTTAAGCAACACACAAAAATGAAAAGGAAATGAGACGTCATTGGATGTTCAAGTGGCTTGACGGTAGAAAGATTTGCATGTTTCAATGAGGATAAACTGCAGTATGCCAGTACATATTATCTCTCTCTACATATTACCTTAAGTCCATCTCCCAAAATTTTCACGTTCTTGTTAAGTGAACCCATGCGGTCAATATCATTCTTTTTCATTGCTTTTACCTTTCCGGACAAGTTCTTTTTACTAAGAAGCTTTTCGTCTTGAAACCAAGAAGTAGCATCTCAATTCCTCAATAACAAAAGATAACATTGTGCATGAGCTATATAGGACATCTGCATCAAAGTGTGAATGTCAACCAAAAACATGCTGCAAATATAACTCAAAAATAAGGCAAGAGCACTTGTCTTACCTTCTTTGGTTCTCGAATGACATTGTCTTTTGCTTCATAGGATTCATCAGGTTGGGCCATAATAGCAATTTTCTTAACCATTGTGTTAGTTTTCTCTGCGTTTTCCACCCCAAATTGGCGTAAACCAGGAGTCAATCGCACTTCATCCCCTGCAGTTCTTGTCTTCTTCTTCTTCTTCAGCTCAGCCTCATCATCTACAAAACAACAGTTGGGGAAAATATATACCGCATGTTGCAGTAAATAATATATTGCAATAAATGAAAGAGAGGGCTCTTGAAGTGGTGCCCCACATACCTTTTTTTTTGCATTTAAATGTTTCTTCTTGTCCAAACCAAAAATGAACAAATAACATCCAGTTCACTTACTTCTTGCAATTAAAGCCCAAGACCCCTATTTTATGTATGGGAATGCACGGAATGGACATTACTTTGGTTGGAAACACGTACAAAAAATTTCCAGACGGAATTTGAACACTAGCATTACGTAGACATTTTGTTACTCGACGTCCTGACCCCTTTTTGGGTTTCTGTCCTTGTTCTTTTCTTGTAAGAGAATTCTCTTGTTTATTTTCCTAGTAGTTGTAGGGAACTGTGTGCCTAGTATTGGTTCAATTTTTCTTCTCTTCTTGGAGAACTTCTTGTCTCTGTAGTCTACTTTACATTTTGGTGTGTGTGTTGTACCTTCAATTATGCTCACAAGTCAGCGCTATATCGTCATTTGAATGAAAACATATTCAGCAATGCACACAAATTCTATTCGCTTCATATTGTCTAGACCTTCATCCTGATTACCAGTATAGAGGTATTAAATTGATGAGCCATACGATGAAGTTGTGGGAAAGAGTTATTGAGCATCGCTTGAGGATGGTGACTACGGTGTCAAAGAAACAGTTTGGGTTCATGCCCGGAAGATCCACCATGGAAGTTATCTACCTATTAAGGAGATTGGTAGAAAAACACAGAGCAAAGAAGAAGGATCTCCATATGGTTTTCATAGACTTAGAAAAGGCTTATGATAGGGTGCCTAGGGATATCATATGGTGGGTTTTGGAGAGAAAAGGAGTGACCAAAGGGTATATCGAGGTGATTCGAGACATGTATAAAAGGTGCCGTCACTACCATTAGATCACCGGTAGGGGAAACGAGTGAATTTCCAATCACCGTAGGATTGCATCAAGGGTCAGCCTTGAGCCCATATCTCTTTGCCTTAGTTATGGACGAATTGACTAAACAATTTCAAGAGGATATTCCATGGTGTATGATGTTTGCAGATGACATTGTTCTCGTAGATGAAACTGCTAGAGGTGTTAATACGAAACTAGAAATTTGGAGGGACGCATTAGAGTCAAAGGGTTTTCGGATAAGTAGAAGTAAAATGGAGTATATGGTGTGCAAGTTTAGTGGTACCAGTAGTGCGCTTGAAGAAAGAGTGATGATCCAAGACCAGGAGATACCAAAGAGTGATCATTTTAGGTATTTAGGCTCAATTATTAGTAGCAATGGAGAGATTGCGGATGATGTGGCCCATAGGATCCAAGTGGGGTGGCTCAAGTGGAGAAGCGCTACTGGTGTACTATGTGACAAGAGGGTACCCACAAAATTGAAGGGAAAATTCTATGGAACGGCCATAAGACCAGCGATGCTTTATGGGACAGAATGTTGGCCTATTAAGAAACAACATGTGAGCAAAATGAGTGTAGCGGAAATGAGAATGCTGAGGTGGATGTGTGGTAAGACTAGACGAGACAAGATTAGAAATGAAACAGTTCGTCAGATGGTAGGTGTAGCACCTATAGAGGAGAAGTTGAGGGAAAATAGGTTAAGGTGGTTTGGGCATATCTACCGTAGACCGGAAGATGCAGTAGTTAAGAGAGTGGATAGAATAGCTATAGGTAGCAATGTTACGGGGAGGGGTAGACCTAAATTGACATTAGATGCTGTAGTGCGCAAATATATGAGTCTAATAGGTCTATGTGAACAAGTGGCTCTTGACAGAGCTCAATGGAGGAAACGGATTCATGTAGCCGATCCCAAGTGATTAGGACGTAAGACTCGGTTTGGTTTGGTTTGGTTATGCTCCAATAAATTCTCAAACTAGTTAAAAGCTGTATGATTCATCAACCACATACCCTCTATAAGCATTCTGCATAGTTCTGCAGCTTCAGCTGCCTCATCCTCAATTTCTTCTTCTGCTTGAGTTTGCAATGGTCACCTTATCATCTTAAGCCCCTTCACACCATCTACTTTGTCATGCCTAGACTCGTAGTTACCCTCATCCCCATCTTCAAATGCTTCTGCATCCAGTAAATTTTCTAGGTCCCCGGCAAAGGAGTCCAGGTCACTATTTGCTTCTGAGTCACTCTCAAATTCATCACCATTGAAAGCAGAAAGACTTTGGACTTGTAGATCCCAAATTTCTTGACGCTTCTCCCTGGTCTGTTGCTGAAGCTACAGAAAAGACATCCGCAGGCCACGTGCAAACTTGCTGATTGTTGTTGGATCAACCTTGATGCCAGATGCAGCTTGCTCACTTGAAAGCTTGCGAATCATAACAATTCAATGCCATCTTGTTTGTTTAGCAATTTGTTCATCTGGTACATTGAACTTAAGTAGAACCTAGATACAACAAAGCATTAAGGCAAAACAAAATTAGTACTCTTATTATGAATCTTATTGCCAAAAGTTACAACTTCTTGGCATTACATAGTTAGCTCGACGATTAGGTTGACTGCCATCATATGGGCAAGCGTGTGGGGCACACACCCACACGTGTGCAAGTGAGGGCAAACAAAAAAACACTAAAAAACTGAAGCAGTTAACAGAGAAAATGGTGTGGAATGGGCAGTTATAGAGGGTGATGTTTGGTTACTTGAATGCTATTGAGACACCTATCCCCAAACTCTCAACATGCATTTGAAATTAATTTGTGGGTAATCATGGAATTAGAAGTGTGAGCCAACCTCAGTTTTGAGCTCATACCAAAAGGTGCATATATAGAATAGATGAATGAGCTTGTTTATTATTTGCATTCAGAATTATGTCCTCTCCATTTGAGACGTGACACTTCAGGGAGAGGATGAGAACTTCAGACTTTAAGTCCATTGTGGACTAGAAATAACCGGTGGTAAGTGATATGCATTACTGTCATATTGATTGGAATGGCCTTCTCCCTAGCTTATGCCTTTCCTACCAATCAACGAGAGGAGTGACCAGTTGCGTTACATGTTCTCTGCAGGCATTCTTGCTCATTGTAGGTGATCCCTTCTGAAATTAAGAGGCTGAGAATTTTTTGTTGCCGAGTTGGGAACCAACCATTGCTGAGATGATTCAGCAGCCTGTCTGTTAACAACAGTCAACAAAAGCTTGAATACGTGTTGAGGGGTCATTTCATGAGGTCTCAGCACAGATTTTAGAGATCTAAACAGTGAAGAGCCTTAGGGAGTCTCAAATCCTTAAAATTCAAGAAGTATATCACAGCTCAGTCCCTATTGAAGGACCTTCATTGAGATATCTGAAGAGCCTCAGGGAGTCCAAAAGTTGTGGCTGTTTCATAATTATACTTATCTACTTGTAGGCAGCATTAGCATAATTATGTTGTTAAAAGGTCTCTCACAGATAGCTATGCATATTCTGAAAACACAACCAAGCTATTGCACCTACAACTGGAGCTCATGAAAACCTTTATGTTGACAAAGGCTCCACCTGCCCTCAGTTTGGCCACAATATCATCAGCAAAGATGAAAGACAACTTTGTTATACATCAATAACTTATCAAAATGTGAGTGGCGGATAGTTATGGAGGATGAGATGTCTTCCCTTCATCAAAATGGCACGTGGGAGCTGGTCCCTGTTAGTAAAACCATTGTTGCCTGTCGTTGGGTATTCACAATCAAGTATCTTCCTGATGGCACTGTTGAGCACTATAAAGCTCACTTGGTTGCCAAAGGCTACACTTAGACTTATGGTGTTGATTATTCGGAGACGTTTTCTCTCGTTGCCAAACTTGGTTCTGTTCGGATCATTATTTCTCTTACAGCGAATCTGGGTTGGCCGCTGTTTCAGTTAGATGTCAAAAATGCCTCCTCCATGGGGATCTCCAAGAAGAGGTCTACATGGAGCAACCACCAGGGTTTGTTGCTCAGGGGGAGCATAATCAAGTATGTCGTCTTCGTAAAGCTCTATATGGGCTTAAGGAGTCTCCTAGAGCATGGTTTGGCAAGTTTAGTGATGCAATTTTGCAATTTGGCATGCATCGCAATTAGTCTGATCACTCTGTGTTCTCTCTCACATCGGAGAGAGGAAAAGTATTATTGATTGTCTATGTAGATGACATTATCATTACCGGTGATGATCAGCGAGGTATTGATGAGCTAAAAGCTTTCTTACATCGGCAGTTTCATACTAAGGATTTGGGAAAACTACGATACTTTTTAGGTATTGAGGTGGCACAATCCAAATACGGTATTAGCTTATCACAGAGGAAGTATGTGCCGGATATTCTTGAAGATGCTGGTTTGTTGGGAACTAGGCCTGTTGAAACTCCTATGGATCCCAACGTCAAACTGCGTGTCGACCAGGGGGAGCTGCTCTCCAATCCTGATCAGTATCGCTGTTTAATTGGTAATTTGAATTACCTTACGATTACATGTCCAGATATGTTATCTGCAATGAGTATGGTTAGTCAGTTCATGTTTGCCCCTCGTCATCCACATTGGGAGGCAGTTATCAGAATTGTGAAGTACCTTAAGTCACATCCAGGACTTGGTTTGTTTTATTGAGCGAGTGGACATTTACGTGTTGAGGCATTCTCTAATTCGGATTGGGCAGGAGGACCATCGGATAGGAAATCCACTACAGGATATTGTATCTTCCTTGGTGGAAATCTTGTCAATTGGAAGAGTAAGAAGCAGACAGTAGTTGCCTCGTCTAGTGCAAAAGCAGAGTATAGGCAATGGCACACACAACCTATGAGGTTGTATGATTGCGGTAATTTCTTGAGGAGATAGGATTCAGTATGCAGTTGCCTTTGCCTGTATACTGTGATAACCAATCAGCTATTCACATTACATCTAATCTAGTATTTCATGAGAGGACTAAACATATTAAGGTTGATTGTCATCTAATGCGTGAGAAGTTAATTGGTGGGAATCATAGCTACCCCATTCGTGACTATCGGTGCTCAGTTGGCTGACATGTTTACTAAGTCTTTGTTCAAGCCTCAGTTAGAGTTGTTATGTAACAAGTTGGGACTTTGTGATATCTATTCTCCAGCTTGAGGGGGAGTGTCAGAGTATTGTGTCTTGTCCCACATTGGTTAACTTAACCTTGTATTGAGTTCTCTCTTAATATAAATAAGATATTACTGTGTTAGGGTTAATTAACACCCTATATACTTCTTTCTATTCCTAACAACAAAAACTAACAAACAAGAACCAAGAAAACTAAACAGGTAAGAAAATCCTACTAGATAAGCCCCAATTCCTGCACAAAGATTGATTCTCGAGAGACTGTTTCATCTTTCTCCTTGAGCTAAGGAAGTCCCGAACATCAGCTGCAATGCTTCTCATCACCTGATCATGCCCCTGTCACTTTCCCTTGGAAAATTCGACAATTTCTTTCCCTCCATAGACCATAGAGAGTTGCTGCTAGAGGACATTGAAGACAAATAGATTTCAAACTTTTACCATTGACCTGCCCACAATACCAGTCAAGAACCTCCACCAAGCCACCAAGCATATCCAAAATCTATGAAGCACCGACATCTCTAAAAGTCAAGGTATCGCAGTGTCAGACACGGGGATACGGGGACACCGCGGGATACGTACGGGACACGCCACATGGCGTGTCCCCATAATTTAATTTGAATTTTTGACGGGGACACCGCGGGGACACGGCTGGGGACACCGTGGGGACACGGCAGGGGCCAAACTGTAAATGTTAGGGACCAAACTGTAATTTTTGAAAAAATTGGGGGTCAAATTGTAATTTTTTTAAATAAAATTTGGGGCCAAATTATAAATTTTTTAAAATTTCTGGGTGCTAAACTATAATTATTTAATTTTTTATATATATAAATAATTAATTAATTATACACGTGGCGTGTCCCCCGCCGTGTCCGTGTCCCCATTTTTTTTTGAATTCCCGTGTCCCGGTGTCGGTTTCGTGTCCGTGTCCGTGTCAGTGCATCATAGTCCAAAATATAAGACATCAAATATTAACTTACCAACAGCCAACAACGCAAATTGCCACGATTTCAAACATTTCCACCAACCGCTAGATACATCCAAACAGGTACAAGTTTGAATCAAAAAATATTCGGCGAATGTAAGTAAGGATAGAGATGAGAGTTTTATAGTAATTAATGAAAATGTGATTCCTAAATAGCCGAGAGAGAGAGAGAGAGAGAGAGAGAGAGAGAGAGAGAGAGAGAGAGAGAGAGAAATTACTTCAAGGAAGATGACCATGGCGCCAAAACCGAGGGGCAAGTTCCCACACGAGCCCGGAGTTCTCTGCTAAGCACACAATCTCCCCCTCATTCCCGCAGTAAAGCCCCGTTCCCGCAGTAAAGGAAGATGGGGCCCATGCGATTGGGACCCACCGAATGCTCCGCGTTGATGAGGTACCGCTGCCGAAACGTCAAAAGATCGTCGGAGAAGCTGAAGTGGTCGAGACGCTGCACGAAATACCTGGTCTCGTACTTGTATTTCTGCTGCTGCTGTTGTTTTTGGTGTCGATTGGGGTTTATTGGGGCGTGAGAATCTGGTGGGGAAGCAAGGAGGGGTTTGTTTGAATAGCGATGACTGGGATGAGGAGAGAGATAGAGGAGGAAGAGGATTAGAGAGAGAGAGGAGATGCGTGGTTGTTGTCGACGGCGGTCTCACCATGGAGAGTCAGAGGAGGAAACCTCTAGGAATGGTAGCTATGAGGAGTGAAGAGTGAGTTTGTGTTGGATGAGAGAGAGAGAGAGAGAGAGAGAGAGAGACCAGATGAGGATGGAGAGAGAGATGAGGCGAACGGCGAGGGGGAATACTTTCACCTCTTAACCCTAAATCCCAAAGAGAAAATAGGACTTCTTTTTTCCTATCACGCAAGACACAAGTAAAGGGGCTATAAACGGGGTTTTTCATAAACGTGGGGAACCAAGTCCCAGTAACGCCTAGATCTGTTGTAGTGTCCCCATTAATGGACATAAGAGCAGCCTTTATTTCGTCACAGTAACAGGAGCAACAAGCATACCCCTAAGGTGATGAGGAACTTTTATTTGGATAGCTTGATTAAGAACAGGAACAGAATCAGTTTTTCCCATGAATGGAGTACCCAACAGTCCAATATAGTAACCCAAGATCTCCTGCTTAACACCCTCAGGATCATCAATCAATGTACCAACAGAATTAGTGAGACTAAGGATTGTGTTCCTTGCCCTATGGGAGCACATTTTCCTATGGACGTACCTAGAATTCTGATCACCTATTCTGTTGAGACTAAGGATTGTGTTCCTTGCCCTATGGGAGCACATTTTCCTATGGACGTACCTAGAATTCTGATCACCAGAGCAATCCATTTAATCCTAGCTTTCTGCTTCAAGAAAGATTCCTCAGCCATTCTTAACTTCACATATTTACCCAGCATTTCTTTCTCAGAACGACACAAAGCAGAATCAAAAGGAGATTGAAAATACAAATCTTGTACTCTATCTAACTCCTCCTTTGCCTCACATACTCTTTTACTGATGTTAGAGTAGTAATGAAGATTAAACTTTTTGAGAACACCTTTTAATCTCTTCAGCTTAGTAGAGAGCACAAACATAGGCCTACCAGTCACATTCTCAGTCCAAGACTGGACCAGAACATCTTTAAAAACAGGATTCTGAAGCCAAAAGTTGAAAATTTTAAAACACCCTTTTCTGTGTAAACAGGGCAGCACAGTTACACACCATGGGACAATGATCTGACAATCCAGGAGAAAGAAAAGAAGCTTCACAGGGAGGGAAAGCCACCAACCACTGATTATTAGAGATTACTCTATCAATCCTACTTTTATTATCTCCCAAACCACCCCTTTTATTAGTCCAAGTGAACCAAAAACCCTTAGCCGGTAAATCATCATGTAGAATATCAGCTAAACATTGATTGAATTCAGCAGCTACATTAGAGTCAAAACCTACCAGTCTCTCTGAAGCGGCTCTAACAGTATTGAAATCACCCATTTGAACCCAAGGCTTAGTACCAACAGAGTTAGCAATGGTTCTCATATCATCCCACAACGGTCTTCTATCTACAGCTCTATTATTCCCATATACCGCATATAGTACAAAAGAAGCAGAACCATCCAGAAGAAGAAATTCAGAAACAATCAGTTGATCAGAAGAAAACAGGATAGAACTACCAAAAATAGTAGGGTCCCACCCAAGGAAAATCCGAGCAATTGGACCCACAGAGTAGTTATGAACACTCAACCAGTGAGAAGGAAAACAAGACTTCGCAGTAGAAGAAATATTAGAATCTCTAACTTTAGTCTCCACTACACCCATGACAGACAATTTATGAGAAGAAATAAAAGATCTAACCTCTTGTTGCTTAAGGGGATTATTAAGTCCCCTTATATTCCAAGCACCGACTTTGAATGGTTAAGAAGAAAACTTTACCAACCCTCCCCTTGCCAGGACCAGAACCAGCAGGAATATCACCCTTGCCAGGCTTCGTAGCACCCTTACCACGGCCCCTACCTTTCTTCTTAGGGGAAGGAATCTCAGAATTTTCAACAATCAAACCCTCATTAAATTCCTCATCAGTAGGAAGAGAAATAAGAACTCCATGTGGATCAAGAAAGGCCTGACCCGCATCACTTTGTAAGATCGAAAACATGTTCTCCCCATCCATAGTGCCAGAAGAAGAGCACAAAGGCTGAGGAAGAAAAACCACCTCTGTCCCCACCATAACAGACTCCTTTGGAGGATTTTCCAGAACAGTATCACACTAACACTCACACCAGCAGGAGAAAGAACAGAAGCAACCACAGCAGAGACACCAGCAGAATCATCAACTATAGAGGAAGAAACACTAGCAGCATGAGTAAAAGGAGGGGCAGTCTCCCCAGTTGTTTTGGCCACCCACACCTGCTGCTTAGGAATCACAGATTTAGAATTAACAGGTTTAGGGTGACAATTCCTATGACCAAAATCATGGCAAGATTCACACATGAGGGACTTCCATGGATACCAAACCCTAATTGTAAATTTGGCCCCAGAAGGCAAAGAAAGCCCAAAGCTTTCAGGCAAAGGAGCTGAAGCATCAACCTCCACACAGATTTTAGCATAACTAATCCTCTTACAAGACTCAGTGAGGTGGTCAGCATAAAGGGGTTTCCCAATTGCACTTGCCACATGGCTCAACCCCTCCTCAGTCCAGAGCTCTAATGGAACATTACAAAAATTGTTCCTTAACAAGGCTCATTTGTGGATGCCAATGTTTAAGCACCATAAGCTTGCCCCCAAAATGCCAAGGGCCAGACTCAATCACCCGCCTGTAACGACCACTTTTATCAAAATGGAAGAAGAAAAAACCATCCTCATTTGATAGCACATCCAACAACCCAAATTGATCCCAAATTTTATGAGCAATGGTCTCAACAGCAGTAAAATGAAGCTTCCGATCAACAAAATACCCAACCACCCAGTCTTCCCATCTATCCACCCCAGCACTAGCAACTGACTCACGTATATTCACATGCAAATCATTATTCACAACAGCAGGGGGACAGTAATGCAAATTCATGCGAGAAATTAACGGATTAACAGGAGCAACAATGCCCTTCCAAGAGGTAGGGGAAGGGGGCTTACCAACAGGAACAGAAGAAAGTGAGGAAGAGTTACCGTCGAGCAGAACCCTGGAGAACAAATCCTCAGCCTTCTGACGAAGAACTAAATTCTCTGCAGTGAGGGTTTTAATTTGCCACGCCACGGAATCATCAGAACACTCGAACTGAAAATGAGAATAAGTCTTCCTGAGATCCCCATCCAGTAATTCAAAAGCTACATTTCGATCAGAACACACAGAAACCCTAGGATCTTCAGGAACCGAACAAGGAGGCAACAACCCCTCCATCAAAGCTGTCAGAAGGATCCTTAGGGTTTGGAGAAACACAAACAGGAGAGCATAACGGAGGGAAATTACCGAGTGAGACAGAAAGAGGAGACAAAACAGCCATGGAGAGAAGAAGAGAAGAGGAGAAGAAGACAAATTGACTCAGAGCTTCTCTCTCTAACCCATGGAAAAAGAAAAAGAAATAATTGGTCCTTAATTTGCACAACCTTTCATGCCAGAACATACTGAATTTAGCTGTACAATTAACCGGCTCATGGCTCCATGTACTGTCAGCAAAAGTATCCATAAACAATGCACATTAAAGAAATAGCACCACATTTACCAGTGAGAAAAACTCATTCAATTCTTATGAGATTTCAAACTAGAATTAAGCATCAAGCACCGCATATTAAACCCCCTAGTGTCCATCTAGAAGGTGTTGTGCCTGAGAATAACATTGCGGAACCAAATATGTCATCTCAGGTTATTACATGCGACAAGAGTACGAGGCCTGATAGCATTCCAAGTAATTGCACCACTGAAGGTAAGAGGGGGAATACACAAACTCAACATATGGAGGGGGTGTTATACATATTTGGAAAGGGTTTAACAGCAAGGGGGGTTGCCTGTAAAGGTCCTCATCTGACATCTAGTCAAGCAGTTGTGAAAAAAATTGAATAAGAATTCCCTGTTAAGAATAAAGAGGACCTTTTCCTCCAGTGACGTATCCTGCAGGCTCCCATTGAGAGATACATAATACTTGGGGTAGGTAATCAAAGCAGAAATCCAATACCTAATGTCAGGAAGTTGGAAATTAAAAAATAGAAAAACTCACTACTACACGACCTACACATAATACCCAAAATTCTTCTTCAAAAGCCTCCTAAGTAGCTAAATATTGGCATCACTCATCAGAATACTTAAATGACCTCTGTAAAGAAATAACCTAAGCATGAGCTGATACGAGTTTCAGACAGTTGTATTCATCTATCAATATCAAGACGAATCAATCCTTGACCACAAACCAATATCCAAAACTCCCGTGCTCAAGGAAAGAGAAAGGGAAAACCCAAACAAAGAAAAGAAACTATAGAATAAGCCCAAAACATATTCTCACTCTGGAAACTTTACGTCGTCAATGGCAAGGTAAAAACCCATCATACATGAACATGTTATCTTTGATTCCATGCACATGCTTAGATTAATTCAGTATACTACTGAGCATGGATCCACTTTCATACGATGATAAAACCTTGCTTCCGATTAAAGAAGACAATTCTCAATGTAATTTGCTCGTTGCACGTAATATTTTCACATATTCCAAAACACTATCAGGGAAAACAATTCAGTTAAAGAGATTCCATTATCAAAGCATATTTTCTAGTGTCTTTCTAGAGAACGTAAACCTCGCAAAAGCTACTGAACAGTCATATTTATACCTCCCAACTAAAGCCACAACACATAACAAAGGCCAGCATATAGAGACTGAACACAACACACACACACAGGGATATTGGTGTCTATATCTGCATATGTTAGCATATAGCTTCTAAATAAAAACAAGGATTAACACCAAGAAAAGTATCAAAAAATAAAGTGTCAATTTTAGTAGACACATACCCCAAGCAACAGTACATTCCTCGCTTGTGGCACTAGCTTGGTTAGCTTGACACTCAATGCCTAAACAGAGCATCAAAAAATAGATCACATTACACAATAACAATAACAATAAAGATAATGATCTTGTGGCACTAGCTTGGTTAGCTTGACACTCAATGCCTAATCAAATCATCAAAAAACAGACCAACAACATTACACAATACACAATAAAGATAGTGATCTTTGCACTCTATTTTCTTACATATTCACTCCAAATTTCATCATTTAGTGCTTAAATTAAACACAAAACAAGCACTAAAAGACTAATTTTGGACAGCATTAATTTATAAGAAAGTGGAGTGCAAAAACCATTCTCCAAACAATAAATAGGAAAAATCTAAGAGGAATAACAATTTAAGGAATACAGTAGAATAGATCAAACTCACAGAGATCCGTGATATGGTTCCTACAGATAGCACAGTTATCCACAACAATATCTATATCCACCAAACAAAATCGAATTAGATAAAGGACAAGTAGATTACAAAGATAATTCATGTTGAAGGAAGCTGGCTAGGGTTAGGGTTTGTTTACCCCAAGCCCAGAGAGCGACAGCGTTCCACTTTTTTATTTTGAATCACTTGGCCTTCTTAGATGACAAGGATGCGGAAGCAGCGGAGAAGGATGGTGGTGCATCGCTTGGACCCTTGCCGGCGGGGACCATCGTCACATCTGCGTCGAGAGAGCCATTGCTTTGATAAACCGAAAACATAAGGCTAGGGCACTGTCTTCTGATTGCCACTGTGGCCTTCTAGAAAGAAAGAGAGAGGAAAGTACTTTAAAATTAAATTGGATATATTTTTAAAATCTGAAATAGGAATATTAGCGCAGTAAGTTTTTACACTTTAAAATTAAATAGGATGCCTATTTAATTTCTTCTATAAATTGGATTTTTTTAAAAATCTGAAATAGGAATATTAGCGCATTAATTTTTACACTATTTCCCACTACTAGTGCTAACAAGAGGGCAGATCGGGGTAAAAAATTACTGTCTCCATCCCCGAACCCCTTCCCAATTCCCGATTCCCAACAAGGATTTGGTTTTTATCCTTCATCCCCATGCCAAACAGAGAATGGGGCTCTCCACGGGAATTAAGGGATCGAAAGTCTATTTTTAAAAAAAGTAGAGTAGATAACTGAATTTTAGATACGTTACCAAGAATGAATTGAATTTCAAAATAAACTATAAATATCACAATTCATTGAAACAAAAAAGACAGAGATATTGAGAGTAGATACTAGATTGATAGAGAAAGAGTACTATAGTGAGGGATACTGCTGCTTTGGACTTGGGGGGTGGAAAAGTGACGAATGAGGAGTGAAAACCCTAACCGGAGATTTGGGGATAGGGCGGGGACAAACTAATTCCCATATCCTACCCGATTCCCGAACAAATCTCCAAATCTTCAATTCGTCCTGGGCAGGAATTGGATCGAATAACAATGGATCGAACGAAATAACCATCCTATTTGCTATTCCATAATCACACTTTTATGTTATTTAACTTATACTATAAGCATTGCTATAAAAAATAAAAATTAATAAATAAACTATAATTTATAAAAATTAATTTTCCATGTACAAATTAGTTTGTACATAAAGAGAAAATATTACAATTTACATTCAAAAGGAAAGAAGAAAAACAGACTGCTAAATAATTTAGATTTGGAAATCAATTACCTTTCACTTCTTATTCTTTTTGTTTGAATTCACAAAAATAGGAAAAATAAACAAATAGAATAAGAATCCTAACAATTTTTCCTTGGTACTTTAATTCTTTCCAACTCAAGTGAAAACCCAATGCTTCTATCACCCATTGTGGGCCCCACTGTGTGTTGATCGCAAATAGAGAGGGGAGGGAGCAGAGAGAAAGGAAGAAGAATCACACTAGAACCACAAATGAGTTGTACAAATACTCCATTACAGAAAACTTTCGGGCTTGCACTAATGAGTTCTGTGTACTAACCAAGTTGAGGATCCTTGAAATTCTGTGTACAAAATGTGCACAAAAAATCTGTGTACTAACCAAGTTGGCAATGTTTTTTTTTTTTTTTAGTGACAAGAAATGTTCTATATCACTCTTGTGGGTGGTGATTCACTCCATGTACGATGGGACAGATCCTCTAAGTGAGCCTCCTCTCCTAAACGAGTCTGCAAAACAAGGAACCAGTTAGTCAGCCGTGGCCGTGATTCTGGGTTTCGAGGTCGTGGTCGCGATTTTGGAATGAATGGCCGTGGTGCTGGTGGCCGTACAAACACTGTTATTGGTGGTTGAGGTGATCGTACATTTAGTCGTGGTGGCCACATGATAGGAGGAGGCCAAGGTCGTGGCCGTGGTGCTCGGTTGTGTACTTATTGTGGGGGGACCAATTATTGAGTGGACACATGTTATGAGTTGTATGGCTTCCCTCAGGCTCATCAGGCCATTGTCTCTGAAGATACTGGACAGTTTGCTCAATCCTCTGCTGATTATGTGGTTGTTTCAGCTGATGAGTACCAACGGTTATAGTCTGAAAATTTCAGACTGCAACAGGATCTTCCACTGCTACGCTTGCTCAAACCGGTCCATCTATTGCTTGTGTTGCCTCCTCTTCTTCCTCTCCTTGGGTTATTGACTCAGGAGCTACTGATCATATGACTGGTACACTTGCTTTCCTTTGTGATCGACAGCCAGTTGGTAGATCATCTCATGTTCCCTTACCTGATGGATCTACCACTGTTGTTACTGGTTTGGGTTCAGTTCCTGCCTCTTCCTCTCTTACATTGACATCTGTCTTACATGTTCCTCGTTTCCCGTTTAATCTTATGTCTGTGAGCTGTCTTACAAAATATTTAAATTGTTCCGCTACATTTCTTCCCCATGGCTGTGTTTTTCAGGATCTCATGACGAGGAGGAAGATTGATGGGGGCATTGAGCAAGGTGGCCTATATTACTTGACAGTCTCTCAACCATAGTTTTTAATATCGGCCGGTACGAACCGTATCGGCCGGTTCGTACCGGAATTTTGGACTTCCGGTTCGGATATAGGCCGGTATAACGGGGAGACTGAAAATCGCAGCTGAACCGGCCAGTTCCCGATACGTATCGGTATGTAACGGATTTGTGGACCGGTTCGTCAAAAAAAAAAAAAAAAAAACAGAGCTCGTTCAACAGAGCATCAAACCATCAACTCCTTCCACTTTTCACAGCTTTTTCCCTAAAATTTTGGATCTTGTCTTGGAAAATAAGTAAATAACAACACAGCAGTTGTAACCAAAATTCGATCTTTACCTGCCGACTGCCGTTGCTTTCTTTTCTTCTCTTCTATCTTCATTCTTTCACAAACTTCTTTCTTCAACAAGTCACTCTTCAACATATTTCAAGAAAGGAAAAAAATTCCAAAAATATGGTTTAAGATTCTTGAGAAATGGATGGTGTTCCTTGCTGATGCAGAGCATTTGTGGCTTTGTGCTGATTTGGTGAAGTAAACGGAAAGAGGAGAAGAAAGGAATAACTGTAGATTGAACTTTGAAGGTATTTCTTTCCATACTTTGATTTGGGGTTTTTTTCGTTTGGGGGAGGAGAGAGAGAGAGAGAAGAGAGAGAGAGCCGTGGCTGCTATTTCTTTCCCCTGATTAGTTTGATGTGGGGTTCTTTTTGTTTGGGAGGGGGGGGGGGGGGGGGGGAGGGGGGGGAGAGGGAGAGAGAGAGAAAGAGACAAAAGAGAGAGAGAGAGCCGTGGCTCGGTGGCTGCCTATTTCTTTCCCCTGATACTTTTTTTTTATCCACAATTTCCCTGATACTTTGATTTGGTATTTCTCTCCTCTTGTTGATTTTGCATGGCACAACTCACGATCTGTGGGTGTTCGGACAAATAAGCCAAAGTGGTTTATTTTTTGTCCTTATTCAAATTTTTTTCGTATCACTTGGCTTATTATTAATTTTTTGGGATTACTGCATCCTCACAACGGGAGGAGTCTAAAAAGTAAAAAATTTTGACCGAAATTTAATCTTTTTTGAATAAACACGAAAAAATTGGCTTATTGAAATTTTTTCTTGAAAAAATTACATTATTTTTAATACTCCATTTTGCGGACCGAACAAACATTTTGGTACGGAGGGAGTAGATCTTAGAAGTGCGAATTTTTTTTAAAAAAAATAGTACATTAGTTTATACACTGGCAAACATCTATGAAATAAAAATTAAACAAGTGGATATATAATCAAGAGGAGTTCTCTTTGAAAGGGAAAGAATATTTATACATTAGCAATATTTTGTTTTCTTCTCATTATTAAGATTTCGTTAGTTTTATTTTTTTTTTTTGGTAATTACTAATTAATGATTTTTGATATTACTTGTTTTTCATAGGTTAATCATCAAATTAAATGTCGCGTGGACGTGGTGCAGGTAGTAGTGGTACTGGGTTTAATCCAAATACTCCTAGTGATGATATTGGGTGGAAGTTTGGAAAAATGGTTGAAAACAACAGAAACAAATCACAAAGCATTTTCTGTGGGAAAATAGTGAGTGGTGGTATAACTAGGTTGAAAGAACATTTAGCACACAAAAAAGGACAAGTGTCCTCATGTCCTAGTGTTAGTGGTGAAGTTCGGGAGTTAATGATGAAACATTTGAAAGACTATAGCAAAAAACAAGAAGATAAAAGAAAAAGACATGAGAAATTGAAGGAACAAATAAGAGCTACTCAATGCGACGAGGAATATGAATATGCGGCATTTAACAATGATAATGATGGCTCAGATCCAGAAATGACCATAGCACGACAAGAAAGCGTAAGAATGCAATATGAACACGAGGAGAGACAAAGATTTCAAAACAGAACAGGGGGTAGATATCATGTAGGAGGAAGTAGTGGGGCTGGAGGTAGCGGCAATCATGATATTGGGCCTCCTCCTGGTTTTTCTAAACGATGTTCTAGTGTTCGCGAGACTAACACAAAAAAGCAATGGTCCAGTTTAACAATTCCAGAAGCATGATTGGCAGAAATAGAGGTTGATCTTCATCGGAGGAAAGGGCAGAAAACAATCGAAATTATCTAGTCGATTCTTGAAGGTAGCAAAGCAAAAATTGGGAAGGGCAGTTAGCCAATTTGTGCTATATACACGGTTGGCATCAAATACGGTAAATTCTCCATGGCTTGAACCAATGCTTGATGTTGCTAGAGAGGTTGGGAAAGGAACAAAACTTCCAAGTTCATAGGAGGTGAGTCTCACAGTTAAAGCTTACAAAAATTTCTTCTAGTGTTTATGCTATTGCATGCTATTTGGAAAATAACATTAAGCATGCTTTACATTCTGTTTTATTTTTGGTTATTGTAGGTGGCTGAAGTTTATTTGCCTAAAGAATACGAGGCCATACAAAAATGGATAGGATCTTTGAAGACTACTTGGGAGGAGAGAGGTGTTAGCATTATGTGTGATGGATGGTCAGGACCTAGAAGGAGGCATCTCGTTAATTTTCTTGTGTACAGTAATCGTGGAACAGTTTTTCACAAGTCTATTGATGCAACAGATGTACTTAGCAGAACAGCGGATTACTACTTCGGCCTCATGGATAAGGTAGTGGAAGAAATTGGGGAGCAATATATTGTCCAAATTATAACGGACAACGAAGCTGCTATGAAGGCGGCTGGTAAGAAACTTATGGAAAAGAGGCCCCATTTGTATTGGACCGCATGCGCCGCTCATTGCATTGATTTAATCTTGGAGGACATTGGTGAGAAAAAGAATGTGAAAGCGGTGTTGGAAAAGGCAAAGAAAGTCACACGTTTCATTTATAATTATGATTGGGTCGTTAATTACATGAAAAATTACACCGATGGAAGAGATTTGTTACGGCCCGTCATCACACGCTTTGCCACCAATTTTATTACTTTGGAGAGTTTGGTTAGATACAAGATTGGTTTTAAAGATATGTTCAATTCTACCGAATGGAAAGCTACTAGATATGCTAGAATGCAAGGGGCGAAAGAAGTTAGAGATATCCTTGAATCTAAGGATTTTTTTGGCAAAAGCTGCAGATATACTAAAAGTACAAGAACCGCTGGTGAAGGTACTTAGGCTTGTGGACGGGGATCGAAAACCCACGATGGGGTTTATATACGAAGCCATGGACAGGGCTAAGATGGCAATACAAAATGATTGTCGTTACTATACCGAAATTTGGAGAATTATCTACCGTCGATGGGCTATTCAGTTACAAACGGATTTGCATGCAGCAGGTAAATATTTTACACTTTTATGATGAATTTAAAATATTAGTATTTAGTCCTAGTTCTTTTGAGAAAAATCTGAGCAACAAGTGACTTGGCTTCATTCCGGAAAGGAAAATAAGTACTTATTTTTTAAGAAGACAATTTTAAGCTCAAAACTTATATGCTTATGCAAATAATTTTCCTATCAACATGTATCTTGTTTGATATACGGTGACAAAAAAATTAAAAATTATTTTTTTTTACATTATTTTTGAGTTTGAAAATATGAAATAAGTACTTATTTTTTAAGAAGATGTTCTGAAACAGGGCCTAACAAGTGATATGTTATGTCACCATCAATTTTTAGAACTTGTACTGTGTTTTCTCAAAGCATCAAGTGCCGAGGCGACTCCAATTCATATTCATTGGGGTCAACTGAACACAGCGAACAGACTGTTGAACCCGTACATCCACATGAGTCCTTCTACCACCACACCTATTTACACACCCACAACAAGGGTGGAGCCCGCACACACTACACATCCACTGTATGTGGGCCCACCTTTATTGTGAGTGTGTGTGTAAATGGATATGGTGTTAGAATTATTGCATCCACATACCAATTGCGAAAACACTACAGTCACCGACAGCGTGTGGGGTCCACTTCGGGCCCCGCACGAATGATCCGAGCCGCTCAATAATTTTTTTAAAAAAACTGAGTGGGCTACGTGAGAAATAAGCTCAATCCGATGTGTGTACGTGCTCATTTCAAACTTTCATTTTTGAACGGCTCGGATCATCTCATTTTGGAAAGTTTGGATCGAGCACGTACACACATCGGATTGAGCTTATTTCTCACATAGCCCACTCGATTTTTTTTTAAAATTATTGAGCGGCTCGGATCATTCGTGCGGGGCCCGAAGTGGACCCCACACGCGGTCGGTGGCCGGTCACCGACCCCCCAGTCGGTGACTGTAGCACTACTATACCAATTGTGTCTTGCATGTGAAAATCCCCAGGTAAAGGTACAAGTAGCCTAAAAGGCTATAAAGCTATGAAAACCTATTTGACTTTCTTAATACTTGATAGTACTATTTTATTACTTATTTTTATTCACTAGGAGACAGTACCAAGTATGATAGGATGTTTCCTTTTTCCCTGCTCAAACTTTTATCAATTTGTCTTTACCAAATAGAAAAGAGAGGGGAAAATAGGGAGGCTCAGTGATGAAGCGGTTCGGATTTCCAGAATGGCATTGGCGGGCAATTCAATTTTGTATTTGGACCAAAACCACTCCATTGTAAAAGGGATGCACTGCTTGAGGCGCCAAAATTGCCGACTCCAATTTTATAATTTGTCTTTTCAACTAACTAATGATTTTTCAGTCATGGACTTTTTTAGTTGTTGCTAAATTGACAATTGCAATGTAAAAGGACATATTTGAAAATTTATTTCATTGTTTAACTTTCTTATGGGCTCAATAAATAAATGCAGGTTATTTTCTAAATCCAATATATCAATACGGTGGCAACTTGTCTAATCATAGGGAGGTTATGGATGGAGTTAGAAAAGTAATTATGAGATTACTGCCAGATCTAAATGAGCAAGTGGAAGCCATCAACCAAGTAAGTTGTTAATTTATAGTTCTTACTTCTTATGCCAATATATTGCTCATTAATTTAGATTTGTGATAAAATATATTATGATGTGCAAATATCGGTATTTCGAAATAAAGAAGATTCTTTTGGAACAATAGTGACCCAAGCAGCAGTTCAAGCAACTAATCCTGGTAATTATTTAAGTGACAGTGACACTCTTTTATAATTTACCATCTTCTTTTATATTATAGTCCAATAAAATACATCATCTTGAGTCTAGTATTTCTATTTTTTTTTTATGTAGCTGAATGGTGGATCCATTATGGCGTATCTGCCCCCCAACTTCAAAAAGTTGTTGTGAAAGTATTGAGTCAAACCACTTCTTCTTCAAATTGTGAGCGAAACTGGAGTACCTTTAGCCTTATACACACAAAAGACAAGGAATCGATTAAAATATCAAAAATTAAACAAGATTGTCTATGTGTACTACAATATGAGGCTAAAGATTAGGCACGTGACTAGAAGAAGTAATGAGGAGAGAGATGATCATTTTAATCCCATTAATCTTGATTACATCTTTGACGAGGATGATCCATTAGCTGAATGGTTGCAAGAGGAAGAGCACGCAATATTGGATGATGTAGACAATTCAGAATGGTTGGATACAGGTGATACGCAGAATCCCCAAAATGTAGACCCATCTGAAAACAGTTCAAGCGGAGGTCGTGGTTTGAGTCCATCTGGTAGTGGCAGTGAGGATGATGATGGTCCTAATGGTTGGGAAACACAAGATAATGTAGTGAATCACACTACTTATCATGAGGAGGATGGTGGAATTAGGGATTCTACACAACGACGACGACACTCTGTATCATCTGGTGATGGGGGATTGAATAGGATTAGACGTTTCACGTCCTATTAGTGACATTTATACTAATCATAATCTCAGAGATCAATTTGGACAGCTTGAATTTGGGCAAGATCATGGGAGAGCACATCATTGGCAGCAAGGACCCATACATCCATATTATCCCCCTCAAGAACAGCAATCTTATTTTAATCAACCAGAACCACCATTTATGGGGATAGGATATCCACATCGATCTCACCAGCATTCATATAGTGGGAGCTCTTCATATGGTAGTAATCCTACGGTCAGAGAACCATCAACACATGGGTTTTCACAACAATCCGATAGTAGCGGCACCACCAATAATTTTGAGCACTGTAATTTCACCAACAACTTCTACGGATATCTTTTTGGACCTATTGGGCAAAATAGTCATGGTGACGATCAATTTAATGAGGAATATGTAGATCCTCCGGTACCTCCACGCCATTCATTCTGGCATTGAAGTTGTATTAGCAAAATTATGTATGACTTAAAAGCTATGAGCTTAAAACTAGTTGTGGCTAGCGATTATGTAATGTAAAACCTCTATGGTGTGTTTATTTTAATGTCTTCATCTTATTTTTGCTATTTATGTCAATTATATCGAAACTCATAATGTTGCATTTTTCTCATATTTGTAAAATCTTATTGACTTGCGGATTTTGATAAATTATCGGATATTTCACATGAAGAGAATGGGCTATTACATGTCTTAAATTAATTAAAATGTGATAATTTAAGCCAATGTTGGGGGCAAAAGTATATTTTTCAAGTTTTATACATGTTGCTGATGAGTTTTAAAAATTCACGACTGCGACACCCGATTCCTGCGACGTATCACCGATACGTCCCGATACCGATATACCGCGACCGATACCGCGATTTAAAACTATGCTCTCAACCCATTGCCCTTCAAACATCAGAGTCTCCATATCAACAGCACTGTCGTCTTGGTCATCCCTCTCTTCAGAGTTTGAAGCGTTTTGTGCCCTCGTGTCATTCAATTAATAAGTTGGTTTGTGAAGTTTGTGAGTTTAGTAAACACCGTTGAGTCAGTTTTTATCCTAGGGTTGAGCGTTGTGCGTTGCGTCCTTTACAGTTAGTTCATTCAGACATTTGGAGGCCTATTCATGTGCCCAGAAAATTTCTGGTTTTCAGTATTATGTTATCTTTGTTGATGATTTTTTCTCGTATCACATATCTTTATCTAATGAAAGAGCGATTTGAATTAAAATCTGTTATAAAATCCTTTTACATGGAGATTAAGAATCAATTTGATACCTGCATTAAGATATTTCGTTCAGATTATGCCCGTGAATATTTTCATAGTACACTATCTCAAGTTTTTGCTGATCATAGCATTATTCACCAATCATTGTGTTCTCAGACTCCACAACAAAATGGAGTTGCTGAGCGCAAGATTCGGCATTTGTCTGAGGTTATGCGTGCTTTATTATTTCAAATGCAGGTTCCTAAGTCATATTGAAGTGATGTTGTCCTCATTGCCTGTTACCTAATCAATCGCATGCCCTCTACGGTCCTAGGTGGTCAAGTTACCCCCTCGCTTTTTTGGGTGTACCTATCCATGCTCTTGACCCTAATAGGAGTAAACTTGATCCTCGGTCTTTTCGGTGTATTTTTTCTGGGATACTCACACACCCAGAAGGGGTATCAATGTTACTCTCCTACCTTACGCCGTCACTTTGTCTGTGCTAATGTCACGTTCAATGAGTCCTTGCCATATTACTTGGATCCTGTTACTACCAATGATCTCCGTACCCTAGAGTCTGTGTTACCTAGGGCTTTTCCAACTAGTACTGTTCTACCTAACCCTTTGCAGGTTTATGCTCGGCATTCCCACGCACCGACACCACCCCAGCCTCCACCTAAAGAACCCTCCCAGCCTGCCGAACCATTTTTGCAAGCACCTCCATCTTCCACACCCCCCCCCCCCGGTCGCCAGATCCACCTGCTCCTCGCTATCCAACTCGTGAGAATCGCCACCCACCGGTAAAATATGGTTTTTCTAATTGTTCTCGCACTTCTCATCCTCTTTCTCGGGTTATCTCATATGATCATTTCTCTCCATCTTTCCATGCTTTCACTACTACTGTCTCCTCTGTTTTTGTTCCAAACACTGTTCAGGAGGCATTATCACGGTCTGAGTGGCGGACAGCTATGAAGGATGAAATGTCTGCTCTTCATAATATTGGCACGTGGGTGTTGGTCACTCTTCCTGTTGGTCAAACTACTGTCGGCTGTCATTGGGTCTATACTGTTAAGTACCTTTCTTGATGGCATTGTTGAGCGCCACAAAACTCGTCTGGTTGCCAAAGAGTACACCCACACTTATGGTGTTGATTATTCAGAAACGGTCTCTCCCGCATTGGGAAGTTTAGTCCTCGTCTTCCACATTGGGAGGTTTATGTCCACTCCTCGTCTTCCACATTGGGAAGTTTAGATTCGCATTGTTATGTACCTTAAGACTCATCCTGGACGCGGTTTGTTTTACCGTTTTAATGGTCATTTTCGTGTAAAGGCATTTACGGATGCAAATTGGGCAGGGTCACCTTTTGACAGACGTTCAACAACTGGTTTCTGTACATTTGTTGGCGGCAACCTAGTTACTTGGAAGAGTAAGAAGCAAACTGTTGTTGCAAGGTCTAGTGCAGAGGCAGAGTACCGTGCTATGGCTCATACCACATGTGAGATTGTTTGGTTGAGATCCTTTCTTGAGAAGTTGGGATTTCAGATGCAGTTACCCATTCCTATGTATTGTAACAATCAAGCAGCTATACATATTTCCTCGAACCCGGTGTTTCATGAGAGAACCAAACATATTGAGGTAGATTGTCGCATTGTTCGAGAGAAGGTTGACAATGGTGTGTTGGTTACGCCCTTTGTGTCCATAGGAGTTCAGATCGCAGATATTTTTACCAAATCACTGTTTAAATCTCGTTTAGAATTCTTATGTAACAAGCTGGGACTTTGCGATATTTACTCTCCAGCTTTAGGGGGAGTGTTAGAATATTGTCAGGCTTATGTTAGTCCCACATTGGCTAATTGAGTCATTGTAATGAGTATCTCATAATATAAATAAAGTCTGTGTGCCAGGGTTAATTAACACCCTAAAACACTTCTCTCTCATTCTCTAAACAACAAGGGTCCCATAAAGGTGTCTTCACCTCCAAACTTGCTAAACGTACCGAAAACATGTTTGATGTATTAGGAAAAGAAAGCTAAGATACCAAAGTCATGGATCCATACACACCTAAGAGAGAGAGTTACTACACCTGGTCGCCCCCTCGTCAACCATTTTCCTAAGCAAAGTAAACAGTTCATGGACTCATAAAGATTAATCCTCCTAAGTTGGCCATCTACATTTTTAGTGTGGTTGTAAGCAATGTATGCAGCAGATTATACACTCTTGTCCATCTACGTTGATTATTAAATCAAAACTTTAGCTGTATAATTGAGATTAGATCAGTAGTCTTTACACCTACTAGGAATCACTATTTCTTTTCAAAACACTGTAAACACCTCCCCGAAGGGGCATCACCACACAGTGATCATCACCACACGTTTCATCATATATGCCAAAATCGCGGATATTCCCATGGCTAGGAATATCGCCACACAATAATGATCGCATTCGATAGAGTCGCCACTTAGTGTAATAAACTAAGAAAACAAGTAGAGATTCTGGAAACAAAAGTCAAGAGTACGATAAGGGCAAGGTGTTAGGCACCCCTCTTCGCCCGGTCGCAAGACGGGCCCATATTCATTCAACATCGAATTAATATTTACTTTATTCAATCTTATAAACAATTGACTATTAAGCCTTTTAACAGTTTAAGTTTAATAGGTGAGCCACAACAGTAAGTAAACTATGTAGGATAGGGATAGAGGAGCATGCAGTACATAGCAAAAAGTAAACTGTCCCAGCAGATGGATCTATCGGCCGGCAGATGGATTTTGCGGCCAGTAGGTCCTACTGAATTGATTGTACCAGCCGGCCAATCGAAGTGGCGGCAAACTGTCCCAGATAGATTGTCCCAGCAGATGGATCTGTCGGCCGGCAAATGGATTTCGCGGCCAGTAGGTCCTACTGGATTTATGTACCAGCCAGCCAATCGAAGTGGCGACCTGTGTTCTTTCTCACACCAGAAGACGAACAGTTTCAGTAAAAATCAAAATACGAGATTATGAAATAGAATACGCGAAAGTAAACTGAACCACAAGCCCCTTGGCCTCACTACCTTGATCCCTCATTGGCTTGATTGCTTGGATTGAGAGTGATTGATTGGATTGCTTCTTGAAAACCCTTAGAACTAGAGTTGGTACTTCGGGGTTTGATCACTTAGATTGCGGCTTCTCACGGGGAGTTAGGCCTTTTGAAGAGTAGATATAGGGAGTAATTTCTACAGAGTTTCATGGCACAAGAGGGGGCGAATGTGTTGTAATTTCGGAACCCTAAGGCTCTCCTTATATAGCCATGGGATGACTCACTCCGGCCAATCACGAATTAACATGGAAGTATGGGGCAACAAGACCTCTACATGGAAGTGTTTTTCGTAGCCCGAAGTAACTCTAACCGGCTGCTAGGGTTTGTTCTCGAATCAAACGATGACAGAATTAAAGTTTTCAGAGGCGAAAGTGCAAGGCGAGGCGCTTGACCCTCCATGGGGCGAGGCATAAGCCTTTTGATTTTCTATTTTTAAATAAATAAATTAAAAATAACTCTAAAAAATTACAAAAAAAATACGGATAAATTTAATAAAATCAACAAAAACATATGTTGAAGCATAAAAAAAGGAGCATTAATAAATCCAACCTCTACAAGCCTAAAACCACTTTATTGAAAATTAAAAAATCCTATAACATCACCTCACTTTATTAGACTCATGCATGCAGCTAATTAAAAATTAATAAAAAACAAAGCACGAGTCGGTGCCTTGTCTTTCTTCCATTCCTTTACTAATAAAAAATAGTAGAATCACTGCAGTGTGCTAGTCGGTGCCATGATTGCCACCTATTGTTGTCTTTCTTTCAATCCTTTACTAATAAAAAAAAGGAGCACACAATGATTAAAAAATCGCGCCTAGGCGGTCGCCTAGGCGAGGCGAGCGATGAGGCAAGGCTGCGACGCCTCGCAGTTGCGAGGCGAGGCAAGAATAGAAGAGGCGTCCGCTTAGTCGGTGACGTCGCGCCTAGGCTCGAAGCGTGAGGCGACTGGAAAAGCTCGCCTAGGCGTCGTCCAGGTCGGAAACATAATAAAAGGGCAAAATAAGACTTACACACTCACACCCATGTGATCGATCGAAGCCGCCTCTCTCCCCTCTGCACTCCGAAGCCCTCTGTCTCCCTCTCCTCTGCGATCCAAAGCCCTCTCTCTGCTCTGTGATCCGAAGCCCACACATTCTCTGCTCTCTCTCTCTCTTCTGTTCGATCAATCTCTCTCTTTCTTCTGGCGATCCATCTCTCTCTCTCTCTCTCTCTCTTCTGATCTCTCTCTCTCTGGTTCTTTGAAACCGTGAGTATATAAAAGAAAAAAACTTTGTTGTTAGATACCCAGATGAAAAACTGCTTTTGGCTTCTGTCGGTCAGTCGGTGAGTGAGTCAATGTGCAGCATGTCTTCTTGTCGTGAGTGAGTCAATGTACTGAGTTTTTTATTTTTGTTTACAGTCAATATGTTTACAGTTTACTGGTTAGTCAGTTAGTGGGTGTAATGGTGTATATAATATAGTATATTCTAGTTTGGGAGATGTGTCTATAGAGTTTACAGGTTAGTCAGTGTACTGATTCACTGAATTATGTTTTTATGTTTTATCTCCTTTGTTTGTATAGATATTGTAGATTTCGAATAGAACTGATCCTGCTTGGAAGTATTCAAAGAGACATGAAGATAATAAGTTCAGGTGCACATGTAATTTTTGTAACAAAGTGGTTACTGGGAGTGTTTACCGAGTGAAGCTACACCTTGCTGGAGGATACCCTTGTGAATGTATCTCAATGTATTTGATTGTAGTTATCTTCTATTTTAGGCATGATATCGTGATCGTATCATATCGTGATCGTATCATAATTATATTGTGTAATCTTTTCCTTTTCTAGACATAGGTTTTTCCTATTTATGTGTATTAGCCTTGTCTTCAAAGTATTCTGAATATCAGTAATAATATTCTGTTTTCCCTTCTCTGTCTCTCATCACTGATTTGTATCATGGTATCAGAGCGGGTTAAACCCTAACCCGTCCGTTTGTTTCTCTGCCTCTGTTCTCTTTCTCCCTCAGCCGCCCCTCTCTCTTCCTCAAGTACATCTCAGAAAATCTCTCTGCCTCAGAAAATCTCAAAACCGACCTTCACCAACAACCACCCAGTTACTTCCGACGACTGAGGAGCCTTACCCAGTCACTTCCAACTCCGACAAGCCTCCACGAGGCCCGATCTGTGACTCGCAGCAACTCGCCGGCCACTGTAAGAACACCAGCGACCCTTGTCTCATACAACCTCTGCCCTCCATCAACCAGACGCAGCATTTGATATCATCTGATATCTCTGTATCTGCTCTGACATCCTCATATCTGAAACCCACGACTATTCCAACAGCTTTCTTTTCTGGTATTCTCTGATCTGATCAAGGTGGTGTTACTGTTTCTTTGTTCTACACCTATTCTGGTATTTTCTGATTCGATACTCAGCATCAGGTATTCTGCATCTGTTTTACCACACCTATTCTGGTATTTTCTGATCCGATACTCAGCATCAGGTATTCTGCATCTGTTTTATTGGATATTCATCATGTCTAGGGATAAAATCAGGCTATTAGTGTTATTCTGACCGGTAACTACTCCTATTGGGCACATGTCATGCAAAATTTTGTTGTTGGTAAGTGATTGTCGGGACATGTGGATGGTTCGACACCACAACCATCCGATCCGAAATCTGCTGATTATAACAAATGGACTATAACCAATGCACAAATTCTTACTTGGTTCCACAACTCAGTCGACCCACGTATTGATATGAATTTTTCAAAACATAATACATCGAAAAAAAGTGTGGGATTATTTGAAAGCAATGTATCTTGAGTCCAATTTGCAAAACAGTATGAGCTTGAATTATCCATTCATCATGCTAGTCAGGGTGATACGTCTATTCAAGAGTTTTATAATGAGATGACTAGTTATTGGGATCAGTTAGCTCTTATGGAACCTGCTGAGCTACAGTCAACTGATGCTCTTGTTGCATATCGCGAGAAGCAAAGGCTTGTACAGTTCCTTATGCCACTTCGAGTCGAGTTTGAGCCTCTTCGCGGGGCAATTCTGCACCGCTCTCCTCAACCCTCGGTGGATGGGGCTGTTCATGAACTCATTGCTGAAGAAACAAGGTTCAAAGTGGCTCATCTGACTTCCCCCTCTCAATCTGTCTTTGCTGCTCCATCTTGCCAGTCCACAGCACTTCTCTTATCTACTTCAGCATCCCATCCTGTTCAGTTTCCGGGCAAGCCTATGCCTCAAATCCCTAAGGACGAGTGTAGCTATTGTTATCCCTAAGGACGAGTGTAGCTATTGTTATCCCTAAGGACGAGTGTAGCTATTGTTATCCCTAAGGACGAGTGTAGCTATTGTCATCAGAAGGGTTATTGGAAGCACAATTGCCCTAAGCGTTCCCAACTGGAGGGCCGAAATGCTTCCCAGTCCCACAGCAGTATCGTGCTCCACAGCAGTCTCCTCACCCTCCTGCAGCCTTGTCAGCACTACCTCCGATAGTGCCCCTCCAGAGTTTGATTTTGAGCAATTTCAGCAGTATCAGGCTTACATGGCAGTCATTCGGGGGTTTCTCCCCAAGCTTCTGCCATGACTACCACTCACTCAGGTTTGCGTGGTTCTTCCACCACAGGTATATTATCCACCACTTGGATCTTTGATTCTGGCTCTTCTCATCATATGACCCCTGACCTATCTCCTCTTAGTAATTGTGCCCCACCTGTTTATCCTATTAGTATTGCCACCGCTGATGGTTCTCCTATACATGTTGCTTCTATTGGTTCTATTCACTCTACTGCCATGCCTTCACTGTCTATACCTAATGTCTTTTATGTTCCTCAGTTGTCATTAAGCCTTCTTTCGATTAGCCAATTGTCCGACTCTAGTTTTGACGTTGTTTTCTCTTCCTCTGGTTGTGTTGTGCAGGATCGGGATTCCAAGAAGCAGATTGGGGCTGGCCGTAGAGTTGGTAATCTCTATATTTAGGAGAACTTGCATCTCTCAATAAAACCTTCTTCCACTGCTGCGTCATCGTTTTGTTTAGTTCATAAGTCCTCTCCGTTTTATCTTTGGCATTCTAGATTAGGACATCTGTCTAGTGAGCGTATAAAACTTTTGGTTAAGTCCGGTCATTTGGGGCATGTCTCTGTTAGTGATATTTTAGAATGTAGTGGTTGTAAGTTTGCAAAAATGTCTGCGTTACCGTTAAATAAAAGTACTTTTGTTTCTACCTCTCCTTTTCAGCTCGTTCATACTGATTTATGGGGACCTTCCCCGGTTGCTACTAAAGGTGGTTTTATGTATTATGTTTCATTTGTAGATGACTTTAGTCGGTATACTGGGTCTACTTAATGACACACAAATCTGAGCTCTTTAAAATTTATCGTAATTTTCATGCCATGGTTCAAACCCAATTTTCCACGTCTGTTAAAATTCTTCGATCTGACCTAGGTGGGGAATATTCTCTCTCTGAGTTTCATGCATTTCTCGATATGCTTGGGACTATCCATTAGTCGTCTTGTACAGGCACTCCCGCCCAAAACAGTAGAGCTGAAAGAAAACACCGCCACCTTCTTGATACTGCCCGGTCCCTACTCCTGTCATCCTCCGTCCCATCCTGTTATTGGGGAGAAGCTGTTCTCATTGCAGCCTATCTTCTGAATCGGATGCCCTACCCCTCTTCTTTCTGGTAGTTCTCCTTATGAAAAGCTTTATGGTCAGGTTCCGAACTACTCACTCCTTCGGGTGTTTGGTTCTACTTGCTTTGTAAGATCGCACTAAAGCTCAGCGCCCGCTGTGTCTTAGCTGTCTTTTTGGGGTATGGCATTAATCAAAAAGGATATCGGTGTTATGATCCTGTGACCAAAAAGCTTTATTTGTCCAGGCATGTCATCTTCTTAGAGCGTCTCCCCTATTTTACTCTTCCTCCTACAACTGCTCCTGTTGCTAAAGAAGATTTAAGTAATATTGACCCTTTTCCTCTGGATAAGGATGTGCCTCCTAAAGAGTATACGTCTACTCTTGAGGTACCTGATATTTCTGTGTCTCCCTTAGCATCTCCTCGCCGTGCTCCGATCACCCCCTTCCCCCAAGTCTATGCCCGTCATCCGACCTCTCCGGCTGCTCCCCAATCTGCCTCCGTGGATCCTGATCCGCCTGCTCGCCGGTATCCCCTTCTTCGTGAAAATCGCCACCCGCCGGTAAAATATGGCTTTACTGATACTTGTTTCTCATCCTCTTATCAATCATTTCTTTCTCGCATACACACTTATTTTGAGCCTAGATCCTATAAAGAAGCCTGTACTAATCCCAACTGGGTGGATGCCATGCACACTGAACTCAATGCTCTTGCTCAAAATCAGACTTGGGAGCTTGTTCCCCTGCCGGATGGTAAGAATCTTATTGGTTGCAAATGGGTCTATAAGGTCAAAACTCATTCGGATGGTTATTTGGAGCGGTATAAAGCCCGCTTAGTCGCCAAAGGGTTTTCTCAGGAGTATGGGATTGATTATGAGGAGACCTTTGCTCCCGTTGCTAAAATGACCACTGTTCGCACCTTGATCTCTGTTGCTGCTGTGAACAAAGGGCCTCTTTATCAGTTAGATGTGAAGAATGCTTTTCTCAATGGCTATCTCTCTGAAGAGGTCTATATGGGGCCTCCGCCTGGCTTCTCTCATCCCTCTGGTATTGTCTGTCGCTTGCGCTGCGCTCTCTATGGCTTAAAACAGTCCCCTCGCGCTTGGTATGCGCGCTTTCAAGATGTGGTTCTTCAGATTAGCTTCCAATCTAGTATGCATGACTCTGCTCTCTTCGTCGCACTTCTCATGGCCTGGTTCTGCTTCTGCTATATGTTGATGATATGATCATCACTGGTTCTGATTCTATTGCTATTGATGAAGTGAAACATCATCTCTTCCGCGAATTTGAGATGAAGGACTTGGGCCCTCTTTGGTATTTTCTTGGTATAGAGGTTGCTTCCTCTCCTTAGGGGTATCTTTTGGGACAGTCCAAGTATGCTACTGATATTATACACCGTGCTCATCTTACTGATACCAAAACTGTTGATACTCCCCTTGAGCTTCATGCCAAGTTCTCGGCTTCTGATGGTGTTCCCGTTGACGATCCTACAGAATATCGTGAGTTGGTGGGTTGCTTGGTGTATCTTACTGTTACTCGGCCGGATATTGCCTATGTTGTGCACATTGTTAGCCAATTTGTCTCCGCTCCTCGGACTACTCATTGGGCAGCTCTGTTAGGTATTCTTCGTTACGTTCGTGGTACTCTCCATCAATGTCTTCTACTATCTTCTACATCGAACTTGATTCTCCATGCTTATGCTAATGCTGATTGGGCAGGCGATCCTAGTGACCGCAAATCTACCTCTGGCCTTTGTGTTTTTCTAGGTGACTCCCTTATATCCTGGAAAAGCAATCTGTTGTGGCTCGCTCCACCGCTGAAGCTGAATATCGTGCTATGGCACATGCTACCTCTGAAATCGTCTGGCTTCATTGGCTTATCTCCGACATGGATGTCTCTGTTACATCACCTACGCCTCTTTATTGTGACAACAAGAGTGCTCTTCAGATTGCCCATAACTCGGTCTTCCATGAGCGCACCAAACACATCGAAATTGATTGTCATTTCATCCGCCAACACCTTCAATCTGACACCATTACTCTACCCTTCGTCTCTTCCACGCTGCAGTTAGCAGACTTCTTCACAAAGACTCACACTGCTGCTCGTTTCCGCTTTCTCCTTAGCAAACTCTCGATGCTCTCTGCTCTCGCATCCTGAGTTTTAGGAGGGGAGGAGGGGGGGGGGGGTTGTGAATGTATCTTAATGTATTTGATTGTAGTTATCTTCTATTTTAGGCATGATATCGTGATCGTATCATATCGTGATCGTAGCATAATTATATTGTGTAATCTTTTCCTTTTCTAGACATAGGTTTTTCCTATTTATATGTGTATTAGCCTTGTCTTCAAAGTATTCTGAATATCAGGAATAATATTTTGTTTTCCCTTTTCTGTCTCTCATCTCTGATTTGTATCAACCCTGACGTGACTTCATGTCCTAATTGCCCAAAGCCAGTTAAAGAGGAGATTAGGACATTTATGTGTAAGAAAAAGGAAACGGCGTCGAGCATAACTCCTCTTCCAGATTTTGATGAAATGGGCCATGATGAGGACATTGATGAGGATGAGTTTCATGTACAATCGAAGCCCCCTCCTAAGAGGCCTACTGCCACTGCTACCTCTGGCTCCAAAAAGCCCAAGACAAAAGGGCCTATGGATGCCTACTTCACCCGACCTAGAAATTGAGGTAGAGAGAATGAGAAGTGGTAAACAACCTAAAGTTGACAATAATACGCCGCAAAAGAACTTATTGAAAGAAAGGGCTCATCAAGCTATTGCGAGGTGGATCTATGATGCTGGAATACCTCTCAATGTTGTCAATGTGGAGTCCTTTGAACCGATGATTGAGGCTATTGGGCAATATGGCCCTGGTTTGACACCGCCGACTTATTATCAAGTGCCTGTCCCTCTTCTTAAAAAAGAGGTGAAAAATGTGAACAAACAAATGGAGGACCATAAAAAGGAGAGAGAGGAAAATGGATGCACTCTTATGTGTGATGAATGGACGGATCGAAAGAATAGGTCATCAATAAATTTTTTGGTTAATTGTCCTAAAGGTAGCATGTTTATTGAATCGGTTGATGCATCGAGTCGTGCCACAACCGGGGACAGCATGTATAGGTTGCTTGATGAGTATGTGGAGCGAATCGGAGAAGCTAATGTGGTCCAAGTTGTCACAGTGCATACAATAAAATGGCAGGTAACAATGAATTGCCATATGTTAGTTACTAGTTACTACTCAAAGGCTCAAATGTATTATTTCTTACTTTATTACTTACTCTTAGAATCTTATTGTACTTGTTCTAACTTATGATAGGGAAGTTGTTAATGGCAAAAAGCCCACATTTGTATTGGACTCCATGTGCTGCCCATTGTTTGAATTTAATGTTAAAAACATTTTCAAGTTGCCATATTTGAAGAGGACAAGGGAAAGGGTGATCAAGGTACACGGTTATATCTATAACCGTCCGACATTGTTGAACATGATGAGACACTTTACCAAAAAAAAAAAAGAGTTGATTAAGCCAGGAAAGACTTGTTTTGCAACAGCTTGTTTGACTTTACAAAGGGTTCATCAATAAAAGAATAACCTAAGAAAGATGTTCACATCAAAGGCTTGGAGTAAGAGTAAGTGGGCAAAAGAGGCGGATGGTAAAAAGGTAGCAGAAATAATGTTGTCGCCATCATTTTGGAACAATGTCTTGCTGGCCATAAGATTTGCATGTCCTTTGGTTAAAGTACTTCGTTTGGTTGATGGGGAAGAAAAACCCACAATGGGATACATCTACGAGGCCATGGATAGGGCCAAAGAAACTAATATAAACACGTTTCACGGAGATGAAGACAAGTATAAAACTGTGTTTGAAATCATTGATGCGAGGTGGGAAGTGCAATTGCATCAACCTTTGCATGCAGCAGGCTACTATTTGAACCCTGCATTTTTTTACAAGGATGGTGCAAGGATGAAAGTTGATAAAGAGGTATGGAAGGGTTTGGTGGATTGTATTGAAAGGCTGGTACCAACTGAGAGGATGCAAGATGAAATTCTTCATCAAATGGCATTATATGAGGAGGAGGAGGGAATCTTCAAAAAGGACATGGCAATTAGGCAAAGAACTACAAAGTCACCAGGTGATCACAATTTTTTACTCTTCGTGCTTAAAAGCCTTAAATACTACCTCTTTATTCTTTATCCTTTGCGACAATATAATTAATTGGCAATGTGCAGTTGAGTGGTGGAAGTTATTTGGTCGTGAAACTCCTGAATTGCAAAATTTTGCCGTCAAGATCCTTAGCCTTACTTGCAGTTCATCCGGATGCGAGAGAAATTGGAGTGTGTTCGAACATGTGAGTATTACATTAAGGGATTTCTAATCGTTTTGAAGGTGTGAATCATGTGATAAGAACTTAAATCCATTTTAACTTTATTTTGTAGCTTCACACCAAAAAAAGAAATAAGCTAGATCAAAAGCGCCTCAACGACTTGGTGTTTGTTAAGTACAATAGAGCATTGAGGCGTCGATATATGAACTGCGGCAACTTTGACCCAATTTCCTCGAAGAACATTGATGAGAGCAATGAATGATTGATTGGGAAATTGGAGGATGAGTTTGTATTTGACGGTGAAGATTTGGATTGGAATGTTGTTGCAGAGGCTAGTGGGGTTGAACAACCTAGCAAAGTAACTAGGTCAACTCATAAACCAACAAGTTCAAAGAAGCGTTCAAAAGCATTAAGTTTTTGTGCAGATGATTGGGAAGAAGAAGAATTTGATGACACTGTTTCAGATGAAGGAGAAGAAGAAGATGTGGTTGGATATCAGGCAAATGATGATGAAGAAGATGAAGTTATTGGTGATGAGTGATGAAAGAATGACTGATGATGTCTTGTTTGGAATATTTGGATTGTTAGTTTGTTACATTTTATGAGCGTATTTTACTAGTATTTCGTATGTTGAAATGTTGGATTGTTGGTTATTATGCAATATGGTGATGTTTGTTCTTGTTTTGATGGTAGGAGTGAATATTGGTCGTTTATGTAGCTTATATTACTTTTTTTTTTTTAAACGCTCGCCTCACTTCAATGAGGCGCTCGCCTCGCCTCACTCCGACAAGGGCTTTGTCGCCTCGCATATTTAAATCACTGGGAGCACACAAAAACAGAGCATCCGAGGAAAATAAACAGAGCATGCAATGAGAGTGCGAGAGGGGGGGGGAGGGGTCCTTTCACTGGAGGTCGCAGTTGTAAAAAACAAAGCATGGAGCGACCTGTAAAAAAACAGAGCATGGAGAGAGAGAGACCCTAATTGTTGGTCGATCACAGCAGTCAGGGCTTCTGAAGTCGACGATAGGAACAATCTTCTCAAAATCGGTCTCTTTTATCTTGTAAATATACAATAATTTAAAAGGTATGGACTCTTTTGTTACCAAATTCGAACAATCTTCTCAAAATCGGTCTCTTTTATCTTGTAAATATACAATAATTTAAAAGGTATGGACTCTTTTGTTACCAAATTCGAAAAGGTAACTTTCACTTCTGAGGCGTACGCCTCACTTGTCGGGGCGAATTAGGCGATCGCCTCCAAGCGCCTCCGTCGCTAGGGCTAGCGCCTAATAGGTTCGCCGCTTAAATTTCATCACCCAGAGGCGTTTCACAGACGCCCCGCCTCAGAGCGCGCCTCAAAAACGCCTTTTAAAACTTTGGACAGAATGTTCTAGAATTCTGGGCAAAACGATCTGGCGGCTGCGTAAAGAATGTGGCAGTCTAGAAATGCATCTCCGGCGAGGAAAAGATCTCTTTGGGAGATTTGGACTGAAAAGATTCCACGGGGAAAATAAGGAAATAGCGGCCAGCACAACGATCTGGCGGCCAGCAGATCAATTTCACTAGAAAATTGTATATATGTCTAAAAAGACTTTTTGGCCCTCGATCAGGCACTCTAAGTGGCTAAAAGTACTCACAAAGTCCCTCGAGCTTACAAGAAGTCAATCACAATAATCACATATCCTATTCATCATTGGGATGGTTTCGAATGTAGGAACCGAGATATCTATTTAGCCAAATTGGGGTGTCTACAAACACCTACTAACCGTCATGTGTTTCACTATTTTTCCTTCACGTGACTAGTGGCCTAAATGCCTACTAACCGTCTTGTGTTTTTTTCGTGGCTAGCAGTCATACGTTACTAAGAAGTAGGAACCAATTCTTTATTTCCATCTCATCAAGCATCTATTGTTCTTTTATTTTCAACCAAAGCAACAAGCATATATCTAAAATTATGGATCTATAAAATTGATCCAACTCATACAATAAAGGCGACAATTATTTGAGACAACAAATACTTATTAGATCTAGTACGTAAGCTTTGATCCACAGTAGATCGATGCAACATCGATTCGAGGAGAGCTAGTACGTAAACTCTAATCCATATTAAACCGACGTAAAACCGAATACACATGTTCCAAAAGCAATCGAGGCAACAAATGTTTCTTAATACTGAACTTATAGGATAATTAGGGTCTTTCTTTTGAATCGGAGCAACATATGTTTTAGACCCATCAAAAGTACATGGTCTAACAAGATGTTGACAAGTTCCGGTAGCCTGTAGCCCTCTAATACGAATCACTTTTTCAATGAATAGTAGTCTTATATTAGGAGCTACAAATTGTGGCTGGTACTCTCGTCAACCTACTAGGAACCACTGTCTTTCCGATTTCATTATCTCAAATGCACACTATCAGAGTTGTTATCAATTAGTGATCAATAGTCTTTACACATACTAGGAATCACAATTGCTTTTCACATGACTAGTAGTCTAAACACCTACTAACTGTCATATGTTTCACAATTTTTCCTTCACATGACTAGTAGTCTAAACACCTATTAACCGTCATATCTTTTTCTCATGGCCAGCAGTCATACGCTTCAAGGAAGTAGGAACCACTTCTTTATTTTCCATCTCATCAAGCAAACATGGTCCTTTTATTTTCAACCAAAGCAACAAGCATATTTCTTGGTCTATAAAATTGATCCAACTCTTGCAATCGGGACAACATACTTATTGAATCGAGTATCTAGTAAGGCAACATCAATTGGAGGCAACAAGTACGTTTCAAAGCTAATATGTAAACTCTGATCCATATTTAACTGACGTAAAACGAATATATATGTCTCAAATGCACCCTTTCAAAGATATTATCAATAAGTGATCAGTAGTCTTTACACTTACTAGGAATCACTATTTCTTTTAACATGATTAGTAGTCTAAACAGCTACTAACCGTCTTGTATTTTTATTGTGGCTAGCAATCATACGCTACTAGGAAGTACGAAACCACTTCTTTATTTCCATCTCATCAAGTAAACATGGTCCTTTTATTTTGAACCAAAGCAACAAGCATATTTCTAGATCTATAAAATTGATCCAACTCTTGCAATCGGGGCGACATTGATTTGATGCAACAAATACTTATTGGATCTAGTAATTCGATGCAACAAATACTTATTGGATCTAGTATCTATTTTGTAAGCTTTGATCCATAAAAGATTGAGGCAACAAGTACGTTTCAGATATAGTACGTAAACTCTGATCCATATTATACCGACGTAAAATCCAATACACATGTTCCAAAAGCAATCGAGGCAACAAATGTTTCTTAATACTGGACTTATAAGATGAAATGGGCCTTTCTTTTGGATCGGTGCAACATATGTTTTAGACCCATCAAAAGTACATGGTCTAACAAGATTTTCACAAGTTCCGTTCTCGGTAGCTAGTAGTCCTCTAATAAGTATCACTTTCTCAGTGACCCGTAGCTTTATACTAAGAGATACATATTATGGTTAGTACTCTTGTTAACCTACTAGGAACCATTGTCTTTCCGATTTCATTATCTCAAAAGCACACTTTCAGAGTTCCTATCAATTAGTGATTAGTAGTCTTTACATCTACTAGGAATCACTATTGCTTTTCACATGACTAGTAGTCTAAACACCTACTAACCGCCATCTGTTTCACAATTTTTCCTTCACATGACTCGTAGTATATACACTAACTAACCATCATGTGTTTTTCTCGTGGTTCGCAGTCATACACTAACAAGAAAGTAGGAACCACTTCTTTATTTCCATCTTATCAAGCAAACAAGGTCCTTTTATTTTCACCCAAAGCAACAAGCAGATTTCTAGATCTTTAAAATTGATCCAACTTGCAATTAGGACGGCATTGATTCGAGACAACAAATACTTATTGAATCATGTATCTAGTACGTAAGCTTTGATCCATAATAGATCGAGGCACCATCGATTCGAGGCAACAACTATGTTTCAGAGCTACGTAAACTTAGATCTGTATTAAACCAACATAAAATCAAATACATATGTTCTCAAATGCACACTTTCAAAGATCTTATCAATTAGTGATCAATAGTATTTACGCCTACTAGGAATCACTATTTCTTTTCACACGACTGGTAGTCTAAACACCTACTAACCGTCATGTTTTTCTCGTGGCTAGCAGGCATACGCTACTAGGAAGTAGGAACCACTTCTTTATTTCCATCTCATCAAGCAAACATGGACCTTTTATTTCCAACCAAAGCAACAAGCATATTTCTTGATCTATAAAAAATATCCAACTCTTGCAATCAGGGCAACATTGATTCGAGGCAACAAATACTTATTGGATCAACTATCCAGTATGTAAGCTTTGATCCATAAAGGATCAAGGCAACATAGATTCGGGGCAACAAGTACGTTTCAGAGCTAGTACATAAACTCTGATTCGTATTATACTGACATAAAATCGAATACACATGTTCCAAAAGCAATCGAGGCAACAAATGTTTCTTCATACTAGACTTATAAGATAAATTCAGCCTTTCTTTTGAATCGGAGCAACATTTGTTTTAGACCCATCAAAGGTACATGGTCTAAGACTCTAAAAGGATTTTGACAAGTTCCGTTCTCGGTAGCCAGTAGCCCTCTAATAGTAATCACTTTTTCAGTAACCGTAGCCTTATACTAGGAGCTACATATTGTGGCTAGTACTCTCGTTAACCTACTAGGAACCACTGTCTTACCGATTTCACTATCTCAAATGCACACTTTCAGAGTTCTTATCAATTAATGATTAGTATTCTTTACACCTACTTCAAATCACTATTTCTTTTCACATGACTAGTAGTCTACACACCTACTAACCATCACGTTTCACTATTTAGAAAAACACTGTCACAAGTAATCTAAACACCTACTATCAGTCATGTGTTTTTCTCATGGTTAACAGTCGTACGCGACTAGAAAGAAGAAAACACTTCTTTATCTCCATCTCATCAAACAAACATGGTCCTTTTATTTCCAACCGAAGCAACAAACATATTTCTGAATCTATAAAATTGATACAACTCTTGCAATCAGGACGACATTGATTTGAGAGAACAAATACTTATTGGATCTAGTATCTAGTACGTAAGCTTTGATCCATAGTAGATCGAGGCAACAGGTACATTTCAAACCTAGTACGTAAACTCTGATCGGTGTGAAACCTACTAGTGATCAGTAGTCTTTACACCTCCTAGGAATCACTATTTCTTTTCGCATGACTAGTAGTCTACACACCTACTAACCGTCATGTGTTTATCAAAACTTCCGGACCGAAAACAAGGGAATGGATGGAATTATAACAATTTAACCGAAATGTAAGATCACAAACATGCCAAAGCCACATATATGGTTTCGAGAAGATCTAATGTGGGTTAAACGAAACAGATCAATATAAAAAATTAACCATTAACCATGAACGACATATAGCAACAGTGAAAAGAAGTATGACATTAGATGATACCTTCTTGATCACTTGAAAACCATACATTAGAAGGCTAACGGTCAGCATATTCCCAAAAAGCTTGCTAGGCAGTTCTCTCCTCTGGGATGCGAATTCCATGCTCGAAAAACTGAAATTATATAACAGTCACTTGTCTAAAATCTACAAAGAGTTTAAAACCACAATTATGTCTGATTCATGTGTACAACAGTCTCTGCCAATTTATGTGGTGTTGTGTGTTATCGGAGTAATAAAGCTGGTATTTTGAGTACCTTTTTAACTACATAATTACCAAACACATCAGTCATCAAAGTAAGAGCTTGGGGAATGATTTCCTCAAAAACCATGGTTTTCTCATCTGTTGTAGCTATTTCGAGCTTTTGTTGATTGAATTGGCTTCCATATTGATCTGCACCTTTTTACAAAATGTTTCATCACCATTAGAATTCGCCATGATCAAATAGTATTCAAGACCGAAAAAGAAAAAAAAGCACATACCCGAACTCAATGACATGACCCGCAATTTCAGAAAGTTCAGAACACTTGGCTTTGTTGCCCTTAAACTCATCCAGCAAAGATTATACAAAGCTATCTTCCACATTAGAACCAGTCTGTAAGTGCCAAGGTCCCATCACAACCCCCACCTAAGTTTTTTATCCCAGTAGGGTATCGCATATTTAATCCAACAGGAGAGTTTGGAATGACAAGACTAGCCAAAGGACTCCTAGGCTATGACAAACCAAGCCCCATATGCAGGAGTTCCATAGTAACTGTGGTGATTAGAACCACCAGATTTGTGCCAATTGGACCGCCATATTGCGATTTCTGAGGTGAGAGCACAGAACCCAGATAAGCTTTCTGGAGTAAATCCATTTAAGAATTCTCCAAGTAATTTGTATCCAGGTAGGGATCATAAATATGTGCAGATTGTCCTGCCTCATACTCTGCCGTCCTCAAGTACTGAAGATACATGGGATCCACCAGTGGTCCCACCTGGTTCCAATTCTGTTGAAATGAGGTGATTCTGATGCACCAGGGCTCACATTTGATCCAAAAGGCAAACCTCCGCCTAACATCCTAGAGTCCATTCCAGGGGATGCCATAGGTGATGTTGCAGCAGCAATTTTGAATAAAGGTGGCATGTTAGAAGTGCCAGTATTTACAGAGTACCCACCTAAACCATAGTTCAGAAACGAAGAATTAGTAGCATCCATATGCTGATAGTGAGAAGATAAGCTTCCTTTGCTGTTAAGCATAGAAGTCGAAGATCCTTTCATGTACGATTTATTGGAAGAAGCAGTGGTTCTATGCGGAACCCCATTGCTAGTGCGCAAATCTGGATAAGATGTTTTTGCTGACTGCTTGGCAAAAGACGTAAAAATGCCCAGATTCAGATATGTTCGCTTACGGACGCTGCTGCGTAACATGATTCTGACTGCTTTGCAAATTGAAGGGATAGGTATTGGGGATCATCCTCATCATGTTCAATCTGTGGTGGTAAATACTTCTCTACATCTATCATAGCATTTGAAAGGATCATGCCAGATAAACCAGATCAGCAGACTCTGTGGCCGAAGCTGAGACGCTGTTGACTGAGATTGGACTATTAAGGCTTCTCTTTCAGACATGTTTACTCTCTCTCCACAAATAGGAGCAAGGCACGGCTAGGAGCCCAAGAAATGAGTTGGGGATCGGGGGTGGAGCTTCAGGTTAAGGAACCACCCAAAATCGCAGCATAGGAATATGATACAGTTAAGGCCAACATTTTTCCCATCAGATGAGCTCTGAACATTTACATTGGATTGGTTTGGATTGGATAGGATTTGGAGATGCCAATTTTCTACGCACACCATTCTCAAAAGCATTACGGCTGGCAGTACACGAAGGATTCCTAGAGCCAGGAGTTGCACGCCCCAAATCATCCTGCATGTACATATCGAAGTATAAATTTCACCAACATAATCATGGAGGAACCCTCTTAACATCAAATTGCCTGTCAGTGTGGGTGCCTAACAGAAAGATGATCAAAAGATATTTCCATTGTACCAATAAAGAAGACAAGGCCGAGGGTCCAACGAGTTATAGTCACTAAACTAATGGACCCACAACCAACACACGCCTCATCTAAGAAAAGCACGAGTTTTGTCTCCGCAAAGACACTGCACTAGAACATAAAAATGGCTCCCACAGAGGAAAAATAAAAACCCTAAGGAATTGCAATTCTCATCAACACAAAGGGATCATTAGACTCTTTCATGCTCGGTGATGTATTACTAGATCCTCAAAGCTACAAATTTAGCCTACCTGACCTCGAATTGCTAGAATCTTTGAAACCACTAGTGTAATGCTCGTGCTTCATACGTGTCTGCATGCTCATTGATTTAATTGGTAGTTGGGAAGTTAAAATACATATGTTTTTTGCTCATATTTCGGAGGTGAATGAATTTGGGGCAGTCGGAGGGTCTCCCGAGGCAACCGAAAAGTCCCTCCGAAGTTCATCTTATTTGGACATGTCAGCAGTTAATATGTGACTGTTTTATCACCCCATGATGTGAGAAACGAGACTTTGACCTTATTTGTATTTATTAGTTCTCAAATTTTGTTAGCCATCCATCATGTGGTCATTTTGGCACCCTTCCTTCAGGCAACTTCACTTTCAAATCTTGTCTCATACAAGCAGTGCAAAAAGTTGCAGGCAACAATTGACATGAAAAGCTCACTGAAATCAGTATCTTCCAAAATAAATCAGTATCTTAACATCATTCTGTTCAACAAGAGATGGACTGCAGTAGTAAAACGTATATAAATCATCTGGGATGCAGCGTTCATAATGTAATTATCCCAATGTTTCAACAGACAGAATCAATTTAACAACTGGTATCTCGGATATCTAATAGATCCTGAAACTCCAAAAATCTCATGCATCATCAAAAGAACACAGAGCTTTAGAAACCAGTGGTTTTATTTCGTGAAGGAGGGCCTACAGATCAGTCTCAGTGGTACCTGCCACTGTTGGGTCCATGTAGGCCATTATTTTCCAGCTCTTTAGCGGGTAGGGGCTCCTGCAGTCGAGCCAGGAGTGTTTCCGGTTCCTGAAGAACTGATTGCCTATCTTTACCCATTTTGCTCAGTAAAAACGAAAAGCATAGCAAGCAGCCAACAAAACAAAGAGCTTTTCCAAACCAAACAGATCATTTCCTCCACCTTCAATGTCTGTTCATGAAAAGCAAAGAGAAAATAACGAAGTTGTCAAAGTAGGTCATTCAAAATTGCAGAATAATAAAAAAGGGACATAAACTTGTTAATTTATGTGCTTTAATTAACAGTTAGCGGTCCATTGATGTCCGTAGAGTCACTTAAAGTACCCCTACATATGGAGTAGTTAGCTCCACAACCTACGTATGCCTGTCATTGTATTCAATTGCCACTGAAAATGTACCTGTACATTGTGCAAGAAGGTAACTCAGAGCTATGATTGGCTACCTCTACAGATGGAGGAAATAACTGGACTAACCTGTAATGAACTTTCTTCTGTCAGAGATGGACTTAAAAACTGTTTAACATGTCAAATTGGAATTTAAAAAGAACACAACTAAAAAAATAGTTCAACCATACGATTCATGCTTGCTCGGTACGAAAAATTTAAGAGAAAACATGCTTGACCTTAAAACAGAATAAACCAAACCAAATATACCAAAACAAACAAGCATCAATTAGAAATCCAAGTAACCTTTTGAAGAAGCCTTCTTTGTTTATGATCAGTAAGGAGCACTGAAAAACATTAGAAACCAAACAACGGAGGAGCACGAAACCAATCCACTTGAAGATCCTATCCATCTCAATGACCAGGGTTGCTACATCATATGAAAAGCAAAACGATGGTCTAATTAAAGTCAGATATGCCATTTCAATAAGATTTTCAAAAATTGGCACAAAACTCGAATTGTAAAATTTTTCTAGATATCCGGGTCTATTTGGCGCAAGTGGCATTACACGGACTGTGCATCAATTAGCGCAGGGATGGAGTGCTACGACGTGAAATGGAGACGATTCCAATCCTGATTTGAACGCTTTAATGGAGACAAGAGAACAGAGCAACACATGAATGTTACAAAAATGATAAGCCAAATAATGTAAAAAGTTTGGGAAAATACCTTGTATGAAAGAGCAGCCTGGTTTGACAATCGACAAGACCGTAGAGACGATGTCGTCAGAGAAAAATGAGATCAATAGATTGCAGATGAACATTGGGTTGCAGATGAACTTCTACAAACAGAATAGGCAGGATGCCTATTAATCATTTCTTCTTTTCGGAATACATAATGATCAGTAAATCATTTCCCCTCGTTTAACAAGTAAAATCAGGTCTTTTTTTAATCGATGACTTGGCTATCCCAATGCCACATCATTCTGCTCATATATTCTATTTGGATAGCATTTCCCTAAATAATATTGGAGAATGCTGGATAGGAACCAAAGAAACACACTTAGTCTCTCACTTCCTTATCTTCATATATTTTGCTTTACATTTTGTTTCCCTCCATAAATCTCCATACAAATCCTTGATCCCATGTAGCATTCGAGAAGTTTCTTCCGTTCAAAAAAAAGTACAGCAGTCGCAAAGCCCGTCACAGATCCATGATCCGAACACAACCTCAATGGTCAAATAGACGCAATCAGAGTCCCAATCAGCAAATCCAAAAGTACGTGGAAGGTCTAACCAGTGCTGCATGTGAACTCCAATGGCATCCAAATACATGCCACTCCTCCCATGGAAGCCGACCGCTTCCCAAGTTGAAATTATGGTACGTAATAGTTTGTTTAGAGGATGAGGCTGCTTCCACCAGAATAAGGAGAGAATGAGAAGAATATATAGGAAAGAAATGGAAGTAGGGAAGAAAACAATCCAAAAGTGATCAAAGAAGAATACCTTTTGAATTCCAGAAAGCTTATCAAGAGCAACATATTGGGATTCTGAAAATAGTCCTGTCACTTGTCTCACAATGTTGCAAACCATACCGGTCTGCTGCTGAGATACAGGAGGATGGTGAAAGAACAACGTAGGATCGATCATGTTCACATTTCAGAGCATGGATGTCATCAGACAAATACCCATGCCAAGGAATATCTACGTACAAGGGCATCACTCAAAGAAACAAATTCAGCTAGCAATCTTAATTTCAAGAAATTACATGAAACCGACACCTAGACCTTGCCCTGAGCCAAGGTAATGTAGCCTACAGAAGGCACATATTTGATATGACACAAAATACCAAGAATGTACAATTACCAAATAGTCAGTAAGTAAATAAAGGAGAAAGAGCAATAAGATCTAACAGCTCGGAGCCCTAGACAATTTGAGTAATACTGAAACAGAAAATCCTTCACCAAGTTGATGTTTTCCTTAACTGCTCGAAAACTACACATTAGAAGTGTCACGCCCCAAAATGAGAAGTGACCGGCCATGAACCATGAGGCTAACCCATGGAACACGCATCCTAAATAAATTAAAGTAACCGAAAATCAAATGATCACTTTTCGTTATTTATCAAATCCAAAGCCAAATATGTCTCAATCATAAACATGGGACACAACCATCCCATGAACCAAACAATATCCAGTGATCTAAAAATAATAAAAAGAATTCGTTCTCTGACAATTGTTTCGAATGCTGAAGCGATTATTAAAATAAAACTAGGATGAGACACCCTAAGGAGGTCAGCCGTCAACAGAAGAAATCCCGAGATGCCACCAGAGTCCTTACATAACTCCCCGACTTGCCTCAGTCCAAAAGTACTAATGCGATCAAACAACACAAAAAGAGGCTAACTTGCGGCTAACTCCGAACCAGACAAAACCCTTAGACTGCTACAACTTGTCTCTCTCAAAATAAACAACACTAGTCTAACATAATGACTTCCTTGACCCATGTTCTCTCTTGGCCTTAATAATAATCTACTCGGTGTAATAGACCCCGTAATATTAATATAAACTCAATACTAATTATGAAGTCTAGTCTAATACCAACTGTATTATCAAACTAATAAAATTTACATAACTAAAAGAATTCCTATACTCCAAAAAATTACAATCGTACCAATAATACCCATACCGCGCACAAAATAATTAATTAGGAACCGACCATAACACCTAATTAATAAATGGCAATGTAATTAATTAAATAAATAAATAATCTAGGCCATAACATCCTTCCCCCCTTAAAAAAAATTTCGTCCTCAAAATTGCATACTAACCTTATTCATATGAATACGGGTACTTCTCATGCATCTCTTCATCACGCTCCCTAGTGGCTTCTTCAACAGCATGATTTTGCCACAATACTTTAACCAATAGAATTGCTTTATTGCAAAGCACCTTCTCCTTCGTATCAAGAATCTCAACGGGTTGCTCGTCATAGGTTAAATCATCCCGAACATGAAGTGGCTCATAATCAATAAGATGGGATGGGCTATGCACATACTTCCTCAATATTGACACATGAAAAATATTATAAACTTGGCCAAACTAGGCGACAACGCCAAACGATAAACCACCTCACCAATCCTTTCCAAAACCTCAAATGGCCCAATATGGCGAGAACTCAACTTCCTTTTTTTTTTTTTCCCAAACTGATAACTCCTTTCCATAGGACACCTTAAGAAACACCCTACGTTTTATCGCAAACTCCAAATCACTCCTATGATTAGCTGCATAATTTTTTTTTTTTTGAACACGGAGTAGTTGCAAACCTTTCTCAAATAGTTTTTTTTTTTTTTATTCACATCCTCCACAAAGTCAAGTCCCAAAAATCGTCATTCTCCAACCTCATGCCAACAGATAGGGAATCTATACTTTCGCCCGTACAAAGCCTCATATGGAGCAACTCTCCAAACTCGAATGGTAACTATTATTGTAAGCAATTTTCATCAACGGAAGCGATCATCCCAATTTCCTTCCACCCAAAGGAACATGCGCTCAATAAATCCCCAGAGTCCGTATAGTCCTCTCACTTCGACCATCGTTTTGCGGGGGGTAGTAGAACTGAAAAGTAAGAGAGTAACCGTTGCTATCTGTAAGGCACCCCAAAATTTAGATAAAAAACGGAGATCACATCTAACACAATCAATACAGGTGCACCATGGTGTCTAATAATCTCTCTCATGCAGAACCGCGCATGAGAGAGGTTTATGTCATTTCAATGGCAACAAAATAACCTGACTTAGTGCACCGATCAACTACAAACCCCAAACTCGACATTCATGCATGTGAGAGTTCTAATCTCTTAGCAACTCTGTATCACTCACATCAAGATCAAACAAATGTATATAGTTATTTGAAACTCCTAAAAGAATCATGCCTCCATAAGATTGAACACTTGAATATCCACAAACTCCATAAATTTGCCAACCATTCAATAGATACTGCCTCATTATGTCCAACATTAGTACTTCCAAGTGCATCTAATCGAGTTCCAAGTGGACCACTGATGCTTAGAACCCGCCATACATTTTATAATTCAACCAATAAGATCACTAAAGCAAATGGTATCATCTCTTCTAAAAATCCAACATCTCAATAGTTCATGTCATTAATCCTCTTCATTACATACCAACATACTTTTCAATAGGCAATCAAAGCATAGCACAAAACACTAATGAAATGTTTGAATAAGGCCATCATAGCAAATTCTACCATATTCCCCAAACTCCAAAATTAATATTCCAAACCATAGTGCATCCTCCTATCCAATGTACACCTAATAAAAGACTATACCAGATCACATACTCAAATACATTTCTTAGTTTTCCAGACGTCAAACCACACTCGAGCCAAGCATACTCAATGCACTCAGTACCACCAACCAAATGATCAATATAAGTTGCAACAAACATCTATGGATATCCCCAAAAAACTACTAACTCAAATAGACCCTAAATATATATAAAACTAAGTACATCAGCAATGCCAATAGTATATTCGTAAAGGTCCATCAATAATAAATAAATAAAAATTCAAAAATCCTTTTTTTTTTTTTACTAAAATGATACTTCAAGGTTGAATATTCCATTTCTAGCCATCAAATTGTCTCTTTCCCCATCCAATTCCATAACAGTCAGATTTTCAAAATACATACGGGTCCTCCAAAGGTGAGTTTTTTTTTTTTTCCTTCTTTTTGGTAACATCTTACTGCCGTCCTCAACTATGAACCCACGACAAATCAACAAGATTATCTCCGAAATTACATTTTAGCTTCACCTAAAATGACTGTCCGAACACAACAGAGAATATAATTAACCAAGCCATTAGTACTCAAGTTAGAATTAGTAGTCATAGAAAGAATCAAAACAATTCCAGCCAAACCAAGTAATTAAGCCATGCTCTAATCATTTGACATCTGCAATTGATTACTATTTTTCGTACAACCTCAAAAATCCAAACTTCTACTGTCCAACTTCTCAACCCTCAAAGATATCAATATTTACCAAAGTATCACAAGTCCTATGGTGACCATGCCGTCCAAACAGCTTCATTGAACCATTCTCAAATAAGTCTTCACAAGGGTCCAAACAAATTATCAAATCCAGATTAAAATTTTGGGTAACAAACAAGGCTCTCGTATTTCATATCATATCTATTCTACATATTCAACAATGGTGGCTAGAGCAGAATTTGTCAATAAATGCAATCTAATCTAATCAGATCACCTCAACCACAGTTCAAGATCGCCACCAATAATATTGCTGAAATATAAACAAGATTTTACTCCACTGAATTATCCAAAAATTTCAAGGGTCATAATACACATATCTACATCCTTTATCAATTACCCAAACTCAATGATGTCTTCAAAGCTAATAATTGAACTAACTAGCCCCTAGTCTCACTTCCTAAAAGAACATATAATACACATCACTGCCTCAAATTTCTAAAACCCGCTTCAAATTTCTAAAACCCGCCTCGCATCTTGAAGACTAACTCCATGCACTAACCCAACATCTAATAGCACTAAAACTTGCATTAAAATCCTCTTGTCATTTCAAAACCACGTCCTTAATTATCCCAAAAGCACGGGTTTTAAACCTTTAACAGGAAATAAATTAATAACTCCAAAACTACTAATGACCAAGTCTGTACTCCTTTACTTCAACAGCACAATAACAACTCTAATCTCATAAGTTTACCCATACAAATTTTCTCTTTCCTAACCTTCCCATAATTTCATGATAGCGATACCATAATTCATTAAACTCTCAAATCACCACCGGTGCACTCCATAACGTTACTATCTAATCGACAAACAAACTATAACAATCCCCTTCATATAATTTTACAAACAAAAACACTCACATCCTGATATAGCCATAGCCCATTGCATCGCCACTTCTAAACAAGTGATCGTAACTTTACCAAAACTTATCCCTTTACAGTGAAGTTCTCAAAACCGAGCTACTAGTACGATTAGAAACACCCAAAATTCCACAATCAACTACTTCCTTTAATATTCACCTGGTTGTTTGAGCTTTCTAAAATATCAACCACAAAACACGTAATGTAGAATTCATATCCGTACCACTACTCATCTCTTAATGAACATCCGCCCATTCATATAGTATTTCCTTAGATGTACAATTATTGAGCTTTCCAAATGGAGTAAACCAAAAGATCGATTAAGATAGCAAAGGCAGAGAGAACCTATCAAACATAGCAACAAACCCAAATTATCCTGAGGCTTACCAAAATTTCTAAATAGGAAAGTCATTCTGCATGCATGCACCCTCGCACAATTAAACTTGGCCCAATCTTAAGAATTGATTATTCTAGATTTCTTAGATAAATTTTTTTTTTTATTTTTTATGAAAGCAATCTCCAAACCAACATACCAACGACTCTAACTCTTCAGATTCAATAGCATTGCGGTCAAACAACGTTCCATCACCACGGTACTCGTAAAATATCCAATTCCATTAATGAATAAAATCACATGTGCTACATTCTCCCCCAATATCCTATCTAAACTCTACAATAAATAATGTTTCAAAAAATGGGTCGCCAAATGATTATTATATCCTTAATACTATGTGAGTAATAATACAAATCAAATAACAAATGCTTACACATATGGCCATAGGACTTTGAGGACTCGGACCTCCACTAAATGAACATGATACAAAATGAATGCAAAAATTTTTTTTTTTTTAAAAAACCTAGGCTTTGATACCACAATTGTCATGCCTCAAAAGGAGAAGTGACCGGCCGCGAACCATGAGGCTAACCCATGGAACATGCATCCTAAATAAATTAAAGTAACTGAAAATCAAATGATCACTTTTCGTTATTGATCAAATTCAAAGCCAAAGACGTCTCAATCATAAACATTGGGCACAACCATCCCATGAACCAAACAATTTCCGGTGATCCAACAATAATAAAAAGAATTCGTTCTCTGACAATTGTTTCGAATGCAAAAGCAATTATTAAAATAAAACTAGACTGAGGGGGTCAACACAAGAAATCCCAAGATGCCACCAGAGTCCTTACCTAACTCCCCGACTTGCCTGGGTCCAAAAGTACTAATGCGATCAAACAACGCAAAAAGAGGCTAACTTGCCGGTAACTTTGAACCAGACAAAACCCTTAGACTGCTGCGACTTCTTTCTCTCAAAATAAACAACCCTAGTCTAACATAATGACTTCCTTGACCCATGTTCTCTCTTGGCCTTAATAATAATCTACTCGGTGTAATAGACCCCGTAGTATTAATATAAACTAAATACTAATTATGATGTCTAGTCTAATACCAACTGTATTATCAAACTAACAAAATTTACTTAACAAAATGAATTCCTGTACCCCAAAAAAATTACAATCGTACCAATAATACTCATACTGCGCACAAAATATTTAATTAGGATCCGACCATAACACCTAATTAATAAATGGCAATGTAATTAATTAAATAAATAAAAATTCTAGCCCGTAACAATACGGAGTTAGTAAGAGATTGGAAAACCTCCGTAATAACTTCCAGTTTCTCTTTGCATAATCGAAAGCATAAATTTCCAGCTCTTTCTGATAAGCTATGGCAGCTAAGACATTCTCTTTTAGAGCAGTTAATTAAAGAAAAAATCAACTCATAAATGTAGACCATAACCTATGAGGAAGTTCCAAATAGAACCAACATCAGAATTCTATTTGTCACTTGTTGGTCAGTAAATAACTCTAATAATCTGATCTAAACCGAACCTTATGTCCCAATCACATGGGATCGGCTCTCTACCATTATATCAATAGGTAACTATTATAAAATCTCTAGGCTTCTATGTAACTACCATAATTCTCTCATTATGGTCGTTACACACAATTCCAGTATTAACGAACTGCATAAAACTTGGAGCTGTTTTTTGTTTTTTTTTTGTTTTGCTTTGATAAATAAACTTATAGTAGCTGTTTAAAAGCGTATAAAACCTACATATTGTGCTACAAACCCAAAGTTACTTCCTTACAAAGTAAAAAACGTAAGATATGAAGGGACGCAACTTTTTCACCGATTACCTACTTATTCCAAATGCAAATTTAGCCTCTCAGAAATAGTCAAAGCTTGGAAAGAAGAAGAGCTCCTTGCTTGTCGAACACCTTAACGTCGACGCAAGCTCCTAGTGATGCTGCAAGTCTTGCAGCTAATTGATGCTTACACTGGTAGAGAAAAGCAAATACGAGAGGTCAAAACAGACAGTGCAGCCATTTGATAGAAGTATTATGAAATCAAAGAAATCAATGAAAGGTTTCACATTTCAACAAAAGTAGTAATGAAAAAGCAAGGAAGTTGAACTTACACAAAGCTATTCTCCTCCATTTACAATGTCGTTGAAGAAGGAATAACACGCACAATAGTATTCTGCGAAACAGAATTATTCCTCCTTCCTCCGAGATTCACCCATAACCTAAGCAGGGTGTATAACAGGAAACAGTTTCACAATTCATCCTTCTGTTCCGCTATCGTTTTCCTTCGATTTCAAGCCATGGCCACTTCAAAACCCTAGAAATCGGTGATCCTACAACGATTACTACATACGTCCATATCTACGTATTTACTATGGAAAGATCAAGTACGGAAGAATAATGAATTCAAGGGATGGAGAAAAATACCTTTTCGAACAGACGAGAGCGAGAAACCCAGAACCGGCATCGACATACATATCGCCGGCGATGTGACGGAGTTTGTAGAAAAAAACCATCATTTGGTAGCGATTGAGAGAGAGACACGGTTTTTGAGAGAGAGAGATGGTTGGGAGATTTAACTTTCTTCTTTGATCAATAGTTTTTCTCAAGCCACACAAAATCCAGCAAATCCATGAGGAAATCCAGGAAATTGGCCGGAAATCCAGGAGGACAGCTGAGGAAGTACAAGGTAATTGAGTGAAATAAGGAAAATATACAATACCTAAACTACCCCCACCTCAACACATGCAAGAACAAAATTTCAGGCTAAGCTTTAAAGTGCAAATTCGTATTTTCATCATGTGGCTTGGCTTGCCATCGTTGGCTCTTTTTATACGAGAGTATTGATTAGGGTTAATCCCAAGGATATAATTTCAAAGGCCACGATAGAAATAATAACAGCGCTGCATATCTATTGTACCCCTCCCCCACTCACCGTGCAGCTTAACAGTGAACAAAATAAAACATTATGCCAACAGGAGAAATAAACGAATTGACTCTTCTTTAAAATGAGAATTACAAAAGGCTAAAATTTAAATAAGGTGACTCATTTTGATTAGAAGAAACAATAAAAGAAGAATGCATTTGGACCGAAGGGCAGGTTTGTTTGTTTTGGCATGTCTATTCTAAGTGTGAAAACAGAAGGGAAGCAATGACTGGATCTTAGAATAACGAAGGGATAAAAAATTCCCCACTCCAAAACTATCATTAGCTGAAAAGAAGACAACCTTTATTTATCAACACACCACTACAGGCTGGATTAAACAAACACTAGGTGATAGCCTACGTGCTACGCACGAAAAACATGCTCGTCGGTTTGGAAGCGTACGATTTTGTTTGCGTACATATGCATGCATGTAATTTATATGTAGTATAGGAAAGCAGAATAAAGCTTCTATTACATAAAAGTTGAGAGCGTATTGGTAGCATAGTTATCAAGGCGAAAGGCGCACTAAGGCGCAAAGTTTTGTTTGGGCCTGAGGCGAGAGGCGCAAGGCAAGGCACGCGCCATTTTGAAGAGAGGCGCACCTATGTGAAAAAATATTTATTTCTGAAGATAATTGTGTTGTGTGCGCTTTTTTGAAAGAAAGCACACTTTATTGATAGTTTGAAAGAAGTGCGCTTTTTTGCGCCTTGTCACTTTTCTCACCCTGTCGCTTTTTTGCATTTTTTGCTCGCCTTTTTCAAGTCGCCTTGACGGAGTCAGCAAGGCGCTTGGGTGCACCTAGGCATGCCTTTGACAACAAAGAGTGGTTGATGTACAGACAACCATTTGTATGTACCAAGTTTATATTGCATAGAAGTTGGGAGCATACTGGCAGACAGGCATGAAATAAGAATTATATGCCATGCGGCTCACGCAAAATTAGAGAGAGAGAAATGTAAATAACCAATATCTGGGCTAACTTAAGTTTCAGTGCAAAACTCAGCCAGACTTCTAACTTCCACGCTCTCATTTGTTCAAGGACGGACAAATGAAGGGGAAAGAGGGCTGAAAAGAAGGGGATACAAAAGAAAGGAGAAGATCGACTATATATCCGATATATACAGCAATACAACTAAAGATAGAAATACAGAAAAAGAGTTCTTAAACAAAGATGTTACCAGCAGGATCTCTAGCATGAGAAACATCTTCAATGGTGTTGGATTGATCCGAATAAGCAGTTCTACAAGCCTCAATGGACACAGAGTTATCCGCTTGATGCCCTCCGTTCGTAATGTGAGCGTTGCAACTGACTATCCGCTGTTCTAATTCATAATAGTGTTCCATCTTATTCAAAGGCTTCATATCGATGTCAATAAAAGATGCCTAGAAAATAGCAACTTCTGTAAGCTATACATATGGCAGGAAAAGACCCTATTCACTGGAAAAAATATTATTTATGCATTAGAAACTTGATGATTTGAAATTTAGCTACTGTCTGATGTACCACAGCAGTACTTAATGAAAGCATCAGGAGATAAAATCACCACCTATCATATGGAAATGTAATAAACACTAGTGATACATCAAGATACCCATAGATTTATAACACATGCAAATATGAGATCAGTCAGGGCTCCTAGTTTCAACATCTTATTTGCATTTCACTCAAGTTGTGTCTTATTCCCTCATTCTCCCACAAGAATTAAAGCTAATAATCTAATTGTACCCAAAAAAAATTAGCATATTTTGCAATAAATAAGCAAATAAGCTAGCGAAACCAACGGGCCCTTGGTTTAGTACATAGAATCCTAAACATTTGGCTTTGGGTTTTGTGCCATATTTAAAACTTACCCATGATTAATAGGGAATTTCAAAATTTTGTCTCCTTTTTTCCTTTAAAACAGATATTCCACTCATAAGGTGTCATCCATTTTTAATGTGAAAAATTGCAATGGCAAATGCTTGGTTGCTATTCAACACTTTCAGACGCTCTCTTTGAAAACAAATCACTTTTCGTTTTCAAATGTTTGAGCATCGACAATTTCGGGAACGAATAAAAATCTTTTTTGTGATTTTATAAACGAACAGGTTATTTTCGACAAATTCCATGGAAACAGGTACAGTTTGTCAACAAGTTCCATGTTTTATGATCATGAAAACAGCAAGCAAAAAACAATAAACAATAAACAAAAATGATAATGTACCAAGCTACCATTCAATCCTATGTAAGAACCCATGCTTCAGGGTTTCTGAAAACCATGTGATGCACAATCATCCCTAACTTTAGTTGACACCAGTCAGTCACACATGCTGCTTTTTTAAATGCCGAGTTTTTAAATGATGTCTGGCGTTGCTGCATACCTTGTAATCGAATATCTGGTTGGTTGACTTTAGAAATACACTATTATATGAAGATTCTGTATCCTTCTCTTTCCTTGGCTGAAAACAAATCATCATGCTCAAGTCCTTTGCAGGTGCAGCTATCAAATAGTTTAATTTTGAAGCTAAAGCTTTCATCCAAAGACAATGAATGCAGGTACTTGTATCTGTCCGACACTTTGTCTTCACCCAAATCTCTACACACCGTACAAGGCTGAGAGATAAAGTTGTAATAGGCATGCATTGCACCTTCTAAGTCAGACATCAAGTTTCTGAAGTTTGAGAAGCCGATCTAGTAATCCTGATCTGAAAACAGTTTTCAGCAACAAGGTGTAGGAAATTTGTTGTGCGTAGGCCATCATCTGTCCGAATCACGACCTGAGAACGTCTTCTTTCCCAATCATATGACTAATGCTATCACCCCCACCACCCAAGCCTCCATATATTACGGAACCGTTCAAGAAAGCATGAAAGTTGTTCTGAGGAGTAACAAAGAGAACCTTGATTGCTTTATGTACTCTGTCCTTGGATCCAGAGAACATATCGAGCGGATCATATTCACTTATTTCTTATACCTGCGGAGAAAAATGACCCTGTTGAGACAATAACCTAAAATGACTATCAAATAAGTGACTGCATCAGACCTATAAGAAAGCAAGGTGGAATTATATTTTATACATGAATTTCACACTGGAATAAGAGCTTTCTCATTATCAGCTTACACTCAATGAGATAAAGTGGAAAAACAAATGTACCTCTCTTCCATGCAATTTCAATGACTGGTGCATTCTGAAGCGGGCTATTCTCTTTTAACGACATTTCCCCCAGATACATATCTTGGAAATGGAAGAAACCCACATTTTGGCTACTTTGAGGAAAAAAAAACATGCTAGATAGTTTCATAGTCATGCTAACAATACATTAAACAAAGTTAATAAACCCCCTGAAGAGGAGAATGAAACCAAGATGTTGATTGAGGAAAGCACCTTTATCTCAACAGATATGCAAACTTGATCTTTAAGACTACATCGGGGAAAAGAAGTATATCATCATAACCAGCTTGCTTTGTTCATATATAGGAGCATTTCAAGATTCAATGTGAAGCTACTTATCCAAAAACATTAGAATAATAATAAACTGAAGTCATATGCATGCATGTTTTCCCATGAAGACACCAGTCGTATCTTTCTAAAGCCAGTCATCAAATGATAAAGTAGTTAATTACTCAAGCTAAGCAAAAAATGCAAAAATTTCAGCAAAACTCCAACACGCAAATCCATTTCTGATAACAATATATTCTCTGGTCGGCGTGGTCGCATGCACTTCTCTTACTATCACTATTACATGAATGCAATGTAATAGACAGAATCAAAGGGTTACTCTGAAAACAACTTAACTACCATTAGCTAAGAATAGAAGAAACCAAAACTCTACTTAAAAGATGAGAAGACTACTTAAAGAAGCGGAAAATTCAAGAGAAGGGGGGAAAACAAAAAAAACAAAGCTAAGCTAAGAAGTGGTTATTTATCCCTTGTTTAGGCAGTCGGAGGTAAGTTTGCTTATGGGAAAAGAAAATTCTCAAAAATCAAACTGAAGTGTTCTTACGAAAGGTACAAATGAAGAAAGAAGAACACATTGAAGTTCAAACCCTCCTTTGCCACCTCTTTCAAGATCAGTGCATTATGACTTCTTTTTCCCCAGAATCCCGTTAAAAGCTTCCTTGACTTTTATTTTTCGACTGAAGTGTGTGTCCTTTGCTTGCATAAAAGTCCCTAAACTTTGGTCTAGTAACAAACTTTAACTTTCATGTTTTATTTCACGCTATTTCATTGTAGCTGAAGAGGAAGCTACAGCTACTTGCTTTCGAGGACTGAAAAAGTCTCTTAGCGAAGCTCTAAGAAGTGGCGTTTCGAACAGAACAACCTTACATGAACATGTGTTAGAAATTAGTTATCCCGCTAAAAAATCCCACCAATGTGAACGAAATTCAAACACAACACATAAATAGATACATACAGGTTTATAATGAGAATCCACGCATGGGCGGCATTAAATCAATACTCATTTGAAGCTGCTGCATGCCCACAGTGAATAAAAGAGTACAACATCGGGGAGCCAAGCTTGGCTGAATCAAATCAACAATCAATATTCCTGAAATAATTATAATAGTTAATAATCAGAAACCCTAAGTCTGTAAATCAAATACAAACATCAACAATATAATTAGAAGCCCTAAATACTTATATTCTCTGAAACCCTTATTCGAAAGAGAAAGAGAGACCACACGACAACGTTCCGAAAGGTCTTCTTCTTCTTCTTTTAGGTTCAATTCAAATTCGGAAAGCTCTTCAAGAAGAAGATGTTCAACAATACACGGAAATTCTTTAAGGGAAAAAAAAAAAAAAAAAAAACTTGGTCTGACCCGAACTCGTCGTCCGTAGTAGAAGCGAATACTCCTCGTTAGGTTGGGCGGTGGTGGTGTGCGGTGCTTGGGAAGAAGGGTGGTGGCGCGCGGTGCACTTCCCCACGGTGGAGGTTGGCGACAAAACCCTAGAAAACATCTTCGGTTACGGGAGACGAATTCAAATCCGAAACAACGGCGGCATTGCGCCGGCTCAATCTTCGTGATCAATCCGACGGGCTAGAGTCGTTGGATTCACAGACAGGAACGATCAAGATAAGGGGTTTGACGAGGTGTTGGGTGGGGTCGAGGGGCTTGATTAGGGCTCGGTTGGCGGCGCCGGCGGCGGTTGTGAGGGACTTTGGGGCCGGCGGATTTGGAAGGGAGGGTGCGGAGAGGAGAGGAATCGGGGGAGGAGGCGGTGGAACTAGGGTTTGGTATTGACTTGTCTGGTTGCTGGAGGTGGTGCCGTGGTGGTCGTCGTCTGTCGTCCATGTCGTGTTCTGCGTAGGATTTTAGGAGATTGATTGTTCGAATGGGAGGGTGGAAGAAGAGAACAACGGAGATAGAGGGGTTTGAGGAGATTGTCGACACTTGAGAGAGAAGAAAAGGGGGTTTCGACCGTTGTGGGTTTTTGATGGATCCAGAGAGGCGGTGATTCTGTTTGCGTTTAAGACCAATTTGAAATGGGCGCGGCAATTCGCAGCCACATATTTTTTCCAACATCTCGTTAAAAATTTTCAATTAGACTCGACAATTAATTACCGAAATTAAGATACATTTTCAGCATCCAATTACCGAAATATGATATTTTTTTCAACAGCTATTTACCGAAAATGCATGCTTGGCAGTTGTCTATCGAAAATTGAATATATTTTCGACATGTAGTTATCGAAATATAATCTTATTTTCAACAATTATTTACCAAAATATTATTTATGATTTTCAACAACCACTTATCAAAATATATAGTGGACTATGGAAGAAAATAGGTGACTGCGAATAGCCGACCCCTTTGAAATGGGAGTTTATAAATGCAACTTCAAATTTATTGAAAACATTCAAATTTTATAACAATTTGCTACATATAACCCAATAATTGTCCATAAACTCCCTAAATTACCCTTCTCTATCCCAAACCTAAACAGCTGCCCCATTTGTTTTACCAACATTCGGATGTTAAAATCTGAAACGTCTTATAAATTTCAAACACAAGTACTTGAAATATTATATAAACTTCATACATTAGAATATGAAAATCCATGTAAATGGGCATTCAATTTTCTTTGAACCCGTGAAATACGTCGCCCTCTTCTTCATAGTCACCTCTTCCCCCAAATACTTCTTCCCAAACTTCCTATACTTCCCGCTATTTTCGCATGAAAATCTCATCATTAATTTGCGATTCTTAATAAATTTCTCAGAGGCCTTAATGACAATGACAAAGTTGTATCGTTTACAAGTAGATCTTGTACACTGTACCAACTCTTCCTCGGATGCGAATTCTTGCGTAAAAATAAAAAAATAATCATAACCCGTACTACAAGGTTTTGCTCATGAAAAAACTCTATGGTTTGAAACACTCACTTGGTCCGTTGTGAAATGTTCCGTATAATCATATGGTGTAAGAGTGGGAGTAGGAATAGTTGCGGACTCTACATGACTATCAAACGTTGAAGTGTCACCCTAGAACATCCAAAGAAAAACCAATTAAACACACTCTGCACATTATTTGAACTTTGAAGTTTGAAATTTTGGCAGCATTTCAAGTTTTAGAATATGATATTGTCAACAAGTTTCGAACTCTAGAGTTTGAAATTTTGGAAGCATATTGTCTACAAGTTTCGAACTCTAGAGTTTGCAAATTTAACATAGTTTCAAATTTTAGAATCTGAAATTATCACGACAGAACTAGTTTAAAAATAGAGGAGTGATTATTGTCTACAATTTTCACACTCTAGAGTTTGAAATTTTGGCTGAATTTCGAGTATTGAAAAATGATATTGTCATCAATTTTCAAACTCTAGAGTTTGAAATTTTGGCATAATTTTAAGTTTCAGAATCTGACAATGTCGAGACAGAACTAGGTTAAAAATGGAGGAGTGATTGGTTACCTCTTGCTACGATTTCAGCTTCGAAACTACAACATCCATGCTACCTCTTCCTTGTCAACTGCCATTTCCATTGCACAGCCTTCCAATCCCCAAACAAAATGCACATTGCTCTCATATGTTGGGTCAAATACTTCTTCTTTACCAATGGAGGGAGAGGAAGCAATGGAGGTTTCCATTGAGAGTTAGGAGGTGTGAGATGAGAGTTAGGAGGAAGATGTGGACTGGATTTATGGTGTGAAGTGGGAGCTCTGGAGCTTGCTTGTAGTCAACAATGGTAGTGAACCAGGAACCAGAAGCAAGAAGATGGGGTGAACCTGGAAGAAAGTGGGATTGAAATATGGAGGGATACGTGGGTTATAGGGTATATATTTTAGATGTGGTTATATGTTTGTGGTTATATGTAATAAAAGTAGGGGTATTTTTGTCCATTTTTGTAAGGGCATTTTTGTCTGAACATTATTTACTTAAAAACAAGTTACATGTAGTAAATTCGCGGATGCATTTATAAACTCCCTTTGAAATTTGCACTTCACTCCTTATACTTTCTGTTATAACGCGTCTCTCAAACTCTACACAGTTAGCAGCAAACTTCAATCGTGCTACCGCTAGTACTCCACTGCCCAAAACTTTTTTTTTCTCTAAATACCCGAAAACATGTTTTTGTCTCTCTTGTAAAAGTAAACCACAATAAATATTTTGAAAAATCATTTTATATAAAATAAATAAATAAATAAATCTTAGAGTCCATCGATTCCATTACAATTGTAATCCTAGCATCGTAAAATAAGCCTCTGGGTGATGGTGAAATGGTTGAGGTCGCAAAGGGGATGTTTGGGAATTTATTTTTTGGCTTTTTATTTTTCATTTTTTATGTTTTGGATTATGATCAGAATGTATTTTGAATTTGATAGAGTGTTTGGGCGATAAGTGCATAATGCATTTTACTTATAGGAGTAGTGTTTAGAAAATACGTGAGGAAAATTAATTATGCGTCAGTTTTTATAACAGGAGTAGCGTTTAGACATTTTTTTTAGGTGTAATGATTTTCACACTCTCTTTTTGATAAGTGCACTCCTTTTTCTTGTCTTGTAGTAAAAAAATTACTACACACAAAAGCTTCACTAAAACATATAAAAAAAAAAAAAAAAGAGCCAATATGAAAATCATTTTATTTTTCGAAATACTTGTCCCACTCCATAAAAATATAATTTTTACCATATTTTCTGGATCATTATTTGGTTATGAAAATTAAAAATAAAATCATTAAGTGCGGAGATCAAATTATTACATAAGCTCGCATAAGAAAGCAAAACAAATGGGGTTAAGGTGATTCGTCAAATTGTAAACTAAAACCATGATACACAAAAGAGAGGGGTGAACATTGTGGTATCTTAGATTATAATGTGGTTATCCACTATTTCCATATAAACTTCTTTAAGGACCCAAAACGTCCTCCAAAGAAAAGTGAAGGGTAGGGAGGGAGGTTAATGTATTAGTAAGGAGTTGGTGGAAAATTCCAAAATAAATCCGTGATAATTTGGTATTTTCATCTCCAACCGAAAAAAGAAGTGGAAAAGGAGAATGCAAAAACCTCCTTTCACCTCTTTCTCACTTCTCTTCTCTATACCCAAAAATTAAAAACTCATTCTCCCATAACTGATTATGGATTCTTCCACCCAAGCACCTAAAATGTGAAAGGATGCATGTGAGAACCCACTCTTGCAATAAGAGTCCCACATTGGAAATTCAAGGAAATTGGAATTGGTATATAAGGATTTGCCCACTAGCTACTGTATAACTTGATATTAATCTTTTGAGCTGTGTGATTAGGCAAATGGTAAGTAGATCAGTTAGGGTGGGTCATTACAGTTGATATCAGAGCACAACCTTGGTCTATATGGTAGGAGTCATCTCTAGAATCTAGTACGAGCACACTGATTGTGTTGTATAAAACTAAGTGTCACACCTTGGCCACCAGGAAAAGGTTGTTAGGCCAATGCAACAAGAACGTTGCAGCCATTGTATAAAACTAAGTGTCACACCTTGGCCACCAGGAAAAGGTTGTTAGGCCAATGCAACAAGAACGTTGCAGCCATTGTATAAAACTAAGTGTCACACCTTGGCCACCAGGAAAAGGTTGTTAGGCCAATGCAACAAGAACGTTGCACAGCCAAGATAGAGAGATTGTGAGAACCCACTCTTGTAACAAGAGTCCCCACATCGGGAATTTCTAGGAAAGTGAATTAGTTTATAAAGATTTGTCCACTAACTACTGTATAACTTGAGATTAACCTTTTGAGCCGCGTCGTTAGGCGAATGGTTAGCAGGTCAACTGGGACAAGTCGTTACAATGCAACTAGTGCCACGACTCCAAATGTTAGAGCCACGACCATAAGTCCTGAATGCCATATTTCCCCTTATTGCCATTTGACAGGTCTCTCATATTTTTGTCTCTTCCATTTCTTCCATCTCTCTTCTAAAACCCCACGCTCTCCCCACCTTATAATTTCTCCATTTTTGGAAGCGATGAGCCGTTGGGGAGTGAGATCAATGTGGAAGCATTGGCAGTACTGAGTGAGATCGTTCTTGAAATTGAAATCCGGTTGTGCAAAGGTAAAGCTATAGTGTTTGAGATATCATTCTTGTGATAAATTTGGCGGTATTGAATTCTCTTTGGAGGTCTCTCTCTCTCCACTGCAATTTCCATGAAGAGTTTGCCAAGTTTTTTAAGATTATAATAGAGAGGGAGCAGAAAATAATTTAGAGATGGGATCGATGGGTCTGAATGAGTGGGAATGGTTGGTCTAGCGTGACGAAATTTCGATAAAATTTTCATTTGAGAAGACCCATTTTAGCTATGAACAGAGTATTACATATCAATTAGGTGTTCTATGAATCTAACCTAATTCAATCAAAGCAAAATGGAAGTTATTTCTTCTGTTGAACAATCAAATTGGTTTAGAGCATCTCCAACCCATCTCTACAATTCCAAAATGGGAAATGGATATAACATATTGGAGGGATATTTTATAATTTATTCTACTTTTTGCATTTTATGAGAGAATTTAGGAGGGACCCATCCTACTTTTTAGATATTTGGGTCTCCAAATACTTCTACTTTGGAGACAAAATCTCTAAAAAGTACGATAGGTCCCTCCTAGATCTCTCATAAAGTGCAAAAAATGGGAATAAATTACAAAATCTTCCTCTAATATGGCACATTCATTCTCTATTCTAAACTTTTAGAGATTGGTTGGAGATATATACTAGGAGACTGATCTAGAAGGTGGAGTGAGGTATCAAACAAACTACAAGATGAACGGAGAGTTGATTGTCTGGTTTAGAGAGGTAATGGTGGAGAGAGTTTCAGTAAAGAGACAAAAGAAAGACACGAAAGGAGAAAGAGGTGATTTCTTCAAAGAGGATAAGGGTAAATATGGGTTTTCAGCTTATTAGTCGTGGCTCTAGTAATTGGAGTCGTGGCAATATCAGTTACCATGTGAAAATGCAAAAATGAAAATGTAAATAAAAACCATCCGAACACCCTAAAAGACCACTATCGAAATTTGCCAAGATCAATTAAATAACTTATTCGAGCGGTGTAAACATAATTATTATTGGAAATACATTGGGGACTGAGCTTAGGAAATACGTACGTATATGGAGTGACTACACTTTGTAAGAGTTGATAATGATGGGAGGAAAAAATTTAAATTGTCTTCTACTTCAATTTCTATCGTATTTTTGTATGCAGTTCTAAATTTTCTTTGATTTTGTTCGAACTTATTAGCAATATTCAAGTTCACAAGTTGAAGAGAGCTGTGGAAGGTAATTTTGTTTGAATTTGAGCACATTCGACAAGGTCACGAGATCAATTGTCAATTAAGAAATTGTTACTAATAGGACATTGGATAATCATATAAGTTTATAAAATCTGGTGTACTATTGACTGCAAAAAGATATTTGAATATGTTAGGAGATATTTATGTCAATGTCCGTGCTTGATTTTCTATTTTCAAAAATATATTCACACAATATTTTTTGAAGTGGCTTTTGGGTTCATATCATATTCCCTTTTTAGCATAAATAATTCTTGTTTTTCAACCATTTTAAAATTTGGGAAATTCTAATAAAACAATCTTGAGAAAGGTACCAAATAATTTCAACCTAAATCTTAAGTTATAAAGATAAAAAAAAAAATTATTCTGAAACATCGTAATCTGACTCTGAAAAATTAGATGAGCTTGAACCTATCCATAATCGTTAAAATGGAAGGTGGTTTCTTACTTGTAATGTTCATCAGAAGGGATTTATATTATGTTGGATGCTACCATTGCAGGTTGTTATAGATGTCTCGAAAGGCTACTCAGTGTCGTCATGATAATTAAACGGCAACCTAGCCACTTAACCCAACCTCAACCTCAGACCCTTTGAGGCTGAGAAAAACTAACTTATCACTCCTCTCACTCTCGAAAAGTAACTTGCCTAAATCTTCAGAGTGAAAGAATAAAAGGGTAAGAGAAAGAATAATTTTGCTCAGGAAGACAATAGGCTCCATTTATTTGAATGTAAAATATTTACTCATTTTCTGTTGTTTGGCTAGAAAAAGAAGTAGGAAAATATTTTCAAGGTAAAACATTTTGACCAACAAGATGAAATCGTTTTTCTCTAATTTTGGCCGTAAGTCATTTTAACATTTCACTCCCGATGGTTCGATATTTCCTAAAACCATGTATTCCATTCCCTTCTTCTTTCAAATCATATTAGATCCAAAATGAGATAGTGGAGGCTAGGAGGAGGAGAGAAAGCTTACTCAATTCAAATATTTCTAAACCAGCAATCTATCTTTATTTTGGAAAATATTTTGCTTATTCCAACCAAACACTGAAAAATAAAACTTTATAGTTTGTTTTTTTTCAAAATTTTTTTTTATATGAAAAGCATTTTATATTGTAAAACATTTTCTATAAATTATATTGTAAAATAATTTATAGTTTGCTTAAGATCATAAAATGCATCAATATTTTGAAGCTGATCTATTCTCAGCCTTGAGCAAAGCTTTGACTTTAAAAAAAACGTTGCCAGCCATTGAGATCATCATCTTCATTCCTTAAGAACCACCTTTACCGACTCAATAGTTCGTGTTGCACATAATAAACATATGTTATTTAATATTTAGCCCGTTAATTTTCGTTAGTAGCTTATTTCACCATCATTAGTGCTAGTGAGGTCCCATTTTTGATGCCTAAAAATCATGATAAACATTTAGCAGTACAAAATGGGGCTTAATTGGGACAAATGTGAAATTTATAAACTTAATCGGAATGTGTAAGATTAATTGATCATGCCTTGTGACTCTTAAGAAGAAGATTGCTATTGTATCCATTGGATAAGTTAGTTCTTCTAGGATTGGTGTTCGAGATCTACATCAAAGGTTTCTCATGTTGGTGATTATTTATGGGGTATATATCGTGGTGTATTTACTCCTTAAAATCCAGTGTTATAATATCATATCAATATACTAGTGATTGTCCGTACCTGAAAGCATGACGCAATACATTCTAAGTACAACTAAATTGACATACTCTTCTCTTCTGACCTACCCAACAACTAAGCCGAATTTTGCGAGAATATCTTTTGTAAATAAGTTTCAAACATAGCAATCAATAAAAAGTGAACTACTACTAATACACTGAAAAGACACCCCCTCCCTCCAATATATACACAAACCACCCGCCAAACCCACAGGGTTAACACAAAAACAGCCATGTACACCCAGGCGCTTCTGAAGCCAAACCAAATATTGCGAATCATTTTTGGTTTCCATCAGAAACACCACATCCGGGGAATAGAGTTTCCAAAACTCTCTCAACCGGGAAACTGTCAGAGGGTTCCCCACACCCTGACAGTTCCACACCAGAATCTTCATTGAGACTTCGGGGGCCCTTTAAGGTAGGCCGCCTCCACCCCAACAGAATTTGAGATATCTCCCAAAAAAACCCTTTTACCTGATTGCTCCATTGATGCATCTTGTTCCAGCACATCCAGTCTTCGTTTACCACAATTCTGAGAAACTGCACCACCACCATCGCCCCCCTTTTTTGCCCCACATTGCGAAGTCTGCCTCTTGTTGACTAGCCCTTGCTTCCTCCCTCTCAGCTTCCCTTTGAGTGAGGTTGGCAAAACCCTCACTGAGTTAATCAAAGGAAACTTTTCTGTCTCTGAATCGTTAATTACTTGGACCTCTACAAGTTGGTTGAAGTCTTTAAACTCCAAGCCCACCTCCTTAATCATAGCTTGAGGAGACCCAAAGGAAAACAGAGGCCCAGCCCTATCAGAGCCACCCAAATCACCAGACCCAATCCCTTGGTTTAAAATTCCCTTGTCCACTTGGGCTTTTTTAGGGGAGCAGCCCAAGCTCACAACAGCCTGTGAACCACTACCCGAGCCTGCCTCCGATAAGAACCCAACAACTGATCCATCACGTGTCCCTGCGAGATTTAAATTCCGCAAAAAATCAGGTATCAAATCCCCCATTCGACATTGGTTTCCATTTATCGCTATCACCGAATTGTCCGCAATCTCAATCAACCGAGAATCCCGTGATTCCATTCCTTGCTTATCCTTTCCACGTTCGCCACTCAATTGTCCCCCGGTGTCAGTAGGAACGCCGCCGACCGTCACCGCAGTCGGTCTAATAGAGTTACCACCCTCTCCTCGCCACCGTTTCAGAGGCTCAACGTCCTTCCCCTTCCATCTGTATCCTCTCCGAGAACTCGAGGCTGCAGCCATCCATGGCCCATAAGAATTCTATTTGATATAACCCTCCAGAACATCCTTATTTTTTAAAGCGCACTCCCTAATATCATGATCAAGCATGCCACAATAATGGCAGAGCCCAGGAAGCCGTTCGTATTTGTAATCCACCCAACATTTGACTCCATCACCCAAAACAATATTACCGCCACGCCGCAGCGGTCGGTTTAGAGGAATCCGAACCTGCACACGAATATAGCGACCTAATCCCTTGTCTCTGTCACCTTATTCACCTCCAAAACAGATCCAATATGACGACCTATTTCCTTACCAATCTCCTGTGTAATGCATTGGGCAAATTATAGTTACCCCCCTCTAACTAACCCTCGCGTACACTTACCCCTCTCTAACTTTTTTTTTTGGCACTTAACCCCCTCAAACTAATTGAAATTCAAACGGTCATAACTTCAAACGGTCATAACTTCTTTGTCCAAAATCGAAAATATGCAAATTATATATCGATTTCGAGGTCTTGAAGTCAGCTTTCTAATGACACCAAAATCACATCACAATTTCAAAGTACACAGAAAGTTATGATCAAAAGAGTAAGGGCTGGTATACAGAAAGACCGTTTTGATCATAACTTTCTGTATGCTTTGAATCATGATGTGATTTTGGTGTCATTAGAAAGTTGACTTTAAGACCTCGAAATCGATATATAATTTGCATATTTTCGATTTTGGACGAAGAAGTTATGACCGTTTGAAGTTATGACCGTTTGAATTTCAGTTAGTTTGAGGGGATTAAGTGCCAAAAAAAAAGTTAGAGGGGGTAAGTGTATGCGAGGGTTAGTTAGAGGGGGGTAACTATAATTTGCCCTAATGCATTCAAATGGGAGACCCCATAATTGAATCCAAAAATCAATCTCATCAAAACATATCGTATCCTCTTTCAAACCAGCTTCCCACCTACGGAGTAATAACACCATATTATCAAAACACCAAGGACCCCCGTTCACGACCCGTTGAAGATCCATCTCGTTGGAAAACAGGAAATGAAAGAGATTATCCCCGACGTCAACCACCCGAAGCTTTTCTTGCAAACCCCACACCTTTCTCATAGTATCTTTTAAAGCAGTTCTACTGAAACCTCTCTTGGTAAGGAGCGTCCCCACTAGACTCGTTGAACAATTGACAATCGCCCGCTCCCGAAGGGAAGCGTCGATCACAATATCATCCTCTTCTTCAGGAGTAAGAGAGAAACCCCTCAATTGCTCCACGATCTCCTCCGACATTGCTCGAGGATAATAAAAATCAACCCCAAAGAAAGTTAAAAAAGATCAGATCTAGCACCCGTAACACTGCCTTCTCGCACACCAAGCCTATACCTCCCCATGTTAGAGGAGAGAATGGAGAGAAAATGAGACCAAGTGTAGGAAAAAAATGAAAAAACTGAAAACCCTACAGAAGAACTCTAGAGAGAGAAGCTCTCATGTAGAGAGAGAGAAGAAGAGCAGCGGCGTTGTCGATTTACGGGGGTGTATGCTCCCACTTCATCTCAGGGAAGAAGGATTTTGTGGGAGGATCTGTTGCAAATTGCTATCGGTGATGAGGATTGGGTGGTTGGTGGGGATTTTAATACTATTTTAAATGCTGATGAGAAGTTGGGTGGCAATCAACGACAGGCATGGGAAATTTCAGATTTTCAACAGTTTGTCCAGGATAGTAATTTAATTGATCTGGGTTACGTTGGGTATCATTTCACCTGGAATAATAAGAGAACTGGCTGGGACAATGTGAGGGTTCGATTGGATCGTTTCTTCGCTAATGCTAGTTAGAGGATTGGTTTCCCTAATGCAATGGTCAATCACCTCCATCTGGGAGGCTCGGACCACTGTCCTATCTTGCTCGATAGTTTGGTTCAGGTGGACAAATTTAAACATCGGTTTATTTTTGATAAGAGATGGGGTGGTAAGGCTGAATGTGGTTCCATCATTCGGCGAGCTTGGGAGATGCGTATTTCGGGTTCTAAATGGTTTCAGATTCACCAAAAAATAAAGGAGTGTAGATTCAGTTTGATCCAGTGGGGGAAGCAGCATCAGCGTAATTCCAGGTTTAATAAGTACCATTTGGAAACTAAACTTCAACAATTATATGAGTGTTCGAGTTTTGATCAGGAGGAATTTTGGCGTACAGAGGCCTTATTGAAGAATGCTTTTATAGACGAGGAGGTTTATTGGAGAAATAAGGCGAGGGTGAATTGGCTAAAAGCTGGTGATAGGAATACTGCTTCTTTCCACGCCCAGACTATACAACGTCGTCAACAGAACAAATTGATGGGGCTTGAAGATAGTTTGGGGTGATGGTGTGAGGGTGAGCAAGCAGTGAGAGGAATTGCGTTGGATTATTTCTAAAATATTTTTAGCTCAGAGGGTATTTCAGAGGTTGATTCTGTGCTTCATTGTGTGGATCGGAGAGTTTCTGAAAGGATGAACAGGTTTTTGACACGGCCTATTTCCTTTACCAAAGTTAAAACGGCGGTGTTTCAAATGCCTTCTGATAAGGCACCGGGACCCGATGGAATGAGGGCTAGTTTCTTGCATGAGTATTGGGATGTTGTGGGCTCGAGTTTAGTGGATGCTATTCAGAGCTACTACCATTCAGGTCACCTTCTCCGTAGCATTAATCATACTCATATTGTTCTAGTTCCTAAAGTTCAGTGTCCTATGAATATGGGGCAACTTCGTCCAATTAGCCTATGCAATTCAGTTTACAAGGTACCGTCCAAGGTTTTTTTAAGTCATTTGCAAAGGTTTTTGCCATCTATTATCAGTGAAAGTCAATGTGCATTTGTGAGTGGGCGTTTAATTTCGGATAATACTATTTTGGACCAAGAGGCGTTGCATTTTATGAAAAACTGTAAGTATGGCAATAATCGATCTGTGGCATTGAAATTGGACATGAGCAAGGCGTATGATAGAGTTGAGTAGGGTTTCGTGGAAGCTATTATGAGGAAGATGGGGTTTGCTAATATGTGGATAAAATGGATTATGGGGTGCATTTCGACGGTTTCTTACTCTTTGTTATTAAATGGGGATCCTACTGGCTACATTGTTCCTTCTCGGGGGTTAAGGCAGGGTGACCCACTCTCACCCTATCTTTTTCTACTTTGTGCGGAAGGGTTGTCAGAGATGCTTCGGAAGGTGCTTAGCTCCGAAAACCTCGCCTTCAAATGAGGTTGAGAAAAACCCCAAGCGTAGGGCTAAATCGTCGGTAGCATAATAAACCGGTAAGACCGGGATCGTACCACAGGGAATTCGATGATAGCTTAAACGGATTGCAGAGTAAAATGGTAGAATGCAGCATTCAAGACGGCCAACTTGGTTTTCCTTTGAAATGGTGAGAAATGCCAAGGCAAAATACTAGGAAAGCGCTTAATTAATTTAAAAGAGGCAAGTTTAGGGATCTTCTAACCCTTGACAAAGGGTGTTACCGGTTCTCTATATAACTCAGGCGAGAGTCACGACCGCATGCTCACGCCCGGAGGATTTAGCTTTAAAGACTACGTTTTATGAGAGATGTGATTAAACGGAGGCGAACCAACTTGTTTGACAAATGTATCGAAAACATAGGAGGCCACGAGCACTTGGTGAGCCGTTTGCCAAGCGGTCTTGGCAAACGCCTTACCAAGTAGTTAACATTCCTTGCTTAGACCAAAAATGCAAGTTAAGCCCTATTCCGAGAATCAAACTTTTACGCCCAAAGATTCGAGAACCAAATAACAACCTAAATCCTCAGGAAAGATTATCCCGAGACTTAGCCAAACGACTACTCACACATACTTAAAGCATGAATCAAAGCGTAAAAATGAGACAGATCTTACCAATAAAAGCGAAAACAAACTTAGTTTTATAAAGGATCTAGTCCGTAGGAACAACTTTAATAAACGAGAAATTAACAAACGAGATTTACTTACTTGAGTTTTAAGAGATTACACTATGAAAAAGCTTCAAGAACATTAATGGAGAAAAACCTAAGTATATAATGAGCTAGATACCAAAGGTGAGAGATGGCATCCCTATTTATACAAAAAGGGTTTCTCTCTCATCAAATATCTAAAAAGTATACTACTAAAGGCAACCATTCCATAAATGGAAAGTCCAAAAAGCAACAAATATCTGGCCGAAGGATCTCAATATCAATACAAAATAAGCAAAGTATCGATACCACGCTGTTAAGTTGAAAAGGACCATTTCCTCGTAGCTCTCCCGTATCGATACGGATAAAGGCCGTATCGACACAAAATGCTCTGCCTTGCCACGAAGCTAATGCGTATCGATAGAAATTAAGGCTGTATTGATACGCGTAGCTTATCTCCAATTCTTCAGGCCAGCTTCCCAGTTTGGCACCCTACGTCTCCCTGCCTTGCCCAATGTTTCACGCCTTCACTCTTGGGCCTCCCGGGCAGAAGTTCCACCGGGTGTGGATTCATGAACTAACTTGGGGTTGGTCTTACGATCAAAACACGCCCCTTTAAAGACGTTTAACCTGAAACACTGAACAAACTACCTTACGAGAAAAATTGCATAAAAACAGCGACATTAAGTAAAAACACCACAAGCTAGGAAACTTTTAGCACCACGATCTTACAATCTTAGGTGCTAATTAGAAGGCTAAAATGAGGAGTGCGATTCATGGGCTCAGAATTTGTAGAGGTAGCCCTCCTATCAGTCATCTACTCTTTGCGGATGATACTTTGGTGTCTTGTAAAGCTAAACAGAGTGAGCTTCGAACTATTGGGATAATTCTGGATGAGTACCGACGCGCATCTTGCCAACTTATTAATTTTCAAAAGTCCTCAATGTTTTTCAGTAAGAACACTGGGGTTGTTTTGAAGCAAGAGTTGAGTGCATTGGTGTCTATTCCGATTCGTGCAGATTTGGGGAAGTACTTGGGGTTGTCAGCTGAGGTGGGGAAGTCTAAGACGGCCCTTTTCAGTTATATTAAGGATAGGGTTCTTCAAAAATTAGCCAGGTGGAAAGAGAAAATTCTTAACCAGGCTGAGAAAGAAGTGTTGCTTAAGTCTGTAGCTTTGGCCCTTCCGGTATATGCTATGTCCTGTTTCAAGTTACCGGAAGGTTTGTGTCACCAAATTGAAGCAGGTATGGCTAGATTTTGGTGGGGTCAGAAAAGCAATGAACGAAAGATCCATTGGATGAGGTGGAGCCGGCTGTGCAATCCTAAATTCAAGGGAGGGTTGGGGTTCCGAGATCTTGCATCTTATAATTTGGCTCTCTTAGCTAAGCAAGGATGGGAGATTATGATGTCTCCGGGATGTTTATTAGCCCGGGTTCTCAAGAGCAGATATTTCAAAGACAGATCGTTTATGGAAGCAGAGTTGGGTTCTAATCCACTTGGGTATGGCGAAGCATTTGGGAAAGCAAGAAGGTTTTATCCACTGGAATTCGGTGGTCAATTGGGAATGGCGAACATGTGCGCATTGATGAGGATCCTTGGGTGCCAATGGATGGAATGGATGGGGCTTTCAAACCGCAAAGGCTGATGGACAATGGGGAGTTTGCGTTGGTTAAGCAACTTATTAATCCTTCTTCAACTACGTGGAGGGAGGATATTGTTTCTCAGCTCTTTATTCTGGATCACGCTCGGTGCATTCTTAGCATTCCTTTGTCGTGGACGAAAAAGGTTGATAAGTTGGGTTGGCATTAGTCACATGCGGGTACTTATAATGTAAGCTCAGGCTATTTGTCAGCTCTGAATTTGAAGAATCGAAGGATTATGGGACATGGAGAGAAAGAGGGGAACAGATTGATGGCTGGGAATGAGGCACAATGGAAATCTATTTGGGGGCTCAATATCCCCAATAAAATTAAGCATTTTTTATGGAAGTGCTGCCATGAGATTCTCCCAACTAGAAAAGCCTTGCATCGAAGGAGGGTGTTAGATGATTCTAACTGTCCGATTTGTGGTTTTGCCCAAGAATCTATTGTTCACCTATTTTGTATTTGCCCTCTAGCTGTTCAAGCATGGCATTTATCACCTTTAAAGTAAGTATGGGGACAGTACAAGTTAACTCATTTTTTGATTTTTGGAATACTATGAAACTATGGTGGCAGGATCAAAGTAACAAGGATTGGTGTTTATTGGTTGCTGCGGTTCTAATGTGGTATATTTGGAAGTGTCGGAATGGGGCTGTTTTTGAACATAAGCTCTCTCTGCCTGGGGTGGTGTGCAAGAGGGCAGTGGAGTATCTCCATGAGTTTTTGGCTGCAAACTCTTTGAATACTACGGCTGTTGTTTCGAACGGAGAGGGAGCTGCATCCTAGTGGATTAGGCCTCCAGATGGGATGTTTAAGATTAATGTGGATGGTTCTTGGAAGAAAGAATTGGGGAAAGGAGGCTATGGTATTGTGGTTAGGGATTCCAGAGGTTTTTTTGCAGCTGTGTCTATGGGTGTTTCCCAGTGGTGTGCTAGTTCATCCGTTGCTGAAGCTCTAGCAATTCGACAAGGTGTCCTGCTGGGCTTACAACTCGGTTTAGGATCTGTTCTAGTGGAAAGTGATGCTCAACTGTTAGTGAAAATGCTTAATAGCCAAGTTGCGACCAATCAAGAGGTAGAAGTGATCCTTCATGACATTCACGTTTTGAGTAGAAATTTTCAGTGTTGCAGCTTTTCTTTTGTTCGTAGGATTGGTAATAATGTTGCTCATAGTTTGGCGGGCAAGGGCTTGGGTGGTTCGGGGTATAGTCTATGGACGGAAGCCCCACCGTTGTGGTTACTTGGTCCCCTTTCTAGGGACGGGTCCCCCGATTGATGTATTGTTTTGACTTATTAATAATATCTGTTATCATTGTAGCAAAAAAAATAAAAAGTTTCAAACATGATCCATCTAATCAAGTAAGCAAATTTAAGAAAAATATATCAATCTACAACTGTAACAATCCTAATTTTGGCCCTAAGGGTTTGTTTGAAACATGAAGAAAGTGATGGAAAAAAAATAAGAGGGAAAATGGGAGGGAAATTTTCACTATTCATAAAAATTGAATTCATTATTTTCTCTCCTCATTCTCTCCCATCCAAACAATAGGAGGGAAATTTTTTTAACTTTCCTTCCTTTTCCCCCACTTTCCCCAAGTTCCAAATAAAGCCTAAATTTTTTTGCATAAAAATTTGTATTGTTATTTCAAATTTTATTAACTAATTAAATTAATTAGTTTTCTTGATATTTTTCTGTTTCTTCTATAATTAGTTTCAATGGAGTATTATTTAATCAATTAATGACATATTATTATACATACACGCATAGGAACAAGCGCACCAATTTAAACTGAACTCCCACAATTCATGGGACTTTGTCCCTCTCTCTCGCCCCCCCCATATCCCCCCCCCCCCCCCCCCCCCCCCCCGAGAAATTTTAGGTGCTGGCTGGTATATCCCACATGGTACCCGTTTAGTCTATTCGGACCGTCTAATACACTTTTGGACAGTTCGAATTGAAACTTTATCTGTCCTTTCACCCTAATACTTTCTCTCTCCTGACGCGCGCGCGCGCGCGCACACACACACACACTCTCTCTCTCTCTCTCTCTCTCTCTCTAGGGCTGAATCCACCACCACCTTATCTAATCATTTTATCTTAAATGGTCATAATGGATTTTTGGCTCTAAGTCCTTTCAATGAGCACCCGAAAACTCCTTATTTAGTTTCAGGGTTCTCTTAGAATGCTCATTGAAAGGCCTTAGAGTCAAAAATCTATTATGACCATTTAAGATAAAATTATCAGAAAAATAAGATCTTCGCATCGTTTTAAACGGATTGAAAATCGAAACACTTAATTTTTTTAATATATAAATGGTGTAAAAACGTTTTTTAATATAAAATTTTTAGAATAGACTATTTTTAATATAAAATTTTTAGAATAGACATTTTTTAATATTAATTTTTGAATTTATTTACTTATTTTAATACATAATCAAATTTAACACTGCACATGAACAAAATAGTCATTTGACAGTTTTTTCCACCATCCACCCCTTCTTATCCCCCCATTCTATAAACCATTCAAACAAAGTCAAATTTTATCCCCCTATTTAATACTACATCCAAACTACATACTATTTTATCCCCCTCTTCATAAACCATCAAAATTAATACTCCATACTATCTTATCCCCTTCATATTTTTTACCCCCAATTTTTTACCTGCATCCAAGCAGGCCCTAACGTTTGGAATTAGAGAGAATTGAAATCGGCTTCAAATAGGTTGATAACCCATTTTTTTCCGATTAGCTAGGCAACTATTGGTAGCAGTGTTGTGAATTTTGCTTCGTACTGGCCTGTACAATATTCCATATCGAACATAAACCGGTCCACAAATGTAGGTATTCTTATACCGCCCCAAAAACCGGTCAATACCAGACGTATCGGCATATACTGGTCGATAATGGAAGTACTAGACAATATCAGGCTTGTACTGGGTGTACCAACCAGCACCCAAAAAAAATTGTCTTTTGCTTTAAAAATACATAAATTTTAAGATAATTTAACAAAATTTGGAGTCTATAATATATGTTAATTATTTTAATTTATTATTAAGACTGATTTTAAGGTATAACAAAGTGTGAGAATTTATTTTACACCTTTACTTTGAGTTTGTTTTTTTTTGGTTTTTTGTTCATATACTAAAATATTTATTATCGTTAATTCGGAACGGTACCAAAATATACATCGGCACCAATACATACTATTCCAGTAGAAAAAATGGTATGCTTGCCGGTAAAAGATTGATAACTTTGGTTGGTAGCCTTTTTTTTTAAAAAAAAAATGGTGCCAAAAATTACAGTTATCCCCTTAGAATTTTTAAGTAATATAATTCAGTCCAAACAATATTAATAAGTTATTGTTCTCGTTACTATTTGGTCATCTAGGTTATTAATGTTATGTTTCGACCCCATGGCTTGTTTTCTTTTATTATTACAGATTTGTTATTATATTAGTAATTGGTATTAGCAAAATGTTACATGATTATATTGTCTTTATCAAAATTTAGTATAATGTTGTAAGTAACTTCTACAAAAAAAAAATTCAATGCATTTTTTGAACCTTGCTTCAACCCTCTGGAATAGCAGTGGAGCTGCCTCTATTCGGACCATAGTCTATGAATCTGGATTTGAATGAACGATTTTGCTTGGTTCATACCGGTTCAACTATTCTTTCGACTTTTGTTGCAGCCCTATAAATTAATTAAGAAGAAATTAATTAAGGATCCTATTTAGAAGACTTATTTAGGTATTCATCCTAGTGGTTTTGAATATTTACGTTCCCATCTTCAAAATGTTTTGATGCCCCATTACATCCCTAGTTATATATTAATATAGATATTGTATATTTAATATTTTGATTATCTCATACTAGTAGGGGTCTCCATTCAAATCAAAACAAAGCTCTGTATTGGATTGATCTCGAAAAAGTTGATAGCATTTGCGAGATTTTAAACCTGAGAACGTTTTGTTACGACGTTACGATAGGACAAACCATGAGTCTCAAACCTTGACCCTAGGCGACGTTGGGGTTGAAAACTAGTTACACCTATAATTGTTCAAATGTGAACTTAATAGGAATTATATTCGAGTCAATGAAGGAACCAAAAAAAAAAATACTAATGCCTAGCCATGCTACCAAAAATCACAAGTCATATATGATCCATTCAATGTTTCAGAAGTCAAATACGTGCGTTTGATCCATTCAATGTTTCAGAAGTCATAACACATCGAAATGGAAAATTTTACTGAGCATGTAAAATGACAAATTACTCCCACAAAGTTGTGAATTTAATTTTAACTTTACATTCAAAAAATAAAATTTCAGGTATTTACTCACATTTTTCGATGTAAAATGTAAATAAGTTTTGATTATTTATGTTCTTATCCATGTAAGCTATGGATATTTATGCCCACCAACACATAATTTCGACTTAATGGCAACTATTCAGCAAGTATATGCTTTATTCCCTACAGAAAACAACACATAATAAGGCATTGAACTTTAGAATACCAACTTTCCTTTTTTAAGATATGTTTTGTTATATTTGTCTCATATCGCTCAGCTCTTGATCTATCACTTTCACGTGCATCACAATATTTTTTTTTTCCAAAAATCATGCTAAATAAATTAAAATATTTCAAGATCGATGTGTGAAGTAATGACAACTTTTCATCAGGTATATGCTTTAGAATACCAACGTTCCTTCTTAAGATATAATTTGTTAGACTTGTCCCACATCGCTCATTTGAGCCACTCAAATTTGGTTAATATATTCTACAGGTTATTACACCTATTACCAATTGATTTTAAGTTGGAGCCCTTTAAGAAATCTAACATGATATTAGAGTTAGGTCTTAAATGGTCTCAACTCTCATGGAAAAGTCTCTGTCACATGAGTTAATCGCTTGTCACACGAGTTAATCGCTCAACTCCTGATCTGTTACCTCAACGTGCATCACATTGTTATTATTTTTTCAAAAATCTTGCTAATAAATAGTTTAAAATATTTCAAGATCAATGTGTGAAGTAATTCAACCCTCATTCGGGTTCCCACGTACTCTGACCCTCGTGATTTAACCCAAACATTCCTTTCGAGAGGCTTATAAAGTTTTGACAATCCTTGTGAAAAATTATATATTGTTGTATATATATGATTGAAATATAAATTCAAAGCTTTGGAAAAGTTAAACGAGTAACATGACGTGAGGATATTGAATATCCGATATTCATAAGGACGAATTCTCTTACTCATGTAGTTTAATTACCGATGTGAGACCAGCCATTCTTTTGTAGTTTGATTTCCGATCTGGTCGAAATAAAAGTAATAATTTTGTTCAAATTATAAAGCCGGGGTGGACCTTAATTATAAAAGTAAAGGAATGACTTCCGTGTCTCCGATCATTTTGTCGACACCGTAACTTCGAGTCCTCCCTAATTATCGTTCTCGACCCTATTAATTCTCTCCCTCTTTAAACTATTTCAAACCCTAACAGATGCCACCCACCCCCAAGCTGTCGTTCTCCACCCAAGCTTTGGTCACGTTCCCCACCACAGCCAACGTAAAGGCCAACTTACATAAATAGAGTTTTCTTCACTCGTCGTCTTGGTGTGGATGGTTGCAAGCAGCGAAAAGCTTTTCCGATGGCGCGGTTGGAGCTCTTCTACAATCTTGAGGATTTTCTCATACATGTCTTTCGGTGAACAAAGCGATCTTCAACTGGGTTCTAGATTTTCAAAATTTCAACTGTTGCAATAACAGATCCCGCGCCTTATCTCACACCAAAAAACCGCTATTTTTTTTGCAATCCCACCAATGTTAATGGCTATTTTTTTTTTTTTTTTAAGTTGCCGTAACATAGATTGGATGTTTTTTATTTTACCCCATTGTAATCTTGCAGAATATTTGAATGATTCTGTTATCTTCCTTTGGGGCTTAGGTTGGCATTTTGCTAGCCTCTCCTCTTGGGTTTTGGTTGTACGTATATGATTGTCCTAGCCATAGATGTCAATATAGTTGGGATGTATGATTTTGATTGAGATGCTTTTTTCCTTATCGCTTTAATCATTTTAATTTCTATTTTACTTTAATTAATATATATTTCTTTTGTATAACCGAAAAAAATAATGGCTATTTTTTTTCGCTATCATTGATTGATGATCAATCTACAAAAACATGTATTTCTTTGAATATTATGTTTGATTATTTTTTGAACACGTCTAATTTCTTTGATATTTTCATGGATATTTGGATAAAAGTCATAATGTTTTACGATTCATCTTGACAAAACGAATCAATAATCTATAAAAGTTAAACATAAAACTAACAAACGTGAAAAAAATTTGAATAACGACAAAGCAAGAAAAAATCCAAAAATCTTAAAGGAACTTATCCTAAATTGTCATGATCTCAAGTATGATAAAAGAGATTGTCTTTTTTACGGAGGCTCCATGAACAAGTTGTTCATGGGGCGGCGCAGTTAGAGCTGTCCAGACTGTTCAAAAACACTTTAGACTGTCGTGATGGGGCTCCGTAACTTCTTCTTTACGAAAACACCCATAAAAAAAGTTTTTCTAATGATAAAATTGACTTCAAATCACCGTAACTTCTTCTTAACTTCAAAATTGACAAGTCAAAATCAGCCCATCCTAGGCCCAACAGGACTAATCTAGTCAACAGGATATCCAGTCTTAGGAAACAAATGCTACTCCCTCCGTCCATTTTTAAGTGTCCTACTTTGTAATTCCAACTTATTAAAAAGATATCATTACACTTTTCACATCAACTTTTACCTCCACTTTCTCTCCTTACCCTCTATGAAAACATTATCATTACATTTTTACTCATTAACTTTTTAAAATGGAATATACTTTTAGAGGCAAAATGGAAAATTCACTAACTTTTACCCATTAACTTTACAAAATAGACACTTATTAAGGGACAACCCAAAATGGAATACTGAACTGTAAAAAAGGGACGGTGGAGTAATAATTAAATCTTGAGCAAATTTTCGCAGTCGTCCTTCTAATTTTACGATTGTCTCAATTTCATCCTTCTAGTTTTAATTATCTCAATTTCATCTCTATAGTTTATTTTATGTTTTAAATCGGTAAAATCGTCAACACCGTTAATGAAACTAACGGAAAAATATAATTAAAAAATTAAGTACTCTAATTTTCAATCCGGTTGAATCAGTGGGAAAATCTTATTTTTTTGATCATTTTATCCTAAATGGTCGTAATGAATTTTTTGTTCTAAGGCCTTTCAACGAAAACTCGAAGACTCTTTATTTAATTTCAGGGTTCTCTTAGGGTGCTCATTTAAAGATCTCAGAGCAAAAAATTCATTATGACCATTTGAGATAAAATGATTAGAAAAATAAGATTTTCGAGATTAAAAATTAAAACACTTAATTTTTTAATATATAAACGGTTTAAAAAACGTTTTGAACGTTTTATAGAGCTAACACGTTTTGAACGTTTGAACCTTTTTAATTTTTTAACTATATTTTTTAACCTTTTCAGTAACTTTCTAGAGCTAACACGTTTTGAACGTTTTATAACTTGCAAGGAACAGGTGACTTCATACTTTCATTATTTATTTCATGTAAAAGCCTTAGGCTTGAAGAGAGGATATGCCTAACAAAAGCACGCAAGATTCCCTGGCGTGTTTCTTTGCTGCATTTTCTTCGCGTTTACCCAACACGTAAATCTCATAAGAAAAGTAGGAAGGCCAACATTATTTTCTTCGTTACGGCATTGGGATTTTGCACAGTCCAATTTCGCACACAGAGCAAATCACAGTACCATTCGACGAGTGATATCCAAACAGTTAATATCGTAAATCTTACGTATAGATCGTTGGGTAAAAAAAGATCAAGTTGATCGGATATTTAAAAGTGCCTGATCGAATTATGTTTGTCTCAAGAAAAAATAGAGACAGTCAAAATTACGATTATTGATTCTTCGATCTCGAAATGAATGCGATCAAGCCAGAAACTTACAGATGTCCAGTTGAACTGATCTATTCTCATAAACATCGATCTTTACATAATAGTGTATGAAATGACTAATCATCAAATCACCTAAATAAACCCACAGTTTTTTTTGCATGCCACCCAGTGTATATGTTGGATCGGAGATAATCCAATTCAAAGTAAAAAATGACATTAAAAAAGTAGAAAATTGTTGAACATCATATCATACATATACCAAAAAATGTCCAGGGGCGGCTCTTATCCGTGTTTGAGGGGTTCAAGCAACCCCGTGAGTTTAAAACATGTACTTTTTTCAATATATTTTGATCTTTTTTAAAATATTATCTGCACTGAATCTTTTGTACATAGTCAGAGCAGCTGAAAACCCACTTAAATTTGCCTGTAATTAAGTAGATTATATAACTCAACAAAACATAATAAGTTAGGCCCGACAAATCCTCAATCAAAATAGCTATCTTTATTTTATATTGAGTTATGTATACAAAAAAAAAAAATTTGATTCATTTCTGCAAAAGTACCCTTGTTGACAATCTCTCTCTCTCTCTCTCTCTCTCTCTCTCTCTCTCTCTCTCTCTCTCCTCCGTAAGAAACTTTAAACGTACCCTTTTTGACAATCTCCCGTGTTTATATATGTGTATATACCAAGAGGGAGGCTTTGGGTCGTCGATTGTAGCTTAAAGTTTCTTACGGAGGAGAGAGAGAGAGAGAGAGAGAGAGAGAGAGAGAGAGAGAGAGACTGTTTGAAATGTGTACACCAAATTCATCAGCCACGTACAAGCTTCAAAGTTTGGTGAAAGTGCTCTACCGGTATAGGATTTCTGCCACTAATCTACATCGAGAGCCCTTATACCGTGGTGGTTCTAATTTGCCATCAAAGTACTTCAATTATGCCCAATATTCTTCTTCCAATATTCATGATGGTTTGAAGTCGATTCCTCCCAATTCTGGAATGACCACTTCAAAGCCTATGGCTGACATGTGAGTTTTCTTCAATGCCTTTATTTTTTTCCCCCCCTCTCTCTCCAATTTTAATTGGAGGCCATGTAAAGGTAACAGTTAGCAATGTAACGGTAGTTGATCAGATATAAATAGTAGTATATGATATGTAGTTGGAAACATCATTTTTGGTTTCTAATAAAATTTTCGGTGTCAAAGCAGCGGTACGTCGTAGTGTGCGGGCTGCGGCTAAGTATCAACCATAGCTACGCCTAAGGGTGCAAACAAGACGAGCTTTCTAGAGTTTGAGGTTTTGAGCTCGGCTCATTTTATACGAGCCACTAACGAGCCGAGCCCGGTTTATTATTTAAACAAGCTTCTTTTAATGAGTTGAGCTAGCTTTAATGGGCTCAGTTACTAAATGAGCCTAAAATTCAAACTCAAACTCGTTTGTTGTAAACGAATCAAGCAGACCCGAGCCTTGAGCGGCTCGCGAGCTAGTTTGGTTAATTTGTCTGCAGCCCTAGCTACAACCGTGAAGGAGCGAAAATCGGATATACAGCGACACGTATCATCAGCTATCATCCAAGCGCGCGCGAATATTTAGTAGGATGGCCATAGAATCAATACATAGTGGCCGATACGTTACGACGGCTAGCTATTTGTGTCATTGCACCTATGTATACATGTGCGTACAGAGAAGAAATAATTTTTTTGGTTTGCTAATATTGCAGGGTAAAGGAAGGCATGGACAAGGTTCAACCATCTGTGCCACCTCCTCGTAAACCCATCTTCCCAACCTGGTATGTGCTCGATCAACTACTGTTTTTGAAACTAGACTAGTATGGTTAAAGCTACCCGGCCTCTAGAATTCATCTCCCATTGCTCCTCCAAACTCCACTTTCTAGGTCCATCTTGAGTCTAGCGCAGCCTGCATCGATGATCTGAACCTTTCATCTCCCGATCCTTATAGAGAAACAATTTCCCTATGGAAAACCAGCTTAATTAAGGCCTAGTTTTTCGAAAATATAACTGGAGGTTTTTTTTTTTCCTTATTCAAAAAAGAAATTCGCATTTCTTAATTTTGCATTAAATTTTTGTCGATTAATGGTTTGTCTCGACAAGAAGAATTGAAAAAGTAAAAAAATTATGACTTTTACCTAAGTATTTTTGAAAATATCCAAATTTTAGCACTTGTAGCTCAATTTTTTTGGGCTAATAGAACTAAATTTTGGATATTTCCAAAAAAATTAGGTAACAGTCATAATTTATTACTTTTTCAATACCTCTCGTCGAGACAAACAAAAAACTAAGAAATGCGAAGAAAAAACTTTGAATAAAAAAGAAGAGGAAACTCCAGGCTTATATATTTTGAAAAACTAGGCCTAATTAGGAATCAACAGGACATAATTAACTCCTATTTTATTTTGCAAAATAGACTACTGGAGTTTTTCTTAAATTATTAATTGACATTAATTTATGTACAAAATCAAATACGAGTTGTAGACTGTCCGATTACCATATGACCATTCGGATCGTTCATGTGGGTGGGGAATTGGTTTCAAAAAGTAGAGTATGGAGAAGCAATTAAGGAGAGATGCAGGGTAAAAAGAGGAGCTTGACCCTAGCTAGCTAGTATTTACATAATTACATCTATATGTATTTCTTTGCATATGTGTTATTTACATATAAATTAATTATGTAGTTCAATATTTGATTGGTAAATGATATTGGCACTCCAAAAATTGATGCAGGCAATCTAAAATCAATGTAATTTCAAAGCCACTTTTTTTTTTTTAAAGTGTCTGCATCAATTTTTGGAGTGCCAATATCATTTTCCTTTTTGCATTGAACAGATCGATATGATTCGAATTCAAATTTCAAACAGACTAGGATGCGTGTAATAATTATTAAGGTAATTAACTACTACTCCTATATTTAATTAGTTTCTGCAATTGATTGTGATTTTTCCAAGGTTGAATTTGACCCGTTCATGGTCAAAATTTTACTAGTTCAATATTTTTTTTTTTGTTTACTTGTAGCTCAAGAATTCCTGAAACATTTCCATATTCTGACTTTGAACATTCAAATTGTGCAAATTTTGAGATTAATAAAGAGATTAAATTATATACACCGGCTGTGTAAACATTCATTTCCTCTAAATCAGTTAGATTGCGTCACATGTCAAAACAGTAACACTAAATTAATCATTCTTTTGTGCAGGGTAAAATGGCTTTTCGGTTCCGTATTATCTCTACTACTACCATTCTGGAAGTTTAAATGGGGAAGTTTGCTCTTATTAGAAGGTTGTACTCTCTATTCAAGTCATAGTTATCTGGATTTTTCTCTTTTTCCTTGTTTTAATTTATGACGGAAGACCCCTCCAAGGTCTCAAAGTACCTATACGGGAGGGAAACTTATAACACTAGAATTTGGATCTCATAACCGGCCGGTTCATGTTCTCCATCGACCAACCTAGCTCCGATAGTAGCACACGTAGTGCTCCTCCAGGCTGAGGTGCATGGCCGGGTGAGACATTCAGATGCCAAAAACACTGAATTGAAGATGAAGTACTAAATTCAAGGGTGAGGCCGGCAACGAATGCACCCCTTTTCATGAGACGATCGGTCTCGATCCTTATTTGCATAGTCATTGATCGATCACCTTGTTACCCAATGCATCTGGAATATACATGACCTAATCCTTGGTACTGGCATCACCACACAGAGGGGTCTTTAAGTTCGTTAGAGCCTTAGATATTCTAGAAGATCCATTAATTTGCGTATGCATGATTCAATCTCCCCTCCTAAATCTAATGGTTTTACTTTGCTATTTGCGGTTGCTTGCCCTATGTGTAGATGCATGTGTCCCCAAATATTGACTTGGATATTCGATGATCTAAGCTCGGAAAATAAGTTCGGTTGGTCTACCTACCTTGTTTAGTCCCAAACGATGAGCGCGCCAAGTGGTGCCAGGCTTTCAATACGCTAGGCGAGCTCCTTTTAGTCTAACCTATCCGGATGCATGGTTCACTTACAACCGGATGGTACGGTTGAAATCAGCTTTCCCAATGAATGACAGAGACCGAGACCACCTGATCGTTCCTGGTGCAATTCATACTTCTCGAATAACTCGGTCACTTATTTTGACCCCCTACGGTACCTATAACCTTGATGAGTATAACTCTAGATGTTACAAACCAAAGTTGAACACAAAATTGATTGTGTGATTCTTGAAAGCAAGGTTTACATTGCTTCCCCGACACTGTAGAAAGATCTATTGCATGCTAAAATATAGGTAGAAGGATACTTGCGTAAACGTATCATTAAACACTTAAACTATAATTGATATAATGCATAACATTGGCATTTTGACTTGGCTCTTTTATGATATGCATCTGAGGATTAATTTGGTTTGTTATTCGTATATATATGATTGCTTTTTTAATTTCGGATGCCATAGAATGTAGCCAAATTAATCGGGTCAAAACAAGACACTATGTAGAACCCCAAGGGCAAAGCCGGATCTAGAAAGTCTAGTGGGGGCACCTTATTAACCGTAATGACGAAAGTTTAGTTTTCTAGTCAATCACAATAAGATATATCATACAAAATTAAGAAATGCATTTACTGGCTACAAAATTTTATAGCGAGTATTTTCGATAAAACTATTTCAAAATTAGCACAAAATCTTTGATAAAATTTTTAGAGCATGTTTTACGAGAACAGCGACAAGTTTTTAGAATGATCAAGATGGTTTATTAATGAGTTTATTTTAAGATATATCTACTAGACGGTTAAAAATAAAGAAAATTAAGAAAAAATTACTCCAAATAGACAAACAGTTTGTAAACCAATAAGTATATATGCATCATATATACAACAAAATTAAAGCATTAAATTAATTCTATATATTTATTTTTTAGATATACATGACCCCACGTGCCCCCACACAAATATATATGTTGCTACCCAAGGGGCTGTCACAATGGGTATCGACTTGCCTCAGCGGGGCTTAGCACTCCAAAGATAGCAAGGTCGATTCCTCTCGGGAGCAATTTGTCCTTCGGGCCACCTCATGATCTCACGCAAACACTTGAAAAGAGTTTTGGAAGGGGTTGAAGTGATAAGTTTGGTTCATCGGGACACTCTTCGTTCCAAAAAAAAAAGACTGTGTAAAAAAGTACAATTGATCTTAAAAACCAAAACTGCTACGTTAACCGCATGAGTCCACCACTCGGTGTGACGTCCCATGGTATCCAAATGCAGTCACCATTATATTGTCACTCAAACAATATTGATTAACATTATAAAATTTATTGACTGCTCAGAAAAGGTGGAAGAAGTGGTGGAAGAGGTTGAAATTGTGGCGGAGGTGGTGGAGAAAGTGGCGACTACGGCCGAGAAGGTATCAGCAGAGGTGGCGGATAAGCTCCCAGACAACGGCAAATTGAAGGCTGCGGCTTTGGCTGTAGAACATATATCTAGTGTGGCGGCTACCGATGCCGAACTCGCGGAAGATTTTATTCAAAAGGTTTGTGCTTTTTATTACTTCACGAAATTATTAAGGATTGTTTTTTTTTAGGTTAATGTTTGATTAATGGAGCGGCAAAAAGAAGAGTTTTTCCTTTCCTTTGAATGGAAAAATAAATTACTTTTAAGTTGGGCCCCATACTGAGACATTTTAATCAACATGATTAGTATCTTAACTAAGTGTGACTTTGAAATACGTATTGCTATTAGAACAACAGCTATGTGTAGGGGCCGGTGTAAATGAGCCGAGCCGAGCCGAGTTTCGACGAGCTTGAGCTCGGCTCGTTTGCTTAACGAGCCAAAAACTTGAGCTTGAGCTTGGCTTGAGCCTTAACGAGCCGAACTTAGTCATTTACTAAACGAGCCTCTTTAATTGTGTCGAGCCTCCCTTAACGAGCCGAGCTTTTATCGAACGAGCTTTACTCGGCTCGTTTAGTAAACAAGCCGAATACTCGAGCTCGGCTCGCTTACTAAACGAGTTGAGTCTTAAGAAGCCGAGCCGAGCCGAGCTCACGAGCTATTCGGTTCATTTACAGCCCTAGCTATGTGTGGGCTAGCGTAACAACAAATGTACTGTATTTGTCAATCAACACTGATTTCTAATGGATTGTGATTTTGGCACTCTAAAAATTGATGGAGGGGCTCCAAAACTGCACTGTTGTGATACACAAAATGACGTCGTTTTGGAGCCCTTCAATCAATTTTTGGAGTGCTAAAATCAATTTCCTTTCTAATATCCCAATACTAATCAAATGGGATCCTTTTGAGTCCCAATCGGTTAGAGCAAGTTTATCAGCTCAGCAAAAGAAGCTTTTGAAGCTATTTTACCTCATTAAGAGGTCAAAACTAGTCTACACCAGCTTCTGCAAAAGAGAAGCTAGTTTGCCTTTTTGAAAATTGTTAGGTAAATGTACCGAACAACTATTCACCATGCACTCATTAAAATATTATTTATTTTCTCTCTCTTCCCTATCACTTCCCCCCTTCTCTCTCTCTCTCCCCAAAAAAGAATTAGTATTCTAATAAATGATAGGTAAAATAAAGAGTATTGATGTAGTGCTGAAGGAGATATGAGTAGGTAAAATGAAAAAAGTGTACTGTTTACTAGCATTTTTACCTTTTAAATGGTAAACTTGCTCTTATCAGCTTTGAATATGTTGCCGTCATTTTATTTGGAAACTCTCACCTTACGTAGGAAAAGAAGTTTGGTAAGACACTTTTTAACTCGGAAAATGAAAAGGGTAAAAATGACTGTTTTTTTTTTTTTTATTGTCTTTGCAGTTGATTCCACGTATCGTTTAACACAGTATTGTCTTTCATGCACGTAAATTACATTTCTTCTTTTTGTTGAATTTCATTTTTATACATTTGATTTGATAGTACATGTTTTTATTCTCAGGTGGAAAAACTGAAGAATGATTTGACTGATTTGGGGACAATGGTTGAGCCTGTTATTGATAAGATCGTCCCCAAGGAACATGGTGGAAATTGAATATATTGATCGAGTATAGAAAACCATTTCAATATATAGCCCAAGTTGTAATACTTAATTGTAACATTAATTCCCCTGATCATATACTTACTATTATACATATTGTCGAACTACGAATTAATTTCTGCACTTTTAATTCTTTGTATTGTATTGTATAGAGAATCAAAATCAATTTGTTTCTATCTCCTACTTCCAATTAATACAACTTTTTGCCTATGAAAATTGCTAGTCTTGACTCTTGTTGATTACTGTACGTACCTGGGTGCAAAATGTGAATCCAAATTAAACCACCTTCACCTTGTGTGTTCGTTTCTTTTCAAGAATATTATCGATTGGTCATCAACAGGCAGACATACAACTCCGCTTTGCCACACATATTTAGTGGCGTAGCCAGAAGTATGAATAAGTGGGGGTACTGTGAAACACAAACACAAAGATAAATTTTCCTAGGTAACGATATTATGGCAATAAGAACTTTTTTCTGGTGAAAATACTAACAAAATTGTGTATTGATCAATAAAATTAAAACAAATTATGTAAGATTTGACAGAAGAGCATGGCGAGTTTTCATGTTTTGAAAGTTGTGCATGATAGTTTATTGTGAATGCTTTCAAAATTATCTACTAATAAGTATGCAATCATGTCACTGCTCATCAATTATTCACTAATTTGTTTGCGTTACAATTTTTTACCTGGTTCATGTTTGAAAACGCCCTCTCAATAATCATAATGGTAGATTTAAGAGGTAAAGTTAATGCCTAATAACGAACAAATAAACTAATGGATAACTTTAATAACTTTCAATTTTCCAGTTTTGCGAAGTCAGTATAAATTGTCATTTTAAAAACTCAAACTTTAGAAACAAAACAAAACAAAACAAAACAAAACCTCAAAGAATACAGTGGGGGCCTTTGCCCCCAGTGAACCTATGCTAGCTCCGCCGCTGACCTATACATCTTACCATTATTGTATTTTGGCCAAACTATCTCGAGGGACAGGTCAAGATAATTTGAGACCTAAAACGGCAAAGGAGCTTTTCGTCGACATGTTTTTAATTTTTTTTTCAAACTTTTCAAAATGCAAAATTTTTACATCTCTAGAACTTATTTTTCCAACTTTCTAGTTGCAAAAATTTTACATTTGGAATTTTTTGCTAATGACTCCCTCCATTTCAAGGAAAATTGTCTAGTTTGTAAAGCGAGAATTTAATAGAACGCCTTAGTCAAAAAAAATTAAAAAGATTCTACAAGTTAAAAGAACTCTTTGTTATTAATTTGCAAGAAAATAAATCTTTTTAAAGAAATTTAAACTATTTTCAATTTCTAATTTTGCAAGATCGGACAAATTTTTTAGAACGGAGGTAGGCAGTAAAACTTTGTAATCACTCTTAAGTAAGATTTTTTTAGAGTTCGAATTTCAAAACTTCTTTCTAAGTTACCATCAACAGTATACTGTAATCGATTTTAAGAAAAGAATAAGAATCTTTTTTGATATAGGAGTAATTCTGTACGTCATAAGTACTTGATGAATTTTATTTCTAAATTTTTATGGAGTAATTTTAGACATATATGAACCTAGAACAAAATTGGGTCTTTCAGACCTAAAGCCAAAAGCGGTTTTGCGTCTTACTTCAAAATTATTTTACTTTTCGCAGGCCTCTTTTTTCTCTCTTTGGAACAGTCAATGCCCTTGATTGGTTGTAATTGTAATATTCGTGTTCAAAATAGAAGGAATATTGGGGATACGCAATGTTCTAAAAGTCGCTAGGCGCTAGTTGAGCGGCCGGTCCATAGCAATTAATCATCGACAATTAATCGACACATAGCAATTAGTCAGATCTAGTTGGATAGTTGTTGCCGGTCGGATCTAGTCGGATGGGTCCCGCTAGCGATTAATCACCGATTAATTCCGATTTCTAAAACTCTAAGGATAAATCAAGAATGAGACGTGATATCACATTGTTGCAGAAAAAGCTTATTTCAATTTTTCAAGAATTGAACATTGTATATAAACTTGGCACTTGTGTCTTATGCAATATGGAACATCATATAACTTACAAATCAAAAATTAAACAAATTAAGAAGTTCTTCAAAGAAAAGACTAAAGTATTCAAAAATATTAAAAACCCAGGATAATCACTTTATTAACTCGAAACGTACTACTACTTGTTTTTTGATTGGCAAAAATTATTTCATTCATCAGTGTCATAAAAAAATGATTTTGAAATGCACTACTTCAAATCACTCTTCTCGCATATTTTGCGACAAATATAATAATTAAATTTTCATAATCAAGTTTTAAGTTGTTTAACCACCATATCTTATAACAACCTTTTTTGTGACATAGTTGACCGAAGATAAGATTTGATCTTTTAACTTCGGCAAACTTCTTTCTCCAATGATTAGCTTGGGGTTCTGATCCTTTAAACAAGTTAGATAAACATACCATTCTTTATTGGAGTAGTACAATTTAACCCAGAAACTTTTAAATTTCAAAAATGCTAGAGACACATCGGGTGTGGCACACCTCAGCCACACCCCTCTCACATACAGGTGGACCCCGCTAGAACGGGTCACACCTGTATATGAGATGGGTGTGGCTGAGGTGTGCCATGTGTTCCTAGCACCTCTCTCTAAATTTACATCTTCATCACTATTTTTTGGGCCTTTTATTTTGAATTTTCATTTAAATTGGGCCATAAGTTTTGTTGGACTCATTCCTATTATTATACCTATATAAAAGGACATAAAAATTTAGGAGCCCTAAAAAATCGACAAAAATTAGGGGCCCAATGCGACCGCATCTTCAGCGTATGTCCAAAGCCGGCCCTGGTTGGCATACCAAAAGAAATTTAATTTTGTGCAAATCTCTTCTCTCTCCCGTGAAGGGGCACATAAACATTCTTGTCAGACAATAGGATAATTCACATCTACACCGTAGAATCCCATGTATAAGAATATATTTCACTAAATTCATTAGAGTTTAACATGATAACCAGTTCCCTGTAGCACTGCTTTAAAGCAATATTCCAAGAGGACAACAGGATTTTCCTCTGATGACTAATTTACACTTTCTGGAAAAAAATAGCGAATCAATATCCTTTCCGAAATGTTCACCACAAATCTCGGTTATTCTGTAGTACAATGGTTCAATTTTTGCAAGACTACGAAAAAATCATATGTTATAAATGGAATTTGATGATGTTAACTTACCGAGTCTGAATCGTAAACCAGTGAACCCGGGTTACGATTCAGACACACCATCAGTCTAACTGTCAGATCTTGGCTTACCATTTTGACTTATGATACCGCTTTCTAAGCCGTAGACGTGCCCCATTTTGGCTCTTTTTGTTTCCAAGTATCTTTTGTTCTCCATTGTAATGGGTGTAAGAAGGGGGACTCTCCCTGAAACTGCTAAACCATAACCTTTGAGCCCAATGTATTTTGCAGGGTTGTTTGTCATCAACTTCATCGTTCGAACCCCAAGATCTCTTAGTATCTGCAATGGTAAAGGACAACTTTCATAATTCCATATTGGTAAGAGGAGAAGACATGCAAATAAACAATATTTGGTAGCAATGCTGGTTTAGAATTCTAAAGTTTCTAATTTGTTTCCTCAAACACGACTAAGCACTTGGAAAAGGAATGATGATACAAGCATAACAGTTCTGCAAGGAAACCAAGCTAAAGAAAATTAAGCTACATCTTTTGTACCAGTGAATTCAAGTATTTTACATAAATCCGTTTCGTCCATTATGCTGTTGAGGGTTGCGTTCAATCAATCTATTGAGCCTTGTATTTTCTAAACCCCGCACTGTAGCATTCTGACTGTGGGCTAAGCTCAAGTGGCCATTCCCCTAGGCTTCCAAGCGTTTGAGCAGACCTCTTGTAGTCTTAACATACTAACAAACAAACATCCTACTAGTGGCACAAAGCAAAAAATCTCTGCTTGTGTCATGAGTAGAGTCTTACCTTTCACCAGGCAAGAGGCCGAGGTTTGTACGTTAAGTAGTCTGAAGGCCTGGGACGTAAAATAACACCGTGAAATCCCTTATGAATATGAATCCTATTACGCTTATGCTCTATCCAATTTAAGCGAATAATTGGGTATAGCGATCAGAATTCCTTAATCTACACTGATTACTCTAAAGGTAAAAGGATAGTTGAAGAAGATCAAAGGTGTCATAGTTCTTGCCTACTATGGGCTGTAATCCATAACGCATATGTGGCACATGCGGTCTTGCGGATAAGTCAATTTCAATTCAAGGAAGCATGAACAATCTCACTTATAATGTCCATCTCTTAGGTTTAACATCACCTGGATGCTGCATAAAAATGCAATATCTTATGTTGTTTTCAAGAGGAAGCATTGAACAGAAGAAAACAAAAAGACTTTACATGAAGCATAGAAGTGAGTTATCTTATGTTGTTTTCAAGAGGTAGCATCACCAAAAAAAAGATTTTAGATAAAGCATCACAGAGATTCTACCCTTAAAAAAACAATTATATACCAAACAACAAAAACATCAGGAGCTACCTGTGCACCAATGCCATACTCTCTTGAATCAACAGGCAAACCCAGCTCCTCGTTGGCTTCCACAGTGTCCCGTCCATCATCTTGCAAGTTATAAGCACGAAGCTTGTGTCCCAAACCAATGCCCCTCCCCTCATGGCCACGAAGATATACTAAGACACCCTTTCCGGCAGCCTCAATCTGTTGCATTGCAAGTGCCAGCTGGTTCCCACAGTCACATCTGGCCGATCCAAATATGTCTCCCGTGAGGCATTCTGAGTGTACCCTCACAAGAATATCCTGGCCATCCCCAATCTCACCCTGTTTGCATAAATTAATAATAAATAAATAAAGTTAATTGGGCCTAAAAGTGCTTAGGGAATTTTTCCCTTTTCAAAAAAAAAATGAAGCTCAATTATGTTTCTTTTGCAGCCAAACGAATGACCAGAAGATATCTCTGTCAACAGAGTCGAGGTTTCTTTTGATTAGGCAACCATAATGAAAAACAAATCTTCTACCCAAGGGGAAAATAACAAATAGGTTAAGAGTCCGGAGACTTGACGAGTATAAGGCCTCTGCTTTTCCTAATGCAAACATGCCTGTAGCTTCTACATTTTTCATTGCCTAAACATTCTTAGTTGAGTAGTGGGAGCAGGTTTGCCTTCTAAAGTTTCTTAACTAATTTAAAAAATGAATGTATTATGCAAAACCAACTCCCATGGCAAAGCAACAAAGGAGGATAATGAGCATGAGTGCTCTTTGACAGTTTGCGATGATTACTTTGCCCTCAAGACATGTCCATTTGGATTTGCAATACAAAACAAAACCCACGGAATTGAAACCAAACATCATTGGGTTGATCTTCATTGAGAAAATCTTCTTAGAATGGACAAGAGTTTCAAAAGTTCCACATATTGCTCACCTTGACCATCGCTATGTGCTCAATCCCATCCAAGACTGACTTATAGCAGTAGGCAGTGAAAGGGCCCCACATAGTTGGTATCCTTGCAGCAGAAGAACGCTCCACTAGTTTATCTCTTTTCCTCCTATATCTGCCAATTTTAGACCATATTTAAATAGTCAATTCCTCAATATGAATTTCCAATCTGATGCTATTACACTTTCTACAATTTTGCCAAATATTATGCCAGTTGCCACAAGTCAAAAAAAGAAAACCAGGACGAAGAGAACAACTAAGAAATGTCTTTACGAAGCCATAGAAGTAAATTTTGCAGATTGACCCGTAATGGATTTTCTAACAAGCCAGTGCTATGGCGTAGTGGACAAAATCAAGAGGACAGGAGAAAGGTTATATGACAAGAGATACTCTACTAAGTACCAAAATAGACAAATATTTACACAATGGATCAAGATGTATATAAAGACGTATTCTCATGCTACCAATCCATCTGATTAAAGCATTACCTTCCAGCCTGCCATCTTAATTGACTCAACGTCATGATTCTGTTCCTACCAAGTGCTGTATACGAGATCACTTAACTATGTGCCATAAGCTTATAACATACAGAACCAAACAAACAGAGTTATTTGCAATCAGAGTTCTCTTTCAGCCAAAGCCGAAGGGAAAAAAAAACTACATGTTTTGTGTGTGTTGAATATTTACATATACAGGGGGCATTAATACATGAGGAAGCCCACCATTGGTCCAGCCAACTATGCCGTGGACTCAATATCATTTGGGCTTCGTGACCACACAGCTGAAGATGGTATCAAGCAACAGTACAAGGTGGACAGCTTGACAAATCTCACAATTCAAACAAATCAAACAAGGTACATGCCTACCAGCCCTTCCACGCCTCTCTACTATGGATCAGAGGGTGATTTATCAATCATCCTACCTCTTTCCATGTGCAAAATCAGTAAAGGAGGACCATCGTTCATTTCATTATATCATCAATGGTCGTCGTCTTTCTATAGCATGCTCCAGAATGGATGCGACTTTGGAAGGAACTCCCGCACTCCACAGTCTAGATTCATTTCCAAGGAAAAACAAAACTTTTTTTTGGTCCATATAAACTCTTCCAAATACTACGACTTAACCTTGAATTTTCCTACCTTGGAGGCAATCCATCTCAAATCCAATATTTCCCTTCTACAAACTAGTCCATCCAATACTAAGTCTAAAAGAAAATCCCCACTGCACATAATCTCTAAACTGACGAAATAACAGTCCAAAGTACAACAGCAGATCACTTTACCAAGAGCATATAGGTTGGGGAACTACAAGAAGAATATAATACTTAAATTTGAAAAAGCCTCCTTAGCAAACTGGAAATGGCATACATGTAACTGACCTGGGTAGAACCACGTAGGAAACTAACTAGTTATACTACTGAAGGATTCACATGTCAAAAGTACAGTCATTTGCAAGCATTTGGCACCACACCAAAGCGTCGTGCATAGACTTCTTAAAGGCCAATAATTTATGCAACACATATAGTCCTTGTGAAGTTGGCACAACCCCAAAGCGATTGGCAAAGTTCGTAGGTATATGATTTGACCAGAAATAAACAGTGTGCTTTAAAAACAGGAAAAGAGGAAATAATCCACTAAATTATGCCACCTTTATTGGGGAATGAGAAGCATCCTAGTAGGCTAGTACCATGGATACAACACATCAATGGGATGACCTGCATTATTTGAAGTAGGGAACAAAAGCTGAATATAGTCGATAAATCAGCATAGTTTTCAAGCAAAATAGTTCACAGAAACTTCTAACAAAGTAATTATAAAAGCTTGACCATTAAGTTTAAGAAAAATAACCAAAAGATCACTTGTGCATTTCGAGCTTGTTTTAATATGCTTAAGGGAACATAGAATGCCCACAATATGATCGCATCTGCCTGCATACAGTAAATGGTAGCATTCACATTCTGTAAGCAGTTATTGCACAATATGAGTTTCTTCCTTTATTGAAAAAGTAATTGCACAAATTACCATAATATGTTGATGAAGAAATTCCATCACAGAAACTTATAAATTGCAGAAAAGTAACATTCCCCCTAGAGGTTTTATTCCCAAAGTACCTGATAAGATCAGCAATGGATACAATTTTCAGATCATGTGACAGTGCAAATTGCTGAAGCTTTGGTAATCTAGCCATGGAACCATCATCATCTACGATCTCACATATAACAGCAACTGGGTCAAACCCAGCTAGAACAGCGAGATCAACAGATGCTTCTGTATGTCCGGCTCTTTTGAGAACACCACCCTCCCTATACTTCAATGGAAATATGTGACCTGGACGGTTAAAATCCTCAGGCTTCGAATCTTTGGATGCAAGAGCAAGTACCGTTGTCGCTCTATCATTTGCTGACACCCCTGTCGTCGTACCATGTTTGGCATCCTGCAAAAACATAGCATTAATATATGCATAACCAGATGATAACACCCCTATATCAAGGAAGTCCTATAGGTAACTGGTTTGAAAAGGGTAATGAGAACTTTAAAAGAGTCATGGCACTCCTTATCTGTCATTGATACTAGTCAGAAACTTTACAACCACGCTGACGTGCTAATGCAGTTTGATCCACAAACATATACTTTCTTTTATGTTACAGTTTCCAGAATAATTGCAGAATATTTTCAAAAACTTGTACGGTTTACAGTTTTGAATTTTGTTCCAAAAAGTAACATTTGTTTAGGAGACATTGACAAGATATTTTCAAAATCGAATCTGCTAAAAGTTGAATACAGATAAAAAGGTGAATGTTTTAACATTCATGAACTGATGAACAGTTTGTAAAATATTTACACAACCAAGTCTGAAAACTCAACCAAACAGTCTGTAGTTTCTAAAGCAAATACATATCACAAATAGCATCATAAAATAATTGGAAACTTGAATTTACAAGAAGTGGGAGTGAGAAATCAGAGTGGTTCTATTGTATAAAAAGTAACAAGTCCCACGAAAATGAAAAATCAAAAGCGGGCCTTTGTTTTGTCACGAAGTAAAACAACTACATACCACTGTCACGGTGAATGCAGTACAGAGTTTCTCTTCATTATCCTTTGATGCTACCATCAAAGGAAGTTCCAATCTCTCAAGATCATCCCCATTCATGCTAACACAAACAATCCCTGTTCCATGCTTGACAAAAAAGGCCATAGCTTCTGGTGTAACCTTTGATGCCGCCATTATCAAATCTCCTTCATTTTCTCTATCCTCATCGTCTACAACCACAACCATCTGCAACATAACACCAACTTATTATGACCAAAAAGATGTTTGTGAAGCGAAATCCCACATCGCCTCGGTACCAAAGTAATATGAAGTATATAAGCGAGAGAGCACCCTGATATAGGACAAGATTGGAGAATTTTTATATTTTATTTCTATTGCGTTAGAATAAGATTTTTACTAGGAATATTCTTGTTTAGGTTAGAATTATTAACTTCCCGTATTCGGTTTGATTTTGATTTCTACCTTTATTAGGATCCTTGGTCTACAAGAATTAGGTTTTTATTTTAATTAATTAGGAAATATCTTTTCTTTAATGCCGCTTGTTTTGGCATGATTTAGGATTTCTTTTTCAAGAGGATTCCTAGGGTTAGGGTCTTGTAAAAAGGGTTGTAACCAATTCAATTATTTAGTTTTTCATCAATAATATAGCAGAGTTTTTCTCTTTTTTCCTTGTGCGCAAGGTTTGCTCGTGGCTACGAGTTGTTTATCTTGTTTGGACTAGTACGCTAACTAGTCTCTCGTAAATTCCGCTGCGACAAGCGCCCCACTTCAATAGCTAACTTTTGGGGTTGAGTTCTACCCAAGACAGTGTAACTTGGTATCAGAGCTAGATACCATACATGGATAGGGTGCGCGTCTTTAAACTGCATGCGGCAGATGCTGCAGAGTGAGTACACTATGCGTGAGGGAGGGTGTAAAACCAACCTAATATGAAGTATATAAAGCGTGAGGCACCATGACAGTGTATCTGTTTTTGTGTCTTTGTGCGTGTGTCTATGAAGCACCGATGCTCCTCCATATCAACTCATTAAGGATGGGGTGCTATCGCATGAGTCAGGGCAGTGGATGTCCAATTAATTGCACTAATTGTAAGAATTGTAAGCACCGGGGACTAGCACTTCTCAAGTGAGACATAGGGGGACTGGACGGGGGCCACTTCATTTAAAAAAAAACTTATTCCACGGATCGAATTACGCTAAACTTGTCACGTGTGGTTTGTACTTTTCTCTTTTCAAGTGATAGATTCAATTGTTTGGGTAGAATTAGTGTTCATTTTCATATTTGCTAAACTACAGCAAATTTTCAATTGTGCTGGTTCATGATTGTTTGTGATAATACCAAAACTACCTTAGTAACAATTCAATATGGATTTACACTTCATTTTTACTGTGGCCAAACGGTGTCTGCATCCCCATTTTCCAGAAATTGTCGCGTCCTGTTTCGTCTGTATTTGCACATCCTAGGACTAAGTGTGGTAGAGAGGAACCGCTTCGATTTTTGTGACAACAAAGTTTAAGAGCTAACCAACCTTTCCTTGGCGAATATCTTCGATTGCCTCAGGGATGGATGAGAAACCTTTTGTGGGAAGGTCTAAATCAAATTCACCATTATCACTAGGAAAACCAATAGTTGTTGGAGTGGTTTCTGCAGCAAGTGTTCCAAGTGCTATTGAATCAGGCTGTATCTCAATCCCAGTTGATAAGTCACCAAGGAGAGTACTTTTCGCTGCAACATTAGTGCCATTGTGATGAGAACGGAGGTCACCTTCTCCTGATAACAATGCGGCTTTGATTCTAACACCACTCCTGATATTGAAGAATGATTTGGGTCCTAGCTGGATCAAAGACACATCGGATACACAACGATTTGCCGGAAATAGTTTCATACAGTGTGGTCCACTGATCATTTTGGAGTTTTTGAATGCTCTGCAAAGAAGTGATGGTCAACCATCAACAACATTTTCCAATCAACAAAGCAACTTGGTTCTAATAGATCATTGGAGTACGTCACATTTTAGTTCTAATAGATCATTGCATTCTCAAACATTATGAAGAGAGCCAAAATTCATGGATTGGTAAAACTATTGTTCTAGTTGCAACCTGAACAAGATTTTGATGAACTTTGTTGTGCAACAAATTGCTAAATCGATTCCCGTATCACCTATCAGATCATAATTGGTAACTTAGACAGAAATCTCCTTAAAGGCCTAAAAGAAGGGAGAGCCGCATAAGGTTAGAAGCCAATAAGCACCATTATTTGTAGGAGAAAACCTTAAAGCTTTTATAAGTAAAACAAAGACGCAGATTCACATAAAATCTGTGCTATTTACTGTGTAAAACATTTATTAAAATCTGATTTACCGATTACAACCAAGAGTAGAGACTGAAAACCTGTAGCCAGACCAAAAGTATTGGGTCTTGGAATTTTTATTTATTTTTTGAATGGGCCAGTCTCTTGGCATATGGGATGTAAGTGGGAATGTCTTGACAATGTGAACGACTTTGTAAACAGAAAATCATATCAAAATCAGAAAAATTTCTAAGCTGAACAAAAACCCATCTAATAACTGAAATATTAAACCCAACCCTTTTTCTGCATAAAATCATTTATCCCAAGCTGATTTCATAGAAACAAGTCATATGGCACTACCGACTTGATCGCACGTATGTTATACTTCTATGCAATCTCGAGATAAGGAAAATTCACCCAATCTAATTTTACAGGCTCATGTAGATTTAGGAAAAGCTTAACTTCAGTTAAAAAGCTTAATTTGACATAAACCACTGCAATGGGTCTGCGTTAAATCTTCGAAAACAATTCCTAGGTTATCCGCAAAAGGATTCTTTTCAAAACCTTAACACTTTTATCACCATTTTAAAACCTTATGCAAATTCTAAAATAAGTTATCTTAACTGTATGCTTTTAAACTGGAAATTAAAGAAAGAACTAACATACAGAACGAGTATCACATCAAAGCGCAAAAGATAACCCAAAAACATCAAAACCCATGTAGTTTTCAGTTCATTCATGTAACCAAGAGAAAATTTACAGGGAAATTATGCCCTTTGACCGAGGAAAAGAAGAAGAATATACTGGAAATATCCCAAAATAAGAGGGGAAGAGGGAAAGGGAAGGAATTTCCTACTTTGCACTTGAAGGAGCCGTTGCAGGGCAGTAACTGTTGATGGACGCCATTGTTGAAGCCTCCAACTGTTTTCAAATCAAATGAGGATTCAAATCTTAATACCCCAAATGGCTCTCTCTCTCTCTCTCTCTCTCTCTCTCTCTCTCGCTCTCTCTCTCTTATAGATGCGGAGAAAGAGAGAAGAAAGCAGAATGAAGAAACAACTACGAAATTGTCGAAGTTACCAACAAATAGAACTACGAAATTGTGAACAAGTTGGTTTAATCTAGGGACAAGAATGTTATCCGGCGGTGACAAACCCAAGTCACGCACCAATGATGTGAAAATGGTCTTTTTTTGGGCCCGGCTATTTGCACCAACAAATTTTCTCCCACAGCCCACTATATTTCGGCAAGTGGTTGTTGAAAATCATAAATAACATTTCGGTAAATAGTTGTTGAAAATAAGATTATATTTCGGTAACTACATGTCGAAAATATATTCAATTTTCGGTAGACAATTGCCAAACATGCATTTTCGGTAAATAGCTGTTGAAAAAAATATCATATTTCGGTAATTGGATGCTGAAAATGTATCTCAATTTCGATAACTAACTGTCGAGTCTAATTGAAAATTTTTAATGGGGTGCGGGAGAAAATTTGTGGGTGCGAATAGCGCCGCCCCTTTTTTTTCCTGTACGTCCATATATATCATATACTATATACATATACTTATCACACTTGCACCCCTGCACTTGCAATAATATCACATCAACCCCCAAATCATATAACCACGATACTATTCGTATTTCTGCAATTTACGCCTATACTCAATAATTACAATATTCCTTAAAAAAAAAAGAACGGACCAAAATTTGGGTCTCTACAGATTATATCTTGCAATCTATAATTTTTTTGGTGATTTTGAAAATATTATTTAAAAGAGCTCATAAAGATTTGCCAAACAAGATCTATATTGCATATAAATAGGATTACTAATTAAAAATTATAATTAGTATTTTATTCGATTGAGATAGGACAATAGACAAAAGAATGGAGACAGAGTGAGTATTTAATGTATTCCAATATAGGGGCCCAATTATTGGGTTCAAAACTAGAGTCCTTAGGCGGCCAAGTGGGCCTATGCCCAAGGCCAGCCCTGCTGGAGGTTAGGAGAGAGTTAGTTAGTTAGTTATTCTACATGTTGTCAAGTTTTCCATAACCATAAACTCCAAATGCCTTTGATGAGATTCGAACCCTAACCTCCCCTATGGAAAAATCAAGAGATAATCGCTAGGCAGCTGGGCTCCCAGGCCTTCAGTTGTGTTGGCTAGTATTGGACCAAGCTAGGGCTGCCCTGGGGTGAGCCCAATAAGCCCTGGGCTCGGGCAACCCCCCACCTCGGGAGAAAACACAAAAATTTTAACTACCAAGTATGTGATAAATATTTAAATTGGCGATATAAGTACAGTAAATTCTTCCGACCCAGTTGAACGATTGACTTCCCATAGAATATGACCAGGCATCACTGCATGGGAGTCCCCTCTGTCTTTATTTTTTCCGGCTCCAAGGGCCCTTCTTCTTTCCCTCTTCATAGAGCATATATCTTATTATTATTATTACTATTTTGTTAAAGCCTCGTATTATTACTTCTTTTGATTTTATGTTCTCACGGGACCTCTACTATTAAAAGTTAGAGGATTTATTTGGTGAATAAACTTTGTTGTTATATGTCTTCTTTTTTTTTGGTCAAATTATTTTACTTTTATATTCCTTTTGATTATCTATATAGATAAATATTACTCACTTAATTTTAACGTTACATAGTAGGCCCTTTTTTTTTTGTGCTAAAAAAGGATTTGTAAAACAATTGTTTCGATAGAGAGTAATTTTTCGTATATAGTTGAACTAGCATAAAAATTTATCTTCAGTCTACTGTCACATGAGAGATTTAGTAAATTGGCTAAAATCTCAATTGAAAATGAGCATGCATGGATAGGCTAAAGCACGATAACTCAATTGAAGACTTTACTTCAAGAAATACAAGGAGAAGTGGTTTTCTTTGAATTGAATCGTTGTAATCATATAGCAATATAACCGGAGTTACATTTTGATTTTAATTTTTTGATGTAATTTAAGTTAAAAGTATAATGTGACATTGAATTTTTTTTTTTTTGACTTGTATGTCAATTTAGTTTTTATGACTTAATAGTAGATGGATAATTAAATTTGGGGTCGGATTTGGGCAACCCAAATATCAGGGCCTGCGCGGCTGCACTTCACCAAACTCAACCCATCATGCTCTTTGATATAGTCGGTGCCACGTGGATGCTGCTAAGCTCACACTCGCCACGTGGCGAAGGACGTCGCACTCGGCAACATCATGCATGATGTTTCACAGTTAGCTCTCCCAGAGTAATAAATAGATTTAGAGCACAGTACTCATCCATGCTAATGGATGGAAGAGAGCGACCCTCTATATAGTTGGTTGGTTGGGGATATTACAGTTTCCAATTTGAGCTATGAGTTGACCTTATTTAGGGTGAACCGCGGGTGAGACTAAACCAAGCCCTAATACCAAAAACACCGCCCAAGCATAAAGCGATGGGCTGCGAACAAGGCACGCACGAACTTGGTGGTTTGTTCAAACGTGGGCCCAATAGCCCTACCGCCATAGAAAAATCCTATAGGAAATACAGATGACGTTATTTCACAGATTGCATAATTTGCGCGCGGATGCGTGAGCGGGAGTACATGTATAAACTTGGAAGCGTTCTAAAAACATCTTTCAAACTATTTAAATTCATTTGAGCGACGATTAAAAACACGAGCGTATGACATTTTGAAAAATTATGTGAATAAAGTATCTCTCCTCCATATCCCAATCTCTCAAAGTCCACATTTTTTTTTGATTGCCTCTCACAGTCTCCTTGAAATTCAACTTTGTGAGTCTCACCCAAAACTTGCATCAATGATCTAAATCATGTACTATCTCATAGACGATGAAGACAACAATAAACTCTGCGAAAACCAGCTTAATCGACAATCGATTGCATATTTTTCTATAGAAAATGGACGTGTAATAAATAGTGAACTTAAGTTATTAGTGCGCACATCTATTTTTTGGCTGATCAAATTGCCATTTTTCAAAAACGTTTTGTTCGCCGAAAATGTTATAGGAACGGACCAAATGTGCACTGATCGGCACGTGGGGCCCACTCCGGGTACCGCACGGATGATCCAAACCGTTCAATTAAGTTGATTTTTTATGTGCCCACTCAAATTTTTTTTTTTTAAATCATTAAAAGGTTCGGATCATCTGTGCTTACTGGGATGTCCTGTCGGCAGCTGTAGTCGGCAGAGATGGAACCAAAATTTTACCCTAGCAGTGCCAAAATGTATACTAAAAAAATAAAAAAGATGCATTACCATATTAATAGTCATCGACTCTAAAAAATTAAAATAACATAACAAAAACTATAGTAAATGATACTTGTCATTTTACATTTGCACAAGGAGTACAAAAAAAAGACTAACTTTAATTTTTGGGTAAATTTCACTGACCTCCCCTCAGGTTTCTGACAAAGAAAGAAACCTCTCCTCACATTTCTGAAATTGCACTGTCCTCCCCTCTGCTTCTTGTCGGGTAACGCCGGTTAACGGAAAACTTGATTTTACTTTTATGCCCATGTACTTGTAATGAATAAAATGAATCAAATATCTCTTAGGCTAACCAACGAGAGCCCTAGAGTCAAAATTTGATTATGACCCTTTAGAATTAAATGATCAGAAAAATAAAATCTTCTCACCTATTAAACGGATTGAAATTTGGAACACTTAATTTTTCAACCTTTACTTTATATATTAAAAAATATAGTTAAAAAATTAAGTGTTCCAAATTTCAATCCGCTTGAACCGATAGAAAGATTTTATTTTTCTGATCATTTTATCCAAAATGATTATAGTTAAATTTTGACTCTAGGACTCTCGTTGATTAGCCCTAAGAAAGTCGGACAATTAAATATTTTAGGACTAACCAACGAGAGTCTTAGAGTCAAATTTTAATTATGACTCTTTAGAATTAAATGATCAAAAAAATAAAATCTTCTCGCCCATTCAAATGGATTGAAATTTGGAACAATTAATTTTTTAACCTGTAATTTATATATTTAAAAATTGGTTAAAAAATTAAGTACTCCAAATTTCAATCCGTTTGAACCGATAGAAAGATTTTATTTTTCTGATCATTTTATCCAAAATGGTCATAGTTAAACTTTGACTCTAGGACTCTCGTTGGTTAGTCCTAAGATATTTGATTGTCTGACTTTCTTAGGGCTAATCAACGAGAGTCCTAGAGTCAAAAATTTAATTATGACCATCTAGGATAAAATGATCAGAAAAATAAAATTTTTCTATCGGTTCAAACGGATTGAAATTTGGAGCACTTAATTTTTTAACCATATTTTTTTAAGATATAAACTAAAGGTTGAAAAATTAAGTGTCCCAAATTTCAATCCGTTTGAATGGGTGAGAAGATTTTATTTTTCTGATCATTTAATTCTAAAGGGTCATAATTAAATTTTGACTCTAGGGCTCTCGTTGGTTAGTCCTAAGAGATATTTGATTCTACGACTTTTTAGGACTAATCAACGAGAGTCCCATAGTCAAAATTTAATTATGACCCTTTAGAATTAAATGATAAAAAATAAAATCTTCTCACCCATTCAAAAGGATTGAAATTTGGAACACTAATTTTTCAACCTTTAATTTATATGTTCCATGCTGACCTCATCACCGCTGACCTCATCACCGTTAGTTGCTTTCCGTAACGGCAACCGTTTGGTTGGGGTAAAGTGCAACAGACAATAGAAGCAGAATTTCATAAACGTGAGGGGAGGTTTCTATCTTTGTCAGAAACCTGAGGGGAGTTAGTGAAATTTACCCTTAATTTTTTAGGTTAAGTTGTTTTAGGGTTAAAGTGTGGAGTTTTTTTTTATTACATCTCATCCTTTATATTATTTCACTTTGGCCCACTGAATTTAGGCTCTATTTGTTTGGGCATAAAATATTTTCCTGTAAAATGTTTTACCTATTTTCGGTGTTTGGTTGTATAAAAAATTAGGAAAACATTTTACATGTAAAACATTTTTCATCAATTGGATGAAAATGACTTATTCTTAAATCTTCCGTAAGTTATTTTTCGAAATGAGCCCGCTGCCTTCTACTATAATTTTCACTGCTGTGTTTCCTCGATCGTCGGTCCTTACCCATGTTCAATTCCAATATTTTCAAATCTCTTCACCATTTAAGCCCCCCTCTCTCTACACTATTTTGTTGCTTTTTGAAAATATTTTCAAGTGTCAACTAAACGCCAAAAAATAAAAATTTAAAATTTGTTTTGTAAAAAAATATTTTACATGTTTTTATATACATATAATAATTTCAAGCTACTGCTTCTAATTCCATCCTTGGTAGTCAGGTCGTTTGTGCAGTGTTCACGAGATGAACTGTTGGTAATCAATATTGTAAGCCGGCGTGGTGACAACCACAAAATAAAGGTTTGGTCTGGTATGGAGAGACAAAAGGTCATGTGGTGAGCTTTATCCCTTATCTCTGTATCCATTGAACACAAAGAAGAAGTGATGCTTTGACGGTTATATCCCACCTCTTACCGGTGTTTCCATTAACAAAAAATACTAAAAATTTAACGTATTTTACCATCTCATTTTTAATAATAAATTTTTTTTTAGCATTTTATCATATCTTTTTCACTAACAAAAAAGTTATCAACAAAAACTTTTTTTGCTATAGTAATTTTTCTCATAAACCTATCAACAATTTATTTACTATCGGAAACAACTTGACATTTTTCAACAATTTATTCACTACTGAAAACACCTAACAGCTTCTCAACCACAAATAAAAATCTACAAAATTTTCACTACTGAAAACACCCCTTTGTTTCATTAATTAATCGTACGTTTCTTGTTATCATATTTCGGTTTCGTTTCGCACCGTTTCTTTGACTTTTGACGATTCCACGTGCATCTATTGTACGCAAAGTTAAATTGTACAAATTGAAATAAAGTGTACACGTAGATTGTAGATACTCCATCTCTAAAGTTCCGTGATCTTCTTGTTGGAATAATGTTCAACTCAATTGTCAAGATGAGAAAAATTGAAAATGGATATATCTCAATTGTCAACTCTTGGAAATCCGACCCTTTCACAATTCTTAACGAATTTTCAAACTTGAGTAAATTGGCTTTCTGAACCACCAAAAAAAGAAGAAGAAAAAGAATAAATTGCTTTCTAGTTCCATGATGCTTGAGGAGAAGACTATCAAGAACTTTCAGAAGCTGATTGGCACGCCTTGTCACCTTCCCCTTCTTGTTTAGCGACATGTAAAATCAACTCATCTCTTAATAGACACTAAACTCTCTGAATACGGAAAAATTTGTGATAGAACCCTAACCTCCCTTATGCAAAAAGTGTCCATAACCATAAACTCTAAAAGCTTTTGATGAGGATCGAACCCTAATCTCCTTTATGGAAAAATCAGGAGATAACTGCTAGGCAGCTAGGCTACCAGCCCTTTGGTTGTGTTGGCTAGTATTAGACCAAGCCCAACCCATCATGCTATTTGATATAGTCAGTGCCATGTGGATGCTAAGCTCACACTCGCCACGTGGCGAAGGACGTCGTACTTGGTAACATCATGCATGATGTTTCACAGTTATAGCTCTCCCAAAGTAATAAATAGATTTAGAGCACAGTACTCATCCATGCTAATGGATGGAAGAGGGCAACTCTCTATATATTACGGTTTCCAATTAGAGCTATGAGTTGACCTTATTTAAGGTGATCCCCGGGTGAGACTAAACCAAGTCCTAATACCAAAAAACACCGCCCAAGCATAAAGCGATGGGGCTGCGATCGACCAAGGCCCGCACAGAAGCAATGGCGCGAACTTGGTGGTTTGTTCAAACGTGGGCCCAATAGCCCTACCGCCATACAAAAATACTATAGGAAATACGGATGACGTTGTTTCACAAATCGTATAATTTGCGCGCGGATGTGTAAGCGAGAGTACGAGCATTAGCTTGGAAGCATTTTGAAAATAACTCTCAAACTACTAAAATTTGTTAGAGCGACGATTAAAAGCACGAACGCGTGATATTTTGAAAAATTACGTGAATAAGGTTGTATCTCACCAATCCATATCCCAATCTCTCGTAGTCCGCATATATATATTTTTTTGATTGCCTCTCACAGTCCACTTGAAATTCAACTTTGTGAGTCTCACCCAAAACTTGCATCAATGATCCTCTAAATCATGTACTATCTCATAGACGATGAAGACAACAATAAACTCTGCCAAAACCAGCTCAATCGACAATCGATTGCATATTTTTCTATAGAAATGGATGTGTAATAAATGGTAAACTTAAGTCACTCTCTATTACTGCATGCATCTATTTTTTGGCTGATTGAATTGCCATTTTTCAAAAACGTTTTCGTTTGCCGAAAATGTTATAGAAACTGACCAAATGTGCACTAACTAACCGTCACACGGGGTCCACCCCGTATTCCGCATGGATGATCCAAGCCGCTCAAAAATTTAAAAAAAAAAAAACCTGAACGAATAATTCCAAAGGCTGGATCAAATACCTACGCATATCCAATTAAGCTGATCTTTTACGGGTCCACTCATTTATTTTTTTAAAAATTATTGAAAAGTTCGAATCATCCGTGCAGAATTTAGAATGTGCCCGCGATGTCCCGTTGGTGGCGTAGTCGGGTTGTTTGTTTGCAGTGTTCACGAGATGAACTCTGTTCGTAATTAATCAATATTAATCAATTGTAATATATAAGCCGGCCGGCGTGGTGACAGCCACAAAATAAGGGTTTGGTCTGGCATTCGAGAGACAAATGATCATGTGATGAGCTTGTCGTCCCTTATCCGTATATCCATTGAACACAAAGAAAGAGTGATGTTTTGACGGTTATGTCCCACCTCTAATTAGTTTCATTAATTAATCGTGCTTTTGTTTATTATTATTATTATTATTACGTAATCAGTTCGGTTTCGTTTTGCACCATTTCTTTGACTTTTGACGATTCCATGTGCATCTTCTCTATCTGACTATTATTATATATATAAGTTAACTTGTACAAATTGGAAACTGTTGAATTTACATGTGTTCAAGAAAAATCAAAGGTAATGAGTGACGCCAGTATTATTAATTAAGCTCCGGCCAGTTAATTAAGCGATGGAAGTCTTTCTTATTAGGTTCCGTTCAATGGGCAATTCTGTCTATATTGATATATCCATACATCTTACTTCTTTTGAATGAAGTGGACACGTAGATTTTAGATATCTCTAAAGTTTCGTGATCTTCTTGTGTTCAACTCAATTGTCAAGACGAGAAAATTTGAAAATAGGTATATCTCAATTGTCCAACTCTTGGAAAATTTGGCCCTTTCACAATTCTCAACAAATATGCAAACCTAAATATATTGCCTTCTAATATTTCAAAGTACCAAAAAAGAAAAAGAAGAAGAATAAATGGCGTTCTAGTTCCATGATGCTTGAGTAGAAGACTATCAAGAACTTCCAGAAGCTGATTGGCACGCCTTATCACCTTCCCTGGCCTTCTTGTTTAGCAACATGTAAAATTAATCAACTTGCCTCTTAATAGACACTAAGCTCTCTGAATACAGAAAAAACATGTGATAGAGAAACGGTTTTTTGGGTCTTCCGGTCGATCGCATAGCTGTTTGTATTCTTTTATGTCATGTGTACTAAAGTTGTATGACACAAACTCCCAACAATTGTTGCCCCCGGCGACAAGAATCTCGTTATTTGGCCGAAACTCAAATACAATGTCACATCCCAAGGGAGGCCCAAAACTGTACTTTTAGTTCAACACTCCTCAACCCTGTTCTTGTCCATTAACTAGGGGTGACAAATTGAACCCAGACCCATTAACAAACCCAGACCCATCAACTAAAAAACAGACCCAACCCAACCCATTTACTAGTTGGGTAAAAATGGGTCCAAACCCAACTAACCCATTATTAGTTGGGTCTTAATTGGGCATCAATTGGGTCAACTAAAATGACCCAATGGGCATGAAAGTAACCCATGAAAAATTTTCATCCCTTTACAAGATTCCCAATGAATGCAGTCCACCCCCTACCACGCCACCGCCGCCGCCACCACCACGACAGCCACCACCACCGTCTCCACCACCACGGCACAATGCCGCCATCACCACAATGACCACCACCACTACCACCACGATGCCACCCTCACCACCACCCCCACCACCACCACCACCACCGCCGCCACCACCACTGCTGCCACCGCCGCCGCTGCCGTTACCACCACCACCGCGCCACCACCACCACAACCACCGCGCCATCGCCACCACCACAACGCTGCCACCACCACCACCACCACGCCACCCTCACCGCCGCCATCACCACCACCACCACCACCACTACTACCGCCGCCGCCGCCGCCACACCACCCCCACCACCACCGCTGCCACCACCACCACAATGCCACCACCACCATCACCACCACGCCACCCTTACCGCCGCCGCCGCCGCCACCACCACCACCATTGCCTCCGCCGCCACCACCCCCACCACCATTGCCGCCGCCACCACCACGACGACCACCGCCGCCGCGGCCACCACCACCGCGCCACCACCACCATCACAACGCCGCCGCCAATGGTGGTGGTGCGGTGGCGACGGCAGCGGCGGCGATGGTGGCCGTAGTGGTGGTGGCAGCGGCGGCGATGGTGGCCATAGTGGTGGTGGTAGTGGCGGCGATAAGGGCGGCGGCGGCGGCATTATGGTGGCGGCGGTGGTGTCGTGGTGGTGGTGGCGGCGGCGGTGGCCGTCGTGGTGGTGGTGGCGGCGGCGTGGTGGTGGGGGTGGTAAGGGTGGCGTGGCGGCGGCAGCGGTGGCTGTGGTGGTGGTGGTGGTGGTGGTGGCGGCGGCGGTGAGGGTGTCGTGTTGGCGACGGCGTTGTGGTGGTGGTGGGTAATTGGGTTAATGGGCGGGTCGGGTTTGATTTTAAATAAATGGGTCGGGTTGGGTATGTGTATTTAAACTCATAATTAATGGGTCTAAATGGGTCAATAACCCATTAAAGACCCACCCACTTATAACTTACCCATTTTGACCCAAACCCGCTCATTTAACACCTCTACCATTAACCATACCTCAAAGCACGTATTAGATACTAACGCAACAAGGGCAAGTGAATCATTCAGAAGACAAAGACAAGGACAACATTCTTTGCAAATGCTGGCCGGCAATGATATATGTTCGAACGATTCTGTAATGGTGTTTAAGGCACCAATTACCTTGGCATCAGTAGCCGAATCACCACATAACCAGTAGAAAACCCCATCCAATGATGTGCAAGGAGAAGGACACTCGGTGATGTAGTTGTTGGGCAACGTAGCAATATTAATTTCTTTTCATGAATCAGTACTTATCCCATAGATTTGAACTTTATGCTCAATAGGCGTATCATCACAGAATAAAAAGGTTTAATGTCGGATGCACAGCGAGTGGCGAGTCTACCCACAAAATAATCATTTGGTTTGGGGAACAAAAACAAACCCTAAATAGGTACGTAGTACGTAATGTTCCATAAGGGGGTTGAGGGAGTAGCTTGAATTCTCGATCTCATTGCAAGGTTGCATATGACGATAGTGGACTTATCAAAGAGACAAATAAGGCCGTTACAAGAGCCACGTACCGTGGTAGTATTTTTCAAGGTGCGGCCTGGTGGAAGAAATATCTAATTCTTCGATTGAAGTTTTGTGGGGGAATAAATACATGCAACATTCGTCGTCGACAGGTTGAAAGAGGATGCAGTTGTAGTGTTGTGTGAGGTTGTGGTGGAGAGAGATGAAGCTAGAGTTTTGAATGAGAGAATACCAGTATTTAGAGACGGATTTGAATCGGAGGAGAGATTTCGATGGAATCCTCGACAAGATGTCCATCAACACGCCTTCCAGCAGCTCGTCCACTATTGCCGTAGCCTTCTTTGCCATGTCGATCTTGGAATATTGTGAAGAAATCCTAATGTTTTTTTGCAGAATCTATGCTTATCTGCAAAAGCAATATTGCCGCAAGAAACAAAGATAGGATAAAGAACAATTTTTTTGAAAAATAAATTTAGTACTCGTTTGATTAGCGAATTGAAACAACGGGATCAATAATTCAGTAATTAATATTTAATAGTCAGGATTATTTAGTCCAGGTAATAATTTCATCCTGCCGAGCAAAAAAAAAAAAAAAAAAAAAAAATAATAATAATAATTTCATCCCGAATTGTACCTAGTAATTCTTATGCTTTGATTAACATGGGATTACCATTTTTTTTTTAAAATGGATTAAAATGGTTTTTGAAAAAGTTTATAAAGAAAAAAAAAAGCACGAAGGTTTTTTTTAAAGAGAAACATCCTTGAAAACAGTTTTTGGATTTTTTTTTTTTGAAAAAGTTGGTATGAAAAAAGAAAGATTGTTTTTTTTTTTTTAGAAGTATTTTAGAAAAAAGAAAATTATGAAAACCATAAAAAAAAAAAAAAAAAAAAGTTGCCATACCCTTATTTTCTAAGAAATCTTCCGCTTTGACGCCTCAGTGTTGTTCGCATTTGAGAACACGAAGGTTGCCCACCCAACCTAGAGATGTGCCAGCTTGACGAAAGGAGATTTTCACGCCTCTTGTGTGATTTGCTTGTCATGTGCCCTGTAGAAGAAAGAGCAAGAGTTGAGAACAAGATAGCTAGAGAAGAGACCAAATTAAAGCATCAATGCTGACGTGAGAAATGCTACGGTACACATCCCGTATTATATGCACCCTTATAACCAAACCATTGAGAGTCGTAACTAAACCATTGAGGGGCGTAATCAAGCCATTGAAAGACATAACCAAACCATTAAAAAACGTAACCAAACACCTCCTTCAATTGTTATGCCTTTCTACAGGTGTCAAATAGGCCGTGCCATGCCGGCACGACCTATTTAACTCCATGCTTCGTGTCGTGTCGTGCCATGCCGGCCCGTTTATAGTATTTACTCAAATCGTGTTGTGCCATGCCGTTTGTCAATCGTGTCGTGCCGTGCCGGCCCGTTTACTTAAATCGTGTCGTGTCGTGCCGTTTTCTTAAATCGTGCCGTGTCGTGCCGGCCCATTTTCTTAAATCATGTCGTGCCGTGTCATTTTCAATCGTGTTGTGTCGTGCCAACCCGTTTACTTAATCGTGTTGGGTCGGACCATGCCATTTTAAGCCGTGTCGTGCCTGTGCTGGCACATCACCAACCAATTTTCATCTGGAAATATTATTGCATGGTTTGTATTTGTATTGAAATATTATTTGTAATAATTGATCAAATTGATTTTTGGCATGCTTCCCTCTCTAAGGAAATTAAAAATTATGAACTGTCCCGAATATTGAAGTGTAGTTGAAAAAGTTTTTTTTGAGCCGAGATTGGAGAGAGTGTTCTCCCCAATCCATTTAAAGGGATTGTAGAGGAGCCGGACTCACCCAACTCCTAGTCTCCTACCACCATTTTTCTTCAATTTACTCTGGGGGGAGAGAGACTCCACCATTTTCCTTCAATTTACACTGGACAGTGGGCACGAAACAACGAAACAATGTTTACTTTGACAATTTGATCGGCTACATATCAACGGAAAAGGGTACTCAATAATAGAGTAGGAGTATCTTGCTGAATTCCAAACTATGGGTAGCTAAGCTGGGTGAGTGGGTGTGTCCATGTGTGGACTGGACGATACAGATCGAAATGAAGATCTCAAATCTTGTGTCTCAAAAAATGCCAATATTTTAGATATCATATCATAATCTGTTACATAAGTGTTCTTAAATGATCAAGGCACGCCAGAAATAAGTTGGCAGCAAACAAACTTAGATAGCCATAAACTAGTCCACAAACTTAGGTAGCAATTTACGAGCCAAGTGCTTAATTAGAAGCAAAACCAACAGCTGCATATTCCAAAAGTAATACCAAACAAAAATAGTTTTTGAAAAACTAGCAGCTCCATGAACTTTTCGACTGTCTTCTAAAAAGCTGCATATCCATCAAGTGCCATTCCTAAGTTGTGTGTAGATGTTGGGACCTGAGAACCTTGTGTTGGTGCCATGTTTGGCTTCTCCCCATTCCCCTTGCTTGGCTTCTTCCTCTACCTCTTGCTCTTCCTCTTCCTCTACTTCAATCTCCCCTACATCTTCCTTTGTTTGACTCAGCACTAGTTCTAGCCAGTGCAACAATTTCACACATATATGCCAATGCACACACTTACTCATACACATATTATTCCCAAACTCCAAATAACAGGTGAAACTTGGAAGTAAAACCTACTACACAGCCCTTTTCACACACAGCAGCAGCCCCAAATAGTTGAATATCAGGTTACACTTACACGCCTAACCCAAAGGTTGGACTCAGTTTGGCTCAGATTTTCAAACATCATAGCCAACAATATATGAAATTCAAATCATAACCAACAGTTAAATGCAGTTTGAAACACCAGTAGTCCATTTTTTTCTGCCAAATGAACACCTACACACACACACTTACACACTGCTGCTGCTGCTGCACACACTCACAGCAGCAACAGCAACAGTTTCACACATATATGCCAGTGCACATACTCATTCATACACATATTATTCCCAAACTCCAAATAATAGGTGAAAACTGGAAGTAAAACCTGCTACACACAGCCCTTATCACACACAGCAGCAGCCCTAAATAGTTGAATATCAGGTTACACTTACACACCTAACCCAGAGGTCGAACTCAGTTTGGCTTAGATTTTTAAACATCATAGCCAACAATATGTAAAATTCAAATCATAACAAACAGTTGAATGCAGTTTGAAACACCAACAGTCCATTTGTTTCTGCCAAATGAACACACACACACACTTGCACATTACTGCTGCTGCACACACTCAGTACTTTGAAACACCAGCAGCAGCAGCAACCTGCACAGATTATCAAAGCCATACCATATCCACCAATATATGTCACAGCAACCTGTCCTTAGGCTTAGATCAAATATCAGCACACCTGCACAGATTAACAGTTTAATGCAATTTGAAACACCAGCAGTCCATTTGTTTGGCATGCTGTTTTCTACAGTTTAGGGTCAGATTATATCATGAATCATCATAGCCACACTAAACACCCATTAGGCCCAGATTATATCATCATAGCCATACTAAATACCCATGAGGCTCATATTATATCATCATAGCCACACTAAACACCAATTAGGCTCATATTTTATCATCATAGCTACACTAAATACCAATTAGGCTCAGATTATATCATCATAGCCACACTAAACACAAATTACGTGCAGATTATATCATCATAGCACGCACTCAGATCTTCAAAGAAAAGCACCTGGATGCGGCAACATTAAGTTACCATTTAAGGCCTTCATAAGTTACCAACACCAGCACCCCTAATCAGCATCTACATCTGAGCCCAAAAAATAATCTCTGAATTCATCTCTAGGATGGTATTTTTGAATTCCAAGACGTGCATCCTCCCAATCTTTTTGTCATATAAGACAGTCCAAAATGTCGGGAGCTAGTCTGCTCCTCCTCTCATGCAACATTCTACTACCTGCACTAAAATCATATTTGGAAGCCACTGAAGACACAGGTGGCGTTAGTAAATCACGTGCCATGATAGAAAGAATGAGAAATGTGTTTTCAATTTTTTTCCACCAAGCTAAGATATCAAATGATTGTAACTCCTCATTGGTAAGTAAATTTATCTCTAAATATTGAGTAAGTTCATATCGTGAAGAAGTTTCACAACTACTTGGCCCTGAAATCAGAAACCAAGATGGGTCATTCTCATTGTTACTTGTAGAACATGGGTCATTAATACTTGAAGAATATGGAGTAGCAGAAGCAATAGTAGTGCATGCAAATTTAAACTCATATGAAGCATATATAAGTCAACAGTGTAGTGACAATAGAAGTAGAAGGTAATGTAATTCCTAAATTCCCACCAAGCCCTTTTAAGAGCTTTTCAACACCCCTTACCTTAATCCTTGGGTCCATTACAGAAGCTACAATAAATATTGTTGACATGTTCTCGAAATATTTGTTGAATTTATCTTCCATAAACTTACAAGCAGCAACAAAATTTGGTTTCGTTTTATGACTTTTAAGAGTGTGACTCATATTATACAAGTGATTAAGCACAAGACAAGTAGTAGGATAACAAACACCTGTGCAAACTAAGGTAGCAGAATAAAATTTTTTCAAAAAATTCATAAACTCAAAAGCAATCTTCCAATCAGCTCGAGTTAAACCACCATCAGCGTGCATGTACTTGGAATTAACATAAGCATAAATTACATCAATGTGATTCCTACAAGATTTTAACATAAGAAATGTTGAATTCAAACGAGTTTTCACATCAGTTTTGATTTTTTGTTTGACGTTGTAACTTACACACAATTCTTCAAATTCTTGTTTCCTAGCTAGGGAAGTAGCAATAAAAAGAATAGCATCTCTAATAGCATAAAAACTCGAATGAGTGGATTTCATCCGACAAAATCATCCAACCAAAATTTGTCTCATAGTTCAGCCCCTTTGATTCCTAGCTCCGCCACTGCCCAAAGCACACTTTAAATGTAGTTAAGAACCCAGTAAGTAAGAACTACTCACCGGGACTGAAGTGCTCCCTTTCCAGCAAATTTTTTTTTCTCGGTAAAACGAAACTTTTATGACACTCAAAAGGATACATCGACCAGGCTCGAAAAAAGAAGGATTACACAGATACTAGTTCAAACATGAAAAACGAAACAGCTAAAACAATACGCTCCAACAGAAAGTTGGATGGCACACAGCTCACCACTCAAACAAGGTACAGTTTCATTAACTGCTTTGTATTCATACTCCAGGCCTGTACCAAACCGCAACAGTAAAAATAATTCAATCATCAGTAGAACAATGGCCCCGGTTTTGAGAAGAAATCGAAAATTTGCAAAAACAAACGGATTGATCAAACCAGAAATTAATAAGAGAGAACCTTTCAATTTGAGGCCAATCCGAACTCGGAGAGAGCAAGAACTCCGGAAGGAAGAATATAGCTTGAGCCTCTTTTGCTCCTCCACGCTACCCCCCTGATTGTGAATTGCCATGGTTAGACGATTGGTGAGTTATTTGAGTTGGTTCCAACACAAAGAGCAAGAAATACAGTGACGAAAATGTTTGAGAGAGAAAGAGAGAGAGAGAGAGAGAGAGAGAGAGAGAGAGAGATATTCACCATTGTTTCAGCGAACTTTGATTTGGGACTGCAAATTGGCTCGTTTTCAGAGACTGGAAATGCCGTAATCGCTTGGGAAAATTACCGGTAAGAGGAGTTGACCAGCCTTATTCACCACGTCATGGAATCCACTCTCCAAATCACCACCCTGATGGCACAAGGAAAAATATTCACCAACGCATGGTGTGAGAAGTTGAATTGACAATTATACCCTCCCATATATATCAGTAAAACACCCTAACACTCATTTTCCTCCCAAATCCCAATTGTCTCCTGGGAACCTCCTCTCACTGACTCTCACATCTCTCTCTCTCTCTCTCTCTCTCTCTCTCTCTCTCTCTCTCTCTCTCCCTGTAGAACAGTTCCTCTCTCTCTAGAACGGTTCTTGTTAGCGATTTGCAGTCAAATGGACTGGTGGTAGACGGTTTGGAGAAGCGGTGGAGGGAATAAAGAGTTGCGGAGTTGGACGTATTGGGTCGACGATTAAGGTTGGTTCTCGAGCATTCCCTTCGGAAGCAATGAATAGAACTAGTTTTGTACATGGAATCAGCATAGCATCTTGTTTTCTTTGTTTTTTTAAACTTGTTCAATATTTTTCCAGATGACTATTTGAAGAACTGCTCCCAACTTTTTATCTTCTTCTATGTTCCTCTCTCTCTCTCTCTCTCTCTCTCTCTCTCTCTCTCTGTGTGTCTCTGAAAAGGTAAACCCAGCAACAAATGGGGGTAAATAAACTCAACCGTCGACATCGGGACCAACAATTTCTTAGTACTTTTGCGCGGGCCGATTGTCCTCCTTACTGGCGAGATTTTGACACCGTTATGCCTATTGGATGGTTTTGTAATTGGAGAATCCCTATTGATTATCTTGGTAAATATCATCTACTTTCTTGATTTTCTTGTTTGGTTTATGAGAAAATGGAAGAAAATGAAGCAAAAAATGCATCTTGGATTTTATTTCTTTTTTGGGTACAGTGATACTTGTTTTTTATGTTTGATTTTGTGCATCGTGTCATAGGTTTTGTTTTTTTGGAGTAATATAGATTTGAATGCTTTGCTCTGTAGCTGAAGGTCGAATCTTATTCGCTAGGAAAATTTCCCAATAATGTCAGATTAAAACAAGTCTTGAATAGTTGGTGATACTTTGTTAGGTTTTATAATTATTGAATAGTTGGCGAAACTTTGTAGGTATTTTTTAGGCAAATTTTATTGAAAAAGAAGCCGTGTCGTGTGCAGTGTGCAAATGTTCGTTGTTTAGCTTGATCACTCTAATAAGTTCGGACTTGCCTTGCAAGATTGGGGTATTGTCCCATTGTTTTATACCTATCCTTAGGGGGTTGTCCCTTGTGTGGTTTAGGCTTTCCTAGGGGGCATGTCCCTACCTATCTTTTGATTCCCTTTTCTGCTGCTAGTTAGATGTTGTTACTGCTGGATACCGATTGCTGCTTCTGCCTTATTTAAGCTATGTTTTGATTTGCTTATCCGTGATTGCTATTGATTGTTGCTGCTGTTCACTGTGCCTGTTCATCTGTTACTTGCTACGTGAAGTGCTGCCGTGTCAAGTGTAAATGTCCAGTTCATGAAATTCAACCAACAAAGAAAATCCAGTGCTCATGTCCAATTCAAGTGCAAATGTCTAGTGTTGTTGTGCTAGGTCCACCCATGCTGCTGCGTTCCTATTACTGCTACTGCACACAGCCATTCCAGATTGCTTGTTTGCAGTCCAGGTCATGGACATGTTACGTTTTGAAACTTATATTGGCTTTTGAATGTGAAAGTTCTGAAGGTGCATGGAGTTCATTTACTCCAAGTTGGCATGCATTTAATGTGGTCCTTTAGTTGGACTATTTCTTGTTAATGCTTGATGTAAATTTGGGCTACAATTAGCCTTTTGTCGTGTGTTTCCTTTCCCCCTTTCTAGAGGGGATAAAAACATTCGTTAATTACATCTTTTAGCGCTATGTAGCCTTTTGGCATTGGCGTATTCATACCATACCCACACCATTTGCCTATAGGATTAGGGAATACCCGCTTGAATCGGGGCGGGGAGGTCAGAGGCAGGGATGGATCGAAAGCAACTGCCATTCCTACATAGCAACAACAAAGTTATGCAAGCATTAGAACTCTAAGTTTATGCAACACTCATGACAGTTATGTGACCACTAGAACTCTATGTTTATAAATGCAGGTTAAATAGGAGATGGTTCACCTAACTTTTCACACTTACCACATGCCAAAAAATATGATGTGGTCTTTTTACAATAAAGATATGGTCCACTAAGATATACAGTGTAGTCTTTTACCAATATGGACTTAATCTTGAAAGAACCTCCACCTAACTTTCAACGCTTACCACTTGCTAAAAAATATGACGTGCTCTTTATACAATAAACATGTGGTCCATACAGACATAGGGTGCAGTCTTTTAGCAATATAGACTTGGTCTTGAAAGAACCACCAACTTTCCACGCTTAAAACTTGGCCAAAAATATGACGTGCTCTTTATACAATAAACATGTGGGGGAAAATTACCGGCAGGAGGCGTGGACCAGGCTTATTTACCATCTGATGGACTCCACTCTCCAAATCACCACTCTCATGACACAAGGGAAAATATTCACCAAGACATGGTCTGCCAAGTTGAATTGACAATTATACCCTTCCTTATGTATCAGTAAAAAACCCTAATCCCATTTCTGTCCCAACGTTTCCCTCTGCCCCTCTCTCCGTCTCTTTGCCTCTCCCTGCCTACCATTTCTAGGGTTTTTCTCTCTCTTTCTCTCTCTCTCTCTCTCTGTGCATGGGTGGGTGGGTGGGTGTGTCAATACAATTGTTCTGATGTGTATCTTGCAGATGTTGGCGAAGAAGGTAGAAACATTAAACAAGGCAATGGAAGTTGGCCAAAAAAATGAGGAGAGAAGTAGCTGCCATGGAAAAGGAAGTTGTTACGAATTGTGATGTGTGTTAGCAATGAGCAAGATCAAAGGTTCGACGCCTCAGTGATCCCATTGAGGCTATAATGGTGTCCGGTCTCATTCATCAAGGTAAATTCTTTATTTTCCTTTCTATATTCCAATTTTTTAGGGGATTGAACTTTTGACACTCTTAAAACTTAGACATCGGCAGTTGGTGGATTTTGACTCCTAGAAAGTACTTGATATGTTTAAATGTGATTCAGCAAAAATTCTACAAGGGTAGAAAGCTGAAAATGGTCATAGAATGGGAATAATTCTGGAATCTTTTGCTTTGTTACTAGGGATTACTATTCTCAACTATTTTTGTGTGCCTCTGATCATTAGATTTGTTAAATCCTCAACCCCTCCCTCCTTTTGGAAAAATTAGGTATTGTATTGATAGAGGGGGTGATAAGCACCCAATATTATAGATATTTGGTGCATCTAGTCCTGAGTTATGTTGCTTTATTTTGCGTTTTCTTTAGTTTTTATAGTGTTTTTGCACGTAAGGTGTTTTCTTAAGTGTTTTAGGTTAACTGGAGGAACACACCATTTTTTTGTCACCAACATTGACCCATGAGTGTGCCCAAGCGCCGAAGGCCACGTTAAACGCAGCCGACAAGGCTTTTGAGGCATTTGGAGGACTGTCGGGTTGCCGGGGGATCGTCGGGTGCCAAGAAGAAGGCCAAAAGTTGGGATTCTAGAGGAATCAAGGTGGTATCGATACAAGCATTTCTGTCGTATCGATACTGGTGCAAGACAAAGGGATTGAAGAAAATGTCAAAAGATTGATGCATCGATACAATCATTTTGGTTTTATTAAATGGTGACCTTTTTATGGAGATTTTTGTTGCTTTTTGGACTTTCCACTTATGCAATACTTTCTACTTTTAGTATGTTTTAGATATTTGTGGAGAGAGAAGTGGACACGTATAAGCACCCTTCTCCACTTTATCTCATTACATAGACCTTTATGCTTTAACTCTTTCTTCCTCTCTAAGTTTTCTTCCATAGCTTTCAAGCTTTTTCAAGTGTAATCTCCTAAAAACACCTTAAGGTAATTGTTGTTCGTTAATTTCTCGTTTATTAAAGTTGCTTGTATGGACTAGATCCTTAGTAAAATCAAGTTTATTTTCGTTTCCTACAATTAAATAACATGTCTCATTATTATGCTTTGCTTTGTTCTTTAGGTACGTGTGAGTAGTTTCTTGGCTAACTTTTCAGTTAATCTTTCCCAAAGACTTGGGTTGTTGCATGGTTCTCGAACCTTCGGGCTTAAAAGCATGGTTTTGTGAAATAAGAGCTGATCTTGCATTTTTTGTCTTAACTAGAGGTGTTAACTCCTTGGCATACCTTTTAGTCAAGCGATCTTGGCACGCAGTATGCCGAGAGCTCGTGGCCTCTTACGTGGAAAGAACCACCAACTTTCCACGCTTACCACTTGCCCAAAAATATGACGTGCTCTTTATACAATAAACTTGTGGTCCATACAGACATAAGGTGTAGTCTTTTACCAATATGGACTTGGTCTTGAAACAACCTTCACCTAACTTTGAACCTTACCACTTGCCAAAAAATATAACGTGCTCTATAAATAATAAACATGTGATCCATACAGACATAAGGTGTAGTCTTTTAGCAATATAGACTTGGTCTTGGTCTTGAAAGAACCATCAACTTTCCACGCTTACCATTTGCCCAAAAATATGACGTGCTCTTTATACAATAAACATGTGGTCCATACAGACATAAGGTGTAGTTTTTTACCAATATGGACTTGGTCTTGAAAGAACCTCCACCTAACTTTCAGCAATAGACTTGGTCTTGAAACAACCTCCACCTAACTTTGAACGCTTACCACTTGCCAAAAAAAATGACGTGCTCTTTATACAATAAACATGTGGTCCATATAGATATAGGGTGTAGTCTTTTAGCAATATAGACTTGGTCTTGGTTTTGAAGAACAATAAACTTTTCATGCTTACCACTTGCCCAAAAAATATATCGTGTTCTTTATACAATAAACATGTAGTTCATATAGACATAGAGTGTAGTCTTTTAGCAATATAGATTTAGTCTCGTGTAAATTAAAATTTGGTCATTAAAGATAAAAAGTGTAGTCTTTAGGAACCATAGACTGTCTTTCATGATGGTGTAATAGAAAGTTTTTTGTATCTTTTTAGTTACCCTTCTTGGCCCAAATAAACTTGGTTGAGGTTGAATGGAGGATAGGTCCCATTGGGGAGACGTAAAAGGCCGACAAAATACGTAATCCCTACATAATAATTTAAACTGAATAGGTCAACAAACTACATAATCCGTACATAATAATTTAAACCAAATGGCCCAAAAAAATACACTTATCACTTGCCAAAAAATATGACTTGCCCTTTATACAATAAACAGGTGGTCCACACAGACACAGAGTGTAGTCTTTGGGTAATATGGACTTGGTCTTGGTCTTGAAAGAACCACCACCTAACTTTTCACACTTATCACTTGCCAAAAAATATGACTTGCTCTTTATACGATAAACATGTGGTCTACACAAACATAAAGTGTAGTTTTTGGACAATATGGACTTGGGCTTGGTCTTGAAAGAACCACCTCCTAACTTTTCACTTATCACTTGCCAAAAAATAAATTGCTTTTTATACAATAAACATGTGGTCCACACAGACTAGAGTGTAGTCTTTGGACAATATGGACTTGGTCTTGGTCTTGAAAGAACTACCACCTAACTTTTCACTTATCACTTGCCAAAAAATGACTTCTTCTTTATACAATAAACATGTGGTCCACACAGATAGAGTGTAGTCTTTGGGCAATATGGACTTGGTCTTGGTCTTGAAAGAACCACCACCTAACTTTTCACTTATCACTTGCCAAAAAATATGACTTGCTCTTTATACAATAAACATGTGGTCCACAAAGATATAGAGTATTGTCTTTTAGTAATATGGACTTGGTCTTTATCTTGAAAGAACCACCACCTAACTTTTCACACTATTTACTGTCTACGCTCAAATTCTATCTGATGTAGAAGTGCCATATAGTTACCATATTTTGTGTCTATGTAGATGTGCCACAATAATGCCTCAACTGAAAGCTGGTCTGTTAATTGGTAGTTATGGCCTATGTGGCCAACAAACTGTTAGCTAACCTACCTTGAATGGCCCCCCTTGGCTTGTATATGGTGTAACTTATTTTCATAGAGAGAGCAATTTAATTTCCACAAGTGGCAACTTTAATTCATAGAAGAGCAACATATGTGGATTGACAGAGCAACTATCTCGGGTAAGAAAACATAAAGCTGTTGTATAGATCCAACAACGATACTACCGCAATTTAGAATTATTGAAATGAAATAAAATACAATTACTCCTATTCGTCATCAGAATAATCAGATTCTTCGGGGTCAGATGCATACTGTGGATCCCTATTAATTCCTCTAATAGACTCTCTGGGGTCAAAGCCGTCCTTTTCAGCTTCCCTCACTTTCTTGACTATCAGGCCTTGACAGATTAGTCGCCTGCACATTGCATTAATCTCGACCTGTAGCCTTTCACATACATCGTTATGGAGACGGTTTGGCCTTCTTCCGGCCATCATCTGCGCTGACCGTGCTTTAGGCACCTTGACTAGGTACTTACGATATTTCGCTTCCAACTTGTTCCTCTGTACAAACATATTAGGCCAGTTAAGTAAATCAGCGGCTTCATCCTTAAATGAAGATTGGTTTCTGTCTAGTTTGAAATAAGCATCTTCACTTGCATCGTATTGCAGCAAAGGTTCGAAAAATTTTCGTTTGCCACGCCTATCGTATATAGCAAGCGTATAGTCCAATCTAGGAAGGAGACATTGATGTTCACGTGGACTTATCGTTGCCGGTGGCAGTTCACTGCCTGTCCTCGGCCACTTATGAAATGAATTGCGCGACATGACCCCGTGGTACCCACGTATATGGTTTACGGGCAAATCATCACGAGTTCTTGCTTTGCTATCGGCGAACCAAGCATCCATAACAGAAAGCTGTGAATGTCGATGATCGTCCCCTTCATCCGTCTCACTTGGTAGTCGGAAACGACAGAAATGGGAGTTATTCGGTAGATCAACAGGTGGGAGGTGTACTGGTGGCACTTGGATTGGTAATCCACCATATTCGTCTATTGATCGTTCCACAACTTCCCCGTTTGTGAGAACTCTCATACTTCTTGTTTGAAGTAAATGATGCAGTTCTTGATCTTCTGCCAAACCAAAGGAAGGCCGGATGTTCGGATGTTGAACAGGTGGGGGTGTACGTGTACGTGCCCGTGTACAAGAACCAGAACTCTTTCCCTTTTCTAGTCTTCTTCCAAAAGGACAGCTTGGATCCATATCGTAATTGTTTTGAATGCTTCATCAATGGCTGAGTAAGTATGTATATAGACAGGTAAATTAGTTATTATGACCTTTCACTGCCCCCCTTGTCGTGTATATGATGTAACTTATTTTCATTGCCCTCTTGTCGTATATATGGTGTAACTTATTTTCATATACATGGTAACATATTTTGCACATCAAAGGAAATCATTCGCACGGTTCGTGCATTTGTATATGTTCACGATCTAGACATTGTTGTGCTTGTAGGGGCGCCCAACATTGAACAGCGCCATAAGAAGTTTGGTCCCTTAGGTCACATGCGATTTATCAACGTTCACCCCATGGAGATGTGTTTTGGTCACATACAAGAGCTATAACTTTGAAATGAAGCCTCATTGGCATGATGGCAATGGGTTCGATGCTATTATTAGTTTGACAATATTAGTTTGATGCCTTACCAGTTGGAACCTTACCATTTTGTACAATATTAGAGGTCATATAATACAACAAATATGACACTTTATCTATTCCTCAAACATCAACCAGATTATATGTTCTCATTTCAATGTCGAAGTCATTTGGCATGTTTCTCCCTTACAGTTGTCACACATAGACCATGGCAACAATTCAATCACAGATGCATTACATTCCAGTATAATAAGAACCTAATAAGAATAAGTCTCTTACATTCAACAAAATTCAAAGTGAGACAACAGCAGTTCAATTGGATTGTTTACAACAATGTAGTACACCTTTTCTATATCAAAAAAACAATGATACTATAGTGAACTTTATACTCAATATCTTAAACCCACAAATCAATCCTATCAAGTTTACTTACACAAACTTTGTACCAAGCATCTCAAAACCACAATATTAAACCCACAACAAGATTAAGAGAACTTTGTACCCAATGTGTGTAAAACCGCCTAAGAACACAATTGTAAAACATTAAGTTTAGAGTTGTTCGATGCATGTGGATCCGTATAGAGATGACCCCGATAGCCAAGTCCTTGAACATCCGTCATAGGCAATGTTCTCCAAATTGAAGAGGGGGTTGACGAAGGACCATCACTAAAGGCCTTTGCCCAAATATGGCCTCTCGAGCAAGAAAATCGGTAGAAGTATTTGCTTCTCGCCAAGCATTCCCAGCTTTGGCTAGCCAAACTTCTAATTACATAAGAGGTTCACTTAATAACCTCTTACAAAACGCAAAAGAAAGACAACCTCGAACACATAACTAAGCGAAAAATATGTATGATTACTGCAGGTAATGAATACAGTCCATAGCTGAGAGCAAAAGCCATAAGAGGTTCAGATGAATCAATAGCATACTTCTGTTGCTCTTCCAATACCTTTAGCTTATGAAGAGCAAGAAGCAAAGCCTGCTACTATAGAACGGAAAGAGATTTTAATTAGCAAATGCAAGAAAATGAAAACCCTGTAAAAGAAGAGTATGATAGTTACACATTCAGACTAAATGAGTAAAGTTACACATTCAAACGGATACACCAACAGGCTCACAGCACCAAAACTTTGATACGTTATATTTTCTGCCATTCACATTATATTTTCTCTTCCTTTGGATACAGAATTGTTTAATACGTTATCACAAAATAAAGTGAATCATTTAACTTAGCTTGCAGAGTACAAATTAGTTGAGCTAGCATTTCCCATCTCAATCCAACATACAATATCAATCAAATGCTCGTGACTCAAGAATCAAGATATTGTATGTTTATATAACCACCGTGTCATATATTAACATCCAACATGAAGCTTACTTAAACATTTCAACAAAGCTCAGAGTCTCATCAATGGTAGATTAGACACAAAACCATCCATTCCATCTGAACCAGGTGTCTTTTCATGCTCCACATTTGGATCCACCTCCTATAAATCCCAAACCAACCCATCGAAACTTGAAGCTTAATAACATGAAATAGAAGTGAACTTCATGACATAGGGGGAAAAAATGGAACTGTACTTAGGATGAATGTGCCATTAAAGAGGGAAAGATGTGGGTAACACCGAAACCATTCTCCCCATCTCATACACCAGGACCAAGAGTAACATCTCCTCCTTGGGTTCCCTGACTTTCATGTTCCTTGACGACTACAAAGATCGAGTCTCGATAAAACTCCCACATAGTATTGAACAACCAAAAGTTTCATACCCAATCAATAAAACGGAAGCAAAGGAACACAATTCATTAATTGCTGAAGACAATGCAAAGCAAACCTAGGACTTTGGAAGAGAAAAAAAAGAAAGAAAGACAACATTCAACACTATGTCTTGTCACGAAACCTTTTCTTAATTGTATATCTATGATATTGGTAACACAAAAAAACAAAACCTTAGGCTTGTTCTGTCACGAGACAAAACATTTTCGGATGCAAGATATTTTTCAGGTGAAAGATTTCACCCAAAAAATGTACTTGCTTGATATACTTCAAGGCATTTGGTTTGAATCCTCAAAATACTTAAAAGTTGAATGGGGTTGAAGGAATGTTTTTTCTCTTTTGGTAATGCCAAGGTGTCTAGGGCCATCTTCCGCACACATCAGATTGATCCCTCTATATAGTTCCTCCCCAACTTTTCACACACCCCAAAAATTGTTGGCAAGGAGAATTGGGCTAAAGGAATGTTGATATTACATCCAAAATAGATCCACAAGGAATTGCTTAAGGGCATTCTATGCTCAGCACAACCTATGGATTTCACCTCCATGGCTAAAAAAACAAAAACAAACTCACCCTATTGAAGTTTTAATCACAAGTCATGAACAATGTTCATTAAAAAAAAAAGAATCTTCGACCCAAAAAAAATAGAATCCTCACTTCATGTTGAACCAAAGACTGAAAATCGAGTAAATATTTTCAATCAATATTTTAATTCGAAGCAAAGCCTAACATCGAATATTTACTCTCCAAAGTATACTACTGACAGTTTCATCGTTCTGTTTGGTTTTCCTAATCTGATAACAGCATCACACAATTACCCAAACCCTTCGTTTGATTACCAAACTAAATTATGAAAAAGTGAACAGAACAAAACGATAAATTTTACTGTCTAGCAAAGAAAGATAGAACTCAAAATTAGGGCATGCAAGGGAAATCAACAAAATCGAAAGTACAATCAAAATTAGTGCTGAGAAGAGAAATCAACAGAATAAAACAAAAAAACTCTCACAATTAGCGCTTAAAAGATAAATTGATAGAATCAAAGAAAGATTCGAATTTACCATTCTTTGACCTTAAAACATGAGATTCAAGTATATCGTGATTCGATTTGTGGACAAACAACGAACTCCATGATTCGATTTCGAAAAACTCTGTACTCTTCAATTTCAGGTAACCTTCATGAGAGAGAGAGAGAGAGAGAGAGAGAGTGTGTGTGTGTGTGTGTGTGTGTGTGTGTTCTGGAGATGAGAATTATTTGATGGAGGGCAAGGAATTATAACGCCATGTTTTTTGTAGTGTGGGTTCTTTTTTCCTCTTATCAGGCGAGAGATCTTTTAGGGTGGGAAGAATTGAAGGAGGGGCAAATGAGTCTTCTCAAGTTATGCTTACCATGTATTGGGGATAAAAATAGGAGACACCATGTGTTGGTGATTTGGAGAGTGGAGACCATTGAAGTGGTACATAAAGCCATGGCCCTCCACCTGCCGGTAATTTTGCCTAATGGCTTTTGGAACTCGTGGGGAAAAAACCAAAAGTAGATTTTCTTATCTTACCCAAAAAAATAAATGAAGAGGATAAAGTAAGGGTCCGTTTGGTTTTCTTATTTTGCTCTTATTTTTTTCTTTCTAAACCAAAAAAGGGGAGAGAAAAAAATTTAATTGGAACTAGTAACAAGAATGAGAAAAGGAAGAGAAAATGATTAAGAAGGAAAATGCGGTGAAAGTTGATAGAAAATTTTTACTATTTGTTCTTTACATTTTCATGTTTCTTCTCTTTTTGCCACAACCAACCAAGCAAGAGAAGGGAGATTTTTAAATTTTCTCTTCTTTTCTTCTTCTTCCAAAAGTTCCAAACACAGAAAGAAAAGGGAAAGAAAAAAAGAACTTTTTTTTGTTTCTTAAATTAAGATGACAAATGAAAATTTCTCTCATAATTCGGCTCCTTTGACTCCTTGCTTCGCTACAGCCCAAATCACACTTTAAATGTAGTTATGAACCCAGTAAGTAAAAACTACTCACCAGGACTGAAGTGCTTCCCTTTCCGCAAATTAACTGCTTTGTATTCATACTACAGGCCTATACCAAACCGCAATGGTAAAAATAATTCAATCATCAGTAGAACAATGGTTAGGGTTTTGAGAAGAAAAGTTTGGTTGATCATCAGTAGTAAACAGTTACCACGCAAATTGATGGGAGATGTCATTAATTGGACCAACTTGGTACGAAATGCAACGTCCAAACTGCCATCAATCTAATTTTTTTCGTTAAGTTTGGCTAACAGAAGTCATCAATTGGACCAATTTGGTACGAAAACCAAACTTGAAGGTCAAAAGAGTTGTAATTGATACTCGAAGGACGAAAATGAAACTCGGGTGAAATTAGGAGGACCATTTCCATAAATTTCCCTAAAAATAATCAATTTCAATAATTCAACCATTTGGGGATAATAACGGAAGCTACCCCACGGGATTAGCTCACCCCATGACTTATCCACCAAACCCCTCCAAAATCAATATTTGGGCGCCTTTATGGACTCACAAAACACTGATCCAGCCAAGAACAACATATATGTAAAAAATTATTCCTCAGTCGTCATTAATAAATACTATATCTATCCCAAAATATTTATCCGGTCTGCACAATGAGAACGTAAAAATAATTCAAGTTTTGCAGGAAAAATTTAAATTTTTTTCAACAATTTGCTAGATATTGACGAGTTTTTTTAATTTATGAAAAAAGATTGAATTTTTTCTTAAAAAGAAATGCATATTTTTAGTCCTTGTTTTGTGGACCGGACAAATATTTTGGAACAGAGATAGTATTATCCAACCAAAAAGTGGTAAGTGTCACGAACTTAATTAATACCGTACATGTGAACCATGTATTTCAGTGTATATTAGAGCTATGTGAACTGTGTGGTGGGTTATGTAAAGTGTGTAGTGAGGCTATGTGAATTGTATTTTAGTATGTGTTGAGGTTTTGTGAACTATGTCATGAGCTATGTGAAGTGTGTGGTGAAGCTATGTGAACTATTTATTTTAGTGTGTAGTGAGATTATGTGAACTGTATATTTTCGATTATGTGAATTGTGTGATGGGCTATGTGACCTGTGTATTAGTGTGTGGTGAGTCTATGTGAACTCTGTATTTTCCAGTTCACATAGTCAATTCTCATAAACAGATTTCATAGCCAGTTCACGTAGATAGTTTTCATAGAAACAGTTTTTATAGACACGGTTCTCATAGAGATAGTTCTCATAAAGATAGTTCTCATAGGGATAGTTCTCATAGCCAAGGGTATTTTTATCCAAATTAATATGGATCAGGACTATTTTAAAAAGATTGGGTAGAAATAAATGTAAAGGATTATTTTTAAACCAAAGCTAAAAAAAGGGTTGGGATCTAAAATCCCCAAATTTAAACTACGGATCTTGCTTTGTTTGGTTGACAGTTTAGTTTAATTTAGTTTTGGTAGTAGGTAGAGAGAAAGAGAAATAGGGTAATTGAAGAGAGGGGTAATAATTGGAGAGAGATAGAAAGAAATGAAAAAGTAATAATTGGAGAAATAAAGTAATGATTGGAGAAAGAAGTAGAGTAATGATTGTAAAACTAAACTAAAATGGGAACCAAACACAACTTGGCCCTCAATTCCCAAACACCTTGAAGTTTGGAGGTGACCTGATCTCAACACCCACCCACCCCCCCGCGGCGCTCTCTCTCTCTCTCTCTTTCTCTCTCTCTCTCTCTCTTTATGGTTTCTTCATCTTATGCGGTTATGATCGAATTACTTGAACCTGCCCTGCCCGATTCATTGAGAAAAAATCCGCCGCGAAGCCATGAGTTAGCATAATCATGGCTAACCATTTTGCTTACTGTCTTTGATTCCTCTTTTGTTGTCTTGTTTGGTTTAATTTTGGTGTAGTACTAAACTTGGGATGAAAATGTCAACATCTTACATTGATGTCCTCTTTATATTTGTTGCCTTCACATATAAAATATACTGTAGTACACAGACCGTATTGAAAATCTGAAGTTATGGACTATGGGAGACCATATCCAGACCACAAATACAAATTTTAATCTTCAATTTGAGCGCGAAAGCTCAAGCGCAATAATAAAGAAGGCAAATTTGGTTTGAATTTCAAGTCGACACAATCAAATTTGGTTTGAATTTATCCTTGCTAAGTCTATTTTTATTTTATTTCTTGATGCTTAATGCTTAATTTTTGTGTTGTAGGTATTTTGAAGAATATATTGGAATACATTCCAGGTCATAGCTAGAGGTACAAGAATTGAGCCTTAAAAATGTTCCAACTGTGCACGTGATTGTGAAGGCGTAATTGATAGCAGAGGAATAGAAGTTGCACATGTTTTATGGTAGGCCCAAAAGGGTTACTAGTACATGTTATTTTGACCTTAATCTTGGACTAAGTAAAAGAATTGGACCTAATGGAGTAATGGGCATGGCCCACAACTCTACTGAGGAGGAAAATAGGTTATAAATAGGGCTTTGTCTTGGACCAAGTAAAAGAATTAGACCTAACGGAGTAATGGGCATGGCCCACAACTCTACTGAGGAGGAAAATAGGTTATAAATAGAGCTGCAATCAATCCGAGCCAAGTTTTAGCATGTTCGGGCTCAGCTCGCAAGAATAAAAATGGGCTTGAACTCGGCTCGAGCTCGAATTGAGCTACTAAATCATGGCTCGAGCTCAAGTCGCACCTCAATATTGAAGCTCGAGTTCGGCTCGAGCAAACTCGGTAATCCCATGCGGGAGGCACGGCTTAAGAAGAACTGGGTTGGGTGTTGTACTTAAAGAAGAACATTTGTACAACACTTATCAAATTTTCCGATGTGGCTCGAGCTCAGCTCGCACCTCAATATTGAAGTGATTTTGGGTGTTTTGTTAACGCCTATAACGATATCGAACGAAGCTCATTTTTTACAGAGACCTTAAACGACATATTTTGAACAAAATGAGCGGCTCCGATCATCTTTTTGCGACCCGAGCCGGGAGAAAATGGAATCTGTGCACAGCTCACCAGTCTGCCATTTCATTTTCTGGTTTCCTTTGAGTTTTCCTCAATTTTCTGTTTCCCCACCAAATAAAATCTGTCAGCTGGCCCCACCACTGCTGCCATATTCAGTAATTCTCCAAAGCCCTTTGATTGAGACATATAAAAGTCAGATTATTGCAACTCCCATCCTCATATAGAAGGAAAAAATATGGAAACAAATTTCTTAAGGCCCCGTATCACTAAGATTTTTATGTTAGCTCTCTTTCCTTTGAGTTTCCCTCAACTTTCTTTTTCCCTTCCAATTAAAAATCTGTCACCTTCTTGATTGTGACATATCCCTTTAAGGTTCCTCCTATTAATTTGATGAGTAAGGCTACAGTTCTCGACCGAAATCCCGACGCCGCGCCGGGCCCGCTCCGGCCACCGGACGGCTGATCGGAGCCGACCAAAAATTCTAAAAAAAAACCGAGTGGGTCCACACGAGAATCAACGGCGTCCGATGTGTGTAGGTGGTCGATCCAAACACTCCATTTTTTTGTATATATCAGTTGTCCGGTGGCCAGAGCGGGCCCGATGCGGCGTCGGGATTTCGGTCGGGAGTTCCCCGTCGGGATGCTCAGACTTTCTGTAATTTGATTCCCCACCAGTCTGCCATTTCATTTTCTCTCTCACTCTCTCTCTAATATCCATTTCATTTAATCAAGAATTCTTCTCCTCCCCGTTTTAAGAAACCACACAAGATTCTTAGAAAATGACTTGGTATGTCGTACAGTATCAAGTTAAAATATTCCCTTGTTTACCGAAAAAAAAAAAAAACCCCCCAAATCCTTACATTTTAGATTCCAAAAAATAAGATGATTTTATGATTTTTTCGCAAAAAAATTACAATTTTACTTACCATACAAATTGAATCAACATTTCCATTTAACATGATTAAAGTGATTCAAGAATAACCCCAAAATGATTTAGATCGCTGCAGTAGTTAGCATTTTCCTTCTTTTTTTTTTGCCTTTTCCCATTCATTAAACCTAATATACTTTATCTAAATTGGGGGATGGTGTTGTACAATGGTGTGCGCAGCACCATAGTACACACCTCTGAGTCATCGGATCGTGCATCCGACGGTTTGAATCTCATCTCGACAATAAACAACTCTCAATCGTTGGTTGCCGAGATGAGATCCAAGTCTCAAATGCACGATTTGACAGTTTTGAAGTACACGGCACGGCACCTCATTGCATAGCACCAACCTAAAGGGACTTGGGGCAACTAAGGTGTTTCCCAACGTTAGAAACCAAAAATGTAGGCAACTGAGGCGTTTCCACTTTGCCAACAATTTTTTGGTTGTCTTTATTAAAAAAAATTGCATATGTTAGTTTTGTGACAAACTTTTATACATTCAAGAAAAAGCTCAAAAAACTTTTTTTTTGGTTTGTCTTGGATATTTACCAAAATTCTTGTGTAAAAGTAATAAATTTTTATTTTTTCGATTTATCTCATCGAGACGAACGCTTAATACATAAAAATTTGACATAGAACCAACATACGTGGGAAAAAATTGAATAATGACAAAACTAAAAATTAAACTGTTGTCAACAAGTTACTGGAAACGGTCAGTTTACTATATGGTCTACGGGATTTGTAAACAACGCGAAGGGCTAAAAAAGCAATAGAGTATTCACATGTTTAAAGTGTTTCAGTCCCAAACAAAAGCCATGTTTAAAGACCTTATATTAAGCTTTAAACAGAAGGGCAAGAATTGAATATAGCAGCACATAAAGATTTAAACATCTTAACTTCTAACCAGAATACTAAAACCTCTTTATTTCACGGTACAATGAGCAAGCTGAACTTCAGGCAACAATATAATACTCCGTATGTTCTAAGACAATAAACACAACTTTAGTTTATTCTGTCATAATTCTCAAATAGGCGAAGCTTGGTGGAACAAAGTCTGCTAGCATCGTAACAGCTCTGCCCGAAATCTTGCTTCATGGGCTTCACCTTGACAATTCAATCCATTTTGCTGGCAACCAAAAAAAAAAAGGAACAAGAGAAAGTAGGAAGATTCAGTACAAAAACTCAACAAAGCCATCTAAATATTGACTGACATCAAAGCCTCAAAACCACCACTGGACTTACAGGCCAAGTGGTACCTGCTCCTATGCCGACATTGGCGTTAGGGCCTTATTACCAAGTCCCCTTGCGTCTTGTAAAATGAGAACACCAAGCATAGCAAAACACTAGAACTCCAATGCTTAGGCTGTGTTTGGATTGTGTGCGGGGATCTAACAAGGGAAAGCAAAATGATAGGGGCCAAAACAATCGTGGTTAGCTTCTTCACTACATTAGCCCCTTCATAATTTCCTCTACCTCTCCATCCCCACAAAATCCATGATCCTACCACAGGCTTAGTGGTCAAGCATACAATGACAAGTACTTTCATATTCCTCAGTTACCTCAACTCAACACCTAAACTGGTGTATCCGGCTGGTTTTCTGGCGTAGAATCTACGAAGGCAGGTAGCTGATTGTATGCCTCATTCAACCTAGACAAAAGAGGGTACGGAGTCTGCAAAAAGACCAACAAGAAATTTGAAACAGTAGCAGATAAAGATAAATAATGATAAGAAAGCATCAATGTCACGTAACAAGCAGCTAGGGAACAAGCAGTAATTTCATGCACAGTGAGGTCAGTGCACATATAAGAGAGATAGAGAGAGAGTCATTGCACAGAGAACAAATCCTAAGGAGATAAAGCACCATTTGAAATCAACGGTGAGAGAGAGAGTCATTGCACAAAGAACAAATCCTAAGGAGATAAAGCACCATTTGAAATAAAAGGTGTTCCAAGTTCATCAGAGGAAAAACTTAGAAGCAGAAATTTAAAATAATGTTGCACATGTATGTATAGATGCAGATTCTTTCTATATCACTGTCACAATCAGGAACGTCGACTATATATTAGACATTTAAGTGTTGGCACTGTCTTATTAAACATTTGATGGGGAAGATAAAAATAGCTTTAAACAATCCATTGTACAGAATCTGGGATCACCATAAACTACAATTCCTATACACCAAAATCAAGCATCAGATCCACAAAAGAAAAGAAGAGAGCAGAGATAGTTCACAGCCCACCAATATGGATTGCTCCCTTTCTTCCCCACCTTTCTCGGGGAAATAAGGACGCTAGAACTTCTACATGCACATTATAACATTGAAACATAAATCACAACAAATTAACTTGGTCATGAGATAAAGGATTGGCGTTACCATATCAAGACTGAACCTTTTGATTGCTCCATAAAGCTGAGGTGCTATAAAGCAATCTGCCTGTAAGTAAAAGCAAAATTATATTACATAGCATGTGAAACAACAAAATTTCACGGTGGGTTAATAAATCATTAAAAACTTCTGAGACATAGGCAATGCCCCCTTGAGCATTGATAATCTAATAAGTACTCAAACTAAAGCAATGCACAACTAAAGTTTTTGAATCAGGTGTCGTTCCATGCAAAAAATTGCTACAGTATGAAAAGTAACATTGTCATGTTAAATCCTAGTAGCTGGACCGATATTTGGTACAATTCCTGCTTTGGGACTACTGACCCATGGGTCTAGTTCATAATTGTGTTTAGACTGTGGTTCAAATAACATTCTGAGTTCATATTTACAAATCCAGTTTGCCACTAGAAACTAGAAAGGGTTTAGGTTGGTTTGAAGAGTCCATCCATTTCCAGAGCTGTTGTACAGAGACACAATCTGGATCCTAACAGAAAAGATTTGAGAAAGAGTTATATGTGCCCATTTACACTATGCGGTTCTGAACATCCTTTCCTGTGTTGAACACAGATAGCAGGGAAGAAACAAACCAGATAGACTTCATCTCCAGTGGCATATTTCCCAGCATAGTCATGTAACAACTTCTCAAGTGCTGCAACATGTGTACATGGAAATCAGTTGAAATTCAACAAAATTTTCTAAGTAACCCTATTCATATCACAGCAACTCAAGACTTATAAGCAGTCAGTGTTTGCCCAGAAATTCAAACAGGCAAATGATTTGCCCCCAACTCAAAAGTCAAAATGGCATTGTATATGGTCAAGGATTAACAAGAAGATAAAAGTATTATTGACGATGCAGAATACAAATTGATACTTACAAAAACATAATAAGCCTAAATAACACAAATAGACAACATATTTTTTACAGGGCCTACCAGTAGATCAATCTCTCACACATACCAATCAATGGGGAGTCGAAGACATGCAAATGGTGCACTTCCCACACTCCACTCCTCCCATCCAGAGATAATACTTATCTTGTAGGTAATGTGTGTAGAGAAAAATAGAGTAGTGATTGGAAATAGGGTAATGATTGAAGAGAGATAGAGAGAAAAATGAGAGTAATGATTGGAGATAGGAGTAATGAGTGGAGAGAGAAATAGGATAATGATTAGAATCCAAAACCCTTAACCGAACTAGGTCTTAATGAATTAACTAATACTAGCTTTGACAGTTCAGTAAGATTGATTGATGCAGTCTCGCTGAGTGTGTTGATACAATCATTTTAAAACACCAGAACTTATTTGCCCGTGTCAAAAAAGCGGTTTGTACATCCTCACGGCATAAATAAAGTTGCTTACATTAACTAGGGCATATGTTGTAGGGCCAAAAAACATTAGTGCAGGACACGATATCCATAGTACTGGAGCTGCTGGATCATGTGTGAGATCAACCGAGATCAATTGCAGTCAACTTTCACCTTTTCATCCTGAGATGCTGCTTAAAGTAGGTTTACGAACACTATGTGAACAGTAAGGGCTTCTGGTCAAGGAGAACATGGACATTTAAGGAGATAACAAGGTCAAATCGACCAGTTCAAGTTCTATTTAATGGGCATTTAAGGAGATAACAAGGTCACATCTACCATTTCAAGTTCTCTGTATTACTGACAGGTGATGATGCTAATGACTAATTTCAGCGCCGAAAATTTTCACATCAAAAGATACTATTTTCCAGCTTACACTAAATGTGTTCAAGACTTCATCTCAGTACCAAAGCGGTAGAATGCAATCATTTCGTAGCTTCTAAATCTGTTTATAAATAGGCCAGACTGTAGAAAGGCAGTTCTGGACTTAAACTAAATTTTAAACCATTACCAGATTTATCTAAGAGAGATCCCAGCATATGTTCGTACTATTGGTTTAATAAAATGTCCTGACACTGAAGGGAGTTAAAGAAGAACAATATGCACAAAGAAATGCATTTCGTAGAATGGAAGAAATGGGTAGGCACCTAACAATGTAATATATATCACACGAAGCTAATACAAATGGAAAAACATTCATTGGCATGAGAAAACATTAAAAAATAAAATCTTCATCCAAACTGGTACGACAGATTTATCTAATTGAGAAAAACTCCCCAAATTTCGTCAACAGGAAATGCTTACCTTCTAGACCTTTCCCAATATGATTCCTAGCCCAAACATACTGCTCATCTGGATTAACTTTCTCCGCAATATACTTCTGCATATTGAAAGGCAGGAGGGAAAGAAAGGCACTTATCGTACTATCCTTAAAACAATGTGATGAAAGCATTATACAGATTTCAACAATGAAACACTAATCTAAGAACACTGGCCCTGCTCCATTACTCACCAACACAGATAGGTTCTGAAGAGGTTGTATACTTGAAGAAACAATATTTGCAGCCTATAGCTCAAATTAATAATTCATTGAGGGTTAGTCCAAGGAAGTAAAAATAGGATGAAATGATGACAAAGTAAAAACAACCGATATAGTTCAGAAACCAAAAATGGTACTTCAACTTGAACAGGAGTTCAAAAAAAGAGGGAAAAGTTACATGGGATGTGTGGTAGAAATCAGTCAACTCATAACAGTGGAGAAATGCAATAAATTTCCAATACAATTTGGGATTTGAACACGTGGTTTAAAAAAAAAAAGGGAACAATCACAAAACCCCTGGCCTCCAAAATGGAAAGGAGTTACACTTTTTTTTTTTTTATCCATTTTGTGTTTCATTTTGTCTTGCTTGGTCTAGGCAACACCAAAGTGGATCACGTCTAAGTGAGAAACCAAGTACGGAAGTACCAGTAGGACCAGAACATCTGTTTTCTGCTGAGTGGAGTTCAAAAAATTTCTATGTTCTTTACTTCGTGGTTCGTGATTGAAAAAGTCAATGGACTTCATTTTACTCCTCAGTCCTCACAAGAACAAAATCAAGTGGTCTGACATTTCATTTGACGGTACCATTGTTCAAAAGAACACAGGGAGCTTCCGAGGAATATCCTTGTGGAAACTAACTCCATCACGGGTAACTAATTTGGCCAGTATCGTCTCAATTTGTCTCTGGAGGTATCCATACCCCACTTGTGACGGACTGGTGAATACAACAATCTACGAGGTGCCCTCAAGAAAACAGCTCAGAAAAACTGATAATAAGTTAAATGACCTGTACCTGGTAGTTGATTGCTCTTCTCTGAAGATCACGTGGCAACAGTGGATGTTGAGGATATTTCTCTTCCAGATACTGCAAATCATAAAGAACGTGTTGAAAAGTTCGAAGATGGCATTACAACCATTTGCAATACCACTGACATGAGGTGAAGAGGTTAAATGCCCAAGCCACTCACCAAGAAGATTGCAAAAGAGTCAGAAACTACAATGTCCTCATCCACCAACACCGGCACATAACCAATTGGATTGAGCTTTGTAAACTCTGCAACCAAGGGAAAAAAATCGATCAATAAAGCTTAAAAGAATAGTCAAAGCAATATCGGGCACCGATAACATTTGTGTCACAGGCCTGCAGTTGCAAAATATGAATCCATGTGGCAGGATTTGAATTATGTAAACCCAACCTTAACATTATGAAAGAAACTGTTTTCCTTTTCAAACCCAACCTTAACATTATGAGAGAGAACAATTGGTTCTAACAGTAAAGACAGAGAAATTCGGTAGAGAGTGCAAAAACCAAAAATTGAAACAAAAGGGTTTCTCATAGACAATTTGAAGTAGAGAGAGGCTTTTGTTATTGGGAAAATGACGGCTAAGGACATGTTTTGATAATTAATACCCGCCAAGGACATGCTAAGAACATTTGTTAATGCTGAAAATGTCATTGGTGGGTATTAATTATCAAAACATGTCATTGGCCGTCATTTTCCCTTTTTTATTTTTACCAGCCATGTATGACAAGACAAGACCTACATAGTTTTGGCAGATATTCATACAAAGAAAGTAAATACAATCTTCATTTTGAGCACGCCAAATCATGATGAATTATGTGTAATAATGATATAGAATGCCATCGGCCGATATGATAGAAACAATATTTCAGTATTTGTTTTTGGTAATTAAACCATTTTATTGAAAAACATTTCAAGATCAATCCTTTAACTCATCAAAATTGTTCCATAAAAACTCGAATGAGTGGATTTCATCTAGCAAAATCATCCAACCAAAATTTCTCATAGTTCGGCCTCTTTGATTCCTGGCTCCGCCACTGCCCAAAGCACACTTTAAATGTAGTTTTTTTTTTTGGTAAAAGAGATTTTATTACCAAAAAGGAGACAAGATACAAAAGGAAACAAAGGGGCACACCCCTGAACACAATGCCAAAAAAAAAAAAAACAGACCCAAACTAAACAAAAAGACACAGAAACCTAGGCTATACAGACAGCTCAAAGCAAAATTTTCCCAGAAATATTCCAGGCTTTACAAAGGGCTCGATTAACACTATTGCTGCCCACTTTTTGCCAAGAACAGACTCTATCGCGAACATCAAGAACAAGCTGCTCCATAGTGCCTTCAAGATTAGGGTGTTTGTTGCAAAAAAATGCACTCATTCCTAGCCTTCCATATGTAATACACAGAACCAGCCATGGCTAACTTGTATAGCGCTGAAGGAAAACCCTGTTTTTTCAGATGATAGATTGCCCAGGCTATCTCCTAATCCCACTCAATTGAAATGATAGGCCTCAAGGTATGAAGAGTACTCCCCATGATCTGCATTATAGCCCTATTGTGTTGCCTAGGCCAATGCCAATCCTCATTATGAATGATTGATGAAACTTTTGCAAGGAGGGAACTCCCAACATTCCTTACAATAGCCTCCCCAAACACCTTATAAAGAGGACCTTCAGTATGCCAATTGTCCAACCAAAGAAAAGTGTTACTCCCATTGCCAACCACATACCTGATAAGGGGTTGAACTTGATCCCTGAGCTTGAATAGTTTCCTGATGGTCCAAGAAGAATCTTGTGGTAATCGCATGTGCCAAAGACATTTTCATTTGATGACATATGAATGAATCCACTTAACCCACAAGGAATCTGATTTCTTGCTGAGAGCCCACAAATGCCTTGCCATAGTAGCCTTATTCCATTCTTTAAGAGGCTTGAAACCCAAACCCCCTTCTTCTTTTGGCGCACAAACCCATTCCCATTTAATTTTAGCACCTCCCTGCTTGAGATGAACCCCAGACCATAAGAAAGCCCTGAGCAAACTCTCAATGTCCTTTAACATCTTCTGGGGAAGGATAAAGATGGAGCACCAATATACTTGCATGCTCCACAAAACTGAGCTAATCAACTGAGTCCTGCCACCAAACGATAGCAATTTTGTTGACCAACTTTGATTTCTCTGAAGAATCTTTTCCTTAAGCTGGACACAATCATTGTATGAAAGTTTGGAAGAAATCAGAGGGACCCCCAAGTAACGCACAGGGAGAATACCCTCAGGGACGAGAAGGATATCACCCAACTGGACTTCAAGAGCCCTATCAACGCCGGAAAAAAAGACAGCACTCTTTTGAAGATTGGGGCGAAGGCCAGAGTAAGAGCGGAATTCATCTAAAGCAGCTTTAACAGTAGAAAATGATACTTGGTCAGCCCCACAGAGCACAAATAGGTCATCAGCAAAAGCTAAGTGATGGATTTGCAAAACCTTACATTTGGGATGGAAAGTAAACTGCCCCTCCCTAGCTTTATGCTGCAGAATATAGAAAAAGCCCTCCATAACTATCAGAAACAAATAGGGGGACATCGGATCACCTTGTCTCAAACCCCTTTCCCCTCTAAAATAACCTTCAAGGTTTCCATTTAAAGCCACTGAAAAGTGAGCATTCGACACACAAAACTGAACCCACTTGATGAACTGATTAGGGAAATGCATGGCTGCCATCATTTCAAACAAGAAACCCCAAGACACAGAATCAAACGCCTTCATTAAATCGATTTTAATTGCACATTTGGGAGGCCCCTCATCCCTATGATAGTTTCTGACTAAATCCTACATGAGCAGAATATTGTCGGCTATAGATCTCCCCTTTACAAATGCTGACTGACTTTGGTTGATGATAATGGGAAGAAGAACTTGCATTCTATTAGCCAAGACTTTTGTAATGCATTTGTACAAACCATTACAACAAGCAATGGGACGAAACTCTTTCATACTCGTAGGGGTTGCAGTTTTTGGCACTAGAGTCAATGCAGTGGCATTCCAACCCTTTGGCATAGTACCAGTGATAAAGAAAGCTTGAATGGCCAGCACCACATCATCTGCAATTCTGTTCCAATTCCTTTGAAAGAAAGAGGCATTGAACCCATCCGGACCAGGGGCTTTATCCCCTCCAATTGAAAACATAGCGGCTTTGATTTCCTCCTCAGTTGCCAAACAAGTAAGGCCAGCTTGTAACTCAAAGGGAACTCTGGCAGTAACAAGATCAGACATTGCTGTAGCGGCTGCCACTCTGTTAGGGAAACAAGTGCCCAAAAGCTTCTCATAAAAAGACACAACTTCCTTCTTGACAGCTTCAGGATCTTCGAGCCTATTTCCATACTCATCATTGATAGAAAGAATCTTGTTTCTCATTCTATTTGCAGCCATTTTCCTATGAAAGAAATTAGTATTATTATCCCCTAGTTTCAGCCATTGGATTCTGGATTTTTGTCTCTTAAATGACTCCTCAACTGCACTAAGTTGTCTATATTCAAGCATAGCCTCTTTTTCCAAGGCTAACACCATATCAGTCACACTACCCATGGCAGCATCTACCTGAATTCAAATCAACTTTGCCTTCGCTTCAGCAACTCTATAGCTAATATTACTATAAGCAGTTTTATTAAGGTCCTTGAGCAGTCCTTTTAAAGTTCTTAACTTCAGAGAAAGCCTTTCCATTGGATGGCAGCCCCTAGTCTGGCCCCAAGCCTCATTAAGTAAATTTGGAAACTTAGGATCATTCATTCAAAAGTTAAAGAACTTAAAAGGCTTCCTCCTAGGCTTATAAGGAAGAACAGAAGCAATAAGGGAACAATGGTCAGAGATTCCAGGAGCAGCAAACACAGCTTCAGATTCAGTAAAAACATCTTGCCAAGCATGATTAACCATAACTCTGTCTATCCTGCTTTTATTTTGACCCAACCCACCACTTTTATTGGACCAAGAGAACCAAAAACCTTTAGCAGGGAGATCATCCACCTCTATGTCATCAATACATGAATTAAATGCAGCTGCAGCGGTCAAATCAAAGTTATCAATAATACTCCGTTCATTCACCCTTCGCACAGCATTAAAATCTCCCAAAAGGATCCAAGGTTCAACACCCAAAGCTCTGTGTAAGCCTCTCAACTCAGCCCATCACATACCACGATCAGTTGGCTGGTTCATACCATAGACTAGAGTAACATTAAAAAACTGTAAAGTATTGACATGATGAATTCGACAAGTAATATGTTGAGCACTACTGGAAATCAAATCAGCATTAATGAGAGAAGTGTTCCATGTAAAGATAGCTCTAGCAACCGTATGAGCACCAATATTATGGATATAGTCCCAATTTGCAGGTAGGCAATACTTCATAGTTGACGTAATATTTGGGATCTGACCTTAGTTTCAACAATCCCACACAAGGATAAACTATTATCAAGGATAAACTTTCTAACCTCCACTTGTTTGGAAGGATCATTCAAACCTCGAATGTTCCAAACACCAAGCTTAATCATCTTTTCTTATTAGGCTTTCTTGTCTTCTTTTGTGGCCCAGGAGGTTCAAGACCCCATTTACACCATTGGGAAACTCAACAGCCTGAACATCATTCTGGTTATCCTGGCTAACAGGGATCCCCATATCTTGAACTTTTCCTACAAGAGAGGATTGACCACTCGGTGTGAAACATGTGGACTGTTGAGCAGCCCTAGAAAGTTCAGAGACATCCTGCCCAACTCTGATACTTTCCTTTGGAGGAGGAACATCATTACGGACAAGACTCAGCTCATTAGACACCGACACAGCACTCAACTTCGTCTGCCCTTTCAAAACCTTAGAACAAGAAACAACCCCAGGTAGAGGCTGAACATGGAGAAAAACATCCCTAGATGTCCCAGAAATATTGACAGCTTCCACCACACCAATAGGTCCCACAAACCCTAAGGCAGCATCAGTCTCCAAATCTATAGATTCCAATGCTGCAAATCTGTTCGATCCAGAAACCTGAACATCCTTTTGAGGCCTGAGAACCTTGCTTGGACTAGCAGCAGCAGGGGCAGCAGAAATACCCACCTCCGTACTTTTCCCAGCCTTAGCCACCCAAACCTGATTAGAGGTATGCACCTGAGCATGGTGGTTTTTCAGACAGCCAGCCTCACTGTGCCCAAACACCAAACACTCCAAACATTGCAATGGCTTCCAAGGATACTTCACCTTAATTTCAACTTCCTTACCATTATCAAATCTAAGGTCAAAAGAAAGAGGAAGAGCGGCCCCAACTTCTATTTCAACACAAACCCTTGCATAGTTAAGACGTTTGCACTTTGCTGTCACAGAATCCGCATAAAGGGGCCTCCCAATGGCACTCACAACATAACTAAGACCTGCAGCTGTCCAATATTCTAGTGGAACATTGAAAAATTGAACCCAAATGGGAATTTTCACCAACTGGTCCTTAACAAAGCTCATTTGGGGTTCCCATTTCTTCAAAACCACCAATCTCCCTCCGATATGCCAAGGGCCAGAATCTAAAATTCGTTTATACGCATCATCCTTATTGAAAAGAAAAAAATAGAAACCATCGTCATTAGAAAGAACATCAGTCATGCCAAACTTGTCCCAAATTCTAAACACAGTGGATTGCACAGTCAGGAATGACACTTTTCTGTCCAGAAAACATCCAACCAAACTAGATTGCCATTTTTTAACCCCACACTCACCAACAGGGGGAGGGGGGGTGACAACGAGCTTACCTCCTTCCATGGAAGGAGGAAAATATTGGAGTTCCACACAGGTGTCATCTGAAACAGCATCAACAAGTAAATTTTTCCAAGGAGTAGGGGATTACTCGCCACAGGTTTAGGAAGCACCGTAGAGAGATTATCCTCAGCTTTGCGACGAAGAATCAAATTCTCAGCAGTTAGGGTTTTGATCTGCCTTAAAACAACATCATCTGATTCCTCAAAACGAAGGTGAGAGTACTCCTTTTGTAGGTCCACACTGAGCAGTTCAAAAGCAACATTCCGATCGGAGCTCACAGGACCATTAGATCCACCACAAGGCGCACCAGAAACGAGTGCCGTCCCCGTCAAAGGGACTAGGGAAGCAGGAGAATGTTCTACCAGATCCATCAATGGTTTGGTTCCAGGAACACTAGGCACAATTTGGTGCACAAGAGTAGGAAACACACCAGGTTCAACGACTCCACTAACAGCATGAACCGATCGCAAAGAAGTTTCAATATTCACAGGAGCGAATGAATTAGGTTTTTTAGGAGATTTTCCATTTTTAGGGGTTTTTTCTAGCAATGAAGAACTCAAAACAGGAAAATGTTCTACCAAATCCATCAAAGAACACAGAAATCAGAAGGAATCAACTCAGAACTCGAACACGAACGAAGAAACCAAAATCGCCATGGAAAACAAGAGAATTACGGAGGGAACCTATAAGCAGAGACGACGGTAACCACACCTGACAGACGACCACACCGGAAGACGACGACCACACCGGAAGGCGACGACCACACCGGAAGGCGACGACCAGACGACGGCGAAACGAACGGCGGCCAATCGATCGGGGTGAGGGATCGATAAAACCACTTTAAATGTAGTTAAGAACCCAGGAAGTAAGAACTACTCACCAGGACTGAAGTGCTCCCCTTTCAGCAAATTAACTGCTTTGTATTCATACTCCAGGCCTGTACCAAACCGCAACAGTAAAAATAATTCAATCATCAGTAGAACAATGGTTAGGGTTCTGAGAAGAAATCGAAAATTCGCAAAAACAAACGGATTGATCAAACCAGAAATTGATAAGAGAGAACCTTTCAATTTGAGGGCAATCCGAACTCGGTGAGAGCAAGAACTCCGGAAGTAAGAATATAGCTTGAGCTTCTTTTGCTCCTCCACGCTACCCGCCTGATTGTGAATTGCCATGGTTAGACGATTGGTGAGTTATTTCAGTTGGTTCCAACAGAAAGAGCAAGAAATACGGTGACGAAGATGAGAGCGAGAGAGAGAGAGATTCACCATTGTTTCAGCTAACTTCGATTTGGGACTGCAAATTGGCTCGTTTTCAGAGACTGGAAATGCCGCAATGGCTTTTGGAACTCGTGGGGAAAAACACAAAAGAAGACTTTCTTATCTATCTTACCCAAAAAAATAAGGGTCCGTTTGGTTTTCCTATTTTGCTCTTATTTTTTTCTTTCTAAACCAAAAAAGGGGAGAGAAAAAAATTTAATTGGAACTTGTGAAAAGAAAGAGAAAAAGAAGAGAAATTAATTAAGAAGGAAAATGTGGTGAAAGTTGATAGAATTTTTTACTATTTGTTCTTCTTTACATTTTCATGTTTCTTCTCTTTTTTCCACAATCAACCAAGCAAGAGAATGGAGATTTTTAAATTTTCGCTTTTTTTCTTCTTCTTCTAAAAGTTCCAAACAGAGAAAGAAAAGGGAAAGAAAAAATAACTTTTTTTTTTTGTTTCTTAAATTAAGATGACAAATGAAATTTTAAATAATAAAAGTTAAAATTGTTCTTCCCCTTTTTTTTTTCCTTTTCTATAAAACCAAACAAATGAAACAAATTTACCTTTCTGACAGTAATTTGGTGATGACCCATATTTATATAATGCCATAAAAATAATCAATTTCAATAATTCAACCATTTGGGAATAGTAATGGAAGTTACTTCACGGGATTAGCTCACCCCATGACTTATCCATCAAACCTCTCCAAAATCAATATTTAGGCCCCTTTACGGACTCACAAAACACTGATCCTGCCAAGAACAACATATATGTAAAAAATTACTCCTCAGTCGTCGTTAATAAATACTATCCCTGTCCCAAAATATTTGTCCGGTTTGCAAAATGTGAGACCCGGTTCTTTAAAAAAAAACAATTTAAAAAAAAAAGAAGGAAAAGTGAGTCTATTTTTATGTGGACCCTCAATATGATTTCCTAGAACTATTGGGTTTAAGTTGTAAAAAAAATAAAAGATGGCATGTGCTGTGTGTGCACGTGGAAAGCATTTGTTGTGCATGTGTGTATGTGATACTTATCTAATGAAAAGAACCAAAACAAAAAAAAAACAAAAACAAAAACAAAAAAAAAAGACACAAAGGAAAATTAAAAACAGGCGCAGGAGAAAAGAAGGCGCAGGAGAGCGGGAACGGGGAAGAGAGAATTAGCGCTAACGGAACTTCTAATCTCAATCGGTAACTCTTAGCCTCTTTTGCATATTGATCGGTTAACATATCTTGTACTTTAATTGAGTGATTTTGGGATTTTGAGAAACAATTGGTTTCTAAGTACTCCTAACTAGGGTTATTCTTTGTTTCTTTCCTCTGCTGGAATTGATAGTTGTGATTACAAGTATTCTTAGTCTCTCTTGTAATTGATTATGAAAGATTTGATTTTGGGGTTAGAAAGGATGAGTTTTGATTAAATTGGTTAATAAGGGGAAATAAGGCAAAAAAGAAGAAAGAAGAAAGAAAGGAATTGGGGCAGTGTTGCTGCCGTTGTTTGTTGTTGCGGCTAATAGTTGCAAATGACTACTTTGGAAAATTATCCTGTGCGAGGGAGTCATTAATTTATCTTGCACCTCGGTTGTAAACATCTCTAATGGGGTCTTGTAAAGCAAGTGACTTTTACTTATATTTTTGGATGTGTCAAACCTGATCTTGGGGTTAGTTTGAACTGATTTGTTTTTGTTGCAAGAAGCTGGCTATTTTTGCTGAAGATAAGCTTTGTAATTGCTGTAAAAGAATGCTGGGAAACAAATTGCATCTTAATCTGTTAGGACTTGTTTCATGAAACTGGAAATCAATTGCTATATCTAGTGAAGGAAAGGGTATTAGAGAGTAATGGTTGCGAACCTTTCTTCTTTTCTTTTTTATGAGCAACTCAATAATAATATTCACCTGTGTGGATTAATGTGTTATACATCAGGTTCGGAGGTGGCGACGAGTACCGTGACTCCATGTGGGGAGTGAGCTTGTGTTGGTACATTTTTGTTGGACCTCGAGGTCGGTGTTCTTATTTTTAATAGCGGAAGATGAGATACTGTGTAGAGTTATTTTTTTCGTAATGAAATGGTTAATATTTGGCTTGAGCTCCTAAGCGAGAATGTAATCGTAGCCTTAGTGGCGTTATAATATGGCCTTAGTGGCGTTATTGAATATTGCCTTAGCGGCGTGGATAAATATTGCCTTAGTGGCGTGACGACTCTTGCCTTAGTGGCGTAGATATGGAAATTGCCTTAGTGGCGTTATGAGTATTATGTAATGGAACGTTATTGTGGGGTTGAATATTCTTGCTAAAATTGTTGATAGCACTTGTCTTTATTACTTCTCTTATTATGGATAAGAACGTTCACTGAGCAAGTTGATAGCTTACACCCCCTCAGTGTTTTTTTTTTCAGGTGCGTGTCGGCACGCAGGTCCATTGCAGAGTCTAGACAGGAGTTGTGTATATAGTAGTCTAGCTTATTGACTATTTTGATTATGTGCCTAATTTTGGAGCTTGTATATGTTATAAATACCTGTGGGCACATCTTGTATAACAGTTATTTTCGTATTTTACAGAATGCCATGCGGAGTACCCTCTTTGCTTTCAGACCTTTGTAGAGTTTCGGAACGCCGATCGGCACCTTGAATAACACGTGCAGGGTTTCCAACTAATATCAGACAATGGTTTTACCACTGGATCATTCTGAAAAATACCGTGCAAGTTAAGTTTTTTTTTTTTAATGTGTTGGACACTTGGCTGGTGTTTTTTTTTAATTTACTGTGAGTAGGGCCAAGGTATGGATCCATCCCATTTGGAAAATGATTTAGCATGGTGTTTTCTGGGATGGGATGTGACACAAAATGAGAACGTAAAAATAATTAAGTTTGGAAGAAAAATTTAAAAAAATTTCAACAATTTACTAGATCTTGACGAGTTCTTTTATTTTGTGAAAAAATATTGGATTTTTTCTTAAAAGAAATGCATTAGTTTTTAATTTTTGTTTTGCGGACCGGACAAATATTTTGGGACGGAGGTAGTATTATCCAACCAAAAAGGGGTAAGTGTCACTAACTTAATTAATATTGTACATGTGAACTGTGATAGGAGTATGTGAACTGTGTATTTCAGTGTCTATTAGAGCTATGTGAACTATGTGGTGGGCTATGTAAATTATGTGCGGTGACGCTATGTGAATTGATTTAATATGTGTTGAGGTTATGTGAATTGCATATATGAACTGTGTCATTAGAGATGTCAAACGGGCCGGGTCGGCAAGGGCACGACACATTTGAAGGCGGCACAGCCACAGGCACGGTTTAATCCTGATACGGCACGACACGGTCTTAGTGGGCACATGGCACGGCACGGGCACGGAAGTGAGTGGGAACAACATGGGCACGGCACAGTACGACACGGTCTTAGATGGGCACAACACGGAAGTGGGATGGGGCACAAGTCACAACACGGCACGACACGATTTTAGCCAGGCACGGGCATGGCACGACACAACACAGTTCTAGTCGGGCACGACACAACACGATTCTCGTCGGGCATGACACAACACGGTTCTCGTCGGGCACGGCAAGGCACAAGGCATGAAAAAACCAAAAAAAATTGTTAATAAATAAATAAGGGATTTCAGATTATACTTTACTTTATTTCTATTTATTTTTTGATAATCCAATAACTTATTAATCTTTTCTTTCTATTTAATTAAAATAAGATTTTAAAATATTTTATATGATTAAGAAAATTTGAATCAAAAGTATAATATACCTATTACCACACATATACATTGCGTTTTATCTAATAAAGATTTTTAAAAAATATCAATTTTTTTTTGGTGAAAATGAATTATTTTTTGTTTGTGTTAGTGAATTATATCAAGTTAAAAAAACTTATCAAAATAAGGGGAGAAAAATGTTTCAAAATAAAATGATTATAAAAAATATTAATTTTAAAATATCAATTTAGAAAAAAAACATGAAGTCATGAACTAAAATAACGTGTGCGAGAGAGAGAGAGAGAGAGAGAGAGAGAGAGAGAGAGAGTTTGGAAAAAAAAAAGTTTAGTACTTCTTTTCTGATTCAAATAGACAGGACAATTAAGGTGTTTTGTATGAATGCTTCTTCCTAATATGTTTGATGTCTGATTTTGGAAAATCTGTGTGGTGTTAACAAATATTACACTATAGGAATGTGCCAATATTATGATCGCTCAGAACTTGATTTTATGCTCTTAGTTTAGAACTTGATTTAGCTCATGCCTTGCTCTTCTTTGAAGAGTGAAGAGTTAGCCCAAAAATTAACTTGCAGTTTATGTAGTTCTGAAAATGAAACACATAAGATGTGCCCAAAAAACAAATACCTACTCCACTATTTTCAAAAACTAAAACTCATTTCTGCTTTAATAACACCTAAATATTCTTCTACTATCATCACTATGACAATCCAAAACACTTCCCGATACCAAAACATTCAATGAGCATGCGAAAATGTGCGAAGCATGGACATTATACTAGTAACTTAAGAACATTAGAGCATCTCCAAGTCTCCAAATCCTTCTTCTTCTTTTTTTTCCATTTGAATTGAAATTTACAAGTCTCAATAATGTTTTAAGCAAAAAAGATGGTTCTTTTTGCTAGCACACCTCAAATTAGGATTGAATACTACAAGTCTACAAACTTAAGAACATTAGAGGCATGGGAATGTGTCTGTTTTGGAAAGATTTTTTTTCAGACGAAAATCGGTTGGTGATGTGTATACGAAAATCGATAGCACAACACGGCACAGTGCTTAGCCTCCGAACCTCGCCTTCGAATAAGGTTGAGAAAACCCCAAGCATAGGGCTAGGTCGTCGATAGCATAATATCCGGAAGTCCGGGATCGTACCCACAGAGAATCGAAATATAGCTAGTTTGGATTGTAGGTTTAAATGGTTGAGCGCGGCGTTTAAGACGGCCAACTTGATTTTGCTTAAAACGGAAATAATAATGGAAAATACTAGAAATGAACTTTGTAAACTAAAAGGGGCAAGTCTAGGGATCGTCTATCCCTTGACAAGGGCCGCTACCGGTTCTTGATTATAACTCAAGCGAGAGTCACGACCGCGTGCTCACGCCCGGAAGATTTAGCTTTAATGACTACATTTATTGAAAGATGTGATTAAACAGAACTAAATCAACCTATTTTCGCTAATGTATCTAACACGTAGGAGGCCACGAGCCCTCAATATGTCGTTTGCCAAGACCGCTTGACTAAACAACATACCAAGGAGTTAACACCCCTCGCTTAGACCAAAATGGCTAGGTTAATCCAATTCCGAAAACCATGATTTTAAGCCCGAGAGTTCGAGAACCAAATAACCACCTAAGTCATTAGGAAAGATTAGCCCAAGACTTAGCCAAAAGACTACTCACACATAGCTAAAAGACTAGACATGGTAAGAAAATGGAGCGAAAGATTTAACCGAAGAAAACAAAAATAAACTTGATTTATGCAAAGCTCCAAAGCGTAGCTACAACATTAATAAACGAGAAATTAACATAAGACAAATACTTACATGAGTTCTTGAAGAAATTAACTAAGAAAAGCTTGAAAGCAACAATGGAGTCCTAGAAAGACTTAGGCCTAAAAAAGACTAGAAAATGACCTCTTTTCTATAAAAGGCATACAAGCCTATTTATAGAGCTCTAAAGTTAAATTACAAAGGACCAAAAAGTCCCCAAAATATCCCAAAAACATTCCATAAGTGGAAACTTTCCATAAATGGAAGGTAAAAAAAGGTAGCAAAAATCGGCAGATTTTTTCAGGCAGTACCGGTACTGGGAAACTCCCAATACCGGTACCAGGCTTCAACGGGCTGGAAAATTGATCTCTGGACACCCAGTACCGGTACTGGGAATTGCCCAGTACCGGTACCCGCTTTACAGCTTTTTTGGGCAAACTTCACGGGCTTGCTCCGGACACTCCCAAACTCGAATTTAGGCGTTCTTTGGACCGTTGGAAAGCTTGTCGAGTCTACTTTCTAACCCAAGTGGTTTGGATCAAAATTACTTTATACATCAAAAGTTATGACGATTCTACCCTCAGCTAGTCGGAAGGTGAATTGCTTTGGTAAAATCCTCACTCCTCCTTCAATTCCCTTGACTCTTGAGCGACCTGAGCAACCTCCAAACCATCTTTTCATGACTTTTCGGGCGCCGCAATGTGGTGGCACATGGCCTTGAGTACTTGGTTGCACCCGGAGCATTCCTTGGCTTTCAAACGCGCCTTATTTATACGAATTACCTGAAATACACAAAAACCTACCTTACGTGCAATATCGCATAAAACGACAACATATATGTACAAACACAATATACTAGAGGACTAAAGCACCAAGAATATGCATTATTGGGTGTTTATCACACAGCGCGACACATGATTAAGTAAATGGGCCGGTACAGCACGATTCAAAAAAGCACAGCACGACATGACACATTAAAAAAGGCACGGCATGACACGACACGACAAAAAGAGGTACGGCACGACACGTCACGATTAATTAATCGGGGGCATAGCACGACACGACACTATTTAAAAAAAGGCACGATTCGATACGGTACGATAAAGTAAAATGGCCCAGCAAGGCATGCTTAAAGCACGACACAGCATGCCATGGCACGATAAAGTAAACAGGCACAACACGACACGAAGCACGATTGGCATGGAAGTCGAATGGCATGGCACGACACAACAGACATGTTTGACACCTCTATGTGTCATGAGCTATGTGAAGTGTGTGTGGTGAGGCTATGTACACTATTTATGTGTGGTGAGACTATGCGAACTGTGTATTTTCGATCATGTGAATTGTGTGATGGGCTATGTGAACTGTGTATATTAGTGTGTGGTGAGGCTATGTGAACTCTATATTTTTCAGTTCACGTAGGCAGTTCTCATGGAGACAATTCTTATAGATACAATTTCATACAGTTTTGATAAAGATAGTTCTCATAAGAACAATTCTTATAGAGACAGTTCTCATAGCCAAGGGTATTTTTATCCAAATTAATATGGATCAGGACTATTTTAAAAAGATTAGGTAGAAATAATATGTACAGGACTATTTTAAAACCAAGCTAAAAAAAGGGTTGGGATCTAAAGACCCCAAACTTAAGACATAGAGGCTCCCAATTTCCAAACACCCGGAAGTTTGTAGGTGACCCCCCCTCTCTCTCTCTCTCTCTCTCTCTCTCTCTCTCTAGTTTCTTCATCTTATGCGGTTACGATCGGATTACTTGAACCTGCCTAGCCCGATTCACTGAGAAGAAATCCGCCACGAAGCCATGAGTTAGCATAATCATGTCTAACCATTTCGCTTACTGTCTTTGATTCCTCTTTCGTTTTGTTTGGTTTAATTTTGGTGTAGTGCTAAACTTGGGATGAAAAGGTCAACATCTTACATTGATGTCCTCTTTATGTTTGTTGCCTTCACATATATAGTATTCCGTAGTACACAGACCGTATTGAAAATTTGAAGTTATGGATTATGAGAGACCATATCCATACCATAAATACAAATTTTAATCTTCAATTTGAGCGTGAACGCTCAAGCGCAATAATAAAGAAGGAAAATTAGGTTTGAATTTCAGGTCGACGTGATCGAAACTATAGTGTTCTGTGAACTAAAAGAAATAAGTCCTTCCTTGACTTAACTCATCAATGCATGCAGAGAATTCCAAGGAGTTCGTTCTCTTCATGGACTGCTTATTAGAAGCAAAACCTGAGTTTTGAAAGTACAACTCCTTCTCCTTGGTGCAGGATAGTAGATTGAATTGCATTTGGGTCTTCCTTATTTTCTCAGGTGGATTACATTTGGAGGAGACACATGGTGACTAGCGTGGCATTATTGTTCATAATGCAAGAAACGGTACTTAAAATTTTAAAAAGTTGCAATTAACTCATATATAAGGCCAATGAGTTTACAATTAATGAGCCTCTATTCTCATCACTTTAGATTTCATTAATTTGGAGAAGACACGCATGGTGAGTGTGACAGTGTTCGTAATGCAAGATACAATATTTAAAATTGTAAAAGGTTGCAATTAGCATATATATAAGGCCAATGAGTTTACAATAAGTCTCTATTCTCATCACTTCAAATTTCATTTGGAGGAGATCGACATACATGGTGACTGGTGTGACAGTATTCGTAATGCAAGAAACAGGATTTGAAATGGTAAAAAGTTGCAATTAGCATATAAGGCCAACATAAGTTTACAACAAGACCTCTATTCTCATCACTTTTAAGGGGTCTATATTATGATGCTTCACACATGATATGATTAAATAGGGAAGTCATACACTTATTTAAGCTATAGACCTAGTATTCGACCATAATACAACTGTTACTAATATTTTATCTTGGTTCATCCCGTATATAGCACGGATATTTTTGCTACTATATATGTATGTATAAGGATTAGAGATAGTGGAAATGGGACAAATGTGATAAAGATGGAGAACTACACCATGTTGGGCCTCGATTCACCATGGCCGGATTTGGTTTTTCTGAAAATGGGTAGAAAAAGGAAATGCCAACCCACGACTAGAGCAGAGATGGTACTAGCATATGAGACAAACACAATCCAACCGAGCCCATCGGGGATGAAGACGGACACAAGACAAGATAGGGTAACAATACTTGAAATCAGGGACGAAAAAGAAAACCATCAAACCAATCAAATAGCATCAATCAAACCCACGCAGACAATTTTGAAGACCAGTTTTTAAATTAGTTTTGGCGCGTTTGGTTTTTGAAATACTAAACATGTCAAATTTCGGTTCAATTTTGGGTTTAAAATTAAGATTTGCACGCCAATTAATTAAAACCGTACCATTGCTTCTTTTTTCAACCATGTAAAATATTGTATTTGTACAATTGGATAACTACTGCATTTTGAGGCCTAAACCGATAGCATCGAACTACTTCAACGCACAACGGATTGATTCGGTTATTGCAATTGATGGTCAGTTCCGTTTCACAGAATTGCAAAACCGATATAATTGGTATGATGTGAAAATTATTTCTTAAAAACCGACAAAACCGAAGGGGTTTAATTACATGCATGGATACCTGAGATCAGGACAAGCATGTCGAGGATTCGATGGCAGTAGAGAAAATGCCCAGTGGTTTGTTCGTCCTCCTCTTCCACTCTCACTACTTTGGATTTGAGTAGAGCTGCTACTGCGAAGCCAGATACGCATACTGCTGCGACGGAAATGGCCATGGTGGTGGGGCGAGTTTGAAATGGAGATTCTTTCCGATTCTGATACATTATCTGGATGAGGTCAACAAGCAACCCGAGCTTGGCGAAGAGCATAGCATGCCATTCTGCAGATGAAATCCTCTCCGTTGCCTTGCCAGTTACAGCACTATTACAATTACCCGCAATGGCAAAAGGGTGAGCAGAAAGAAAGAAATTGAGGACAATAGATTTTGCCCATTTTAAAAATATATTTAGCACTATTGCACTTAATTTTACTGTTTTTTTTTTAACGGTACTATTGCACTTGTCTTAACGTGGTACATTATGTACTTGAATTGATCGAATTATTAATGGACATCCCTTCCTGAGTAGTTTAACGGGAGAAAATGTCAAGCACGTATTTATGAGTAAATTCAATGGGGCTAGTTCAAGAGACAAAATATTTGAGACAAAATTAATCGGAGCTCCACGCGAATAATTGTAGTCGTTCAATTCGTTTAGAACATGTTTTTAAGGGGTTCTGTAAAAAATCAACTCATTCAGATATTGGTAAGAACTTGATCGACTCATTCAATTTTATCTTGTCAAATTTGACAGAAATCAGCTGAATGATCTGATCAAGCCCTTATCTTTATTCGAAGGTGTTGGATTTTTACAAGAGCTCTTAGAAACATGTTTTAAATAAATTCAACGGCTCCGATCAACTGTACGAAGGTCCCACGCAAAACTTGCGTCAAATGTAGTGTGAGTAAAACCGACCCCAAACTCAATAGTGTAATCTTTTGCATTTAGCTGTTTTTAGGTTAATATTTAATAATGAGATTGAAAACAAAGTTACCCAAAAAAATGAAACTTATTCAAAAAAAATTTGGCATCAAACTTTTGTGAATTATTAATTTGTCTCGACAAGAAAAATTGAAAAAGTAAAATAACAAAATTTTCTAATAAAGACAAAATATAACTGAAGTGCCTGCCTTACTGTGAGCCCAAGAAATAAACGTATCAAACCTATAAAAAAAAAAAAAAACCACAAATACCAAACAAATAGAAATATATACATTTTGATGTTTGCTGCCAAAACAAATTACTCAATCAAATTTGGCGCAAATTGCCGGCAAACGTGCACGGGTTTCGATTAAAAAGTAGGAAATGACTTCTTCTTCTTTTTTTTTGTCTTTTTTTTTTATATTTATTAATTTTGCATCAAATTTTTATAACTAATTGATTCATTTTAACAAGAGGAACCAAAAAAGTATAATTTTTTTTATTGGAATCCTTAATTTTTATGAAAAAAAACAACAAACAAGTAAAAAAGGACAGTTTTTTAAACTTATTTGTTGTCTTTTTTTAAAAAATTATACTTTTTCTATTCCTTTAGTCTATATGAATCAATAAATTAAAAAAAATAAAAAATATCTCTCCCTATCTGGAAGACTTTTTAGGTGGCGTTCCACTTTTTAACAAAGAATAGTAATTTCAAGATTAAAAATCATGTGTTGATGCAAATAATTTTTCTACCAATATGGATCTTGTTTGATAGATCTCATTGAGATCTTTTAAACGGTGCAAAAAAAATTGAAAATTTATTTTTCATGTTCGTCATATTTGAATTTGAAATTACCTTCTTTTTTAAAAAAAAGATTTTGGGAGAAAGAGGAACGAGGTCTTAATCCAAAACATGAATCCCTTTGAAAACCTGCCTCATCCATTTGAATAAATACTTCTTTTCTAATACTCCCTCCGTCCGAATTTAATTGTTACTTTTGGGAGTTTGTGTCACTTTTCAATTGATTATATTTTGTAGTTTAAAATATTTTAGGTAATTTTGAAACCATTGTATTATAGAACAAATCAAGATTTATCAAACAAGATTCATATTTGATATAAAATTCATTACAAATTTAAAGATATAACTAGTTTTTTTTATCTGGTTAGAATAGAACTTGGACAAGTAAATTGAGACGGAGGAAGCTGTACTGTCAAATATACCATCTGAATTTTGTTTAGGGATGGTTCCCATAATCTAAAAGTTGTGGACTATGACCCCGTTCCAGAACACCTTCTTAAAAAATAGGTGTTGTACTTATTTCATATTTTTAAACTCAAAAATAATGTAAATGAAAAATAATTTTAAAATTTTTTTTCCACCTTATAAAAGATCTAGAGATCTTTTAAACAAGATTCATATTGCACATTTTTATATTTTAGTAAGCCCGTTATTTTTTAGTTTGAAATTGTCTTTTTAAAAAATAAGGACTTATTTCCCATTTTGGAACAAGGCCTAAATTTTTCTTAGTTTGCTTTTTTTTTTTTTTCAGTCGAACGAAAATTCTTTTTAGTTTGTTTTTCTTAAAAAAATATCTTGTTTTGTTGTAAGTTTTGCGCTAAATTTTTATATACTATTAGTTCGTCTCGATGAGAGAAATTGAAAAAATAAAAAATTATGACTTTTACACAAGTATATATTTTTGAAAATATCCAAGAAAAAACTCAGAGCTAACGTTTTGGCTTTTTGTAGAATATTTTTAAAAAAATTTGGGTAAAAGTAATAATTTTTTACTTTTTCGATTTTACTTGTTGAGACAAATCACAAACCAATAACACATAAAACTTGGCGCAAAACTAATAGAAACGAATTTTATTTAAATAATAACAAAATAAAAAAGTTGTAATCCACGACTGTACTTAATAGCAAAAGGGTAAACATGCCACGCCTCACTTCCTCTGAATTTCTCTGATGTCCCACGACTCCCCTCCTGCTCCTCACATACGGAGTACTAGTTATAAGCCACCTCAGAAAGTGAATGAGAATGATCCCACGGCAACGGCTGAACATGCCACGCCTCAATCCTCACAGCCATTGACTATAGACGACGCCCTTGGTCGGTCGTGTTTCGACTTTGGATTCCATACTAACAATTCAAGCCGTTCATTAAATGTAAAATATTTTTTCAATGGCCTTTGTGAAAAATCAACTCAATCCAATACCTATAGATGCTCGAATCAATCATATAACTTTTCATTATCCTAAAATCCGAATAAAAAGATAGATGATTAAATCAAAAAGCACCTATAAGTATCGGATTGAACTGATTTTTCAATTGAAAAAATATTTTACATTTAATGAACGAATCGAATCATTTATGTGAGACCCATAGCGAGTCCCACTACAAATCTGTGCATTTTTACTATGTGTGTAGCATACTAGCATTACAGTTAAAGGTATTGCCTCAAACATTTGGTTTTTATTTTATCCACGCCTCAAACATTTGGTTGATTGCTACACTTTTATGTCCTTGTCTCCTCCTCCAAATCCAGGCCAGGTGGGTTCAAAGGAGAAACCCTCAAACTTTTACTATTATTACTCATTTCCTATCTCTTGCTTCTAAATAATAGCCTCAAACATTTAGTGTTTTTTTTTTATCCGCGCCTCAAACATGTGGTTGATTGCAACTTTTATCTCCTTGACTTTTATAGTTTCTCCCCCTCCAAATCCAGGCTAGGTGGGCCAGGTGGGTTCAAAGGTGAAGCCCTCAAACTTTTACTATTATATATTACTCATTTTCTATCTCCTACTCCTAAATAAAAGCCTCAAACATTTGGTGTTTTTTTTTAATCCGCGCCTCAAACATCTGGTTGATTGCAACTTCTATCTCGGAAACATTTGGTTGATTGCAACTTTTATGTCCTTGACTTTTAAAGTTTCTCAGGTGGTGTTCCAGATTAGATTCTTTTTAAAAAAGTACTTTTTTAGGCCATGAACAGTATCAAAAAGGAAGAACCGTTCCACTTCACATTGAAAAGTTCTTCTTTTTTGAAAAGGTAAGTGTTGTAATGACCATATTGTCCTTCCACTTCACCCTAGGTTGAATTGCTATAGGTTGGGTTGCTGAATGCTGACAAAATGGGGGAAGGATATTATTGTCCTTTCATGCAGGAGTCTGTCAAACATTTTTAAAATATAGGGGAAGTTTCTGAAACTGAACAAGCTTTGTTTTTAGACCCAAAAAAAAAAATACTTTTTCTAAAACTGGAACAGGCTCTCATCCTCCAAATCCGAGCTAGGTGGGCCAAGTGGGTTCAAAGGTGAAGCCCTCAAACTTTTACTATTATATTACTCCTTTCCTATCTCCTACTCCTAAATAATAGCCTCAAACATTTGGTGTTTTTTTTTTATCCTCGCCTCAAACATTTGGTTGATTGCAACTTTTTTGTCCTTGACTTTTAAAGTTTCTCATCCTCCAAATCCAGGCTAGATGGGCCAGGTGGGTTCAAAGGTGAAGCCCTCAAACTTTTACTATTATATTACTCTTTTCCTATCTCCTACTCCTAAATGATAGCCTCAAACATTTGGTGTTTTTTTTTAATCCGGGCCTCAAACATTTGGTTGATTGCAACTTTTATCTCCTTGACTTTTAAAGTTTCTCCTCCTCCAAATCCAGGCTAGGTGGGCCAGATGGGTTCAAAGGTGAAGCACTCAAACTTTTACTATTACTAGGTGCATCGCGATGTGCAAGGCACGTCTGTCATGCCCGTTGTGGACATCAATTTTGATTGGTTCTGAACTTTTAAATGGATGAGCATAGCAAAAGTTGTATGTATAAACATGCCATATGGAATCAAAGTGATAAAAGTAGAATCATTCTTCCTCTAAATGAAGAAGTATAACATGTACAACTTTTATATATTTCCAGCTTACATGTTTCTAGCTTACCATGTACTAAAAAAATGGAAACAGTGCAGAAAGCGGTCATCGTAATGATTCATTTGTACAACAAAAATGGATTTTGCCAATATTTGGAGCCGTCCAACTTTTCTGTTTTTATTTCCTTTATCTTACCTAAAGGCTAAAACCTTGATTCAAATACAGCCAAAGGAAAACAAACACAACTAGTCAAACCGAATTGCATGCCAGAATAACATTTATATTGGAGCTTAGAACTCCCCATACCACAACCCTGCAACTTCTCACTCACATTAAACTATATCCTCCGAAACCTAGAAACTAAAAAATGTATGTACACAATCTAGGATTGCATCAAATAGCAAGTGATCAAGTCTGTGAAATGCTCATCCACTTAGTAGAGCACAATGAAAAGAGCAAAATCCATCAATGCAAAAAGCCTACATTATGACAAACTAAACCAAAAAATCATAAATCCACAGAAATTGAACGACCATTACACCTAAAAGGCTAAAGCTGCTAAAAGAATCTTGAATTGATAAGCATGCAGATATGCTGTCATTGCAGTACACAGCATCACAATTCAACCACCATATGCATGCTGAAAAGAATGCATACTGTTGGCAGCAGGTGTTAATATACCGTAAGAGAGTAAAAAAAGATATAAAGTGATTGAATGAAGGAGGAGTCCCCTAGGACTCAGACTGAGTGAACTCCTTTATATCATCTGGATACTGAAGAATTGAGGGGGTCTGGGAGGCCACCGAAATAAGAAGTACTGGTTTATTAAAGCGAACAAGTATTAAATTGGTTGCATCAAGAGCCTGTACTACAAATAGGGAGGGCCCATTCCGCAGCTCGGTTTTAGACTAAGTCAAAACACTTTCTTTTAAGAATGTATGAAGTTTCGCTTAGTTCTATTTTTCTGAGAAATGATTAGGTTGTGGAAAGAGAGGCTAGATCATCGGGCTTGAAAAGAAAATGTGCAAGTTTAGGGAGATATAAGCAAATGTGTAAAGCAAGAACCTTCTTCTTCCCTGGTTCTTGCTAAAAGAAAACAACAGATTGACCTAAAAACCCAATCTTGCTAAAAGAAAACAATCGAGCAAATTCGAAATTCTTTTGAAACTTACCAACAATTTCAAGACTCGCAAATCCGTTAAATCGCTGAAAAAGATAGGAAAAAGAAAACAACAAATCACCTATAGTGCAGTAAAGTAGCAAAAATCAAAGAGGTAAACTCTAATAATGAACGGGGGACCAAACCATAAACTAAACTCACCACTTGTTCTAAGCAACCAACTCCTTCCATAAAAAGTTTGTGTGATTAACCCTAGAAACCATTGAAGCTCCGTTGGCATCCTATGGTAAATTCACCAACCAAGAGTCCATCAATGCACGTATTTCCTGCACATAAAACATCCCGCCGGTCAATGCAAAAATTTAAACATGCAAGATTTCCAAAATCAAACATGCAAGCTAAATTAGGTACAGAATTTGGGTACAAAGGGACAAAATCACACATGCAAGCGAAATTAGGTACCAAATTTGGGAACAAAGGGACAAAATCACACATGCACCACAAATCGCATACAAAAAAGACATGGAAAACTAAAAATCGATGTCCTCAATAAATCTCTATACACAAATCAATTAACAAAAGTCACTCAATTTTCATCCCCTTTTTCCGTTTTACCTCCTTCTTCACCAGCCCACCAAAAATACACAAAACCCACTTGAATGACAACTCAAATCCAACCTAAATCATGGAAAAAGAACTCAGAAAATTACCTTTAGAATAGCTGTAGATCAGCAACTGTTGGCCCATTTCTTCTCTGCTTTTTTGTGCTTTAAACGGTGGCATATTGCTACTGCTCTTTGCTGCTGTGCACAGCAGCTATCGAGTCCAACAATTTTTGTCCCTTTATTTCCATCAACATATACACATAGACAAGTGTTTGTACGTATCCAATCAGTGAAATCGTGCAGCCTTTATTTTAGGGCTTTAGAGAGAGAGAGAGATACTGCAAAGTTAGGATCGATCGGTCGATCGATTGATCGAGAGAGAGAGAGGATTCTCCGATCCAAGAAGAACAAACGGCGTGGTGGTCTAGGTCTGTGAAATTCGCAGAGAGAGAGAGAGAGAGAGAGAGAGAGGAAAATCGGTGAGTACAAAACTTCTTACATCCCCTTCAGCCGATTACGCCACGTAACCCAAAACCACAAAACCCCTCAAATCTCCTTTCACCCCATCGCGCCACGTAACCTAGTTAGTGGAGGAAGCCAAATGACAACTCTGCCCCTACTGGTTCTTATTATGTAGGGGAAGGATATGTTACTCCCTTCCTATCTCGTCCTCCTAAATAATACTCCCTCCGTTCTAAATTGAATGTCCGGTTCGGTCTTCAATGCAAAATTTAAATTATTAATATTTTTTAATCTATAATGATTTTTATGTGCAATATAGATCTTGTATGATAGATCTCAATTAATTCTATTATACAAAGTTTTTAAAATCTTTAAAAACATTGTAGATTGAAAAATATTAACAATTTAAATTTCGCCTTGAAGACCGAACTGGACCGTCATTATGGAAAGGAGGGAGTAAGACCAATTGCATTTCAAAGCTTTCTGTCAATGGCAATGAACCTCGGCAAACCCGAAGTAGCTTTCAAGGGATCGAGGATTACTCCTGGTGCAGATAATTTATTACCACATGAGATGAGTCCCCAAGCATTAATGAAATTTTTTTTTTTTGATCCTCAGCATTAATGAATTCATTTCTCCAAATAAAAAATTCCAGGTTAATATTGCAATCATCTGATCACATGAACGCTGGAATCTAAAAATCGTTTCAAATTCGAAAAACAAGAATACATGCATATACAACATTTTGCTTTGTTTGGCTCGGGTCTAGAGGAAAGTTTTTCGGGTAACAAATGGAGAGAGATGGATAGAGGAACGAGATAATAATACGGGTGATTAGTTAATGTCACGTCGAGATACTGCAAAATCGGGTCCAATTTATCGTAATCGATTAGTTAATATATATGCTGGTTGTACATTTTCTCCCTGTGTTCCAGGTTAGGTGCAACAGTGGAGGTTTAAACGATAGAATTTTAAATTGCATATCTTTCGGCAGTGACAAAATTATTCTTCGAAGCAGTCCTTTGCAATAATAATACTTACTCGTACCAATTACTCCAGATAAAGCCATGTTTCCATAAACAAATTTCGGCAACAATTTATGACATTTTACCAAGTTGTTCACACTAATCAACAAGTTATTGGTGAATGAAAACAATTTGACATTTGACAATAACTTATTGATTAGTAAAAATAACTTGAAATTTTTGCAACAATTTATAAATTAGTGAAAACAACATATTCTGAAGTACCAAAAAAAAAAAAAAAAAAAGATTAGTGGAAACAACCAATACTTTTTCAACAATAAATTCATCTCCTTAACTTATTCCCTATATGGCTTGGCATTTCCTGTTTCTACCCATTTTCGGAAGAAGAACCAATTTGGGCCATGGTGCACCGGGGCCTAGCTTGGTGTAATACTCACCTTACCACATTTGTCACATTTCCACTATACATGTATTATACATATATATACAATATAGGATGAGTATAATACATGTATATATATATATATGTATAATACATGTATAGTGGAAATGTGACAAATGTGGTAAGGTGAGTATTACACCAAGCTAGGCCCCGGTGCACCATGGCCCGAATTGGTTCTTCTTCCGAAAATGGGTAGAAACAGGAAATGCCAAGCCATGACTAGAGCAGAGATGGTACTAGTACATGAGACAAACAATTTCCAACCAAGCCCAGCTGGGATGAAGACGGACACAAAGCAGGGCAGGGTAACAACACTTGAAAATCAGGGACGTAAAAGAAAACCATCAAACAAAACGGATAACATCAATCAAACCCAAGCAGACAATTTTGAAGATCGGTTGCTAAATTAGTTTCGGCCCGCTCGGTTTTGAAGTACTAAGATTCGTACACCAAATAAAACCGTACCATTGCTAGCTTCTTTTTTTCAACCATGTAAAATATTGTACAATTGGTTAACTACGTACTGCATTTTGAGGCAACCGATAGCATCGAACTACTCCAACGCACAACGGATTTATTCGGTTATTGCAATTGATGGTTAGTTCCGATAATAGAATTGCAAAACCGATATAATTGGTACGGCGTGATTCGCCGCGACACCACGATAATCACAACGTGTCTGTAAATTAATTTTTCGTTCAAAGTCGCAAGCAAAAGTCTTAGGCTTCGTTCCACTTTTTCAAAAAGTTGGTTTTGAAAAAGAAGGTAAATTTCAAGGTCAAAATTTATGTATTTACGCAAATAATTTTTCTACCAATATAGATCTTGTTTGATAGATCTCCTTGAAATCTTTTAAACGGTGCAAAAAAAATTGTAAAATTATTTTTCATTTTCATTATATTTGAGTTTGAAATTTGAAAAAAAAGAACTTTTGCAAAAAGAAGAGAAACTGAAACACCCTCTCAAAAGGTTTGATCCACCAATCTTCCAATAGCCTCGATATATTTTAAGTCACTGCAATCATTTTCTTTTTATTGTTTTGAAAAGACATTTTCTTGTCAAATAAGTTACTAATTCCAATCTATCAAACACGATTCAGATTGCATATAAAAAGTATTATCACTAGCTTAAAATGTAAAAAAAAATAAAAAATTATTCAATTAAAATATAATAAAATAGGATGAGAGACAAATTAATTGAAACGGTCGTAATAAAATTGAACTTAAATTTAGTGAGAGTGACATAGATGCACTTAGTAATAAAATTGAACTTAAATTTAGTGAGAGTGACATAGATGCACTTAGTTGATTGCGACGGCTAGAGAACATTTACTTCAATTTAGTGAGAGTGACATCGATTCACTTGATTAAAAAAGAAGAGACAAAAACGCACTTGTTTTACGAATAAAAAATGAGTGAAATTATTCTCACACGTTTCCAAAAAAAAAAAAAAAAAGAGTGAAATGAAGGATTCGTAAGATAAAACTAATAAAGTGTGAGCCGTTCTGGGCGCTGGAACTTCTGTTGCTTTGTTTAAAGGAAAATTTTAAAACTACAAATACATTGCACAAATGCAATACACTCACATGGGTGTATGGGTCCCACACACACTGCGGCAAAGTGTTGGTGATTGTAAAATGATTGTTGTTTAGATCAGGTCCATATTTTCTTTTGGCATGTCGACGTAGTCACATAATATTTTGGCAGGACTTCAGTTTGCGCTCAATTTTTGCTATTACAAATTTTAGTAGTTTGAAATGATTTTGAAAGACCTTTTCACGCTCGCTCTTAATTAACCATTCGAACATTGAGCGCGAACAAAAGTCCTATAAGAAGATTATGCTCTTGATTGTCAAGATGAACGGTCGAGATTCAAATGTAGTGGTTTATTGTCGACAGCTCAACTGCTGAGTCCTTAGGAGGTGTTTTCAGTAGTGAATAAGTTGAAGATGAGTGGAAAAATTGTTAAGAAAGAAGTTATTGTTGACAAGTTATTAGTTGGAGCGAACAACAAGCTAGCTAAAATGCCAAAACTAGATGATTAGTATGAACGAGATGGTAAAAATGTCTACGTTTTTTTTTTTTCTAAATTTTTTAGTGGAAACACCCCCCTTATTCAGTGATCTCGGGAGACACTCTTCTTCCTTATCACGTGGATACGAGCATCTCCAAGAGCCTAACCAAAATTCTAGCCATTTTGGAAGGAAAAGTGCAATTTTAGCCTTTGACTAGTAACCAAACAAATGGGCATCTCACTCAACAAAATCATAATATATATATATATATATATATATATATATATATATATATATATCAGGGCGGTTTTAGGGACCCCTAAACCCCCCAAATTCCCGATCAAATTTTAATGATGCGAGCCGCTCAATGTAATCAGAACGTGATTTTAAGGGTACATGTGAGAAATCAGCAAAATAAATGACCGGAAAGGGTTTCATCCGAACAGTTTTTTATTGAACTTTATTAAACATTTCAATAAAAAAAAACTGCTCAAATCAAGCCATTCCCGGTTATTTTTTTTGCCAATTTCTTGCGGGCACTTTTAAAATCACGTTCTGAACACATTGAGCAGCTCGGATTATCAAAATGTGATCGGAAATTATGAGATTAAGATTGGGTGGGGCGGGGGGGGGGGGGGGGGGGGGGGGGGGGTGTGGTTGTTTTAGGGATCCCCGGAACCGCCCCACATATGTATATATATACAGTCCAGATCTCCTAAGGAATCTTGCATAGTCTTACCGTGCGGGACTCTCCTTTCCCGATCGAATTGCGGCAATTTGAGCCGCTCAAAGTGATCAGAATGTGATTTTAAGAGTACCCGCTAGAAATCAACAAAAAAATGATCAGGAAGGGCTTAATCCGAACAGTTTTTTATTGAACTGTTCGGTAAAAAACTGCTCGAATCAAGCCCTTTTCGATCATTTTTTTCGTTGATTTCTCGCGAGTACTCGTAAAATCACATTCTGATCACTTTGAGCGGTTTGGATCGTCGCAATTCGATCAGAAAAGGAGAGTCCCGCACGGTAAGGCCGTGCGGGATCCCTCATTGGATCCCGAGTGTATATATATACAGGGCGGTTCAAGGGACACCCAAAAAAATACCTAAAAAAATACCTCATAGTTTCCGATCAAATTTTGATGATTCGAGCCGCTCAATGTATTTAAAACGTATTTTTAAGGGTATTTGCTAGAAATCAGCTTAAAATATGATCGAAAAGTGTTTGATCCAAACAGTTTTTCTTAAAACTATATAGATAGATATTTATGAAAAGCTATTTGGATTAAGCACTTTTCAGTCATATTTTGAGCTAATTTCTCGCGAATATTCTTAAAAATATGTTTTAAACACATTGAATGGTTTAGATCATCAAAATTTGGTCAAGAACTATGAGATTGAGATTTGAGATGTTTTTTTAGATATTTTTTAGGTGTTCCCGAAGCTACCCCGACATATATAACATCTCCACCGTCCACATCACCATGCCCGACAACCACCGCTGCCTCGCCCACCAAAATCACATCACCATACCCGACCACCATCACCGCCGCCTTCCACCGTCCACCAAAATCAGGCCAAAATTCGACCAAAATTAGGCCATAATCATGTTCGTTCGTCGTGTTACAGCCCGTTCTAGGACTTCCAGATCGTAGGGTTTCCAGATCTTTTTCTTTCTCAGGCCAAAATCTGACCAAAATCTAAGGTTTCCAGATCTTCTTCTTCTTCTTCCTCTGGTCTCAACGATTTGGAGGGAGATGAGAGAGACCTAACATGAGAGAGAGAGAGAGAGAGTGACAGAGGGAGAGAGAGGGGCCTTGGCGAGGTTACCGTACCTTGCTGGCCTTAGCGATGTGGGTAGCGAGGTTGCTGGGATTGGCATTTTAGGGTCTCACCCGGGGAAGAAGCGAAATGGAGCGTCACCTTAGAGCATCTCCAATAATCTAGGCAAAATCCTAGGCAAAAGTGGCATTTATCTACTTTAGCTAGCTACTAAACACATTGGTACCCAATAGCCTAGGCTTCCAAAACGCCATATGTACCATATTCTACCCCTATCACTCTTTCTCTCTCTCCTCTCTTCTTTTTCCTCTCACTCCGAACAAACCTAGAAACCTCAAATACAAATAGAGAAGTTAAAATCCAGCCAAATTTATACACATTCACACAAATTCATATATGCAAACTTAGAAATTGAAATTCATAGCTGCCAAGCATAAATTGAAACCCACAAATTCATGTGTGTGTGTATATATATATGTAAGCCACTAAAAACTCAATTAACCCACCGGAAAATCCATCGGGATGTTGAAGCGAACTCGCTGGAGAAGGACAAACAATACTCGTCGGAGTTGGCCTCGATTTGTACTCGTCGGAGTCAGCCTCAATTTATACTCGTCGGAGTCGGTGCTAATCTGTTTTGGGGTGAAATTCGTTCACATCAGAGATAGAGGGGCCCAACAAGGCTTCCGTACGTCGCTGGGCGTGGCGAGGAGTTGGAGTGAGGGGCAAAAGTGGCGAGCTGCAAGCGAGGCTGTTGGAAATCCGGAAACACGACTTTCGCTCGGCACTTTGACCTCCCCGGAGTTCCCCGAGGCTATTGGAGATGCTCTTAGGTTGGTAGAGATGCTCCAGTACACCTCCTACGTTTGGTTGGGGCCGTTGACACCAGACGATGGTGCCATAAACACCCAATAAAATTTTCCCTAATGGTTCATACTCTCTCGCGTCCTTGTAATTTCCGCTCCTCATCAAGAAATTGATTCTCTCCTCCCCTCTCCCCTCTAACCAATTAACCATCATTTCCCCAATTCAAAATCCTCCACTCCTGATTGTCAAAAAAATCCTCCACTACTCTCTCTCTCTCTCTCTCTCTCTCTCTCCAACAATGGAGAGCTTCACCCTCCACTCTCCCTCCTCCACCACCACCCCCTTCTCTCACTCCTCCCGCCTCTGCTCCCACCTCCGCTTCCGCCCTCTCTCTCTCTCCAAACTCCTCCCTCACTCCCTCCTCCGCTCCCCCCCCCGTTCTCTCTCCTCCTCTTGCCCCCGCCTCTCTCTCCTCTCCCGCACCCCCCACCACAAAATAAAACCCATCCAAGCCGCCTCCTCCTCCTCATCCTCACCTCCCCCCCCTGCACCCCCCACCACCCAATCCAACCTTCAACCACAAGGCGCCAAAATCCTCCCCCTCATCTTCTCTCTCTCCGTCGGCCTAATCCTCCGCTTCCTAATCCCCAAACCCCCCGAACTCTCCCCCCAAGCCTGGCAACTCCTCGCCATCTTCCTCTCCACCGTCGCCGGCCTCGTCTTAAGCCCACTACCCGTCGGGGCCTGGGCCTTCCTGGGCCTCACCGCCTCAATCCTCACCAGAACCCTAACTTTCACAGCCGCGTTCAGCGCCTTCACGAATGAGGTGATTTGGCTGATCGTGATCTCCTTCTTTTTTGCCAGAGGGTTTGTGAAGACGGGCCTGGGGGACAGGATCGCGACGTACTTTGTCAAGTGGCTGGGGAAGAGCACGCTGGGGTTGTCGTACGGGTTGACGCTGAGCGAGGCGTTGATTGCCCCGGCCATGCCGAGCACGACGGCGAGGGCCGGCGGTATTTTCTTGCCGATTATTAAGTCGTTGTCGCTGTCTGCAGGGAGCAAGCCCGGGGATCCGTCGGCGAAGAAGTTGGGGTCTTATTTGGTTCTCTCTCAGTTTCAGGTTTGATAATTCGATTTTGGGTGTTTTTCTTTTGGGATTTTAGTGTGCATGAATGATTTTGTTGGGAATACCCTGTTTGTAACATTGTCACTTCGGGAATTAGAGTAGCTTTTTTAGTTGGAAGGAACATAATTAGTATGCGTGTGTGTTTTTGATATGATTTGGATGCTCGGATCAGTTTACGCTCATCTTGACTAATCTTTGTCGACCAATTCCATTGTTCAGTCGTGGGGGCCGATTAAAGCCGGGACCAAGGCCCCTATGGGCAGACCACATAAGAGTTGATAGCAACTCAGAGATTACGAATTTGAGATCTAGGAGGGAGCAAACCAGTCCTTGACCACTAGGACAGACACATAGTGCAGATTGAAAGTCTGTTCAGAAAATTTTCCCAAGGTTTATTCCAAACGCATGGTGTAGATGTAATTGAACCTGTTATATGGGAATTGTTTTTTCAGGGGCCATTACACACAACCCCAACCCCCTCCGGCTCTGTGTTTGGTCCCATATTCTGAAAGCTAGAAACTTTCCATTCTAGAATGCAGAGACAGATATTGTCTCTCATTCTTTGATTATAAATACAGAAGGCCTGTCCTATCATTAGTTATTACTATATTATACTAGTAACCTTGTTGGTTTATCTGGGATTTACTGAAATACGAAAAGTTATCACATTACTTGAGAAACATAACCACATGGGTTATCATACTTCAGCATTTTCTTTCTCTCTTTTTTGAACAACTGGGAGTGATCCCAGACAAGGAAAGTTCTCACCTTACTTGAGAAACATAATCACACGGGCTGAGTAAAAATATAAAAGGCTTTTCCTATCATGCTTTATGCATTTTTCTTTAGTACTTTTTTTGAATGAGTGGCATCTTCTCCAAAAACCGGAAAATTTCTCACATTATTACTTGAGAAATATAACTCCATGGATTGAGTTTATTCTAGCAGAGTCCCTATAGACAGAATCTGTATTTGGTTTGTATCTTGAAAATGCACACTTTGTCATGCAAGTATGTTCATTTTTGTAAAGGGCAGAGCTTCGTCATCTTGTCAATTGATTAAGGAGCAAGGTCTTACTTCTGTCTTTATGCTTATGTTGTGATCAGTATTTGGATTAATCTACAATGCATATTACCAGAAGCTGTGAACAAGTGTGATTTCTTTGCTTCACGTAGATGCACGTCATCACATACTATAGTTGTGACTTATGCATTGCTGTTGTCTGGTGCTTGACAGTCTGCTGGTAACTCTAGTGCTCTTTTCCTAACTGGTGCAGCTCAAAACCTGCTGTGCCTCAAACTAGCCGAGGAACTTGGGGTGGTAATTGTAAGCCCATGGGTCTCTTGGTTCGTGGCTGCTAGTTTGCCTGCAATCATTTCTCTCCTTGCTACTCCTTTTGTCTTATACAAACTTTATCCTCCCGAAACGAAAGACACTCCAGATGCCCCTGCCCATGCTGCACGAAAGCTGGAGCTTATGGGTCCAATCACAAGAAATGAATGGGCAATGGTTGGTACCATGCTTCTTGCAGTCTCCTTGTGGGTCTTTGGGTAAGCACTATCTCCTACTTCATTAATTCGTTTGGGATCCTTTTGGAATGTCTTTTGAGTAAAGGATCTGGAACTTAGTTATTAGTTATTACCCTCCATCCCACTTTAAATGTCCCCTATAGGAATTCGTGCATTTTCAAACCCCCAAAAAATATATTTCTATTTATTATTATTTTTTATTTTTACTTTAATTTGGTGTAAAAAAATTAAAAGTAAATATAGGAATATATTTTTTGGGGGTTTGAAAATGCACGGATTTCCGTTGGGGACATTTAATGTGGGATGGAGGGAGTATGAGAAACAGTTATAACTAACCACAATAATGGGTATTATAGTCTTTGTGAGGGCAGTTTTTTTTTTTATCTGGTAAGAGCAGTCATTTGATGGTATTGTTACCAGAGAAACAATTGTCCAGGGCACAGTGGGGCGTTTATTATTAATTTTTTTGTTTTGCATTTCAGACATCAGAATCCAATTGTATTAAACTATTTGTAATTTAGTAAACTCCTATTTCTGCCAAATGTTACTTGACTAAGCAGTGCCATTGCTTTGTTTTCCATACAGAGACGCTCTTGGTATAGCAAGTGTTGTTGCTGCTATGCTTGGCTTATCGATACTCTTGTTGCTGGGGGTTCTTGATTGGGACGACTGCCTGAGTGAAAAATCAGCATGGGATACCTTGGCTTGGTTCTCAGTTCTAGTGGGAATGGCAGGCCAATTGACTAACCTTGGCATTGTGTCTTGGATGTCTGATTGTGTAGCCAAATCCCTTCACTCTCTCTCTTTGAGCTGGCCTGTTGCATTTGTTGTCCTTCAGGCTGCGTACTTCCTCATCCACTACATGTTTGCGAGTCAAACGGGCCACGTGGGTGCTTTATTCTCTGCGTTTCTTGCTATGCACTTGGCATCTGGGGCTCCTGGTGTGCTGGCGGCACTTGCTTTAGCTTACAATACAAATCTATTTGGTGCTCTAACACATTATAGCAGTGGGCAGGCTGCTGTATACTATGGAGGTGCGTATGTCAATCATCTTTTTTAACTGTTATCGTAAATTTGTTCGGTTACAGTTGCATTGTATTCTCGCATGCATATCCCCTTTTTTCAGGAATCAATAAAATTTACTCCACCGTTGATGTTTGTTATATGCCCATCTACGACATGTATGAGTAATGAGTTCATAAATTCTTTGGCCTCAAAGATCAAGAAGCTATATAATATGGACTCCTCTAAACATTTAAAGTACCGTGTTGGACATTTGAGACTCAGATACGGGTATGAGATCTGTGTCTACATTTTTAGTTGGACATTCACGTGGCAAACAAATCGGATTCAAATTTACCATCAATTATGCATAGAAGTCCTAGTTGAGTATGAAATATTCTAGTGTTCTAAAAGAACGATTTAATCGCCGATTAATCGGAAATTTGGCCTAACCAATTAGATTAATGCCTAGTCAGTTGAATTAGTAGGTCAGGAGGTTAATCGGAATTAGTCGGCGATTAACCGGCGATCAGTCGGTCGGCGTCTAGCGGCGATTAGTCAATTAATCGGTTAATGTGCAATTAGTCGGCTATTCGGCGATTAATAGGGGTAAAATCTATAATTTTGGAAAATCAAGAGGTGTAACTATTATATACTCATACCAGTTTAAGGGCTTCGAACCACAGTTTGTAGGGCTTGTTCAACACCCAGTCATCGATTGATCGATCTCGGAGTCACCTGTCATATCTCTGTGAAATCCTAAAACACGAGTTCTCCGAGCCGCCTATCGCGCCTCTCTCTCTCTCTCAAATTCGAGATCTCTCACTCCACGTCTCCACCGACCTCGAACATTAGTGTTTTTTTTTTTTTTGAAAATCCCATACCGATATTGACACGTTAGTGATTCTGGAAATAAAATGTAGTAATATTTTTTATTAAATCTTAACACAAAATGTAGTATTATTTGGTGTATAAATAAAATTATAATTGGTAAGTGACTCATAAATGAACGGCCATACCCAGTACCAGCTGGTGTTATAATCACATTAACAGTTTTCTGTAAAGGAGAGATTTCTATGTCATATTTGAAAAACAATTGATGTTGATGGATTGATAGATACTACAACAACAGAACCCATTTAGTCCCCAATCATTGGGGGTATGGGTGGGGGAGGATTGGAGACAAACCTAACCTTTGGCAATATGCACAAAGTGGCTGCTTTCAAAATACCATCGAAACAGTGGCCCCCTATACCTGTTTTGGTGCGGAACCATGCCCCCAAATCAAAACCAAATGTCATCAGAGAAGGCAGGCCTAGAGACCCAATTCAATTTATTTATTTACACATTACCATGCTTCCTTCATTGATAATCCAAAGCATCGGTATGCACATTACCATGCTTCCTTCATTGATAGATAAATTGTTCAATTTTTTTTTTTTATAAGAGTTGTCATTGGGGAGTATTTATATATAAATAAATAAAAACCCAACTAATTGCTACAAGCCGATTAATCGGCGATTAATAGGTCTCGAAGCTCGAAGGTGGTTGACCGAGCGACGAACACTGAGCGACTTTTAAAACATTGAAATGTTCTAAGGAAGATTGAAGCTACACAAGTACATGAATGTTATGGCTTGTCCCGGTGTCTCTGAGGTAGAAATAGATGAATCCAACTTTTAGACCCACACCTACAACCGCACACTAGTACCCATGTCCATGAGACACGGACAAGAAGATGGAATCAATAACTAATAGCATCTTGAGGATTATTCTCTTGTCAATTTCGTTGGCGAACTGATGGTGCTTTATCTTTCTAGGGTTGAATACAAGTAACGACTGTTTAAGAGTTATCTTCCATTTTATAAACTAGAAGCTGTTGTGGGAGGTTCTCTTTTTCTTTTATTCAGAGTCGTTGTATATCATTTTTATCTTGAATCTGTTGATGTATATCGTTTTATATCCTAGTATCTGTTGCATTGCGAGGACTGACATTGTTCTCTGCTATGTCTGAACAGCTGGTTACATAGATCTTCCTGATCTGTTCAGAATGGGATTTGTAATGGCCCTTGTAAATGCCATAATCTGGGGAACTGTGGGGACTTTCTGGTGGAAGTTTTTAGGTTTATATTGATTTCAATTTTTCATGTAAACTTTCCAACAGTTTTTGATACCCTTATGTTTAGGGCATTTTTGTGCAAAGCATCATTTTGCTTCTGAAAGAAAATTGCCAACATCATTTGGGTTTCAACTGACAGTCTCAGCTCATATTCAGCAATATTGTAGTTCAATAATGCTCATTGAAATTTGAAAGATATGTTTACTGTTTTGTCGCGAATAATGATTTCAATAAGTTATTGAGTTCATGCGGATTGGATTTGTAGTTTGATTTTAGTATCACTGTTCGGTTGTTTGTTTCTTCATATTTGGCTCTTTTTTGATGATTGAGCGATGGCATGATTGGTAATGGCTATACTAAATCTTATCTGTTCTTTATAATTTTGAGTTCAAGTTACAGATTCAATCCGAATCAATTTCAACATCCTCCGTTCAAAAGGGCTAATATGGAAAACAGAACCTATATCCAATTTTGACATGCATAGCAAAGTGAAACAGTGCAAATGTAGAATTCCAACTCCTTTGCTTTTTGATTTTCTTTTGTCGTGGGTGAACTTCAGCTCCTCCCTGATGGAAATTGGTTAAAGCAGTGAGATCACCTATTTAAAGCAGTGGACTTTACTGTTTTATCCACCCTCTAAAATGGATGAATAAAATTATAATCGCAACAAGAGGAATATTTAGCACTCTTTTTCTACATTGAATTGCGGTTTAACGAAAACAAAGTGGTAAACGCAAAAATGTAAATTGGTCACAAGAATGTCTGAAAAAGGCTGCCAAGAGATCTAAAACTACAGATAATTCCACATTCACATTTGAACTTCATCTCCCACTAAGGAGAACGCTATAAATGATTTTGGGTCCAAGCTTCCCAAAATCCATGGCAGCATCATAAAACTACCACAATATCAATCAAGATATGCCTGTTTGCTGTGCTGCAATTCTCCAATTATTGAGATTAAAGAGAGAAAAGCCATACAATAATGCACCGAATTTGTAACCAACATCTACAAGAAGATGGATTTCAATAACTACCACTTCCTTTTCACATTCGGGGAAAAAATTTGTATCCATTGACATAACTATTGCAATTGGAGCCACTGACAAGTAAAATTGTTGCGTCGCTGGTGACAAACAGTTACAAGCCTCCAGTGCTCCCCTACATATAAATTGGACCCAGATATGCGGGTTCAGTTTTCTTGTATACAAGTAATGCATGTGTATATTTCTCATGGTGCTCTGAAACAAAATTTAGACCCTTACTGGCTGCAAAAGGCCTCTTGGTTAGCTGTGCACTAAGAAACTGATGTACATCACCTCACGGGCCCTGGCTTTTTGACATCCATTGCATGCTCATCATAATCATCATTATTGTCGTCATCGACATAAGCACTATTTTCCACAGCAGGCTGCTTTAATCTCTGGAATATTTCATCAAGTGATTCAGAGGAGGAAACTCTGGAGTGCTTCGTATCTTCAACCTGGCGCAACGGAAGGAATTTCTTGGCTCCAATATTGGACTTGATACTTTGGAAACCGCTTTTCATAGATTGCCACGTTGAGGCTATTCCAGAAGAGGGTACCACCGGTGTAGTCTGAGAGTTGCCTGTATCAGACACATTGGCATTAAAGGCGGCTCTGCTTTTCTCGGGTAAGTTTTGAGTTGTCGGTTGTGTTCTTACGGCCGTATACTTTCTGCCAAATGTTTCTCTGTTGTTTTGATGCTGGACTTCTCCTCTTGAAGGTTTTACGATGTCTGTCTGTCGATCCTCGTTCAAACTAGTGGTTGCTTTCATTTCAACGGCCACCTTATCCAAACACCATTTCCAAGTAATATGCAAATTGAGTTTATTATTGTGGAATAACAAGAGAAAAGAATTAAGCATGAAATCTTGCTAGAGCCAATATCAGCGTGTTCCACTGTGGATCTGGTCACCGCAGACATGACTGGCCACATCCAAACCTAGAATACCAAAGTTCATTATAAAAGAGTCCAAAATACAAACCACTTGGGCTTAGTTTAGAGTGGCCAGAACCTCAAACTTCTCTCAACGGGTGAACCAATAATTAATCTTCGCTGCTCACAGGAATTAACCCCGGAAATTACTTAATAATTCGGACAGAGAAGGATTACATGTTTGACGGGACTAACTTTGTATCCCGTCCACTCCAACAAAAAAGCATCCCAAATGTTTGGCGCACTTGAGTGATCGATGACAATTCAAGACATCCCTTCACTCCAGTAAACAGTGTGGTCTCTATAACATTGTTTTAGTTTCTGTATCGATGGAAGAATCAAGAAAAATAACAAATAAATAATTTATGAAATGAGTTCCCCAGAAAAAAAATTGAAACCTTCTACTGCCAATTTTAAGATGGACACTTCTTTGTGTTGACAGGCCATCGAGGTGGGAGGTCAGAGGTATGTTCAAAATGTCAATATCTAATTCAACAAGACTTGATAGAAATTGCACGGGAATTGGCACAATAGATCCATTTTCACTAATTGCACCAATCCAAAAGGATATCCCTGGTTAAAAGCATCCTAAATGGAATAAATTGGAAGCAAAAATACTATTGGCATCCCCAAGAAAAACAGCACATTAAATTGGTATTGCATCCCATTTCAAAAGAGAAAAATGGTATTGCATCAAATAAAACAAGATAAGGAAACAACCTAACATCATCGGGACTTAATGCATACCTTGCTGTTGCTGCCAGACTCAAGATCCATACTTGCATTGTTGAAATTCCTTGCTAGTGGAATAACGAGCTCGCCAACTTTATGTCCTTGTTCAAGCCAAGAACGTTCTGAACAGAAAAAATAAGGGGAAATGAATTAATATTTTCATAAGTGGATATTGATACAGAGAAATATCAAGAGAACTGATCTCATTTATTTGTCAGCTCTTCCCTCCCATAACTGCTGTAGTGCAAGCGAGAAAAGCCGCGAATTTCAAATGCAAATGGGCATCAGGATGCCAAAGTATGTCCTACCAGCAATTGAGGAACATGATCTCAGTTTACACACCTTTCTGTAAAATCATCAAGCCCGATGGATCAAATCCGTCTAGATCTTCAGATTCACTCTGCAACCTGAATATCTTCCAGTTTCCAAAGTACTTAATGACCCGATCAAAAAAATTGCTGGCAATCACTATCGTGTATATAACCATGATAAGAGGGTAGATCTTGTTAAATCCTTTCCCGAAGAAAGGTACAGCATCATCAATATTTCCCATCCTCTGCACATAAAGCCAAGATTTGTCACTTACAAATTTTATAACAGTCAAGAGAAGCAAAGGTGTGAGATTTCTATGTTCACAATAAATCCTCACCTACGGTTTCCTATTTTTTGAGCATTCACCTAGTATTTTACGCACTAGACTAGTAATTGCTAACTCACCATTCACCAAAATCCTGTGTCGTTGAACACAAGTTCGTGATTACTTCTTAAAATCCTGTGTCAAAGAACACAAGTTTGTAGATTACTTCTTAATGAATCAAATCCTACAACCATAAGAAGTCGAATAGCCCCATTGTTTTGGTCACGGGATTTTCATTCCCAGGGCACCAAAAACCCTGTATTTTCATTCCCAGGGCACCAAATATTACCCGTTTTGTTTTGTTATTGGTACAGTACATACCAATACCGTTTCGGATTGCTAGCTATAATTTTTCCTAAAAAATAAAGTGTATATATATAAGTAAAAATAAAAGAGCAAAATAGGTGTGTTGTGTTGTACCCGATCAAATCTCTAAAAAATTTGAGTCCCAATACAAATTTTGTTCTCCCAAAGTCCTACTTCCTCCCTTTCCTCCTTCCCCATAAACCTTTTTTTCTTTTCGGTGCTTTTTTTTTGGTTGAATTATTTCAAAAACCCTGCAATAAGAGTACAATGAGCTTAAAGTCCTTGGCACAATGTCCCAAAACATCACGTGGCAAATTCTAATAGGACCACCAGAACTAAACCACTATCCTGTTTCTTTCAAATTACAAAGTAAAAACAGAGAAAGTACATCTATTTACGTATACTAGTGTAATTCCGCGTGCTTCGCACGCTTTTGTGTGCTCATTGGTGTAACTACTAACTGTTCATGTATGTAAGGTAGTTCAAATTAAGATATTGTTATGGAAATAAAGAAGTCGTTGAATGAAAGGTCATTTTTACCACCAAAAAAAAAAAAGATAGTATTTTATAAGCAATAAAAAAGGAGTTATTGTACGGAAAAAATAACATATAGAACACTATTTTGGAGAACCAAAATATTTTTAATTTTGTAGACTCAAACAATTGATTAAGGCAATTGTAATTTCATAGATCATGCAAGTAATTTAATCCAACATATGCACTAAAACTGAAGAGAGTCACAAATAGCTCAACCTCGTTAAAAAAAAGATTATAAGGAACGGTATTTCTGATTCCATCAGGTCAAATTAAACATTGCATAAACATAGATCAAAGAAATAGGTCTTTGGATTCTCAAGCAACAATAATCAAGATAATGTCATGGATTAGATTCTAAAACTGTGCAAATAATGAGGCTTTTTCGTTTGTGTGTTTTGAAAAATAACTATAAAACCTTGCCGCAAGAGAGCCTTTCTCCAAAAATATCGAACAAAATTAGAGCTCGGTTTGCTGAGAGCACTCAACAAACTATCAAGCATTAACGTTGAAAAAAACAGAACCATAAAAGTAAAACAATTAGAAAACCCCAAAAAGAAGAGACCACTCAAAATACTTATGATTTGAAGTAAAAACAAAATCATAGTCTAGGGTTATGAAATCTAAGAGAATCTGACTATGTAGTTGCTTCTTTCTTTGTGTGTAAGAATCTACGATTGAGAAATTGAGGCGTCTATCTTCGTCTGAATTATAGACGGATCGATGAGAGACAGATCGGGGGAGATCCAGGAGGAACGAGAGAGAGAGAGAGAGAGAGAGAGAGAGATTTCTTTCTTTCTAATGGTTAGATTGAGAAGATGTATAAAGCTTTTTCTTCTTAACAAAACAGGGAGGGACCTAAAATACCTAAAATACCCATGAAATGCCTTTTCTTCTTGACTAAGCAAAAGGGGATCTAAAATACCCCTGAAAAGCCTTTTCTTCTTGACTAAGCAAAGGAGAAATACCAAAAATACCCTCGGAAAAGCCTTTTCTTCTTGACTAAGCAAAGTATGACCTAAAATAACCTCAACTCAAGACATCCAAAAAATATTTGAAAGACGAAATCTACAAGGGTAATTTTGTCTTTTAACATAGTAGCTTGGCTTGCCTAATATTAGGGAAAAGAAAGATTTTTTTTTTTGTACCTCTAAAAAACAATATCCCTTAGATTAGGGAAAAGAAAGATTTTTTTGTACCTCCTTTTCTTCTTGACTAAGCAAAAGACCTAACACTGAAATGCCTAAAATACCCTCATATCTTAACTCCACCATTGACAAACTACAAGGACAAATTGGTAATTTCACATTGTGGCTTGGCTAGCCATCCTACATTCTTTTAGATCTTTCAAACAAGGCGAAATGACGACCATATCCTCAACTCAAACTACAAGGGTAATCCTATGAGGGATAATTTCGTATTTTTATGGCGTGCCTTGGCTTACCATCCTATCTTCTTTTATTACAAGTATATTGATCTAGAAAAACTCAGTCCCCCCAAATTAATTGAATCCTTCAAATTGCACTATCAGATACGATGAGAGAGAGAGGCCTGAGTACTTGGAAGTTCGCTGGAGACGAGAGTACTGAAGTTCGCCGGAGACGAGAGTACTGAAGTTCGCCGGAGACGAGAGTACATGGAAGGTCGTCAGAGGCAAGAGAACGTGGACAGTTGCCAGCGACGAAGGAGAGATGAGAGGTAAGGACGACAGGTAGGGGTGCAAACCAAGGCTTGGCAAAATTCCAGCCGAAATCATCTCGGCCGATATTGTCCGGAATTTCTGGTACCGACCGGAAAGGCCCGGTGTTGAGGTCAGGACAGTATTGTAGGGTTAGAGTACCATTTTCTCACCGGTATGTACTGGCTGGTAAGGAACGGTATTCACAACCTTGACTCTGCCTCTTTGGTTGCTACATACAACCTGTAGACATCTCTATCTTGTTTCCACTTTGTCAACCCAGAAAAATCAATTAAAATCACCCAAAAGCCTACTTTTCTGCAGCATCGTCAGTTTTGAGCATAGTAGGAGCGTGTTCATTGCTTTCAGGAAATGAATTTGGCACAGCCATCAACGAAGTGGTGTACTTGGTCCATTCAACACATATCAAATTTAAATTAATTCATCATCACAAAATATATACAGGTATATAATTGATTAATGTACGAGAGAACACTGAACCCAAACAAGAACTAGGGGGCTCGTTTGGTTTGATGCTGGTTAGACACAGGCCACGTCGCGCTCTGGCACTAACCACAGTGTTCATAGCATGGACTTTGGGGTAAGGTCATTGATTGGGGTTTGGGTGGGTTGTCAAATACATGGAAGAAAGCTCTTTTTTTCAATCCAAAAGTACCAGCCCATCCCATTACGCCTGATGGAGCCAATCAGCCATAGCAATAATTAAAAATATCAACTGTTGTGCAGAACTGATGAATGGATGCTAGATTTGTATCAGAAATTAAGACATAGTTAGAAACATGCCTCGTCTTCCCAGTAAAACAAGCAGACAACCAAGAAATGTATAAAGAACGACTGACCTTTTCAAAGATGGTTTTGCGGTCCACATCAAGACGAATAAGATTAAGAAAGTTGTAGGAAATTGGAGGTGCATAGCGTGCAACCATCCTGGAAAAGACATTGAGTTCAATTACAAATCAACACTCTTATTATTCTGTGAAGAGTATAGAACTCAGAGTTGGAACAATCCTCCATTAAACAAAAAACAGGAAAAACATACGAGCATATCATTAGCAAGCTGACTGAACTTGTTTGTCTCGGAGTGAATGAGTAGAATGTCAACATTCCAATTTTGAACAAGGAATAGTAAGTGCATATGCACATATACATGAGGGGAATGAAGGCGGCCACCTGCAAACAAAAACTTATAATAATTAACAAGAGCACTACAAGTAGAATGCCAGGATTAGATGAGAGATGATGTCAAGGAAGAGGCTACAGCCCCCAAAAACTGCAAGCAGGAATAGATGGTCTGACTTTAAGTATATCATTCAAGAGTCAAAACAACAAAGCACCTTAACTAGATGAAAACTAGGGAAGAGAGTAGGCAAACATTAGGTCAAGGACTCAAGTGAGCACCTTCAATTGTTTTTCGTCCCTTCAATTGTTTAAAATTACCAAACTGAGAGATATTACAGATTTTATTAATAGTTGTCATTCCCACTTTAGCCAGATCATAGGGACAAAGCATGCATGAGGAAACCCTCCCCAGGGATAGCAATTAACACCTGTTTACCTTAGGAACAGAAAGACAATCAACATTTAGCCCCAAGGATCAATCCAAAACACCAGTATCTAATCTTTTTCAGACTTCCGGTTCTTTTAAAAGGTCCACAATTATATGCAAACACACTGTCTTTCACCTTCGCTTCCTTTTTTATGAGTTGGCAAATAAATATACCTGAATAAAAATGCAAGGTACAGAAAGGGAGAACAAGAAGTCCGCCAACAAAACAGATAAGTCCTAGATCTCTCTAACATACAAATGGCTCTCAAATAATTGGAAGTAGAAAATATAGGGACCCCTTTGAATGGAGTAGATGCCCGGAACCAAACTTTCTCCCAAATGCTATTAATTATCATCAACCTTCTCCTAAAAGATTCTTGAATTCCTTTCAAGCCAGATAGACTAAACGACTGAAGCCACCACTCTTCCAAAGCATCCCTGGCTCCACGCTTTTCGGTAGATCCAAAATCCCCAATCTCAACGCCCAACAAATGTTTACAACAAGAAGGAATTACCAAATAAACCCCTATCACTTCAACAACTCTCCATCATAAAGATAATGGAAGGGGACACTGAAGAAATATGATCCATTTTTTCCCAGAATCCTTGCACATAACACTGGCACACTGCTGAGGCTATGGTTGTTAATTCCTATGATATGGGATACGTATTCTACAATTCGTATTGCCTCCTTCCAAAAACACTACGTACCCCACCCCGTATCCTTTTATTATAAAAATCCAACGATACGACCACGTATCCTACGATACATTCACGTATCACGATTCGGTATGAATCTTATGATTACTTATCGAAAAAAGGTCATACCATATTTTAAGAAGCGGAACCTCAAAAACGTTTTAAATATTTGATCTAATTATGGCAACCTTCAAACCATTTAAAGAAAACCAAAACTCAATCTATTAGGGCTCGAATGGAAGGAAGAACATATTTCGATCAAGGCTCAAGAAAATCTCAATGTTATAGACCCCACTTGGGAGACTTGAAATGTTTTCATTCCAAAAACTTACTTTTCGTATATACAGTAGATTTTTAGCTTGTCATTCGGTATAACTAGATTTTAATTGTATAGAAGTATTAGTTTTTGCTAACATATCCTACAATACACGATATGTATCCCAATTCGAAAACATAGTTTCGAAGCTATAACGCACAATTCGGTCTTCTCCTTTATTTTTGGATCCTCGGAGTCAATCACTTCCTTAAGACCTATCAAGTAAAGAAAGAAGAATTCGGCCCTCTTCCTACTCACTTTGCAGCGCTTACTTTCAACAGTATCATTGAATTAAGTTTCTATGAGCCAATGTCCATGCAAGCACTAAGGATTTGCTAAGATGGAAACAAGTTCACCAATTTCACACTCGTTAAGATTTCTAAAGAACCGCAAATTCTCAACAAATTGGATACAAGAAATAAAGAGCCCAGCAACCAATAGCAAAGAAAGAAGCAAATGAAGACTCCCCACTAGATACATCTTCCCAAAAACGAATAAACTCCCCACGACCAACAACTAAAGCAGTAAAGGAAATTAATCTATCCAGGCACTTCCTTCCTAATAACCCATTCACTCCAGAACCCTTTCAAACCAGAAGGTGATCCTCTAAAGCATCTTTTGGAAAGCCTTCATAACTTTAGGCCTTAGGTTCCGCCAAACAGATGAAGACCAAGAGATGCTAATCCTTTTCCCTCAACTAGCCAATATCAAAAACAGAAACCTTATTCTGGAATTTCGAATTTCTACAAGATTACCTCCGGATCTTCTAATTCAGCCTCCGCATTTAACATAAAATTACTGTTGATTTAAGAAAGTTCTAAATATTGTTTCCCAGAAAAACTCTGTAACCAGATAGGTGTGAGACGAGCAACCCTTAGTGATGTTCTCTACAACCATATATAGTGTAATAACAATAAGGTGTTCTTTATGGTTATCTAGAAATTATAGATGTTGCTATGTGATTCATGCAGTATTAAAACACTCCCTAAAAGCATTAAGCAGAAGAGTAACTTGGCACTGCAGAAGACTACTCCAGGAATGTCATGATGATATATTTGAAGTTTCCATAGTCAAATCACGTCAGACTATGTTAGTCGTTCAAGTTTGCCAAGCATCCGAACATTTGATATTGGTAGATATTTTGCAAATAAAAGAAATATTTATTCTTACTAAAAATCATACAATATTTACCTGCACAAGCACTTCCTGCTTTCCTACAGCATTTATTAAAATAGAGAATAGAGATAAATCAACTCCACTTGGCAATATAGTAGCCTCAGCCAGAAGAATTGCAGCTGACATGCAACCAAGTATCACAGCTAAGACTTTCTGAAGTTGCATCCTAAGAATACACCGCCAAACCAACTCTGCAAGGAGTTATCGATTAAGATTAGAGTTGGTATTTATGCAAGAATGAGCAAATTGTATCATAGGCCAAATGAGCCAAAGGAAGTGCAAACCTTGTTTCTAGTTAGGGCTTATGCACGAGAAACATAACAAAAAGCAACCTAGACAACAGAAGCTACAGTACCAACAGGAGTCAACTGATATAAACAGGGACCTACTCTGCCTATCACAAACACCAAATGAATCTATCCATCTGAATGACATGATAATCCCAGAGTTGCAGAAATGAAAACTGTTGCAAATGCAATTGATAGCATGATTTAGTTCAAGAATGACATTGATATTTACCAATCATATCCAGAAAGTACCCTAGCCTGCCTGCTCGCTCACCCCTGAAGCTTGACACATATTTCCTGCAAATTTACAAAATTGAGATATTATATTTGAAAACGACTAGACAAACTAGGAGTTAGCACCCATGAAAACTAAGGTTCTGGGTGGTATCCGCTTTGAGAGACAAAATGCAGGTAAACAGAGAGAAATTTAATGAAAGAAAAGGTTACTTATCCTTGTTTCACTTTCATCATAAGAAAAAAGGCAGGGAAATATTTTTTCTCACAAAACATATATATATATATATATCTTTGTGTGCGTGTGTGTGTGGTACAAGAGAGATAATCAGCAACAAGAATTGGCAAACCAATTGATGATCACAAATAAAAAGATCGGGCAATTTAGCGGACCAAATCAGCCTTATCTCCTGTATTGTTCACGTGTGTCGTTTTTAAAATAGACAGCAGAATATTGAAAAACATCACCAGATGAAAGAAAGAACAAGAAGAAAAAAAGATAACAAAGAGAAGAAAAAGAAGATGCCAAGATGGTATGGATTAAGAGCAAACCATCCAATGGCATGGCGATGCTCGTAATTCTTTATTGTATCCTCCAGCTCAAGGGCTTCTGTCACGGAGTTCATATATTCACTGCAAAAGATAGTTACAAATTTATAGTGCAATTCGCTATGTTGCACTTGGATTCCATCTAGCATAATTAAAATTCAAGCTACTGCGAGAGGTGTGAAGGCTGAAGCTTTGAGAGACACAAAGCGAGGAGAAGGCTGGAATGAAAATGACGTTGGAATTAAATGATCACAACAACCTTAAAACAAATGGACAAAATATAAGCCAATGCAGGCGAGCCTTCAATGATATCAGGCCATCCACAGTGGTATAATCAAAAGCCAATTGTTTTTAAAATTAACAATGTTGGTACAAAAGATGGCTCACAATGGTATAATCAAACTTAGCAACATCCTTAGAAATAATCAAATTTTAGGCTTTACATAACCAAAACTAGCAACTTTTTTCAATAATCAAAATTTGTCGACTCCACATCATATAAGTTTACTAGTTCCAAAATTCGTATACATGCGTGTTTCAATTGGTATTTTTTTCTTCTCTTCTTTGCCTACTCCATATCTTATTCACTTCATCCACAAATTTTCTCTGTCTTTCCCTCAAAAAGTGAAACTCATATCTCTCGATCATCTACAATTCAACCCATCATCGCCGGCTTAAGGTATTTCACTCTTTTTTTCCGTTTCTATTTTTTTCCCCAAAAAATTCACAATATGAGGGAAGAAAGTCACTGATTTTTTCCCAAAATTAAAAGAGGGAATCGATATATATATTTTTGCAAAAAAAAAAAAAAAAAAACCGTAAATGGAGGGAAGTGAATGGCCGGAAACAGAGGGGGAGAGAGAGTGAAATTGTTGTGAACCCTTATTTTGGTTATGGACTAGAAGTGGCCATTGTGAAGCTCAACATTGTTAATCTAAGCAACCTCTTAAATGAATAATCAAAAGCTGATGTGTCAACTTTTAATTATCTTTTTTTGATTATACCACTGTGGATGGCCTCATAACTAGTATAGACAAAGTGAACAACAAAAAACAGAATACATAAACATACATGACAAAGGAAAATCTGGGTATGCTAGGGGCCTCAACCTTCAAATTTCAGAAGGATTAGGTCAAAACAGAAAACCCAAAAACGCAATTAAGTTGTTTACTTAGAAACTGTGTACCTTTTGCATCTATAGTACTCCTCTCGAGCTATCTTCAATTGACGCCTAAGAGCCGCCATTGATTTTTCATCAGTATCATAATCCATATCATTTTCTCCTAATCTTCCACCTTGTGGCTTGAAAGATGGATCTTCACTAAACTAGCAGCAGAATGAGAGTGTTCGTTAAAAAATAAAGAAAACACAGAGTAAAGCACGTTCATTTTGGAAAAAGCTTGGTGCGCACACACAAGAATTTCGAAACATAAAACACCTCAAACATGCACAAGAAGTGTAATTACCATCTGAAGCAACATTTTGTCAATAACACTCATGTAGGGTCTCAAAGGATCACGCTTGGACATTTGCTTTGAAGTTGCTTGGGAAACCTAATGCATTGAAGCATCAAAATTTGTCATGAAAGATTAAAAAAATCCATGACATGGTATAGCTCAAAATTCATATGCTTCGAATAATTGTGGACGCAACTAAATGAAGAACAAAGAACTGATACAACAAAAGACCTTTCTATTATGCTGAACACTGGAACGACTATATTCACCTCCCTTAGGAACACTTGAGCTGTATAAGCTCTACGTTTGTTGGTACACACGTATAATTGCAGTACTAGCATGTTGAAACATCAGCTTAGTTCTGAGAGTATGCTATTTTGTTCCTCAGGAATTACAATCATGGAGAGAGAGAGAGAGAGAGAGTGAGTAGAGCAAATACATAAGTAAAACCATTAAAATTGTCATCAGGGGATAAAACTTACTACAATAGCATTTGAAAGTTCTTGATGAGCATCATCAAGTTTCACAGCCCTTTTAGCCACTTTATGAGAAAGAACCTTCTGACGGATAGTCCAATCAGCATTTTTCCAGATGCTCTTTGGAATCTCACTCAAACCAAAGCCAAGAAGAAATGCACCAGTAACAAGTCCAAAAGTATTTGAGCAAGCCATCGCAAAACCCAGAATCCCGCCACTCCTGCAAATACAATATCAAGATTTGACAACAGGGAAGAAAAAGGCTACATAAGTTAAAACCATGCAATGCTTGTGGTTAAAAAGGCAAATAAGTAGGTGTCCACTAACAGCTTAAAGCCACCATCCATACAAACTCAACTCAACCATAACACGGAGAATATTTATTACTCCAAACATGAAAACGCCACAAGGCAATGTTGATACTACAGAACAGAGTGACAAGTTAATCAAATAGTTCCAGCATAGAACATTTCAAACATGTTAGAATATTATTAGTAGTCATTAGTCTTGTCGCACATTGGTTAATGTATTCTTGTGTCAAGAAATGATATACTAATATAATAACACATGAACTCTTCCTCCCACTAAGGGAAGAGGACTCTCAGTTCAAGAGCGAGGTTTTCAATCCATAATTAACACCCTATACACTTTCTCTTCTTCTCCCCAAACAACAAAACAAATAGTGGCAGTGCAGATGAAACCAAGGTAAAGACAATGTAAAGACTGTTGCATCAGAAGCCGATAGGTGCAATAAATCAAATGTTTTCCATCCTTTGCAGACAACGAAAATTCAGAATCAACCCTCCCATTCATGTCTTATCACGCTGAACCATTAGCGAAACTTGTAAACATGCCAATCGAGCACTAAGTCTTATCAGCAGAGAGGATCCTAAGAACTTAGGATTCATGACAGAAAGAACAACATTTAGTCTAGAAGGTGAAGAACAAACCAGGTTTTGCGCCAAATAATGAGCAGTACAAGTCCAAAAAGACCAATAGAACCAACACAGAGGTAGAAGATTAAGTTTGCATGTACACTTGTCTTCAATCTTTCTGCCACTGTGAAGTCCCCAGCATCTTCATACCCCTGAATTATAGGCACCACGGCCCTGCGTAGAGAAAGAGTTTCATACAACTCTATGAGAATGTGTATGTTACCAATGAAACTGCTAAATGAGTACTTAACCCCTTAGGCATCTTAGCATATGAAGACAAAGAACTGGCAAAGGAAAGACAGAAGTTAGGACAACCATAAGAGGAACAGAAAGAGAAGTAACCTTTATCATTATCGACAGTTGGGATTGGAATTAAGCCCTTACATTTCTAGTGCTTATCCTGATTGGCTTTCGATAATTAACTGTTTTAAATGATGAAACAAAAGCAACGGCAAATGATAGATCCATATATAACAAAAAGAAAAAACTCTCAGAAAGGACTCAAGACCTTTACAAAACATGAATACACCAATTCAACTTACAAAAACAAGAATATACATAGATAAGTAACGAAATTTTGAGGCCAAGAAACACAGAAGAATGACTAGTTTCATAACTTACTGTTCTAGTTTCTCCTACATCGGCAATTATCACATCCAAAAACTAGTATATGCTTTAAGACTTAGGCAGGATGTTTCAAGCAGGGCTGTTAATACCGTTCCCTACCAGCCGGTACATCCCATTTTTGGAAGAAACCAGTTCTTTCAAGGTCTGATTCTGTTCCGCTTCATTTTCCGGCATTTACAGTCGGTACCGGAGAGTTTCGCTATGTTTCGGACTATACCGGCGAGTTCCGCCAGTACATCCAATCGATGAGAACAAAAAAGTTCTGAAGCGAAATAGAGTTTAGAAGCAGATCAAGCCATGATTGATTACTTCTGGCTTACCGAAAATCAGCGATGGAACATCGTGTCGATCTGGTTTGAAGGGATGAGCTTAACCTTCCTTGCAGATTCAGAGCAATGCGAGGGAGATGAGATTAAGCTGCCATCCCTCTGGCAGGCAGAGAGGGAGAGAGAGAGAGAGAGAACGGCGCTCACAGGAAAATAAGGGGAGCATAGTGGAATTAGCATTGGAAAGAAAAGAAGGCATCTATTGCAACACATGGTTATTATATAATGGTAGCTGTATTTCTTTGTTTATGAGGAAACAAGAACATAATAAGCTGTATTTCTTTATATATCAGTAATTGGGTTTGAGTTATTCAGTAAACGAAAGCAAGTTTACAAGTAAATGTACTATATATATTTACATATTAACTTTTAACGCATATTAACTTTTAACGAGAAATCCAAAACGGTACCCGATAACATACCCATACCGGTACCTATAACAAAAACGGTACGATAGCCAGTTCAGTATTTAAAACCTTGGTTTCAAGTCTCACTTAAGCTCAATGAGTTAACTAAAACTTTCTAGCATACTAACGCTTTTTATGACACAAACCATGAACTTGACATAATATTGGGTGGCTAAGAACCAGTATCATTAAAGAAACAAGGTCAAAAGAAGAGTTCCAGATGGACGTCTGGTTTCGTATCCCATTAGAAGGCACGCAAAACAAAAGATGGACACCTGGCTAATGGAAGAAATAATAAAATTACAAGGCACCAAGAAGTGGAGATAAAATGACAACCGATAAGATGGTCAAACACTAACTAGCTAAGACAATTTTAATATAGTGGAAGGAGTTAGTGGAATTTCCACAAGAAGGGTAACCATAGGAGAAGAGGGCAAACTTAGATGGGTTAAGATAAAAGGAAGAACAGAGCTACTCGTTTAATGGTAGTTGGGATTTACTATTTTTATACAGTGGATACTGCCAAACAAGTCATGTACCAAACCAAAAATGAAAATCCTTTGTCAAGTTGATTGAGAATAAGAACTAAATGAAAAAATGTTGTCTAATACCACTAAAAGAGCACCTAGTCAATGCAATATCACTAAAATCATTCCATGTGCTACGAGACATCCAAACCAAACTTTAGTTTATCATTCATGTCATTTGTTTATTAGATGATGCATCTCCTTACTCTTATCTAATGTTTTGAAACTTTTTTGCCGAGTCTGTGTAACCTAAAACTTGGAGTTCGACGTGGCATACCCCAAGGCAGTGATTTCAAAAGCGCGTGAAGCGCGCGCTATAGCGCGAAGCGCAGGTTTTGCGCTTTGAAGAATAGCGCTATAGCAGAAAGCATCAAGGCGCACGCTATGGCGCAAGGCGCATGCTAAGGCGCAGAGGCGCACGCTTTTTGTCTTTGATCCAAAAATTGATCCGACGGTGCAAAAAACACATACGATGGCAGCGATGCACTAAATAATTTTTTCTTTCAAGTCTGATTTAGCCCTAATTGACGATATGATTCATACCCAGCCAGCAGAGCTGCTTTAGTCGATCGAGATAGCAGCAGCAGCTTCCGTCGATCGAGAGCTTAAGTCGATCCAGAGCAGCTCCAGTCCATCGATCAAGGTTGCAGCTTCAGTCGACAACAGCAGCTTCAGTTGACGACGATGGTAACCTCCTCCTCCTCCTCCTCTCTTCTCCACGACTTCTTCTTTCTTCTTCTTCTTCTGGTGAATCTTTTTCTTCTTTCTTATTCTTCTTTCTTCTCCAGTTCTCCTCATCTTCTCCGGCTTCCACGACTCCTGGCCAATTTTTTTTCTCTCTTTTTTTTTTTTTTTCTCTCTTCTATTTTTTTCTTTGAACTCTTGGGCTGTGGATGAGTCTTTATGGTAGTTTTTTCAGTCGGTCAGTTCATTTTTTTTTTTACATGGCGTCAGGGCCAGTGGGGCAGTGGACTGTGGATGTTGTTTTTTTTTTTTTTCTTTTCCCAGCTGTGTTTATCAGTTTATGATTTTATCGTATTATTTGTACTTGTTAATTGTAGATGACATCTGAAAATTCTACTAAAAAGGATCCTGGTTGGAAGTATTGCGAAAAGGTTGATCCACACAATAATACCAAGTTGAAATGTATTTTTTGTAACGAAGTAAAAAATGGGGGTGTGTCAAGAATCAAGCAACACCTTGCAGGAGGAGCTAAAAGGAATACGGCGGCATGTCGCCGATGCCCACCTGAGGTTAGAGAGGAGATGAGGGAGTTTATACGTAAAAGGGATGAAGCAAAGAGTCAAATTAAGTCTATACCAGATTTTGATGTTGCAATGAATGATGATGATTATGACCTGGACCTGGACGATGATATTATTGAATCCAATCCCCATTTTAAGAAATCTTCTGCTCACAGAAGCACAACCTCCACATCTATTCATTCTAAGCCTAAGAAACCAAGAACCATAGGGCCTCTCGACACTTTCTACACTCCTGAACTAGAGGTGGTGGTGAAAAAGAGAAAAGCCAAGGGCAAACAGCCAAAAATTTATGAGAATGAACCATATAAGAAAATATTGAAAGACCGGGCTCATCAGGCTATTGCAAGGTGGATATATGATTGTGGGATACCTCTAAATGTTGTGAACAATGATAGTTTTGCGCCAATGATAGAGGCTATTGGGCAATACGGTCCGGGTTTGCCCCCACAAACTTATCATCAAGTGCGAGTTCCTCTTCTAAAAAAAGAGGTACAACATGTTAACAAGTTGATGGAGGAGCACAAGAAAGACCAGGAACAATATGGGTGTACGCTAATGAGCGATGGGTGGACTAATAGGAAAAATAGAACATTGATGAATCTTTTGGTGAATTCTCCAGGAGGGACTATGTTTCTTAAATCTATGGATGCGTCTGGAATTGTAAAGGATGCAGAAATAACATATGAATTGCTTGATGGGTGGGTGGAGCATATTGGAGAAGCAAACGTGGTTCAAGTTGTTACGCATAGTGCTGCGGCAAATGTGGCGGCAGGTGAGAATTTTAATTTGCTATTTAGTTGTGTTACTTACTTGAAGTTATGAACAATTAAAAATCACTTATTATTCTAGACTTCTAGTTCTAACTTCTAACACCACTTATTTATAACAATTACCATGGAAGTTGTTGGAAGCTAAACGACCTCACTTGTTTTGGTCTCCGTGTGCTGCCCATTGCTTGGACTTGATGTTAGAAGACATTTTTAAGTTGCCAAATTTGAAGACAACTTGGGAAAGGGCAATAATGATTCATGGTTATATTTATAATTAGGGGTGTGCAGAAGACCCGTGACCCGACCAACCCGATCCGAAGGGTTTCGGACGGCTCCGAACATGTGTTTCGGTCGGGTACGGATTGGGTTTTGTGAAAAAAAATGAGTTTCGGTTCGGGTTTCGGGTTTGGTCATTTCTTACCCGTGGGGGTCGGACCCGACCCGACATGAACAAGGTAAAACCGACCAACCCGACCAAAAAAATCGCGTTCGCGGGCGGGTATACACATCGATCGGTTCGGGGTCGGACTTATTTTTCTCCTACCCGACATGGTCGGGTCAGGTTCGGGTTGCGGGTCATACCCGACCCGCCCGACCCGTGCCCACCCCTATTTATAATTGACCATCTTTGTTGAATATGATGAGGCAATTTACCCAGAGGGAGAAGCTCGTTAAGCCGGCGAAAACTCGGTTTGGAACTGCTTTTTTGACTTTGCAAAGGGTTATGAGCAAAAGGGAAACTTAAGGAAGATGTTTACTTCAGAGAAGTGGACCAATAGCAAATGGGCAAAAGAGCAAGGAGGAAAATATGTAGTAAAAGTCATGTTGATGGCCTCATTTTGGAGGAATGTGCTCCTTGCCCTCAAGTTCACATCCCCACTTGTTAAGGTACTTAGATTGGTTGATAGAGAAATCAAGCCTCCAATGGGATACATTTATGAGGCTATGGATCGGGCTAAAGAAACTATTGCAAATTCCTTCAATCAAAATAAGGAGATGTATGATGAGGTCTATAAGATAATCGACAACAGGTGGGAATCCCAATTGCATCGGCCTTTGCATGCAGCTGGTTTTTACTTAAATCCTGAATTTTTTTACAAAGATCCAGATGCTTGCAAAGTTCCAAAAGGCATTGGAGGCCTATACAGATGTATCACAAAGTTGATTCCCAATAATTATACACAAGACCTTGTTTGTGCCGACTTGATGAAGTATGAGAGAGCTGAAGGACGCTTCGGTAATGCAATGGCAGTGAGGCAAAGAAATACAAGGGCACCAGGTATCACCATGTTAACCTTAATCTAGTAACTAATTTAAGTCGTAAGAGTTGCACTTTAAGAATGTTTTCCAAAATCAATATTCTATGGTGTGCAGCTGATTGGTGGGCCTCATTTGGTCATGACACTCCGGACTTGCAAAAATTTGCCGTCAAAGTTCTTAGCCTAACTTGTAGTTCCTTGGAATGCGAGCATAATTGGAGTGTCTTTGAGCATGTGAGTATAAGATAATCAAGTTCATTCATTGACTTCCTTTAGTTATGTATGATCATGAATTTAAGTCCCTTGTATAATTAATTGTTAATGCAGATTCACACACAAAAAAAAAAAGAATAGACTAGCTCAAAAGCGTCTCAATGATTTGATATTTGTTAAGTACAATAGAGCATTGAAACGTCGATACCTCAAACGTGATCGCATTGATCCTATATCCTTGAAAGATATTGATGAGAGCAATGAATGGTTGGTTGGGAAGATGGAGGAGGAAGAAGCTGTGTTTGAGGGTGATAATTTGAATTGGGATGATGTTGCTTTAGATTCTGGAGCCGAAGAACCAAGGAAAACAACTAGAGCATCAAATTCAAAGTCAACAGACTCAACACCTATCGCGAAAATGGCAAAACCAACTCCAAAGGCTAAGGCTTCAAGAGGAAAAACATCTCTTATAGATGAGGTGATTGAAGAGGGAGAATAGGAGACGGATGAGGAGGAGAAGGAAGATGTGGAAGGATATAAATCAGAATCATCAGATGATGATGATGAAATTCAAGATGAAGTTCTTGGTTCTGAGAATGATGATTAATGTCTATGCATGACTCTAGATTTTATTGCCTTTAATCCTTTTGTTATGTCTCTATGGCTAAACATTATTATGTTAGCTTTTCATGGATGATATGCTATGTTTCGTGCTTGGTACTATCGTTTAAACATTGATATGTTATGTTTGATGACATTTGAAAGTTTTACAAGTGTTTGTTTTTGTTGAAAACTTGTTTTAATAAATTTGCCTCGTTGCGAAGGAATTTTTTTTTTTTGCGCTTCGAGTCAATAAAGCGCGCGCCGCGCCTTGCGCTAAAGCCCCGGGGGACTGTTGCGCCTTTCGCCATTTAAAACACTGCCCCAAGGTATAAATCCGCGCCTGAGACCATGTTACATAGCTCACCGTCTTTAACTAGGTCAGACAAGTAGCAAATATAAAAAGCGAAAGCATACCAAGTAAGTAAAAAAGTACTCCAGTATGACCAGCTCCAAAAGAAAGAGATTCCTCCATTCTCATGACCAATTATTGTCTGCAACAAAATGAAAGATGGTTCAGTTACTCCATAACACAAACCAAATGTTAAGCACCACCACATTCAAATGCCTGTAGCTCAAGTTCAGATAACTCAAAAATCTTCTAGTATGTTTATTTCCACTCATTTTAGGTAAAGTCATTTCCACATATCATAAATTCCGGATGAGAAAAAAAAAAAGCAACGGTTTGGATTCTACGAACTAATTGAAGTTGTGATGCAGGGCTGTCTGAGGAAGCTGAGATTAAGAGCTGCCTACAACTGGTTTTGCAGTGGCTATAGGGCAAGGAAAGCCAAAAAAAGTTAGGCTTCTATCAGATAGAACTAAACTGCAAGGGTTGTAGATTACAAGGGTTGGTTGAAGAATAATCAGAATCGTAAACTATGAGTTAGAAGTTTCTTCCAAGCAATTTTTTGAAAGGTAACTAAAGTGATATACAAAGGGATTGGGGTTGACCAGGAATTAACAGGGCCACAGTTCCGAAGCTGAAAAGAGTAATGTCAGGGAGCATTAATATAGTTGCCGATAGAAGTACCCTAGTTGTTTACTGAAAGTAAAAAAGAAGAGCACAAATAATTTACAAAACTCACCTAAAATCCCTTCAAAAACAACAAAAACTTCGAACTTACTTGCTGCTCAAAAACACTTCGAAGATCACACTCATCAACTAAATTTTGACCAACTAAGGTATGCAAGTCTTACTAACGAACTCCACAACCGTGAAATAAACTCTGAAGTCCATGGTCAAAAGCTTTAGGAACTACTAAACTACTTTGATGACAAAATGTTTTTAAAGACTGATAAAAGTATCCAAAAGCACGCTAACAAATGAGGCCCATATGAAGCTTCAAATAGTTACGAAGTCGCAAAGCCTCTTACATCTACAATTTCTAATATGTACCTCTTGTTTTGTATCACACTCCACTTCAAGTTCCATCACTAGCCCATTCTTCAATTTGGGGTATAAAAAATGGTCTCACCTTGAACTCATGATAACCTCTCTTTTTGTAATAATCACCACCGTAAATAATAACTACATCAGAGCTCCCAACAAGTACCAGAAGAATATTAGACGATATGTTCAACAAGTGCTTAAATGGAAAATAATCCTTCCCACAAGTTATCAAAAGTCAGCTAAGAGAGGCTTGCCCTGCAATGTCAGTCCCTTTGGGGAATTCCAACTTAAGGAGACACACATTGCATTCAACTACAATTCGAAAGGGACTGATTCAATAGTCTTCCTTTGCACAGATCATAGCCATCAGTATGGGATAGTATGGCAAAAGTAGAATACTTGTACTTTGATTTTTCTAAGCCGGCTAATGATTTGGGCCACTCATTGCACACTGTCTTCCAAAGTTTGGACACCCAACCGAAGCTTGTTGGTTCATGGTTCATCCGCTCAAATTAATTTTAATAAATACAACACCCAAAACAGCACTCCATTTTCACATGTAATATTGACATGGGAAGGTGGAATTAGGGGCAGAGATTTGGAAATACCAACTCCCACAACCTGCAATTGCTTATCACAGTCATACATTGGGTTTAAGAAATGTTCTTCAATATTCATGGTTCCTTAATATCCATCTTTCTAGAGTCAAATTTGTCAAAATGACTTTTTCGTTACATGCTACTGCTTGTGTGGAAGATTAAAGCATCAATCAACATTTGCCATAGTCACAATCAGATACATGAAATAACATTTTGGTTTACTATCACAACATCAAAATAGATTCTTAGCCCTTCTTTGACATTGTAAGATTGCCGAGACCGTGGTTTAACAATAGCTTTTGGGAAAGGTAATTCAAATAGGATATCTGCTGCCAGCAAAGTACATCTTGGTCTTTCATAGCAAAGTATTAGGAAACTGAGGCTCTGTTTGGAACAGGTGGATTTCAAATGAAGGTATTTCACACTATTTTTCATATACAATAAGAATAGTTGATACTCCGCTTAGATCATGTACATAGGACTTTTGATATTGATTTTGACAGCACCATTGTCCATCATGAAGGATTTCAATAACTATTTAAGAGGAGTGATATGATATCCTTCCTGTTAAGGATCATAATATACAATAAACACATTTTTCCTACTTCTAAACCATTTTCTACAACAAGTAAACAAGCCACCTACGACGAAACCCCTAATACTTTTGTTGAAATTAGGCATCAAGTCCCTCCAATTGCAATTTACTTCTACGCAAACGGAGCCTAACATCTTTATGTCCCACAACTTTCAACCTTGCTCCACCAAAAACTTGAACATATCGAATAATCCAACGGATCAGAAGGAATCCCAAATTCGGTGTACCCAATCGAAATTAGGGTTTAATTTCCATTTTTCCCCTAAAAAATGCAGGTTTCCGTGATCATGCTGTAAATTGCAACATGATCTAATTCATAGAAATTGCTATGAATTATGCACGCATACATATATACGATATGTGTGTGTGTTTGTTATAGAGAGAGAGAGAGAGAGAGGGAGGGAGAGAGATTATTACCGTCCAAATGTCGGCGGGGACTAGGATGATGATGGAGAGAGAGCAGAACCAGGTGTATCCGACGGTGAAGAGGACGTATCGAGGCACATCTGGTCCCGCGAAATACCTCAGAGTCAACACCACCATGCCCATCGTTAGAGGCAGCGAGATCAGATAGAACACCCACATCTCTCTCTCTCTCTCCCCCTGGAAACGCCTCTCTCTCTCTCTCTCTCTCTCTCTCTCTCTCTCTCTACGTATATGTATGTATGTATCTTGTCTCTCTAGTTTCTCCGGGAAGAGGAGAATTTTTTCAGGTGGGTTTGGGAGGAAAAACTTTACTTGAATCAATGTTTTGAAGTTATAAGACCCGGTGAGAATCAAAAAAATAATACTAAGACCCGGTCAATCGGAGCACCGATTGATGCTTTACAAACTTCCTCGTTCATGGGCCAGCCTATTTCAGTTTTTTTTTTTGGCCCAAGCGGTTGATGGTTTGGAGGCAGCCTAGGGTGCAAACTAGGGCAGCACAAAAAATTCGGTGGACAGTAAAATCGATCTGGACCAAATTGATCTGTATCTTTTTTTTTCCATGGATTAATGGTCCAGACACAAATTCAAAAATTAAAAAATCGTGAAAAACAGATTAGGATTGGCTTTTCATTTAAAAACCATGAGTTATCCGAACCAGACCGTGAGATATTTAAAAGTTTTAAATATATACTCCCTCCGTCCCTTATTTAGTGTCCAGTATACCATTTTGGGCTGTCCCTTAATAAGTGTCCATTTTGTAAAGTTAGGGGGTAAAAGTTGGTACATTGTCTATTTTGCCCCTAAAAGTAAATTTCATTTTGAAAAGTTAGTGAATAAAAGTGTAATGATGATGGGTAAGTTGGAAAAATGGAGGAAAAAGTTGATGTGAAAAGTGTAATGATGATGTCTTTTTAATAAGTTCGAGTTACGAAGCAGGACAATTAAAAAGGGACGGAGGGAGTAATATATATATATATATATATATATGTAACATATAGTAAATAAATTTGATTTTACACCTAGTTTTATAAATTATTTATGACTATTTGACCATATGCTATATCAATATAAACTGTTAAATCTAAGGGGGTAAAGTGCAATTTTAATTGTTGGGGAAAAACCGTATATATTGTTCGAGTCGTTTCTTTCCTCTCTAACCCTAAATTATATCAGGCAAATTTCAACAATCTCTTGTTAGATTCAAGTTCAAGTTCCTTAACTCATACGTACTACCATACAATAACTTATAGTTGGAACCTGGAACTGGAAGTGGAATTCTTGCTTAGATAGTTGATGTGATGACTTGATATAATGTGTTTTAGAACCTGGAATACTTGCTAACTGCTTACTGTAATCATCTTTTTACATTTTTGGAGTATAGAATCATGTATTTATAGGTGATGAAATACTTGGTTGATACAATCCATGGACAAAATCGGAACCTAACCATGAGACTTTTGGTCCAAACACGAATTTCATTTTAAAAAAATCATGACTTGCGAATTAGGATTGGATTTATAGAATTCCGAACCGTGCATAGCCCTAGTGCAAACGAGACAAGCTTTTTAATGTTTGATCTAGGCTCGTTTGTAAGCCTTTTTTAACAAGTCAAGCCAATTTGATTTACTAAATGAGCCCATACAAACGAGTCAAAAGTCTATAAAAGTGAGCTGAGTTTTAGAGTGCAAAGCTTAGCTCGTTTATTACACGACACGAGCATAAAACTCGTGTTGGAGTTCACCTCAATTACTAAATGAGTCGAACGTAATTGAGCCCTTAACAAAACGAGCTTCAAGCTTCTCAAATCATACCTATATATACTCAATCCAATTTCAACATCCTCATATACTCATTATAACATCCCAAAATTTCGGCCAAATTTTTTTCGAATAAAATTTAACATTTTATTATATTTCTTTTACTTCATTGTCATTACTCATTAAATTAAAGTGATTATTTTTATTATAATCTAACCCTAGCTAATTAAAACCCTATTTGATTTACCCTAAAATTCTATAGGTTTCAACTAGATTTTGTGCCATACAATTCATTGTGCAAATCTTGAGTGAGATATTATGGGTGTGTGTGTGAGCCAAGATTAAGAGGATGGGGGAGAAAAAGATTTTCCCTCTTGTACCCATGGATTCTCATGTACAAAATTCCTTAAAATTTCTAAGGATTTGGCTATAAAACCATACTTGATTGCTAAGTTTTCGCCTAGGATTTTCTAAGATTTACCAGGATTCTTTTGTACCCTTAAAATCCCATGGATTGGAGAGCAAGAAAAATCTTGATGCATTTGTGTATGTCGTGGTCGCGCGCGCACACGAGAGAGAGAGAGAGAGAGAGAGAGAGAGAGGGGGGGGAAGAGTTAGATTTGGTTAGCACAAAAAAATCTTGTCCTCTTATTTCATATAATCACCTCACCCATCGAACACCCAATTGCCCAAGAGTTAGCCATCCTCACCCATCAAAATTTTCATCAACTAACCTAAGATCCAAGAGTAACAAGAGAGAGAGAGGGGAGGAGGGAGATTTGGTTAGTACAAAGATCTTGTCATCTTGTTTCATAAAATGACCTCACCCATTACACACCCATTTGTCCCAGAGTTCACCACCATTCCCCATCATATTTTCCATCAAACAAACTAGCATCCAAGAGTAACAAGAGAAAGATAATAATGGCAGCACATGCCATTTCTTTTGGCCAAAGCATTAGCCAGTTATGGGGGGAGAGAGAGAGGGGTCCAAATTAATGCCTATAAATACCTCCCATACATTCTTATTTCACACACACCTCTTCCACATGTCTTGTATTCATTTGTTACAAAATTGAGAGAAGTTAGAAAGAGAGAAAGGGTTCGGGTCTTAGAAGGGAGGAGAGGAGCCAGCCTTGTTTCCATCACCCCACCACCGAAGCACTGCCACACCACCACCACCACATTGCCACCTTGATCTCCAAAGTTCAAACCATAAAAATTACTAGTTGTTTTTTATTCTAGAAAAAGAGAGTTAATTTCTTTTTCTTCTGAATCGAACCCGACAAGTCGTCACTTTGTCCACATTTCCATCCGACATTCCCATAGAATCTACTACCGTCAAGAAGAACGGTAGAAATCTCCTATGTACTCACCTAAGTATAATGTGGATGTGCTATATGATTAAATATTGAAATTAGGATTTTTATGTATCGCATGTTAATTAAGATAATGATTTTAGAAATTAAATGATGAATACCGTTATAATTGGTCGCGAGGTAGAAACCTCTTATCTACTTACCTAAATATATAGTCGTTATAATTTTTGTCGAAATATCGAACTATATAGTTTTTATGATAAAAGCATGTAAAAGAAAAACATGATAATGGTAGTATACCTCATGGAATCTAGAAATGATATCATAAGGAAAATGTTCTAGACTTGCTAAGTGTACTGTTATTTTTTTTTAAAAAAGGAAGGAAAATGATAACTTGATTGTTTGTTGAATAGTTGTTAGAATTGATACCCGTAAACTTTGAAATGGTATAATGAGTAGGAATTATACTAAACCAAAGATTCACTGTTATTAGTTAAGTAAAGCATGGCTTTAGACTTTGGGAAATGAAAATGGGACCAATTGTTTTTACGAGGTAAAATTTTAAGTGAAAAGTTGCCAAGAGTGTTACCGCTAATATAATAGAAATGTTATTTTTATCAAGATGTTGTTATAGTCTATAATTCGTAAAGTAGAAAAATATGATATTAAGTGTTTATTTTTATCGCATGATTTTAGCAAGCTTGGAAAGAATAAAACGAACACAAGAAAAAGATGCATGTTTACAAGACACGAGAAACGAGAAATGAAATATGAAAAAGGTTTAATAATTGTGTGAGCATGAGAGCCCGAGTAAAATATGAAAGAATGGTTAGTGGAATCATGGCTTGGGTGTGCGTCTAAGAGCATGAGAGCCCGATGGAATTTGAAAGAATGGTTAGCGGAATCATAGCGCAAGTGTACGTATGAAAGCATAAAACCCCGATGAAATCTGAAAGAATAGTTAGCGGAATCATGGCTCAAATGTGCATGTGAGCTAGTAGCCCAATAGAATCTGAAAGAATGGTTAACAGAAGTAGTATCATGTGTAAATATTGAAAGAGCCAATGAAGTGAATAAAACTGAGAACCCGATGAAATCTGAAAGAATGGTTAATGGAATCAGTGGGTGGAAAAATCTGAGTTTAGTCTGGGAGCCCAATGGAATCTGAAAGATGGTTAGCAGAACCAGTGCTCGAGTAAACTTAATGAAAAGTGAAATCGATACTTTATATATAATGACACGAATTACAATACGCTGCGTTGACTCTGAAAAGACATTGACACTTTTTTGTTGAATTGGTGTATATGTTGAATTGTTAAATTTCAGTATTTCACATTGCTAGATATATGCTATTTTTGCTAGAGTAAGGGACATAGGGGTAGGAGTTAGCTACCGAGCTTTATAGCTCATGGTATTACTTTTGTGACCCTAGCATGTTATGCCAGACCTAAATGACGAATAGGGGATGTATTATAACGTGGAGGAGTTTGGTGCTGACCAGACTGTTGCTAAACAAGACGATGCCTTGAAGAGTTGAATTTACCGTAGTACCCTTCCCTACCGTTAAAGGATTGTAATTCGGAATTGAAAATAATTTGCTTGTAATGACATATTATTTAATAAATGTTTAACTTGGATTAGAATTTATTAAATTAACGTTCCCAAAAATCGGGGTGTTACCTCATATTCTTCCTCGTCGTAAACTCATATTCTTCCCATGGCTTCCAACGGAGAACTCTTTAAAATCTTCTTATAGCTTCCTACTAAATCCATATTAATTCAAGCTCGCATCCGTTGCTAAAATCTTGCAATGAATTCTCTTTGGAGGACTTCTTCATCAAGACACAATCTCAAAACCTGGTTCATAAAAACGATTCTACCTTCTTCATACAATGAAATTTGTGTTAAAAGTACGAGGGAGAACTAGAATTTCACGTGTTGCCAAGTGAGAAAAACTTCTCCGAAGTGCCAAACAAATCGCTGGATTTTTTGAAGAAGTTTGGTCACTTCCTTGATTTGTCCAATGGGTTGGTTTGTCGTAGAAATACAAGTGAAAAAATCAATTGACAGTCAACTATTTATTTGTCACCCTACAACTCAAAGGTGGCTATCCATACCCACCCTTGGAGATTTCAAGATCCAAATTGACAGTTGAACATTGTGCATCTGATGAGTTTCCAAGCGATTAATTTTTTATGGTAGTGCAGGCGAGTTGTGGTCTTCAGACCTCATGTGCAAAATCTACTCACCAGCTAAAGGGATATGGTAAGAGAGGGGGGTGGTCAACTTTGGCACTAGAACGATTCTTTTCGAATCCCTAGTGTAAGAATGTTTCTGTTGGAATATTTTAATAAAAATAAATTAAAATATTTATTACTTATCATTACTTTTTCGTTACAATATTAGTGCATAAATGTTATTGGTTACAAAAGCATAAAAGTAATTTAATTCTATCATTATATATGATAATAAGTGAGACTTAACTATTATGACCTTTGTATATATGGGTTTTTGACAAGAGAGAAAGTTGGGTGAAAATAGAGAGGGTGAAAATAGAGAAAGTGAAAGAAGTATTTGGAGATTACACATAGATAATGAAAAAGAGTTTTAGAATATTATTATACTATTTTCTATAAAGTTGGGCAACTCGGTTCGTGACTCGTTCAAACCTCTCAGTGGTCGTGAACATCGGATGAGGAATACTTGTAAGCTCTTGGGTTTAATCTTGGGGCTAGTACACTTCGGTGGAACCTTCACAATGGGAGAAATATTAGCGTTAAGACAGTGACTACAAGACTCTCATTCTCACAGATAACATCTTTCTTATTTTCATTACTTGTATATTCTCTCGTATCTACTTGCTGTGTTTTTATGTTTATGTGTACCTATAATTCTTGTGATAAATAAATATTTGTGAACAAAAATTCTAGCAATTTAAGGCTAATATGTTTCCCTCTATGGTTAGGAGAAAGAAGTTGTCTTTTTGTGTAATTATCTAAATTCATTTGTGAATTAGATGCGTATTCGTTGGTCTTGCACGATCTATTGAATCTGCTACACTGTATCTTGTTCGCGTTATGATATCATTGCTATTTGCTCATGTGAATGCTAGAACTTCATCCAAGAACATGAAAACATTCTAAGTATTATGTATATGTGCACCTAAGTCTTGTTTAAGTCTAGTTATATGGAGATTTGATCAAACAATTTGGCTAGAGAAGATTTTAAAAGGAAAAGAAAAATATGATTTTCATTAATTCATATTTGCCGAAAGGTAATACCGTAACTAAGTATTAGTGTAATTTCGCATGCTTTGCATGGTGTTGTGTGCTCATTGGTGTAATTGTTCATGTATGTAAGATAGTTTAAATTAAGATTTAGTTATGAAAATAAAGAAGTCGTAAGAGTAAGTAATTGAATGAAAGGTCATTTTTACTATAAAAAAAAGAAGATACTATTTTATAAGCAATGCAAAATGAGTTCTTGTACGGAAAAAATAACATAAAGAACACTATTTTGGAGTACCAAAATATTTTTAATTTTGTAGACTCAAATAATTAATTAAGGCTTTTGTAATTTCATAGATCATGAAAGTAATTTAATCCAATGTATGCACTAAAACTAAAGAGAGTCACATATAGCTCAACCTTGTTAAAAAAAAGGATTATAAGGAACGGTATTTCTGATTTCATCAGGACAAATTAAACATTGGATAAACATAGATCAAAGAAATATGTATTTTGATTAAAATATAAATTCATTCTCAAACAAGAGCAACAATAATCAAGATAATGTCATGGATTAGATTCTAAAATTGTGTGAATAATAAGGCTTTTTCGTCCGTGTGTTTTTGAAAATAACTGGAAAACCTTGCCGCAAGAGAGCCTTTCTCCAAATATCGTACAAAATTAGAGCTCAATTTGCCAAGAGCACCCAACAAACTATCAAGTATTGATGCTGAAAAAGACAAAACCATAAAAGTAAAACAATTAAAAAACCCCAGAAAGAAGAGACCACTCAAAATACTTACGATTTGAAGAAGTTCTAACAAAATTATAGTCTAGGTTTATGAAATCTAAGAGAATTTGACCACATGCGTATTTCTTCGTGTGTAAGGATCTACAATTGAGAAATTGATGCGTCTATCTTCGTCTGAATTATAGAGGGATCGATGAGAGAGAGATCGGGGGAGATCTAGGAGAGAGAGAGAGAGAGAGAGAGAGAGAGAGAGAGAGAGAGAGAGAGAGAAGGATTTCTTTCTTTCTAATGGTTAATTAGATTGAGAAGATGTATAAATTTTTTTCTTCTTAACAAAGCAAAGAGGGACCTAAAATACCCATGAAAAGCCTTTCCTTCTTGACTAAGCAAAGTATAACCTAAAATACCCCAAAAAACTTTTTCTTCTTGACTAAGCAAAAGAGAACCTTAAATACCCTCGAAAAAGCCTTTTCTTGTTGACTAAGCAAAGTAGGACCAAAAATATTCCAAAAAGCCTTTTCTTCTTAACTAAGTAAAGGAAGACCTAAAATATCTAAAATACCCTCGAAAAGTCTTTTCTTCTTGACTAAGCAAAGTGGGACTTAAAATAAACTCAACTCAAGACATCCAAAAGAAATTTGAACGACGAAATCTACAAGGGTAATTTTGTCTTTTAACACGGTAGTTTGGCTTGCCTTAAATTAGGGAAAAGAAAGTTTTTTTTTTGTACCTATAAAAAATAATATCCCTTAAATTAGGAAAAATAAAGATTTTTTTGTACCTCATTTTCTTCTTGACTAAGCAAAAGACCTAACACTGAAATGCCTAAAATACCCCCATATTTTAACTCCACCAATGACAAACTACGAGGAGAAATCGGTAATTTCATGGTGTGGCTTGGTTTGCCATCATATGGTCTTTTAGATCTTTCAAATAAGGCGAAATGACAGCCATGCCCTTCAACTCAAACTACAAGGGTAATCCTACGAGGGGTAATTTTGTATTTTCATGGCGTGCCTTAGCTTACCATCCTATCTTCTTTTATTACAAGTGTATTGATATGCTCTGCTGAAAGATATGTAAAACAGCTTCTGAAGAATAGCATATGTCACAACTAATTATTAGTGAAGGGAGAAATAAAAGAAAAAATAATTTTCGATTGTTTAAAAATGCTCGCTTCGTATATTGCTTTGTTCTATTCATAACAATTTATGGGGAAAACAACAGTTTTCTTTTGTTTGCATTATATAAAAAACAAAAACAACAATAATAATCATCTGTCATTGAAAATACTTTATGTTAAGTAAAATGGTCTCCATAAGAAAGAGAGCATAGATTTTCATAAGAGTTTCTCTATATATTTCGAGTGGACCAAATTTGTCTTACTCAAACCATGAACAAATTATGATGGTTATGTTTCATTACAATGTTCTGTCATGGGGTTGGATATTTTTGTGTTTCATTAGTTTCTCCATAGTCTACTGTAATAATCATGAGGTGAAATATTTACAAGAGAAACTATGCTTGGATTACATCTCAATCAATGCATGCAATTAATAAATTTTGCAGTAAAATATATGCTTGGATTATCCCAAGTGTGTTCAATGAACGGACCTGAAGAATTGGTGTCCATGAATTGTTTCATCTTATACATAGTTCTAATTCCTGTCAACAATTTTTCTTTTAAAATATCTTAGATCGGTTGTTTGTAGTCTATTTAGTTTTGTTTAGACCACTACTTGTTACTTGGTTAATTAATTGGAAATTCGTTGTTCAATATTTGTGAATGTAGTTATTGGAATTGATTCAAACTTAATAGGGGAGAAAATGGTTTCACATGAAATGTCAAAGTTGTGGTTTTGTTAATAAATTTTTTGGACTCCTTCAATATTAACGGATTTGGGAGAAGAGTAACTTACAAGATGGACCTCTTTCATACGTTATAAATGCTTATGGGTGATAATCGTCATTTAAATATCATGTATTGTGGCCATTATAGACATGAGATTGATGATCATAAAATGCTTTATTAATACTATGTGATGGTATTTACATGTAATCAATTGTATTTATTGGGTTGTTTGGACTATTACATTTTGACAATTATTGACATTCGCTTTATGGTACATTTATGAGTCATTCTTATGTTCTGATCAATTTTTGCATGTGAACATAGGTGACTCACATTCACAAGATATTTACTAATGACATTATCTCAACGTTGCATATGCCCACATTTGTTGTATTTAAAAGCTCTTGAATGAGATTAGGAAATTTAGTGTTGATAAAAAGAGGAAAAATTTGACAACTCATTTATACAAGAGTGCAGTTAGTTTTATTTTTTCTTTATACTACTATTTCACCGAGATCCTAAGGGTGGAACAAAGGGGGGAAAACACAGAAAAGTTCTATGAGTAATACAGGTTTTGTTTCAAAAGAAGCTTTTAATAGTTTATTGTAAACAAAGTTATATTGGAAACTATTTTTGTTATTTCTAGTAGGGGTGATCCGGTCTAGTTCGGTCTGGTTTTTGGCTATGTTACGGGACCAAACCGGTTATTCAGTTTGGAGAAATGAAAACCGGAACCGGTCGAAACAAATCCGGTTCGATTTCATTTGGTTTATCCAGTTTCGCTCCGATTTATCCGATTTCTTGCTCCACCATTACAGAATCACCACACACGGCCATAACCACCATCAGGCCATCCCCGCCGCCGCCACCATCATGCCCAAACCACCATTGAAGGGTTCAAAGCTCCGATTTAAGGGGTTTTGAAGTGAAAATCAGTGGATCCGAAGGTTTTTCAGTCAATTCAATCGAAGATGATGGACGAGGGGAGTGAGAACGAGAGGAGATGATGGGTTTGTTGATCTCCTACTTCTAGATCTGTGGGATGTGGGTGTCGATGTAGGTGCTTGTGTGTGTGTGTGTGAGAGAGAGAGAGAGAGAGACTCACCCTCTGCCAAATCGCCATTGCTAGAGGAGGTTGAGTGAAGTCGATGTCTGGAATGAATTAAGTATGAAATCTGGAAAAGATGTTAGGGTTTATATTTATACTAGTGTTAACCCGTGTCTACAGTACTACGTATCTATGTTGGAAGGGGATGACAGTTGTATGATTTAGGTGAAAACTATGGCACTTAACCGGGAAGTGGGAGGATGCACTACAGCCTTTGAATCAAATGAATCTAAGTCGTTCCAACAACTTGTCCCCACACCCTTCTGTTTTATAATAGCGATACTATCTAACTTTTTTGTATATATGTATGTAATATATTTATTCCATGTAAAATACACCACAAGATGAATGGCCAAGTGGTAAGGAGGGTAACTGTTAAGTTGTAGGTTATGAGTTCGAGACCCATTCCTTGCAATTTTGACATATATGCACTAATCCGGTCTGGTTTGGTCCGATGTGTAACGCCTCCAAATCGAAAACTGGCCCGAAATTATTTTTTGATATTATTTAAAATTGGACCAAACCAATTTTATTAAAAAACTGAAAAAATGGGCCGGTTCGGTCCAGTTTTCCGATCCAGTTTTCCGGTCCGGTCTGGTTTTTTCGATTTTTCGTAACAACCCTAATTTCTAGTATTATCGATCACTTCTCAATCTACTATTGTGGGAACATTAGTTTTTAATAATAATAATAAAAAAAAACCGTTTCTAGTCTAGTGATAAGAAAATTTTATGTTCATATAATTAATTGGATTAACTAAAGTTTTTTTTCTTCCCTAAAACTCTTAAAACTTTTTAAGTTTCAACATTGAAGTCAGCATTTGGTTCTCTGTAACCTTAACTACTACTAAGAGTTTGATTATGAAGTACTATAATTGTTAATGTCAAGATTAATTGTTTGTCGTTGCTACTTGTGAAACTTTTGATATTTCATGATTAGATTTTTTTTTTCACATCACAAAGTCCGTATTATGGCTCTAATAAATTATGGGCATACACTAATAGAGCCGTTTGGTCTTGAATTAACCTAATGTAATTGCGGTACAGTTCATCATTTAACATATTTTTCAATATGTTTATGCAGTGCCACCCATATTCAATCGAGACATTACATAATCTATCATGTCTTGATATTGGATTATTGAGATTTTTAACCCATGGTAATAAACTTTTGTGTTACTTTGCAAGCATATGATTCTGTAAGGAGAATGTGTTCTTTTTTATTGTATTTATAATTTATCTCCTTGGTTGATTGAAGTTTTGAAACTTGTGGGGGAATGTTGAAATTTTATTATTTTGTTAAGTTTCAAAACTTATCATGTGGATTTACTTAGTTTAAGATTCCAATTGATGTTACTTTAGATTTGTATTTATTATTTGTTGAATATATTCAGTTTTTGATACCACAATTGACCACAATTGACCGAATGTTTCATAAAAATAATGAAATATTGGAGAAGAGCAATATTTACTGTGTTCGGTTCCCCATTTAGAGTTTTTGTCTCATAAAGTTCTTTTAGAATGCAAAAAAGTTGGTGAGGCCAAAAGGTGTTTTCAAAGGCCGGCAATGTATCTCTTTGACTTGAAAATCTAACTACACAGTAAAAATGGGCCCCACCACTCCCACCCATCTCCCTCCTTTCCTCAGCTTTTCACCTATGAAGTCAGGAGTAGAGCTGTACATGGAGGTTGGGATGAAATTTCAAGAGAGAGATGAGTGGTTGGATGAATTTTCAGAGAGAGATAAGTTGGGAGTAATTGAAGAGAGAGAGAGAGAGAGAGAGGAAGGGATAGATTGTGAACGGGATAGATTGAGTAATTGACGAATTTTCTTTTCTGGTAAGTCTTAGTCAGAGGTCCCACCTATTTTTAAAATAACTCATTCAATCACATATTTTTACATTTTAACTCAAAATTTCAATCCAAAATTGTAAACCAAACACAGCGATTGTTTTGAATTGTATGTCTAAAGAATCATCTATTTATACTAGGGGAAACAATCTACTTATGAATAGAAAGCACTCAAAACAGAATCATGAAAATCGTAATCATATTATAGTCAAATCATAGTATAATTATGGTATTATTACGATATTCTAACATCCCTCAAACTCAAGGAGGTAGGGCAGAGACCAACTTGAGTTTCAAAATGAAGTTGCGAAAATTTGACCGCGTCGAACCATGTCAAAAATAAATTTATAAAAATTTAAAACTACTACTCTGTAGCATAGTGGTCAAGACCGAGTGTCGATCTACAGGGACAGATTGACTAAGTGCAGATCGACAGATTGGCTAAGTTACTATAGTTTCGATCAACTTCTAGATTAATTCGAAAAAGAAAAGATTGCTTGATTGGATTGTTTGGATTGTTTAATTACATGGAGGAAAGTACCTAGGGTTTAGAATCCACTCCAATCGCTTAACCATGACACGAATAGGCTAAGTTAATTGTTTGAAACTAAAGGGATTATTGTTAGGGCTTGCAAACCCTTTTGGTAATCATCGAGAAAATATATTGGGTTATTAAAAGGCATATACTATCCCATAGCACGGTCTAGCCGCCTAATGGCACAACCTGTTTTACGAGTATAATCTATCTAAAAACTCCAACCACAATCCATGAAAACCATTGTATAACTCGGTATTTGAAATCACAAATACAAATACTTAGTAGATTAAAACCATTAAAAATCATTTCATTCGATCAAAACAGAACGGATTCTTAGTTATACAATCTATCCGAACAATAAACCAAAAATCTACACTTAAAACATAGTTACTTGATATGGAATTTCATACTCCCCCTAGACAAGGAAGTTTAGCCGGCCATGGAGAGAGCAAATGCGCTTGAGCTTGAAGAATGTATGAAGGTCATGATGAAATCTCCCTTCACGGTGTTTTTTTGCCTCTCTCTATGCTTGCTAAACATAAGGTAACCCTAAAATAAAGTTGTCAAAGAGTATTTATACCGAAGGCCTAAAAATACAATTTAAAACATGCATCGTGTAGCTAGATTTCCTTGCCGCCGACCGCCCAAGCCAAAGTCAAAATCGCTCCATCCAAAACTTCAGACAATTTGGTTTCTCGTAGGTGAGCAAAACCGTCGGGGCTAAGTTGAAAACCGCCCGAGCCAAAACTTCAGCAACTCTCGTTTAGCTTCCAGCTTATTTCAGCAGTCTTTCACTTAGTGTTCACGCACTCTAATCACCTCCATTTTTCACATTTAAATGTTAATCATCCTCCGAGGCTTGAAACACCATTTAACAACTAAAAACATCAAATAATAACACAAACGGACTAGTAAAGCATAAATTAGATAGTATAATTAGGTATTTTTCGACACCTATCATGTATTGTTCTGTAACGAGCCTAATTTTGGCCCTAAACTTTTTCGAATAAAATTACTCTTAAAATTATTAATTGGTTAAAAGGATTTACGTAGTTAGTGTAATTGACCTTGTAACTAAAATCCTAAATACAAACCCTAACTTAACTAGAACCAAACCCACCCTCATTCTCAATTATTCGGCTGAGGAGAATTAAAGAAGAAAACAATTTCCTCATCCTCCTTCCAAAACTTGACAACACACCTATTAGGAAATTGGTTCCAATCTTTGGAGAGATTTACTCCTATGTGGGTGTGGATTGTTGACCACATTAGGACTTGCCTTCTATGGTTTTTCTTCAACGTTTTAAATACAACTAATTGTATTCATCCATTATTCATTCATTGGAATAAAAGATCCATCCCTCCTCTCTTCCCTTGTTCTGTAGGCATACCGCCGAAGCACGTAATTCGTGTGTTCTTTTTTTTTTTTTTTTTGCTTCAACAGATTATAATCCTTTTTGCTTTTATTTTTAGGAATTTTTTGAAATTATTTCCCTTTTCTCATATGATGAAGTTTAAATTTCTATTGTGTTTGATTGTAAATTTTTGTTCCAAGTGCAGTAAAAATTGGTGCCCCCACTAGAGAAACTTTCTGGATCTGTTCATGTGTGAAGTTCACACAAATATGTGATAAAAAAAGAATTGGGGCATGCGCCTTTGTGCTTGGGGCACCGAGCACAGGGCACCGCACAACATTTTGATAAATAAATAAATAACCTCCATGATTCTTGCATTCTCTTTTTATTCCTTTGCACTCATTTTTATTTATATTTAAACCATATATCAAATTATTCTTAATTCAATTATCACTAATAGAGAGAGTTGGGGCAGGTGGGTTCCCCCCACCCCCCACTGCCACCCCCTTCCCCTTCTTTCCCCTTTCCTTCTTCCCCCTCTGGCCTCTAGGTCTCTGATCTCTTCCTTCTCCCTCACCTCTCTGTCCCCCTTCTGCCTCAGCTTCCTCTCGCCTCTCCTCTTCTCTCGCCTCTTCTCTCGCCTCCATGGTTGCGAGTAGGGTGAGATTCCTTCCTTTGGGAGGGAGTTCTCCCCTCTCCCCATCATATTTAGACGCAGGGGGTTCAGATTTAGGATTCTAGATTTGGGTCTTCGGAACCAGCTCAGCAGTGGCGACGGTGGCGGCGTTTAGTAGCAACTTCGGCCTGGCATCCTGCGGCGGGCATGTGCTCAATTGGTTGACCACTCCACCCACCCTCACAAGTGTGATCGATGGGTCCGACTCCGGCGTTTTTGGTTCCTTGTGGCTTTTGGTTTTTCTGTTGTTTTTTTTCTTTTTCTTTTTGTGTGTTGTTTTGGTTTGTAGTTTGTACTTCGGACCTTTAGTGTCCTTCTATTATATGATCTTGTTCGTCAAAAAAAATAAAAAATTATCACTAATACATTATAAATTTATTACTGTACATTTGATATTCTACTAACTTCCCGTGAAGAAACCAAAGAATTGAGGTGCAAAAGATTATATAATAAGGACAAAACATCTAAATTGTAAAATGACTTGAGTCTTCCATGAAAATTGATTTAGGTTTTTGGACTAACTTTTTGTCTTTTTATTTTTTGCACTGTAAGTTTTTTTCCTTAATTATTACTCGGTTGGGTATAATTTCTCGTCATATTGTTCGTCAGAAGAAATTACTACCAAAAGAGGAGGCTGGCTCATTTGGCTTCAAAGTTAAATAGTAGTAACTTTTTTTTTTTTTTTTTTTTTTGTCTCTATTCAAATTTTTTTCAAATTTATTAGTTTTGCGTCAAACTTTTGTAACTTATTAATTCGTCTCGGCGAAAGGAATCGGAAAAGTAAAAAAATTTGATCGAAACTCATAATTTTTTTAATAAAAACAAAAATAAGTAAAAAAAGTTGTCTCATTAACTTATTTTTGTCTTTATTCAAAAAAATTATGAGTTTCGATCAAATTTTTTTACTTTTTTGATTCCTTTCGTCGAGACGAATCAATAAGTTACAAAAGTTTAACGCAAAATAAATAAATACAAAAAAATTTCAAATAAAAATAAAATAACCCATTCGGCTAAATAAGCCAATTGGCTTATGTTTTTGTATTTATTAAATTTTTTTAGTATTTGTTAATTTTTCGTCAATTTTTTGAGAATTGTTGCATAGTCATGATGAGGGGAATTTAAAAAGTAAAAAATTATGATCGAAATCCAATTTTTTTAAATAAGACGAAAAAATTGGCTTATTAACTTATTTTTATCTTTATTCAAAAAAATTAGATTTCGATCGTAATTTTTTACATTTTAAATTACTCTCGTCATGACGATGCAATAATCTCTAAACAATTAACGAAAAATTAATAAATATAAAAAAATTTAATAAAAACAAAAAAAAATAAGCCAATTAACTTATTTAACCCAACCGCAAAATCCAAACCGAACTATCATCGTAGAGCCCACTTTGGCCCCTTTTGTTGCACAAAGACGGACAATAGGAGAGAGAGAGAGAGAGAGAGAGACAGACAGACAGGCAGAGATGGACGGCGATGCCGACATGGCCGGAGCAGACGACGGAGCTGTCATGGTTCTTACAGATCGTTTCTATTTTTTGCTCCCAATTACTTTTACATGCTTCGTTCTTGTCTGAAAACCTAACTGTCAAAATGTTTATGACTTTTTCAGGAACTGGACGACATGAAGAAGAGGTTGAAGGAGATGGAAGACGAAGCCGCCGCCCTCCGCGAGATGCAGGCCAAGGTCGAGAAGGAGATGGGTTCTGTGCAAGGTCCTCCCTTCCCCAATTTCCCCACTTCTTCTAGGGTTTTCTAACACGTTTCTTTTTCGCTGCATTATCTCCCATTGTTAGTTTTCCATAATCTATGTACCTATTATGTAAAAATAGGCTTATATATTGGAGAATTATTATTTTAGTCACGACCTTAGTGGTGTTTCCTTGTTCCCAAAGTAGTGGTGTTACGAGTTGAAGTGAATGGAGCCACCTAATGGCATGTTTGATACAAGGTATAGTTTTGTGGGATTGGAATGAATCCTTCCACCGTGGGGGCCCCACGGGATTGGGAGTCCAATTCCATTCCCCAAATCCTGTATCAAACATGCCCTAAATGTCGAATCAAAATGTGTTAGTGTTTGGTTATAACCTTTAAGTTTTAACTCATAATATATGGTACTGATTTTGAATAAAAGTTGAGTTGGTTATACTTAGGACCCAGAGTGGTAGTTTTTGTTTTCTAATGAAACTGGTTGTTGGCTAGGCCTTAAGTAGAGTTGGTTAGGAATCAGATCAACGGTCTTAAGATTCATTCATTCTGGATCCAACGGCTGAAAAAGTGGTAGGTCATATGGTAGGCACCGTTTTGTGGTTTGCGTACTAAGAATGACGAGGAATTCTTCACGTTTTATATGTTCAAACTCTAATGGGGGTTTTAATGTCATATGGTGGGTTAATTCATTCCTAATGTAGGAGCATTGTGGCATGCCTTGCCCACTCTAGTTCTTTGTACATACTGGAATGGATTTGGGATAAGACAGTGCCATTTCGAACACCATTCAGTTCTGCTGGAGTGTAAATAAGGTCACGTGTGATGTGTCCTACTCAAACTCGAAAGTCCTAGATTCTTTGACATTATGTTTGTATGATAGTGTCAATCAATTTCAGGACCTTGAAGTTTGTGTCTGCATTTCATTCATGCATTTCTTTTTCTTTCTTTGGGCTCTCACGTATAACTTGATTTCACTGAGGACATGTCATGGTTCTGACTATGGGTTTTAAACAATCATTAGAATTCCAGTTCAACAAAAAACAATTATTGAAATTGGCTTCCAGGTTTGAGATGGAATTGGGAAAACTAGTACCAACTGCTTATCTTAAATGAGGAAAATTATAGAGTTGGACAATAGTGAGGATAAGATGAAGATGATGGCAGTGTATTCTGCTCATCTTATATTGGTTATGTATCATGATTTGTATTACACATTACTGATGGTGGTGTTGAAGTAGTGACAGCACTGGCAGGACCTTAAAATCTTCCTGCATCCATGTTTCTTAATGTCATTCACTTATTTCTTTCCTACTAAAATCAGATCCTGCCGCTGCAGCAGCAAGTCAGGCAAATAGGGAGGAAGTAGATTCTCGTTCAGTTTTTGTCGGCAATGTGAGGCCTCTCTTCTGTTTTAAGTTTATGGTTGCCCATCGTGAGTTCTTTTATCTTGATAGAAGTTACCTCTACTTCAAACTTCGAGATGGATTGTTAGCTTATAGTGCATGTTTGGTTTAGGTCACATTTCATCTGGATGATATATTGTGTTTTTGTTGCTATTGGGAGCAAAACTGAGAACTTTGTGTTTGATTGTCTATGTGAATGTGGAGTGGTAGAGCCTCCTTTGAGTGCAATTTACCACTACACATGCAAACAAACACACAGAAAATAAAATGCTTACTGCTATGTCAAGATGCTGCGTAGTTTGTGAAGCATTTTTAAAATGCAACGTGTAGGCTCCCCGACCAAAACTCGAGTCACCACCCGGATTTTTAAAGATGGATGATCCAAGAAACTGAGAGCTTGTTTTAGAGAAAAGTGATAAGGCTTGTAGTCTAGCAAAAACCTTGAAAATCTTGGGTTTGGGAGCCAGGGAATGGAAGCAAATAATGAGCACGATTTTTAATTTAAAATGCTACTGTAATGTGAGTGTGAGGTGAACAGTATAGATCAAATGAACATGCATGCAAGAATAAATGCAACAATACACATAAAAAAGCTGTTACTGTAGTTTATAACGCCGTGCAATGTCTTGATATGCCGTGTGGCACGTCAGTGTACTTATTTCAGAACCATTTCAACCTCATATTGTAAAATGAACTAGGGACCTCACGGAAAAGTATTTATGTTTGTTTTGAATGCTGAAAGGGATTGAATCCCGTTTTAAGTTCATTTTGACATACAACAATGGGGTTAAAAACCAATGAGAAGGTGTTTGAAAATTATGACAGAGTACAAAAGTGGTTTTTAACGTGAAAACATGTTCCGAAATATACCTATGGTGTCTCCGGTTTAACAGGCAATGATTGACCCTTAAGCCAGAGGCCAGTGGGCCGCATAGTATATCACAGTGTGCCTTGCGGCCCAATAAAACACCGCACGGTACACTGTTTTCAATGTAGTTTTCTATTTTTTGTGTTTTCCTGCTTTTGAAGCTAGTTTGAGGCCTAAAACCAGTATAGCAAGACTGGGAAGGACCTCAGTTTGCTCCCCTCAAGGCCAAAACGTGGTTTAGCCCAAGGAATTTATTTATACCTTTTTGTTCAAGGCTTGGATGTGCTTGAAAACAGAGGAGTGGAGGTTGATTTGGACCGAAAACCCCTAAAATCAATTGGGTTTCTGAGTTTAGGAGAGATTTGAGTGAGTTTTGTGCAATGTTCTAAAACTCGGTACTCGCTCGGCCGGCTACCTTGTACCTTGTAGGCCGAGTACTCGGCGATTACTCAGTGAGTACAAATTACTTGGAATTTTTTTTTATATGTTCTCCAAATGATATTCATAATACATAATGAGAAGTTCAATGTTCATAGTTCAAACCAAATGAAACTAAGTACAAAATTACTAGTCCATTGCAAAGTTTAACGTTCAAACCAAATGAAACCAAGTACGAAATTAATAGTCAATTACAAAGTTCAACGTTCAAACCAAATGAAACGAAGTACGAAATTAGTAGTCAATTATTCCTCCTCTTCTTCTACATATCCCTCCATATTATGTATTTTACCCCATTTTTTCAGTTTTTATTTTTTATTTTCTCCCCACTTCCGAGTAATCACGTTTTACCGAGTAATCAGTACTCGTCGGGTACTCGCCGAGTAATGCCGAGTAATTCCCACTGAGTAGCCCTAACTCTACTCGGCTAGGCACCGAGTACCGAGTACTCGGCGAGTACTCGCTGAGTATTTCCGAGTTTTAGAACACTGGTTTTGTGAGCTTGATTGAAGAAAACAGGATTTTTTGGAAGAGAGGAGTGATGTATCAGTGCATTGTCTTTAGAGAGAGAATGGGGTGTGTGTAGAATGGATTGGAGAAGAGGGATCCCAAAAATGGTTGATCAAAGCCCTATTTAAAGAGAGATTGGTTAAAAATCATAGTGGTGGAGTGTGGGAGTTGAGCCAAAACCGAATCTATTCAATTCTCGTTCTGATTTACGCTGTTTTTAGCAGAAGCTTTATGACCATGCGTGGCCGACAAGTTTCTGCAACTGTCAGAACTTTTTTTGAAACGCCACGCTGCATAATGAGAAATGCCGTCGTAGTGTATTGAAATCTCGTGCGGTGGAGTGATTTTTTTGAAATTTTTTTGAATGCTGCACGCATTTCTAAACTGCCGCGTGGCATTTTGAAATGCTGCGCGGTATTGTGCATTATCAGAGCACACCAAACTTCGCAGGGGCGCCCCAGACACTCCTGAACTCGGATTTGAGTGCGGTTCGAAGCGTTGGAAAGCTTGTCGAGTCCACTTTCTAACCCAATTGGTTTCACTCAAAGATGTTTTATACATTGAAATGTGTGCCCATTTTACCCTCAGTGTGTCATGGAAAAAGTTATTTTTGACAAAGCAAACACATCTTTCTCTTTTGCAATTGAACCTGGAGCCACCCTATATGTTTATAAGGGGTTTTCTTGAGGTTAGGGAAGGAGTAACAATCCAAGCCTTTGAAGGTTTATTTTTCCTTATTTCATCATCGGAGAGCCAACCGAGCCAAACTTAAAGATAATCCGAAAGCCTGGATTGGGGTGTCAACACAACGCGATCTATTGAATGGGTTTTCTCTGACTAGGTAAGGATGTTATGTGCCTAAAATTGTGAGGGATGTTTAAAACTCCAAGGTCAAGCTTTTTCCCTTTTGGCTTTTTGCTGAAAAAGTAGGGTAAAAAAGCTAAGTTGTTTGGGCTAAATTGATCAAGCCTTTTTTTTCCTTTTGGGCTTTTGAGGAAGAAGCAGGGATGAAATATCTAAGTTGTTTCGGATATTTGAGCTACTTTCTGGCTAAATTACAGAAGGCAAACCTGTAGATTTTTTGGTGCTATTTTAGCAAAAAAGCTGGCTGAATTATCCACTTCTAATATAGCCTAGAGCCCAAGGGTCGAGACACAAATACCTTTATCCTAAAAATTATTCTCATGTCAAAGTAAAAATCATTGTTCATTATGTGCACTTAATGGAATGTGTAACCCATCAAACAATTAGGAGACACCTTCCCCGTTAACAAACAAGTTATATAATGTTGTCTACAAGAATCGTGAAATTCACGATAGTTGTTACAAAATAATAGCAAAAGGCAGAAAGAAATCCTTTCAAATGAAAAACTGAAAACCCGTGCTGAAGATTTATCATAAATGTAAGATATCTGAAATATGTAGTTATGTCTTTAGAGGCTGGAGAAGAGCTTCTTTGTGTGCTTTATTTTGGGTCCACCATTTACAATTCCAATTTTGTTTTTATAATATTAGTACCAAACTATGGATATTTGTCAGTTAATTAGGCTTCTTCGTTTCTCCTGCTTTATTTGGATGACCAAATGCAACTTCCTGAGAGGAGATCTAGTTAAGTATTTGATGGTTTTTGAGAGCATGTGATTTTGGTTGTGGTGTGCACCAACAATGAAGTGTGTTTTTAGAGTTTGGTTGTATCGGCTGTGGATGGATTGGATTTTTGTGGTTGCTGCTACTAGGAATACGAATAACTGAATAAGGCACTAGTGGTTGTCTGTTAGGTAAAGAAGTACATTTGAGAGAGTAGTGGGAAATATTAGTGAACTCCTGAAAAGAGGAAGAAAATGAGAAAACTCAAGAAGTATAACAACGATTTGTTTTTAATGGCAGTACACTGATTGCGATGATTCCTGACGGTGACAGAGGAGTTCGGTCTCATTTCAGAATGGGGGGGGGGGGGGGGGGGGGGGGGGGGGGGGTGGGGGGCGAGGGTAGGTTGGTGTGTTTAGGGGGTCACGCCTGTCATTGTCAGATTCCTAGGATTCATAGGAACTGCAAAATACTATTGTTAACTTTGAAATATTCTACCATTTTTATAAACTGCCAGAAACCATGGTCACGTTTACCAAAAACAGTTCATTAGTATCTACCAAGAGAGGATGTTGAAACAAATAAATCTGTTGGGGAAATTTGCTTCATATTTGCAATTATCTATTGCCTCCTTCATGGGAGTCTAAAGAGTCCGTTCCGCAGATCTTTCTGTTAAGCCAACAGTAGAGGATATTGCTTGGAGAGGAAACTGATTATCTTTGAAACCCATATTTGTTTAATTTGGACCAATTAGGGTACATAATTTTATTTGATCATTGAAACTAAAGCAGGGAGAGAATTATGTCTTTGGGTTAATATAGATTGTATAGTAGACTTATTTAGGTGTGGTCATTCCCTCTGTCTTTTACATTGTTGCAGGAGTGGACTGATCTTAGGTTGTCACTTACTCTATTCCGTTTGACTCCTTTAGAGACTCAATTTGTTGTGAAATTCCTTTGTTAAGAATGAGGTCTGTATTTTGGGAGAAACACGGTTGTTGGAGGACGTTACATGTCAAAAGAAGAAAAGAAAGAAGAGTTGCTAAGAGGAATTTGATTGGGAAGTTTTGAGGCAGGGTTACCTATATGCAAAAGATGTCTCCATATACAGCAAGTCATACACTCATGTTTCCTTGACAATTCAGGACACGGGTGACCCATATCTTAAGTGTGCACTCAATAGTACGAGGAACTTGGTGGACACTACTTGAGCAGTCTCCAAACATGCCTAGCACGTTGAATGTTACTCCCTCTGTCCCACAATATTGGTTCATTTTGGGGATTCCAACTTTTTGAGGGGACAAGCTTTAAATACATGTCTCCTTTCAAAATGAGCATTGATTTCTACCCCTTGAATCCCACTTATAAAGTAACTTTTAATTAGCTATGAAGGGTAAAATTTTGAAGTCCACACTTTTTTAGTTGACTTTCAAATAGGGCTAATATTTTGGGGAGTTTTTTTTTTTTTAATGTTTTTATCCCTCAAACTATCACTCATTTTTCTGCTTCATCCTTAAACTACCAAAACCATCCATTTCGTCCTTGAACTATCATAATCTCACCTATTGAGTCCAAAGAATGGGATTTGGAATCATTAAACGATTCATTAAAGGACTAATTGGACTCAATGGGTGGGATTTGGATAGTTTAAGGACGAAATGGGTGATTTTGGTTGTTTAAGGACGAAGTAGAAAAAGGAGCGGTAGTTTGAGGGATAAAAACATTTAAAAAAAAACTCTATTTTGGGACATCCCAAAATGGAATAGAGGACCAACATTTACAAAGGTTTGATAGGTGTAATAGTGAAGAGACAGAACAAAAAAAGGATTGAAATAGTGGGAGTGTTAATAAAGAAAAGGTGTTTTGGTAATAGTACTTTGAAATTATGTAAAAAAGCTAGGAAAAAAGTGTTTGCAGTCTAGTGCAGAGCTGAGAGGATGGAGTAGTCACTGGAATAACCATTCATGGTCATTAGATGTGTCCATCAGTATATGTGGTGGCATATATTGCTATGCACCATTCCATCAGTTGGTCCTCCATCACATCTTGGTATGCCATGATCCTGTCTTTTACAACACATAAGCAACAGGGTAGGTCAGTGCTCCCTCCCCTCTCACCTTCTTATCGACATTTGGTTTCTCCTTTCTTCCTTCACCTGATGTCAACTGCTATTTTGCCTTGGTATGTGGTTCTAGGAGACACTTTGAACATAGTACCAGATCTCTATCACCACTAATTGCCTGATTCAATTTGATTGTCTCTCGGATATTCCAGTTCTTCTCCTGTGCTTGGTTTTCATATATGTACATGTATGTCCGTGCCGAAGATTTATATGCATGCAACATATTGTATATTGACCTGTAGATACACGATTTTTGCCTTCTGGTTTCTGCATTTTGAAACGTATGGGTTTAAGCTTCTTGTTGAGAATTTATCTACTATTTCATGGTAATAGATGATAAATGATTTGTAGGCCATTTTTAGTTAATTCTTGATTGACTACATGTTTGACTCTATCGCAGGGTCATGCCTCATTGATCAAGTTCTCTGATTAACTATTGTTGGGATGTCAGTTGTTTGATGTACATACACATTATTGACTAGAGAAAGACAACAAAATAAATCTATAGCTGCTTGCAAAAAATAAACGGAAAGAAAAGAGAAAGAAGATATGAAATGGGATGGTGGGAGAAAATAAAATAAGCATATATTATGAATATAATGTTGGGAAGAATTTACAGAAAATGAAAGCAAACTACAGAAATAAGGAAATACTGAAAGAACCAGTGAAATCTAAAAGATTCGTGCCCCTGTAAGCGACATGAAAACAGAGCATTGTATTTATGGATTTTGTTGTCGAATGTGGGGTAGTGGAGAGAATCGAATGAGTTTATGCTGGAAGATCAGAATGGATACACCCAGATCTAATCAGGTTGGATGAGTGATGTGTTTGAAAGAGTGAGACTGGCCATCGTTCTCTGATGTTTTACCTGCTGAGCCAGAGTGCATCCATTGCTGGTGGTTATTGCTTCAAGGACATCTAGGTACTTCGCTGTTTATGTGAGGGGTTTGTAATATTCTTTTTTCTTTTTTCCCCTCTTTTCACTCCCTTCTTGTAGTCTTGCATAATACATATCCACGGCAGGGAATATACAGGGAACTTCTATTTTTTGCTATTAGTTGTCTTCTTTATGGTAACGAGCATCGAACGTGCAAGGATCTCACCAGCGCTAAGTTGTTGATTCAAATATATGGAACTTAAAGACTTTATTTCTGGTCTTAAGGAGTCATTTGTCTTGCAATTTTATGTAAAGGTTGAAGGGAAAACAGAAAGTTAAATAAATCACAGCATCTGGAGGAGCTTAGGAGGCGAGGTTAAATTTTGAGAAACACATTAATGAGGCATCAAATATGTAGATTCCACATTTGCATACGCCGATGCCTTCATTTTTTGCAACAAAACGGCGGATCATGACTTCTTGTAGCAGTTATTGTTTTCTTTCGTTATTGTTTGATTTATAGATATACCAGCACAGTGCTGGCTTTCTTGCTGAATTTCTTTGCCTGAAAATGATCTTTGGTCTTGTTATTACTTTCTTCTGTTCATTTCTTATTCTATTCTGATGGATTTCTTTTTGGAGGCAACTGATGGGTAAAAACTTGCTTTTCAAGGTGGATTATTCTTGTACCCCTGAGGAAGTGCAGCAGCATTTTCAGTCGTGTGGAACGGTAAATAGAGTCACCATTCGGACTAACAAGTATGGCCAACCGAAGGGGTATGCATATGTGGAATTCCTTGAACCAGAAGCTGTGCAAGAAGCTCTTCTTCTGAATGAATCTGAACTTCATGGCCGCCAATTGAAGGTCCAAAATGATGATCTTCGCTGATACTAGTATAGCATATCCTATAAGATTCTCTGCAATATGAAGTGTTAGGCTTTTTAGTTGTGTAATCTCTTTTATTCAGTTTTGTCTTTTAACACTTGCGTTTTTTGTTCATTCTTTCAAAATGTCATTTCAGATATCAGCCAAGCGGACTAATGTTCCTGGGATGAAGGTGTTCCGTCCACCGCGCCCCAACCCTTACATGGGTTTCCGACCCAGGAGTGCATATATGCCAACTTATTTCTACCCTCCATATGGATACGGGTATGCTTGTTATTGTCCAGTATTCATCTTGGATCACACTTCTCTTCACCAACCAAATCTTGAACTCTCCCCACTTCTCAGTAACTGGATCGTTGACTGGTTTTGTTTACTTTGTTGCAGGAAGGTTCCTAGGTTCAGAATGCCCATGCGGTATAGCCCGTACTACTGAAACTTGACTTTTTCTGGAAGACAAATATTATCTTGTTAATTGATAAAATGATGAATGAGTTTCTTTCGAAATTTTAGCTTTTGAAGCTGTTGGGGGTGTTATGATAGTCGATCCTACCGTGATGTCCAGTATGTTTAGAAGCAATTTCCAGGCATCATTTTTTGTGACTAGTTGTATCAGATGGTGAGCTCTCATTGCATTTTTTTTTTCCCTTTCGCATCAAATTGAAGCCAAGGAGGAGCTATGAGTAGTTAGTAAGTGAAGGTTGTGAGTATTATGCTCTGTGTTCATGAATTGTTGTGACCCTTAAAAATGGGGCTAATATCAGAGGCCTCACGATGTGACCCAAACCATTCAAAATGTAGACTCTGTCAGAAAGATCATCGATCTTCCCAGAAATTGACGCTCTTAATCGTAACTTCCTCGGGTGATAAAAGGGATGCTAAAAAGATCCACCTCATTAATGTGTGTTGGAAGCAAGAAAAATGGAGGTTTGGGTATCCGTATTACGCAAGGCGGGAACTAATAATCTTGCTCTCCTTTCGAAGCTTTAGTTGGAGGGTAAATAGTGAAAGAAATCCCCTTTGGATCCACCCTCTTAAGCAAGAAATACCTCAACAATTAAAATTTAAGAGATTGGCCTTCTAATGGTAGAGCGTCTGAGCATTTCCGATTCTTGACTTCAAATTGGAGATGTCAAATTTTTTTTGAAGGCTTATGTGGCACTTTTGGCATCTCCAGTTTGACATCAAAGTCTCCTCTCCCAACCCTTATGCCAATTACTATTATTTATCTGACATTAAGTTATCCCTCTCCAACCTTTGTACTATCAATTTATATTATTCAAATGGGCACATTTTCAAAATCCTAACCATCAATTTTTGAAATTTGGCATGGCTGGAGGTTGCTGCCAAAGTTGGCAGGCTTAGAGCATCTCCAACTGGAGATGTTAAATTAGTGATGTCAAAAAAAATTTGAAGGTTTATGTGACATTTTGACATCTCTCATTTGACATCAAGCTCTCTTTCTCCACTCCTTATGTCAAAAAAATAAAGCTCATTAACTTAAAAGGAAAAAAAAAAAACTCGAAATGCAGTAGGCAAAATCATGTTTGATCTCAATGGAAAGTTTTCAAACTTTCCTAATAGTTACTTGTTGAAGTTTGGCAGGCGAGGGGTAGGCTGTCAAAGTTGGTAGTCGAGTGAAAGTTGTCAAAGTCACGTCAGCTTTGGCATGAGTGAAGACAGATGGGTTGGATTGTGAGTTGATGTAAAAAATGACTGTTGACTTGTTCACGTCAACTTTGACATCTCCCTTTGGAGATGCTCTAAGGCTTCCCTTCAAAACCACCTAGGTTTTGGCATGGTAGAACTAGGCACCTGGATTGCATTGTGAATTGGTGTCAAATATTACCGTTACAAGCTCCATATCAAATTTGACATCTCCTATTGAAGATGCTCTCATCCCTGGAAAAGCCTTATAAGAGCATCAGCAATGGAATAAGCAAAAGTGAATAATTAAAGCATGCCACATCAAATTTTGATTATTTATTTAGAGGTTGTTAAAGTTAGCAATGTGAAATCTCACATTAGTTATTTTTTGCTCATAATCAAAACCAATAGGACCATTACTTCCTTCCTTGAGTTTTCTCCAAACTTTTTCCCTTCATTTCACGTACATCTTTTGAAAAACTAGTTTATGTTAAAACAGTTTTTATAAAAAAAATATTTGTTCTTGAAAAGACAGATTATTAAACAGTTTTTGAAAGGAAAAAAAAAACAGTTCAAGTTAAAAGCAGTTAGATAAAAAAATAGTTTATGAAAAAAAAATGTGTAAAAAAACAGTTTTGTGTAAATACAATCTTTTTAAAAAATAGTTTTAAAAAAGATTGAAGAAACAGTTTTTATAAAATAAAAATAAAAATAAAAATAAAAAGTTCATACAAAGACTTCCTTTTTTTTTTTTTAGAAAAAGTTTCTGAAAATAATAGTAGTAAGAATAGTTTTTTATACTCCCTCCGTCCCTTTTTTAGAGTCCGGTATTCTATTTTGAGTTGTCCCTTAATAAGTGTTTATTTTGTAAAGTTAGTGGGTAAAAGTTGGTGCATTGTCTATTTTGTCCCTAAAAGTAAATTCCATTTTGAAAAGTTAGTGAGTAAAAGTGTAATGATGAGGGGTAAATAGGGAAAGTGGAGAAAAAATTGATGTGAAAGGTATAATGATGATGTCTTTTTAATAAGTTGGAATTACGAAGAATGACTCTTAAAAAGGGACGGAGGGAGTAATTATTTTTTGAAAACATTGTTGAGAGAGAAGATTTTTGTGTAACAATGGGTGTACTTATTGAGAAAATGTAGAGATCACTAAATTTGGTTATTGACAAAAAATTGCTAATTTTGATTATTCAAAAGCCAAAATTTGATGAGTTGCTAACAGATAATATTATCTCTGTCAATCAATTCATTTTTTTTTCAAAATAAAACAATAGATAACATTACTATAACTTTGTATTAGAGAGAGAGAGAGAGAGAGAGAGAGAGTTGTACAATTAATTTTTATCGGTTAGTTTTTTTTACCTCAGATAAAGTTATATGTGTTAAGCGCCATACAGATAAAGTTAAAGTTATATGTGTGTGTTATACATTAAAAAAATAAAAGTATTGTGTGTTATTTGTGTCATAAATTAAAACAAATCAAGTTATCTATGTTTAAAAAAAAATATTTTCTCTTATGTAAAAAATTCACAACTAAGCAAGCAGCTAATGTTATATGTGATACATGCAAAATAAACAAATAATCTTATATATATTACTTTGTTAGAAAAATAAAAGCACACAGATAATATTATATTTGTGACACCAACTAAACATATAACCTTATATGTGTTACTTTATCATCTTAAAAACAAAAAATACACACAAATTACATTATTTGGATGACACAATAAGCACGCACATGGCCTTATATATGCTCTTTATATGTGATACCAAACTAAAATACACCCCATTTATACCATATTTTTTGAAATTCATTGATTTTTATACTTTGTGTAATCGCACTAAAACAAACAAATAGATAAGGTTATTTATGCGAAATTTGTACTCTATATAATCGCAATAAAACTAAAAGATGTGGTTATCTGTCCAAATCTATACACTATATATGTGGCACCAAATTAAAACACACCGCATTGATACCATTTTTTTGAAATTCATTTGTTTGTATATTTTGTATAATTGCAATAAAACGAACAAATATGTTTATATGTTCAAATCTATACTATTTAGTATCACAAAATTACCAACAGATAAGGTTATTTATATAAAATTTGTACTTTATATAATTGCAATAAAATCAAAAGATGTGATTATTTGTGTAGTCTTTTTCAAAAAAGAAGGCAAAGTAGACTTGGAGCTTTTACATGTGAAGAGAGAGTGAGATTAATGCAGCAAGTACTACCTTCTCAAACTTTACAATCTAGCATTAAACAAATCTCATTCACAGGTATGGCTATTCTGTTAAAACAAAAAACAAAAATCAAAAGTAAGAACTATAAAACTCTATGTTTAGTGTGTACTTGCTACACATGATCATAGCTCTGTCCTTACCTAGTCCCCCAAAAAACGAAACAGACGGGAAGAAGGAAACAAGTACACCGGCGAGATTCGTTTCTGTCAATCTTCCGAGAGCTGCTTTTCCCCCCTCCCCTGACATCCCACCCCCCGACCCCACAACCCCATTTCCCATATTTACCCCCCCCCTACCAGTTTTGCCGCATTTTTTTTCTTCTTTTTTTTTTTTCCCCTCTATACGTATTTCCTTTTCTTTCTTTTCAGTTTCAATTTTTTTTTTCTTTTTCCTCCTTATTTTCTTTTCTTTATTTCCAGTTTGAATATTTTTTTTCATTTTTTAATTTCCAATGATTTTCTTTATTTGTTTCTTTTTCCATTTACCTCCCTTATTTTTTTTTAGTTAACTCAAATTCTATTTTCAATTAAAATTGACTTTATGCTTTATAAATTTATGTGATTTTGTAGGTTAGTATGCATGTATACCTAGAAAATCTAGGAAAGACTACTTGTAAAACAATTAATAGGTTTAAGTCTATTTCTAGGCTTTTAAAGTAATTGAGAGAAAAAAAAAAAAGCATTTCAATTGATCATGTTTATCTGACTATTTTTTTTTCTTTCAAGATTAAAAAATATAGTTACAAAAATAAGTGTGCCGATTTTCAATTCGTTTAAATTGGTGCAAAGATGTTTATTTTTCTGATCATTTCATCCTAAATGATCGTAATAAATTTTTCGCTCAAAGGCTTTTCAATGGGCACCCTAAGAGAACTCTAAAACTAAATAAATAATCTTGTGCTCATTGAAAGGCCTTAAAGCCAAAAATTTACTATGACAATTTAGGATGAAATGGTCAGAAAAATAACATCTTTGTACCGGTGCAAAGATGTTATTTTTTTGATCATTTCATCATAAATGGTCGTAATAAATTTTTGGTTCCAACGCCTTTCAACGAGCACCCTAAGACTCATTATTTAGTTTCAGAACTCTCTTAAGATGCCCATTAAAAGTCCTTAGAGTAAAAAATTCATTATGACCATTTAAGATTAAATGATCAAAAAAATAATATCTTTGCACCAATTCAAACATATTGAAAATTGAAAAACTTATTTTTTAACTATATTTTTTAGTATATAAACGGTGTAAAAAAAATAAGTGTTCGGATTTTCAATTCAGTTGAACTAGTACGAAGATCTTATTTTTTTGATCATTTTATCCTAAAAGGTCGTAATGAATTTTTTTGCTCTAAGACCTTTCAATGGTCACCCTAAGAGAGCCCTGAAACCAAATAAGAAGCCTTAGGGTGCTCGTTAAGAGGCTTTAGAGCCAAACACTTATTTTTTTACACCGTTTATATATTAAAAAATATAGTTAAAAATTAATCCGTTTGAATCCGACTATTTAATGATTACACTTATTTTTCTATTGAATCTGACTCTTTTTTTTTTCTTCTTTTTTTTCCTATATATAAATTACAAAAAAAAATAGTTAAAAAAATAAGTGTTTCAATTTTCAATTCGTTTGAACAAGTGCAAAGATATTATTTTTTTTATCATTTCATCCTAAATGGTCGTAGTAAATTTTTGGCTCTAAGGCCTTTCAATGGATCTTCTAAGATAGTACTGAAACTAAATAATGAGTTTTAGGGTGCTCGTTGAAAAACTTTAAAGCAAAAAATTCATTATGACCATTTAGAATAAAATGATTAAAAAATAGGATTTTCGCCCCGGTTCAACTGAATTAAAAATTGGAACACTTAATTTTTGAATCATATTTTTTAATATAGAAAAGGTGTATTTATAGAAATTAAATAAATAAAAGAAAAGAAATTAAAAGGCCGGGGGGTAATTTATGGAAAGGGAGGGGGGTAATGGGGGGAAAAAGGTGTGGGGTCGGGAGGGGGGTGGTGTCAGGGGGGGTGGGAAAAGCAATTTGCCAATCTTCCCCTCTGGTTCCTTCTATCTCGCATCAATGTTCTCCAACATTACAACATGAATTTTGCTAGTAAGTTAGGGCTCATGAGAAATTACAAAAAGAAAAGGTGTTGTTCTACTTCTGCATCGTCATCCTCGCTCTTTGCTGGTGTCAAGGGTGGCTTCGCCGGACGGAGGCTGTTGGGGAGATTAAGACCGTTGATCGAGCGAAGTTTTGGCCGTCGGAGGAAGAGAGGCAGCAGTTTAGATGGTCGAGGAGGAGGGGTAGGCGGCGGGTTCAGATCTGAGAGAGGTAGAGAGAGAGCTAGCTCTGGGTGTGCTTTGCCATATATGGGCAATTTTGTCCAATTAAATAAGTTAATGGACCTCCAGTTATAGAAATTCTGAATTAGTGGATTAGAAGCCTTCCTAAAATATTTGGTGGACTAGAAGCTGGCCGACTAGGCTATAAATGGACTGGCGATTAATTTTCTGTTATTAAATTTGGTTATTCTAATGTGAACAGTTTTTTGAACAAACGTTGCTAACTTATTTTGCTTATTCCACTATGGATGCTCTAAGAACTAGGGAGATCATGAATCAGAGTATTAAATGGAATGTGGGTAACGGGGAAAATATTTATTTTTGGCAGGACTGGTGGTGTGGTCAAGAGCCACTTGAAAACTCCCATAATATTATTGATCATTACCACCTAAAGGTGTCTGATTGCATTAATCATGACAAAAGTTGGAATCAAGCTAGGTTAAACCAGCTAATTAATCGAGGTGAGCAAATAATCCGTTAAACCATGAATCCAGTTCAAACAAATCCAAACGGAATTATCTTGTTTGGTTTTTAAGTAGTGTGGTTTGGTCTTGATTTTAAAAAATTCAAAACCGAGTTATATGATTTGGTTTGTGGATTTACATCAACGATTGCAGTTCCAAACCGATCTGGACCGTATATATATATATATATATATATATATATATATACATTTATATATTTTTTAATTTAATATAGATACCCTAATAAACATAGGCTATGCTATATTGAATTAACTTTTTAATTTATTACTCCACTTCACCGCTACATTCCTTTACTGCAAATAGTAATTGCCCTAAATTTCCATTAGTTCACGAACTTTGGTAATGGTTGATTTTGATGAGTTTTTGGCGATTTCAATAGAATTTTAAATTTGAATATAAGTTTTGGTTTTATTTATCTATGTCATTTTGAGTACTTTAAATCATGTATAAAATTGATATTTTAACTTCAAGCAAAGAATGGTTCAAAACCGAAATTGATCCATATCTTAAAGGTCTGGATTGGTTGGGTTTTATGAATTTTATGGATTGGTTTGGTTCTCAAAATTTATAATCCTTAGATATTGATTTGATTCTTGGTTTACTACAAAATCGAACCAATCCGGATCATGCTCACCGCTAATTATCCCTTATTCCACAAATCCACCATGCCAGATTCACCCTCGGATACACACTGGTAATGGTAAGTTCTCAGTTTCATCTGCCTATAGATTTATTTTTCATGAAGAATCGAACACAGAAAATTGGAATTGCAAATGCTCAATCCGATATGTGCAGATGCTCAGAGCACAAAACATCTCCCCAGAACCAATCCCTCGAGAGGGCTTGATACACTTATTTTTCACCTGTAATGTTAGCAAGGAAGTGCAAATGCTCAATCCGATATGTGCAGATGCTCAATTCGATATGTGCAGATGCTCAGTCCGATCTTCTGATTTTCATCCAATCTTCCAATTTTCCCCTATTTTTCAAAACTGAGAAGATTGGATCGAACATCTACACATATCGAATTGAGCTGATTTTTCACAAATCCACTCGGTTTTTTAAGTCAAAATTATTGAACAGCTCGGATCATCTGTGTGGGACCCAAAATGGGCCCCCACATGCCATTGGTACCCATGGTTGGATTCCTCAGCTTTCTTCGGGATAAAATAAAAAAAGCATTCAAACAGTCATAATTATTTGTCTAAAGTGTTGCACGTTGTAATTTCTCTAGGGTTTGTCCGTGCCTGAAGGCACGGCTCGAATGATCAACAAACAATTTAGTGTCATCCTCCTAACCTATTAGGTTCAACCTTTCAAGGCTATTTTTAATTTTCTATCAAAATCATTTTCCCCTAGACACTAAATGGTATAAGCATATTGTTTGATGATTAGCAAAATTAGCTACATATGATGTGAGCTCAGGTAGAAGCTATTACGTTTGACCTAAGTTCCCTTTCAATTAGATTTAAGAGTTGCACAACAAAACCCCCTAATTAATGGCTCGCACATACTGCACTCCGGATGAAATTATCTTCATTCTTTACAAATGAAGACTTACAGCATGGGTATTGACTTTATGATAAATTCAAAGGAAACACATGAAACAAAAATAAAAGGTTCTGGTTGTTGGGAAACCGAATCCCCAAGACCCAGTAATGACGCATACAGATTAGACAACAAAAATTGTAAAACCCTATAAAGCGGAATTAGGGTTCTACCTTAACTCCCTGCGACACGAACGCTGGTTGAACTTGTTATAGCACGCCTTGCTATAAACCACAAATACTGTTCGATCGTACCTTACGATCTTCTATCGTATTCCCCACACGTCTAGAACACGAACCGAGTATGGACTCTTTCGTGATATGTTTGCTCTCTCTAAGCCTGCCTCTATTTACTGAATAATAGAAAAACATCACACTGACCTAGAGAGCATAACGTGTATATATAGGACTATGATAGGGACCTAAGGAGTAATAAGTCTGGGCTCCCAGTGTAAATAAGAAAACCTAATCCCACTAGGATTCTATTTCTTATTTTAGTAATTATAATTCACCCCACTACAGAATTATAATTGCACTCCCGTCCTTATCTCAATTATATTACGAGCTCCATGATATTAAATACTTATTAATCTCTCCACGTTAAGATTACAAATACCCGTTGATTAAAATAAATTACTAACACTGGTTACTCAGGACACAGGAGTTTTTCCACTCTATATTCAGATCACCAATTATATATAAAGGTCCAAAAGAAGAAGAGGCAACTTTGTTCAACACAATATACATCATCAGGAAATTAGACCTTCATAGGTAATGCACACATACACACACATAGATTCGTACAATACCTCTTAAGAAGACAGTACACTTATTCTTTAAAAAAAAAGTACAGTTGAAAAGTTGTACCATCAGAAATTTTAAGCCCAATAGCACCAATAATACTTAAAGTAAATTAAAAATTGGAACCTCTATATGTTGCTCCTAAAAATGGATCATAAAGAATTAACTCATTCCCCATTATTTTCACTCTCTCAAACGTGCATTTTAACAAACACAAAGTGGACATCTTAAAAGACCCACATATCAACTGGGACAAAGAATATAAAGAGCAGAACTATAAATAACAAAGTATATGGAAGCTAGGTTTGAATGAAGGGTAGACGCCCAGAGGGATTTGTAGCCTCCAAAACTTCAAACCAACTTGGGTGATTGAATGAAAGAGAGAAAACCCAACAATACATGTCAAGCAAGGTGAGCCACAAACCTTCTTTTTTGCTACTTCAGAGTTGGATCAAACACTCTCAGAATAACATTTCATTGGTAAATAAGCTATTGAGAAATAAGATGAAGATGAAAGGGTAAAGAAAGCCTTGAATACAAACCGCATGCATTAGGAGTAAACACCATCAAAGGCTCGTAAGCTATGGCAATCCATATCAAAATGGGTAACATTTAACCACAAAGAAACTGTAGAAGTAGAGACTTGTACGTATTTCCCCTTTGCATAACAACGTAAAAGAAACTTAACGAAAATAAACTTTATATTCATATGAAAGTGGCAATAATTTAACTTCAATACTTCCATGAAAGGGCGGCAAGGCCCACTCATATCAAAGTTAATCTATGTATACCTCCTAACGGCAAGGCCATTGAGGATCTTGTAACGCAGGGACTCAGCCTGAGCAAATAATTCCACGTTGTTCACCAAATAAGTCCCTTGTTGTTCACCTTCCCAGCGTACAACTCCACGTTGCCTTCAGCTCCCTTATCCTCCTCCCCTTCTCACCTTATCACACCAAAGAACACTTGAAACACAAAACACAAACAGAAAATAATCATGTGCGTACAGATGCATGTCAATAGTAAAACAATGGTAGACCCGATCTCATCTAGCTTTCCGTACAAGGATATGGTTCGATATGCAAAATTGAAATGAGAACACGAACGCTTAACTTGCTTTAAATTAAAATAGGAAGCTTCGAAATTTCTAAACCAAATTTCAAAACATGTTCTTATGATCAAATTTCAAAACATGAGGAAAAAAAAAAGAAAAAGAAAAAAGAATTGGAGTAACATACTTCTCTCATGACTTTGCACACACCGAAGTTGATGAAACCAGAATTGAACTATACCTACCTAACTACATAAATCAACAGAAACATATTAACTGCAACCCTAAAAACAACTAATAGCTTATGCCCGTGCAATATGGTTTTTGAAAGATTTTTTCGATTCACTCCAACTCCCAATTAGAACCCAAAAGTAAATTAAAATAAGAACAAAGAGAACTGGGAAAAAAAAGAGAATTCACTGTGGGTAGAGAATAAAGAACTAATTTTCTAAACAACTAATTTTTCGATTCACTGTTGCCACAACCGTTTAAAAAAAAAAGAGAGAACAAAGAGCCATGTCTATGGAGAGAGAACTGTCAAGACTTATGCACGTGCAATATGGTTTCTGAAATAATTTTTTGATTCGCTCCAACTCCCACTTAGAACCCAGAAGTAAATTGAAATGAGAACAAAGAGAACTGGAAAAAAAGAGAAGAGAATTCACCATGGGTAGAGAATAATAAACTAATTTTCTACCAACTAATTTTTTGATTCACAGTCGTTAAAAAAAAAGACAGAGAACAAAGAGCCATATCTGTGGAGAGAGAATTGGACAGAGGGTGAAAGTCAGGGTGACAAGGAAGAGAACTGGAAAGAAAATGTTTATCGAGAGAGAAAAAACGTTACCACTGAAAATTCGGAATAAGAAACAAAGAATGAAAATTCGACCTAACCAAAAATTCGTTCATTACCAAAAATTCATTTAGCATGTCTTTCAATTGTATTCTCTTCAACGGCAATCCGACTAAATAAATCTTTACCAAAACTTCAACGCCAATCTATAATAGTAAAGGAAATTCGTGGAGTTGTTATTGGAGTTATCTAGTCCACCAATTGTTCAGAAAATCGTGGAGTTATTATTGGAGTTTTAATAGTAAAGGAGAATTAACGTCAGTTTAATCGTTCATTACCAAAACAACAATGAAATTCACGTGAGTTTATAGCATGTCATTAAAATTCGTTCATTAATTACCAAAATTAAAAAAATCATAACTCAACCATTTATCAACTCTCAACCGTTGGATGAAATCAATCTGAGCCAACGGTTGAATAAAGGGTGAAGATTTATGCAAGAAAAATGTGTAGGCCGCCATACCGTCGCAAATTGTATTATAGATGGTACATTTAGACATCGAGGAACAATAAGGGAAAAAGTCACAAGTACGATAAAATAGTTTTCATTTAAGGGAAGGGTGCTATTAAAATAGTTTTTAGTGGAGCTTCTTCAACTTTTTGAATTATTGAATCAAAAGGACAAAATATGTTTTCACGGAAAAACTACCCTAGATTAGGGTAGGGACTTTAGGGTACACTAGGGTATGATACCTTAGGATTTAGGCATTTTCATAGAATTTTAGGGTACACTTTTCTATTAAAGGGTTTTAGTAATTTAAACACTTTCATAGGATTTATGGTTTTAGGCACTTTCATAGGGTACCATAGGGTTTAGGTACTTTCATAGGATACCCTAAGATTTTAGACATTTTCACTAACTTTTAGTTATTAGTTAACTTTCACTAATTTTGCAAAAAGTGTATTTTAATAATCATGCAACATATTTGTTACTATATTTGATTGCAAAAGGTGTTTCCAAAAGACTGTAAGAAATGTTTCGTGGTCTTTTCCAGGTACAAGAGGTTTGAAATTGAACACCGGGGGCAATCGTAAAATATGTGGGGAGTCTAAAACCTACAAGGCAAAAACCACAAGGTGTGGAATCTTTGAGGCATGGTTATCCAAATACCCAATATAGTATACATATTACATACCTCCGGAGATTTTGCAACTCAGTGGGTGGGTCAAACCCCACTTTCCACACTATATCAAACCCACTTTCCACGCTATAGATCTGCCCATGTGTTCACTCCGAGAGCACTGTTCCAAGAGCTTCCTCAATCACACAAAAGATAACTTTTGTAGACTTGGGCCTCAGTGACGAAAACACCTGACGGTCTTACATTGGTCTTGGTATATGTGGATGACATTTTAATAACAGGAAATCAGTCTTCCTATATTGCAGAGTTGATTTCTGTTCTTAGTTCAAAATTTGTGATGAAGGACCTTGGTTCTCTGAGTTATTTTCTTGGTATTGAGGTTCTATATCATGGTTCTTCTATACTCTTGTCTCAAACCAAATATGCCATGGATCTCTTAACCAAAGTAGGCATGTTGGATTGTAAATCTTGTCCATCTCCTTCTAAACCTGCAATATATGACCCTGATCCAGAATTTTCTGATGCCCATTGGTTTAGGACCATAGTTGGTTCTCTTCAATACTTAACTCTCACCAAACCTGAGATTTCTTATGCTGTTAATCTTGCCTGCCAGCATATGCATAGTCCAAAATATAGCCATTTTGTGGCTGTGAAACGAATTCTCAGGTACATCAAAGGGACACTTCATCAAGGGCTGATTTATACTCCAAGTTCCTTGTCTTTGACTGCCTTTTCAGATGCAGATTGGGCAGGAGATAGAGTAGACAGGAGATCAACTATTGGTTACTGTTTATTTTTGGGTTCTGATCTTGTTTCCTAGAGTGCTAAGAAGCAACATACGGTTGCTAGATCTTCAACAGAGGCTAAATATCGGTCCTTAGCCCAGACTGCAGCTGAGGTTACATGGATTCAAAGTTTATTGATAGAACTTGGTGTATCTACTGCTGTTCCTCCTACAATTTGGTGCGATAATCTGTCTACAATCGCTCTCGCTGCTAATCCCATATATCATGCTCGAACCAAACATGTTGAAATCGATTATCATTTTGTTCGAGAGAAAGTCTTATCTAAGCAACTCATTGTGCAACACATGGGTACCGAGGATCAAGTTGCTGACATTTTTACTAAATCTCTGTATACAACTCGTTTTCTTTTTCTTAAACACAAACTCATGGTTGTTGACACACCCATGAGTTTGCAGGGGCATATTAGCAAGAGTCATTAGGCAAGTCAGTTTGGGTTAATACGGTTGTTTAGTTGGTTGTAAGTGTGCTTAGCTTAATCTAACTGTGATGAGCTGTACACAGTTAGTTAGGGTTGTATATATATACCCCTGTGTTGTTCTCTTGTCATTCAATTCAGATTGTAATCGAAATTCAAGAAATGAGATTCAGTTGTTCTCCTGTCTTCTCCCTCCTACTTCTCTGGCTAGGGTTTATATTTTCCTCATAATCATTATGGGTCTGAGGATACCGTCGCGTGGTGTCTGTTATTCTTCACCGCACATTCATCTAGAAATTATTTGCGAGTACTTGATTCTCAACTGCAAATAATTACCTCATGATTTTAAATTAGGATACCAGTTATATCAATTTTATATACACAATTTTATGAATTTCTAATAACACCAATAGAGAGTATAGTAGACAAAACGATTCATATATTTGTTTTATATCATACGGATTGAATACTGCCAATACTAGCGGAATCCTAACTCTATGTGATATATAATTTATTAATCAATCCATATTTGTGAAAATTGGATTGGCAAAAGAATAGTTCATTTTGGCATTTTCACACAGGAAAGATTGTTGGAGTCTTGGACTACGAGGTGATGGTGCCACCCAATAATTTTTCCTTGGTTGCAGATGTTTTTTTGATCTGATTGGTGGCAGATGTTAGGCGGGCGTACAGAGGTGTGAGAATAAAGCACGTGGAGCACGTGTACGAAGATCGCAACCCAACCCCTTCCTGCACCCTCCCACGCCTCTACCTAATCACTCCGAAAATGAAGGGTACTGGTACCTACGGCGTGTGGGCCTGTAAATTCAATTTAGCTGATTTTTTAAGAGGTCACTCAAAGAAAATATTTTAAATTTTTTGAACGGTTCAATTTATCCGTCCGGAATCCTTTTACTTTTGGGAGGACCCACACACCATCTGTACATAATCGGTACCAGGGGCGGAGGGAGCAAGGGACAAGGGGGGGCGGCCGACCCCGCTGCCTCCCAAATTTTGTTAGAGATTAGTATAATTTTTACCCAATTTTTACTCATTTGACCCCCCTTTAAAATTCATTTTCGCCCCAACCCATATATAAGGGTTTTTTACTTAGGAAAAAGAGGAGTCAAAATAGAATTTCTACCCACAAAAATTCTCAAAACATCGTTCTTACACTCTGAATCATACATAGTTCAATTTTCGACCCCATTGGACGAAAATCCTGGCTCCGCCCTTGATCGGTACCACTATGGCCGGTACCCATAGTGGAGCTGAAAAGAGGAGAGAGAATAGCAAGGGCATCAAAATAAATAAGACAGGTGTAGGTGGATGTTAACGCCATTGGTTTGCCGTTTGTCTCGGGTATTTGGCCATTGAGAATTGTTGATGTGGGTCAACATCTGTCCAAAATGACGTGTTGCCCCAAGAGCAACGAATACTTTCTCCCGAAAAACCTTCTCCAAATGTGATCGGAATTGATGGGATAGACATTGGACTGGACGAGAGGGAAAATATGGCACTGGAGTACTACTATAGAAACGGAAACAGTCAAAAAAAACAAAATTAGAGAAACGGACGGCAGCAAGGGAAAGAGAGAGAGCCAACTCACACATGGGTTGTCAACATGGTAAAGACGAACATGCGCTTACAACATAACAGGATTCGATTTTTCTAGAGATAAACTATGATTTAAGTGGGGACTATGGTGGTGGGTTACTGTGCTAGTCTCCTCAAAGATTTGGATTGCACAATCGGATCTAATAGTAGTTCTGCTGGAGGATTGTTCTTCAATTATAAAGAAAAAGAGAGAGAGAGAGAGAGAGAGCGCGCGCAAGCGCGCTAACGGTGACATGGAGGGAAGGGAGATTATTTGGTGCTTTGTGTGGCACGTACACAACTCCTCCATCTCACTGCATGGTCCCACCCATCACAAGGTACACATTCATGCGGCGAGATGGGAGCGCCCATGCTGCACTTTGAAAGTAAAGTCAAACTTGAAAATATTTTTGAAAGGGTAGTGATAATACCAAAATTATTTTTGTTGGTGTTCGTTCTTTTGGGATTTTGAATTTAGATTTGTATGTAATGAGTGTAGAGAGAAATAAAGCAATGATTGAAAATATGAATAATGATTGAAGAGAGATAGAGAGAAAAATAAAAGTAATGATTGGAGGAAAATAAAATAATTATTAGAATCCAAAATTTAAAACCCTTAAACGAACGGGGTAAAGTCTTGTACACTGCACATGGTATAAACCTTTTGTGCAATAGAGTTTTAGCACCAACAAAAATGGTTTTGACATTATCATTTTCCTTTTTGAAACTAGTTCGTTTTTAAAATCAAAGTTGAATGAATCCGTGCTCCGACTTAATTTGCAATTGAATTTTAGCGCAAATTAGCTATTGAAATTCATTATCTAAAAAAAAAGAGCATAAAATAGGAGTAGGATTTCGAAAAATATTTTCGATCAAATCTAAATTTAGCTCATAAACCAAGAGAACATTGTCGGTTCAAAAACATTAAGGTAACCGGTAATGATTCTCACATATATTTTTGTGCACATATCATGCATATACATTTTTGTGGGGCCCATATTGGGATCCCTCAAAATGATCCAAACCATTCATTTTTTTTTTTAAAATATTTTTTGGAGGGTTTCTGTACAAAATCAGCTCCAACAGATATCGGTAAGGGCTTTCTCAGAAATTGTAAGGCAAAACAAAATGATTTGCCCTACGATTTCTGAGAAAGTTTTTACCAATATCTGTTGGAGCTGATTTTTTACAGGAACCCTTCCAAAAATATTTTCAAAAGATGAGCGGTTTGGATCATTTTGTGGGACCCCGATATGTGCCCCACAAAAATGTATGTGCATGATATGTGCACAAAAGTATGTGCAAGTAGTATTGTTGTTCACTTTTAGGCCATGCTTCCTATAATAAGGTGTCGTTATTCTTTCTTCTTAAATCTTTTTTTTCAAAAAATAGGTAATTTCAAGATCAAATATAATGAAAATGAAAAGTAATTTTTTGATTTTTTTCGCAAATGGCCCCGTTCCAGTTTCTTCCAAGATCCATATTGGAAGGAAAATTATTTGCATAAATACATAATTTTTGAGCTTGAAATTACCTTTCTTTTCAAAAAGTACTTTTTGAAAGAAACTGGAACGGGGCCATTTGTGAAAAAAATGTAAACATTTTTAGCATAATATTCTTCACATAAATTAATAAGTTTTGGCATTTTATCATTTCGTTCATGATAACTAACAACTTGTCAACAAAAACTTTTTTCACTACAATAATTCTACTTATAAATACATCTACAACTTATTTACTATCGGAAACACCTAACAACTTCATTGCTACAATTTTTTTTTTCAAAATTTATTCACTACTGAAAACACCCCCTTAATTTTTGTTAGCACTCATCAAGTTTTCTATATCGTGTAAAAAGGATCGGAGAAAAGGGAAATAATTTTCAAACTCTTCATTTTTATATCCACACTTTCTTTATTCTTTTTTAGGCAAAAAAAATTCTGTTTGGCTCGAAAATGGCTCAAGGACTGAGCGGGCGTGCCAAGACTTGTCGCGTCTAACGTAAGGGCTGGACGTCCCTTTTCTGACTTCCTAACCGTGAGGACGATAGTGCTGCAAACTTAAGGGCTAGATTGCAGTGTTGGTTCGTGGTTTTGCCTCAACGATCGAGGACTTAATAATTTCCTAACCGTGTAGGAAAAGAAGTAGCAACGTAGAATAATTTTGATATATCGTAATAACAAAGTTGGGGTGTAAGAGAGATATGAATAATTTTATTACGTCGTAGTAATAAAATTGGGATACAAGAGAGATAGAAACTTGAACTACTTTGAGAAGTAATTGAGTGAATGTGAGAAAATGAGATAATTGCTTCGCTGGGAAGGCTTTGGTTTTTTAAGCGTTGAGTTTGATTGGTGTGTGGACGCTTTTTTCTTCTTGAGTTTCTCTATTTATAGGCCACGGCATTGCACGCAAAGCGGATGTGTTGGCCTTCTCTTGTGATGACACATGTCCCATGTAACTCCTCCATTCGTGCACTTTATGGGACAATGGGCTGTTACTATAAATTGTCCATGTGCTTTTTCCATCGGGGGATATTTGCTGGAAGTGAAGGAATAATTACCCACATGTTAGTTCTTGATCATGGGCCATGTATTTCTCCTCCACTCCCTATTTCCATGGGTAGTTGACAAATAATGGGCCATGTCATCCATTTTTCTGTGGGTTGCAAAACTACCAAGCCATTTGACTCGGTTAAATGGCCTTTTGCCCGGCACCAACATTTCCCCCTTCCTCCACTTTTTACGGGCCACTTGGGTAATGGGTCATTTAATTAAATTAAATGGCCCTCTAATATATTTAACCCATAAAAACGTCAATCAAGTTAAAATAAGTATTGGGCCAACCAAATTCTTTTTGCAAATTGGTCCATGGCTCTCAAACTCAAGTCCAAATTAAATTAAAGTTAACCGGGCCTACTGAAAACTACCTTGGCCCATTAATTTTAATCCAACACGTACCTACTTTTTGGCCCAATTTAATTAAAAAATAATTAAATGGCCTTCCAACGCTTGCCCAGGACTGGGTGCCAAAAACGGGTGTAAACAATGCCCCCCTCATGCCTTGATCTTGTTCAAGATCTAGGCTTGTAAATTTAGGACAGAGTACGGTTTTTGGCATAACCAAACGAGTCCTTATCGCTAGATTTGAAAAAATACTCAGGCTTATTTAGCCTAAGAATTTCTCAAAAATCCAAATGTTTTAAACTTAAAAAAGATAATCAGGCCATAATCAAGCCTAACTACTTTTTGAGTTTCAAAGCAAATCTTTTAATTGGACTTAGACTCCCACTTTGAATTAAATTCCAACAACTTCCAAGATAAACTCCCACCGAGGACCCCTATCGGCAACAGCAATCATCAATCTTTAAGGCCTAGGGGACACGTGGCGACGCCCCAGGCTTTGCATTGGCTGCCATGCAGTCTTTTCAACCACCAGGACTTTCTCGGGTTAGCCAAGAGTCCCACGCCTGGGTTAACTCTTCAGTCTTGATCAAAGAGAGAAAGAGAGAGAGAGAGAGAGAAAGGAACCACAGTGCCTCTGGAACTTGTACCGTCTGTCATTCTCTATACGTCCTCTCTGTTTCTTCTTTTCTTGCACAAGTTCGACCCAGAAAAGAAAAAAAAAACCCTAGACCCTCATTGTTCCCGTCTGCGTCTCTGATCTCTAACAGAAATGGCTACCCATAAAGCCCATATGCCGCCTCCAAACCCTAATAGTTTATCCGTACAGATTCGCAAGATACTGGCTGATGAGCACATCGCAATTACCAATGATGTTTTGGTGATTGCGAACGCTGATCGAGTAGGGTTAGGGCCTGCGTTCCAGCTTGGGTTCCCTCCTCAACTTTCATCGATGTATCCTTTGGCGGAAGAAGCCCTTCCCTTCGAGTCGCCCAGCCTTGACTGGAGTCGCTTTACTACGGAGATACCCAACAGACTTTGGCATAGACCTTACGCCAAGTATGTTGAGTGGCTTGATCAAGTGATGGAGGCTAAGGGAAATCTATGGAGGCAGATTGGAATCAGAGACGCTATTCTTCTCAGTCGGTCCCTGATCGATATGGATAAAAATCTCTTCCTCGCAGAATCACAGTTCTGGTCAGTCACCACGAACTCATTCCATTTTAAGGTTGGTCTAACGAGCCCTACACTTCAAGACCTGGCCTTTCTGACGGGCCTCCGTCCCCATGGGATTAGGGCCAACTATTTTCTATCTCAAAAAACCCCTTACTTTGAGTGTAAAGAGCCCCTGTCCTTCTCTCCTTTCATAAATCATTATGCCCGAAAAGGTCCAGTTGAAGATACTGATCAGGTGGCTTTCCTCCTGTACTGGCTAAACAAGTTTATTTTTTGTGTTTCTGCAAATAGAGTAACTAAGGATTTTATTGATTTGGCCTGTGCCCTAGCTTCTGAGCAGAAGCTGGCACTAGGCCCCTTGGTCTTGGCACATCTTTACCGAGGTATGAAAGAGTTAATCAGTAACAAGTTTGTTTTCGCCCCTGGTCCATTGTGGATCATTACCCTATGGCTTTGGTCCTACTTCCCCAAACTTGCTCCACCCATGAATAAGAAATCGGAGAATACTTGTTATGGACTTCATTATATTGACACCTGTGGCCCCCGATTTGCATTTGGCATTTATTTCAAGTTTTTCTACCATGAGCTTGTGACTATGGGAAAGAATTGGATGCCCTTTGCGAGGGATACCGTACCTTGGTGGTTGAAACGAGGCGCCTCAGACCCAGGAGATGATTACGACGACCATATGGAGGTTTGGACCAGCTTCTTGATCTCCAGGGACCTCATGTATGGGATGGCTTTTACACCCACAAACTACAAGTGCGGAGTGGAGTACTACAATGCAGTTCAATTTGCCAGGCAATTCGGCTTATGCTAGCTTACTCCTGTGCCCCCATGCCAGTCCTTGAATGAGGACTTCACTGACAGGCCCGTGATCCAGCCAAGGGATTTGGAAAGAGTCAGGAAAGTCCTCCCTGAAGCTAGAAAGACCTTCGCCCTTCACCTCTACGTCTACGTGGAACGTGCTGACAAAGGAGCAAAATTTGACAGTTGATGGGGAGGTTATACTAAGATGCACTTTTCTGCTCCGTATCTGGATATTCTTACCAATGTTCTGCCTCACCCAATCGGTGCACCTGAACCTGGTATAACCCTTCCTTTGCAACAAGTCCGTCCTTCCCTAGCCTCCAGCGTCAAAAGAAAAGGTAATATTAAGAGGTTTACTTATACTTTAATTTCCCTGATCCTCCTCAGATCTGGACTGATTTCTCCTCTTGTTGGCAGGTTCAGAAGATGAACCGAAAGAAGTCTCTGCAAATCCTCTTGCTCAAAGGCCCGAAAGGGTGAAGACCACAGCCAAGAGGCAATGGCCAAAGGTATGAACTCTTTTAGTCCTCTGTTCGGCCCTTCAGGATAAGGTAATTATGCCTTCATCTTTTTTGTAGGTCTTTAAGACAGTAGTTGCTGGAAGAACAAGAAGTAGTGCTAAGACAAGTTCTCCCGAAACCGATCCTTCGGGAAAGGTCTGAGCTCTCCTCAGCTCTTCTTGTTGTACTCTATTTGAATGTTCTACTGACTTTCCTTCTTACAGGCCACCTCCAAAGGTGAAGAAGGGCAGGCAAAATCGGCCCCCTCGAAGAAAAAGAAATTGAGAAAGAAAATTTCAACGCCAGCCGATTCTGAGAACACCGTGTCTGCCACAGAGCATAATCCAATCGTAAGGATGTATTGTGACATGAAATTCCCAGTGTTTATGGCCCCGTATTACCACCAACTCCCTCTTGTTTTCAATCCCCAAGAACTCGATGACTACTTTGAAGAGGAAGTAGAGGCGGAAGAGAAGAAACTTGACCTGTCTGACCAAGAACCTGAGCATGAGGTATCATCAAGGACTCTAGAGAAGCCTAGATCTCCAATTGTCCAGTCTGCTCCATCGGCCAATCCTTCTGTTGAGCCCGAGCTTGTCAACGTGGCAGAGGAAGATGAGGATGAAGACTTGGATTCTCTGTTCAAATCTGCCCAGGATCTGTTAAAGGCAGCTACCTCTGGCACCTCAGGCAGTGGACTTGGCTCAACCTCACAATCGCAGTTCTCCTCGGAGGAAGTTTCTGAGGCCAAAGCCCTCAGAATGGCCTTACTTCAGAACTTCAAAGCGGTAGCCCATCCTGCTAGGGCTTCAAATATCAAGAAGGCCATGGACGTACTAGTAAAGTCCCAAGCCTTGGGGGCAGAAGAAACTGTACTCCAACATTTCCAAAAGGAATTCCCCGATATGGTAAAATCTCACGACTCCTCCTCTCACGATCTCAGCAAGGTACATGCCAAGATGGCAGAGCTAGAGGCGGTTGATGTGGAGCTTGCCAAGTTCAGTGCTGAATGGCTTCAGTTGAAAGAAGACATGCGATTCAATGAAGCAAGCATTGTCGCTACCTCTGATGAAATTGCAGATCTAAAAGGCCAAATTAGCACAAGCCGAAGGCTGCTTGGTTGACCTCCGAAAAGAAACCACAATTCTGACCAAACAACATGACGATCTGAAAGCTGGATCACGGAGCCAAAAGATGAAACTAAACCTCCTGGTTGAGAAGATGCCAAATCTTCGAGGTCAGAGGAAAATGCTTGAAGCCCAGCTGGCCAGCCTCGATACCTCCTAGGAGGACCTCAAAGACAATCTTGAAGGCCGTCTGTAGGTCTTGACTTCTGAGATCTCACCTCTTTCTTTTGATTTAGACTTGTTATAACTTTGATTTTGCTCTCTCTCTATGCCTGGCTTGGACCTTTCCTTTAAATGGCCAAAGGCACTGGTTTGGTTTACTGACAGGTGGCCTAAGCTTGAGGCCTTTATGAATTTTGCATGACAGGTATCATGGCCTCTGCTCAGGCCTTGCTATCAGATTTCTTTTTTTTATGGTTTGTCAAATTGGATTTCACCAAAGTCTCTCATTTCCCACATAGTAGGATAATGATGCTTTAAGTACTTTCCATTTGTTAAATGTTTAAACAAACCGCCATTTAAGTCCATAAGAAGATAAACATTACCTCTAAGGACTTGAGCGATCTAGTAAGGTCCTTCCCAGGTTGGAGACCACTTGCCATATCTTGGATTCTTTTCCCCCAAAGGAAAGACTGCCTTCCAAACTAAGTCCCCTTCAGTAAAGCTTTTCTTTCTTACGCGTTTGTCATAAGATCTAGCCACTCTTCTTTTCTGGACCAACATGTGGTCAAGGCCTGCGAGTCTAATCTCGTCCAAGTCCTCAAGTTCCATCAACATGGCTTGAGTATAATCTGCAGGAGTGAGGCCATGTTGATATGTTATCCTTGCTGACTTTACTGCTACCTCCATTGGTAGGACTGGATCATGCCCATACACCAGCATATAAGAAGTCACGTTGGTGGCTTCCTTCTTTGAGGTTCTGTCGGCCTATAAGGCCTCAGAAAGTAATTCATGCCAGGCCCTCGGATTATCTTCCACCATTTTCTCTATAATGTTAACCAAAGTCCTATTGGTGGACTCAGCCTGTCCATTTCCTTGTGCATAATAAGGAGTGGAATTGGAAACAATGACGTTTTGCTGTGCAACAAAGTTGATCACTTGCTCTCCCATGAATATTGTTCCCCTATCTGCAACCAAATGTTCAGGCAGCCCAAACCTATGGATGATTCTCTCCTTGATTACCTCTTGTTGATCCACAGACTTTAATGGCATAGCTTCTACCCATTTAGTAAAGTAATCCGTGGCTACCAAGATGTAAATATGATTTTCAGACGAAGGAGGATAAATTTTTCCAATCACGTCAAGGGCCCAACCCCTAAATGGCCAAGGTTTGACCATGGCATGATAATCAGCTGCAAGGACATGCTGAATTGGGCCATGGGCTTGACAGGGCTGACATCCTTTGAAAAAACGAATACAATCCTCTAAAATAGTTGACCAATAGTATCCATACCTTCTGATTAGCCATCTCATCTTTATCCCTGATTGATGGGCTCCACAGATTCCTTCATGGACTTCACTCATAACCCTCATGGCTTCAGGGTGCCCTAAGCACCTCAAAAGTAAGTCATCCTCAGGGCTCTTCTTGTATAATTCATCTCCTACGAGAATATAACTCATGGCTCTCCTCTTCACCTTCCTAGAGGCCCTATGATGAGGCCTCTTAAGGAAAGAGATGATAGCTGTACGCCAATCATTCTCGGGTTGATTCTTCACCTGTGAAGTCAGAAGTAAACACCTCCAGCCCTAGACCCCTTCTCCTAACAGAAGGTAACAATCTCTTTTGGACTGTGATGATCTTGTGGATTGTCTCTAGGGCTAACTTTAGACCTGTCGAGGCCTGAGCCAAGCTGTTGGCTTCAGTGTTCATACTCCTTGAAACGTGCTTGACAGTTACATTATCAAAATCTTGAATTAATTGCATTGCTGCCATATAATAAGGAGCCAAGTCCTCACTATAGCATTTGAACGTTCCTGCCAAGTGATTGATGACAAGGTTTGAATCCCCAATAACCTTTACATTTCTGGCCTCCAAATCCCTAAGGATCTCCAGGCTTATAACAACTGCTTCATATTCGGCTTAATTATTTGTACATGGGAAATCGAATTGAAAGGACAATTCAGTCTTCAGGCCTTGGGGAGAAATAATAATTACTCCACAGCCTGAGACCTCCTGAGTCCTTGATCCGTCAAAAAGCAGTATCCAAGGAGTGAGTGATATTTCAAGAGCATTCAGTCCTACCTCAGACTCATCGCCGATATCCACGCATGGATGATCAACAAGGAAGTCTGCTAAGGCCCGGCCCTTCACGGCTTTTTGAGGGACGTATTGAAAACTGAATTCCATTAGAGCCAAAGACCATTTGCCAATTCTGCCTCTCATGATTGGCCGAGAAAGCAAGTACTTAACTAGGTCTGTTTTACTCATAATGTAAACCAAAACAAGAAGCATGTAGTGCCTCAATTTTATTGCTGAAAAGTACATGGCATGACAAATCTTTTCAATAGGAGTGTATCTCCTTTCACAAGGAGTCAACAACCTACTCAAATAATAAACTGCCTGTTCCTTTCCTTGAGCATTATCTTGAGCTAAAAGGCCTCCAATAGAACCTTCAGCTGCTGAAATGTAGACCTTCAATGGCCTGTTCTTAATAGGAAGCATAAGGACTGGAGCTGTTACTAAATAGCCTTTGATCTCATCAAAGGCCTTCTGATGGTTTACCTCCCAAACAAAAGTGTCATGGTCCTTCAACTTCAAGAGTGGAGAAAAGACCTGAACCCTTCTAGCTAGGTTTGAGATAAACCTCCTTAAGAAGTTGAATGAACCCAAGAGCTTCTGCAGCTCCTTCTTGGTGGTAGGAGGCTTTGCTTCCATGATTGCTTTGGCCTTGTTCTTATCAACTTCAATCCCTCTGTTGTGAACCAAGAATCTAAAGAACTTGCCTGCGGAGACTTCGAAGGCACACTTCAAGGGGTTTACTTTCAAATCAAACTATTGCATTCTCAAGAACGACCTCCTTAAGTGTTCCAAATGTTCATCATAGGACTGAGACTTGACCACGATATCATTGATGTAGATCTCTAAGAAGTGGCCAATGAAATCATGAAAAATGGCGTTCATTGCTCGTTGGAACGTAGCACCTGCATTCTTTAGGCCGAAGGGCATTACGACCCACTCGAAGGTTCCTAGGGCTCCAGGACACCTAAAAGCAGTTTTAGCCGTATCGGCCTCATCGATAAAGATCTGGTTGTAGCCAGAATGTCCATCCATGAAGGACAAAACCTTGTGACCAGAAGCTCCATCCACCAATTGATCTACGACTGGCATTGGATACTCGTCCTTTGGGGAAGCCAAGTTCAAGTTTCTGAAGTCTACACACACTCTGACCTTGTCGTTCTTCTTAAAGACTGGAACAATGTTAGAGAGCCAAGTAACATACCTGGCTGTGCGTATGAACCCAGTGTTAAACAGGCGTTCGATCTCATCCTTAACCTATAAATAGACCTCATTAGACATCCTCCTTGGTGGTTGTTTGAAAGGTCTGAATTCTGGTTGAATAGGAAGCTTGTGCTCCACTAGGTCTCTGGACAGTACTGAAGCTCTTCGTAAGTCCAAACGAAACAGGACTTGAATTCCCTTAAGAGCTGGATGAACTTTTCCTTCACATCCTCTGGCAGAAGTTGACTAATATATACAGGTTTGGGATTCTCTGAATCTCCCAAATTAACTTCTTCCAAAGGATCTTGAACGTCAGCCTTTAAATCACCTAACTTGGCTGGGGCTGCTTCAAGGTCTTCCAGGCGGATTTCATCAAGATCTTCAACCAAGTTTTCATTCTCGTTGATCACTTCGGCCGCACAGGCCGAAAAATCTTCCTCTGACTCTTGACTTCCCATCAGCCTCTTCTCTAGTAAGTAGGCTTCGAACTTTGACAATGTGGTCCGAAGGGCCACATGCTTCTCTACTTCTGAAGGGCTTACTGACATTGAGAAGAGTGTTTGGATGAAGCTATAATCGGCCTGCTTGACTCCGTAATTATTGGACCAATTAATTCTTGAAAAAGTGCCTTCACTTCTTCAGCTGACTTATTGTTATGAATGGGGGCTATTCTGTGGCGGCCATATTTGTCAAGGCCTGCCACCTTCATTGGACTAACCCCCTCATCATATAAGTGGGCCTCTGTGTGGTTAGTAGAGGCCTTGAATGGTCTACGGTCAGCCCCTATTACCTCCACGTCGTCTTGATTCCAAAAAATAAGACATTGGTGAAGGGTTGAGGGGACTGCTAGACAGGAGTGAATCCAATCTCTCCTCAATAGAACATTGAAGGAAGAGTGTGAATTAACAACAAAGAAAGGTGTTGTTAAGGTCTTAAACCCTATCGTTAAGTTAATGATCAAAATACATTGGCATGTGGTCTCCTTCCCGGTGAAATCAGTCAAGGCGGCATTGCATGACACTAGGTCTTGATCAGTCTTCCCGAGCCTCTGCATCATGGCCTTAGGAATGAGATTGACTGCTGACCCGTTGTCTACCAGGATACGATTCACTGGCATCCCACCAAGGCAACCAGCAATGTACAAAGGCTTGATGTGTTTGTTCATCGTGGGACTTGACCTCTCAAAGATTACACTAGATGCACGATCTTCATTCTTCTCTTCAGTTTCGTCCTTCAATACAATAACCGAAGGCCCATTTAGTCCTACAGAGAAGGACTCGTTGAGGATCTCCGCTGTCTGCCCCATATCCACAACACCCCCCTCCATAGCTGTTGGAGTGTTGTCTTTAGCTTCCAGATCTGCCGGCAAGAACACAACCATGTTGCATTGCATAATAGAACCCTATCCAGGCACAAGCACCTTAGTCTGTGGATTTGTCACGCTCTCGATTTTAAACATAAATATATAAATCATTTCGATAAAAGATGCTCGCATATGGTAGATAATACCCAAGATGAGTTTCCCACTTACTTAGTTACAAACAAAGTCCCCAAGTTTCGAGAAATACATCATTGGCACCACGGCCCAAATTAATTTAAGTACAAGTACGAACAAGTCATTAAATCACAATGGTTTAGTCAAAGGAAATCAAAATGAATTAGTTACATATTTATCTTTAATCAAAGTAGGAGATTTACAAAGATGATTAAATAGCTAGACTTCGTTAGCTTCCAAAAAATGTCTTCCACACTGAGCATACGATGTAATGCAAGCCACTGCCTGACATTAAAACCTGAAAAGAAAGATTTTGTTGAGCTACACTAACCCAGTAGAAAATTCTATACTCAAGTTATATGTGAATGGGATGAAATATGCAACAAGAGAGAATGAGTTTCAATAAAGGACATGAAATACAAGAGGGGTTATCAAAATAAACGGACGATTAGATTTCGGGATTTCAGGCATCTTAGAGATAATCCTAACTATCAACACATCGACTAGAAGCAGCAATAAAACTCACATCAACTAAACAAATAATAACAATAGTTCAATCATCTCATAACCTTTCGAATGAATGTCACTAACCACTTTCTCATTTCATACCATTCACCGTAGAACTTTATTTCATAAAACTTTCATTTCTTTAATAAAACCTTGGTAGAATTAACCGTTTATTCTCTTTTTCAACAGCCAGAATCCCAAACAACAAATAATCCAAACTTCAACATAAACTTCTAAAATCAATCAAACTTCTTTTCATTCGGGGGAGACATTCAACTGTGTTACCACCCCATGCGTGACAGTGAATTCTCTTCACCCGGGAGAGACATTCAACTGTGTTACCACCCCAAGCGTGACAGTGAATTCTCTTCACCTGAGTTTTCGCATTACCACACCTTGCGTTGCGGGCCCTTTATTCAAATTCTTAATTCACACATACACATATGCGTCGTAATTCCATATGCAAGAAAACAACATTTTCCAAGTTCATGCTGTAACGCCCCGAATTTGGGGTATGTTAAATAAAATATTTTATTATAAAAACGAAGCGAGTCTGGCTCGTTATTACATCATAAACCTTACAAAAGTACTTTTATTCAAATAACGGAGGAAACTAGGGTTCCTATCTACTGCTCCGCTCCTTCCTCCATCCTGGCTAGCTCCTTGGCTCTGAAGACCTCCAAGGTGAAGATCTCGCCCTGTTCGTCTATGAGATCTGACACATTATATCGGTGTCGCCACCCATATAATATGCCAGGGTCACCAAAAGGTAACACCGTGAGCTACGAAAGCTCAATAGCGTAAACCCTACCCACTAACCCTTAACTTACAAACAAAAGATCATACACCACAGACAGTAACAATAACACATCCACATTCGCTATTCAACTATCGTAGGTGTCCATGATCTCAGAGTTTCTCCTATGCGACTCATCGTAGACCGTGTCAATCATTTTCACCTACAAAACAATCTTTCAAAATCATTTGCATTGGCTCCGTACCGCGGATAACCAAGCCCTTTCAAAATCATTCGACATTGGCTCCGAACCGCGGATAACCAAGCCACACACCCAACCTCGGTCCCGCCGTTCCGGGTTCCCGAGTATCCTCACAATGGTTCCGCCGCACCGGGTTTCCATTGGCACACATTTGCATTGGCTCCTCTCCGCGGATAACCAAGCTATACCTCACCATAGTTCCGCCGGTCCGGGATCCCATGGGAACGCACACAACCTCACAATGGTTCCGCTATTCCGGATTCCCATTGGAACACACGCACACACATAATGCCCTCGAAATGGTCATTATGTAGTTTCTAAAATATCTTTTTCCTCGGAAAACATATTTTCCTTGTCAACCACACCCTAGGTGCCATATTTCTACTTTCTCGGTTCTCGTGTCTTGTTACATGCAAAGACTTCCGCGGTAGGACTTCCACATCAACAATCATATAACATTCAACAAGATCATCCAACTCTATATTGCTAAACATACGCAAATCAACGCTTAAAGCATAATGCCACATGTTCGGATGCCCTTGGAGTGATAAATCACTTATGCTTTATCGTGTCACAAGTAATACAAGCAATTCATATATGCATGCTTATATTCATCGTAAAGATCACAATACAAATACTTGAGACGAAAAGTAATTCAAGATAACCTACTTATACATAGGATAAGTGAGTAGAGATTAATCTACCTTGATCCGAAACTAGTCGGGGCCGAATAAGCAAGTTGGAAAAATTCTACGGGTGGTGAAACTTTCAAATCTGGACCGAACTTCGGACGGCAGTAACTTGGTCAATCTTTGGCCGAATATGCTTTTTGTTGGGTCCAAATCGAAGTTCAAGAAATTCTCTACAACTTTCGTGAAGAAAGTTAATCCTAGAAACTAGCTTAGGTAGGAGAAAAATTGTGAAAAAGGAAGTGACAGTAAGCTGTCTGGAAATGGAAATCCGAGAATTTCACTGAACTTTGGATGACAATATCTTTGTCATTTCTTCACCGATTGGGGTGATTCTTGGGTCTAACTTGAAGGGTTCGAAGTGCTCTACAACTTTCTTGAAGGAAGTTGGTTCTAAAAACTAACTTAAGAAGGAGAAAACTGAGGATTTTTGAAGGGGCAGTAGGCTGCCTGGAAAATCAGAAATGGTTTCTAGAGAGAAGGAAGAGCAAATGCTTGAAGGGGTGAGTTGAAATGCTCGGAATGGCCTTCTATTTATAGGCAAAGCTTGGCTCTCTCTCCTCTTCTCAAGGCCAGCCCCCCCCCTCCCCCCCTCTCTCTTTAACTCTCATTTGACACATGGCAAGCAATCTTGGAAGATCAAAGACCTAACTCTAGGCTTGCATGGCTATTTTGTACCAAGGATTTGATTCTTGCAAGACTTGGTGGGCAAGGAGAATATTTGTACAAGATATTGTGTTAAACAATTGTTAATGGTACAATGGAGGTTAGTCTTTGGCTAGGAAGAGTACAAGGCCAAAGATTTGAAAGAGTAATGGAAGATCATGGAAGTACAACCAACTCTCCTTCTTCCTTCCTTCCTCTCTCTCCCTTAAGTACACTACTACACAATATATATATATATATACACACACACACACACACACTAAAGGTGCAAGAAAACAAATAAAATAAAGGTACTTCATCACATGGGAATTTTAAGAAAAGACTAGTTTATCAATCCCTTTGTACTTGGTGGAAAGACCAACCTTTTACCCAATGGATAATAAATCCCCTAACTTTTATTGTCCAATGGACAATAGTTATTAAGAAACTTTTATATTAAAATAATATGTACCTTGACACATGGGAATAAGAAAAGGATTAAATTAATCAACCCATGTACTTTGGTGAAAGACTAACCTTTTACCCAATGGATAATAACCACCCTAACTTTTATTATCCAATGGATAATAGTTGCTAGGGAGATTATATACTAAAATAATCAAAAAGTACTTTAAAGTAATTAAAAAGCCTATTTTTTTATAACTACTAGTACTTTGTTCAAATCTTCCATTGAATCCTTTTAATATAAACAATTGGGTTTCTATTATCTAATGGATAATAGTTCCCCTAACATTTGTTGTCCAATGGACAAAGAATAAAACCAAAAATATTTAAAAGAAAATGAATAATCAATTCTTTGTTTAGGGTTCAAAAGGTTCAAAAGGTTCACGAGGGGCAAAACGGTCATTTTGCGGTTAGGGAAAAGTAACTAGATAGCTTCCTAGCTTAGTTACTCCAACTAGCCGGTTAGAAGCTAACTAGGCTTGGTAAATGGGCTAAAGTGTCAAGAAACAAATTTCAAGAGGCAAAAATATAATTTTGACAAACCACAAGAGTATTAAAATAAAATTCAAATACTTAACGACCAAAAATCATGGTCGTTACACATGCTCTTTCATTCGTCATCACACAATGCATTCCAAAGTCATATACATGTCCCATTGTACAATGAATAATACCTTAAGATCACGCGATTCCTCTAAGTTTACCACAATATCCCACGTTATGTACCGAAACCACAATTTACTCCTGACATACCACCCCCTAGGTTCTAAACGAGAATCTTATAAAATAGTGCCAAAGGAACCTACGGAGCTTTACAAGACGAAGAACGAGGATTTGAACCACAAGACTACCCATCGGTTCATTAGACTGGCTGATACCTACCCATAACACTCACCACATTACTCCTTATAGCCCGAAATACTCCTATCAATCTTACGGTACATCTCCTACCCAAACGGCACTAATATTATACCCTATCGAGTGATAAGAGACAAAATCTAACTACGAGTCTTTAGGACATAAGTAATCATATCCAAGAGTGACTTAAACATATCCTAATCATTTAAGGAATCATAACATGGGTCAAGAACAATCTTAGGAATAATCACAGACATCGACAGCTGACACACGTCCACTCAAATTGTTATAATTTTCTGTGTACTAATTGTTTTAAGGTAATTCTGGTGGCAAATGAAAGCTGACGTCAAGACCTTCGATTTGATATAAAATTTACATGAAACGGACATCGGACGAAGAAGTTATGACCGTTTGAAGTTGGGCTAAAACCCAGAAAGTGAGCAGAACTTCCAGAGAGGGGAGGGATCGATCCCCAAGGCAAAAACCCAAGTTTTGTCCAGATTTGAATGACGGATCGATCCCTCATGCTTGGGGATCGATCCTTAGGCGATTTTCGGCAGATTTCGACAGCTTCTCGAAGATGCAATACTTGACGATCTAGACTCGACTAAAGCATGAAATCAACTCATAAACACATAGAATGAGTAAGAAATCCCTACCTCGATGTGTAAACATGAAGATCCAACCCAAACAAGCGACCCCTAGCTTTCCAAACTCCAAATCCTCCATGAATACTTCTCTCCAAGCCCAAACCAACGAACCACGAGCTTATAATCACGTTTAGAGGGTGGAACAGAGGTTAATAATCATGGGTTTTGGGTTTTGGGGTGAAGATTTAAGAGAGAGGGTGAGAGAGAGGGGAGAGGGTCGGATGAGGGAGGGAGAGAGAGAAAGAGCCGAGAGGTAGGGAGAGATATTTTGGGGGTTTTTAATCCCCTACACACACACCCCTCTATTCATACCCCTATATCTCTATATTACACACATACTCCCTCAAGTTACAATCTTATCATTTAAGCCCCAAATCAAATAAACTCACAATTTTTCCATTTATTCGATATTCTAGTATTTATAAAACCTTTAAACAATTTTCGAAAAAAATACGGGTCTCTACAGGATTCAACTTCGACTTGCCCCCCGAGTCTGGCTTCCTTGGTTCAAGGACTGCCTTCTGGAGCAAAGTGACTTGCCTCTGTGAGGACTGAATCCTAGCTTCTTCCAGAGTTCTTTCCAAGAGAGGTTGTTTCTTGGACACAGCAGCTTGTTTTGCGAGTGGTTGGGTAACAGCCTCTTTGTATGTTTTCTCAGCTGGGAGCTGCTTCTTCGGTAAAGTCCTTGGAGGAGGCTTGATGATAGCCTCTTCCACAGTTCTTTCCAAAGGTTTATATACTCTTATAGCCTTAGATTTTTCAACTATAGGCTCTTCTAGGGCTTCCACCTCCATTTCTTCTTCGGGGACATCCTCAATCATTGGATCATCCAGTAGGTCTATCTCTTCCTCGGCCTTTCTAGCTGCCTACCTGAATCGTTGACGGCGCCTCTTTTGAGATCTGGACAGAGGTGGAGGTATGGATGGAAACTTGGGATGTTCAACCCTGTGCCACTCATTTAGGGGAGTGGCTGGAGGTTTAACAGCGCTTGGCTTGTCCTTAGAAGGAGCAGATATCCTCAAGTTGACGAGCTCATCTTCAATTTCAACCAACCCCGGCTAAATTCGATTGAACACAGACCCACGTACGACCCTTCTCCCTTAGACCTGTGAGGCTCCTTAGGACTTGGTTCAGCCCTTCCCACGATAATGCTCTTCAGGACCGGTTTGCTAGGACTCGCGTGATGTCCACACTCAGTGCACACCATAGAACAAGTTGGTTTTTCTGGTTTCTTCACTCCTGAAGGTCTGGACCACCAAGAGTTCAGCTTTTCGAACCTTCTAACCCGTTCAGTCCTGATATCACCCTCATCATAATAAGGATCCCAATACCTGCCGGGGATGGACTTGTATACTGCTCTAGAAGGGGCTCCCAAACTTATCTTCTGCCTAGGAACAGTCCTAGGCACTTCCTTCATGTTGACGGAGACCATGTTTGTACTCAGCCCTGAAGGGAAGGGATTGCCATCCACCCCCATGGGCTGCTTGTCTTTCTCGGGAAATTTGAATTCTCCCCATTCGATCTTATCCTAGATGTCATTTCTAAATACTATGCAGTTATTCGTAGTATGACTCCAAGAATTGTGATACTTACAATACTCTTTGCCCTTCAGTTCTTCCAGAGTTGGAATCTTGTGGCTGAAGGGCAGTTTGAGCAGCTTGTCAGCAAGGAGTTGATCGAAGATAGCTTCAGCCCTACCCACGTCAAAAGTGTAAGTCCTGGTTGACTTATTGAAAGTGTTCTGGGCTGGCTGCTTTATGGGCTCCATCTTGACAAAGGCTTTACAAACGTATGGGTTTTTGTTGATGATTTCAGCCACTGCCACGTCTGGGTCTACCTCTGCTTCTACCGCAGCAACCTCATAATTAGGTTCGCGATAATACGTCCCTTTAGATGCTGTCTTTCTGTCCTGGTCCTCTGCCAAGAACTTTTCATAATGGGAAGCCTTGGAAGATAATTCGAACAAGTCTCTGAACTCTGTTCCATAAAACTTCTTCTTCATTTCAAAGCCCAGGCCGTTTAATGCTATACGCACGTATTCGGCCTCAGGAAGGACTATCTTGCATTTGAATAGAGCAGTCTTGAAACGCAAGAGGTAGGACTCCATAGACTCTAGATGGGTTTGACGGTAGCATGACAGGTCCGCCAATGTCATTTCTGGTTCTACCCTGTAGAACTGCTGGTGGAACATTTCTTCCAACTGCACCCAGGTCTGTACCGAGTTAGGTGGTAGATTGATGTACCAAGTGAAGGCTGTCCCAGTAAGAGAATTGGGAAAGAGCCTCAACTTTAGAGCATCAATGGTCCAGGCCTCTCCACATTGAACTTGAAACCTGGCAATGTGCTCTACGGTTGACTGCATGCTCTCACCATTGAAGGTCTGGAATTCTGGGACTCTATAGCCCTTTGGGAAGGGTGTATTGTCCACCTCCTCGGTATGAGGCTTCCTATACATTGGCCTTCCCAAACGTCTGAAACCAGGTCCTAACTGTTCCTGGAGCAGGTTCAAGACTTGATCTCTTCCCATGACTAGGTCTGGCTCAAGAGGCGGCTATGGGTGCGCCTCTTGTGCCTACTGGTTCTGGACTGGACTTGCCCCCCGAGTATCAGAGCTTTGAGGAGTACGTGCAACTCCTTTGTCCTTTCCAGAGCCCTGGCCTCCTTGCGAAGGCCTTCTGTCTGTCTTGTTAGACTTGTCAAGCTTGTTCTAGTCCTCGACCAAAACAAACCTTTGATCATCATTTAGAGGCGTCGAAGCTCCTCCGGTCATGACTCCCTTCTCCTTTTGCCCCCCGAGTGCAGGGCTATTAGATGAAGTAGCGTGATAAAATGTTTGAGGAGGGGGAGGTACCCCCAATAAGCCAGCTTGGTCTTGATCGTTGCCAAAGACACCAAACTGTGGAAATCCCTGTTGCCGAGGAGTGAGCGGTAGCCTCTCTGTAAGTGTAGCAACCATTTTGTTGACTGCTATGGTCAGAGGTTCCAAGGACTGAGTGAACGATTGCAAGATTGACCGCGTAATGTTGTTGGAGATCTCACGTCCCGCCATAAACATACAATTTTTGACGCTGTCGGTAGCGTCGCTAAGATCTTGGGCGCTGATCTGAGGACCAGTTTCCTCGAGTAATGGCACGTCAACTGCCACTCCCTCAGGACTCTGTGGTGGATCCGAGATGGGTGGATCCGGTTGCTGTTGTTGCGGCTTCCTGGCCATGATAAAACCCTTAGACGATTAGTGTCCCACGGGGTGTGCCAAAAAGATATTTGGCTCGAAAATGGCTCAAGGACTGAACGGGCGTGCCAAGACTTGTCGCGTCTAACGTAAGGGCTGGACGTCCCTTTTCTGACTTCCTAACCGTGAGGACGATAGTGCTGCAAACCTAAGGGCTAGATTGCAGTGTTGGTTCGTAGTTTTGCCTCAACGAGCGAGGACTTAATAATTTCCTAACCGTGTAGGAAAAGAAGTAGCAACGTAGAATAATTTTGATATATCGTAATAACAAAGTTGGGGTGTAAGAGAGATATGAATAATTTTATTACGTCGTAGTAATAAAATTGGGATACAAGAGAGATAGAAACTCGAACTACTTGGAGAAGTAATTGAGTGAAGTGAGAAAATGAGATAATTGCTTCGCTGGGAAGGCTTTGGTTTTTTAAGCGTTGAGCTTGATTGGTGTGTGGACGCTTTTTTCTTCTTGAGTTCCTCTATTTATAGGCCACGGCATTGCACGCAAAGCGGATGTGTTGGCCTTCTCTTGTGATGACACATGTCCCATGTAACTGATAACAGACATATGTGAGAGACACAGAGAGAGGAGAAACTGGTGTGTATTATTGATAAATTAGAAGATTACAAGGCTGGGTATATATAACCCTAAAAAAGACACACAAATGGTAAGTCTAATCAAGCCTAATCTATGCTAATCAAGCCTAATCTATGCCTTAAATAGTACGATATGATTACGCCTAATCTTTACTATAAATAGCTCTGATTTGATTACAATATGATACACCAAGATACATTCCATTCACACCCCCCCTCAAACTCAGGATGCGAGAGCGGAGAGCATCGAGAGTTTGCCAAGGAGGAAGCGAAACCGGGCTGCAGTGTGGGTCTTTGTGAAGAAGTCAGCCAACTGCAACGTGGAGGGAACAAAGGGTAAGATAATGGTGGCGGACTGAAGATGCTGACGAACAAAATGGCAATCGATTTCGATGTGCTTGGTACGTTCATGGAAGACCGAGTTGTGAGCTATCTGAATAGCACTCTTATTATCACAATATAAGGGTGTAGGAGAAGAGAGAGAAACACCCATATCTGAGAGGAGCCAGCGAAGCCAAACTATTTCTGAGGTAGCATGAGCCATGGCATGATATTCGGCTTCAGCAGTGGATCGAGCAACAACAGATTGCTTTTTGCTTTTCCAGGAGATTAGGGAATCACCCAGAAAAACACAAAAACCAGAGGTGGATTTGCGGTCACTAATATCGCCTGCCCAATCAGCATCAGCGTAAGCTTGAAGAGTCAAACTAGATGTAGAAGAGAGTAGAAGACACTGATGGAGAGTACCACGAACATAACGCAGAATGCGTAACAGGGCGGCCCAATGGGTAGATCGAGGAGCAGAGACATACTGACTCACAATATGAACAGCATGAGCAATGTCTGGCCGTGTCACAGTAAGATAAACTAAGCAGCCCACCAACTCACGATATTCGGTAGGATCCTCTAGAGGAACACCATCAGAAGGAGAGAACTTAGCATGGAGCTCAAGAGGAGTATCAACGGTTTTGTTATCAGTGAGACGAGCACGGTAGAGAATATCAGTAGCATACTTGGACTGGCCAAGAAGGTATCCTTTAGGGGAAGAAGCAACCTCAATACCAAGAAAATACCGAAGAGGGCCCAAGTCTTTCATTTCAAACTCACGGAAGAGATGACATTTCACGTCATCAATAGCAGCAGAATCAGAGCCAGTGATGATCATATCATCAACGTATAACAATAGAAGAACCAGACCGTGAGAGGTGCGTCGAAGAAAGAGAGCAGAGTCGTGCATACTAGGCTGAAAACCAATCTGAAGAACGACATCCTGAAAACGAGCATACCAAGCACGAGGAGATTGTTTCAAGCCATAGAGAGCACGGCGCAGACGGCAAACAAGACCAGAGGGATGAGAGAAACCAGGAGGAGGACGCATATAAACCTCTTCAGAAAGGTACCCATTAAGAAATGCATTCTTCACATCTAATTGGTAAAGAGGCCACTGATGCACAGCAGCAACAGATATCAAAGTGCGAACGGAGGTCATTTTGGCGACAGGTGCAAAGGTCTCCTCATAATCAATCCCATACTCCTGAGAAAAGCCCTTAGCAACTAAGCGGGCTTTATAGCGTTCCAAAGAGCCATCAGAATGAGTTTTCACCTTATACACCCATTTGCAACCAATAAGATTCTTACCTTCCGGTAGTGGAACCAACTCCCAAGTGTGATTTTGAGCAAGAGCAGTAAGTTCAACATTCATGGCTTCCACCCAATTGGGATCATTACAAGCTTCTTTATAAGACCTAGGCTCAAAGTAAGTGTGAATCCGAGAAAGAAAAGATTGATAAAAGGAAGAAAAACAGGTATGAGAAAAACCAAATTTTACCGGGGGATGACGATTTTCCCGAACAGGATACCGGTGAAGAGGCGGATCAGGTGCTTCCGAAGCAGGTTGGGAGGCAGAAGAGCTAGAGGAGCTGGAAGGCGGAGCTGAAGAGGCTACAGGAATATCAGAGACCTCAAGCGTGGAGGTATATTCTTCTGGCGGCACATCCATAGGGAAGGGATCAATATGAATCAGATCCTCTTTGGCCACAGGAGCAGCTTTGGGAGGAAGAGTGAAATAAGGTAAACGCTCTAAGAATGTGACATGCCGTGATACATATAGCTTCTTTGTCGTTGGATCATAACACCGATAACCCTTTTGATTAATGCCGTATCCTAAGAAGACACAAACGACACATCGGGTACTGAGCTTAGAGCGATCCTTCTTAGGGAGGAGGACAAAACAGGTAGAACCAAACACACGGAGGAGAGAGTAGTTGGGAATTTGACCATAGAGTCGCTCATAAAGGGAACTGCCAGATAGAAGGGGAGTGGGCATCCGATTCAGAAGATAAGCAGCTGTGAGGACGGCTTCTCCCCAGAAAACAGAAGGAACTGAAGATGACAATAAGAGAGACCGAGCAGTGTTAAGAAGGTGACGGTGCTTCCTTTCGGCTCTACCATTTTGGGAAGGAGTGTCAGTGCAAGAAGATTGATGAATGGTCCCATGTCTGTCTAAAAATGCAGTAAATTCAGAAAGAGAGTACTCCCCACCTAAGTCAGAACGAAGGATTTTAATAGACGCAGAAAACTGGGTGTGAACCATGGCATGAAAAGTTTGATAAATTGTAAAGAAATCAGACTTGTGCGTCATCAAATAAACCCATGTATATCTACTATAATCATCAACAAACGAAACATAATAAACAGAACCAGCTTTTGTTGCAACTGGGGATGGACCCCATAAATCTGTATGAACAAGCTGAAAAGGAGATGAAGAAACAGAAGTACTCTTATTAAAGGGTAATGCAGACATTTTTGAAAGTTTGCAACCACTACATTCAGAAATGTCACTAATAGAAACTTGACCCAAAGACCCAGACTTGGCTAAAAGTTTAAGACGTTCACTAGACAAATGTCCTAATCTAGAATGCCAAAGATAAAAAGGAGATGACTTCTGATCTAAACAGAAAGACGATGCAGCAATGGGAGATGACTTGGTCGGGATGTGTAATCTTTCTAAGGTATAAAGGTCACCAACTCTACGGCCTATCCCAATCTGCTTCTTGGACTCCTGATCCTGCACAACACAACCAGAGGAAGAAAACACGACATCAAAACCAGAGTCAGATAGCTGGCTAATTGAAACAAGGCTCAATGTTAACTGAGGAACATAAAAGACATTAGAGAGAGACAATGAATTTGACTGGATGGAACCAATGGAAACAACATGCATGGGAGAACCACTTGCGGTGGCAACACTAATAGGAGATATGGGAGGGACACATTTACCAAGGAGAGAGGAATCAGGAGTCATATGATGTGAACAACCAGAATCAAAAATCCATGTAGTCGGTAATATACCTGTGACACCTGAACCACGCAAACCTGAGTGGGTAGAAGACATGGCAGAAACTTGGGAAGGATCCCCCTGGATGGCTTCCATGAAAGCCTTATACTGCTGATATTGCTCAAACATGGGAGGAGAAGGAACCACACCAGAGGTAGGTGTTGCTAAGGCTGCAGGTGGGCGATAATGTTGATGTGATGACCGAGGAACTGAAGGGCCACTTGAATGAGAATTAGTTCGACCCTTAGGCTGAACACGCTTAGGGCAAGCATACTTCCAATGACCCTTCTGATGACAATAGCTGCACTCATCTGTGGGAATGCGAGGCCTAGGCGTTCCTGGAATCTGAGTAAGATGGGATGCCGGAGTAGGCAAAAGGGGTGAAGAGTTCTGAATAGACGGAGCAAACTGAGTGGCAAAGACAGATTGTGAGGGAGGTGCTAGATTAGCCACTTTGAACCGTGTTTCCTCAGCAATAAGCTCATGAACTGCACCATCTACTAAGGGCAATGGAGACCGATGCAAGATGGCCCCACGAAGAGGCTCAAATTGAGTCCGAAGGGCCATGAGAAACTGTACAAGCCGCTTTTTCTCCCGATACTGCACATAGCTATCAAGAACTTGCAAGTCTGACGGTTCCATAAGTGCTAACTGATCCCAGTAGCTAGTCATCTCATTATAGAACTCCTGAATAGATTTGTCACCCTGACTGGCATGGCGGATTGACAACTCAAGCTCATACTCCTTAGCAAAATTGGACTCAAGATACATCCCTTGCAAATAATCCCAAACTTTCTTCGCTGTATCATGCTTCGAAAAGTTCATGCCTATACTTGGTTCGGAGGAATTATGAAACCAAGTCAGAATACGTGCATTTTCCCTCTCCCATTTGGCTAGAGCAGTTGCATAATCTGCAGCTTTGGGATCAGTGGGTTTCACGATGGAACCAGTTATATGTCCCCACATACTTTGACCGGTTACAAAATTTTTCATAACAATGGACCAATAAGAATAATTAGCGCCATTCAGACGAACGCTAATACCCTGTATTTTATCTTCCGACGTGATGCTAAAGAGGAACACAGTCAAAAAACAAAATACCAGAGAACTAAAGCAGATGTAGAATACCAGAGCACCACAAAAAAAATGTCAGGGTACCACAAAATACCACAGCAGATGCAGAATACCAGAATAGCAGAATACTAGAGTCCAAATAAGCAGAGCTGAGAGCGCTGAGAGCACCAGGGAGGAAGAAGAGAGGGCTGTAAGTGTCCAGCAAGGCTGGGTAACGTCCGAAAACAATCAGAGGTCGTCGGAAAAATGGCTGGAAGGCTGTCGGAAGACTGCTGGGTTTCAGATCTGAGCCGTCGGAAGCCTGTGAGACTTGTCAGAGGTTGGAAGGTGCTCGCCTGAGGTTTGCGAGGGTCGTCGGAGGTTATTGGGTTACAAGAAATATGACTGGGTTTGACACAGAGAGAGAGAGGGAGAGCGAAGGGTTTACTATTGCTGATATGTTGATTTGAGAGGAAGAAGATGGGTTTTCTGAGAGATGTTGACTGACAGAGAGAGATGGAAGAGAACAGAGACAGAGGTTCAGATAATCTTATTCCTGCTCTGATACCATGATAACAGACATATGTGAGAGACACAGAGAGAGGAGAAACTGGTGTGTATTATTGATAAATTAGAAGATTACAAGGCTGGGTATATATAACCCTAAAAAAGACACACAAATGGTAAGTCTAATCAAGCCTAATCTATGCTAATCAAGCCTAATCTATGCCTTAAATAGTACGATATGATTACGCCTAATCTTTACTATAAATAGCTCTGATTTGATTACAATATGATACACCAAGATACATTCCATTCACAGTAACTCCTCCATTCGTGCACTTCATGGGACAATGGGCAGTTACTATAAATTGCCCATGTGCTTTTTCCATCGGGGCATATTTGCTGGAAGTGAAGGAATAATTACCCATATGTTAGTTCTTGATCATGGGTGGTTGAGAGAATCATGGGCCATGTATTTCTCCTCCACTCCATATTTCCATGGGTAGTTGACAAATAATGAGCCATGTCATCCCTTTTTCCGTCAGTTGCAAAACTACCAAGCCATTTGACTCGGTTAAATGGCCTTTTGCCCGGCACCAACATTTCCCCCTTCCTCCACTTTTTATGGGTCACTTGGGTAATGGACCATTTAATTAAATTAAATGGCCCTCTAATATATTTAACCCATAAAAACGTCAATCAAGTTAAAATAAGTACTGGGCCAACCGAATTCTTTTTGCAAATTGGCCCATGACTCTCAAACTCGAGTCCAAATTAAATTAAAGTTAACCGGGCCTACTGAAAACTGCCTTGGCCCATTAATTTTAATCCAATACATACCTACTTTTTGGCCCAATTTAATTAAAAAATAATTAAATGGCCTTCTAACGCTTGCCCAGGACTGAGTGCCAAAAACGGGTGTAAACAAGTTCAAAAACACAAAAGGAGTGGATATCAAAAAATGAAGTGCGAAAATGACTCCTCCAAGATTAAATACCCATTCTCCCAATATTTTGGTATTTTTTTTATTTTTTATTTTTGTTATTCATCATGTTATTTTGTATGAATTAATCACCTGTCTCTCGTGTCTACAAAAATAAATAGTATGATCCAAAGAAAAAAGAAGTTCAGTAGATACGAAAAGTAAAAAACAATTGCTTTTGTTATCGCATTATGTGAAGTTTTTTTAGTTTTAGTCCATATTTTTATACCTTGCTAAATCATCTCATCAATACTAATGATTAATTCCAAAAATTATGACCAAAAATAATTTAAAAATTTGCAAAAGATAACAAATACCAAATAAAGAAGAAAAAAAAAACTCCCTTCATCCTGTGAAGTTAGTTCTGTACGAAATTACGTTCAACTTTTAAGCTTAAAAATAAGGTACTTATTGAAATAATCTGAGGCTCCGTTCCAGAAACCTTCTTAAAAAATAAGTACTTATTTTGCCACTTCTCAAAGAAAAATAAGAAGGTTTGTTCCACAAAATTCAAATAAGCAGGTTATTTCACATTTTCAAACTCAAAAATAACGTAAATGAGAAATAATTTTTCAATTTTTTTTGCACCGTATTAAAGATCTCAATGAGATCTATCAAACAAGATCCATATTAATAAGAAAATTATTTGCGTAAGCACATGATTTTTGAGCTTGAAATTGTCTTCTCAAAAAATAAGAAATTGTTCAATCTTTTCAGGAACAAGCCTTCTTATTACACAAAAAATAAGTTCTTATTTCGTTTTTGGAACGGGGCCTCATTTTGATCAGATATCAATAAATACAAAAAATATTTATCAAAAATTTGTTTCTTTAGATACCTAGAAATATTAGATGAAGATAATTTTTTAAAGCTTAAACTTTTTAACAAGTCCTACAAAATGAACAGTTCAGATCCTTCAATTAAGTAATTAGTTTATACTTATAAATCAATGACATGTTAAAAATAAAACTTTAATGGGTCCCTATTTCTATTAAATGTCATTTTTTTAACGGAAATTAAATGTCATTCAACCACCAGAACTTGTGAGTGTATTTTGAGCTCAAGAACTAGAAGCAGAGGTATTCTTTGGTTTGGAAAAAAAAAAAAAGAAGAAAAGGAAACGGAGTTTAAATGGAGGGAAAAAATGTGAATGAAAATTAAAGGAAAGTAAGTATTTATTTTTTAACAAAGCAATTTCAAGCTCAAAAATTATATGCTTACGTAAATAATTTTCCTATTAATATGAATCTTGTTTGATATATCTCATTGAGATCTTTAATACGGTGCAAAAAAATTAAAAAATTATTTTTCATTTACATTATTTTTAAGTTTGAAAATATGAAATAAGTACTTATTTTTTAAGAAGGTGTTCTGAAACGAGATCTAACAAAGACATCAAAATTGACAAGACAGGGTAACTACGTAGATGTTAACGTTGTTGCTTTTCCGTTTGTCTTGGGTGTTTGGTCATTGAGAGGAGTTGATGTGTCAGAATAATGATACAAGGCAGATTTTAATTGGTGTGGGGCAATACCTGTCCAAAATTACGTGTTGCCCAGGGGCAACGAATAATTTCTCGTTTTTCGGACTTATACTGGGCTCATAGTGATAATCGAAACGGTTTTAATTTGTAGAGCTTGTCAACCTCTTTTGAGTAAGCCTTGTTTCAGAACCCAAAAGAGGTTCTTATTTTTTAAGAAGACAATTTTAAGTTTAAAAATTATGAACTTATTGAAATCTAAAAATATGTAATATGGATATTGTTTGGAAGATTTCGATGAGATTCTATACGATACAAAAAAAAATTGAAAAATTATTTTTCATTTATATTATTTTTGAGTTTAAAAATGTGAAATAAGCTGCTTATTTTTTAAGAAGGTTTCTAGGATGGGGCAAGCACGAGAAAATAAGTTTAGTAGAAAGCAGTCGTACTTATCGAAACTCATTTTTCCTTGAAATAAATGGGTCTAATCATTGCATTTTTTTTTCAAGATAAATTTCAAATAAACATGTTCCGGTAAGTAGTTAAGCACCATACAGTCAACATGATTTTTCCATACTCAAAGTTACGAATTTTGGAAAAAGAATGGTTTCGATTATTATTCTGAACCCTAAATGGAGTGTTAGCGCGAACGTGGAATTTTTTTTGAAATAAATCACAAACTATTGAAATTTATGAGAGAGACAATTGAAAGCGTGAGTGCAGTGTTGAAATTGAGAGCGAAGCTAGGGGTGCATATCGCCCCGGTAGGTTGCCCAACCCAACCCTCATTTTTTATGGTTTGGGAAAAGTATTTAGCTTATAGGTTTGGGCTGAGTTAAGATTTTAAGCCCGTTTTGTAATAATTGAGCTAAGTTTGGAAAAATTCCTTAAGGTCTAGCCCGACAAAAATTTAATAATAATAATAATAATAATAATAATAATCTATGCCCTTTTATATATATAAATAATATGGGGTTGGTTCCGCTCACACCCATTTTGACACCTATTTTGACAACTCACCCTTTCGGGTCTCACTGTGCTATTCTGAACCGTCGATCTTGTTTAATGAGTAAAATAGAGGGCCCTGCAAAAATTTAGCTCATTTTGATATAAGTAAGGGCTTGATCCAAACAGTTTTGCAAATAGCAGTTCCTGTCTCAGTTTCTGTAAAACTGTTTTGATCAAGCACTTACAAATATCAAAATGAGCTGAATTTTTTCAGGACCCTATATTTTACTAATTTAAACATGATCAACAGTTCAGATCATCACAATGGGGCCCAAAACAAAACGGGTGTCAAAATGGGTGTGAGCGAAATCGGGTCCTCTCTCTCTCTATATATATATACATACACAATAATCTTCAGGTAAGAACCTTAAGGTGAGGACCTTATATGCGGACCTCCTCATTTTCCTCTTTCCTGATTGGTTTTTGATGATCCGAGCTACTCAATGTGATCAGAACGTGATTTTAAGGTTACCTATGAGAAATCGTAAAAAAAAAAGATCGAAAAGGGCTTGATTTGAGCAATTTTTTTGAACCGTTTAATAAAAAATTGTTTGGAACTATTCGGATTAAGTCCTTCCTGGTCATTTTTTTTGACGATTCCTCGCGAGGACTCTTAAAATCACATTTTGCTCACATTAAGCGGCTCGAATCATCGAAATTCGATCAGGATCTATGAGGTTCTTATAAGATGGTCCTTGTAAGAAGGGAACTCTCTCTCTCTCTCTCTCTCTCTCTATATATATATATATATATATATGTCTACAGTCATTTTTAAATAATGAGGTCCTTATCTTAACTAAAATAAAGACCTCTCTATTTTCTCCCATTTTCCATTCGAATTTCGATGATCCGAGCCGTTCAATGTGTTCAGAATGTAATTTTAAGAGTATCCGCGAGGAATCAGCAAAAAAAATGACCGGAAAGGGCTTCATCCGAGCAGTTTTTATTTGAACTGTTCGATAAAAAAACAAACAAAAACTGCTCGGATGAAGTCTTTCCGGTCATTTTTTTTTTGCTGAATCATGTCTGAACATATTGAACGGTTTGAATAATTGAAATTCTATCGGAAAAGGGAGGTCCTTATTTTATTAAGTTAAAGGTGATTCTTAGGAGAAGAGAACTCATATATATATATATATATATATATACACACACATACATACATACACACACTTTTACATAGTAACTCATAGTTGTCTTCAATTTTTTGGTGCTCTACATGAAATGCTGTGAAGAAGTGTAATATAGCTTTATGAATGTTGGAGAGTTTCAACTTTTTTAGCACTTTAATTACTTTTTATGGAGAGAGTATAATTGTTAGAACTTTATGGGTCTATTTTAACAGTGGTGTGGGAACTTAAAACTTTAAATTTAATTATTTCGATTGTGAATTCTAATCAGTGATCATCATGGTTGATTAATTTACGTTTGGGATACAATGCTTAGAAAAATAAATGGTCTTGTTGGGCTAAAATTTAAATTGGACAGAGCAAGTGATTGGTAATTAATGCCTTAATATATATATATATATATATATATATATATATATATATATATATATATACATACACACACAGTCATTTTCAAATGAGAAAATCCTTATTTTAGTTAAAATAAGAATCTCTCCATTTCTCTCATTTTGAGTTCAAATTTCAATGATCTGAGCCGCTCAATGTGTTCAGAACGTGATTTTAAGAATACTCATGTGAAATCAGCAAAAAAAAAAGACCGGAAAAGGCTTTATCCGAGCAGTTTTTATTTGAAACGTTCGATAGAAAACAAACAAAAACTGCTCGGATGAAGCCTTTCAGGTCTTTTTTTTTTTGCTGACTTCTTGAGGGTACCCTTAAAATCACGTTCTGAACACATTAAGCGGCTTAGATCCTTGAAATTCTATCGGGAAAGGGAAATCCTTATTTTATTAAGTTAAGATGGTCCTTAGGAGAAGGAGACTCTCTTTCTATATGTATATTTTTTCGTGGGTGCCCTTAAAATCACGTTCTGATCACATTGAGTGGCTCGGATCATCGAAATTCGATTGGAAAAAGGGAGGTGCGGACGGATGTGGACGGGAAAAGGTTTGGACTTGAACCGGACAGTGTGTGTGTGTGTATATATATATATATATTAATTGTGCGAATTTGAATATGAGCAAGTCTCGTTGTTGTTATTATGTAGTGTAAAGTCCGGCCCGATATTTGTGGATTCAGGGGTGCTGTAGTGCACTCCCGTGTAATACATGTGTATGGCGGCACACAGCCGTCGATTTTATCAATTAATGGTTCAGATAAAAAATTAATAATTAAAAATCATATCTCAATTATTTATTATCAAAATCGATGGTCCGTGTGTGTCCTACAGAGTACCGTACAGGACGTTGCAATATAGGATTTTCCAATCCGATATTTGTGCAGCCTAAGCTAAACTTGACAGGAGGACGATATTAAATTTATTTATTTATAAAAGATTTGTAATTTTAACACTCTAAAAAATTGACGAAGACTCTGAAACTAAATTGTGTTGATATAAAAAATCACAGCCCATTCATCAATTTTTTAGTGCTAAAATCATTTCCTATTTAAAAACACGAGCTGTCCCCTAAAAAATCAGGAGGGGAGAGAGAGAGAGAGGAAGAGGAAGACGATGGCTCTGTCAAGCACCAATCCAGCCCTCCTCACCAAACCCCACCTCTTCCCTTCTTCTCCTCTCTCTCATCTCCTCCCAATCACGCCTACCCGCAAATCATCATCGACCTCAATCTCCGCCTCCTTCAAATCTCCCCAAAACTGGACCCCAGACAGCTGGAAATCCAAACCGGCGGTTCAGCTCCCCGAGTACCCGAACAAGGCCGAGCTCGAATCGGTCTTGAAAACCCTAGAATCGTTCCCCCCGATCGTGTTCGCCGGCGAGGCTCGGAGTCTGGAGGAGCGGTTGGGTCAGGCCGCGCTTGGGAACGCGTTTCTGTTGCAGGGAGGGGATTGTGCGGAGAGCTTCAAGGAGTTCAGTGCGAATAACATTAGGGATACGTTTCGGGTTATTTTGCAGATGGGTGTTGTTCTTATGTTCGGTGGTCAGATGCCTGTCATCAAGGTTTGAATATATTTCTCTCTCTCTCTCTCTCGGATATACATTGTACGTGTATATACCTATGTATAAACTCCATCATTCCTATGTGACAATAAACAAAGAGTCTGGATTCTGGAAGACTAGAACCACAAACTTAAAACACACTAACACTCACACACACAGATGTGGGCCCTACACGTACTGAAGGTGTGTAGTGTGTGGGCATCACATGCCTTGCGAGTGACTTTGAGTGTTTGTGGTTAGAGACTTGTTGGACAATATATTGATTGTTTATTTTCGCAAATTGCGTCACTAATCGGATTAGAAAGGGATTTGGATTCTCTCGGGACTTGGACTGTTGTCTGGCCTTTTGTGAGGCCCAAGTTGATAATCAGGACTCTTCACTTTTTAGACCTTGTTAAGAAAATATCCAGGAATCATATTTATTGATATCAATGGCAATGTTTTCGAATCACATTTATGTTGTATACGATGAAAAAAAGTAAGAGTATTTAAATCGCTGATAAAAAAAGAGTTTGAAATCCGAACCCATTATTTTTTATGTCTAGTTAAAATGATTTTAGTCACATTGTAGTGGGAGTGATGTTCTCGACGAGGTCTTGAAAGTGAGCGGTAACAGTAATGAGTCACACTGGATGGTCTAGTCGCTCAAAGGACTGGAGAGAATCTTCCACCGATTAAAAAATGACAGTAAAAAATAAAGTTTTTTGTGCATATACAATTTTTTGGACTAATGAAGAGATATCTTTAAATTGGTGGAAAATAAATTGAATATAATATTTGGTAGAGTTTAATTGTTCTATTGATTAATATCATGGTTTTCAAAAATAGAGATACCGGATGGATGGAGTGTATCTTTGTATGGTATGTTGTGAATGTAGGATGCACATACGTAGTTATGTTTTTTCTTATATTGCATGCCTTGGTGTTTTAAAAGGCACGGGCCTTGCACGCCTAGGCGCTGAGGCGAGGCACAAGGTTTGGGCTTTGCGGGGTTGAGCTTAGGCGCATAGTAGGCACTGAGGTGCACGCCTAGGCGCTGAGGTGAGCCCCTCGTGAATTTTTCAGACACCTTTATTTAGATTAGGCCAAAATCGATCTCCACCTTTTGATCTATGATACATGAAAGTGGGCTAATGCACTTGGTAATTTCATTCCATGCAAAGAGAACTAATCGGCAACCCTGGAGGTCAATATGCTCAAATTGATACACAATAGCAGCCAACGCCAACAACAATAGCTTCCGTTTAACCACTGAAATGATATGTTTTATGACATTTGAAAGTTTTATAAGTGTTTGCTTGTGTTGAAAGTTTTGCCTATATTAGAGGACTTGTTCTAATAAATTGCGCCTCGCTATTGAGAAAAAAAAAATAATTTGTGTCTCGCCTCACGCCTTTGCGCCTCAATGTGCCTTTCGCCATTTAAAACACTGGTGTGCCTTCACAATCCAGAAAATTTTGTCGGGGGTGTCAAAGAGTTAATATTATATGCTTCCGCTAGAAAATTTGAATTGCACTCTGTCAATAGATAACACGTGCTTAAACTTCTCAACCTATGTAGCATGGACACTCTGTCGGAAACCATGTACTGTCAGTGGCGGATCCAGAAATCTCATACAGATGGGTCACCTTTCAAGCATGTTCTCAGTAAAAATACTTAAACGAAGTAAAATGAATAACTTTAAGAAAAAATTAATGGATTATTTGTGTTTTTGTATTTATAGTTTATTATATCTTATATTTTGTTGTGTAATAGGTGCAAAGGTATTTGTCGCTTTGCGGTACTATTACTACATAAGTACTTGTTGGGCAGGATTCAACTCTTATAATTGGAAGTTTTGAAGAATTTTTTGTGTTTAAGCTGTGTTTTGTACTTGTTGGGCAGGATTCAACTCTTATAATTGGAAGTTTTGAAGAATTTTTTGTGTTTAAGCTGTGTTTTGTTTGAATGACTTTTTGGGAAATTTTTGAAAAATTTTATAGGGTTATGAGTGAGAAAGAAATGAGAGTAATGATTGGAAGTAGGGATAATAATTGGAGAGAGATAAAGAAAGAAATATGAATAATAATTGGAAGTATAAATAATGAGTGTTTTTTGAGTTGAGAATTTTTTTTTAAAATACTATCCAAACAAGGCATTAAGCACATTAAAAAAATAAAAAAAAACTTGGACGACCAGAGAAGGATTTGAACCTGCGCCACTTCCCTTTGTGGCACAAGAACTTACCCCTAGTACAGGAGTACCACATCTACCATATTTCAGGAAATTTAATATATGTTACTTGTATTTTTTTTGTAAAAAAATTACCACAACTTCAGGTGGGTCACGTGACCCACCTGTTCCCTTACTAGATCCGCCCCTGTGTACTGTTGTCAGACACTTTTCAGACACCAACTAGGGATGGCAATTGGGGTGGATATGAGGATTTACGTACCCGATCCCCGAAACCGAAACGGTACCCATATCTGCCCCAATACCTGAACGGGGAGAGGAGATTTTACCCATACCCGAACCGAATGGGGTTCGGGTATTCCCCGAACCGAATGGGTAACCAAAAACAGAAGCATCAAAACCAAAAGAGAGAACCAAGTAGCAAAACCATTTCTTCATCTACACTCTTGTTTCAATAAAAAAATAATCTACACTCTGTAAAATTATGAATGTTTACCACACATATATACAGAAATGTAGACTGATGAGATTTAGGAAGAAACTTCACAGACCACTCATAGATCTATTTATGAGAAGCCCAAAAACACATTTCAAAACGAACCCATTTCAAAACACAGAGAGAGACTGACGGCCTAAGTCGATCAGAGAAGATGGAGGAAGATCGTCGTTCTCTGGGTGTGATTGACGGCAGTCAGCATATTGGATCGACGATTCGACGGCAACGGCTTTAGTCACAGTGAAGTGGAGGCCCAGCTCTCTTCTCTTCGCAGTGGAATGGAGGAAGTGGGTTTGCTGGAGAGTGGAGAGGAGGAAGTGGGTTTGTGTATTGGAGATTGGAGACGAGTGAGAGAGGGAGGGGTGTGAGATCAAAATTCAAAGCCAAAGAGAGAGAGAGGGAGGGGGATGTGCGGCTGTGACTTGTGAGGTGTGATCTTTGAACCCTACACACCCTTGTACATCTACTGCTAACTTATATACCAAGGGTACTTTTGTAATTTAATTATTTTGGTTCGGTTTGGGCATCGGTTTGGATAACAGTTAAACCGGAATTGAACCGATACCCGTTCGGTTATCCAATGCCTCAACCATACCCATACCCACGTGGAAAATTTCGATTATGGTTCGGTTATTTCGGTATGGGTACCCATCGGTTCGGTATATATTGCCATCCCTAACAACAACACTCTCTGGACACGTGTCCGACACTCAAATCCGAAGTGTACCATTTTTTCTCAACGTTTTTGGTTTGGACACTCCGGGGACACCCCAAAAAATGCTTTGGACACTCTCAGGACACTCACAAGACATGTCGGGGTGTTAAACGAAATGGTTAAGAATCTTGTTAAAGCGTAGAAAAGTCCTTTGTGTAACATATGAAAGTTAATTGATGATAAAGACCCATAGATGATGAACGCTTTTTGTTGGAATACTTTTGTGAATAATGTGATGATTATTTAAAATTTAAGCTATATATGGTGTTACATATATAGAATTAGAGCTTTTTATACGTATAATTGTATACATATGTATCATTTAAAACGTGTCCCCTAACGTGTCATGTCCTCCAATTCTTTAGTCGGTGTTGTGTTATGTGTCCGCTTTGGTGCTACATAATTCTCAACTAATTAGTGAAGGACGATTTTGATGTATAGATGATATTGAAAAAATAATATGTAACAACAACAACAACTGAACCATGTAGTCCCCAGTCATTGGGGGTTATGGGTGGAGGAAGATTGGAGACAGACCTAACCTTTGGCAATATATGCACAAATTGGTTGCCCATACCTTTGAGAACCGATGAGCTAAAGGGACGTTTTGTTGCAGAACCATGCCTCTAAATCAAAGCCAAAAAGCATCAGAGAGAACAGGACTAAAGACCGAAATTCATAAATATGAAGATACCAAATTAATGACACAAAGATATGTAAAATGGGTAGAAATGTAAATTTGTGTATCTAGTCATACTTGAGGGTTTATGTATGTTGTAAAAAAAATTGCATGAATGTATGTATGTATGTTGTAGTTTGCAGTAAATATTGGGTCGTAGACGATGTGTGGGTCCTTTAGCAGTCAATTTGGACAAGGATGCTTCTAAATACAGCCTTTAAATTTTTTGTTACCCTCACGTTGTCATAAAGTACAACTTATGCAAAAATATAACTTTTATAATGCCCTAGGCTCCTAGCAGCTACAATCAGAAGTGTAAATTTAGAAGATCCCAATGAAAAACAATGAAGAAAGCAATTATGATGTGGCACCTCCCTTTGATATTAGGGTAAATTGAGTAGGAGGACATAATCTAGGGGTTTATGCCACAATTAGTTCATTTACTTTTTCCCTTAAAGTCTCCAAGACAATTGGCACTTAGTCTCTCAAAAATACCCTCCGATGTATCTATTCATTTTTAGTGTATCTGTTGATTTTTTAATTTTTTTAATTTTTACCGTTGACCGGCGTTAACTGGTGTATCTGTTCATTTTTGTTGTATCTGTTGATTTTTTTTTTTTTTTTTACCTCCACCACCCAACCACCACTTCTACCACCACCACCACGCCGCCGCCACCACGCTTCCACAACCTCCGCTTCCACCACCACTACATTACCACCACGCCACCACCTCCACCACCACCACTCAACCACCACCACCACCACCATGCCACCAAACCCTCCATTTCCACCACCACACCGCCGCCACCTCCACCACTTCCGCTACCACCACCGCCACCATGCCACCACAATCTCCATTTCCACCACCACTTCTACCACGACTCCATCACCACCATGCCACCTCCACCACCACCACTTTCACCACCACCATGCCACCTCATCCTCCACTTCCACCGTCACCTCTACCACCACTCCATCACCTCCATCACTCAACCACCACTTCCACCACCACCACTACAACGCCGCCACCACCACCATGCCACCACGACTTCCACTTCCACCGCCACCACTTAACCACCACCACCACGCCACCACCTTCACCACTTAACCACCACTTCCACCACCACAACGCCGCCGCTGCCACCACCACCACCACCACCACCATGCCACCATCACCACCACTACGCCACCGCCGCCGCCGCCACCACAACAACTTACACTTCCACCACCACCTCTACCACCACTCCTCCACCACCACCACTTCCACCATACCCACCCTCCCCTCAGCACCTCCATAACCATTCTACCACCACCACCACCACCACTCCAGTTCCACAATCATGTCCACCACCACCCCACCACCGCTCCACCGCCACCGCCACCGCCACCACATAAAACAGATACAGATATACTAGATAAAGATACACTAAAACAGATACAACAACACAAAACAGATACACCAACACAAAACAGATACATATATTTAGCAACAGCAGATGTACCAAAACAAATACAAATATACCAAATCTACTAACAATATCTGCTGGGGTTTGTTCCAGCTTCTCTCTTGCAAAATTGGAGAGAGAAACATATTTTTCGTTTATTTTGGACGGAGGTTGACGGTATGTAGGAGTTTAATTGATGAGTGTTTTTAATACGTCAAGTGTTTATATGATATTTTGTTAGGGTCAGGTGTCTATGTCTACCGCCACCATGACCATGTCTGCCACCACCACTCCACAGCCACCGCCACTACCACAACAAAGTCTTTTTTTTCCTTAAAACAAAACAGATACAGGTATACCTGATACAGATACACGAAAACAGATATAATAGATATATCGCAACAGATACACCATCACAAAATAGATACAGTTATATCAATAGCAGAGGTACTAAAATAGATACAAATATACCAACAATAGATACAAAAAAATAAATACAAATATACCAAAATACGTACACCAACATAACACAAAACAGATACAGATATATTAATACACCAAAACAGATACACCAACACAAAACAAATACAGATATATCAATATCAGATATACCAAAATAGATTCATAACCTCCACTTCCACCACCACCTCTACCACCACCACCTCCACTTAAAATACAAATATATCAACAACATATACACCAAAAATGAACAGATACCCCGGTCAACGGTCAAAAAAATAAAAAAAAAATCAACAGATACACAAAAATGAACAGATACACCGGTCAACGTCAGTCAACGGTCAAAATAAATATAATTAAAAAAAAGAAGACATTTTTGTGTTAGCCAAACAAGGCCCTTGTCTTATTAAAGTCAATTTAAATGAAAAAAAATACAATTTATGTGTTAGCCAAACAAAGCCCTTGTCTCATTAAAGGTAATTTGGTCTTTTCACGGATCTTAAACTCCAAAATATTTTCATTAATGGACTTTACACATCACTGAAACTTAAGTTGGACTAAATCTGCTTTAGGACCTCTTCTTTTGGACTTTAGACCAATTTGTTGTTGATATTATTACCAAACAACCAAAGGTGGGTTTATGCCATCTTCTAGTGGTGAAATAGAGGGTGAAGTTGTCTTTTGATTCTTCATAGTACCTAGAAAACATAAGGGTAGTATTCATACTTTTGTTTGAGTGGGTTCAACCGACACCATTCCCTTCTAAGTAGCGTCGCACCTGCTTACGATTCTATTCTAAAATGAGTATCAGAGTTAAACTTGAATGTGACAAGGATTTCGTAATGATTATTTTGGTAGCTAAATCTTTGGGTGCACACGATATTCCTTAATTTTCTTTTGGATGGTTATTGATTTTTTGTTTGTTTGAATTGGTTATTCAGCATTGTGTATGTCTCTGTGTCTATTCTCTTGATGATGTGTCTGGTATTGGGTTGTTAGAATATCCTGAACAATCATGCACTTAGAGAATCATTGGTCAAATTTTGGGTTGAGATTGGTTTGTTATGAGAGAAATAGAAATCAATTTTAAGTAGTTGTGATTTGTAAAAATTTCTTGGGTAAGGACGATTCAAAGTCGTCGCTGCAAATTATGGTTGTTTTTTTCTTGGAAACATCTACTATGATGGTTTAGGCAGGAAGAATTTTCAGGTCAATGTGACAAGCCAAGATTGGAACTGCTATCATTTGTGTGAATTGATCATTCCTTGAGTTGCAGCTTATTTTATTTGATTCAATCGCTTTCAACTGAATGGTTTAATCTAGTGAAGAGATGGTTCATGGAGTCAATACGGCCGTTGCATTCTTTGTAATTATTCTTGACATAAATCATCACATTGGGTTGCCAAAATGTTAGTTCCAACTTTTTTGAGTATGGTTTTTATATCAGAAGTTATAGATGATGTCTTTTAAAGTAAATGACGATAATTACGACACTGGCTCATTAGGTCGGAAGAATGGCTGGTCAATTTGCAAAGCCAAGATCAGATTCTTTTGAGGAGAAGGATGGGGTAAAGCTGCCTAGTTATCGAGGTGACAATGTAAATGGGGATACATTTGATGAGAAATCAAGAACTCCAGACCCTAATCGAATGATCAGGGCTTACACACAATCTGTGTCAACATTGAACCTCCTAAGAGCTTTTGCTACCGGAGGGTACGCTGCCATGCAAAGGGTTAACCAATGGAATCTTGATTTCACGGAGCATAGTGAGCAAGGGGATAGGTATGGTTTTAACTAATTCTATGTAATTTGTTTTTACAATTGAACACCAAAATATAATGAAACTTTGTTTGGGTTGTGCATGTGTGCAAACATATTATTTGGACTTCAAACTGTACCGAGGTGTTTTTTATTGATTCTACTAGATATGGACCAAAATCAACTTCAGGAGTTGATTATTTTGGAGGATCCAGTTTTTAGTCTTTGCGTTATGATTTTTAGAGACAACTTTTTAGATTTTTACTTGTAATTATTTGTGGTTGGTCTTTTCCAACAGGTACCGCGAATTGGCTCGTCGGGTTGATGATGCCTTAGGGTTCATGGCTGCTGCTGGCCTCACGGCTGGCCACCCAATCATGAAGACAACTGAGTTTTGGACATCTCATGAATGCCTCCTCCTACCGTATGAGCAGGCCCTTACAAGAGAGGATTCAACTTCTGGCCTTTATTACGATTGCTCTGCCCACATGGTTTGGGTTGGTGAACGCACACGACAACTTGATGGTGCACATGTCGAGTTCATAAGAGGACTAGCCAATCCTCTTGGCATCAAGGTATTTATCAATGTGCTTTTTGTTTCACAATTTTAAAAAAATACATCTGTTATTCCTTTAGTATTATCCCTAATTTGTAGTCTCGTCTTCTACTAAGCCTTTGAATGCTTGACTTTTGGGTTATCCCTTGTGCTAGATCATCTCCATTAGTTTGGCAAATCCGTTGCCATTTGAGAAATTTTTAGATGTCAGTAATTTTGCCAAAATAGCGTTGAGCCAGTTGAGCAACATTGCTAAAAGTTGATGGAGGCTGTGCCATGATTTCAATTCGGAGGTGGCACCAAAAACTCAAAAGACATAATTTGAAGAGTTGAACACAAGCAGCATTATCAATTTATTGATTACAAACAGTTTCACACTAAACTTGTGAACACAAAAACAAACTATCACTCACAAAGAATGACTCTCTCTCTCACACACGAGTTAACACAACTCACTTTAGGAAAACTTTCTTAAACACTAACTGTAACACCGCAATCCGGCTTTAGTAAAATAATAAAATAGGACCACAGACCAAGTGTGACATGTTACAAGTCATCTTCCACAAAAGCAAACATACCAAACAAAAATAGCCCTCCCCATAGGTTTACATATAACAGTAGTTTTGATGCGAAAGAGAACAATTATATTACAAAACAAGCATAACTACATCGCCACTAGTCTAACAATTTAATGGACCAACACTCCCGTGGACACCTGGATAAAAAAAACGCATAAACCGTAAGCGAAACATGCTTAGTGAATGAATCAACTCAAGTGAATTATCATAATTAGTATCAAAATAACTACACGTGTTCGAAGTTTAATTATTCCTAATACTGAACAATTACACACTTCACAAGCTAATCATCCATTAACATACTTAATATTTGAAGAAATACACGTGTTCTAAGGTTGACCGATGACTGATGCAAACCAAAATTATGGGGATAGATTCATAAGAGAGGTCATCCCGAAATGGAATACAAGGAGCAAAAGCACTCAAAATATATTTCTTCAGATATCAAAAACTACTAAAACAAGACACTCACTCACCTAGTTATAGACTCAAGACTCTATTAACACTAAGGACACTAAAAAAGACACAAACGACCCTAAATCCTACTACAACATACACCCCCTTTAAAAAAAAAACTTGTCCTCAAGTTGGACAACAAAACACTAAACAACTAAACGAAGAAACATAGAATAATAGAAGTATTTATTATGCAGCTCCGAAGTAGGCATGTGGCTGCGTTTCCTGGATCCACATCATAACACAAACTTGTGCATCTTGCATCTCTTGCTCTATCGATAACTTGGAAGACAGGTGTTGGAAGTAATTATCAATCTCAAAGTCATAACTTCCCTCTACATCATGGCTTGCCTCCAAAACTTGCCCACTATCTTCCAAAGGTGTCAAGAAAGGCTCAATGATCGGTAGGATAAGTCATCCTTTATCTTCATCCTCACCAAACTCTTCTTCAAACTTGTTATATATGGGAACGCCATCTAAATCACCTCTAGCCCCAAAGACGGGATTATCGTCAACGTCTTCATGTGAGTCTCTCACATTCAAAGATAAAAACATCATCATTGTCGTTATCATTTGCATACTCATATACATGGGAATTCCTTCAAGATCACCTCCAAAGTTTTCATTTGAAGACTTATCAAAGATGGGTAAATCTTCACATTCATCTTCATAATCACCTTCAAGAACATCTTCACTTGGATATTTATCTAAGATGGGAAAATCCTCGAAATAACCGAGTTCTGTCCCCCCTTCAAACTCATCCGGATTGAGGATCACATCCTCCTCAAACTCGTTTGGATCAAACTTTCCTTAATATTCAACAAGGCTAACAACAATGCTGTTCTCCTCGTAGTCAAAACTAGACTTAAATTGACTATGAGAATTATCACCTTCACGAGGTAATAAACGATGCACCTTCTAAATCAAGGTAGCATCTTGTCTTTTCAACAACGATTGCACCTTATCATTTAAGGAAGCAATTTGTGTACTCAACTCTTCAATCTCATTCGTATCACGATTTTGGTTGCCAAAGTTATCAATTCCATCACCATTATTCACCATGAATACTCTACCTCTACCTTCCTTACAACCATCAATCGCAACAAAGAAATAACCCAATCAATTCTATCAACACCCAGCCCACTCAGTCAATCACCCATTTAACTTAGTCAAATCAACCCAAACTCAGTTAACTCAACAAACAGATACAGACCCAGTTAACTCAGCTCAGAAAATCAGTGAATAAGTATCACCCAGTCAACTCAGTCCCCAATAGAAGACAGCAATGAAAAAAAGGCTCATAACAGATCAAAACAACAACAAAACCCATCTAGAACAATCACACCTGACAAGATCGAAGTGGGTATTCAAGCTGGAGGTCACAGTCGACCAGATCTGGGCAAGAACTGGTTCAAAAATGGCTCCAATCACTTCGAACATGGCCCAATCACGTCGAATCAAGCCGAACAGCGATCGAATCAAGTCTACGGCAGTCTAGAGAGCTGCACGAGGTTCAAATGGGCTCCAACAGTCTTCAAATCAACAGATTAGGCTCCAAATATGGTCTATTCATTAGAATCAAAGGTTGTTCTGGTGCGGTTTGAAGGATAAGAGGTCTGTCCGAGGTTGTATAGGCTAGATCTAGGGTTCCGGAGGTGCGGGTGGTCGCGTTTTAGGTTCGCACAGGTCTGATTCGAAGGTTTATTGTTTGATTTAGGGCTGAAATGGGTTGAAAATGGGCAGGTTAATGAATTTCAAAGTGGATTTATGTGATTTAGGGCTCTGGCGAGTTTCCGGCACCATTCTAGGGTTTCGGCGAGATTAGGTTTCAGGTGAGAGCTCCGGTGAGATGAATGGCTAGGATTGGGCTAGAGGTTCTGTTACCAAATTTTTCTGGTTTCTATCCAATCGACGGAGAAATACCAATCGATAGAGAAATGTTTTGTGATTGATGGAATGTGGGTGAATTGTGTGACGGTGTTTGGTCCCTTGCCATGTTTCAGGACTTCTTTGGAGGCAAACGTTGTAATATGGGATGAGTGGGGATGGAATTGAAAACTAATAAAAGGGACTTTTATTAATCTCCAAGTAGAAGTACAGAATCGACAGGGTATAATCTAAGCGACGAGGTACGATTTGTTAACTGTTGAGTAATTTCCGTTATAGTAGTAGGAAGTCTAGGTTCCTACTCCTAGAAAAGAAAAGATAATGGCCTACTGGTGATTTGAGTCTGTGTCTTACAATGAGGCCCAAAAAGGCTATTTATAGGAAAACAAAGATGTGCAGAAAATAACTTTCTAACTTCTTCAATACTCTTCATTCTTCTTTGCTTGCTCTTGTCCAAATAACTTTCCGCTAACATTAAAGTGTGTGGGAGCATGCCAAGTGTTTTTTTCAACCTCCAAGTGTGTAGGACAATGCCATGTGTCCTTTAAACTTCCAAATGTGTAGCCGTGTAGGAGTAAGCCAAGTGTCCTGCACTTCATTAAAATACAAGCAAATAAAGGAAATATTAAAACTAGTTATATTATTAATACGAATTAATAAAATAAAATAGGAAGCATTCTCATAATCGCTACCTTCTGGTCGATCATTGACTAATCAAGGGGATAGATTCATAAGATAGCGATCATCCCAAAATGGAATACAAGGAGCAAAAGCTCTCAAAATATAATTCTTCGGATATCGAAAACTACTAAACAACTCACTCACTCACCTATTTATAGACTCAAGACTCTATTAACACTAAGGACACTAAAAAGACACAAACAACCCTAAATCCTACTGCATCAAACTATTAATGATACCCCAAAAAGTAAACATTTTCTATAGGTTAATCACCCATCAACATACTTATTAACCCAGAAAATACATTTGTTATGTAGAATAATACTTTTTTTTATCGAACCTGGGGTGCCCTGTGCCACTCCCCCCGCTTATTGGCTCCGCCCTTGGGAATGACACTCTTGACGTTCCTAAAGCGGCATACTCCAATGTAGATGCTCTTAGTGTAGGCAGTTCAGCTTTCAAGTTTTACAAAATAAGTTTACCTGCATTTTTCTCTCTTTTGAAGTAGCAAACCAGCTTTGTAGATTTTTACTTGCAATAGTAAAATTTGATGGCTAATACTAAGTGTCCGCAATGCAGGTGAGCGATAAGATGGATCCCAATGAGCTAGTCAGGCTCATAGAAATTCTGAATCCTCAGAACAAGCCAGGAAGGATAACAATAATCACAAGAATGGGAGCTGAGAACATGAGAGTAAAGCTTCCCAATTTGATTAGGGCTGTTCGCAGAGCCGGCCAAATTGTCACATGGGTCAGTGACCCGATGCATGGGAACACTATAAAAGCTCCTGTTGGCCTTAAAACCCGTTCCTTCGATGCAATCAGGGTATTGTTACAATCTCATCTTAGTTTGTGCTTGGAGTTTTTTTTGTTGTACGGTTTGTTATGATATTTTATGTGTAGTTTTTCGCGGGTTTTTCATTTATCTCATCCATTGAACTGTTTAAAGTTCATTGAATGGGTGAATCTCTGAGTTAGTTTGCACTTCGCAGCCTGGCCCGAGGCAGTGTTTCAAGAGGGGGAGTAATTGGTAGTGTTTTAATTTGAAATCTTTGCTTCCTTTGCTGTATGTTGTGATGCTTCCAGGGTTGACATTATGCTGTTTTTGGCAACCTTTCCCATTTTCTAAATCATCCAGGGGTTTAAATATGTTTATCGGGTAGGACAGGAACTGCTCTTGGATTAGCACTTATAAGAAATTCAGCTGTGAGATTAGGGTGTATTTTAAGTAGCAATCATGGTATTTCTGTTTGTGATACTGAAATTCCATTTTTAACAGTGAGATATCTCCTTCCCCTTTTTATTTTTTGTGTCATCGGTGGCTTTGCCATTTGTGTTTCTGGGCGGGCTTCTTAGCTTTAGAGTAACAATAGTACCGTTATCTTTTTGGGAAAATTTGGATCTTTGCTTCTCTTGATCATTGTGTTTTTTCATGGTCATAATAAGGGGCATTTGTTGTCTGGTGATAATATGTAACTTCTCGTAGTTGTTCTCTCCATCTTTGCCACTTTAGTCTGTATGTTTGTCTCTCTCTCTCTGTACGTTTTATTCCTATTCATGACAGCAGAAAGCACTAATGATATCAAGAATTAATTTCAGTGATATTTCCTTCCCTTGATCATTTTGTTTTGAGTCTCCTTATTGATTGGATTTTTAGCTTTCAATATCTTTGAAGCTGTGGGTGTGTGTATGTGTGCGCGCGCGCACATGCGCGAGTGCGTGCTTGTGTCTAACCTGGGCTTCTTTTCTGTAGCATGGAGGCAAAGCCAAAAAAACACTAACCTCCCTCCGTTTAGTTTTCTGCTCTGGTATTCCCCAACTAGAAAGAAGGATATCAATATTCATAATGTTGTGTATTTGTTACAGGCTGAGGTAAGGGCCTTCTTTGATGTGCATGATCAAGAAGGAAGCTACCCGGGAGGTGTACATCTTGAGATGACGGGGCAGAATGTGACTGAATGTGTTGGTGGTTCACGAACTATTACATACAACGACCTGAGCTCCCGCTATCACACCCATTGTGACCCAAGGCTCAATGCCTCTCAATCTCTAGAGCTTGCCTTCATTATCGCAGAGAGGCTCCGAAGAAGAAGGCTTGGACCACAACACTCTTTCAAAGTCTCAACGTTTCTCAGTGTATAGAGCTTTGCCTTCATTACTGAAGAGAGGTTCCGAAGGAGGAGCTTCATACGACTTCACTTTCTGGCTTTTTGGAAGCTTGCTTTTGTCTTTTAACCTTTGGTAAAATTTTAGCTCTTGGTTAATAGGTCTTGCTTTTATGTCTGTCAATATCTTAGAACTTGTATTATTATATGCTTGAGTCTGAAAGCAATGCCCATATTGCTTCTAGGTTTTATACAGCTGAAATACGTAAAATAAAAACTTTGCTCTTGGTTGGGAGCAAGTCATGTGCATATAATAAACATTTGAAGTAGTTGAACTGTTGGCCTTAAGGCCCATAACAGTATTTTGTCGTGCTGCTTGTTTTGGCAGAATTTTTGCTATTTACTATTAACGCGTGGATATTTGTGGGTCGTATATTGGCAAAGGCGTCATGTAAACGTCTTTACCGATATTGGTTAAAAAAGGACAAAATGCGGCTTGGATATTTTTTGTAGGACTTGAGACTGGTCCAAAGTGCGTATGTACGCTGTGTATGTACATGAGAGTATGTATCTTTAGCAGCACTCTTCTGCATTACGCACTTGTGATCTAGACTTCTTTTTGTCTGTTTGTCCAACTACTTATATTTTGAAGATTTACATGCCGTCTAATAACAAGATATTGGGCGTTGTTTTCTCTGGTGCTCTATTGCCCTTGTAGCATTATATCAACCATTGTGTTGACCTCAACGAAAGCATACACCCTAAGGTAACACTGCGATGTAAAAGCCTATCTTTTAGGAGCAAGTAGCATTCCCAATTCCAATTGGTTTTCTTCTTGCTTTAAATTGCACTCTTTGAAATACGATTGAAATTATATAGGGTGGCCTAAGGCGATGACTGATCTAGGGCTTGCACTTTCAGTGGCTTGAATCCACCACCCTCTCGAGGTACCAATTTCGGTCCTTGCCGTTGAATTTTATTCGAGGGTACCTGTGAAAATACTAAGTAGTTACTTGAATAATCCACCACCCTCTCGAGATATCTGCTGCCTGTTGTAGTTGTATACTCCTATATAACTTGCTTGAACTTCTGACTAACCATTCTGACCGAAGTTCATAAAGCTATGCTCCAATCGTTCAGTTCCATCGGAATCTCTAGCCGCGGGTTATAGAGCCTATTGAACAACGGTATGCTGAAATTTCATTGAAAAGTGGTTTGGGAGCCTTGTTGACAAGGACACACTACAGAGTTCAACATGCAATTAGTCCACCTAAACATTTCATAGTGGTTCCAGTCCTATAGGACACGCGTTCCAAAAATACCTTTAACTCATATACCCCACACCCCAAACCCACTCTCCCCATCTCGGGTCCACTTATCTCCGTATACTTCAGATACCCCCTCTCTCTCTCCACACCAGAATTCCCAGGTGAGAGAACTGATCACATTCATCGTCATTTTGATTCGACCTTAATTTGGGTAACATTTCATTGAAGAAAAAGCTCTCAACGCAGCTGTTCTATTCTGATTATCATGTCCGGCGTCTGTGTCGAGGCGGCAACATCTGTTCATCTGAGATTCTGTATCCTAGTCGACGCGGTGGTGCGGAGGTTTTCTTGGCCGGAGAAGAAGAGTAACTCAACCGGAAAGCTGTTCTTCGCCGGAGAAGAAGAAAAGTAACCCAACCGGGAAAGTTGTTCTTCGCCGGAGAAGAAGAGTAGTTAATCGACTTCGGTGCTTCACTGTCTTCCATCAGTAATGATTGCCCCTTGGATCCAAATCCATTGATAAAAGTGGGAAACGTCAATATATGCTCTTGTGAGCTTGGCAAATGTAAAAGTAGTTTGTCCTCTCCCTAAAAGAAACCTTTGTTCTAATTAAAAAAAGCTTGGGAAACGTAAATGTGGAAGGTAGGTGGCAGATACAAGTATTTGTAGTATTAGGCTTTAATTTTTTTTTTAAATACAACTTTATACATAGACAGATACAGAATACACAATTTCCAGAAATAACCTTATCTGTTTGCTTTTTTGGGATTATACATATTATAGATTTAGACTAATAAGAATATGCAGTTGTTTTTTAGTGAATTGCTACAGTGGACCTACGGCTAAATTGCCCTATTTGTTTGTCTTTTGGGATAATACAAACTACAGATTTGGACATATGAGTATATCTGGTTGTTTTATTGCGATTATAAAAAGTTTTTTTTAAAATGATAACCTTATCTGTTATTTTTTTTGAATAATACAAACTACATATTTGGACAAATAAGAATATTTGGATGTCTTAGTACGATTTTAAAGAATACAAAACTTACAAAATAGCCTTTATCTCTTAGTCTTTTGGGGATAATACAGACTACAGATAAGCATATCTGGTTGTTTTATTGTTGATTATACAAAATACAAAATTTAAAAAAATAACATTATCGGTTAGTCTTTTTGGTTTTGGTGTTATAGAGACAGATTTGGACATAAGCATATCTGATTATTTTATAACCTTATTATTTATTTTTTTATGTGTGGCACCTAACTAAAACACATCGCAATATGATTTTCCTCCGACAGGTATAGTAATTTGCCCAAATTCATATTTTGAGATATAAGAAAAAAGGTTATCGATGCAATATCTATACTCTGTATTGTTCCAAAAAACAAACAGATAAGGTTATCTCGATTTTTTTTTAAAAAAATTCAAAAGTAATTATTCAAAAGTCTAATGGTTGACATTTGGTGCTATAGCCATATCTTTATTCTTTTTAATCGCAAAAAAATTAATAGATGTGGTTATTTGTTTGAATTTATACTCTATTATCCCAAAAAAATCCAACAAATAAAGTTATCTCTGCGAATTATGTAATATGTATAATCGCAATAAAATCAACAGATGTAGTTATTTGTCAAAATCCATACTCTGTATTATGCCAACAAGACCTAGAAATAAAGTCACATATGCGAAATATGTGCTATGTATAATCGCAATAAAATTAACAAGTTTGGTTATTTGTCAGATTCTATACTTCGTATAATTTCCAAAAGACCAACACATAAGGTTATCTATGCAAAATATACTCTTTATCATCGCAACAATACTAATAGATAGATGTGGTTATCTATCCAAATTCATCATCTATATTATTTTAAAAAGACCAACAAATAAGGTTATCTCTGTCAATTATATACTCTGTATAATCGCAATACACCAAACAGTTGTGGTTATTTGTCTAATTATATATTCTGTATTGTTCCAAAAGATATACAGATAAGATTATCTCAATTTTTTTTAAAAAAATTCAAAAGTTATTATTCAAAATTCTTTTCATAAAACTTTGTTGCATGGTTGTTCTTAGGATAGTTTTGTTACTCTTTTAAATTTTCGATATTTTTCTAGACTAGAAGTCCGGGCCTCGCAGCCGGATGGGAACCGACTCCACACTATTGGAGGAACTGTTTTCTTACCCGAAATCTTTGAGGACAGTGCTTCCCTATTTCCACCATTTTTTTTATCGAACGATACTTCCAATAACAGGTAATTCACCTCCTTTTCTCTTTCTTCCTTACTACTGTATGCTCCTACTTTTTCCTCTTTTTCTTCATCGGGTAATTCATTCCCTGCTACATTTTCCTCCGGCCATCTCCTCCTCCTGCGAGCCACCCCCCTCTCTCTCTCTCTCTCTCTCTCTCTCTCTCTCTCTCCTTCCTTTGTTTTAGCATCAATGAACAAGAAAAAAGGAAAATGTCTGGAGGTTAAACGACAGCCATGGCTGCCATCCGCCACCGCCGTCCCACCTCTCTTCTCCTCTGCTCCCCCGTCTCCTCTCATTCTGTACCTATTCTTCTTCGGTAGAATTCAACTAAGGTTGTGTTTGATGTATAGTATGAAATTCGCATATATAACCTTATCTGTTATCTTTTGAGGTAATACAGAGTATAAATTTAGATAGATAACTATATCTGTTGATTTTATTACGATTATACAAAATACATATTTCGCATATATAACATTATTTGTTAGTTTTTTTGTATAATACAAAGTATAGCTTTGGACAAATAAGCATATCTGTTGATTATATTGCGTTTATACAGAATACAAAATTTGCAAAAGTAACCTTATCTGTTTGTCTTTTTGAATAATACAAAGTATAGATTTTGACAGATAAGCGCATTTGTTAATTTTATTGCGATTGTAAAGAATACAAATTTTGCATGGATAACCTTATTTGTTGATCTTTTCAAAAATTAAAAGTATAGATTTAGACAAATAACACGTATAAGGTTATTTGTTTGTTTTGTATCGCACACATAACATCTTTCAGGTAAAAAATAACATATATGGTTAAACTTTTGGACAAGGATAATGCCACGAAGCCTTTTTATTGTGCCACGAGGCCCACGACAAATGATCTTGTTTGACTACATTACACTTATGTAATTATCCCAGATTCCCAGCCATATTTTCCTCTTTCATCGTCAATCCCATTTTCTCTCTGCTTTTCATTTTATTGCAGAGCAGACTCACATCCTCTCTCTCTCTCTCTCTCTCTCTCTCTCTCTCTCTCTCACGCGCATCGTCATCACCTCACAAAGATCGTCATCACACTGTGAATCATCCACATGCATATGTATAGCAGCCAGCAAAGAACAAATATTTTAATCTCTCTATGTCTCTCTTCCAATCGGCTCTGCTCTCTGGCATCCTGTAGTTCTCCTCTCGCTGCCATGGAATTCAGACTATCACCGCTTGCCTCCATCGCCGTCTCCGTCATCGACCACTATTATATAGTACGCCTAGTCAGGGCATTTTTGTCTAGAAATGGATTGTAGACCTAATAAATGTACAGTAATGGATCTCCACCACTATTACACATTAGACTGGACTAAACACCCAAAACCACATTCAAAACGAACTCTAGTCCAATTTACCGTTGTAACTTATGTTCACATGGTAGGAAATGAGACAAGTGAAAGCTAATCTAATCTTTGTTTAGTTGCTGAATCTCCTTTGTTTCTGTCATCGATTTGGCTTGGACTATAGTACAAAACTAGTTGATGTTCACGTGTTTGGTGTAGTTGGGTGATGTTCTTCCAAGTACACTATACTCCCTACTTTTCTTCTTTTTCTTTTGACTTTTGAATACTATACCCCTGCTTCGTGGTTAAGGAATGTGATCACACATGTCGTCCACACTCGAAAATCACTACCATATTCGTTTTGGGATTTGGAATTCTTTCTTTACGCATAGTTTTTAATAAATTTTCTCTCAATTATTACTCTCATTATCTCTTTCTCCACTCATTACTCAAATTTTCAAAATTAACAGGGTCACATGATTACTTCTTTATCTTCACTACTCGGATGTTTGAGCCGACTTTTATGCACCTCAACTAATTTCTTAATAATTTTCCTCCGAAAACAAGATCATTAACTTGACAAAAACACACAGCACATGGAAGCTCGGATCTGAATCCTCTATGAGAATTTTCCTACGAGGATCGTGTGAGAAATGAGAAGGGGAATACATGGGGATTTTTTTTATTGAAGATTTGGTGAGACACCACATTAATAAGATTTTGCTGTGAGCATTTCTCATTAAAAGCCTCCACGATTCTCAGAGAAGTCCTTGTAGAGGATCCGAATGGCCAAACTTTCATCAAGATAAAGTATCCGTTTTTCTGTTTAATTAATACTCTTCCGTCCGAATTTAATTGTACCTCGTTCTATTTTAACTAGCTAAAAAATGAGTTATATCTTTAAATCCGTAATAAATTTCATATAGAATAAAAATATTATTTGATAGATCTCGATTAGTTCTGTAATACAATATTTTTGAAATTACATAAAATATTATAAATTATAAGATATAATTAATTAAAAATGACACAAATTCTCAAAAAGAACAATTAAATTAAAACGGAGAGTAATTTTTTTTAAAGCACATCATAAGCAGAGAGTGGACCCATTATTTAGTGGAAGGAGAATAATAGCCGTAACATGAATGTGAGAAAACGCACCAAAAAGCCTGCCATAATGGTCCCCTAGGCCCCAACATCGATTCACAGATTTTTATTTTATTCACATTTTTTATTTAATCCCCATAACATTTAAGAAAGCTCGTTCTCATCCCCAAACCCGAGAAATACGGTCACTTGGTGCCGAGCACACATTTTGGCCGTCCAAATGTGTTTTGAATGGCCTAGATCTATTTGGACTTGAGGGGTATTTTGATAATTTTATATTGAAAATTATCTAATTAGATCTGGGCTGTCTAATTATATTTGGACAGCCGAGATCGTACTCGGCACCACATGGCCGTGCCTACTCAGCACTGAAAAACTTCTCCCCAAAAGGGCCAAAACCACAACAAAACAAAAAAGCCTCGAAATACTCCCTACTTTTACTAGTGCTTATCATCATCAACTCACATAAATAACAAAAAAAAAAAAAAAAAAACAACAATCCTACACCACTCACAAACATTTACACATATTCACAAGAGTAGGGTCTTACTAGTACCACATACACTTACACATCCATACTCACATGAGTGGTAGGTTCCCCACACACATCTCAAGTGTGTGTATTTGGGTGTGTAAGTGTATGTGGTATTAAAATTATTGTATTCACAAAGGGGTAAACTCCACATGCACTAGAATTGTGCACCGTGTGTGGGGCTCGCTTCCTTTGTGAATGTATGTAAATATTTGTGTGATTGTAAAATTATTGCAAAAAAATACTAGTACGTCCACCCAAATTGCTTCCCCTACAAAAAAAAAAAAAAAAAAAAAATCATTCGTCGTGCATAATATTTTTAAAAAATTACACTAAATTAAAGAATTCAATTTGATGTAAAAATACTCAAAAAACATTATTCATGAAAATACTTATTATTTTCTCCATCCTTAAATGAATGTCCAATCTGTAAACCTAATGCCTTATTCTCTCCCAAACTCAAAAAGAAGTTTCAAAAAATTCCCCCTACTTCTAACATTTCTCTCTCTATCTCTCTCCACTCATTACCCCTACAATTTTTCAAAACACAAACCAAACAAAGTATAAAACTTTAAAAATACATTTCTTTCTATTAAGGAATTCAAACTTTTTTTTCTACCTTAAAAAAAATTCATTAATATTTATTGATTTATGAAAAAATGCATCTTTTAATAGACTTAGATTTGCTGTTCAAACATGTATTTAGGAACAAAGGAAATATTAACTTAAAAATTCCATGATATTTTGTTGAATAAGCAATTTGAGATGGAGGGGTACTACTGGTAAACCCTTTCCTTCGAATTTTATACTAATCCGTCTCAAATTGATCGAATTTTATACCAATTCGTCTCAAATTGATTAGTAGCATCGCACCGTCTCAAATTAAATCAATTTGAGACAAATTGGTATAAAATTGTGATCAAAGGGAAGGCTACCAGTAGTAGCGCTCCATCTCAAATTGATATAATAGGTGGCTACGTGGCTTGTTTTCCTTCGTTGGATGCCCTCATTTATGTGTCGGCATGATCAAAACAAAACTCTCCCACGATCATAACAGGGACAATCCTCGTAGAGAAATCCCAATCCATTTTATACCCACATAGTAGTAGTACTTTTATATTTAACCCGTTTCAATACATTTCCCCAACTTTTTCTCTTTTTTTTAAAAAAAGGAAAGGACATAATTTACACGTCACGTAAAACGACAAACCCAAGCCCACACCCCTATGCTTGACTCTATACACAAGCCCCACACCTAATCATATCTCAAAGATCTTTCCACATCCTCCTCCTTCAAAGTTCAAACTAGCGTCGAACAAGCCGACTTCAACGGGTCCCACATAGCCGGCAGCAAGTACTTCCTCCCGTTCACCCCATGCGCATTATAGCTCGCCCCCGTACTCTTATCTACCAAAACCTCACCCGGGTACCCCGGGTACGACCCGGACCCGAACATCCCCGTGCACGCCGACACCGCCTCTAGCGGCGCCGTCGCGGGCCCCTGAAAGTACCCGTTGTTGAACGGGTTCGTAACGGCGCCCGCCAAAACCGTGGCCAGATTAATAACCATCCCGTCGATCCCGACGTCGCCGTTGGGCGCGACTAACGGCGGGGTCTGCGGGCCGTATATGGGCTGGTGGAACGGCCACGCGCACTGACCCGGGCACTGGGTCTCCGAGTTGCCCACCCACGCGTACGCGAACCGGGTTTTCCCCCGGGTCGACCCGTGGCTCCCGCACCTCATGCAGAACCCGTCGACGGCGACGTCTTCCGCCGTTAGAACGACGCTGACGGCGTTGGCCTGGCTGTGTTTCAAAGCCAGGGCTTCGAGGTGGATGTTTTTTAGTGATTTCCCGAGAGAGTAGTTTTCGTTGAGGGTTTGTTCTCCGACGAGGAGGGAGGCGGCGCCGCCCTTGTAACTGGCGGTGGTGCGCCACCAGGAGGCGGCGGAGGGCTGCGGGGCTGTCTGGGAGTTCAAGGATTGGATGAAGTCGACGATTGTGGAGCGTTGGATGGGGGTGAAGCGGCCGTACCAGATGAGGTTGACGGTCACGGTTCCTTTCAAGAGGTCGCCGTTATGGTATTTTAGGACGAGGGGCTGTTCTTTGACCAGAGCTGAGAAGGAGGGTTTGGTTAGAAAGAGGAAGAGGAAGAGGAGGAGGAGAGTGGCGAGGAGGGAAGTTTCGGCCATGATCACGGGGGAGGGTTTCGAGTCTAGTGCAGTCTAGTTGTAGAGAGAGAGAGTGTGTGTGTGTGTCTTTGTGTTTTTGTTTGTGAGGATGTATGAGAAAGAGGTGGGAGGGGGGTGAGGGTATTTATAGTGGGGAGACAGCTGGAGGAAGGGAGGTGTCGTTTTCATAGTAAATACTGGAGTATTATTGGGGTCACGAAATTTGAATAAAATTGGAGTATAAAACAACCACTACCAACTGGTACTACTAAATTCTAAGAAGTGTACTGATCCTGCCAAGCACCCCTGCTTGCAAGTGGTATTAAGCCGCTGATTTAGCAGTTTATTTCGGTATAGATAGTTTGGGTCTAATCCAAGTGGATAAAGATTTGGTCTATTCGTTGTTTGGATTTTGATTCGAATCGTCTATTGTCAAGATGAACGGTCAGATTGACCCCTCAATACCGCTGCCAAGCAAGATGCTTGACAGTATCCCGGGTCTATTTTAAAGTTACTCATTTAATAGAAAGAGTTTAATAAATTACGAAATAGAACTCGATGTTTCTTCAAAATTTTAAAAATACTAAGCATGAGTTTATAATTAATTTTTAGAGAGAAGAAATGTGGGACAATGGTAGAGAGGAATAATACGGGGATCTTTTGGGGCACCCTTTCCTTTCCACATATTGGATTTTGGATGGAAAATGATTTTAACACTTCAATTTTAGATGATGGCACTCTAAAATTTGTTTTCTAGTGTACCTTGTTATGTATAATTTTCATACTAAAAGATAAATTTTAGAGTGCTATCATAAAAAATTGAAGTACCAAAATTATTTACCTTTTGAATTTGTGTATTATGGCTATTTAGGGAGCAAAAACCAAAGGAGGATTTTTATTCTCATCTTGCATTCTCTCTCTAATAAGTAGCTACGAGATGAAAGGGTAAATCCTTACATTTCATTAAGGCTCCATAACGGAACTCATTTTAAGTACTTATTTTTTAAAAAGACAATTTTAAGTTTAAAAATAATGTGCCTACGCAAATAATTTTCCTAGCAATATGGATCTTGTTTGATAGATTTTTATTTATATTATTTTTGAATTTAAAAATGTGAAATAAGTACTTATTTTTTAAAAAGGTGTTTTGGAACGCGGCCTAAGTTACTGTTGCGTATCCTCTTAATGTCTTTGGTTTTTGTCCGTAAAAATAAGAGGAACTTACATTTGGCTGAGTCCTTATGAACTTAACTTAAATCTGAGAATTGTCTTTATTTGAATTTTTTTTGCATTTGTTAGTTTTATACTAAACTTTTGTCGGCTATTGATTCGTCTCGCCAAGAAGAATCGAAAAAGTAAAAATTTTCACTTTTACCCAAATATTTTGAGAAATAATCATTTTTTAGCGCAAAAAAAAGATTTTTCTCAAAATACTCGGGTAAAAGTGAAAAATTTTTACTTTTCCGATTTGTCTTGTTGAGACGAATCAATAGCCGATAAAAATTTAGAACAAAACTAACAAATGTGAAAAAAATTCAAATAAAGACAATTTTCAGGTTTAAGTTAAGTTCATAAGAACGCAGTTGGTTTAAAACATTAAGTTATCATCCTTTTTCAAAGACTGCTGATTTTGTCACTCCCATTTTTTGTGCAAAAATACACTTGCAAGGGAGTGGCGTTAATAAAAAAGGGAGTGACAAAATTATTTCCCTTTTCAAATATTTTCTAAACTACCTGCCATTTATTGCGCCTCATTTTATTACATTGCCTAACAATTTTCTAATATGATAAAATTGTCAAAAATCAAAATTTAAAGTAAGGGTCCTTTGTTAGCTTATATACCAAACCAAACCAAACCGAGCCTTACGTCCCAATCACTTGGGGTCGACTACATGAATCCGTTTCCTCCATTGAGCTCTGTCAAGAGTCACTTGTTCACATAGACCTATTAGACTCATATCTTTGCGTACTACAGCATCTAATGTCAATTTAGGTCTACCCCTCCCCGTAACATTGCTACCTAGAGCTATCCTATCCACTCTCTTAACTATTGCATCTTCCGGTCTACGGTAGATATGCCCAAACCACCTAATTAGCCTATTTTCCCTTAACTTCTCCTCTATAGGTGCTACACTTACCATCTCACGAACTGTTTCATTTCTAATCTTGTCTCGCCTAGTCTTACCACACATCCACCTCAGCATTCTCATTTCCGCTACACTCATTTTGCTCACATGTTATTTCTTAATAGGCCAATATTCTGTCCCATAAAGTATCGCTGGTCTTATGGCCGTTCCATAGAATTTTCCCTTCAATTTTGTGGATACCCTCTTGCTAGCTTATATGATAGTAAAATAATTGAACCTGGAAATTATCATGTTTTCTAACCTTATCACTTTCGAAATTAATCATTTTCAAAACTTATCACAATGGGTACATGCAATAATGCAAGAACAAAATCAAATATTTGATTTTTTTGCCTAATCAAATATGCTAGTAGGATTAAATTTCGGCATTAATGGAAGAAATTAAATGATTAATGTTAAAAATTAAATGTGAAGTGGGAATGGAAAGTTTTAGCATTACTTATGGAAAGCCTTTGTAAAATAGGTGAAACAACGCTTATACGATCTAAACATAATCGATGATGATTATGGGGCTGTTTGATAAAACTGAAAACTGAAAGCTGAAAAATTAAGTACTGAAAACTGAATGTTGAAATTTTTAAGCTGAAAAGCTGTTTGATAAATATATTAAGTACTGAATTTAAAAAAATGATGAATTAATTTTGCTCCAATTCTCTCTTAATTTACTAACAGTCACAATATACTTTTGGTAATGGTGGTGGAGTGGTGGAGATGGTAGGAGTGGTGGTGTAGTGCTGGTAGTGGTGGTGGCGGAGTGGTAGTGGTGGTGGAGTGGCGGAGGTGGTGACGATTGTGATGATGGTGGCGGAGGTGGTGGTGGTGGAGTAGTGGAGTTAGTGGTGGTGATGGTAGTGGTGGAGCGGTGGTGGTGGTAGTGGAGGAAGTGGTGGTGGTGGTGGAGCTGGTGGTGGTGATGTGGTGGAGGAGGAGTGTTGGTAGTGGAGGAGGAGTGGTGGTGGTGGTTGTGGTGGTGGAGTGGTGGAGGAGGAGTGGTGGTGGTGGAGTGGTGGTGGTGGAGAGCTGGTAGTGGTGGTGGTGGTGGAGTTGGTGGTGGTGATGTGGTGGTGGTAGTGGTGGTGGTGGTGATGATGTGGTGGAGGAGTGGTGGTAGTGGAGGTGGTGGTGGAGCGGTGGAGTGGTGGAGGTGGTGGTGGTGGAGTTGTGGCGGTGTGGGTGGGAGTGGTTGTGGTGGTAGTATGATGGTTGAATGTAAGTATACAAAAATTCAGCAAGAATTAAGTAGCTCAAAGCTACTTAATTTTTTTCAACTTTTTAGCTTATATTTTAAGTGGTATTTAATTTGTTAAGCAATGTAAAATGTGGTTATCAAACTTACTGAATCACTTATTACTTAATTAATTCAGTATTAAGTACTGAATTTAAGTTATCAAATAAGCCCTACTTTTAAATATAACTTTGTTGGGTAAATTCGTATTTTTTATCTATTTTTTATTAGAATATGTTGTTGCATTTTGGTTGGTAAGACCTTGAAAAAATGTGACCATTTCTTTTCGTAATATTTTTGGGCTTTCAAAGATGGGGCGCACGCACGCGCGCACACACACACATATATGGAGTAAAATGAATGAAGAATTTGCAAATTAAAATTGGGGAACTTAATTAGCCATCATTTTTATCCTACTTATATAGGTGCTCATCCTAATGTGTTTAAATATTTATCTTTTCATCCTCAAATTCAATTAAATCCTAAACTACCATTTCTCTCTCCTAATCTTTAATAATCTTTCACTCTCGTTATCTTTCCTAATTTATCTTCTTCTCTCTCCTATCTTTTTCTATTCTAATATTCTCTCACCTAAAATCTTAAAACAATATTTCAAAATAAAACTAACATCTACCAAACTTGAAATGAATATTCATAAACAATAACTACGGATGTACAATGACAATAAGTAGTACTGTAATATATTTTTGTAAAAATATTATCATGAATTTTCATGACATATTACTTGAAATCCTCCATGAATTCATCATGAATACGTATTATAAAATTGTTCCTACGAAACTATATTAAACTAAAATCAAGACAAAATTTGGTGAAATCGAAACACAAACTGAAATAATGACAAAATTTATGAAATCGCCATGAAACAAAAAAACATCATGAATACGTACCTTAAAATTGTGCCAACAAAACTACACTAAATGAAAAAATGACAAAATTCGGAGAAATCGAAACACCCAAACCGAAATCATGATAAAATTTGTGAAATCGTCATGAAACAAAAAAACATCATGAATACATATTGTAAAATCGTATTGATGAAACTACGATAAAAAGAAATCATGACAAAATTTGAAGAAATCAAAACAAATACACTGATTTCTTCAAATTTTGTTTCATGCTTTGAAATCGGTGTATTTGTTTTGATTTCTTCAAATCGCCCCATCTCGCTAGGCATCGCTGATCTCGTGCATATTTAGCGCCGCCGCCCAATCACCCATCTCGAGTCTGATCTAAACCTAAACCTTTGTTCAGATTCTCCTCATCGTTATGGTCTGGCCCCGCTAGCACTTCAAAGCCGTCGTTTCATGGATTTGGGGTCTGATTGGTGGGGATTGAAATCGTTAGAGACAAAGAGGGGAGGAGAGGATTAATGGTCACAGAGAGAGAGGATAATGATGAGGGAATTTCTAGAGAAGCTGTTTTGAGTTTTTAAAACTCAGGATGAGTACGTAAGTCTTCCATCCATCTCGGATACCTATAATAAAAATAAAAAATAAAAACTATGATCCCTTAAATGTATTAATTTGGTAGACATAAGGGTATAATGGGGCAATTACGAATTTTTAGGATATAGACATAAGTATTTGAACCTACTAGGATGGGCACCTAAATAAGATCTCCATATAGGATGTCTATTTAATTTCTGAAGAGGTTATAAAGTGAAATAATTGTATCAACCAATCTTAGGCAAGGGCAATATGGTCAAAAAGCATAAAAAACCTATTCATTCATATTGTACTTCAAACAGTATTCTGTTGTAAATTATGGAGTATTTTTTTTGCATATCATTCATACATTGAGATATATAAGTAATTAAAAATTGAAGATAAAATTGTAGAGAACCAATAATTTGGAACGGAAGGTGTATTTCCAACAATTTGAAATTGAAAGTTCTACGTGCCACCCTGTCCCCTTAAGGTAACTCAACTTGAATTTGATCCGTTGAGCATCCAAGCATGACTTGAATTAAACGAGTTTTTTTTTAAATATTATGCTCAAGTTTAAGGGGGTGTTTTCAATAGTGATAATTTTGTAGATTTTTATTTGTGGTTAAGAAGTTGTTAGGTGTTTTCGGTAGTGAATAAGTTGTTGATGAGTTTGTGAGTAGAGTTACTGTAGCAAAAAAAAGTTTTAATTTGTTGACAATTTTTTTGTTAGTGGAAACAAGATGGTAAAATGCTAAAAAAAAATTATTAGTAAAAATGAGATGATAAAATGCGTTAAATTTTTAATATTTTTTTGTTAGTGGAAACACCCTTAACTTTCGTGCAAGACAAGTCGATCTCAACCATGGTTTACAGTCAATTACAAATCTTGTTTTGAATCTTCAAACATTATATAGCCCTCTAATCTAAATGAAAAATTTGAAAATTAGATTAAGAATCTACGCATATCGTTTTGAGATGATATTTCGTACGATCTCTCAAGATATTATTTTGAAATTATTGGACTCGAATTACCCGTGCAGTGAAGCCCACGTACCATTTGTGCACTTTTGATCAATTGCTTTGACATTTTTTGGGTTAATATGGGTGGTGATGAGGTGGGGGCAGCGGTTGGAAGGAAGGAAGGAAGGAGGGGGTAAAGTTGGTAGTACAATGATGAAAGGGTATAAAGCATGATGGTGACATGTGGAGTCATTGCAATTGCATGCACGTGATTTTGATGGAATGGAATGGACTGCTACTCTACTGGAGAGTCCGTTCTAAAATATTTTCTTAAAAAATAAATATTTATTTTATATTTTTAGATTAAAAAATAATGTAAATAAAAATTAATTTTTTTTATCGTATAAAAGATTTCGATAAAATCTATTAAATAAGATTCATATTATTAGAAAAATTATTTATGTAAACACATTATTTTTTAGTTTGAAATTGCTTTCTTAAAAAATAAGTATATAAACAGCGTTCTGGAACGGACCCTGGGTGTGTGTGAAATGTGTGTATGAATTCGGCTCCGTTCCGGTTTCTTATAAAAGGAAGGCAATTTTCAAACTCAAAAATTATTGTTTACGTAAATAATTTTCCTACCAATATAAATCTTGGTTGATAGATTTTATTAAGATCTTTTAAACGGTGTAAACAAATTTGAAAAGTTATTTTTTATTTTTATTATATTTGAATTTAAAATTATTCTCTTTTAAAAAAAATAATTTAAAAAAAAAGCGCAACGGCACCTTCCTTCGTTCCTCTCCGTACTGTATTACTAGTATTGTTGTCGTTATAATTGTGCGTGCGTGCGTGAGCCTGGGGGGATGTGATATTTCTGATTGATTAGACTCCAGACCCAATTGGGTACGTTTTCCACGATAAACTCCTGTTACACGCCTTGAGAAACTATTTGGTGTTATCGGGACATTCTCACATCTAAAGCTCTTCTACTTAGAGCATTTCCAATAGCCTCACTATAATTCTATGCAAATTGCTTAGGAAAAGAGGAATTTTCTCCTTTGGCTAGGCATCAAATAAGAGCACTACCCAACAGCCTAAAGCAATTTACACACCACAACTCTTATTTTGCCGGAGTCCCAAATTTTGCCGGCAAGCCTTTCACCATTTTCATGCCTCAATTTTGCACTGAACTCCATCTTTTCCTCCACTGAAACCCATAATCACAAAACCCTAATTGTGCTATTGAAAAAAAATAAAAAATTAAGCCGTTCAATAAAAGAAGTAAAACCCAGATCGTAGAAGAGAGAGAGAGAGAGAGAAAGTGTGAGAGTGAGAGTGAGTGAGAGAGGGGAGATCTGACTCTGGAGTACCTGGAACTCGACGGCGAGGTTTGACACACCGGAGTACCTCAAACGAGATCTGTTTTGTGGGATGGAGTGGCGATTGACCGCCCAGTTGATCGGTCTTTGATCCGTAGACAAGAAAACAGTGCCAACGACGAGACGGCCGATGACCGTTCGTCTGCTGCATCACATACTCCTATTTTGCTTTCCGGCGCTGAATCAGGTGAAAGCAAGGAGAGAGACGAAGCGAGGGCTAGAACCTCGCTGCCTTTGACGAGGTGTTGTGGCGATGGGAGAAAATGGCGAGGGGCTGGCGAGGCTGTTGGGAACCGATTTTTGGCGCATTGCCTCGCCACTTTGACCTCGCTGAGGAGAGGCGAGGCTGTTGGAGATGCCTTTAGGGCCTGCTTGGATGGAGTGAAAAGAAGAGGGAAAAAATAAGAGGGGGTATATGGAATGAACATGTGATCGTAATTAACAAAACGTATTTGTAATAATTACAACAACCTATGTGATCGTAATTAACAAACGAGCTCTGCTACGCGCAGAGACAATTCGCAGAGAACCACGCAGAGACAAATGCGTTTGGCCTCATTTCGGGTCCCGAAAAAATCTAGAAAAATATCCATAAATTTTTAAATATTATTTTATGGAGCCCTGTAAAAAATCAACTCAAGTGGATATCGATAAGTGTTACTTTTGGATTCGTAAGGACGAATTGAGCAGTTTCGTCTCTACGAATCCAAAAGTAATATTTATCGACATCCACTGGAGTTGATTTTTTACAGGGCTCCATAAAATAATATTCAAAAATTTATGGATATTTTTCTAAATTTTTTCAGGACCCGAAATGGGGCCAAACGCATTTGTCTCTGCGTGGATCTCTGCAGATTGTCTCTGCTGAAAGTATTTTTGTTAACAAAACGTATTTGCAATAATTACAACAAGCTACAAGAGCACTCAATTATTTTTCCATACGATTACCTTTTTCATAACGGGATTCAACCCACTCTCTTTCAAAGTAAACATTCCTCTGAAGAGTCTGTAAACAGATCTCAACCATTGATAACAACGTTCGTTTTTTTTTTTTTTTTTTAAGGATTTTTCTCTTGATTTGAGCTTTGTCTGTTGGCCCTAAATCAGTTTCCTCCGTGTGAATAGGAGAAGAGGTTTTTGGGTGGTCAGACCGGTGTAACCAAACCCCTATTATCTCCGTATTTTTGCTGAGAAAAAAAAAACATTGGACAGATCCAAAACTTGGACCGAAAAATGATCCACTTTCCTTGAAACAAAGGAATGTTTGAGAGCCTTTTTTTTCAGAAATTTTGTACTTATGGATGTCTTTGTTAAGGGTAGTTAATAAGAAAAATCTACACAAGTGTGTTGGTTGATGCATGGATAGTCCATGTTTAAGAACTTGCGAGAAAGCCTATAATTGGATTTAAATTTTTTTCCAGAGATGCATGATTTTTATATTAGGTAGTGTTTGATTCATTTCTGAAACATTTTGACGGACTGTAATCCTCAACACAATCTGATCATATACAAACAATCGAGAGACGGGGTAGCCAAACCCTCCCGTTATATTGGCATCCTTCGTCAGTCGTCATCACTACATTCAGCATTTTAATGAGTGTGTTATCGAATGTATTAGCGGTTTGTACTTAAGAATCAATAAATAAGGTCGCTGATTTTGTCATTTTATTTTTTGTTAATATCACTCTCATGCAAGAATATTTTTGCACTAAAAATATACTTATAGGAGAGTGACGCTAACAAAAAAAGAAGTGGCAAAATCATTTACCATAAATAATTGTGTGTTTTATGTGCTTCAATGTTTGTGCTGTCTTGAGTGTGCGTGTGTGAACGGTGTTAATTAATTTATGTGTGCGCTGAAAAATTTGGATAAGGGTGAGAGAGACAGAGGGAGGGGGGTAGGGACCATAACTGTGCGCCAAGTTCGACTTTCCAAAATAATATTTAATTTATAGTTTTTTTTTTTTTGTAACCAGGAAAAAAAATTAGTTCAGAACATTTAAAATATTACTCCCTTAGTCCCAAATTGTCGCTCCTACAAAAAAATCATGCAATTTTTTGATCGAAAAATAAAATAATTTCGAGTATCATTTTTTTTTCTTTACACCAAATTAAAGTATTTCATGAGCTCTTTCATAAGGTGAAAAAATAACTCAAAAAATTATGATATGAAGTATTTTATTTCTTAATTTTAAATTGCACATCTTTTCGTCGAGGTCCAGTAATTTGGGACAAAGGGAGTAATGCAAAAATTAACCACATTTTTAAAGGAAGTGCAAAAATTAACTTTATACTAATTTTTGCACTCCTCAAAGTTAACAATTTGGGGAGTGCGAAAATTCCTCCTCTTACTTCTAGTAGGCAACCTATGAACTCAAATTAAAAAAGGAGGGTTTGGCTAACACGAACCCATTAGACATGTGATAATACACTAAAAAAGACAAAACAATTAAAACTCCAATACGGTTTTTATAGATATCAATAAATTTTTTTGCAAATATCAATACACCTTTTTTGCTATTATTCAAAACCAAATAAACTAGGACCTCAACTTCGAAGTTCGTGTTAAGCTCTTTTCCATTGAATTTTTGTTTTTGCTAATTGTAATAAGACCACATTTAACTGTTGGGTCGTTTAGAAATTATCAACATACCAAGATTAATTGAGAAATGCATAAGTTAAATTGTCAATTATTCTCTCTCTCAACTTGTTAGTCTTTTCCAAAAGTATGTTTTATTAATTAATATACTTAATTCATAACATTTTATGTGATTTTAGAAACTTCTATCAAATAAAATGAATATAGAAAATCACTATTAAACATAGATAATATTCACTTTGTTAGGTTGTCAATTTTAAGATGAAAAAAGTTTTGCATGTTTGCGTATTTTTTCCGTTTTAATAAATTTATTTAACATTTTAACAAAAAAATATTAGTTTTTAGATAGGGGTATGTTATATACATTTAAAAAGTAAAAAAATTAATAAAAATCGCTAAGTTGAAAAAGCACGTCTGACAAAAAAGTAAGATTTTTTTTCGGAGAAGATATTTTTAAGAGGAGAATAACATGGTTTGTTGCAATTCAAGGGTGTTTCCACTGACAAAAATCACAAAAAATAAAAATTACAAAATTTTTTACGTATTTACAATCTTGTTTTTCCTAACAAAAAAGTTTCAGCAATTTATCATTTTGTTTTCATTAACAAAAAAGTTGTCAATGAATTTTTTTTTTGCTACAGTAACTCTATTCACATACCCATCAACAATTTATTCACTACCGAAAATATTTTAAATTTTTTCATCAACTTATTCATAATCGAAAATACCTGACAACAATAAATAAAAATTTATAAATTTTTCGCAGCGTGAAACACTCCCTCCATTAGGAGTAAGGCAAGAGTAGATTGGAATAAAACGTGGAAGTTGTTGCATGGAGTAAATTGGAAGACAAGAAAGGGGGCCCCACTAAAATGATGACATCAGCAATAAGTGTAGACGTGGACGGAAGTAGAGTAGCTTTCTGTGCACTGTTCAATTAATTAATGAGGAAATAATTCATTCCGAGCATTCCGCATTGGTAGAAGCCCCGCTGGCTCTCTACTCTACTCGCTCAGTCCCAGAGTGGGCCCCCACCCTTTATTCTTGGGTTTCGCAAACCTAATCACTGGGCCCCCACATAGCTTTACCATTACCTCAAGATGGATAGAACGTACGCACAACTGTTTTCTGTCATTAAAAAGAATGTGAGTACGTATTTGGGAAACGATTTTCACTTTTTTTTAAAAAAAATTATTAATTTATAAATGCGCTTTAATTCTAGTTTATAGTGAAAAATATACACTTTAGAATTTTACCAAAGGAAAAAAAATTGGAGTGCATTTATAAAAAATAAAGTGAGTAAATCAATATCCTCTTCTCAAAAAGAAAATGGTAACTGCATTTTTTTTAGGACGAATGGTTACGATTTTAAGAATTAAAAAAAATGTATTGAAAAATGCTAAAATAAAGACAGTGATTCTAATACTCCTCTTTTTATTAACTGTGCTCTTTTTTTTATTTGTATAAATTTACCATAGTAACCTTCCAACAATTTACTTTTTCACACATCAAAGGATACTGTGATAAAATAACAGAAAAAAAGTGTATACAGTAAAAGTGGAGTTTCAAAATCAATTCCATAAAAAAATTGTGTGAGAAAATAATATTACAATTTTTGTACTTAGGAATTGTAGGTTCTATCAAAGAAGCTATTAAATTTTTGACAGGATATAAGAAGTGGAGATAATATCACACCAAATAGTAAATCAAAAGTATATTCGATATTTGCCACACGGATATAGATCATTGATATAATATTTGGAGATATTATGTTTGTCCACAGGCATATAAGAGGGATGGGGGAGGTGGTGTTTCTATATCTGCCCTCATATCCGCTCTTCTAATTACAAAAATGTCACCGTCTTCTTTTAATTCTATATCCACCTACTCTTATCCACCCTGAAACAAACCAAGTATATGCGTATCCGCTCTTCTATAAATTACTCAAATTCAAATGAACCATATCATATTCCCCTTATCTATACTATATATAGTATTGCAGAATAGATTTTTGTGAGGAGGTTGTTTCGGATTTGTTGTTTGTGGTGTTTTGGTTGGCTTATTGCCTTTATTTAGGTCTGGTTCTTGGGTTGTGTTTCGCCGGTGTGCCCTTGATCCGTTAATCTTTGTAATCCTTTTCAAAGATTTATAAAAAAAATTTGCTCATCAAAAATAGAAAATAAAAAATGTGGATGCAACAAGTGTATGTCCCACTTCATTGTTCACTATTTTAGTTTAATCTAATGATTTCGTAGATTTTAAAAATATTCTACTCGTAGCTTTCTTTCCAAAAGAGAAAATCCATTAGGTAGAAGCAAGCCAATTATATTTGCGCAGGAGATAAAATTATTAGCCAGAAGCAATCCAATCATAGTAGAAATTAATAATTTTTCACAAAATTTTCCAAATAACTATTGTTCCTATTTCAATTGGCCAGTGTAAAAATGAAATGTAGATCACATAGTTTTTTTTTTTTGGTAAGTGAATAGATCACATAGTTGTCCTCTTAACTTAAATTAAACTCTTCTAGGAACCATTTTATAGCTACTCCCAATGGCAGCCTAAACAGATTTGAAAATAATTTAGCATTCCTATCCAACGATTAAGGATATATTTTACAAGGATGGACCGATAAACCTATAGTTTATTTAGTATCAGAAAGTTTTTTGTTTTCTCATTCCATTCTCTTCCCCAAGAAAATCTTAGAACTTTGAAATGAACAGTTCCATCCTTTAGGTATATGCATACCTCGCTTCATTTATAGATTTTTCTATGCTATAAAAACGTTTTGGTCATTCTTACGTTTTTTTTTTTTTTTTTTCTCTAGTACTGTTTGCACCTCCAATCACTCTCACGTTGATGAAGACCGAAATTGATTAGTGTTTTTAATTTCATTTGAGCTAAATTTTTTGTTTTGATATCTCAGGGTACATTTTCTTATATATAATGAATTCATATAAACTCATGCACAAGTTAGCATGTTAAAAGAAGTTAACATTCACGCTTTACATGTGGTTAGTACTGTATTGTCATTTGTCAATATAACACACGTTTTCGAAAACCGAAATGCTACTGGTACATACAATCTGTGCACAGATTGTGCACAGATTTTGTGGTGGGGCCCACCATGGGATCCACATAAATGATCCAAGTCGTTCATTAAATGTAAAATATTTTTTCAAGGGTTTCTGTTAAAAATCAGCTCAATCCAATACCTATAGGTGCTTGATCTAATCATCTAACTTTTCATTACCCCGGAAATCTGAATGAAAATTTAGATGATTGGATCGAGCACTTATAGGTATTAGATTGAGCTAATTTTTTTCGGGGACTTTTAAAAAAATATTTTACATTTAATGAACGGTTCGGATCATTTGTGTGGGACCCGTGGTGGGCCCCACCACAAAATCTGTGCACAAAATGTCTGTACTAGTAGCATGGTTCTTTGGAAAAGTACTTTTCCCCTTTTAATTGGTTGTTTGTTTCCATGGTGCACACTTGGGTATCGTAAAACAATAATTCTACAACTACACCCATTACAAGTGTGTGGGTGTGCATTTGAGTGTGCAAAATGGGTGTGGCCCTAGAACTACTCTAAAAATCGTAAAAAGCATCCTCCACCCCTCTTAATTTCCCTCCCATTATTAAAAGAGAAAGAAAATCTCTACTGTAAACTAACTAATTAAACATATCGCAAATTAGTATATTTTTAATATCAATAATAAACCAAACCGAGGCTTATGTCCTAATCACTTAGGGTCGGCTACATAAATTTTTTTTTTCCTCCATTGAGTTCTGTCAAGGGCCATTTGTTCACACAAACTCATTATACTCATATCTTTGCGCGCAACTGTTAAAGCATCCAACTCCAAACTAATTGACAAAGAGTGTAGAGGCCGCTCAGGCTCATATACTAGTTTTGAGGAGATGATTAACCGATGTTGGACAAATTCCAATACTCTCCCGTACGTGTGATCCCTTACTCGCACGTGGAGAGGTAAACAAAGGATCCATAACACACGGATCATAATGAAACATAGTGCAACTATGGCACAAACAAAGGAAAAAAGTCATCTTGCTCACCTGTTATTTTTTAATAGACCAACATTCTGTCCCGTAAAACATCGTTAGATCTTATGACAGTTTCATAGAATTTTTCCTTTAATTTTGTGGGTACCCCTTTTAATATCAATAGTAGGCGAAGGAAACTAAGATGGAAGAAATGTTTTGGGCATTAAGTTGATCACTTAACTCATTGGTAATTTGGTATATGTCTAATTATATATGTGTAGTATTTCTTCATTAATGAGGTAGGTTTTTTTTTTTTTTGGTATTTTGACCAGATGTGTAATATATATATGTTCCATGCGTACTTTAGGTGCAGACATTAAGAGAGAATTTCTAGGATGCCCATGTTAGTATATACCTTCAAGGTATTGTAATATTTGGACAATTATTTTGCTGATATTTTCATTCGGCTAATCATTAGTTGTTGGTGGGCTAGAATTTTTGTTTTGCAAGCTTCGTATAGTAAGATCTGGGCTTTTTAGGCTTTTAGGTGTTTGTTTGCTGTTTATTGTATATTTCGGCATTTTAGGCCTTTAGGTGTTATGGACTTTGTCATTCTGGTTGATTCTGTTTTCCTTTTTTTCTTAATAAAATATTACTTTTGTTGATTAATTTTTTTTTGTTGTTGTTGCCAATCAGGTAACATTTTAGTTCTATTTTGTTTCATTCATCCATTGTTTCTTTTCTATCCACTATAATATGTCAGTTATCGCTTTCTCGTCTTCAAATGTACTCCAGCTTTATCGTCTGATGTTGTGATTCTTCTATAACCGGAGGCTAGTGCTAGAGAACACATGCAGGGCATCAAAAATTTGTTTCCGGCTAAAGGACAGATGCAATTGCTTTTCTTTTTTTTTTTTTTTAAAAAAAAAAAAGGACAGATGCAATTGACAATGGATTTAATACACTACACTAAATTAACTCAATGGATAAATTTTTTCCAAAAGATTTGATAACGTTCTCGATAAATTGAAGTATTTCATTTATAAAATTTCACTAGAATCTATATTCATACTCTATATATAGTATTTCAGATCAGTATAGCAAGTGGCCTAAACTTAAATTTCTAATCTAAATATATTTAATGTTTTAGCTATTGTATAATCCAATTGGTCCAAACAATTAGAATTCGAAAAACCTTATTAGTTAGGAATCAATTAAAGCTATTTACCCTGTCCATCTATTTCCATATATTACAGTGAAAAAACGTTCTTGAAATACGTTTTATTTAACTTTTTTTTTTTCCTCTTTCAATTGCTGTGCTGCCTGTGCATGGCATGGGTTCATGCTAGTATATATATATCTGCCTTTTTATGATATCTCCCTCTTATTATATCCATCCAAAACTAATCCGGTCGGCAACCGACCCGCTACGATAATATAACTATTCTCCAGTCCATAAATTCATGCAAACAATCAATTTATCGTACCTCGTTTGCTTGATATATGAACGAATTTTTGTTCAAGGGAAAAAAAAAAAACAATTGAAATTTCAATTAATATTTTGCTTTTTTTTTTTTTTTTTACTCTCGCACAAACCGACAAACGCGATTCTATTTTACATCAAACAGAGCCTGATCAAATTGTATTTTGGCATGAATATTCTGCTTGACGATTTGGACAAATGAACAAATCTGATCTTTTGTTTTGCGTCTACATTGAACCCAATTTTTTTTAAAAACTAGAGGGGAGGGGACTGGACAAGGGGAACTCTCTCTCTCTCTGAACTGGAGGGGACTTACCGCGGGTCTACGGCAGTATCGGGCCCAAAAAGCACAAAAAGCAGAGGATAAGCTATGGATAAGTTGGAAGATCAGGAAAAAACAAAAAAACAAAGCTGCAATAATTCTAAAAACACTTCCACAAATTCATTCATACGCCGCATAACCTCATCATGGCTTGTGAGTGTGTATATGCGTGCGATTGTATCATAGTTGAAAAGCTATGGACAAATTATAGATGGTGATCGATCTCATCCGTACACATATTTTCCACTTTGCTAGAGAGTAGAGAGTAAAGTAGGAGTATTTTCTACTCATTTGATAAGGGAAAAGTCTACAATACAAACCTCTTAAAATGGTGTACCATATGTACCTATTTTATGGTTTATTCATAACATTTTGGTGTGTTTCGTAATTTTTGTTCTAGAATTCATAACCTTTCAGCAGTACGATTCGTAACATTTTCATTATAATTCGTAACATTTTGGTATATCTGATAACCTTTATACGATTCGTAATTTTTTAACAATACAATTCATAACATTTTCTTTATAATTCATATCATTTTAAGGGGTACATTTGATACACACCCAAATAAATAAATTAGAAGAGGAATATTGTAAAGGGAGTTTTAGTTGCAAACTGGGCCCTAGCTCAAATGGCATTTTCTTCACCCTTCCAAGTCCCAACTCGGTAGTTTCGGTTTCGATCCTCGTATTTTGTGAGGTAGTATTTGGTGGTTGTTTTTACCCAACTCTATGATTGGTTGCACCCCATATTCCCTTTTCTTTCCCTTCAGAGATATAGAACAGTGTAATTTCTCCCCACGTTTTAAATTTTTTTTTGGTCCTCAATCATACAAATTTTAAATTTGGTATCATGTCAATTGCTTGAGAGACAGTAAATTTTAATTGGGTAAAAAACATTGTATTTAGATGCAAGGAGAATGCTAAAATTATTTCGCAATATCACAAGGATAAAAAGAGAGAGGAAGACATTACGCAGTAGTATGAACAAAGAGAATGTAACAAAAAGAAAGAGCCCTTATAAAATAATTTTTATTAAACACGGAAGAGTAAGAGAGTCATTCCACTTACCACCTCCACTAGGCAATTAATTATAAGATAAATTATTGAAGGAACAAAATTGCAATTGTTTTACGAAAAACTAAAACAAGAAAAAGGGCTGCAAAAGAATTGGGGGGTGCGTATAAGATTTTGCAAGAAATAAATTGCAAAGGTGTTGCATAACTAAAGATAAAACTATTAGGGAAAATGACGGTCAAGGACGTGTTTTGACAATTAATATCCGCTAAAGACATTTTCAGCATTAACAAATATTCTTAGCTTGTACTAGGCGGGTATTAATTATCAAAACACGTCTTGGGCCGTCATTTTCCCAAACTATTTCTTCGAACGTGATTCCCACAATGAACTATACAAAGGCTTTTTGTACCAACCCTATACTTAGAAGGGAAGTACGCTTTCTCTGTTTTTTTTTTTTTTTTTTTAAATGTTAGAAGTCGAATAAGGGAGTTAAATATATTAAAATCCAGGTATTGCATCATCTCATGGTTTATTTTTCAAATTTCGTATTAAGCACATTTTAACAAAATTTGGGCCCTATACGGTAGGCTCGAGTACCGCGGACCACTGCGGTGGTTCACCAATTAGTTAAGCCATCAAATATATGATTGAAAAAACTTCAATGGGATCATCCACTGTTTAATATGGTGTTAATTATAACTGCCCTGATTAGTACTACCGTAATTGGGATGATAATATTCCATCTCAAAAAAGTTACACAAGAAGCCAAATTAACCACTACCATTTGGAAACAGATAGGGGAATCTAGCTATATATGATTGTACAAGGAAGGCTGCTAGACCTCTCTTTTTCATTTTTCGTTTTCAAGGGGGATGGGGGATGTTTCTTCTTTTTTTTTAAGTACTGTATAGTAGAATCAAATCTACTACCTAATTGTCCTTTCTAATGGGTGAATGAAGACTTTGAAAGAGCAATGAAAGACCACAATCATGTCCAGTTTTTTTTTTTCCCCAATCCAGTTCAATTTTGGGCTTTTATGGGTCTGCTAGGTCCATAAGAATAGTCATAATCGTTCAATTTGTAGAGTTCGTCGAGTATTTCATTGATGTAAGAAATTTGATTGAGCATCGATGTTCGATCAAGCTAATTTTTTTCACGTGGATGATGCACTCAACAAGCTTTACAAAATAAACAATTTTGATAATTTCTTCTTATGGATCCACAAACGCCCAAAATATGACCGACTGAACACAAATGAAAAACTGGACAGGAGCTCTGTCGAACTCACTAGCCAAACCCCCTTGAAAAATTAACGATGTAGTGTGTCTTTTTCCTACTCAAATGATTGGTGAGTGGCACAATAAACAAATAAGCAAAAAAGCTAGTAATTACTCAAGATCACCAAACAGACCCTTATATATATATATATAGTATATTTACGGGTAACGAAGGTCGAAGGGTCCCCGGGTCAATTTATGCGCATCTTAAACTAATCTCTATAACCGCTCAACACGTTTGCATATGGGGTGAGGTGGCAGTTGGCACGAAGAATTGTTGGCAAGAAAAACCAAACATGAGACTTTAAGATAGAGCAAATTCCTGAATTCCAAGTCAAGACCAATTGGCCAATCCTTCGGTATTGACCCGTAGATGTGTTACACGGGTTTGGTTGCCATTTTGTTGTAAGTTGCCGCCTGAGTTCGTATCCTAATTAATTTCAGAAGAATTCTTGTAAGAGAAACAGACCGTTAAGGTTTCTGGAGTAGAAAACGTTGCCAATGGATACGAACTCAAAGGTCTGTTTAGTTCGTATAACCAAAAAAAAATGTTTAGCCTTGGGGTGAGAGAGGCTCGAACTCTCGACCTCAGGATTACTCAGAAAGCTATGAGACCTACGCGCTAGCCAACTGCGCCACCACCCCTAGCCGAAGGCTTCTTGGGAAGTTAATATTATAACAAGGGCTTAAAATTTGTTTTAGGATTAATAAACTATTATTATACGTGCCAATGTGGAGAGAAGATTTTCAGTGCTGAGCGGGTACCACGTGGTGCCCGCTCGGCGCATCCCGACCTTTTATTTTGGTTTTGGACAGTTAGGATTTGGAGAGAGAAAGGGGAGAGAGAGTGTTGGGTTTATTTTGGTTTTGGACTGTTAGGATTTGGAGAGAGAAAGAGGAGAGAGAGTGTTGGGTTTATTTTGGTTTTGGACTGTTAAGATTTGGAAAGAGAAAGAGGAGAGAGAGTATTGGGGTGAGAGGAGGGAGAATATTTCATTTTGAGCCGTTTAATACATTTTTGGATAGCCTAAATGTGTTGCTCGGACACCACATCGGCCGGATGACGTGGTACCTATCCGGCACCCAAAAATTTCTCGCTGATGTGAGCCGGTACATAGAAATAATTCATTGGGTTGTTCTCTCAATAATTCCCATATTAGATGCAATGAGATCAAGTAAACCATGAGTTGTCGATCGGAAGATAAAGGAGTAGCATAATATAACGGGTTTTTGAAAAACAGGCGTTGGAAGTTTTTTTTATTTTATAACCGAGGAATAGCCCTACAGTCGAGCCACAATTGTATCTGACGGCGCAACCCAAACCACAGAGAACTAGCGCGGCTACACCAATCACGGTCCCCCACTTATTATCGGGGTACTCACCCGGTGAGAAATCGAACAAGCGTTGGAAGTTTGTGCTAAATTTATTTGTTTAATTAAGTGGATGCATGCATGGTTCATGTACATGGATTGGTACACAAATGTTGCTCACGAGTTTTTTTTTTTTGTAAAGTTCAAAAGTCATTAGTGTTATATATGAGTGCAGAATTGATAGGGTACATGAATTATATTAAATGTTTTACGGTCGCAGTTCATGGTACAAATGTGAGTTACGAATATACTCTGGTTACGTAAATTTCATTAAATGTTTTAGGGTTGTGCTTACTTTAGCCATTAATACTGCAACAGCTTTAGGAGCCACAAACTTAGGTGAAGCCCATCATCACTATAATGTCGTCAAAGCGACCGAACTAGAATTTTCCTCTACTATTTTCTAGTGTACCAGAAAAAAGGACCAAAGTGTTCCATTACTTTGACATAGTTACTAAATTAACTTAGGCTTCGTTTGGAACATAACGAAAAAAAGAAAATATAAGTTTTGGAAAACTTTCACTACTCTTGTTTGGTTCGACAGAGAAAAAGAAAAGAAAAGGATAAAATGAAGAATTAAGAAAAGTAGTACTTCCTCTGTCTCTAAATAAATATCTGGATCGAAAACTTAGGCTTTTAAAAATATGCATTTTTTTTGCTTCAAAAAATTTGAAAAAAATTGGAAAAAAGAATACCTTCACCCCGAAGATATTTGTTTTCAAAATTTTTGAACGAAAAAAATGCATCTATTTAAAGATATTTTTTTTCAAATTTTTTGAACGAAAAAATGCATCTATTTAAAGACTTAGATTTATGGGCCAAACATTTATTTAGGGACAGAGGGAGTAAAATTTTCTCTTCCATTTCCTGCACTTTTTTCTTTCTCTTCTCTCACTTTCCATAAATTCAAATTCAGGGCGGGTCCCATTGAATAGCGAGATAATGATAGAGATGCAAGAAAGAAAGAAAAAAATATACGTTCTTCGTGTTCACTTAGCAAGAATGATTTAGAAAATGATAGACAGTCATGTTTCAAGTATAACTCTGTTAAGTCTATGAACTTTTTTCTTTCGTCAAACGGTATACATCAGCGGGGGTTAGGAGGGTATTAATATGTTAGTCAACAGGGAGTTCATGAGAGGCTATCCAAAGCCCTGAACCTCAAACCTGGTATTCGTAGGACTCGAACTCAGGTCATCACTAAAAAAAGAAATGAGACAACTAACTTGACAAACTTGATTTCTCGAAATTGCCTGTACTTTCTTTTTCACAAAATAAGTAGGGAAATGTTACTTTCCTTTGCGAATCAACAATAATTAACATGACACTGACTTATTTTTCCTCTTTCCTCCACCTTTCTCTTCTTATCTTGGTGCAACGTAGGCAGCGGATGTGGCGGCAGGAGCATGGTGGCCGGGTCGGGTACGTGGCCAGAAATAGGCCGGAGTTCAAAGGTAAACCGGAAAAGGGCAACGTCGATATCGTGGACGGCAATAATGGGAGGCTTTAGATGACTGTTTTGTGATTTTTAGGGATCTTTAGTTGGGAGTATTTTTGGGTGAGTTTCAATCAGTAGCATGTTGGTTTTCAGGTTAATTTTGTTGATTTTTTGCTTTAAAAAAAGAAAAACTTAGAGAGGCGGAGAGGTATGTGTAAGAATTTGCGAGCAACAATTGTAAGAGTGTATTGTGCACTCTCCGAGACTCTCTCAATGTTGTTCTTTGGTTGTACAATTTCATTGATATATATCTTTGTGATGAACAATTTTTTTTTTTTTTTTTGCTGATAAAACTCCTTATCAAACATGGATTTATATATTTTTCTCCTATTTTCTGGTAAAATTTTCAAGTTTCATCTTAATCAAACGTATGTAGGAAGAACTACATTTTCTTTTTCTTTACTAATTTCTTTGACTTTCACTTTTCATTATCTTTTTCTCGGTAATCAAACAGAACCGTTGTTTCTTTCTATGAATTGATAATTCCCTATAACTAGTACTCCGTACTACTATCACTGCTTTCCGCCAAAGTTGCATTTATGAAAATTGTCGTGCGCCTTGTGTGGCTGTGAGCAGATTACACATATATATTGGTTTCTATATATGGTCTGACTATTTGTTTAATTTAGTAATTTTGAATAGAATTGTCCCAAGTTTAGTTCCTGTCACCCCAACTTTTAGTGACTTGTAATGATTGGTACTCGTTGAAAGTTCTACGGATGTATGAATAACAGAATTACATGATACGTCAATCACTAATGCATTCAAGGGATAGATACATCACTTGTTGAAAATTCTACGGATGTATTGATAACAAATTACATGATATATCACTTGTTTAAAATTCTACAGATGTATTGATAATAGATTACATGATATATCAGTATGCATGCAAGGGATAGATATATCACTTGTTCAAAATTCTATGGATGTATATATTGATAATAGATTACATGATACACTGATAAATGTTCTATGGATAATAGATCACCGTCCATTCTGTTGCACCAAAAAAAAAAAGAAAAAAAAAAGAGAGGATATGATCACCGTAGCATTATTGTTATGCACATTAAGAGTGATCGATCGAGAAGAAACTTTAATCTGTGAATACAAAGGCAGGTTTTGATTTGGTTTTATATGATTTGGTTTAATTTACAAATTTATGCTAGCCATTTTTTAGCCTCAATCAATTCCAATCCGTTTACATATGTTTGTGAAAACAATTTATATTTTTACCTGTTTACACATTTAAGGAAAACATAGTTTACCACAATCTCAATTTGACTTCACTCTATATACCTAACATGTTGTGTGAAGAACTATTTTCACCTATCTCGAAACATAGATATGCTTTGATGCTTCATTCTTTTATCAATATTTATGAGAAGAATAAATTATATACACTGGGATGTAAACATTTGTTTTCTCCAAATCAATTATATTGCGCCACGTCGTCAGGATAGAAGTAAAAGCAAGACGTAAAAGGTAATAAAAAATATCGTATATAAATAAATAAATATATCTCTCTATTACAACGCCGGTGTATATAACTTATTAGTAGAAATTATTTGATCAAATTGATTTGAAACTAAAAACGAACTATTTGATCTAATTGATTTAATTCAATTGGTCTATGATTTTCAAAATCATTTGTAGAAATTAATTATCATAATCTCATACTACTACTACTATTAATTAATATAGCCTCCTCCATGTGGCCAAACCCACAAAAATAGGAGGATTACTTTAGTACTAATTAGGGCTGTCCAAGAAAAACCGAGAACCGTGAAACCGGTCCGGACCGATCCGATCCGTGCTTTTTGGATTTTGTCCGTGGATTAATGGTCCGGACACGGATTTGAAAATTAAAAAACCGTGAGATACGGATTAGGATTGGATTTTCATTTCAAAACCGTGGATTAACCGAACCGAACCGTGAGATATTTAAAAAAATAAAAATATAGATATGTGTGTGTAATATATATAAATAATTATAATTTTACTAATTTGCTTGTTTGTTTTGAGAAACTAATTTACTATTTTTTGTTTTGTTTTTATGGGATGTAATAAGTAGATCATGCTTGATCAAAATTTGTGTATTTTGGACAATGCTTAGTTTTATTTGGTTGCTGCCTTGCGGCCTTTACCATGTTTATTGCCTTAATGTCTTTACTGCCTTTACAATTTGGACAATGTTTATGGAAATTAGTGTTTGCATTTTTATTTGGAATATGATCATAGTAGTAGCATCATTTTATTTTTTTGGAGGAAAATCCGTGGATAAAACCGGGACCGAACCGTGACTTATGGTTCACAATCCGAACCGAACCGTGAGACTTTTGGATTAGGATTGGATTATATTTTCTAAAAACCGTGAGATACGGATTAGGATTGGATTCATACGAATCCGATCCAATCCGGACCGTGGACAGCCCTAGTACTAATTCGTGTAATGCGGTTCTGTTTTATTTTTAAAATTTTATTTTTTAAAAAGAAGATAATTTCAAGCTTAAATGTAATAAAAAATATTTTTAATTTTTTTACACCTTTTAAAAGATCTCAAAGAGATCTATCAAATAAGATCCATATTGGTAGAAAAATTATTTGCGTATACACATAATTTTTAAGCTTGAAATTACCTTTATTTTCTAAAAATTATTTTTTTAAGAATCCAAACACCTTGTAGCGAGCCCAAAACCCTAAGCCAGTCTAATCACACAATTAAATATCCTTCTATAAACACAGCGTTTTTTCGAACTACCATATCCTTGTAGGCTTGGGGTTTGCCTCCTCTCCAGTTTGTTTTCTTCCAGTCTATTGTCCAGTTTGCAATTTGTGGGCCCATTTCGGGTCCACGTTGATAATCAGAACCGTTCATCATGTGAAACTCGTTGAGACGAGTCACCATACCAAACCTGTTTGAGACACATTTATTTGATAAAAATGGTGTTGGGCGGGTTCCTATCTAGTGTGCTCAACACCATTTTTATCAAATAAATGTGTTTCGAACAGGTATCAATACAAATCCAATGGACATGATTTTTGGTACGGTGGCTTGTCTCAACGAGTTCTACATGATGAACGGTTCCGATTATTGATGTGGGCCCGAAATGGGCCCAAAAATTACAAAATGGACAGTAAACTGGATGGAATACACCGGAGGGGAGGCGAACCCGTAGGCTTGTAGCTAGCTTGACCCTTCATTTTTTTTTTTTTTTGATCATCTTGACCCTTCATTTGGATCTATGACAATTGAGTACATTTGCAACTGTGTTGTCAGCATCTTCCTTCCCCACCTTATGAATGTACAACCACCTCGGGGAATAAAAATATTGAATGGCATTCTGTGTGTCTATTAATTTTGTATTATTATGTATAGTCTATTTTCAATGCATGCAGTGCAGTGCTGTGCACGTGTACATGCATGGATGCCTTCCTCAACTAGAATTCTTTATCTAGGTGGGCCATGACATGACTTAGTCTAGATGCTGTATTTCTTTAGATAAATAAAGATATGTTAAAGCGCAAAAAAAAAAGAAGAAAAGAAAAAAAGCGGATTGTCTGATTTTGCCTAGCCGTTGGAAATTTAGGCAAGGGTTTTGGGTCGCTCTTGATTTGGGTAAGAATTTGAGTAAGATTCAATTTGGTATGAGTCTGATTCTAGGGTTGGAGGTGAATTTTGGGTATTTTTAATTGCTTGAATTTTCAGTTTTTGCTATAGTTTTGAGTAAGGGTTCGAGATGTTCTAAGCTCTCTTTAGAGATTTTAAGTTTTCAAACTTTTCAAGTGCTATTAGGCATCAGCTCTTACAAGGCCAGTTCATATGAAGTTTTGCCCCGAATTTAATTGAGCCCTAGTAGACGGAGAGATTGGTCTCTCAAAAATTAGTTAAGGTGTGTGTAAGTTGATTTTGAAACCCCGAGTTTCAAAAATAAAGCCATATTAATTTATGTCTGACACCTAATTATTCAGAAATTGGATCCTTTCCAGTTCTCCATTTTTGGGCATTTTTTGGGGACCCATTTTGATGAGATCCAAGACATTCATTAAGAACATCAAGCACGTCAAAACTCATAGTAATCAAATGCAATTTGATATGATTCTAAAATACATTTACCTTGAAAGAAATATTATGGCACTGAATCCGAACCCTTTTGTTTTAATAAATATAGATGTATACCGAAAACATTCCAAACGATATCCCTAATATGATTTTCGGTGTGGCTTGTGTTATGAAAAAGATCTAACAAACGAACGGTTTCAATCATTAAAGTAGGCTCAGAAAGGATCCATTAACATTAACTCATATCTGTATTTTTTGGAACTTAAAGTTTGTCATTGAGATAAAATAGGCAAATAAGAGCCGTGCAACACTAACCAACGGGGTTGCACTGACAGGGGTACCGACGGCGACGCAGGGACCGCTCTGAGCCCCACATGGGTCATCCGAGCCATTAAAAAAATTTTTTTTTAAAAAAATCTTGAGTGAGCTTGTGAAAATTCAGTTCAATCCGATACGTGTAAATGCTCGATTCAATCTTCCCATTATTCATCCCCATTTTTTTTTGATTTTTCAAAAATAGGAAGACTGGATCGAGCACTTGCACATAATGAATTGGGCTATTTTTCACAACCCGATTCTGTTTTTTATTTTTTTTAAAATTTGAACGGCTCGGATGCGAGACCCGGAATGAGCCCTGCGTGGCTGTTGATACCTCCGGTCGGGTAAATAAGTACTCGGTACTTCGTAATTTTATAGGGCTTCACGTACGGATCGATCTGTACCATGTTGTAGTCTACTATACTATTTGGGGTGTAGATTATATATAGGTGATGATCTGGTGGCTATATATATATTTGAGAGGGTCCCAAAAGGAGCATCATGCATTTAACATGAGTCAAAGTAATGTGCATTTGAAGAGATTGAAAGGGCGGATCAAAAAAAGAAAGAGATTGAAAGGATGTACACATCAAACAACCTGTGGACAGAAAAGGTAGACCCCACCCTCTACTTGTTGACCCTCTATAATTTGGGGTTCCCTACCCTAGTTCTGTCCTGTTGTTGACTAGTCTCATGGTTTTGGGGTACTCATCGAAATCCTGGTAGGGTTGATTAAATCATATTCACTCACCCACCATATCCTTGTGGGATGGGAACTCACAATCATTGGCACCAAGATACACATCTGTATAGAGAGAGACGTGAATAAATTGTTTATAGTGAGGTAAATCTAGACCGACCAAAAATGTTTTGAATGGTTTAGATTTTAAACAAACTTTCCTCAGCCATGTTATCTTGATGTGCTAGCGTGTATAAACGGATATATGAAAAATCATATGATTAGTCTAAAGTTTGTACAAATTGACCTGGATACGGTAAAAATAGAAGTAAACGTACACACGTTATCTATCATATGAAGTTGTGCTTTGTTACACTAACCCACAAGTATTGTAGTTGTAGGCATTTGGAGTGATTTATTACTAGTACTATCTCTACCAAAAAGGAGACACATTAGGAACGGAGTCAGAATTTCTAATATTTCTAATATAGGGTGATCAATATTGGCTTCTCAAATTGAAAATTGTACATTATATAGTTGAACAATGTTCATTGAAATATCCATTAATTGTCCAAATTTCCAGCTCTATTTTTCAAAATTATGAGGAGCCCGATAAGTTAGGTTTTATGTAAAAAAAATATAAAAAATTGAAGAATAAAAAAAATCAAAATGATACTACCAAACATGTTTTGTATTTTTATTTTTTTATTGTTTTTAAAAAAACAATTACCAAAAAAACAATTATCAAACATGTTTTTTGTTTTTATAAAGGATGGATGCACAATATTTTTACGGATTGGAAGATCTTTTTCATGTGGGGTCTCCCCCCTCATAAATGAGGACAAATTCAGAAAAAGAAACGAATGGAACAGTTTGTTTTTTGATACTGTAGTTTTCCCCATTTGATAACAGTGACAGGTGGATAAGATTCATAAGAAAGATTGAATTATGATTGAGATTGATAATGAGAATGGATTGATAATGAGTATATTTGTTTGAGATGAGATTAGATGATGAGTTTGGATTGATAGAAGAAATTGATAATGAGAAGAGATTAGTAATGAGAAGAGGTTGAGATTAGACTACGAATAGCAAATCCCAAGGGGTATTGTTAATACCCCCTATGGGTCGGATTGTTCATCCCATGGGACTACCAATCCGGACCAATTTTGGAAACCAAACAAAGAATTACTAACACCATCACCTTAGCAATCCAATCCCAACCTCCAATCGGTTTATCAAACGGGGCCTTATAAAGTGTTGTGAATCTTGTGATTCAGGCCGAATCTCATGCTTCTGTAGAATGCCGGCCTCTTTCCCCATAAATTTTTGGTATCCTTTATTGATTTTGGTATTTTTGCTCATCTTTTTTTTTTTTATAAAATAATTTTTTGAATTACACCTATCTCGACAAGAAGAGTCTAAGAAGTGCCTATCAAAAAAAGAAAAGAAAAGTCTAGGAGGTAAGACGTAAAACTTATAACCAGAAGTTAAAAAAAAAAAATTTCACTAAAGACAAAAGAATGCTAAAATGCCTGGTATTTTTGTCTTTTTATATGATTTTTTTTCAACTGATCTGTATTTTGTACTTTTTTAATTCATCTCGTCGAGACGAATAATTCATACCATAAATTACGACAAAAAATTAGAAAAGTAAAAAATAAAGTGCGGAAGAATGGAGCTCACGCCACAACAAAGCACTGTGGTTTTGCCGACATGCTGAAGTTTACAACTTGCCGACATGGAAGTATTAGTAATAGATTGAATGCACTTTGCTTTTTTCATTTTTCAAACTTTGAATTGATCATGTGATCGACCCACTTAAGTTTGTCCAATCTTTTTACAGGCAAAATCATTTTGTACGATGCTTAAATGGTTAGGATAACTCATGTTGTAAATGTTTTAAAAAAAGCACTCTCTCCCTGGGATGGTATGTAAGCGGGTTGTGGAGTATTTGCAAGAGTTCTTATCTGCGAACTCCTTGGGTCCTGCACCAGTAATATCGTGTGGGGAAGGAAGGCTTATTTCATGGCAAAGGCCTCCAGCTGGTACAACTGATCCGTATTTTGTTGCTGCTTCTATGGGATTTTTTTAGTGGTGCGCGAGTTCATTGGTTGCAGAAGCCTTGGCAATTCGGTAGGGTATTTTGTTGGGATCTCAACTCGGTTTGGGTCTGTTATTTTGGAGAGTGATGCTCAATTGCTCGTGAATATGCTCAATGGTCAGGCTGCGGTCAGTCAAGAGGTGGAAGTCGTTACTCATGATGTTTAGGTTTTGAGTAATAATTTCCATTGTTGCAGTTTCTCCTTTGTTCGTAGGACCATTAATAATGTTGCTAATGTTTTAGCTAGTGAAGGTTTTAGTAGTTTGGGGTATAGTCGTTGGACTGAGTCCCCTCCGTTATGGTTGCTTGGTCCTCTTTTGAGGGACGAGTCTTCCGTCTGATGTTTTGTTTGGACTTTTAATAATATCATCTGTTATCATTGTGGCAAAAAAAAAAAAAAAACGTTTTGTTTATTTCACAACAATTTAATAAGGCTGCTGATTTTGTCACTCCATTTTTTGTTAACGCCACTCCTTTGCAAGTATATTTTTAGTGCAAAAATACACTTGCAGGGGAGTGACGTTAACAAAAGAGGGAGTGACAAAATCATTTCCCTTTACTATACGGATATGATTCAATATTCATGATGTGATGTAATGAGGGAAAGAACAAGAAATGAAAATGGTCATTTCTCGCTATGGGATTGCAGAATCGAACTCGTTTGGAACGTTGTACTTTCTCTCATTTACGTATTCATTTTTCACCACATGATTGCAGAATCGAACCCGTTTGAAATATAGTACTGTCTTTCATCACGCAAAGTGTAGATTCTCTTATGCAATATTCGTGTGACACAAAATGACATCCACCACAATTTCACGATTCAAACCGTTCTTAACTTCACCGTTCTTAACTTCTTACCAAAACATAATTGTTACAAGACAAATAGACGATCAGACATAGACCCCATCAATTTTTCCAGTGACCAACACGATTCAATCAACTGATGTCCAATCAAAGTTTAGTATTTTACACGTGTAAAGCTATTTAAATAAAATGACTGGCTTAAATGGTGACATAAAACCGTAATGAGCTCTACTTTACATTGCATTATACTCACAAGAGAAGAACCTTGATTCTATCACGTGTGAGTGTTTAACACCTTTCTATCATTCCGATAGGACTGATGAATGTGTATGATGAAGGTCCCCTCCCAACAGCTTATCACACAGGCTGTGGGGTTCACACTTCACATCTCTCACATTCAGTGACTAACTAACTGCTTCACTTTGAATGATAATGAAAATACTTCCCCCCCTTCCTACCTATTACTCTCTTGCCGACATCCTAACCTCAACTAGGCTTCTCCCCTAGGGTTTTCAACGGTGCAAAATAAATAAATAAATAAATAAAATTACAGAAGTGAGGTCTACTAAGATCATAAAGATACAGACTGGACCAGCTGTCCAAACATAGATTGGAACTTTGGTGCATATCTATTGCTTTGGAAGGTAAGCAAATTGCCACTAAACTTTCAAATTCTACTTGCCCTACAGAGCTAGGACCTAAACTGCAAAACAAATAAGAGAATCAACCAACAATTTTGTGGGGTTTTAGAACCCAAAAATTGCACACTAATGTCCAGTAAACATAGTAGTAATCAAGAAAGTGAGAACAGAAATTGGACAAATCCAACAATAAATACTAAATTGTCAAATAGTTGGAAAAATGACCCGAATGTTTTCACTTCCTCCTCTCCAAGTATATATTAATGTATAGTACAGATTACAAAATTGATCCCAGAAGTTTCCTTCATGCAAAAAAAAAGCCTCAGTTTGACCAAACGAGAATTAATTGGTACCCAAAAGTGTAGGGAAAATCAAATACTATGTATTAAGAGAACAAAAGATGATCACAATTCCCAACTTCCATTATCTTCTACTGTTGAGAGGCTTTGCCTTGCTTAAGTCAGCAAGTTCTTCAATAAGCTTCCTCTCATCGCCACTCAACCGTTTCGGTATCTCAACTTGTACCTTCACCAACTGATCCCCCCTCATGTTGCTCTTGTTAAGAATTGGCACTCCCTTTTTCGCCATCACCAATGTTGTTCCCGGTTGGGTCCCTGCCGGAATCTTCAAATCCACAATGCCATCAACCGTTGGAACCTTTGTCGTTGTTCCCAAAATAGCATCGATATAAGAGACCTTGCATGAGTATAGAATATTTGTGTCGTCCCGTTTCAAAACGGGGTCTGGAAGAACGTCAATGAGGACAAAGAGGTCTCCGGGGGCCCCACCTCGCCTCCCTGCATTACCTTCGCCCCGGACCCTTAACCGGCTCCCTGAATCGACCCCGGCCGGGACTTTCAAGCTAATCCGCTTCGACTTCCTCACCCGCCCATCGCCGCTGCATGTGTTGCAAGGAGTGGAAGTTTCGCCGGCCCCACCACAAGAAGAGCATGTCATTACCTGCTGGAAAACTCCCAGTGGGGTTCTCGCCGATTGCACAACTTGGCCTTGTCCACCACATGTGCTACATTTGGATGCGCGGGTTCCAGGTTTGGCACCAGAGCCCTCACAGGTACTACATGCCTCGAGGCGGGTCACTTCAATTTCCTTTTCTACCCCAAATACTGCTTCTTTGAAATCCAAAACCAAAGTGTACATTTGGTCCTCACCCTCAGTGGCTCTACTTCTGGAGCCTCTTCCACCCATGCCCATACCACCCATACCCCCCAAGCCATCGAATAATGATTCAAACAGATCAAAGGGGTTGCTAAAATCCTGTTATTAAGGAATGTGCCAAATGTGAAAACAGCACGCAATAAGATTAGGGCAGTGATTTTCCCTCACACTCCCCATTTTTACATGTGCAATCAATTTTGGCTTTATTCTGGTGAATTTACAGTATTGCGCTTTATTATGTTCATTTTTTCACCCATAATTACGGCAACACTAAAATTCACAGGAATAAAGAAAGAAAAAACAAGGATGCATGAGGTGAAAGGAGGAGCGCAAAGATAAACTCCAAAAGACTGCAATAAAAATCATTGTGAACGTCATTATTTATTTTCTTAGTAGAATAGGAACTCACCCCTGTGCCTATGCCAGCACCTTTAAGCCCGGCCTCTCCGTACCTGTCGTATATGGAACGTTTCTCATCATCTGACAAAACCTGTAGTAAACGAAGCTTGCTAATAAATGATACGCTCAAATAGTCCACCTACCCTAATCCTACCGCTGATTAATTGGGCATTGCAAAGTGAGAGAACATGTTTAATGACACAGAAGTTTACCTCATAGGCGTTGCTGATCTCCTTAAATTTTTGTTCTGCTCCAGGTTCTCTGCAGGAAAAGAACAAGAGTTAAGAATAGAGCAGCTTACTTGAAGAACTGAAAATGCAATACAAACGGGGAGTAAAATTTTCCATGTGAACGTGAAATGCCGACTAGTCAGCCATCAGATTAGAAGAGCCAAAATTTAGGGACTCAGAATGACACCTTTCAAGGCATTGTTCACCAAATTTCTCCACTATCAACAACAGCTTGACCCCAATCCTTCTCTCCCACTTAGGCCTTTCAATCCAATCTTACCTCTATCACGTTCTCTTATCTCGCTTCAGCTACTCCTCACTCTCTCACTTTGAAACCAAGGTGTTTCAGCTAAAATAGGAGGTATACAACTTAAGAAGCATCAGATACTTCTGATCTTTTAGGAGAATAGTCACATATATGGTCATAAGATGAAACGCCAAAGAGAAACACACCCAAGAATCATAATCCTTTAACATAGTACCAGAGCAGGAGCACCCAGGGTTGGGTAGGGTGCGCACCACTGGCATGCACTTGGCAACTGCCGCCTAGTAAGCATGCTATGCAGGAGAAAATGATGCAAAGTTCCACTGGCCTCCAAAGTCCACGTTGACTCTTTCATAAAACATACCGAAAAGAATAGACTACAAAAACTTACATGGTTTTCCATGCTTTCTTGAAAAAATATGCAAATAGAACATAGTTGTATATGAGGACATGTTCTTTCGTTATATGGTACGTATCTTCTAAACCAGGAAAGACACGAGGTACATCAATACTGTTGTATCTTCTTTGATTCTACTACTTTAGAGTGGCATTAGAGATAGAATCCAGGCTTTATTCAGGAATCATGTCGGCCAGGCAGATTTTCAAAAGTTTATGTGAAAATTAAGAGTTTTCTTAAAGCTACAAGTAGGATATTCCACAAAATGAATTTGCTCTCACATAAGGGGATAAAATTGGGATTGATCTGTAGGTTGTGCTCCTCTCTATTTATCTGTTTGTGTGGACTTGTGTATATACTTTGGAGTGGCTTTAGTGGCAGAATTCAGGCTTATTTAGGTATCATGTTGCCCTGGCAGATTTCTATAAGGTTTTCCAAGTATTAAGAGTTTTCTTAAAGCTATAAGTAGGACATTGCTCAAAATGGATGTGATTTGTTCATTTATATTCTCTGTTTCCACCCGAACCATTTTTTTCTCCCCTCTCCATCTTTTCCATTGTGGTGGCCTCGGTTAGAATGACGGTAACCAAGCCGTTCGCACGAACCAGTGTCTTCTCAAGTCTGGTCATGAACCGAAGAGTGTTGATATTCCCATGGCTCGGTACCGAGCCCAGCAGTATACTTTGGTTTCAGTACTATCCGATGCAGGAGAGCAAGGTTGTTATAGTGGATGGACCCCACGTCAAATCCACTAAAGCAACAATCATTTGGATCAGGTCATGTGCTCCGTAACCGCTTTGTTCCCCCGTCATGAATGACGTCACCCGAAGCGGTTACCCGAGCGTGATCTCCACGCATTGGCTTGAAGGCCAAGTAAACCTAGGTCTATAAATATGAAGGGATGCTCATTGCGAGAGGTATGCCACTCTTCCCTAACCTAGACCTAAAACTCTACCCCCTGAGATCTAACTTGATCGTCGGAGGGTCACTGGGCGATCCAAGCCCTAGTGACTTGTTGCAGGTCTGAAGGAAGGAGCAGAGGAAGAAGGAACCCAATCCCTCTCAACCAACTAGGTCCTGACAAATCCGAACCCCCACATCCATCGATGCCCTTTCTTATCTTCTGTTTCTCTTTAACTATTCACTCCCCAAAGTATATGCTAAAAACTCATTATACTGGTGGGCCCATTTATTCAAAACCCTCGTAAGAGTTCAGCTACATCATTTGGGCTTCCAAAGAGGAATTATCTTTTGGGAGAGATAAGAGACCACAGCAATCAATCAGTATGTAAACAACACAACAAAATCTCAGATCGTGAAAATAAGGAAGCAGATGATAACGCCAGCAGCTAATGCAACTTCTAAGATTAAAAGGTTTCAATTCAACTTACTTGTTTACATCAGGATGATAACTCCTGGCAAGCTTCCGATAAGCTAAACAAGAAAGAAAACACGTTAGCTGTGCAATATGAGAAAAGAACATTGCTATCAGGAATGCTCGTACTTTAGAAAAGCCAAATTTGCAGATGAACAACATCAAATCTGAAGCAGCACATGACTGATCAATATAACATTGGACTAATGTCTGATGAAACATGTAGGGAAGCTCAAGTGCGAACACAAAGTAGGGTATAAGGATCTAACACAAAGGAAGCACTCAGGATGTTATTATACAGGTAAGTCTGATTACAACAACATACCATGCAACAAGTGCTAGAAAGGCCCAATCCAATAAATCAGGAGGCAAAAAAGAGACCAAGACAGCAAGGCTACTTATTCAAAAAACGGCAGACAAAATTTAAGCAGAACAAAGCCAAATGATGGTACATCTATGCATCAACTCATAGGACTTCAGCTCTAAAAAATAACTTATAACTCAAAACATTGTCAATCACATGGCCACTCCCAGGTGATGTTCAGTGGCTCTATTTTTTTAAGGGTTTTTCTGAGCACATCCATAAATTCGAAAAGCTTACAACAAAAACAGGCAAGAATCAGGCATGGGCGATTCCAGGATTACTTCCCAGGGTATTTCATTCCCAAGAGCCCCCAAATACCTAATTAGTTTGAGAATAAAAGCTCATAGATAAGTTCTTTTCTCCTTGCAATCAGTAACTCCTACTTCACAAGACTATCAAGATGAAGAATGACTCAACAAAAGCAGAATGTAATATACCTTTCATGTTAGGTGGGAGAACATAGTGGAATAAGGGAATTGACAAAAACGAAAAAGGAAACCACTAACCAGAGAATTGGAAGAAGGAAAAACAGAGAGGAGGGGACAGCTAAGACATCTGGAGAAGAGAAGAAAGAAAGACGGAAAGTGAATAGAGACATCATTCCTCTCTTTCTCTATTCTCCTTGTTCGTCAGCTAGTGTCGCATGCAAACGGCAACCGAGAGGGGAGAACACATGGAGACATGGAAAGAATGCCCTTTCTCTTTGTCTTGTTTGGGGGTAAGAATCAGGGTATGTTTCCCGTTCCCTAGGAATTGAATATGGAGGTTCAATATTTAAGTCCAGATAAAGTAAGAACTTGCAATTGGAGACGAGGTGGGTGATGTCAACATAGAGAAAAGAAACCAAAAGCAAAATAATGCTAAAACACGGGAAGCAAAATTTGCACCTGTAACAACTGACAATAATATGTGCAAGCAAGTGATGTCTAACCCAAATGACAATAAAAGAGGCCCGTTTACAAGAATCTTGGGACAGTTTGCATCCCAAATTACAACAACAGCATAATACTCCTCGTCCTCTACCATAACATAGGGAATTAAACCACCTATCTTCTGTGCAGATGACAGGATACGCTATCAGAGATAAATTTCCGAGCAAAACTGCCTAGAGCCATAGATTCACGAAAGATGACTCAAACTGCTAAAAGTCAAGAATTCAAGAGCAGGCCCTCTAGCATCACATCTAACGCAATAAATGGCGCTACAATTTGCCACCAGCAAATTCTGAATGGAGTGCCCCTTAAGCATAGGCGAGTAAAGCTTTAAATCATTTTTAGCGAGTAAAGCCCATATCCAAAATGGAAACTGACAGCTGATAAATGGGAAGCCAAAAATGGTTAAATAACAAATTGTCCAAATTTACCAGTCATTCAAAACAATCATAAGCTTTTGAATGTACCGTAGGCTAGTATTGACTTTTCTTCAGATACTGTAGGGACACATAGCGAAAGAAAAGGAACAAAACATAAACAGAAAGAACTTAGACTAGCAGCAATAAAATTTGTAAGCAGATAATCAATCACATCATCATGCTCTAATGTTCATCATGTGATCAAAAATCAAAGACTTCAACTAATGACTTGAAGGGCAAAAGGCAAATTAGCACAGAAAATATTCAGATAAGGATGCACATAAAATTTCCATGACACAAATTAAAATCGAATCAATAATGAAGAATCGAGAGAACAAGGATGAAGTGTACTCACCACTTTTGATTTCTGATTTGCTAGCATTTTTTGTGACCCCAAGGACAGCATAGAAATCCTGTGTGACGTGAAGTTAGTACTATAAGCATATACAATAATGAAGGAAAGACTAGAAGTAACTCCCAAGGTAAAATTCAAATAGGGAACTCACACTCTCAGCTCTAACAATCAGGCGGGCTCCCCTGGTATGACTTGGTCTTTGAGATGACAACGTACTGAACGGTCCATGAAAGGAATCTTGAGAAAACTTGGTTGAACTAGGTGAAGCCAATGCTCTTATCTTGGTTGAGACACTGCACAAAAAATGGTAATGCACAAAACGTGAATCCAATATCAAACATGTGACTCTCATGGATAACCAATATGCATGCTAGAAAATGTCACTATCCACAACACGCCTAATTGTTTACCTCTGCAAATTGGGTAGCAACAGAAATCTTGGAACATTTCAAAAGACAGCTCAGGTTCATTTGCAGGTAGAATTCAGATGAAGTTCTCTTTAATTCTGTAACGAAAACTACATATACTACCCATACAATGATACAACTTTACCAAGAAACAGTAGCTTAAACAAGCCAAACGACAAAAACCGAGTTTGACTTATTGGGAGATGAAGTGCCCTGAGAATCAAATTGATATCTTCCTATAATTTTCCTTCTTTTCATCTATCTCACACAAAATCAATCACATTGCTGAAAAACCCATGTTTCCCCGTCTGTGCGGCTTTGAAAGAAGAATATTGTGGGCTGTAAAATCACTTTCAGATGGACAAACATAATCGATCACTAGCATCATGGACCGCTTTTCAATCATTACTACACCACCTGTTGTGCTGATTTTTGGGGGACTGGCTTTGTAAACAAATTTTCGTTTGCAATTCGTAGCTCCTTGTATAACCTAAGAAGCACAAACACGGATATATGGGATACAGACAAGCCATGACACCGACATAGGACACGGACACGTCGGGGACACGTCAAATGTGAAGTGTATTTGTTTTATAGAGGGATGTTATGATTTCATATAAACGTCGGAGACATTTTAATGAGCCCTTAGCTTGTTCCAAGAGTGTTGCCAACATGTCCTAGAGCATCCACAATGTGTCTAAGTAAAAGAAATATAATAAAACATTGGACAGGTATTTAGGCATGTTCAATACGTGTTTGGAGAGTGTCGTGTTGTGTCTGTGACCGACATGTGTCGGACATGAATACGTGCGGCCAGTAGACGTGTCCGTGCTTCTTAGTGTATAACAAATCCAAATACATCTGAAGCAGCAATAACCACTTGAGCCTCCCTCTGAATTTCACAATCGTCCTAAGACCATCAGACAGGGTGCGCCATTGCTTGTTACGAGATTACCCAGGGCCTCAGGCTGCCAAATTCACGTGACCCCATATGACAATCAAGAAAGCATAAGCTCGAAGAAGCAAATTATATAAGCACTGATTTAGAGTATAAAAGTATGACACAACCCCATTGGCTCTGGTCACAGCTGAACACATTCCACCTCCTTTGATTTCCTTGTTTGGTAGTATTTTTTTTTTTTTAACCACCGCAAAACTTATTAGTTTCACACACCAGGAGAGTTTTCAAAACCCTATATAAATTTTCCCCACCATCAGCCATGAAAGCCTCTGATAACCTGTTTCTAAGGCTGAACTTTGTTAGCCATTTTTGTCATACACAACAGCCCTTCATTGTGGTAACACTGCTAGCAGGTGTTCTTCCCACTTGTCCAGCATCACAACCATAACAAAGCAACAACTTTGTATGTATGTTTACATAGATCTACGCTCCCTCTGTTACTTACATGCTACAGTCAATGACGTTAATGGGAAGCAACCCGAATGAATGGTGTTCTTACAAGCAGAGCTTTCTACTAAACTTTCTCATGTGCTGAAAACTTACCGTCACTAGTTCTAGACATATCAACAATGCATAATTACAAAAGGTCTATGTTCAATATCTAGCCTTCACTAAATGCCACACTCATCAGTACAGCAAATGAACCAAGCCGTTCTAAGGACTTTGTATGTTTTACTCAGATCTACGCTCCCTCTGTTACTTACATGCTACAGCCAATGACGTTAATGGGAAGCAGCCTGAATGAATGGTGGTCTTACAAGCAGAGCTTTCTATTAAACTTTCTCATGTGCCGTCACTAGTTTTAGGCATATTAACAATGCATACTTACAAAAGGTCTATGTTTAATATCTAGCCTTCACTAAATGCCACACTCATCAGTACAACAAATGAACCAAGCTGTTCGTGAGCTATTCGAGGCTCGACGCCGTAGGGGGGACTCGTTCAAGTTTGATTCGCCCATGAAACAAACCAAAACCTCAGCCTCAAATTTAGGCTCATTTACTAAATGAGCTGAGCTTGAACATGACAAATTTTGGCTCGATTAGGCTGGCGAACCTCGGGTTTATGTACATAATGAAAGATTTTGTGCATGAACTTGCATACCCATCAACAGAGATACCTATAAACTTGTGTATATGTACATAATGAAAATTTTGTAACTTTCAGTTGTATGCATATAAACTGTAACTCTGTAAGGACCAAATTCCAGAGTCTTCTTGTATTGGCAATTCCGAATAACAAAACACATATTTAAACCGAGTTGTAACTTTATTATTTTTACAGGCTAGCGAGTCTGTATAGGATTAGAGTGGAAGGAGACATTATTATTTGTAATCGAGAGTGAACGTTTTGGATAAAAAAAGAGGTCAACTACAGCGAGACAAATTTTGGTGAAGATGGATAGATGGAGGGATGGTTATCAATTGATATCTTCTAACCTTCTAAATGTAAAGTAACGTGGAAAAAAAAAGGTCCAAGCAAGAGGTCTACCTATGGACTTGTTCTTTTCTTCCTTTTTGGTCAACAGCCTATAACAAGAAAAGTGACGGCAAAGAAGAGTGCAAGACACATACTATAGCATTGTGTGATAAGAAAAAGAAGATAAAAAAAAATGATGTGGCTGTTTTTTTGAGAGCAGGGATTTCTATTAGGTCTATTGGCGGGCTTGTGGACTCAAGGCCGTTGGCGGTTCACTGGGTGCGATGTGTGTGTGACTCGACAGGTAGTACTTCGAACTTTGTGAGGATTTACTTTGTTTGGATAGGTATATCTGTAACTGCACAATGATTATAGTGTTTTGATTCCTTCCCATGGATAGGTATATCTCTGCGTTGTGTGATTGATTGCTAGCAAAGTTTTGTTTGATAGGATTAATTAGTGATTTGTTTTCATACTATTAGGGTTTTTAAGGAATGTTAGAGAACCTTAGTTTTTACATAAACATTTGTATGCTCTATAATATACATACATATATATATATATATTCTGTAATGTTGTACATGTATAAAGATATCTATCTATGTATATAATAAGAATTCAATTTTTTGTCCTAGACCCGTATGTGAGCTTAAATGTATGACATTTTAAGCTTGTTAAGGCTTGTCAAGAAGCTCGAGTTTGACCCAAGCCTAAGCCAGCTTGAGCTCAAGGAAAATTTGATGAGCCAGCTTAAATTTTAATAGACAAACCTGAACAATCAGAAACTCAGCTCGGCTTGTTTGTAGCTCTAATCTTCAGGGGGAGGTTCAAATCAAAAGCTTTAGCCTCAACTAAACGGCTAATCAATAAACTATTTATCTAAATTCTAACGTATTTCTAAAATCCGTAGTTACTTAACATCAATAACACTACTAAATCACCACTAAAATATTGATATGCCAAAGTTTCAGTCCTTCTAAGAAAGCTCAGCTTCTCGGTCCATGCTGGTTCAACAAGAATCATTACTGCACCATATATAACTTCAAAATGCTCTCAAAGAAGGTGAAACATACAGTAGCTGAATAAATCGCTAAGTGTGTTTATATAATTGGAATAAACTCAATGGATTTGCCCCAAACATTTCCGTAAAATCCAAACAGAAGCAAGTCAAGCAATAAGAACTTCATTAGACAACTAACATTACAATCCTGGGCGGCAAGAATCACACATACCTCATGTAGTCATGTTTTCAAAAAATGTAGCACATACTAGTTTAGAGTTTCAGCTCAATGCAGTAAAGACGGTAACAAATATATACGCCCAAGAAAAAATGGCGTGCTCACAATAGCTACTCTAACAATTCATGAAAAATGTTATTTTGCATACAATCCCATTTATTATTGTCAATGCCCTGTATATAGGAGTTTGGTATAGACACTCAAAAAACCATCGTTTGCTTGGGGTACAGTTTTAAGTACATTCTGTTGGAAGGAATTGCCAAATCATACTTCTGTCAGTCATCTTCACACTTGCCCAATACTCCAAAGTTCAAAGAGCAACTTCAGGTTGGGAGAAAGGGTATTGAGAGGGCAAAATTATCGAATTAATACGATAGTGCAAACAAAAGTAACCAAGTACTCACCGATGCGAAGATGTAGATAACTTGCTCGTCACAGGAGATCTAAGTAATAATTGCGGTTGACCCCACCGAGCTACCCATGTACTTCCACAAGGTATTATCGCCATTCGATAAACCTAAAAGAAAAAACAGGTCAGCATTGTTTTGCAAGATTGAAAAACGGTAGCCAGGTGATTCTTCAAATGTTGTGCCACCACTACCAACATTAATGCAGTTATATGGATGGAACAATGCCAAACATGATGCCACTCAGATAAGCTAGACAATACTAAACCAATCGAAAAACAAACATGGCTGTGAATGCAGAACAAATAATTCTAATGGAAAATTCTCAATTTGCTAAGCAATCATAAAAATAAATACCTAACAGTGCCAAGACTGAATAACCAATTCCGAAGCGTAAAATGTCAAATTGAGGGGCGAAAAAACAGCATTTGGGTATCCAGTGCTGCCGTTTCCAAAGAAATACAAAACTTGCACACACAAACATTTTCCTTTTTTCTTTGTTAACCCGAAGGAGTTGGCCTAGTGGTCAAGGCTTGGGAATTAGGATTTGCTCCCTCCCAAGGTCTCGGATTTAAAAGCTCTCAAGTGCTATCAAATTCCTTTAGAGCCAGTCCATACGGAACTTTGCTCTTTGCTCCGGTTTTAATTAGGATTCCTGCAAGTAGATGGTGAGATTTGCCCTTAGTATTAGTCGAAGTATTAGTTGAAGTGAATGTAAGCTGGCTCGGCCGGATGAGTTATAAAAAAAAAAAAAAAATTCCCTTTTAGGTTCCGGTTGGTTCAATACCAGTAAAAGCTGCGGTTCAAGAACACATTCGCGCAGGGAAACCTCTCCGAACCCCAATCCTACCGTAAAAAAACAGTGCCTAAGAGACCTCACTAACATACTAGTCCAGTTAAAAAGAACCCCTCGAGTGTAAAACTAGGGTTTCGGGAAGGACATATATCTCGTAAGATATAAATAAACATGCATACGAATAAAGAAAGTATCATAGAGGGATGTACAGAACGATTCAAATAGATGACGGACCTTGGGATTGTGTATGATTAGATGAGAGAGACGTTTATCTGTTTGGTTATAAGGTTGGATTTTGCAGCAGAGATGCAATTGTGGTGGTTGGTGGCGGAGAGTGAGAGAGAGGAGAGGAGAGGAGAATTGTGAGCGTATTTGGTGTGGTCTTTCTTGAGTGGAGAAGATGAGGCTCCAAAACGACGGAGAGAGAGAGAGAGAGAGAGAGAGAGAGAGAGAGAGAGCGCTTTCTAGAACGACAGTAGAACAGTGTATGCATAGGGTAAAACTTATAGTTGGTCCCTTTAGTTTTACCGGGATTTCTTTTCTGTCCCAATATTTTCAATTTCGTGAATCTGAACACTTTCTAGTACATTTTAGTGTGGTTCCAAGTAAAGTAGTACTACTAGCTTGTCATATTTTGCAAGTATTTAAAACAATGCTATAAGTATATTTCCATGTCGCGGATAAAAAAGAAGAAGGTATTTCCATGTCTTATTGGTATGTGATGTTAGAAAGGTATTCTAACTTAGATTAATCAATCTCTCTTATCATGTTGTCATCGACTCATTAGTAGAAATATGTAAAATGCCACAACGGTTACTTAATATTGGAAAGTACATGTTATGCAACTGTAAATATTAAGGATTGTGATACATTTCTTAAGAAATATGCTAAGCATAGCTCTTAGGGCTGTGGATACTGTGCAAAAATTATATCGATATTCAAAAAAATTGTAATAGTATTCGTGAAAATGTATTGATATCAACGAAAAATGCATTGCAATTCGAGTTTCTTTAACATTATATGCATATTACCCATGTTGAGAGTGAATGAGAGAAAAATCTTCGCCCCAACCACCATCACGGATACCAAGATTGTGGACGGTAATCGCTTGGTGTGAAATAAGTCTTTCTTTAGAGGAAATCTCTCGTTTTCCTTGCGAAATTTCTTTATTCCTTCGAGAATCTTGAATGTAATCTGTTATACCAGATGTTCCAATCTAATTGTCGGAATTGTCGGAATTCAATATATGCATACAACTGTTTTCCATATAAAAAAAAAAATTGGCTATGTGTATTTATCAAAAACTAGGCCAACTGAACTGTAATTTCCCAAAACCAGAAACACAACAGAAATGGTGAAAATAGGGCATTTTTCACTTCAAAACTCCAATCTTCAAAACCCTAGTATTGTGTCTGGTACAGTCACATTAAACCCATCCCACTCACTTCAACCCCATGGAAACGACGACGGATTCTCCCCCTGAAACTTCCGACCAACACCTGCAGAATGCCACCTCAGACTCCTCCTCACCCGACAACCACCTCTCCCCGCCGCCGCAGCCGCCGGCTGAAACCCCCGTCTTTTCCGAACCACCACCCACCGACCAACCCAAGAAACGACGCCGCAGGAAGAAACAGTTCCCGGAGATGATCTCCTCCTCCGCCGCCGCCATTAACCGGATCATCCGCGCCCGCGAGAGATCCACGGACGACGCTGTCGAAATCGACGACGATGCCCCGTCAAAAAACCGCCGCCGCCGCCGTCGGGCCTCCGATCCCGACAGCGGAGTCGATACCGAGGCCCTCATCGCGATCTCCGTCGGGTTCCCTGTCGACTCCCTCACCGAGGAAGAGATCGAGGCCAACGTCGTCTCCCAGATCGGCGGCGCCGAGCAGCGCAACTACATCGTCGTGCGGAACCACATCCTCGCCCGCTGGCGGTCGAACGTGTCCATGTGGATGACGGAGAGCCACGCGCTCGAGTCGATCCGAGCTGAGCACCGAGGGCTAGTCGACTCGGCCTACCGGTTCCTCCTCCACCACGGCTACATCAACTTCGGCCTCGCCCCACCGATCGTGAAAGAGAAAGCGAGCCCGCCGGAGGGCCCATGCAAGGGTAATATCGTCATTGTCGGATCCGGTATAGCCGGATTAGTCGCCGCTAGGCAACTGATATTTCTAGGGTTTAAGGTTGTGGTCTTGGAAGGCAGAAACAGGCCAGGTGGCAGGGTTAAGACGAAGAAGATGACAGGTGGCGGTGGAGCCGCGGCTGCTGCTGACTTAGGCGGCAGCGTTCTTACCGGAATCAACGGCAACCCGCTCGGTGTCCTGGCAAGGCAACTAGGGTTTCCGCTCCACAAGGTGAGGGATATATGCCCGTTGTATTTACCTAGTGGGAAAACTGTGAATTCAGAGACCGATTCGAAAGTTGAGGTTTCGTTTAATAAGTTGTTAGATAGGGTTTGTAAGCTTAGGCAAGCGATGATGGAGGAGGTTAAGTCGGCAGATGTTAGCTTAGGGACCGCATTAGAAGCCTTTCGTCGTGTTTATAATGTCGCGGAGGATCCCCAAGAGCGAATGCTCTTGAATTGGCACCTCGCGAATTTAGAATACGCAAATGCTACGTTGATGTCGAATTTGTCGATGGCGTTTTGGGATCAAGATGATCCGTATGAGATGGGGGGTGATCATTGTTTCATTCCCGGAGGGAACGAGAGGTTTATTAGGGCATTGGCGGAGGACCTACCGATTTTTTACAACCGGAGAGTGGAGAGCGTTAGGTATGGAGCTGATGGTGTTTTGGTCTATGCTAATGGGCAAGGGTATAGAGGAGACATGGTTCTTTGTACAGTTCCGTTAGGTGTGCTTAAAAAAGGATCGATTGAATTTGTACCTGAACTCCCACAACGAAAGAAAGATGCTATTGAGAGGTTAGGGTTTGGGTTGCTAAATAAGGTGGCTATGTTGTTTCCTCATGACTTTTGGGGTGGGGAGATTGATACGTTTGGACATTTGACGGAAGACTCGTCTATGAGGGGCGAATTCTTTTTATTTTACAGTTATTCTTCAGTATCGGGTGGTCCGCTTCTTGTTGCTCTTGTTGCCGGAGAGGCTGCCATTAAATTCGAAAAGATGTCCCCAGTGGAATCTGTTGATAGGGTTTTGGAAATATTGAGGGGTATATTTAACCCGAAAGGGATTTCTGTTCCCAATCCACTTCAGGCGGTTTGTACCCGTTGGGGACAAGACCAATATGCTTATGGGTCCTATTCGTATGTTGCAATTGGTGCTGCAGGTGATGATTATGATATACTCGCTGAAAGTATTGGAAATGGGAGAGTGTTTTTTGCTGGAGAAGCGACTAACAAGCAGTATCCAGCAACGATGCATGGAGCTTTTCTCAGTGGGATGAGAGAGGCGGCTAATATATTGAGAGTCGCCAAGCGGAGGTCATTAGGTCTGGAAGAAAAACCAAGCAATGTTATTAGGGAAAGTGGTGATGATGTTAAATTGTTTGAGACCCCGGACCTTAAATTTGGTAGCTTCTCTGTCTTGTTCGATCCTAGGTCTAATGATCTCGAATCTAGTTCCTTGTTACAAGTTGCATTCAAAGGTGAGAAACTGGATTCAGGTTGTTTGTATCTTTATGGATTGATTCAAAGGAAGCAGGTCGTCGAACTCAGTCAGGTCGATGGAGATGTTAACCGGGTGAAACTTTTGAATGGTGAGTTTCGGGTGAAATTGGTAGGGAGAGAGAGTCTGTGTAGTGCTGCGGAATCTCTTATTGTTTGCATTAGATCGGTTAGATCTAGCGTAAATCGAGAATAAGCTGAGAGAAGTTGTCATTTGGGAGTTCATTTCTGTTCACAACGGATTGACTCGAAATAACTCTCGGACGATTTGGTTTTTTCTGATCATGCTTGTCTGTACAGTAGTATCACATTTTAGCGATGGCGTCGTCAGATTCAGATAAGACAACCATTTTATAATGCCTACAACTTACGGGCAATTTACTCGATGTTATTTATTTCCTCTGTCCGCATTGTTGTACCATCCATCCTTATGTATCATATGAAAAATCACCATTAGTCAGTCTTCAGTATTATGCTTCTGAATGAACTTGGTAGTATTGTTTCTTGGCCCGATTAAATACGGTACATGTTGCCTCGTTTTAGATGCTAATCTATGCTACCGCGAGGTGGAATTCGGGACCAATCTCATAATTCTTGCACAGAATCAACTCCAGAAATTTGAGAACCCAGAAAAGTGTGCAAAATGAAGCATCTTCGGTGAAAGCTTGGAGTATTGTGGGCTTATGACTGAGAAAATATATGTATGATAAATGTGACATGCAATCTTTGGGTTTATACATAGCTTTGAACTAACTATATTTGTATATTTATTGTGACAATCATGGGGTCGATACATGGCTTTGAACTAACCAATTTTTGAATGTTCAGCTCATCTTTGTAAATACGTGAGGATTTGAGAGTTGTACAATAATGCACATCATTTTGCCACACTCCAACCACATTAGTTGAGTTGAAAAAAATAACTAAAATCAAAATGGACTTCAACTTCTCCCCTGCCCAAAACACAACGCGGAGAGATGGGGGGGGGGGGGGGGGGGGGGGGGGGGGTGGGGGGTGGGGTGGGGTGCCACCAGAACGACTGGCCCGTAAGAATAAAAATGCTAATGGAGCCATCAGAAAGGCAACAAATAAAGTCACTTACAGAGCGTATGCAAAATTCTTGATCAGGAAACTTATGCCCAACTGTCCTAGTTGGTAAATTGAGCAATGAAGTCATATGAAATGTATTTGATTTTTCCTCCCTCCAATCAATTAAATACCATTCAAAAAAAAATCAAATAAGAAGACAAAAATTTTGAAAATGCAAGTACCGACAATAGCACAACCATCAAAAAAACTGTAGAGACCCGTAATTTAATTTCTAAATTTTCATATTTTAATATGTGATTTGAGACCTTTAATGTGAGAAACATTGTGGAGTTCATACTGTAGTTTCATGTAATTATGGGAGTTAGTGTAATGTTCATGTGATTGAGGGGTGTGAGTGTGATTTACCCTTTATAAACAAAAGTCAAGGGGGGCCGGCTATTCGCAGCCACGTTTTTACTCCCGCACCCCGTTTAAAAATTTGTAACTAATTACAACATAACCCCCTAATGCAAAATGACCTCCTTACCCTTATGCCTATACATGAAATGACCTACATGCCCTTATGACCAGAACCCCTAAATTACCCACCACCACCTTCCCCCCAAAATAATATTATCAGTCGATGAAAAGAAAAAAACAGACCAAAGACAGAGACATCTGTTCATCTTTTCTTCTCCTCTCTCTCTAAATCTTCATTCTCTTTTCTCCTCTCTCTCAAATTTTCCAATGGAGGAGGAGCAAGGACCATATATTGTATCAATGGAAGGTTCAAGTCCTTCCATTGATCCATTTTTTGACCCACTTTTAGGATTAGATTTTGAAATTGAATCATATTCTATTGGCAACCATTTGGTGGCAGAGGACAAGAAAGATACTGTGATGGACATTGTTTGTTCGAAGCTGCGAGAGGAGGTAAGTTTTTCCATTTACAATGGCCTCTGCTTTGTTGTTGAGGCATCTGGGTTTATAAAATCCAGTTTTTCGAGGGTTTCGACGTTTTCGGTTCGAAATAGAATAGTCACTGTAATTTCGGTAGCTATCCACTGTAAGATATTACCATTTTCAGTATTCAATTACCGAAATTGATATACATTTTCAACATCCAAATACCGAAATATAATTTTGTTTTCAACAACAATTTACCGAAATGTATGTACGATTTTCCCTTATATAGATAGTTCGACTGTTGTTTACCGAAGTTTGAACATATTTTCAACGTGTAGTTACCGAAATATAAGTATTTTTTAACAACTAGTTACCGAAATATATATATATATATCACTGTTTCGGCAGTTATTTACTGAAATTTGAACATATTTTTGACGTGCTGTTACCGAAATATAATCTTATTTTCAATAGGTACTTGGTGAAATTATATGTATGATTTTCATATACATAATTCGGCAGTTGGTTACCGAAGATTCAGCATATTGTCGACATGACCTTACCGAAATATAATTTTGTTTTCAACAGCAATTTACCGAAATGTATGTACGATTTTTTCCCTTATATAGATAGTTCGACAGTTGTTTACCGAATTTCGAACATGTTTTCAACGTGTAGTTACCGAAATATAAGTAGTTTTTTAACAGCTATTTACCGAAATATATATATATATATATATATATATATCACTGTTTCGGCAGTTGTTTACTGAAATTTGAACATATTTTTGACGTGCTGTTACTGAAATATAATCTAGTTTTCAATAGGTACTTGGTGAATTGTATGTATGATTTTCGTATACATAGTTCGGCAGTTGGTTACCAAAGTTTGTATATATTTTCGACATGAGGATGAGGTTACCGAATTATATGTATTTTTTACATTCACTTACGGAATCCCGAGGTAGAAAACCTGTGTTTTAATGGAGTTTTGGAATTTTTGATACTTTCTTCAGGGCGATGCTTCAACGCACGGCAGCCACATAGGTCCAGTGACCATAGCACCAGAGTTTACGACGGAGAATGTGAGTGCGCACGACAGCCACATAGGTGCAGTGACCCTATATAATCTCACACAAGAGTTTACAACGGAGAATGTGAGTGTTTTCAAACAGGTGGATGATTCCATGGTGCTTTTGGTTTTGTTTGTTTACTGCTATTAATTATTTTTGTTCAATCATGTTTGTAGGTTTTTCCATCTGAAGCTATGTTGAGAGATTGGATTACATCTACTGGCAAAAAAAATGGATTTGTGATTATCATAAGGTCGTCGGATAGAATGGCAAAGAACCGAAGGCCAAGGATACGGTTTGCATGTGAACGGGGTGGAAAGTTTAGACAGTTTATCAATAAGGCAAAGGACGAAAGAGGTAATGTGAAGGAGAATGGCAAAGAAGCGAAGGCAAAGAAGATAGCACGTGTCACAGGAACTAAGAAATGCGAATGCCCGTTTGAATTGAGATGTGTTAAGGGGTTGGAAGGTTGGACTGTCACTGTCTTAAACGGCAATCACAATCATCCTCCCGCAAAACAGCTTGAGGGGCACGCTTATCCCGCAAGGTTGTCTTTGGAGCAGTTGACTATGTTGGTGGATATATGTGTTTCGTCATTGTCTACACCGCGAGAGATCCTAAGTCTAATAAAGGGCAAGGATGAATTCAATGTGAGTTCAATTAAAACCATCTACAATGCACGCTACAAGCATGGATTTAAGGATCGAGCGGGGAGATCTCAAATGCAATATCTGTTGGCTAAGTTACAAGAATATGGGTACATCGAGTTTAACCGGAAAGATGACAATGACTGTGTCAAGGACTTGTTTTGGTCACATCCTACTTCTGGTGACATGTTGCGTGCTTTCCCTCGGGTTTTGCTGATGGATTGCACATATAAGACCAACAGATACAGGTTTCCTTTGCTTCAAATTGTTGGCATTACATCCACTAAGAGGACTTTCTCAGCCGCGTTTGCATTCATCGATAGGGAGATAGAGGAAAACTATACGTGGGTGTTGGAGAAATTGAAAAGTATGATGGATCCCGAAGCACTTCTCGGTGTTATTGTGACAGATAGGGAGTTAGCCCTAGTGAATGCCATTACAAGAGTATTCCCAACGGCCAGCCATCTTCTATGTCGGTGGCATATTGGGCAAAATGTATATGCCAAATGTAGGAAGATGTTTGATGAGACGACTTGGGCTCTGTTTAAACATGCTTGGGATTCATTGGTGTACTCACCAACTATATCTTTATACGAGCAAGCACTTTGTACAATGAAGCGAGAGTTTGTGCTATATCCAGATGCGATTAAGTATGTTGAGACAAATTGGTTGGGACCGTATAGGCAGAAATTCATTTCAGCTTGGACGAACAATGTCATGCACTTTGGCAACTTGACAAGCAATAGGTAAATGACTAACACCATATGCATATTTCACGGTGTCCATATATTTTCACAATTACATATTGATATTTTGATGCCTAAAACTCTCCTTTACCATTTCCACAGGGTTGAGTCTGAACATGCGAAGCTTAAATCCCATCTTGCAAATTGCCAAGCCAACTTCTCGGGCGCCTGGGCTAAAATGCACGACTTGGTTAAATTACAAATCACAGATATAAAGGGTACATTTGAGAAAAGTTTGAATTGTTGGCAGCACCAGTTTAGAATTCCTATCTTTGACCATCTAAGGGGAGCTGCTTCACAGACTGCCATGGGTTTGATGTTGCCGGAGATTAAGAAAATTGATGACATGGTCGTGGAGGACAAAGTTGACTGTGGTTGTCCTATTTGCCGAATCCATGGTTTACCTTGTGCTCACGAGATTGCTCCATTCAAGAATCGAGGTGAACCCATACCGTTGTCGTTGATTGACGATCATTGGAAAATGCTTTCGTTTGAGAAATGTAAAGATGATGGGGCAATTTTGAAACTAATGAATGCCGAATGGAATATCTTTATGGCCAAAATGGTTGGCCAAAACCCTATCACCCATATGCATTGGATGAAGACTCTGAAACCCATTTTGAATCCATCAACCACATCCCTGTCTTCACCCCAACAGAAGGTCCAGACCCGTGGTCGAAAGTTAGGTTCGGTCAATAAGTCAATGCGTAGGAACCCGTCTGAGTTTGAGTATGTTGAGGCATCCTTGGAAACTCCAAAGTCGGTGAAGGAAAAAACCCCCAAAGCTAAGGCAAAAAGGGTCACGGCGAATCCTAAGGCGGGCGTGGAAACTCCCACCAACCCGAAAGCCGTTGTGACAACCCCCAAGGCAGCCAAGGAGTTACCGAGGCGGAAGAAGTCAAAACTTGTTGGAACCCTTTTTGTAGGACCGTACCTTACTAACTTTTCGGAACCAATTTGGCCACACATAAAATCTATTACGGATGTGAGAAGTGATGGAAATTGTGGGTACCGAGCGGTATCTTATTTTATGTACCAATCCGAGCACAATTGGAAGACATGCCGAAATGATTTGCTTTTGGAGGTGAATAACCATTATGACCTTTACGAAAAGATGATCGGTATCGGAGGTGCTAACCAGTTACGTTATAGATTGTCATTCTTTCAAGACGAAACTGCACCCCAAGACAAGTGGATGATTTTTCCTGACATGGGTCACGTTGTAGCCTCTACTTATAATGTCGTGGTTGTCCTCCTATCCCAACTGCAATGCCTTACTTTCCTTCCCCTCCATTCTCGTCCTCCATCATCGGACAAAATAAGGGCTCTTGGAATTGGAATTGTGAACGGAGATCACTTCGTACAGGTACATACATACCGTATAGTTTTATTTTTTATAAATTCAACATTACTAGAAATTGCCTTCATGTGCAATTTTCAAAGTCCTTTTTACTTTGACAGGTGGATCTAAAACCTTATTCCCCCATGCCACCTATTGCCAACTATTGGTTCAAATTCTGATGGGAGGAGGCCAAGGAATGGGAGGGACTTTTTTTTCCCCAAATAGAAGCGTTTAAAGCCATAATAGGAAGTGATGTAGCAACCGCGGAGTCCTTTGACATACAGTAGTTTCGTTTTATATGTATGGTTATCATGTTGTCGCTTTACCTTGCAATGTTGTTGACTAAGCACATCCATGGAGTTTGGTTTCGCTCTTTGTGCCATTTATTTTATTATGGGGTTGACTATTAATGTCAAGAAATATGTTGATTTCAGCATATGCATTTCGAAATTATTGTAATCTTTTTTCAGTAGCTGCATACCGAAATTTGTGTAATGTTTCAACATATCCAATCCAAAATTTTTATGATATTTCAGCGCTTGGATACCGGATAATTGGTACGATTTCATCATTTTGTTGCTGAAATATATGTTTTTTAGAACAGTTAGGTGGGGCTATCGTGTTCTTGGTCACCTAAACCAAAATGCCCAAAACAGCTAAGTGTCATTGATTAAAAAAATCATTTTTGCAAAATATGAGTACCACAATTTAAAGAAAATACAAGACAACATTTGAGTGTCTATCCAACATTTAGAATATTTCATTGATTACAAGACTCATGTTCCCACATTTTGAGTACCACAACTTAAAGAAAACACAAGGAAGACAACATTCAAAATGTCAAACGATATTGTTTCAGGATGGAGCAGGTTGGGGTAGCGCGGCCTCATTCACAGCAACAGGGCATGACATGCCTATTACTGCATGACCCGCAGAGGGTACGTCAAAGGAAGTGAAGGGAAACTCCACCCCCCTTTGACAGCTACAGGGGCACGACGTGACTACCACTCCGATGACGTGGAGAGGGTAGGTGACGTGCCTTCCACTCAACGAGCAAAGGAAATGTGCTCGTTGTAGTATGTACGTTCACCAACCGACGTTCCCGATTCCTCATATTCAGACAAGGGAACAAACGGTGTGAACGTTGAATATTCCCAATACCTCATATTCAGATGGACACGGCTTGATTACCTAGCTTGGAAAAAAGCATGACAATGCACAAGCCATCGAAATAACTTCAATGAAAGGAGCTCCAACCTATGGGATGTACATATGTTACTTGAAACTCTTGCCATAGGGTTTACAAATTTTGGATGAACTAGTGTTAAATATAGAGGGGGATATGAGTCGGAAACTCATCCGGGCAGCTCCCAATTTATAGGCATAAACATTGGGGCATCCAGATGTACATAATGGCTCTATGGAGAAAATTTCAACTTGGCCACAAATAAAGTGATTTGACAAGGCATTGCACTCCATTATTTTCTAAAGATTCTCTCCCTGAGGAGGAGTGGGTGGGGGCCCTATACAGAAGTTTTGTTCTCGACATAATTGGGGAATATTATGCCCGATTTCAACATTTTCTTGCTGAAATAATTATGAACTTTCGGTTTCTGATTACTGAAAGGTATTAAAAATTTCGGTTTGAGGGTGGTGAAAAATAATTTTTCTTTCATCACCCAAAAAAATAACCAAGAACGTCTCTATTATACATGCGTACTTACAATAAAAATGGGTTGGACAATTCACTGCCACCAAAAATGATGGCCAAGTGGGCGGGCCCGTACTTTTTTTGGACAATTGGTTGGGGGAGTATACTATGGGTTATGTGGAGAAAATTGCATCTCGTAAATCGTGGGATGATGGGACAAGTCAATGCCACCAAAAACAATATGTATCAGTACACTTCATGTATGTATCATCTACGAATTATAATTATTGCAATAGTAGTGGGGACGAATAGTAGTGGGGACTATTCGCAGCCCCGTATTTTCTCCCTTACCACACGAATTATAATTGGCAATTTTTAACGGCGTAAGAGAGAAAATACGGAATTGCGAATAGTCGGCCCCAATGTAGTCCAACCTACGTACTGCTATTATGGTAGTTTATTATTTCCTAGTACATTGTTTGCATTTAATAGACAGTAACCATCAAGGAAAATTAAATATGACATGAATAATTCGAAACAAAAACCTATTTATGCAAAGTCGTTAAAGTTGTTACGAGAGAGGAGAACAAGCCTGGGGACCAAATGTCCGTCCCCCGTCAGCCCAACATGTTTAAGTACCAAATGTCTTACACAATTGAAAATACAAGTAAGAACTGTTTACCATAAACCCAACATCTAATCTCAACCCCTAACACCCCGCCTCCTTTTAAGTAAGAGATGTCAGCCGTAAAATGGTGGCCACCTCCTGCAGTGCCTCCCGCAACTCAATAGCTCCAAGTCCGGTATCGACCAAAGCCCTCTCTACCACATCCAACACAGCCCGTACCTGCTCCTCACGTCCCTGCCTAAGACGCCCTTCACCACGTCCCACCTTCGGGTGCGAGAACACCCTCAACCAAGGAAGGTAGTCCTCAGTACACGTCCAAGGAATCCCAGGTGGTACACGCTCTCTCTTATCCTCAGGCACCAAGTGGTAGTCATAGCTAGATCAAAAACCTTCATTCCATTCATAAACAACGTCGTATTTGTATTGCCCTCTCGATGCAAAACTTGGTGCTATAGGGTCTGCGGGTATGCGCTGTAATAGACCAAACTGCCTCAAGACTCTGTCGGGGAGGTATGGCTCCACATAGGACATGGCACGAATGGGACCAATGTAGAAAGCAATTTCAGAGACATTTTGCCTGCGGTTCTTGTACGGGTCAAATATCACCTATTGTAAAACAAAACATGTGACACCCAAGATATTTAATTATGCTAATCATGCTTATTTAAGTAAAAGTTAATTATGAAATTGTTAAATTATGTGGCTTTAAGTGCTTACGTGTCCTCTATGTGCTATAGGATACAAATTATGTTCGCATTATTGTCATGAATATTATTTATGTGTTATGTGCATCTATGTGACTAGAAATTTCATGTGACACATGGAGTATTGTACACCACACCACATAGGATTATTTTACCCTAAAAGTGAGATAAAAATCAGCCCCTCTTCTCCTCTCATATACGGTATCTCTCTCTCTCTCTCTCTCTCTCTCTCTCTCTCTCTCTCTCTCTCTCTCTTTTTCTTTCAAGAACTCTAGAAACCTCCATGTCATATACTTCTAGGGCTTCAATCTAAGGAGAAATCAAGTACCAAGAGCAAGATTAAGTTTTAAGTTCATCTCTTAGCCAAGTATTGGAATCTCTCAAACCCTAGATATAAACATGGAGTATTGGTGAGTTTCCATGTATTAACTTAATTCTTATGAATGTGCATATATATATATATATATGTATATGTAAGATTGTGTATACATCTTTGAGATCAAGGTGCTTCAATCATGATAGAATAATGGTTGCTGAATGTATTTGTTAAGTTATAGCTGGTAAAGAAGAGAAATAAATCCTAGTTTGAAGAAAGAGGGTTTGTGAAAAATCTGTCAGAAATTTACTGGGTTTTGTACCCTAAGCCACGAATTTTTAGACCTAGTAAATCATCTTCAAAAATTATGAAATTTTTATGGGATGTTCCTCAGTGAGTCTACAATGTCGTGTAAACATTTGGGATTAATATTCCTTAAAACGAAGTCTAGAAAAATCTCGCACTAGACTGCACTCTGTTTTACTGCTAGTGCTGAATCTCTGTTTTGGTCTTCGGTTTTTAGTGTGTTTGACTTAATTTCTCATCACGTTATTTTCTGAAAATTTTATGTGAGGTACCCATATGTGTCTAGTGTGTTGTGTCCAAAAATTAGAGTAAAACTCAAAGAGAATAATTTTAAACAATTTGTTTACTAAGCTGCGTTCTGTTTTGGACTGTGCTGAAATCTACAGTTTTGTTCCTTATTCTTCTAATATGTAAGGAAAGTTCTTGGCCACGTAAATTCTCTAGAAAATTTGATACCATGTGCATATGAGTCCTCTTTATGTGTTAAAATTTTCAATGCCTAGTTCATTGTGGTTCATCCTCAAGAATTGTTGGAGTATGTCATGGTTAACTTGTCATTTTTTGGGCAATCATGCATGTGCATCATTTTATGAGTTCTTTGTGTAAATAATGTATGTTCATATACAATTCTTTGTGTAAATAATGTATGTTCTACCTCATCCACAAGTAAGTCATCCAAAACGCGCCGGTAGTGCTGTACACTAGTGCCACTCTCGCTATGCAGACACCAACGCCGTGCCCGTGGAAGATCTTCCGTGTACTCTGGGTCGACAACAGGATGTAACGTTGGGAAGTGCTCGTTTATCCACGCCTATAACATTACACGCATGTGAAGCATATTACAATCATATATCCGTAACCTGAACTTATTGGTTATTTAATAATCAAATAAAGTAAATGTACCTCTAGTAATATAAGAAATCCACCCAATTGCTTTGCCTTCCTCCTACTCGCATAACCAAGATTTCTGTACAAAAATGCCAAGCAACTAGAGCCCCATCCGTACGTATGAACCTTATCTAAATCCTCCAATAGTGGAAGGAGGTCAAGCTGTACGAACCCACCTGACTTGTCACAAAAAAGGGTGCACCCTATGACATATAGCAGGTACGCACGAGCACAACACACAACCCGCTCGTCTGAGTCCGTCTCATTTACCTCTTTGAAATTCATCTCCAACCAACTCAACTTAACTGCATACCGTGTAACTTCTTTAACAGTAACTGCATTTTTCGCTACTTCCTCCGACACACCAAGTAAATCCATTAACAGCTGTTCTGGCATCCTCTCGTCCTCCGTGTAGACAGGCAATCCACGAACAGGTATCCCAAGTAGATGTTCTACGTCATCTAATGTCAACCCCATATCACCAAAGTCAAAGTGAAAGGTGTTTGTCTCCGAATGCCACCTTTCAACAAATGCAGAAATTCTAAAGGAATTGCAATGCGAGTTTTTATTTATCCTACACAACGGAAGCAAGCCCGAATTCAAAATCTTTTCTTTGAACCTGTCTTCTGTAACTACCCAAGTACCCAAAAGACCCATGTGTTGATGCAATCTTAATGTACCCCTCTCTTCTCCCTCCAAAATGGCTTTAGCCACATGTGTGCGAAAACTCTTTAGCAAGGATAGGTCCTCCGGACCACCCACATCCAAAGGCGCATCATCATGTTGCTGCGCTTCTGCCCGACCCCAGCCTCGGCCCCGACGTCGACGTCGGACTCGAATAACCTACACATATATGCCAATAATAGCATATAGATTAGTGTTCAATACGAATTATAAACTTTTAAAAAAAAACTATTGAAAGCAATTATGAAATTGAAAAAAGTTTACCTCTTCCTGTGGCTGTGGCTGTTGTATAACCTACACGTATGGAGCAACAACATACAATACATATTATTGTTCATAAAAGAAATAAAGATTTAAAACAAACAATTGAAAGTAATTATGAAATTGGAAAAAGTTTTCCGGTTCCTCTGTTGGTGCTATAACCTACACGTATATGCAAAAAAGAATACAATACATGTTGGTGTTCATAAAAATCAATAAAGATTAACAAAACTATTGAAAGTAAGTATAAATTTGAAAAAAATTTACCTCTTTCTGTGGCTGTTGTATAACCTACACGTATGGAGCAACAACATACAATACATATTATTGTTCATAAAAGATATAAAGATTTAAAACAAACAATTGAAAGTAATTATGAAATTGGAAAAAGTTTACCGGTTCCTCTGTCGGTGCTATAACCTACACGTATATGCAAAAAAGAATACAATACATGTTGGTGTTCATAAAAAAAATAAAGATTAAAAAAACTATTGAAAGCAAGTATAAAATTGAAAAAAATGTACCGGTTCCTGTGGCTATTCTATAACCTACATGTATATGACAAAAAACAATACAATACATATTAGTGTTCATAAAACGCCAAAACTATTGAAAGCAAATAATATGAGTTAGTGTTCAAGAAAATAAAAACCTAGTGTGAAATTGGAAAATTTTCACCTGATCCTCATGTGTGTCCTCGAAGACAGCATCTTGCTCTAGCTGACGAGGCACTTTGGCCTTGCCCCGGCCCCGGCCCCGACCTTTGCCTCCTCGAGTTCTAATTCGAGGCAGTGAATGCATAACCTACATGTACATGAAAATAATACAATTACAAATTAGTCTTAAAAGAGGCAGTTTTGTCATCATTAAGGTTACCGAAAGTACTTACATATTTTAGTTTTTTTTGTTATCGAACGTTTCAGAACGTTCAAAAGTTAGCGTTCATAAAAAAACAAATAAAGATAAAATACAAACTACTACAAAGCTGGAGTGAATTTGGAAAATTTTCACCTCATCCAAAGCTATGTCGTCGACAAAAGCATGTTCCTTTTCCTGACGCTGCACTTCGGCATGGCCCCGGCCCCGGCCCTGATCTCGGCCTCCTCGAGTTCGAACTCGAGGCAGTGGACGCATAGCCTAACATTTCGGTAAATGAATGTTGAAAATCATACACATTTCAGTAAAAAGTCGTTGAAAACAAGATTATATTTCGGACACTACATGTCGAAAATATGTTCAAATTTCGGTAACCAACTGCCGAATATGAATTTTCGGTAAATAGCTGTTGAAAAAATATTATATTTCAGTAATTGAATGCTGAAAATGTATCTAAATTTGGTAACTAACTGTCGAGTTAATTGAAAATTTTTAACCGCGGCTGCGAATAGTCGCCCCCACATTTATCATACGTCAAGCTTCTGCTTCTGATATCCAATAACAATAAGTCTAATGGTACAGCAATTAGGAACACATATTGCACAGCAGTGCAGCTGGCAGAATTTGTCTATGACAAAGACTTAAGCTATTGTACATCTTGTTCCAAAGAAGGTCACGCAAAGTCAAACTTCGTTCCAAAATCAACTATTGAAAGTTATTTACCTCAGCAGCCTCAGACTCGTCCTGATGCACACCCCGGGCCCGACCTCGGCCTCGAACTCCACGTGGTGGACGCATAATAACCTGCATATAATAACAATAATACAAATTTAGAAGTCTAAAAAGGCAACAAAAATTATGAATGCCAATAAGACCATGCACTATCAGTAAGATATGGCTTATGGCAGGAAAAAATGAAGACTCCATAGTAAGAAGGCCTTATTGGCCGGTCAAGGGCCGTGATTCCCTTTTAAGGGGTCTAGGGATAGCGGGTCGTGACAATGACGGATCCACCATTGTTTTGGAAAAGAACCAAAAACTTAGTTTATTCATTCCAATACAAATAAATAAAAAGGTTACTTAAAGGAATTGGGCTTCACCCAGCTCATTTTTCAAATTATTCTCAATTTCTAGATTATTCAAAGAGCCCTTGCTCAAACTTTTGTTAGCTACCAACTGCACTCCACATATCTAAGACTCGCTATCAACATTTCAAACAGTGAGCATTTCAACGACACAAACTGATGCAGGGAAGCGAATAAGAAAAACTGATGATCAAGCAACGAGGACAATCACAAATGCAAAAGTTTAGAGAAACTCTCTCTGACTCTTTTTTTTATCAATAATCAATCGTTCAGCCCTAAGGTCTCAATGAATCCGGTACAGGAACCACGTAAAAACTAAAAGAATTCATGTATATGCATAAACCACCCACGTAACTGAATGCGTTTCGAGCTCAGCTTGTAAACAAGTCGAGCCTATCTAATTTACCTAACGAGCCTCTTGAAACACACCGAACCTATAGAATGAGCCGATCTTTTGCGGAACAACCCGAGCAGCTAGAATGATATTGAACTGGATATCGAAGTATACATGGCTAGTCATCGAGGTTTTATGCCTGTTGGTTGGTTTCACATCGAAATGGTATCTGTTTAGTATTGCTTTATCAATTAGAATGTATAATAAGCATGTACAACCTATTTTCCATCGTAGTGTGCCCTTTTCCTTTGAAAATCATGCACTCACATGTGATTCGTGCAGGAACGTACACTTTCTTTTTCTTCTTGTTTTTTCAAAAAAGGTCTGAGCTCATGAAATTCACGAGCTCCTACCTTCAGAAAATACTACACTTGGCTCTTATAGATTGATGGTGTCCCTGACTAAAATCTAGTGAAACAAATACCAGTGGTTGGGAACTGAGTACTTGACAACCCCTCCTTTGCCAATGGACTCGGCCTCATTCCCCCAATGAGAGCGTGATTGAGAATCACTTTGAAGGATCACGTTTTCCTGGTGCTATCAAACATCTCATGAACGAAAGGTACTATTTTGCTCCAACAAATATTTGACGATGCCCTATGTCATAAACCTAGCCTAAATTGGAATGTGAAGTTTTCTATTTCTACTAAATGGACGAATATCGTGCATAGATAGCAGCTGCTAAGAACCTTAGTGGAACGGGGCCTAAATCATTTGTATTTGGTAATGAGGTGGGCTCTCTTTGTATCTACTGTGCAGTATGTGTCATTTGCTTATAAGTTGCAACTATCTCCTAAAGTGGGATTTGTTGTTGATTACTTGAAAAATTAGGTGAGCTATTGGGCAATGTAGACCTTCTCGGGTGATGAGTGCAGAAGAATATATATGCCAAGTTAAGATGATTGAAGTTTATGAGGCCTAAGAAGATGATAGATACTGTAGTATTTAATTGACTCATACTATACCCTGTGACTTTGGTAACAAAGTATATTGCAGGATTGGAAATGCCCTATGGTTGACTACTCAGTGAAAGAGTGGGGAATTAAGAGTCTAGACACCTAATTTCTATTTTATCGTGCCTTATGTAACTGTTTGTACTTTTGTATCTGCTCATGTTTATGTATGCTTACTTTGGCCAATTGTGTTCCGTTTCAACCTACTGTTTTTGAGATCTTCTGTCTGAAATTTTACCTTCATTGCGCAGGAGATTTTTGGAGTTCTCCGACCTTTCAGTATGCTACTTTTTCTTTAGTCATGTTAATTCCTGATTTAATTCAACCAGGGAAACATATGCTAAGAACTAAAGGCATAAAATCGAATATAACGGTAACAACACAAATCCTAGAAAACATAAAGTAACAATACCGAAATTAATATGGACCCACAAAGTAGATGGAAAAACAAGACTTCAGAAAAAAGAATGGGCTGAATCGGACTGTCCTACGGAAATTTATGAGATCGCAAATAATGACCCAAAAACAGAACGAAGACCCATTTGGAGGCCTAAACGGCCTCGGAAGGCTAAAAAACACACGGCACATGGCCGCTAGCGGCAATGTGTTTTGACTGTTGGCCCGTTTCGGATCGAACCCAGTTAGGCCCGTCGCCTAAATCCACGATCAGTTATATTACGAAAAAACCTACTAGTAGAAATCCTTGGCATGCTTATAATGAAACTCCTCCTTTTTGGCTTAAGCTAAAGCAATCCCATTCATGCAGGACAATGTAATAAGACAACAAAATTTTAGGAATCCACCTACGAGCAGAGAAGCTTCCGTTGGAGGTTCCATGGAGGTATGGGCACTTTTGACAAGTACCACAACTCAATTTCAGCTGCTGCCTCTCATGAAGCCAAATCCACTTGCATTGGCATGACGTTCAGGGCTGTCATTTTTTACGCCAAGAGTGCATGCCAAATGTGCTAACCAATACAGGATAAAAAAAAACCCTAGCATCTCCACATATAAACTTTACAGATCTCAACATTCACCATTTTTGGCTACCAATTTCGGGAACTAATTACCAAAATCTTTACACAAATACGGGATCTAATTACCAAAAGCTTTACACAAATTCGGGATCTAATTACTAAAATCTTTACACAAATTCGGGATCTAATTACTAAAATAGGGATCTAATTACTAAAATCTTTACACAAATTCGGGATCTAATTACCAAAATCTCTACACAAATACATGTATGTAAATGGGTGGGCTGGGCCGGCGGTGGTGAAGAGAACAGAGAGAGAGACAGAGGAACAGAGGGAGAGAAATAGAGAAGAACAGAGAGAGAGAGAGAGAGAACGGCACCTGGACGCAGTGGGGTGGTGTGCTGGTGGCGGTGAGGTGGCAGGAGTGGCGATGCTGCGGCAGGAGTGGCGGTGCTGCAGTGGTGCTGCGGTGGTGGCTATGGAGGTGGAGGTCGTGGGAGAAGAAAATGGCGTGGCCTGGTGGGTGGGAGGAAAAACGTAAATGGGGGCTGGGGATTAGGGTTTTCCCCTTTTATTTGGATGGATGGGTGGGGAGTTGAAGTGTAATTTTTTAGAGAGAAGGGTATAATGGGAAAATCAGGTACATTTAATGGGGTACATGGAGAAAATTTTCTTTTTTAAAATTTTGGAAATGGGCTATGTGAAGTAACGGGGTACGGGAGTAAAAACGTGGCTGCGAATAGCCGGCCCCAAGTCAAGATAGGAGAATTCACTTTCCCCAATTTTTTCCTCTCACACACTCTCTACGATTTCATCTCTTTGGAGAGTGATTTTGAAAAAAATCCAAATATAAAAGTTGTTTCACGGAGCAAGAGCTTTCTATCCATCCAAGAAAAATCATCATCGGATCACTTTGGAGCTCCTTACTTTTGAGCTCCTTACTTTTTCAGATTTCTCGATTGAGCGACCAAAAACCTGAGAAAATCGCTTAATCAACCTTGGAGGGAGTTGTTCTTGGTGGAGATCGCGTGTTCGAGGTTTGGAGAGGGAGTATTTGGCTGATTTCAACACTTGGAAGTCTAGGGCTTGATTGGGTTCCTTGGATTTGCTCTCAACTTTTGAGGTAGGGATTTCTAGCTTCCTTTATGTGTTTATGAGTTGATTGGGTGTCAAAATCGGGTTTGAAATATTGGTGTTGAGCTGGAACGAAATTTGTTATGTCTGTCATGTTTATTGAAATTTTCCAGATTGGTTCGGGAACCCCACTTTTTGCCTAGTTTCAGAACCCTTTGTTCAGTGGTGGATTTTCGAGTTTCTCGGATTGAGTTCCGGAACCCCTCTTTTTGCTAGTTCCGAAACCCCGGAACCCATTCAGTTCCGAAACCCCCCTCTTTTTGCTAGTTTCGAAACTCAACACAGTTTTTCGTAAAAACTTCCTTTTCATATTCCAAGGCCGTGGTTCCTTCTACGGGGTTGGTTTACGATTATTTAAGAGTTTATGGACATTGTTGGACGTTGGACACGTAGTGTATAATCTTGGGCCTTGAAAGATTAATTATTGTTAAAATGAAGGTTATATAGACTGTCAAGAGCCATTGATAATTGAAATAGTACACATGAATGCTAGTTATGAAATAATGACAATTATGGGGGATGCGATGATGAGCGGTTACATGACATTAAAGCGAGAAAGGAGGATAAGTTATGTGTCCAAAATTCAAAGTTATGTTGATACTTTTTATTCTGTGGTTGAGTTCTCGTAGTACATCTTTGACCAGGGCCAGCCCTGATATTTGGGTTGCCCAAGCCCAACTCTAAACTTGGTCGCCCGCTTGTTATTAAATACTAAAAATTAAAAAAAACATAAGTAAAAAAATACAAAATTAAGGTTATGATGTGCTTTTAGTTTAAATTACATCAAAAAATCAAAATTAAAATGAAACCCTAGTTATAGTGCATTATGATTAGCAAGATTTGATTTTTTTTTTTTTTAAAACAACTTATTAAGCAAATTCTTCAAATCAAACTACAAGAAAATTGACCTATATTGACATGCAAAAATTGTCACTAAACTATATTAGTGACACTTCCTGTGGGAGTTGAACCCATGTTAGCATAACTTTCAGTACATGTTGTTGACCAACTGCATTGGAGCTTCCTTTCTACAATATGTTTGTCAAAATACATATATAGCAACAATATATATCATCAAGTTTTTGTTTGTTGCCCTAGCCCGAGGGATTGCGGGGCTTACCTCGGGGCCGGCACTGTCTTTGACACTTGGTGGATGGTTACGTTGATTTGAGGGTAAGTTTAGAGATGAATTATGAACACACATAGTATAACAAATGACGGTTGATAGGAATTGGAATGTGAGTCTGTTTCTAGATATTTCTATGATAATGAGCTCATGATTGCTTAGTTGACACTCGTAGTACAATCACTAGATTGACGATGAAGTTACTGATGAAATGAGACTATGAATGGTGGAATGGATGGTTCTCTTAAACTTCGGTTATTTTGACTTACTTTTATGGGAACGAGTTCATAGGAGCATCCTTGACATAAAGTATTGACGTTGGTTAAAGTTGGTACTTCAATCCCGATCGTTTTTAACAAATTTTCAACATCTCAAAAACATCTCACCATTTGAAATAATGCCTTTCCATTTTTCCCCTTGGTCATCTTGGTTACAAGGTGAATGGATTTGTAGTCATGGTGTTGTGTTTGTAAATGTATAATTGATGTGTTAGTATGCGAGAAAATGCTTTGATGTTAATGTTATTTGATTGATGAGAATAAAGGGTTAATTTACTATGTGAAGGATGTGAGGTTTTGTGTTTTCTTTATTGAAATGATGAAGATGAGATTATTTACGTGTAAGTGAATCTAAGTATTGGTGTGAGAGACATGTTTTGCTATGTGTGGGGATTAGAGAAATGGTGGACAAATGGATTGCTTACTTAGTAAGAATATGTGACTATATGAGTGACATAGTGGATAACGGTTTAACATTTATCAAAAAAGAAGAAGAAGATAATTGAACTGTTTTTAATGATTATGAAAGCCATGGATCCACCATAAGGTGAGATGCCGGAATGAAAGTCACGGATCCACCATAGGGTGAGATGCTGGAAAAGGGGACGCACGAGGTCCCAAACACCCGAAAAATGAAATTGAAATACGTAACAAAACGGAAATGGAGAATCTTGTTATTATTTAGTATCATATTAAAATGGGAATGTGTGTGTTTAATGATGAGGCTGTTTGATTAACGAAATTAAATGGACGTATTTGAGAAATTGGGATGTGAAATTTAGAAAGAACATAGCACTCTTGTGAGGAACTACGAACTTTTAACTTGAGTTGGTACCTTGGATGGTTTGAAGTTGCTTTCTTCTTTTCTTATAGACTTCCTGACTTGATGTTTTGAGAGGCAATAGTAGCTTAGAGCACCTGGTGCAAGGTTAGACATTCGTTGAAAGTTAGGTTGAAGGAAAGTTGCCTCAGCTTCATAGTAAAATATTTTTAAGATGTATCTATAATTAAAATCTAAAAACTTTGGGCTGGAGTTTCCTATATTGTAATATCTTGAACTGTTCGTATTTTGGTGAAATGAATTTGGAAAACCTTTTGTTGGAGTTATGTATAATATTGCGAGGATTTTATTTATGACAAGTTATTAATAATTATGTTTAAATTCGAGGGCGTGACAAAAACACAATACTTGTTGTAGGATTCTGATGTTTAATCGTACATCATCACAAAAATAGGTTACATCATCACAAAAACGGGTTCAACGATTCAAGTGCAATGCATTACCGGGGCAAATTATCAGCACTTAATAACAAAACCATGTTGAAATGGTAGAAATATCTAGAGTGTTTATATGTCTCAATTTCATAACATCCATATCCTACAAACATATTAAGCCGCATTAGTCAATAAAGAAAACATATATGAGGAATGGAGTTTTACCCTTTTCACATTAGCCAACAGATAGTTTTCAAACAATTGACTACCCACGGATGCCTTGCAACTTCCTACCTCTTCATCCATTGTTGGGCATTCAGTCAAACACCTAGTAGTTGCTTTCTTCTAATGGTTTAGCCCGTGTTCTTCCTTGTAGGGGGTGATAGGCTGAGATTGATGCCTTCACGGATGGAGTCAAAGTAAGAGTAAAGGAGCTGCACAAACAAATAACTAGCAAAAAAGAGAGAGAAATATACAAAGTACTTCACGAGGAGAGGAAGAAAATCACTTTAATGCACCACAAAGCTAACCCCTGACCGAAAGATAGTTTAGAAGTGGAAGAAAATATGGGAAGAATAGTTGGTGGCCGGTGATGCCATCTTCGTTCTCAAGAAACCCTAATCGAAGAGGTAAAAGACTCCTCACCTCTTGAGCCAAAGTAATAGCATTTTTGGACACAAACAAAACCAATGTAGATAGCATAAAGACGAAACAGAGGGACATCACTTAAACACATACCAGCTCTCCTAACTCATCCACAAAACATAAAGAATTTAGAATTCGGTTTGAAAATCAAAAAACAAAAACAAAAAAGGAATCAACTTACCTGAGAGTGATGGGGGGCTAAAATGAAGTGTTTTCTTATCACTCATCGTCTTTAGATTTTCAAAGAGAGGGGAGGAGTCAGGGAGAGAATGTGTGTTGCTGGGAGTGGTTTGAACTTTGAAATGGCCAATGGGCTTGTAACCTAACAACATTTCCTCACCTCTTTTACGTGGAAGGTGAGGTTCAATTCTCGTAAGAAGTGCGAGTGCTTGGTGTGATGATTGATGTCTTTTGAGCTTGCCCCACCCGTATGCCACTTAGTGGATACTCCTTCTCCGCTTCCTTAGGAGTAGGTTAGACATTTATCTAGTAAAAAAAATGAACTTTGAAATGGATAGAAAGAGAGTTATTTGAAGTTTGGGGGGGGTGGGTTTGTTTACTTTGGATTTGTGACAAACATGTCATAAAGAAACCCTAGACTCTTACTCTATTTTCAAATAGGGTGCTAGCCATTGGATCAAAAAGATGAATGATTTGAATTTATGCTTTTGGCTCAACCAATCACGAACTGACCCATACATAATTTTTTGAAAAAACTGAGCTCCCTTATTATAGAGATTCATCAAAAATCAATGGCTAATCCCAGCCAAACAGTACAAAAAATGAATTAAACTTTTGGAGTCTTACAAATCAATTAATTTCTAACCTTCCTAACTCATCTACATACACAAAAATAATGCACTTTAAAATCAAAACTGTATCAACTTACCTTGGAATGATGGAGGACCAAATCAAGTGTTTTTTCCACTCTTATCGTCGTTCGATTTTTAAAGAGAGAGAGGGGAGGAGAGGAGAAATAGGCAAGGAGAGAGAATGGATGTTAATTGCTATTCGTGAATTTTGAAATATGGAGAGAGAGAGAGAGAGAGAGAGAGAGACATTCGAAATTGGGGGTCTGGTGGCAGAGAGAGAGATAGAGAAAGGGTGTTGCTTTGGATTTGGTACACGTTTAAAACCCTGGACTCTTGCTTTATTTAACAAATAGTGCTAGCTGTTGGATCTAGTACATGAAGGGTTGTGTTTTCATATACATTTTTTTTTTGAAAAAATTGAGCTCCCTTATTATAGAAATAGGCAAGACACCAATAAGTCTAGCTCAACCTGCAAATAGAACTGGATGTAGTCAATTCCTACATCAATAACCATTACAATATACCAAGTAATCCTGCATTATTTCAAAACTCCTAGACCTTTAAGCATCCCAAGAAACTTACCATATATCATGTATGATGTGGATTTGATGCCCATGATTCATCGGACCTCGCCCAACATACGTTGTCCATGAATTATTCAATGGCTTTGTTGTCCATTAATTTCCTCGGATCTATCACAAATGTTAAACCATGTAAAATTTTAAAAATAGGTGACAAAAGATAGACGGAAGCAAGAATGAGAGTGGACTCACCAACGTTATAGGCTTGACAAATATTGATGACTTCTCAGATCTAGACCCTGCAACACCTTCATGAAAAGTCCACCCATTTAAGAAGTAGAAAGAGAAAAAAATATGTTTAAATTAAGATATGGCCAAATCCCTATCTACACCCAAGAGAGACACTAAAGAAATGCTTATACTCCGTCCGCCCCAAAATCTTTGGACTTTATCGATATTCATGTGGAGACCCATATTTATTTTATCAATGTTAATATTTTACAAATGCATGATTATTGATATATAAATATGAGATAATGATGTTTATGTGATTTGGGGCTAAAGTGATGGGATTGATTGTGGAATTGTGCAAAGTGTGTTTTGTGTGTGTGTGTATATATATATATATATATATATATATATATATAGGAGGGTGAGGGAGTAGTGAATTATATTTCTCCTTTCATCTCCCTCACGTCTCTCTCTCCTCTCGGCTCCCTCCCTCTCTCTCCAAATTTTCACTCAACTCACTCAAAACCCATACCAATCACCTCCATTCTGCATTTTACTAGAGGTTTTGGAACTTGCGTTTCGTCAATTAGAGCTTGGTGTGGAGTATTTCGTTCGAATCAATATTTTCGGGAAAAGCTAGGGCTCATATCTCGGGGGTTTCGTTCTTAAGACTCGAGGTAGGGATTCCACCTCTCAATATATGTAAAAGATTTGTTTTCTAGCCTTGAAATTGTTGTTGTTGTAGTTGAATCCTCAAATATTTGCAGAAAATCTGCTTGAAACCTCGCTGTATCGATACGGACTTTCTGCCGTATCGATACCTCAATCAGTCCGGCAGGAGCAAATGCTCATATGGGTTACACTCAGGACCTACCGATGGGTATGATGCCTGGCAGGGGGTATCGAGATCCCTTAATTGGCCCCACAAGAGCTTCAGCTCATGACACATATGACAAACACATGAAAGATAGAAATGGTTATAGTTTGAGTTGCGCGATGATCGTCAAGTGGTTGTTTGAGCTTATTGAACTAAGATTGTTGATTATCATGTGGTCCTTGTTTATGTTCCAATCCTGAGATCATCCTTGCATTTCTTTTGCATATAATGTTAGTGTAGAATTTCCTGTTGGGTTAGTGTAGCTCAAACTCGCCATCATTTTCAGGTACTAACGCAGGGTAGTAGCTAGCATAATTGAATACTTGGACGTGGACACATTTTGAAAGCTAACGATGAGAAGTTACTTATCCATATTTTTAAATCTCTTTTGGAAGATGTATTTGTAACTCTATTTGTAAATCTTTTTACTTGGAATATTGTAAACTCTTAAGTCTCTTTCAATACTCTGTACTGATGTTAATTTGGGCCTCAGAGCCAAGGATGTAATTTTTGAGAACTTTTAGATGTTGAAATGAGAACGCTATATCATTTTGGGACATCATATGGATTACTGTGAGGTTTTACTTATGGAAATCCTTAATTATTATATTGAAAATCGAGGGTGTGACAATTTGCTCCATTCTTTAAACTCTTATATCTTCCAATTTATGATATTTTTTATAATTTTGAAAACTTTGTATTATAGATCTAATCGAGAACTATCAAATAAGATCCATATCGCATATTTTTGGAGATTCATATTAAAAGGTATAAGAGTTCAAAGAACAACACCAATATCGAAAAAGTCCAGAGATTTTGGGACAGAAGGAGTACTTTACTTGCTGGCTTACCTTTTGAGCATGGAGGCATATAGCTCCTATTCATTCAAATCTCAAATGCCCATATTTTTCTTCTATAAAAATTCAACCAAAACACTCGGAGCATTCCCCTGCAGCTTCACTTCGACCCCTTTACTTGAAACCTTAGGTACCAAAGCAACCATAAATTTAGCAACTCAATATCCCAAGAATGATGAGGGAATTGCACCTAAAAATATAATACACATATATCGGTGTTTAGCCAAAAGGTCAACCCCAAAAAACTTACCAAATAACAAGTTTCATGCTTCGAAGAAAATAAATTAAGACAAAATAACGCATCTGGATACAAAACCTTCTTAAATCAAATAGAGAATCAAACAAATATAAATACACCTACACATTCTAATGTACTCAGTCACATCCTGATCCCATGAAATACAAATGGGCAACCTCTTTTATCCACCTTTTAATATTAATCTAAGGCCACCTAACATTCTTTTACTTTGTATGTGGAGAAGTTTTCCAACTTTCTGACTCCCGACGAATCTATATGTCATCTACTGCTTTTTATACCTAAAGGCACATCCGAAAACAATTCAATAATTGAATTCAAAGAATTATATAGATCAATCCAAGATGCACATGCATAAAATATTTTTTTCTCTATTAAATATTAAATAAAACAATGATTGACTTTAAGTCAAACAAAAAAGATCTCGACGCTAATGATAGAGTTGTCTAATTGAAACAAAGTCGCATACAATTTCAGAACTTGGACCTTTACCTTTTGCACACTTCATCTATATACGCACCATGACTTTCAATCAACATTGAAAGTATAATGATGTTTCAGAATAACATTGAGTAGATAAAACACAAAAACTTATCAATCGGCAGTCGGCACCTTTACTAAACCATTTTCATGGAGCCAATATTCATAGAGTACATAAGCCAAGAAAATAAACATTGCAATCAAACGACTTTGAAATGTAGATTCGGAATTTGTTTTCGTATATAGTGTTCTAGTAGCTAGTACATGAATGAATAATTGGAGGACTTTTCAAAGTAAGGGAGGCGGAGCTTCTTGCTAAAAGGCAGTGGAATAATTTTTGTTTATCTTGGGTTCGGGTTTTCCCTAGCATTTGTGGGCACGCGCCTCGAGAAATTTTATTTTGGGTATAAAATCGGGTGTGCCCTTTTTGGAAAGCGCAACAAAATGCTTACAATTCAGAGTCGCCACTTGGGTTTTAGCGGTGAGGCATCCAAGGAACTGAACTTGAAACGTTTGCTACGTGTTAGATTTAAACAAAAAAGGCTTGTAGACTGGACCATCGTCACCTTCGATATTTGAGGTTTAGGAGCCAGGTTACGAGAGGGGAAGGGTTTTGTGGCACCCCTCTCACCCAATCCGGAGATCGGTCTCTACTCGGGCATTTTATAAAACATTTGCATTTTTCTCTCATTAATCATTTTTTAGCCAATTAGGGTCGAGGAGCAGTTAAAGGGGATTAAAACTGTATCTAGTTGCATTTATGTGACAAAATGTTATCGTTGACTTATTGAAATAAGTAAAATAGATTGAGAACAAGCACCTGTGAGTGTTTTAAACAAACTGGAACACACTGATCTGAAATGATGTACACAGGAGGAAACCTGCATGCAGAGATGACCTGCGTACTCCACTCCTAGATTGGCGTGCGCCGGTAAGTCTAAACCCACAACTTCTATTCTCAACCCTCTGGGCTCTGGAAAGGACTAGTACACACCCAGGACAAACCACGCAGTTCATATAATAGGATATATACAGATACAGACAGATGAAATGGCTTTAAGCCATGAAAATAAACAGAACACCTCATAAATGGTGTGGGGAAATAAATAGAGGCCATGGCCTAACTACCATGCAAGGGCCAGCCACTGGGCTTGATCTCACTACCGTACGCCAGTCAAAGAACGATGTACGCCGGTGACACCTTCTGTCCAGTGCTTGGCTTTGTATCTTCTGGGCTCTGGAACATGACCAGAAAGATTCCAGAGGCATTCCAAAACAAATATGAACAAATATTGAATGGTACAACTAAACAGCTCTAAAATACAAAAAAGTTGTAAATTGGTTTTATCATGCAGTGAGGTGATAAAAATAGCCAATCGATGATCCCCACACCAGTTTTGCACGTACTGCCATAACTGGCATATGGCTTAGCTCAACTAGAGTGCGCCATTGATGGCTATGCACTATCTTTGAAACCCTGCCAGCTTTAGGGCCAGGACTGGTATTGATTACCAGCCTTGACCCTGCTAGCCCCCTTTAGGGATCAGAACAGAAAGGTTACAAAAGGTGGTATACCTCTTTGTTTCAAGGTTGATGGAATGTTTGAGCTTAAACTTGGGGTTTGATGGATGGATGATGAGTAAAAAGGTATGAGGAGAGTGTAGAGACGCTTCTTGCTTACTCTTCTAAGTAATGGAGGGAGAGAAAGCAAGTAACCAAAGGAAATGAAAAGAGGGAAAGACTTGGAGCCTTAATGAGGGTTAGCCCCTTACATATAAATGCAAGGGGGCATTTATAAGCTAGGACTGAAGGAGAAGGGAGTGGTAACCAGGCTGGTTGGGGCTGGTTGGGTTAGAGAGGGAGCCTCCCATGCATTAAATGCATGGGACTAGTTGATGGAGGTTGCAGGAGAGAGGGGGGAACATCCCCTGCACATTTACAATCATCAGAGGAATGTACAGCGTACTGGGGTGGCCCAAAAGTCTTGTGCACGTGGTTGAATAAAGGTGATTTGACTGGCTTTGACTGATGTGCGCCCGTCCCATACCTGTGTGCGCCAGTGGAAACTGGGTCAACTGTCGATGACTGACACGTGGCAGTTTACCAGCGTACGCCAGTATAGTACCAGCGTATGCAAGTCGGGTTTTGTTGAGGCCATTTGGTTCTAGCTTGAAGGATTTGAAAAGGGGTTCGAAATGGTTTGAATGAGGTTCAGAATGCTCAAAGCTCAATCATTATCAATCTCAGGATGTTCTTGACCTTAGTTATCATTGGGGAGTCAAAGACCGTAAGTAAACTAATCTGGACAGTCTAGAATAGGGTGCCTACAGTAGCCCCCCTTTGACAGCACATGGAGCATCATTGACTTGGTACAAGTAACGTCAAAGGTTTTCTAGACACCCCTCCAGGCTATTCAGAACAGAACATATGAGTCAAAGTAGACATGAAACTTTAAAGAACCTGATTGGTTGAATTTGGATGAGTGGATCATTGGATAGATCGACGCTGCTGGGGATAATATCGACGGATAGATCGCTGCTTAATTGATTCAATGGACAGAATGGATTAACGCAGAAGGTGGACTCTCCTGGGGAATAATCCATTGAAAGCAACTCAAAGTCACTTGCTTGATTTGAAAATTGGACGGGCGGACCATCGTTGATTCCAAATTGGACGGATAGATCATCGTTGATTTGAAAATTCGATGAGCGGACCGTCCTTGTTTCGAAATTGGACAGGCGGACCATCGTTGATTTGAAATTGGACGGATAGATCGTCGTTGATTTGAAATTGGACGGATAGATTGTCGTTGATTTGAAATTGGACGGGTGGACCGTCGTTGACTTGAAATTGGATGGATAGATCGTCGTTGATTCTGCTTTGGAAATAATTAACTATGGGTACAAACATGAACCAAGGCAATATGGGCTTCCGTTGAGAATGAGTTTTACTGCTGAAGATGATTTGGGCCTCAGGCCCAGATGCTACCGCCGTACAGCATCATTCTACTGGCGTATGCCAAAAAACTTGATAGGTTCAAGTGCAGATCCAACCCAGACCGGGTTCAACTTTGCTCCTTCGACTTATACATTTCTGCAGGAGTACGAAACCGCCATACTTCGGTGAATTCGGAGGAATGATGATACTCGCTTAGAGGGGGCTGATGGGACTACTTAGCTTAGAGATCAAACAGTTTGGCATGAATCTGAAGCGACGTAGAGCACCACGTGGCAGAAGGGGGGGGGGGGGGGGGTGCGCCGTGAGTACAGATAGATACAGGCTTTCCACATGGCGCTTTGAGAGTGGACGGGGTCACGTCGCTTCGGTTCCGGTGCGCGACCCCTAGGCTTCCCCCTCTCCCCTCATCCATTATATAAGGGAAGGGGGCGAGAGAGAAAACGCTCTTTGCTCTTTCGCTCTCTTACTCTGTAACTTCTACTTTTGCCTCCATTGCTCTCCAGAGTCTCCCGCCGCACCACTGCTTATTGTCGTTCGACTTTAGCACTTTCAGGTAACTCCGATCTCTTTGCTGCTTCATTTTTTGCTTGCCACAGAGCACACCATGCCTTATGGCTCATTTTTTGCACAAGACCCTGAACTTGAACAGTTCCACTTAAGTCCATACGGTCGCTTTTGGCCATGGTCCACCGCTTGGATCGCCAACAATGGCGGTCCTCCTCTGTAGCCCAGCGGTGAATCTTTAATTTTTGCCATGATCTAACATAGGGATCCTTCATTAATAGGCCTTGTGCCCTTCGCCGAGGAAAACCTTACTGGATATCCCCCAGCGGAGGGCAGAGGCTCCCCTTTGGAGGAACGCGCACAAAAGTGACCATGCTGAAGTAGGATTTTGACTTTCTTCATTCTTCCCTTTTGTTTAGGTCTTCAGCATGGTGGACTCTCCCAGCTCCGGCTGGCCGAGGGTAAATGCTGATGCGTACACAGACCTCCAAGAAACTATTCGGAACCTCGGCACGGGTTACCGAATGGGCAACGTGAACTTTGACGAAAGCTCATGCAATTTTGCCCAGCAAGTTGAGCTGCATGTCATCCTGGGCATCCACATTCCCCTTCAAGTGGATGATAGGGCTTTCAAGGATATTCTCTATGGTTGAAGCGATTCTTTAGACGAAGTTGTCGAGCCGAGCCCACATGGCTCTGAACAAGAAGAGGAGGAACAGACCGAGCGCACAGTAGTTGGAGCCCAAGCCAACACATCTACATCGATGGGGTCATCGCTGAATGCGTCCGATGTAGGAGGGGCAGAGGATCCGCCAAAACCTCCGAAGGATATCAACCTCATTCCCCCATTGCCAACCAACCTTGGATCCATGCCGTACAACTACCTCTATGGCGATGGTCCAGGGGGCTTCAAAGACGAATTTGAGGTAAAGTACGAGATCCTGGATGACGTCCTTTGTGGAGAGGGTGACCGGTGATAGAATCCCCTTCGGCGCTGACTTCATAATCCTCCCACTATACGCCATTACCGGGGGGGGGGGGGGGGGGGGGGGGGGGGGGGGTAAGGTTTATAATGAGCCCATTCCTCCAATACTTCCTTGAGTCATACAACCTCGCACCGATCCAGGTCTCGGTGGACACTTGGCACATCCTCTGCTCGGCAATGAGATTGGCCAGGCTAAACAACCAGCCCTTCACCCTGGGTGACTTGATGATGATGTATGTGGTATCAAAGAACCCAACGTATGACAAGTACTATTTGACCATGCGGCTGTGGTTCGACTATCTCATGTGTAATAACTCTGAATTTCAATAAATAAAAATTTGTTTATTATTCGAGTTATTAAATTAAATTTGCTTGGATTTCTTTAATTATCTTGTAGTTTGTCATAATTACACTTTAGTCCTTCAAAGTTCGTTTCTTGACTTAAAGCCCTACTTGGCAAGTCTAGTTAGCTTCTAACCGACTAGTTGGAGAAACCGAACTAGAAAGTCACCTAGTTACATTTTCCTAACCATAGATGGACCTTTTTTTTTGCCTATCTTTGAACCTTGTGAACCTTTTCAATCCTAGACTTGAAAATTGTTTATTTATCTTCTTTTATTAATTTGGTTTCCTTCTTTATCCATTGGACGATAAAAGTTAGGGGAACTTTTATCCATTGGATAATAGAAACCTTATTTTCTATATTAAAGGTATTCATTGAAAGATTTGATTAAGTACTAATATCTATAAAAGAATAGAAACATTTTTGATTATTTAACTATAAAAATTTCCTTATTACTTTATCCATTGGACAATAAATACTAGGGGATTTTTTATCCATTGGGTAATATGGTTAATCTTTCAACTAGTACAAGGGTTTTATAAACAAATCATTTTCTAGATTTCACATGTGTTGATTAGTACCAATATTATATCACATATATGCACATGAACAAAGGACACCCATACAATGTTTATTAGATATTCTCCCACCCCCCATTATCCATTGGTTATTAACCGCTAGGAAAACTATTACCCATTGGGTAATAGCTCATATCTTCCAACAAGGTACAAGGCTTTGTTTTTATATTCAAGTATTGATTTCCCATATACTTTTATGCATTAAAATATTGGGGTAAATCAAATCCCTAGATTTCTAAAGGTACTTTATTAATTAAACTAATACAAGTACTTTGTTGTTATTTTAATGGGGAGAATCCTAACCTATTATTTAATTAGGGTACTTGGTACCACTTCTATATTTAAATATTGGGCATTTGTGCACATGTATCAAAACCCTAGATTTGTTTAGTACAATATTTATTAGTTTAATCAAAACATATGCCTAATTAGAATTCTTTAATAGGGTATTTGATTTGGAAAAATCTAGTACTTTGTACTTTTATATTATCATATATGCATATATATGTATGTAGTGTACTAAGAGAGAGAGAGAGAGAGAGAGAGAGAGAGAGAGAGAGAGGAAGAAAGAGAGAAGAAAGAAGGAAGATTTTGGTTGTACCATGCCTTAATCACGATGATCTTCCTACATCCTTTCAAATCCATGGTGTATCTCATTCCTAGCCAAAAATCTATCCCTTCATTGTCCTTCTACAATTTTTTAACACAAAATCTCCTTTCATCCAAAAATCTCCCAAAATCCAATCCAAGGTACAACAATCTAGCCATGCAAGCCTAGGGTTAGGCTTTGATCTTCCAAGAAAGCTTGATTTATTGAATAAAAAAATGAGATATGGAGGGGGGGGGGGGGGGGGGGGGGGGGGCACGGCCTTGACGAGGGAGAGGGAGAGCCTTGCCTATAAATAGAAGCTCACTCCAAGCTTGAACTCACACCTTCACACTTTGCTCCAACTTCTCTCTAGAAATTCTAAGTGTTCTTGGTTCAAAAGTTCAAAGTTTCTTGAGAGTTCTTGAGAGAAACCACAAAACCACCACTAGATCTCTAAAGTAGCTTAGTTTAAGTAGTAAGTTGTATCTAGAAAGAGAAAAGTTCATCTCTCTTCCTTTCGAAGCAATCCGGAGCCGTTACGCCGCCAAACTGACGACCAATTCACCGTAGCCGACCACCGCCAAGAAGTAAGGTAGAAATCCTAGTCCACCAACTCTATGTATTGTATAAAATCGTATGTTGGAGAATAGAACGACATTAAGAAGTAACTTTGATCATTCTTTCTAAAGTAGATAAGGTTATCTTTTGATGTTGGAAATGCATGATTTATATTCGCTTATGGTAATTCGAGCATGCTAAATAGTATGGAGTTGGATGATCTTGTTGGATTAGTTTCAAGGTTTTGTTGAATGCTTGTTTGTGTGGAAAGTCCTACCGCGGAGTCTAGCATGAAAACGAAACACAAATCGAGAAAGTTAGAAACATGGCACCTAGGGTGTTGTCAATAAGAAAAATGTGTTTTCCGGGAAAGGAAATATTTTTGAAACTACGTAATGACCAGTGTTGGTGGCATTATGTGAAGTGTGTGTGTGTGTGTGCCAATGGGAACCCGGCGTGGCGAAACCATTGTGAGGATACTCGGGAGATCGGCGCGGTGGAACCGAGGTTGGGTGTGTAGCTTGGTTATCCGTGGAGAGGAGCCAATGCAATTGTGTGCCAATGGGAACCCGATGCGGCGGAACCATTGTGAGGATACTCGGGAACCCGGAACGGCGGAACCGAGGTTGGGTGAGTTAAAAAGGAGTTTTTGGAGAAAAGAAAGTGGAAATAACGACATGGTCCACGCTGAGTCAGAAAAGTCAACACTAACGTAAATTTGAATAAGGAATGTGGATTTGATTATCTGTGGTCAATATGCATGATTTATGTAGAATTGTTGTTATTATGATCTCTTGTTCATAAGTTAAGGGTTAGTAAGTTGGATTATACTATTGAACATTTGTAGCTCATGGTGTTACCTTTTGGTGACCCTAACATATTATATGGGTGGCGACGCTGGTATAATATGTCAAATCTGATAGATGAACATGGCGAACTCTTCATTTTGGGGGCGTTCGGAGCTGAAGAACTCTCTGGGATGGAGGAATAAGAGGAGCAGTAGTTAGGAACCCTAGTTCCCTATTTTGTGTTTAAAATACTCTTACGAGAGTTATGTTGTACTGAGCAGTGACTCTCTTTAAATTCTGTAATAAATTATCCTTTTAACGTACTTAAAATTAGGGGTGTTACATCATGGATCGTCTCTACGACACGGAGAAGTGGGGGAATGTTCTAGTGAGAGTGTCCAACAACTTCGAATGGGGCCCGATAGACCATCTAGTGGACATTCCCTTTGCCACTGGCATGGCAGTAAAGATGCCCTATAACATCCCCTGAGCGTGGGGGTTCCCTGGCTATGGGGAAGCCCTTAGTATTACTTCTTGTGTCTTGTCTTTTCTTTACATTTGCTTTAATTCATACAAATGTTGCATCGTACTAACATTTCTCAACATGTAGATTGCTCCGTGCCGAACAAGGGACTTTACGTCACCGTCAAGTGACCTAACTTGATCGCTCTCCTTCGGTGTGCCAATAGGGACGCACCTACCTTGCTCGGCTATGAACCCACCTACCACAGCTTCACTCATCACAAAGACAAGAGCAAGATGGTAAGGAAGCTGGTGGATCTTGCCAGCATCGCCGGGGAGGCACTCCGGGAATAGTTCATAGCCCAAGACCTCCCCACCTCTAATTTGCCTAACACCCAATGACAATAACCCCCGGAGCAGCATAAGGAGAAGTTGGTTCAACCCCCTGCCACCAATACCACCCAGTCGCCCCGTTCCATCCGCCGAAGACCGAACAACACAGCCAGTGAGGGGATAGATTAAAGGGTTGAGAAAAGGGCCAAGACCGCTGAGGATGATGTGGAGATCATTGGGGCAAGCCATGCCACGGCTAATATCACCGAGCCGAAAGGATCCTCAATACTCTTTGAGTCGGCCTTCGTATACCTAGATGGGCATGTGATAACCGCCGTCGACAGCCTGGAGGAGAATCCTCTCCTGGCCATGACCCTACTCAAGGGGGTAGCCCTCCCCAAAGATATGGAAAATTTGCCGAAGGGGAAGGCCCACAACATGGCCGAGCTGTGCCTCCTTATTGCAAAGGTATATCTTTATCACTTCGTTACTTCATCACTTTACAATTTCTTCTTTCCAAATGCTGACCATGTATCCTATTGCAAGCCGGGCAGTGTGTCAGCAGGGCTTACAGTGATATGGACTCCCTCCTCGAGAGAAGAAGATCACTCAGGGGGGGAGCTAAAAATCAAGAGGGAAGAGGCAAAGGCGGGCGTTGATGAGGTCATGAAGCTGGAGAGATCCATTGCTGAAGTGGCGGAAGGGTTGGTGAAGAGAGACCGGCTGCTGCCTGAGGTCTAGGACCTCAAGGAAGAGCGGAATCAGCGCTGGAAGAGAAGAAACGCTCAGAGGGGGATGTACTGAAGCTGCTTGAAGAGACCATCGACGCTAGATACAACAAAGGCCGGGGAACACAACAAGAAGTAACTGGAGGGCTTGGTCAAAAAGGCCTTCAAGGAGAGGGAGATAAAGGGGGTTAAGGAGACCCACAATAGCTTTTTCCTCCTTAGGTACCACGTTGGGCTAGACTACACCGAGGTCCCTAAGGTTGATCACCAAAGGAAACATCCGGTGGTGCCTGCTGTGCAACTGCCGAGCCACTTGCTTCCCTCCGAGTAGTCGGACCCTAGCACCAGCAAAGACGACACTGCCGAAGCTTAGATCTTCTTTCGTCTTTGTATTTTTTTCTTTTTCCAGTTTTTTGTACTTGGGGCTGGCATAGAACAGTTTCCCACTGCCGAGTCCCAGTGATTGTAAGTTTGTTTTGGATTGGGTGCTTTCAAAGGCCCTTCGAATGAAAAAAAAAAGTTTACCTTTGTTTCATTTGTTCTATGTTTCTGCACTTCATGAACATGGTTGGTTCAATATTGTAATATCCACAGCTTTTGCCTTACTTAGCCCTTGCATCGGCTGGTACCTTCCAAAGCGGCGTATGGTTCTGCCAAAGCAAAAGTAGAGGCAAAAGCCAGGTATGCATCCTTCAGGATATGGCATGTCCCATTCCTTCAAACAGGCACTAAAAGAGCATGCTCCGATGCCCTTCAGGTCTTAACACGAGGATTTAAGAGAATGAGCACAAGAATCCCACTGAGGGTAACAAGCAAAAAATAAAAAGCAAAAAAGCTCAGGAAAGTTTTTGGGTCACCTTGTGACCATAAGAGGGATAGAGGCAAATCCCTATCAAATAACAGCTTTGTAAAAGCTCTAAAGTCCAAGGACCACGAAGGAGGTCTAAAGACTTACTGGAATGGTCGCAGCCCTTAACAGATTCATCAGCCGGTCCAGTGACAAGTGCAGGCCCTTCTTTCAATTGCTAAAAAAGAGAAGGATACGAATGGGGAGCCAAATGGGAACAGGCGTTCCATGACCTAATGAAATACTTGGCAGCAGCCCCGCTCTTGTCTACTCCTGAACCGGGTGAGTCTTTAAGTTTGTACTTAGCAGTTTCTAAGCAATTTTGTAAGTGCAGTATTATTGAGGAATAAGGGGTCCGAGCAAACCCTCGTATACTATGTGAGTAAGACATTGCTAGACACAGAAACGAGGTATCTGCCCCTTGAGAAATTGGTCCTAGCATTAAGGACAGCGGCAAGGAATTTGCCTCATTATTTCCAGAGTCATATAATTGTGGTTTACACAAAATTTCCGTTGAAATCATTACTACGAAAAGCAGATTTCTCGGGACGAATATCGACTTAGTCAGTGGAACTTAGTTAGTGCGATATTGACTATCAGTTGCACATAGCAATGAAAGGGCAGGTGTTGGCAGACTTCGTGACAAAATTCTCACCTATAGTAGTTCCTCGGCCTCTACGATAAAGGAGCAGGGACCTGGGCCACCTGCCAAAAAAGGAAGGAGCCAGCCAAGCAAGATCCCTTGTAATGGAAACTGTTCGTTGACGGATCAGCATGCAATACAAGTCCTTGGCCATTTGCACAATGGGGGATGGACATCGTGGGTCCACTCCACAAGGCAATTGGGAATAGAAAATTTCTGTTGGTAGCAAGGAATTATTTCACTAACTGGATTGAAGCAGAACCATTGGCTAAGATCGCTGAACCTATGATAGAAAGGTTTGTGTGGAAAAGCATCATTACTCGATTTGGGGTTTCCTATTCATTGATTACGGATAATGGGTCTCAATTTTAGAAGAAGTTAAAGGCCTTTTGTGCCCAATATGGAATTAGGAATTATTACTCGACCTCAACCTACCCACAAAGTAATGGGCAGGCAGAAGCGTCCATCAAAACTATACTTGGCGGGATCAAGAAGAGGTTGGGCAAAGCAAAGGGGAAGTGGCCCGCTGAATTGCCATTGATCCTGTGGGCGCATCGAACAACTCCTAGGAGTCTACGGGAGAGACCTTCTATTCGTTAGCATATGGAACAGAAGCTGTTATTCCATTAGAGAGAGGTTTGCCGACCAACAAGACCATTTTGGTTGAAAGTGGAGGCAATGACAGAGCCCTGGAAATCGAGTTAGATCTAGTCGAGGAACGGAGAGAAAGGGCTCTGGTGCATTTGGTCTCATATCAGGAGTAGCTGATGAAAAACTATAACAAAAATGTCCACCCACGAGAGTTTGGTATTGGAGACCTTATGCTTTGTAAGGTGCTAGGCAACACCAAGGTGGCCAACGAGGGCAAGTTGGGGGCCAATTGGGAAGGCCCATATCGAGTTATTGAAATTGTGAGCATAGGAGCTTATAGATTGGCAACCTGGACGAGAACCCGGTGCCAAGGCCTTAGAATGTCCATAATCTCATAAAGTTCTTTGTTTAAAAGACTTCAGTGTGATTTTTCATTCTGTTTAGGATGCACATCGTGATTGTGTGGGGATTACGAATAGAATTCCTTTGTTATTTTAGCTTTTGTTAGTTGCAAGGGGTACGCGTAACACCCCATTGAGTTTTGAATTATGAATAAAATTCGTAGATGATGGTGAAACACTATGTTTTTGCAATTTTTTACGTTGGAATATGAAGCCAGGCCTTGTTCTTTTTTCTCCCTTCGTATTGGGGAGCAGAGTGTGGGTCCATACGAATTTTGGGTCCATACGAAATTTTTTTCCGTGTACAAAATTACTTGGATATAAGTACAAACAAACGTAGAACTTTTCCTAGGAACGTGCAATCTTAGGGAAGCATACGATAATAAGCAAGTTTGGCTACACTTGGTCATTTGGACGGGTATGAATAAACCTGGAATGCATACGTAAATATGCACACTTCTTCCAAATATAATACGTTTGGATAACCTAAGTACGAATACAATTAGGAATATCCCCAAGTACGAGACACTTGGGTTGCATACGTGAACATGCAGATTCATCTATGTACGAATGAACTTAGGCATTCTTAAAGATGCCTATGATAACATGCATAGATTTGCCAAATATGAATACATTTGGGCATTTGTTTAAGTAGGTGAAACTTAAGCGTATAACCTAAGTATGAATAAACTTAGGAATTTTACCCAAGTATGTGGAACTTGGGGAGCATACAAGAACATGCAAAGTTACCTAAGTATGAATATGCTAGGAATATTACCCAAAGTACGTGAAACCTTGGGGAGCATACGAGAATATGCAGATTTATCTAAGTACGAATACACTTGGCAATTTTTTTGAGTACGAAATACTTGGGTTGCATACGTGAATGTGCAACATTATCTAAGTGTGCATATACTTAGATGATTGATCCAGGAACGTGATCACTTGGGATGCATACAACAACCAGCTAAGTACGAGCAATACTTCGATGGTTATCCAAGTACGAACACACTTGAAGAGCAATCAGAACAAGTTAAGTACGAAATATTTAATTGTGTACGAAAAAATACACAAGTCTGCCAAGTGCGAAACACTTGGGCGAGCAAGTACAGTACAAAAAGTGAATATGAATGAATACACGAAATTGGCCAGGCACGAATGGCCTAGGTTTGTAAATAAATCTGGTAAGGATTGAGTACGATTGAGGTGTACGAAAAGACACACAAACCCGACTAACTACAAATGCTTAGATGTGTATGAATAAACACACTAAACTAGGGTGTCTGCATGTAAGCACAATAATACTAAGTATGAGAAACTTAAGAAACTTGAATATTGCATGTGTTTGGTCCTAGCAAGAACAAGCTAAGGATACTTGTTCTCCATGCTGGGGAGTAGAGAGCAATCGTCAGAAATATTTGTTGGGTACGATCAAACTCTGAATTTGGCTAAGTATGAATAAACTTAGGCCATAACCATGAACGGTGCCGGAATGTGATTGAGTATAATCAAACTCGAATATACCTACATAAGGATAAACTTGGGTGACTACAAGCTAAATTGAACATAGGTACGAATAAACCTAAACTATGACAACGAGGAGTGTCAAAAGTAGACCCCAGTATGGAAAGGTTTGAGGCCCGAGCAGCGAACATTACTTGAATCATGACAAGCGAAGATTGTCAGACAAAGGCCCAAACATGAAAAAGTTTGGGGCCCGAGCAACGAAAATTGCTCTGACGCCAGCAACGGATGTGATCTAAATCAAATCCTGATGCTCTTAGATCTTGGCAATCAATAATGCCTAAAACAGCCATGTTTGGCCCAGAATTGGGATGAGTACGAGTACTCCTAAAGTATTGCTGGAAATTTGCTAAATTACAAGAAAACTTTGGGCCAAAGCAATGATTGAATATCGAGAAACTGCGAAAGTATGAAATAAACTAGAGTTATTGCTAAGTACGAAAAAACTTAGCAAAAGCGCAGGTAATATGAAGAATGCCACGTGTAAAAGTAAAGGCAGTAAAAGCCTGTCCACCCTAAACAATGAGACATTTTGCCTAGACTAATGATGAAAGTTACACCAATTTTGTGAAATACGGTGTAGGAACAGAGTGGCTTTGCTCGGTTCTTGGGAGCTTTACTCGTCATTTGAGTAAAATAACGAGTAAAGCTAGGGAGCAATTGTAGGGAGGTATTCCCGAACAAGCCCAATTAGGGCCCGAGAAAGTGGTACGTGGGACCACGGAGTAAGCAAGATAAGATAAATCGTCATGCAAGACGGTGATTGGCGATATAGGTATAGTGATACGAGAAGTCGTTGGTCCAAGTAGTTGAAAAGGACCAGTAACATGTGAAGTCACTGGACCAGATGGACTGCTCGGCAATAAGGGGGCCGAAGAGGTGGTGCATGGGAACATGGTATAGATACGATAGGGACAGTCACCGTGCAAGACAGTGGTTGGCGCTATGGACCAGTGACATAGGGGGTCACTAGTGTAGGAAGTCTGTGCAGGGCCTTGGACCAGTGAACATGAGAAGTTATTGGTCCAAGGGTTAGATAAATAACAAGGGACATGTGAAGTTACTGGTCCAGGTAGCCTGTTCGGCAATGAGAAGGCCAAACAAGAGGAGAAATCTGGGGAAAGCCGCCTCAGGTGCAAGGAACACTCTGGAAGGGTCCAAAAATTGTGGTATTTTGTTAAGGAATGACATCCCAAGAATGTAGGATCTAGGAAAGACACCCAATAGGAATGTGATATTCGGCCAGTTATGGAAAAAAGTCCTGAAAAGACTAAGGTAATGAACTGATAAGGGAATGAGAATCCAAGATATCCTGAGTTTCTATACGAGATAGGAATTCTAGGGCAATAGGGATGCTTGGGCGGCAAACATCTATGAATCTATAAATACGAGGTAAACCTAGAGGTAAAAGGTACGCAATACGCAACACTTTGCATTATATGAGTTTCCTACTGATAATTAGGGTTTATTTTTAATACGTGATACTAACTTAGGCATCGGAGGGCCTTTGCTACGAGAGGCAAAGGTGCGCTCACTCCTTGTCTGTTTTGCAAATTAGGGTTGCAACGATGAACTAGGGTTCCGATGAAGAGGCACGAGTAGCCGTTGCATTCTAGTGCTGTTCTAAGCATAAATTGTTTTCATCCCCCTACAGTTGCTGCTCTACATAATGCTCCCAAGCTCATTTCACCTATTGTGTCATTTGACGTTTCAAGTATTGCAGCTAGACATTAGGAGGTCATCTGAAATGTCTACTTTACTTAGTTGTTTTTAGAATGTGTAAATTGGTTCTCATATAGTCATGTTGGCTATTTTTTACGTAGTCAGGTTGCACTAAGTGTAATTTTGCCATCTGTTTCGTATCTCTCTATTCGATAGATAGGAAACAGTTGTTCTATTTGCTTTTAGTCCTATGTAGCCATTTGGCGTAGGCTTAGGCTTTCTCTTTCTCTTTTCTTTTTGTTTTTGTTTATTTTGTTCTCCTTCTGGGGTATGCCCCTTGTAAACTGTATATTCGGTTAGCATTTCTTTTTAATTTCAAGCTGATTTACCCCAAAAAAATAAATAACTAAATTAACGCCCGATAGCCTTAGTGGCAATGCCAATCGATATACCACTTCTCCAATCTTCTCGATAATGTAAAATGGTCCAATAAAATGCGGTGAAAGTTTGCTCCTTTGCCCAAAATGAGATAATCCCTGACGTGGGGACACCTTAAGAAACACGTGATCCCCCACCTCAAACGATAACGGCCGGCGACGACGATCGACATAACTCTTTTGCCTACTCTACGCGGTTAACAATCATTGGCGAATCACTTTGACTTGCTCAGTGGTTCTTTATTGTGCTTCAAGAAGATATTGGCGAATCACTCTCATACTCTCGGAGGTTTCTTTGATCAAATCCGGCCCAACCAACATAGCCTCGCCCAACTTGGTCCAACAAACGGGTGATCGACATGTAATCCCATACAAAGCTTCATATGGCGTCATCTCGATACTACATTGGTAACTATTCTTGTTCGCGAATTTGAATAATGGTAGATGATCCTCCCAACTACCCTGAAAATCCATAACACCAGTGCGAAGCATATCTTCTAGAATTTGAATCGTCATTCTCTAAGATTGCCCATCCATTTGAGGATGATACGCGGTGCTAAATAGAAGTTTGGTGCCAAAAGCGGCTTGCAGACTTTGCCAAAAGCGCGCGGTAAACCTTGTATCTCGATCCAACATGATAGAAACGGGAATCCATGAAGACGGATAATCACGGATGTACAAGCAACTAAGCGTATCAATCGAATCTGTAACCTGAATAGGTAAGAGATGTGCTAACTTGGTTAATTGATCAACTATCACCCAAATGGCATCATGCCCCCTCGGCGATCTCAGTAAACCGATAACAAAATCCATTGTTACGTTCTCCCACTTCCATTCGGCCACTAGTAACGGTTATAACTCCCCGACGGGTCGTTAATGCTCAGTTTTCACTTGATGGCATGTAAGGCATTTGGACACAAAGATGACAACATCTTTCTTCATTCCTGGCCACCAAAACTGTCTACACAAGTCATGATACATTTTTGTTCCCCTCGAATGCGCAGCTAACGGTGAATGGTGAAATTTCCTTAAAATTTTCTCCTGACTCGAAATGGGTACAAACAATTTTTCTTGGTATCGCAAACTTTGATCGGCATGAATCATTCACCCGTCTTGAGCATTTTCGCTAATAAATTTTTGTATGAAACTCCCCTACTTCTTCATCTTGTTGTTGGGCCTCAATTACTCGAGTTGCAAAGTTGATTGAACGGTCAAGTTATGCAAAGTGACTGCATCTCGAACCTCCTCAAAATGTAACGCATATGAGCCAAAGTCATTCATCGTTTTCCATTCATGGATAGCTAAACTCGCTAGGTGTGTCAATTTTCTACTTAATGCGTCCGCTACCACATTCGCCTTGTCCGAGTGATATTGCAACTCAAATCGTAGTCTTCTAAGTGTTCCATCCAACGGCGGTGTCGCAAATTAAGCTCCTTTTGAGAGAACAAATATTTTAAACTCTTGTGATCGGAAAAAACTTCAAACCTCTCATTGTAAAGATAATGACACCAATTCTTCAAAGCAAAGACGATGGGCGCAAGTTTTAAGTCCTGGGTAGGGTAATTCCGCTCGTGAGTTTTAATTACTGCGATCCATACGCCACCACTCATCCCAATTGCGTCAATACACACCCCAACCCCTCTTTCGAAGCATCACAATACACGGAGTAACCAACCCCCCTGATTAGGCACAATCAAAACCGGCGCGGTAGTCAATCTCCTCTTGAATTCCTCAAAGGCCTTCTCACATGCGTCATTCCAAACGAATTGAGTCCCCTTATGAGTCAATTTAGTCATCGGAGCCGCCAGGCGAGAGAAGTCAAGCACAAAACGACGATAATACCTAGCCAAGCCCAAGAAACTACGAATCTCGAATACATTCTTCAGTCGTCTTTTTTTGGATAAATCAGCTTGAAATTAAAAAAATAGGATAACCGAATATACTGCCTGCAAGGGGCACACCCCAGGAGGAAAAGAAAAGAAAACATAAATAAAAGAGAAAGCCTATGCCAACTGGCTACATAGGACTAGAAAGAAATGGAACATCAGTTTCCTATCCATCGAATAGAGGGATACGAAACTGATTGCAAAAGGAATACAATTATTGTAACCTGAATAATATGAAAAACCTATATGACAATTTGAGTAGATATCCTAGAAACTTATATATATATATATATATATATATATAGAGAGAGAGAGAGAGAGAGAGAGAGAGAGAGAGTCCTCTTCTCCTAAGGACCACCTTAACTTAATAAAATAAGGACCTCCCTTTCCCGATAGAATTTTGATGATCTGAGCCGCTCAATGTGTTCAGAACGTGATTTTAAGAGTACCCTCTAGAAATTAGCAAAGAAAATGACTGGGAAAGGTTTCATTTGAGCAGTTTTTGTTTGTTTTTTGTCAAACGGTTCAAACAAAAACTACTTAGATGAAGTCATTTTCGGTCCTTTTTTTTTTGCCGATTTCTCACTGGGACCTTTAAAATCACGTTCTGAACACATTGAGCGGCTTGGATCATCGAAATTCAAACAGAAAATGGGAGAAATGGGAAGATCCTTATTTTAACTAAAATAAGGACCTCCTTATTTGAAAATGACTCTGTGTGTGTGTGTGTATCTATATAATATGACAAAGTGGGTGTGGAAGATCCTTCAGGGAGCATCTTTTTGAGGGTAGGGTCTACCTTTTTAAAAGAGTCAGTATTGTTCCAGCTGATGAGAAGTTCAATCTGGTACCGTACCACTACAAAATGTGTTTTACTGATGATACAAGAGTAGAACATGTATATATCACATGTGATAGGACACCCCTTCATTGGGCTTACAGTGTAAGATTACAAGATATCCATCACTTTGCCAAGAACTATGTGCAGTTGATAGGTACTTTGTTCTATGGCTAAATTATTACATAGTACACTTATAATACTGGGCAAATAAAAGTCCACCAATATTTAATTCCAATAAGTTAATTTTTTTTCCTTGCCTATATTTATTATTCTTCAGATGTGGTTGGGTTGGTTGTCACTGTCACTGAACATCGAAGTACTAGAAATGAAAATTCTATGATGAGAGATGTGGTTTTGCTTGATAAAAGGTACTATAAATCATTTGTGTGCTTAAAATCTATTACATCAATTTGATTTTAATCTCTATTCTATATTGACAAATTGATAACAGTATGACGTTCGTTCGACTAACTTTGTGGAATGAGTTTGCAATGAGAGATGGGATGCGTCTCCTTGAAACTCTGCACCAAAATAATATTTTGTTTGCTACAGGGTTGAAGGTCGATGATTTTCATGGTAATACTTCTCTGAACCTATATAGATTTTTTTAATAATAATCTAAAAAACTGATTAATAATTTTGATATTTTAACTTCTAGGTCCGTACCTTAGCACTTGCAAGAAGAGCAAGTTATACGTTAACCACTCAATTCGTACAGATGGGATTCCTGAATGGTAAGTTGGATATTGAGCGAATCAATTTGTATGTTTTTTAGTCTTTAACTATATGGAGATTAGTATTTTTATTCGATTAATTGTTCTAAAAAAATCGTGTGTATCTAGGTTTGCAAAAGACGAAAATGCACAAAAGTCGGTAGCATGGAACCGCACACATGGATTTTCACTCCCACAGGCATTAATAATTTCAAATGCCAGGAGAATTCGACTAAACCAATTCGCGTTTCGGGCCAATGTAAGTTTATCCCCTACATGATTTCATGGTTCATATTCTGGCATGCATCATTAAATAACTACACTTGAAATTTTATCGTAGGTAAACTATTATCGTGTTATTGGCCGTATTGAAAAAATGAATGTTGAACACCTGTGGATTGATTTATGCAATACATGCTATAACCAAGTTGACAATCAATACGGCTGGTTTATGTGTAAACATTGCAACCGAGAAGATGTGCAGACTGTAACCAGGTAATCAATCCACACATCTATAATGAGTAATACAACTTATATGTAACACATATAAAATGGTTTAAATTTGCATTTATTGTAGGTATAATGCAAAGATGGTCGTGAAAGACTCCACTGGCTCAATGGAACTCTTGGTAAAGGATACGAAGGCAGAGTTCATCTTAAAATGTGTCCCTTCATATCTGAAGAAATTGATGTTAAAGGTAAATACTAAATAACTATAAATATAAATAACACTGTATATAGAATTAAAATAATATATTAATACCTTTATTTGTGATGCTCTGCCAGGACAATGGTGTGCAAATGCTCAAAGACTATATTTCTCAATTTTATGAATGTCCATATGTGTTTATTATTCCTGCTCCAAAATTTGGATGCGTTGACCATTGTGCTCCTGTGGTGACTTTTGTATTAAAAGTTGATTGGTCAGAAGAGTGTTGGCACATTTTCAAAGGTAATAAAATGATTTAAATTATTGTAGGGGTGATAAGTGGTCATTTTGATTTAATTGCCAGTTCATATCTATTTCCAATGAATTTAATAATTCTTAATCTTATTTATGTAGGAAAGTCGAGAACTGGCAAAGAGACATTGGATTCTTCGTGATAAGAGTTTTGCCAATACATTGGAAATTCCATAATGACAATTTATTTGTTAGGTTATGTTTTACAAGAATATATTTGGTTTGACGTAGTTAATTTTTATTACGTGTGTTGGTGATTTATAGATTTTGAAATATTTGGTTTGACGTAGTTAATTTTTATTACAAGTGTTGGTGAGCAGAATATATATTTTGAAAAGTTGTGAAAAACTTGAATATTATTTGCACCTCGAATTGTCGCTACCCATTTTTTCCTTCATTGTTCGACCAGTAGATTTAGTTGTCTTTAAAGTGTGTCGCGCCGTGCCTTCAGGCACGGGCATTCGCTAGTATATATATATATCGGGGCGGTTCTATGGACAACTATTTAGACACCTAAAAAAACACCTCATAGTTCCCAATCAAATTTTAATGATCCGAGCCGCTCAATGTGATCAGAATGTGATTTTAAGGGTACCCGCGAAAAATCAGCAAAAAAGAAGACCGGGAAGGGCTTGATCTAAGCAGTTTTTAGCTTAGATTTAACGAACGGTTTAATTAAAAACTGCTCAAAACAAGCACTTCCCGGTTATTTTTTTTGCTAATTTCTAATATGCACCCTTAAAATCACATTCTGCACATATTGAACGGTTCGGATTATAAAAATTTGATTGAGAATTATGAGATTGAGATTTTGGGTGTTTTTTTAGGTGTCTAAATAGTTGTCCGCGGAACCGTCCAGTATGTGCGTGTATATATATATATATATATATATATATATATATATATATATATATATATATATATATATATAATCTCCTACACACACCCACTTTATTTATACTCCCATATCTTTAAATCACACCCACACTCCCTCAAGTTTCCATTCCATCACTTCTATCCTCAATCTAATTAACCACCAAATAACCCATATTTTTTCAATTAGACATTTAATAAGTATTTCAATAATTATAATTATCCGGGTCTCTACAATATCTGAGGTTTGGGAGTCAGGTTACGAGAGGGGAAGGGTTTTAAGGCACCCCTCTCGCGCAATCCAGAGATCGGTCTCTACTCGAGCATTTGTAAAACATTTGCGATTCTTTCTCATTAATCAATTTTAGCCAGTTAGGGCGAAGAAGTGGTTTAAGGGGATTAAAACTGTAAGAAGTTTGAAGGATGTGATAGATGGCGTACTTGCTTATTGAAACGGATAGTATAGGATGGAAATAGACTCCTGTGGGATTTTAAACAGAATAGAATGCCACTGTTTTGGAATGTCATGCGCAGGAGGAAACCAACATTCACTAATAGAGTCACTGATGTTGATCAAACCTTCGCGCGCTACACCAAGACTCACATGCACTAGTAAGTTCAAACCCATAGCTCTTACTTTCAACCTTTTGGGCTCTAGAAATGACCAGTGCACTCCCAAGAGAAACCACGCAGTGCATATGCCAGTTAATACATAGTTATGGACAGTTTGAATGAGCTTAAAGGCCACCAAAAGAATAAACACCCCATAAATAGTGTGGAATGAAACAGAGGCCAAAGCTTAGTTACCCAGGTAAAGGCCACTCACTGGTCAAGACTGAACCAGCGTGCACGGGTAAGCCACAATTGCGCGTGGGTTTGAGCCTACAAACCAATGTTTGGTTCTACATGTTTCTAGGTTCTGGGACATGTCAAGAAAGACCCCAGGGGTATTCCACTGTAGCAGGTATGCATATTCAACTATAACTAGCAGTTTTAACCAAGTACAGCTGTGAATTGGTTTTTAGCATGCTTGCAATTTGATGTGTATGTAAAGGAGTGCACAAAACAACAAGGCCCCAGGCCCCATGCAAGATCTGCTCGTGCAGCCACAAAGTGGCGCGCGCGTACTATAGACTGGCGCGCGCTGGTTCCTACCACTATGGTTTTTGAAACCTTGTTAGCTTTAGGGCCAATACTTAGTATTAATTACCAGCCTTGACCTTGCCAGCCCCCTCAGGGATCAAAATAGAAAGCAATACAAAGGTGTTATACTTTTGGTTTTTAGGTTTGACAAGTGCTTAAACTTTGAGTTTGAGGGTTGGATGATGATGTTTGATGGATGTTTGAGAGTTTGTGATGTGAAAACTAGGTAGGAACTGAGTTGAGGGTATGGCGACTTGAGCTTAAGAGCTTGCAAACAATTTCCTAGAGTTCTACTAAGAGCTACATGCCCCGAAAATATTCCCCGTCTCTCTTTTTGTATTTTTAGTGTTACAAAAAGGGGAAATGGTTGATTCGTTTGAGAGTCGCCACCGGAGTTTTGAAAAGGATTAACCCCCAGAAATCGTTTATTTGAAAAATGTGACTTTTTTGCCCTTTTAAAAAGGTTTTGTTGGGTTCGGGAGCCAGATTACGAGAGGGAAAGATTTTGTTTAGAAAAGCACCCCCCTCGCCCAATAAAATCGGTCTCTACATTGTGGGATTTAAAATCATTTTATTGCTTAACTTTTTAGGCCACACAAACATATATAGCACATAAACAGTTTATAGCACGTAAGCAGATAATAAGCATGCTTTGAATCATAACATAGTCAGAATAGTTCAAGCTAATCACTGGAATTAAAAGACATGCTTGTATATAACCACTTAATTTGCAGAAAACAACTAAACTGGCATTTTGTTTCATGAGAATACTACCGTATGGTAGAAGGGAGTACTGTACGGAACAGGTCATTTGCACATAAACCATTATAGCATGCAGACAGAAACATGTATTAATTGATAACATGCTTAAACATAAATATCTAATTACTGGAAGCAAACGAGGACTTTATCCCACAGCTAACACCATCGTACGGCAAAGCTTGTGCCGTACGGCACTAGTTATTGTAGTTAACAGTTTAAAAATAGATTAAATAAGTTTATCTAGCATGTGGTTATTAGAAGCATGTATGCATGTTTTCACATAAAACAACTAATGCCTATTCCGGAATTTAATATAAGACTAACATGCTTTGCTAATCCAAAAAAACAACAACTTAGCATGGTATATATTACTTAAATGTAGAAAACAGTTCTTCGCTATAGATTGGTTGTTATGAAAAGAGTAAGGAATGAAACTTGAACGAAACTATCCCCTTGAAAGGACTCTTCCGTACGACAGTCATGTGTGCTATATGGTAGAGTTACGCGGGGTACGAACTTTATTTTCTTGTAAACGTCTAAACCATTTAAGCCCAAAACTGGTATAAGGAACCAGTTCAAGCCATATGGTTCCCCTCAGAACATAAGAACAGAAAGTTATACCTTTTGGAATGAAAAACCTTTCTTTGGAAAGTTGGGAATGATACAGCGGCCCTTGTGAATTTAGCTGAGTGGGTGAGCTCTAGTGTGATGTAGTGACAAGGTAGGAGGCATGGCTTTGGATTTGGATTGCTTTTGAAGCGGTTTTGGACTTGACTTTGAGGTGTTTCGGTGTTTTGAAAGTGAAAAGAAGTGAAAAATCGCTTGTCTTCTGAAATGGGAATAGGCAAGGGTATTTATAGAGTGAAAATGGCTTCGATATCAAGCAAACTTGGTCTACATGCCTTTTTAACCGTCATTATGTCCACCATACGACACATAAACTCTACCATACGGCACTAGGCTTCCATCGTACGGCACATCCCAACCGACTAAACTTTAGGCGGTCAAAAACTCTCCCGTACAGTAGAAATATGTCCACCGTACGCAACAGTTGACCACCGTACGATACAGTTGACTGCTCAACAGGTCAAACTTCAAAAAGCCGCCCTGGACACTCCTGAACTCGGTTTTGGGTGTTCTTCAAACCGTTGGAAAGCTCGTTAAGTCTACTTTCTAACCCAAGTGGTTTGGATCAAAGAAAATTTGTACATCAAAAGATATGACGATTCTACCCTCAAGTGTTCAAAAAAGAAATCATTTAGGCAAAATCCTTATATCTCCCTCATTTCAAAGCTGATTAAGGCTTATTATATATCGATAAAGAGGGTTTTGAATGAACTATAAGATGGTGGACTCAAAACATAAAAATAAGGAAGTTTGATTTATGAAAAATGGGCTGAAAGCAGACTAAACCGAAGACCATTGGTGCCACGATGACCAAAACACGTACTCATTCATTCTAAGTGTCACTTGGCTCTTTCATACCAAATTCTTAAGGTGTTTCCTCACTCCTTTGAGTGCAAAGGGCATTGTTTGAAGCTTTCAAGGCATGTTTTTATTATTGGGAAGCTTATCGGCCACTTGTCTATGGTTTTCGAAAGGTAGCGCTCCAAAAGGTTGAGATCAATCCAAAGGTTTAAATCATGCTTTGTTTATCATCATTGGGGACTTAAAAGTTATCCGGGATTTCCAAATTGGGGTGTCTACATCTACTTTGAGAAAGTCCATTCAAGTTGGTAACCCCTTTCTTGTGAGAGAGGGGAGAGTATATGTAAAGAAGGGGGTGAGAGAGAGGAGTTCAGCCAGTCTAAATGGCTGGCCTTGCTTCCCTCCAAAGGCTTCCTTCTCATTGGATGAGAGAGAAAAGGTGATGGGATGGGTGTAAGGGATGTCCCTTGGTGAAGACTACTTTTTCGACGGATTGGAAGGTTCTCATGTGCTGTACTCCCCTAATCATAGCTTCTGCATGCTGAATAAAGCAAGTTTGACTAGAGCTCTGACCAGCGTGTGAGTTTTAAACTAGTGCACATAGGTCAACGAGAAGGGGACCAGCGCACGCCAGTCAAAGCTACCTTGCCCTGGTCAATGGTCAAACCTGACCGTTTGACCAACACCTAACACTTTGACTAGAGCGTGCTGGGTCTGAACCAACACACGACAGTAGGGTTTTGGCTAGGTTTGGTTAGGGTTAAAAGGGTATCAAATACTCAAAACTCAACCACTCGACATTTCATAGGGTGTTCTTGATTTGTTTCATCATTAGGGAATCAAAAATCAAAAGTAAAGTAATCTGAAACCTAGATTGGGGTGTCTACAATTTCCCACATAAGCAACAGATTTTGCTTAAATGCACCAATTAAGCAATTTTGAAGTTCTGGGTCCACGACCAACAAAACCAATGACAGAGGATGATTTAATAGTCTTGGGGGCATCCCCAAGCATAAGGAATATCAAACACTGGTATTGAACGCGCTTTGGATCTCTTTGAGCTCTCTCCAAAGCAGCAATTGTACAATTGACCATCGCTCAATCTTCGAGGATTATGAACTCCGAGCTCTTGCTCATAAAACCCAAGGATCCTTGATACCTCAAAATAAGGCTCGTGCCCCAATTACTGCACTTCAGAAGTACGATAGTTGTCACAACCCCATGTTGCAACTGAGCCTCACACTCATATTTGTTTAGTAGCTCCACGCTCATTATCTCAGTAAATCTGTAGCTTCGTGATCTTGTTCTCAAAAGGCTTTGCGCCTTAATGGTGGAAGATGGAAATACCCCAAAAATCTAGCCTCGTGCCATAATGATGGAAGATGGAATAATCAGCAAACATCATGCTATTGAGCTTCGCGCTTGAATGCTCAAAGTTTCAGGCTTTGAATGCTCGAAACTCTTCGAATGCCCAACCATTGTGTATAGGATGCTCAAGCTCTGCGCTTGAATGCTCAAAGCTCTGCACTTTGAATGCTCGGGCCCTATGCCCTGACTGCTCGAGCTCCGTGTTCGAATGCTTAAAGTTCATTCTTTAAATGCTTAGGCTTCGCCCCCTGAATGCCCAACCACCGTGTACTGAATGCTCAAAGCCTATAATTTGAATGCTCGGACTCTACCTTCTGAATGCTCAAGCTCCACGCTCCGAATGCTCAAGTCCAGAACTTGAAAGAAGCTCCATGCTTAAAACACACACGCATGGGCCCATGCACATAAGCACCCACATCTAGGAATCATCTATTGCATATTGTCATCATATACACACTATGTTTTGCATCTCTCACTCATGAAACAGATCATTCTTGCGTACAACCGGCTGTATGCTTCGGTTTATGCGACCAAGGGATCCCATCAAATGGATTACGTGACCGAGGGATCTCACTGGTTTGATGTACCAGCCAGCTAAAAGAAGTCACGGCCGGTGTTCTTCCTCACACCAGAATACAAACAGTTACAGAAAAATTACAATTAAAGCACAAAAATGGAAATTGAATCAAACCATAGGCCCCTAGGCCTCACCACCTTGATCACTCAGTAGCTTGATTGCTTCAGATTTAGGGTGATTGGCTGATTTCTCTCTCGAAACCCTAAGAACTAGAGTGGGTACTTCAGGGTTTGATCGCTCTGATTGCGGCTGCTCACGAAGAGTTAGGGCTTTTGTAGAGGAGATATGAGAGGTGTTTTCTGCAGAGCGAGTTTCATGGTAGGAGAGGGTGTATTGAACCTTAATTTCAAAACCCGAAGGCTCTCTTTATATAGGCAATGGGTAACTAACTCTGGCAAATCACAATGCATGAATCAACATGGAAGTATAGGGCAACAGACCTCTACATGGAAGTGTTTTTGTAGCCTCAAAGTTTCGCAAATTGGCTGTTAAGGTCTAAGTTCGGATCAAACGAAGACAGAACATTCCAAAATTCTGGGCAAAACGATCTAGCGGCCGCCCAATTGATGTGGCGGCCGAGAAATACATCTCGTGGGCGAGGAAACGATCTCTCTGGGAGATTTGTACGAACAAGATTCCATGAGGGAAAGAAGGAAGTAGCGGCCAGCACATCAATCTAGCAGCTAATAGATCAATTTGACTAGAAAGCTGTATTTCTATCCAACAAAGTTTTTTGGCTCTGGATTAGGTCTTCTAAGTGAAAGTACTCACAAAGTCCCTCGGGTTTACGAGAGAATAATCAATAATCACTATATCATGGTCATCATCGAGATGGTTCTCAAGGTGGGACTCGAAATACTCATTAGGCCAAATTGGGGTGTCTACACCCCTTTTCTTCTTTATCTTCCGATGATATTCGAAACATGAACTCTTTGCTTTTAAAGAATACTCGTAGGAGAATGGATTTGAGTACTTCGTTGGGAGTTAATTTTAGTGGGGGGAGAAATTTTATTTTGAAGAAATTCGTTCAAATGGAGGAAGAGAACATAGCGAAAAGGAACAATGCCCTCGACTTTTTGGAGGAAGTTAATGATTTCAAGGAAGGTGGTTCTCTTTCTTTGGGATTCTAATTTGTTTGGAGGTTTTTTTGGTTTTGTTTCACTAGGTATGTTCTTTGTCTTCTTGGTGCTGAGTTGTTTATGGTGTTTGGTTGTTGGTATTTTTTTTTTTTTGAACAGCAAAAACAATAGTTTATTAATCTTTGAAGAGTTACAAAGATTAAAAAGATGAGAAGGTCGATTATGGCATCACAATTAGAAGGAAGCATCCCAACAACGTTGACACCCAGCCCACTCGACAATCTTGTGCCCCATCACATAGCATCAATCAATAGAAAAGGTTACAACCAAAAGCAAAAAAAGGTCACAACCAAAAGCCAAAAAAAAACAGACCACATTAGGACAGGGCCTAATGAAATTACATCATCAAGCTTGGCATCTTGTTGGTTTGTTTAGGGTATTTGGCTATTTGTTGTAGTGTTTTTGGTTGGCATCCTGTCTTTTTTGGGATTTGGTTTTCGAGTGGCGTTTTTTGTTGGTGTGCCCGTGATCCGTTTATTCTTTGTAATCCTTTTCAAAGATTAATAAAAACTTTATTATTCTAATATTATAAAGTTTGTTTCCTTCACTGTTAGTTCTCTCTTTTCCTACACGGTTTCAAAATTGTCAATTTTGAGATAAAAATGTTGAATAGGTTTGCGCATTTTTCGTCTTTAGTCAATTTTTTTTTAAAACATTTTAACAAATCTTTTGACTTTTCGAATAGAAGTACGCTATATACATCAAAAAAGTAAAAAAATAAGTAAGAAATTTGATTAAAAAAAATCACTAGAAACGAAAAACACAGATGATGAAACAGTCAAAATTTTTGGAGAGAATATTTTTGCGACGGGAACCAAACAATTGTGGCAAAAGCTCGAACCATTTTTTGTGGCTTTCCCTTTTAGGTCACGCGCAGTTGTCATTTTAGAAATTAGATTAAGGCGATTAGTTAGGCGGGGACAAGTCTTGGCATGCTCGGAATCAGTCCACAAATGTCTACAAACGCGTTCACGCCTTGCTTGGCAGACCTGTGCTAAAAACAGGAGTTTTCACATTGTCATCACTCACACACACACACACACACACACAGAGACACACATATATACAATGAGGATCTAATAAGAGATTCCGCACGGGCTTACCTTGCGGGACTCCCCTTTTCCGATCAAATTGCGACGATCCGAGCTGCTCAATGTGTTCAGAACGTGATTTTAAAGATACTCGCGAGAAATCACCAAAAAAAGATCTGGAAGGGCTTAATCCGAGCAGTTTTTTACTGAACCGTTCAATAAAAAACTGTTCAAATCAAGCCCTTCCTGATCATTTTTTTTTGCTGATTTCTCACGGGTATCCTTAAAATCATGTTCTGATCACTTTGAGCTACTCGGATCGTCGCAATTCGATCAGGTGGGAGTCCCGCACGGTAAGTCCGTGCGGGATCCCTTAGGGGAACCGGAATAAATTGAGAATAGTGCTTACACATACAACGTAGACGTATTTTTGAGAATATTGATGAGGCTTTGTTTGCCTGCTGCTAGGGCTGTAAGTGAGCCGAGCTACTCGCGAGCTCGGCTTGGCTCGTCTCGTTAAAGCTCGGCTCGGCTCGGCTCGTTTACTAAACGAGCCGAGCTCGAGCTCGAGTATTCGGCTCGTTTACTAAACGAGCCGAGTTCTACTCGGCTCGTTCGACAAAAGCTCGGCTCGTTAAGGGAGGCTCGGCTCGATTAAGAGAGGCTCATTTAGTAAATGGCTAAGCTCGGCTCGATAAGGGCTCGGCTCGTTAAGGCTCGAGCCGAGCTCGAGCTCGAGTTTTGGGCTCGTTAAGGAAACGAGCCGAGCTCGAGCTCGCCGAAGCTCGGCTCGGCTCGGCTCGTATACACCCCTACCTGCTGCTATGGAATAAATTGATTTTAATGATTTAAGATGCTCCTGAAGTCTCGTTTTACAAAGGATTTGGTTCGGAAGGGAGGAAGGGTGATGCTGATATGGAAATCTTTGTGTCACTGCTGCATTTGATCCCCCAATCCCCTATAGTACTGTGTCTTTTCTTGGATTTGACGCATATATATTGGTTCTTAGTACCGGTTTTGCGTTCTATCCAGATGTCATTTCGAGTACATATTTATATATTGTGGTTGAATCCTCGTCAACCAAATTGCTTTGTTCGGTCCCCTTTTGGTCAAGAATTTTTTTGAGAATTTTTTTTTTTGTAATGAGTGAAAAGAGAAATATGGATAATAATTGAATATAGAGATAATGATTGAAGAGAGATAGAGAGAGAAATGAAAATAATGATTGAAATTAGAGGTAATGAGTAGAGGGGAAAATAGGGATAATATATGGTTGGAAGTAGGAATAATGAGTGGTGTTTTTGGAAAAAAAAAAATTGAGAAGGGAACCGAACACAGCAAAATGTTTCAGTTTTTGGTCCTCGGGTACGTACATATGATTGTCGAATACGGATGTACCAACCGCCAACCTAATTGGAATGCTTGTTTTCCGATGTGATTTTGTTTTTCTCTTGATCTCTTTAATCTCTGTACTTTGTGTTTCGAAGATTAATTATAAATAAATAAAAAACCTTAATTGGACATCCTTGTAGGATCTCCACATATAATTGTTGTAACAACTTTTTTAAAAATGAGTGGCGTGTATGTGCTTTTTTCGTTTGTTTCATTTTTTTTAATTAATTAGTGGCACTTTGCAATAGCATCATTTTATCCCTTATTAAATATATTCAGTGTCTCCAACATATTCAGTGTCTCCAACAGGGACAAAATGGGTTGAATATATAAGGCCGGCCAGGTTCTTCCCTTTGATCCGGAGGAAGGCCAGACAGAGGTTACCTTACATATTCACATAGATACGTACACAGTGCAAATTCATTAAGAAGATCGATGAAGAACAGTTCAATGGGGTGTGTGAGGTTGATGGTGGAAACCAACAAGCCTTACCTTGGAATGGTCTTAATCCAGTTGATTTACGCAGGAATGGCGTTGTTATCCAAACTGGCAGTTACCAAGGGAATGAACCCTTATGTCTTTGTTGTTTATCGTCAAGCTCTCGCTACTCTTGCCTTATCTCCATTTGCTTTCTTCCTCGAGCGGTAATTTTAATTAATTAAACCATGCAACAATTTCAAATATATATATATATATATATATATATATATATATATATATATATATATTCTCACTTTATGTCTCTTCTTTCTTTCTTTCTCTCTCGATCACACTTACACTTGTTATATATATATATATATACATCCATCCATGGATGAAGCCAACAGGGACAATTACGAGTTACGAACCATACTATGTTGGACGTGGCTCTAAAAATGGTCCCTTCCCATGACTAAAGTGTAATTACTATGTTTGTGTAAGGAGTAAAAAGGTTTCAATAGTAAATAATTTAGTACACCATATTAATTTTCCCCCCTTAATAGATCACGAAACCTACAAACTCATGGGATTGCCGCATAGATGAGTCTAGAGGTTCATAATTAAATGAAAGACTCACACAATACGTCATTGTATTGAGTAATTATTCTGTGATTTTTGAGTACCGCCATAGATGCCCCAAGAACTCACAATACTACACTTTTTCGTGGGATTCATGCACTAAGCAGTAGATTTTACGGAAATGTGTGGTGTTTAAAGGTGTCGGGCACCACGTGACGGTACCCGAAGACCACCAAATAATTTTTCCCTTTTATATGAAGTATATAAATATGGTTCTTTTGTCATCGCCAGACTAATGACATGGGGATGACCTTTTCTTTTTCTTTTCTTTTTTGTAAATTATGGCCATTAGGATAAGTTTTCTTTTTCTTTTTAAGGAAAAAAACAACGGTCCTATGCATTTAAGAACATCTTCAATCCTTACACAAAATTTGAGTCAAAGTTTCATTGGTATGAACTAGTCTAATGGATGAACTCAAATGTAGGCACAAAACTTAAGTAAATTTTACATAAATTGGATAGTGGTGAATAGCAAAATAAGCATTCGATCATAAAATTGAATCTAGCTCTCTTGATTTGATGAATATTTGGAGTAAAACACAATCTTGTATGAGTTTGAGTTAAGGACTAGAGCGAGTTTAGTGCGAATTTACTCGGAATATTTCGGACGTTCTAAGTCCATTAAAAGGGTAAGGGTTTGAGATACTCAAACTCATCAATATGATCTTTGTCAATCATTGGTTCTCATGAAGTGAATCGAACTGCAGCGAACTACCAGCTAAACTGTCTTGCAAATTACTCTTCAAGATCTTCTTGGTTTCTTCCGGGTACGTTTTGTTTTAGGTAATTTTCATATATGCAGGAATAAATGTTAATTTGCCTAATGAATTACTACTATATATTATCTACCCTGCATTTTCAGGTATAAATGTCTAATGCGTAATTAATATTGTTTCCCTGTGAATAATTTTCAGGATTACTGTGAGCTTGAATACCTACTATATTGCCCTAAATTATGTGACAGCAACGTTACTTGTGGCCAGCTCTAACGTCATTCCTGCCCTTACCTTTCTCTTCGCTGTTCTACTCAGGTATAAACAAAAACATGGAGACTCTGCATATATATATATATACTGACAAAAGAATTAGTAACAGATTACCCCCTTAAACTATCACCCTTTTCACTTTACCCCCTTTATTTAAATAACTCTACACCTTGGCCCCTTAATCTATCATTTAGTATCACTTAGCCCGTTGGTTAATTGCTCTTCTGTACTGATTTGAGCGTTACTCTCCGATATGACATGCGCATATGAATTATATGATGAAAATACTACTTTTCACTGAGATACAAGTATAAAATCATTAATTTGGTGGCTCATATTTGAAATTTCTGTAAATGTTAGAACCATCAAAATTAGAGTCGTAATGGGTCCTACAAAGCAAATAATAACAGAGAGAAACCTACTACATGAGTTAGAGGATGTACTTTATAAAAAGAAAAAAGAAGTAAAGGTGAAATTATAAATATATTAAGAATAGTCGATACAAATTGTTATTAAGCGATATCTCATAGAAACAGGGTATTTTGTTCATAAATTACTTACATGTGCATGCTATATCAGAGTCTAATGCTCAAATCTGAATGGAAGATAAAGTGCTAAGTGATACTAAATGATAGATTAACGGGCAAAGGTAGAGTGAAAAAGGGTGATAGGAACCTGTAATTAACCCTTGAAAATATGCACCACTTTTATTCTTGAAACCACAACAAAGTTATTAAGAAGCTTCTTCTTTTTTTTTTTTTTTTCAAAAAAAACCCAATTCATTTAGTTAAGGAAAACAGATACAAATTGCGTGGTCCGATCCATAGGCCAAAACGAACAATGAAAATAAAGTATACGCTCCACAACTTGTACAAATCTATATAGATGATCGTCGAAGGACCACACTCCCGCTGCAGGATCGTCCCAACCTACCATCAACGCACCTTCACTGTCACCACTGAGAACCTGCAAACAACCAGAACCCAGACCATCATGTAAAGCCCAACAAGAAGTGGAGCAGGTAGGTGAGGGCTAGGCCGAGCTCAGCCCAGCCCAAGCCAGCCAAACCCTGGCCTCCACCACTGCCACCCCTACCACAACCAATGCCACCACCAACAAACCCACACCACCATCAACACCACCAGAACCTGCACAATCAGGTCGCGCCGTAAAACCAACCAATGACGAAGAACAATTGCAGCCCAGAAGCCACTGCCAAAACCCCTCTTCGAAGCCAACCCTAAGAAGCCCTAGATCTGTATCTACACCGGGAGCTTGCCAAAGTCCTCTACTTCCATTAGGAAAAGCCAGAAATCATTCAAGAATGATCCGGTGAGAGGCCCCATATCCAAGTCTCTTCCATCCCCAAAGCCACACCATGCCGTTAGGCATTCAGGTGACACTCAAGAGTTGAGACCAACGGTCGATCGATGAGAAGTGGAGAGGACGCAGGAGGAAGCGGAATGACGACAAACGGAGCGGGAAAAGAGCAGAGCGGTAGGAAGATAGGGGGAAAAAAGAGAAAAAGAAGAAGAGAAGAGAAATAGATAAAGGGAAGAGAAAGGAGAAGACGGAAAGAAAGAGGGGGGACGTGGCTAGCGGCAAGCGCTGCCCCCTCAAACGAAAACCCTAGGTGAAGTTTGGCTCTTTTTCTTTTTTAGAGAAAGAGAAGAAAAGAAATAAAGAGAGAATATTTTGTCCATTAAGAAGCTTGATAAGGGTAGAACAAGTAGGGGGAGAGGGGAGGTAAATTCAACCAAGGGTTAGATGAAGGTCCCAGGTTTTGGACTATATTCCCACCTATTCCTTATCACAAACCCTAGATCCTCTCCTCTTCAAAGAAATCCCTTTTATTTCTTCAAGTCCACTTGAAAAATCAAATCAGCTCGAAGATCCCACTCCTCTCTTCTCCACATATAGAGTTTGCGTGGGTGGGTGGGTGGGTGGGGGCGGAGGGAGGCATTGCCGCCTTCTGCCCTTCTCCCCCAGGGCATTTTTTCTCGTCGCCCCATTTCTTCTCTTCTCCTCTCCCTCTCTTTTCGACCTTTTCTTCTTCTTCCTTCTTCCTCTTTTCTTATTTTTGCAAGTTCCTCACCGTCGGCCTCTCCTTTTACCAGTTCCTTCTTCTTGTTGTGACTCCCCTCCCCGATCGCCCACTGCCTTCTACTCTTGGGTGTCCCCAGTAGGCCTAATGGCATGGTGCGGTTTGCTGGTTGTGGAGGCATGGATCGTGGTGCTTCCCATCTGCTACACTCTTTTCGGCCTCTTTTTCTTCTTCCTTCTTCCTCTTTTCTTATTTTTGCAAGTTCCTCACCGTCGGCCTCTCATTTACCAGTTCCTTCTTCTTGTTGTGACTCCCCTCCCCGATCGCCCATTGGCTTCTACTCTTGGGTGTCCTCAGTAGGCCTAACGGCATGGTGGGGTGTGTTCTGGTTGGGCCTAATAGCAAGCGAAGGCATTACGGAAAGCATTTCAGAATGGCCTTTGATTTGGGCAGTAGTTTTGCTCAAGCTTTTGAGGGAGATGAAGGTGCAGTGAAGAGAAGAGGTTGTCAAAAGCTTTGGTCGATTTTGAGGGCTGAACTGGCAGTTTCACAGTGGCCACTATGGAGGTCTGGCAATATGTGAGGATCGCAACGGCGCTGCATATCTAGTGGATCTGGGTTCGACTATGGGGTTTTTATAGTGGCGGTGGGGCTTGCCTAAAGAGGGTTCTCAATTTTATGGTGGTCGGGGCAGCAACAGCATAGGGTTAGGATTTTAATGGGTGTTGGGCTAGGCTTGTCTTGTCTTTCAGGCTAGGCTTGGTGTATCTTTGAGCTGGATGTAATATTTGGATTTTTTTAGACCCGTAGGGGAGAGATGGGCTTCGGCCTTTTTACTTTTTAGGTGGGTTTCGTCCCAAAGGATGTCCTTGATTGGCTTCTTGCCAATACTAGGTTTGGATCTTGGTTTGGGCAGAAGATTGTTGTTTCCTTACTCCTATTGGTCTTGTAACAATTTCAAGATTAATGAAACTTTTGTTGCTGTTAAAAAAAAAAGGTTGGATGAAGAAAAAAATTCGAACAAAACCCAAAGACACCCAAAAGGGGCAAAGCCCAAAAGAGCCAAGCCCATCCAAGAATCCAAACCTAACCCTAAAATAGCAGCCAACACATTCGCCCTAAAAGCCACCGATGCCAGCAGACCCACCACCAAGCATGCACAACAACAAAGCAAACAAACGAAACAACGGCCCCCGCCAAACATGCACAAACATGCACTTGCAGAAACAATTTTATGTGTTTCACTAACATTTTCAATATGTATACATACATACAAGAACATCTGCACAAATCGTTGATCACAAACTCACACAACACCGCCTATATGCATTACCAAACTTCGTCCATGCATTTAGATTCTGACCAAATGTTTTTGGCCGAAAGATAGAAAATGGGTGAACACTAAACGGTATCCTTGTGCAATTAAAACGGTAAATAAGTTTTGTATGTCTTATTAAATCGTTGTTCACGAGCCTTTGTCACTTGTGTGAGAAATAAAAGCCCCGACATGTACCTGTTCTTCCGTTTTCTTTATGAACCAAAAATATATATATATATATATATATGTGTGTGTGTGTGTGTGTGTGTGTGTGCGTGTGTGTGTGTGTGAATTAGTGAATATTTTTATGAGGGAAATTTGATCTCTGATAGCAGATAAATATAACAAGATGGGACGACAAGAAATATACAAGAAAGTAGAACATAATCGAGAAATAAGAAAGTGCAAAATACAGAAAAAGGAAAACAAGATGTGGTGAATTACACCATCGATCCAATCCCTTAATTCAATAAGAATTATCCAAGCAGCCTTGCAAATTATGAACATCTCATTGGTAGAACAAGTATAATTTTCCATCTCCAAGCTTGCAAAGAATTAGAGGTGGCATATGGGCGGGTTTGGGTCAAATTAGATAAGTTGTAAGTGGGTTGGGTCTTTAATGGGTCAATAACCCATTAATTATGAGTCTAGTTACCCATATCCAGCCGACCCATTTATTTAAAAACAAACCTAACCCATCTATTAGCCCAATTACATACTACTACATACAAAAATTTAAAATGACTAAAATATCAATGTACACTAAAATGACCATATTACCCCTATAATTTAAATGACTAAAATATCTATGTACACTAAAATGACCATATTACCCCCTATAAATTTAAATGACTAAAATATCCATGTACACTAAAATTAACATACTATCCCTCTACTACTTAGGGCATGTGCACCAGTTGAGCTAAATGCCAATTTTAGCTATTTTAAAGAGGAAATACCTAAAAATCTGGCTGCACCAGATTTGGTATAAAAGAATCTTTTTTGCCTTTGCCACATTTCCTCGTTATTTTAAGCGAGCCACTATTTATCAATAGTGAATTTAAATATTATATTTCTATTCCAGTTGTTTGTCATTTCTCTTACTCCACTGATTTAAATGCTTCCCCCATTGAATTTAATAGTATTTTATTGGATAGAGAAGAAGATAGAGATTGTTGGTGCAAGCCCAATCAGAAAGTTAACATGTAAAATTGATAAAAGTCCAAATTGAGTAGGTATTTTAACTAATGTTGATGTACATGCTCTTAGATGACCAAATTACCATGTACACTTAGGGTTGATTTGGCTTCATAAGTGAAATAGTAACTTATTTTTAAACTGCGGTGTTTGATTCCTATTTGTCTACTCAATTCCTAACTGAGGAAGAGATTATTACTATGAAATACTACAACTTTCTTCTCTCTCCTCTATAGACTATTATTAGTTTCTAAACAGAGCAGTCCGATCGAAAGCACAGAAACTAACAGTACATGAAGAGAGAGAGAGAGAGAGAGAGAGGCGAGGGAAGGAGAATCTGGAGTGGATGAAGGTTTTTTTTTGGGGTCATATTCATGATTTATTGGGTCATTTTAGTTCACCCAATTAAAACCCATTAATAAATGGGTTGGACCCATTCTAACCCAACCAATAAATAAGTTGGGTTGGGTCCATTTTTTTTGGATGAGTTTAAATTGATTAATGAATTTTGGTTCAATTTGCTATCCTACGAAGAATGCAACTTTGTAGTTGATCAATATATCAGTCAATCCGGTATCATCCTTTGGAACACAGGAGTACATGAGATCCTCCGTCCCATTTGCCTATCCTTGTCTCCTTTTTAAGTGGGGCAGCTAGCTAATGCCACATTATCCCCACCAACCATTATACCTTGTCGGCCTTTAAACATAGGATTCACACCCCCACTAATTCCACCATCTCCATATGATCAATATGGACTATGATATACATTTTCATCCATATATTATTATATTTGCATCTACATTTTTCCTCAAAAATAATAGGGACACCGTAAGTGGGAAAAACAAACTATAATTGAAAATCAAAAGCCAAAAATTAAATAATTTTTTGATAACTAAAATTCGATGCTCATTCAAAAAAAGAAAAAATCAACTTCAGTAAATGTTCCTTAGTTTTATAACAAAAGAAAATCATACAAAGCCATAAAGTTCATTTCATCCTAAATTCTGAATGAAAAGTTAGAAAATTGGATAAAAAACATATCGTCATTCAATTAATCTAATTTTTTTTGCAAAGCTAGTCGATCAAAAAACTATATTATATTCTATGAACAGTTTGGATGTTTTCTGTGAAATTTCAAAGTGGGTTCCACAAGCCGTTTGTTCGCAATCTGTGTAGACAAACTCTATGCGCATAGACGGATTCCACATACAATCACAGAGTCAAAATGTTATACTAGCTTTTCCAAGTATTTGGTATTTTACGCGAGATAAAAAGTTCCACTATATGAGGGAGTGCAATTTTGTTTTTTACTTTGAAAGGTGGGAAAACGCCTATATATCTGAGAGAGAAGAACTGTAATACCCCTAATTTTGGGTACGTTAAATAGACATTTTTATTTAAAGCTTAAGAAGAGTCATGCTCATTATTACATCATAATTTCTCACAAGAGTACTTTTATTACATACGAATGGGTAAAGCTAGGGTTCCTATCTACTACTCCGTCTGCTCCTCCATCCTAGCCAGCTCCTCGGCTCCGAAAACTTCTAAGGTGTAGAGCTCACCCTGTTTATCTTTGAGGTCTAACACATTATACATGCGTTGCCTCTGATATAATATGTCAGGATCACCAAGGGTAACACTGTGAGCTATAAGGGCTCAATAGAATAACCCCAACTTGCTAACGCATAACTTAACAACATAAAATATACAGGTCATGTATGTTTAACAAAAACAGTTAACAATGACACATCTACATTGGCTATTCTAGAAACGTTGGAATCCATGACTTCTGTGTTTCTCCTACGCGACTTATCGTAGACCGTGTCACCTTTTTCTTTTACCAAATCAACATTTACAAAATCTCTTTTTAACACACCCAACCTCGGTTCCGCCGCTCCGGGTTCTCGAGTATCCTCACAATGGTTTCGCCGCTCCGGGTTCCCATTGGCATACAATTGCATTGGCTCCTCTCCGCGGATACCAAGCTACACACCCAACCTCGGTTCCGTCGCTTCGGGTTCCCGAGTATCCTCATAATGGTTCCGCCGCTCCGGGTTTCCACTGGCACACAATTGCATTGGCTCCTCTCCGCGGATACCAAGCTACACACCCAATCTCGATTCCGCCGCTCCGGGTTCCCGAGTATCCTCACAATGGTTCCGTCGCTCCAAGTTCCCATTGGGGCACACACTACTCACATTGGGCTATCACATCAGGCCACAATGTAATTTCAAAAATATTTCATTTCTCGAAACACGACTTTCCATTTACCACACCCTAGGTGCCATGTTTCTACTTTCTTGATTTTCGTGTCTCGTTTCATGCAATGACTCCGTGGTAGGACTTTCTACCTACGAAATCGTAAATCATTTATTGAAATCTTGAAACTAAACTAGCAAAATCATCCAACTCTATATTACTTAACATGCTCAAATCACAAACTTAAAGCATAACGCCACATGTATGGATGCCTTTGGAGTGGAGACCACTTATGTTTTATCACACAATCACAAGTAATGCAAGAAATAAACATGTATACGTTCTCATAATCATTCTAAAGATCAAAATATGAATACTTACAATCAAACATTAAATTTTTATCTTTCGGAACTCGTTCTTTCTTCCTTTTAGGAAAGTTTAGGACAACATATGTTTTTCCAAAAATATAAGGTCGATATGTTTAACATACTCCCCTTCCTTTTCATCTTTTTTAAGAAAAACACCTTTCAAATTTCTCATGCATTCTCAACATATAAGAATCATACATTTATATTTAGAGTTTAACGGATAAGGAAATTTTAACGTATACTTAGAGTAAGTAAGTAGAGATATTCTACAGTTCTTCTTGGCGGTAGGGCGGCTATGGGAAGGTAAGTTATTTTTCGGACGGAGTGACTTCCTATGGTAGCTTCCGGTAGCTTCGAAAGAGAATGGTTTCTCTCGAAACTAAATCTTTACTACACTACCTAACTTTTTGGATCGAGGGGGTGGTCGAGTGGCAGTTTAGTGGCGGTCTTGAATGAGTTTCTTGAAGAACTTGGAAAGAACTCAAGAACACTCAAGACCAAGCTAGAACAAAGTAAGAACACTATATTTCTAGAGAGAGAAGTTGGAGGATGAAGGGGTGGGGTGGGGTGGGGTGGGGTGGGGTGGGGTGGGGTGGGGTGGGGGGTGCTATTTATAGCAAAATTTTGGACTCTCTCCCTCCCCCGTATGGCCGGCCCTCTCTCTCTCCCATTCTCCCATGGATTTGCTCCATTGAGTTGCTATTTCATGCCTTTCAAGCATGCCATGCCTTGTCATGCAATTTTAGGTTCAAAATCTAGGTCATTATGAAGGGTTTTTGGCTTGTTTAGTCCTAGGAAGAGTTTTCTTGTAAGAAAGAATAAAATCATTGGCTAGATTTGTACTTCGGAAGACTAGAAATGGGGTGGAAAGTTGTACTTGGCTTGAGTGTGAGATTGGTCAAAAGAGATGACTTGATTGAGTGACCAAACACATGCACACACTCACACTCTCTCCCTTCTATCTTTCGGCCTCTCTCCCTCTCGGCTTTCTCTCTCTCTCTCCCTCTCTCTCTCCCATTATATATATGTACATAGTACTAGAGAGAGAGGGAGGGAGAGAGAGAGAGAGAGAGCCGAGAAGGAGAGAGGCCGAAAGATAGAATAAGTATAAGTACACTAAAGTACTTATATATATATATATGCATATATATATATATATATATGCTTATGAGTAAGTATAAGTACACCAAAGTACTATATAGTCCTAATAGGTCTATGGAATGATTGTGCCAAGACTTTCAATGACAAAAACATTGTCTCATAGGTAATATTTTCCTGGAAAGTGTATATAAGGTTATATAGGCAGGTTTATAATAGGCTATGAGGTAGATATACCTATATATGTGCTTAGAGTGTCTAGGAAAGTAACTTTGGTGGGCAATTTAGGTATAGGGCTATGATTCTTAGGGTATGTTTGGTTGGATGGAATCAAGGTTGGAATGGAATAGTCATTCCAATGACTTACTTATTCCAATGTTTGGTTCACTATTAAATAATGGAATGATGATTCCAAATGGAATCACTATTCACCTTAGTAAAGGAATTGTCATTCCATCCAAAAAACTAAGGAATTGTTATTCCATTTCTTTGTCACACCAAACATTATTAGTGCCACTCCAACATTCAATATTGCCACACCAATAATTACTATTGCCACTCCAAAATTACTATTGCCACTCCAAAAATTGCTATTGCCACACTATTCCATTGGAGATAAGAATGACTATTCCTAAGCACAACCAAACATGAGAATGGAAATGATTATTCCATTCTCAATTCCTCCAATTCTATTCCATTCTTAATTTTATTCCTATTCACATTCCATTCCATCCAACCAAACGCACCCTTAGGGTTGCATGCATGGCAAGGCTAATTTTTGCTTCTTTTGGAAGCAAAATGATTGCTTCTTTGGCCCATGACGTTGTCTAGTCAAATCAAGACTTCATTGGCAACCTAATTGCTATTGACCAATGGTCAAAAATTTCCCTAACATTTATTAACCAAAAGGTAAAGGAATATTGGTGACATTTATGACTTGTCATGGAAGTAAAATGATCCCTTCCTTGGTATGACTTGTCTTGTCAAGCATATATATACATTGGAAAGTCTATTATCCATTGGATAATATTTTCCCTAACATTTATTGTCCAATGGACAAAGGAATATTGGTGATAATTAAGGTTTGAAATGACTAGTCATGGGAATAAAATGATGGGAAAATTACAATAAGCCCCCTTCAACTATACCTCGGTAACGAGTTGCCCCCTTCATCGTTTAACTTGGACACTTAACCCCCTTCATCTTTTATGCTGTGACACTTAACCCCCTGCCGTTAATGAGCCGTTAACGGAATTGCTGAAATTACCAATTTACCATCTTTGGGCTATTTTTGTTTCGCTTATAACTTTTCGTAGGAAACTCTGTTTCAGCCCATTGTTTTTTCAGAACTCTTGTTTTTTTCTCTATTTTATGGGTCTATAATAATTTTAGTGTGGTTACTTTATGTTTTCTAAGGTTAGAGTTGCATCCTAGATATTCAGTGATCAACAGATTGGATACTGCTAGCTGTTGTCTGTTCAGTGCAGCTACTTGATCGTTCCTCTGCAAATGGTGTAGTGGTTGGAATATAGGTCAACCGGCCACCGGGCCTTCATCCGGGGGTTGCCAAAAAGCAAAAAAAAAAAAAAAAAAAAAACAGAGCACTCTGTTTTTTTGTCTCTTGCTCTCTCTCTCTCTCTCTCTCTCTCTCTCTCTAAGTTCTATTATGGGTCCAAGCCTTTTCATACTTATTTTTATAAATCTTTATATGGAGATTTCATTCTCACATCTATATTTGTTATTTGCCACACTCAATTTCAAATTTACATGCATGATTTGAAAAATCTATTTCAAAAGGAATTGTTTGATCAGCTCTATGTTTTCATGAGGAATGCACTACCATTTCCAGTACTCTGTTTTTGGGTTGGAATGCACTACATTAATCAATGGTGCTCTGATGCTACAATTGCACAACACATTTGGATCCCCATTGGAAGACCCAGTTCTACCTTCCATCACAGAGAGAGAGAGAGAGAGAGAGTTTACCGTTGTATGTATTTATAAGGGCATGACTTGTCATTAATAAGGTCGTGTACTGCTCACATGACCTTCCGTTTAAATTCATAACGGCTCACTAACGGCAGGGGGTTAAGTGTCACGCCATAAAAGATGAAGGGGGTTAAGTGTCTGAGTTAAACGATGAAGGAGGCAACTCGTTACCGAGGTATAGTTGAAGGGGGCTTACTGTAATTTCCCCTAAACTGATTGCTACATAGGGTTCAATTAGGGTTTGGAGGGGTTCATAAGGATCAAAGATGGTCAAAAAAGTCCATCTAGAGTTAGGGAAGTGTAACTAGGAGAGATGGTAGTCCGGTTCCTCCAACTAATCGATTAGAATCCACTCCATTTGCCAATTAGGGTTTCTAGTCAAGAAATATACTTTTTTAAGAACTAAAATCTAATTATGACGGATTATTAAAAATTAAAAATGAATCTTAAAAGCAATCCAAGTAATTAAAAATAAAATTCAAATATTTAACGAAATTTTTATTTACTAAAAATTATAGTCGTTTCAAGAACCCCATGGGATAGGGTAGTTTTCCACAAGTTGGACAAACCACAAGAGAGGGCTTTCTTTGCACATGCATGTATAGCCCTATTACAATCACGTTTGATGAAAACACAATCACATGACTAAAACGAATCCTTAAGCGTTAAGCAATCCCGAACTAAAACTGCAATATCAAAGGGTGGATCACGTAGCATAGTGCACCTCTTGAGAATTGACTCCGCGTCCGACTCAATAATCACATTCGCAAGATTCAAAGCAATACCCAAACACATACTATCTCGAAGTGCCAGAGCTTCTGCAAGTCGAGGAGATTTAAAGCCTTCATATGACTTAACAAAGATACCAACGATTGAACCAACAGAGTCACGTGCAATTACTCCAGTTCCGACAGTGTTTGTTGCCTTTGACCCCGCCGCGTCAACATTAATCTTTACCACACCTTGCTCTAGTCGCCTCCAAACTGAAATGACAGGGTTCAAAATATGCTTCCGAGCTGGGCAAGGAGTTTTATTAGCCATTAGAAACTCAAAACAATCTGCTTGAGCCTTCCCACTAACCATCTCTGTCGGCCAATTTTTTCCATCCAAAATAGAATCATTTCGGGATCTCCAAATCCATCGGCAATATGTGAGACCCAAGCCCAAGGATGAAGAGGGGAGGTGAGCAAGGTTAATATGATTGTGAATTCATTGCCACCAATCAGACATATGCCTACTCGTAGGTCGTTTTTCACACCAAAAATAAATATTAAAACTGAGCAAAAATCTCAATTCAAATAGAATAGTGGTTTAAGTCCAGGTATCATACCACGGAGATCAAGAGGCTAAGTTGTTGTATTTCTAAAATTAATTCCTAATTCAATTCAAGGAAGAGTGATTGGATTTTGATTAACTAAAATTATCTAAGTAATTTAAAGCAAAAGAGATGTTGAATTCAAATATGGAAAAAGGTCTTAGGGTTTCGAATCCACCCTAACTTCGTAACCAAGCGACTATGTTAATTTAAGAAACCGACTACCAAAACGACATTGATTCACTAAAAGCTACAAGCCCTAGTGATATCGCCAAGAAGATTGCATGTGATTGAAAACCGGACATAATCTATCTTCGGTTGGCACGAATCGTCTTCGATTCTATAATTAATTAATCTAGGCACGATTCGTCTTTCCTAAGCCTAGATTATTCTAATTCTCAATTTCATGCACAAAGAATATCGTTGTATAACTATGTATTTGCAATCACAGAAAACAAACACATATAACTAGATTGGAAAAATAAGTGTGAATCATAAAAACAAGTCTTCGAGTTATACAACCATCGTTTCAATAATCGAATCCCAAAATTAACATAAAAACATAATTACTTGGTTAGGGTTTCATCTAAGCCCTAAGAAAAAGGATTAGTTGCTCATGGGGAGAAGAGAATTGGAAGGCGCGGGGTTAATCTCCATGTTGAGCAGCATCTTTCGTTTCGTCCACCAAAGCCGGTGCTTTCTTTTTCGTTTTTCTTTTTCTCGGCCAGAAGCTGCCTCGAAGTCAGTGCTTCCACTGACTTATATAGTAATAGGGTTTCAATGCAATAATCACATAAAGTTGCCCTTGGACTTCACATTATTAGAAATTAGCAATTCAACTTTGAAAGCTCTTTGCACTTTTAACCCCAAACTTCCTTTAACTTCTGTTTTTATCCCAATTTCTTGGACAATGAGCTCGAGCAACCTATAAACACAAAAAGGACAAAATAATTATAAAGTAACAAAAATAAATGACTAATAAATGTAGTTTGGAGGGCCAAAATAAGTATATTTTGGCACTTATCACCTACAATCTTGAAGCTGCTCCGGTCTTAGACGAAAAGGCGAATGAATACATGCTTTTAAGGCAGAATTGCATCAAAACAAAAAATGGCACACAGATTCCTCAGCTTTACCACATAACAAGCAAATTGGGTCAAAGCGAATATTTCTTATTTTTAAAGCTGAGTTGGTTGCTAATGCATACACTTCCAAGCAAAATGTTTGATTTTTGGATGTATAGGCAAGCCCCACAATTTCTTCCAGATTTGTGTCATAGCATTTGCAGAACTTGATTAAGCTCCCTGACATTCTGGTTGGTTAAATGAACTTTCTTTTTTCAAACAATAAGCAGATTGAACGGTGAAAATCCCATTTGGGGAGAAGTTCCAGACCCTACAATTTGAGTGTTGTTAATGGGTAACGAGAGAATCATATCCAAATCCTCCTTAGTGAAACAATCTTTAATCAGTTGCACCTTCCAAGTCTTTGAAGCATCATCAATAATCTCTGAAACACGGGATATGGTGTGTTCCTCACCGTAGTTGGGCTAATTTTGAACAGAGGTGTCTTGGGTAACCAGGGTCCTCCCAAATTCGGATGTCTTCCCCTAAAACGACCTGCCACCTTCGACCTTTGTTGATTAACTCTCTTGCCCAAGAGATACTTTCCCATGCCCATGATGCCTGGTTGTTCACTTTTCCATTAAAAAAGGACGTATTGGGAAAGTATTTACCTTTAAAGATACGCTTGATCAATAGGGATGGTTCACCTGAAATTAATTTTTGTCCTTGTTTCGCAATCAAGGTCCTATTAAACACTTCCAAATCGCGAAATCCCAGTCCACCTTTTCCTTTGCAATGGCTCAGTTTGTTCCATTTAACCTAGTGAATTTTGCACTTCCCTTCCTTAGATCCCCACCAAAACTTGGCTATCTAGGCGGAGATTTGGTTATTGAGTGATTTGGACAATCTGAATCAAGACATAGCATAACTCGGTCGCATCATATGGACTGATTTGATTAAGACTTCCCTTCTTGCTGAATTTGCCCGAGAATCTGTTTAATATAATAGAACACATCACACTTGGAATGTCCGAGGAAGACAGAGAGGCCTAAGTACTTAGTCTTTTTGGCTTCCATGGAAATCCCAACGCGCCTGGCCAAATCACGACGATCTTCAGGCAAGGAACGTATTAGGGCTAAAAAAGAATGACGACTTATCCTTGTTAATCTTTTGGCCAGAAGCAGTTTCATATATCTCTAAGATATCATAAAGGGCAGCACAATTTCGCTCCGTGGCTTGATAATACACATCAGAGTCATCCGCAAATAATAAATGAGAAACAACCGGACAATGTCTGTTAATATGGAAGCCGTAAAGAAGCTTTTTATGCACATAATCATTGCGAAGAGCTTAAAACCTTCACCACACAGCACGAACAAATAGGGCGAAAGAGGGCAGCCTTGACAAATGCTTCTGCTTGGATGAAAGGACTCTCCAGCTTCCCCATTTACGGTTATAAAAAACAAGACCGTCCTAACGCATTCCATTACCCAACCAATCCAAAAGGCGTTGAAACCAAGCTGCCTCATCAGCAGCTCGACATAATGCCAGTCCACACGATCATATGCTTTAGCCATGTCCAATTTAAATACAACTACCCCTTTTGTACCAGATTGTTTCTGCTGAATGTAATGTGTGAGTTTATGCGCGATAAATACATTATCCGTTATCTGATGCCCACTATGAAAGCATTTTGATTCTCCGAGATAATAGAAGGTAAAAATTGGCAAAGACGGTTAGCCAAGACTTTCGCGATAACCTTGTAAATTGTGGTATACATAAACTAATAGGTCCAAACTGAGTTACCTTAGTGGGGGTTGGAACTTTTGATATTAAGACGATTTGAGTGCGATTCACACCTCCGAGCATCCTCCCATTGTGAAAGCTTAGTGGGGGTTAGAACTTTTGGAATTTAGACAATTTGAGTGCGATTCACACCTCCAAGCATCCTTCCATTATGAAAGAAACTCCGGATAGCCCGGCACATGTCCAAGCCCACAATATCCCAATACTTGTGAAAAATCCTCGAGTCATCGCATCGTATCGTGGCGCTTTATTGGGATGCATATGAAAAAGAGCTGCTTTAATCTCACCTGTGGAAAATGCCCTGGTAAGAGAATGGTTCATAGATGCTATGACCCGATTTGGGATGAGTTGGAGAACCCCATTATCTTGTTGAACGCCCTCACACCTATACAACCCTGTAAGGAAATTATGAAATTCTGCCATAACTGCCCTTTGCTCTGAAATCCAGACCCCTTGCGACAATCCCCAAAATATGGTTTCGTCTGCATCTTTCAATCGTAGTCGCATGAAAGTAGGCGGTATTAATTCCGGTCTCCAAACTGTAACCACTTCTAATGCGACTTTTGCCTTCAGTACATATCTTCTCTTTCCCGTGCTTTGGCCAAATTATCCTCCAAATTCGCAATCTCCTTCAAGTGAAATTCACGCCCAACTGATTCCAATTTGATAATGTCCTTCTTAATCCCACCTTAAAAATGGGTGAATATTACCCTGCTCTCTATTGGTTACTTTTAATTCGTAGAACCCATTGTGCTTTTGACTGTGGTTAAGATTTGTAAAAGAGGCGTAGACATTTGAGAAATGTTCCAAAGTACTTAATTACCCGTTTAACTTAAAAATAGTTACCCACTTACCTCATTGAGCAAAAATAGAGAGAATAAAAAAGTTACCCACTCGCCTTTTACACAATAATCACAGCTTAATCGTCCCTTATGCTGTGTAAAACTAACAAACTAAAAGATAAATTATATAACAAAATTTGTATATCGACAACCACAAGATAAGCAATACAATCATGGATAATTAAATCAAGCTACAATTAAAAAGCTTAAAAAAAGGGGGAAAAAAAAAAAGATAACCACGTACTACAAACAATTTTTTGTTTTGTTCGTACGTAAAATTAATGCACATAAAAGTAAAATCTGAAATCTGATTGACGGTGTTGAACTAGAACAAATGTAAACTTAGAATTGAACAAGGTTGTCTCATGCATAAATTAAATTAATGAATAGCCCCGGTTGGTCGGTGTCAAGTTCAGCTTAATTGTGAAGTTGAATTAATTTGCAGGGTCGAAAGGGTAAAAATGAGCGAAAGGCACGGACGGGCAAAGGTGATTGGTTCCGCGGTGGCGCTTGGTGGGGCTATAGTGTACATGTATGTTAAGGGACCTCCTATGTTTTCAGCTACCCATACCCAAATTTCAAACCCGAATGCAAAGAGTGATTCCATTAAAGGTTGTCTCATAATGCTCGGGTCAAACATATCATTTGCCTTGTACCTTGTTGCGCAGGTTTCTCTCTCTCTCTCTCTCTCTCTCTCTCTCTCTCTCTCTCTCTCTCTCTCTCTCTCTCTCTCTCTCTCTCTCTATATATATATATATATATATATGCATTGGAGTATTATTTTGTGTGCAGTACTGTGATGGACCAAGTTTTAAACAGCAGCCGATATGTCGCGTATTGCCAAGTATTGCTGTGTGTGCTTCACATTTTTATAAATATAAATAAATATATAGTTCTTACCTATATATTAAATTAAATTCTATGATACAAAATATATATCCTACAATCGGTATCATCTCTGTCCAAAAACGCTATATAGGTATTCCACCGTGTATCTTTTGCATAAAAATTTTACATTCCGATTACATGTCCTCATATATATGTGCAAAACTCACATCAAAATTTTCCTAAGGAGCGAATGGATCGAAGAAGCACATAGTGATAGATAGAGTTTGGTAGGGGGTATTAATTCCAATTAGATACATATGTTACGAATTTTTTTTTCAAAAGTGAGAAGATTGTATTGATAAACGCTCAATAGCACTTACAAAACAGAGATCATTACAAAACTTAGATAAAGCCAAATTAATTGTCTAACAAATACAAAACGAATAAATCACAAGGCAATCGATGTCTTTCATCCTAACCCAGGCCTGACGCAACAGCGACACTTTGAAACTAGCTAACATCTAATTAGGAGTCTCAAACGAGAAAAAGTACAAAGTTAAGGACAAAAGACACCAAATACCCAGACGATCAGATACACTCCAACCAAGTATGAATGCATCAATGAACTTCCAAGAACTATAGATCTACCAAGCCGCCACGAGTTACCCGACGAAAGACATCGTGTAGAGATAGAATGCTAGAGCACATGCAGATATCGTTATGAAGTAACCTCGACTTAGAGAACTCGATCTGTAGACAAAATTTGTCCAAAGACGAAACTAACAACTATTGTAAAACTAGAGACAAAACTCTCACACATCAGCCGACAAGTCATTGATCTGGAGAGATGGAAAAAAAATAAAGGAAAAATAAAGGGAGTTGGAATAGTACCATGGCCTTCCCCTTCCGTCGCCGCACACGGATATGGAACCCATGGGGTGAGGGGAAGGGAGAAGAGGAGTTGCATGTGGTGGCTAGGGTTGAGAGAGAGGAGGAGAGAGATAAGGTCGGCTAAGGTTACATATCTTTAATGTTCTTTTATTATTAGGTTAGATACAATAGATTTTTATCTTATAATTAGGTATAACTAATTTTTAATTGTATATTAGGTTTTGCTAATGTATATATCTTACGATACACAACATATATCCCGACACGATTTCGAAAATGATACGCAATGCGTATCCCGATTTGAAAAGATTCCTTTCGCTACCATGTACTCCTCCCTCACCCAAGCAACCATTTAGACAAGTACTCACATAACTATCATTACCTTTAATATTTCCTTACTGTAATGATTCTCGCAATTCAACTTTTTATAATGTACTTGTTGTACTTTTTTTTTTTGATCATGTTGTACTTGTTGTACCTCGTTCATCCTTGCTAAAATGTTAGTTCATGATGGCAAATCTTTTCTTTTCTTTTTTTTGGGACAAAAAGTAGTTCCGTGGATAAGATTTGAAATTTTATTACGTGTACCTAAATTAAAAATTTAAGCTCATGTGCGGGAAAATATCAAAAAAAATTACATGAAAATGGTTTATTTTTATACGAAAATCTCACACCAAAACAATTCGGGACGGTGAGTGCTTTTCAGTTTTTCTTGCCACCATTAAGGATTTGTTGACCAAAGAAGTATTCTATGACAATGGCACAGAATAATTTGTTTTTTTTTTTTGTTAATTATTTATCGACCAGTTTCGTTTAGCGTGGGTTGTGGGTGCCATTCCAACAGCCAATCTCATTAATTGGGATGTGGTCCTCCCACTTTTGATGGGTTTTGTTTTTTTTTTTAATCCTGACCGTTTATCGCTAACCAATACTATTTCTCTGGGCCGTTGGACGTTCCTCGATCTAGAGGACCTTTTGTATAATATATATATAATAGATGGAGCATTTACAATTGCACTTTACTAGTGGGGTGTAATTATCTATCTATCTATCTATTGTGTCAATCAAGAATAAGATCGAATTCAGCAGATAACGATACGGGATACAACAAAAAGACACTGAACAGGAGAGCAGGTAGATTATGGAGAGAGTTGATCTGTGAGCATGGGACTGAAAACTGATCAGTTCAATTCAGTTATGGAATTTGAATATAACGTGGGATCAGGGGGGGTTGATCAGGAATCACGTTGCCAAATTTTCACCAACAGTAAAGGAAAAAATCAAAAAATTGTGAGCAGTGAAACAATACAACTGCAAAAAGGCAACTATTAAATGAAAACTATACACAATCTCGAAAAAAGAGGACAAGCTTTAATTTGTTCTCCCATCCTATAATGGAATATAGATGATTTTTTGTTCGATTGTGATTTTGGCACTCCAAAAATTGGTGAAGGGGCTCCTCCAAAAATGAACTGTGCGGATACACAAAACGACGTCGTTTTAGAGCTCCTCCGTCAATTTTTGGAGTGTTAAAATCAATTTCCATTTTTGTTTCCCAACTCTTTTATTTATCTCTCTCTCTCTCTCTCTCTCTCTCTCCTAATTTTTGGTAGGATCCTATTGTCAAGGAATATCCGGCACTATTAAGGCTCACAAATCTACAGTGCTTCTTTACCTGTATACAATCATCGATCTGGGCTGTGGCAATGGAGAGAAGGCCATCATCATGGAACCTTGGTTGGGGTCTCAACCTTATTACTGTTGCATATTGTGTAAGTATCTAAGTTACGGTGTCCAGTACAAGCAGACTTATAATTAAAACCCATTACTTCACAATGTCGGATCGACACAAGTCATATCAAAAAAGTATACTTCACATTTAGAAGAGGTGTGAATCGTAGTAGATAGAATTACTCGTGTAGGGCTCACGGCTTAGTGAGTGTCTAAATTAGATTTTCCATATAAATTGCCAGCATCCATATCACCACTGTTGCATTTTGAGTCTTTGGGAGCCTACTTATATAACTAATTAAACTCGTTCCATGGTTAACTAATTAAACAAATTTGGAGTTTTTATTGTTGTTTTTATTGTGATTTTAGTGAATGGTTAAATGAAGTTAATGGTTTTCTTGTTTCAAATACTACTTACATGGTAATATTCTTAATTACCAAATTAAAATATTGATAACTTGAAGTTATTTTTTAAGCGCAATACCCAGAAAATTAAATTATTTAAATACTAACTTAAATAAATGAATAAACATTATTCAATATCTTTTAATACAATAATAAAGAACCAAGGGCAATTTGGTAAAAAATCAACCCGTGATTCATTTTCATCATTTATCTACCAAACACTAATACTGTTCCAAAATACTTTTGCATGTATATCTCAATCATTTCTACCATACTTAAAACACATTCTGACCATAATTCAAAAAGTAAAAAAGTCAAACCTGAAAAATAAAAAATCAAAAAGTAGGCTCTCAAATAGTCCCGGAGAGAATTTGTACAAAATTGCTCCTATATATTTGTTTTTATATTTTATCTAATTAAGAGTTTGATAAAAATGGCAGGGTGTAGTTGTCACTGCCGTAACTTACTGGCTGAGAATTTGGGTTGTGGAGAAAAAAGGGCCAGTTTTCGTAGCTGCATTTACTCCAATGGCACTCCTCTTTACAGCCATCTTCTCAGCAATTATGTGGAAGGAGACTTTCCACTGGGGAAGGTAAATTTTACACTTTTTTTGTGAGATTTCAATGCATCAAAATCAAAATTTGATTCTGCACGATTAAGTTAGGGCTACAAAACGAGCCGAACCGAGTCGAGTTTCGCATTGCTCAAGCTTGGCTTTGTGAAAATTTGGTCAGCTTGAGCTCAAGGCGATCTGAAAAATGTTCGACTCGAGCTCGGCTCAAAGTCTATGACTTGGTTTTTGCTGGGTCCGACATGGCTCGGTTAGGAGTAGATCTTGAGGCTGGAGTTTGTGAGGGTATGGGCTCTCTACTTATTACTTATATATACCTTTCATTGAGTTGTCTTGAGTTTTCGACGAGGGACTAAAGATTTGAGGTTTCCTTCGGACATTGGCTCTTGTGACACATGGAAGAGGCAAGAGGTGGTGGGCAAAGTGCTTCCTCTGCTAACCTTCTGTGGGCACACATTTTGGTGAAACTTGGCAAATTTTTGGAGCCCTGATCTTTGTATTATTAAAACAAAAATCATAAATATAAAACAGCATTTGATCCGAAGGACTGGACTTTAGCTCCTACGTCTTCTTTCATTCTCTTGATTCTGGACTAAGCGTTTAGCAAGAGTAGGATGAATCTGTATGGAATGGGAAATCCTGCAGTGCAGCTTCCACACTGCAGGGGCTGTAGAGTGGCCGATTCCACGGTCCATTTTGATGTCGATAACTCGGATTTAATCCGAGTTTTTATTAATCCGAGTCGTCTATTGTTTGGATAAAAATCAGAGCCGTTCATAGAAATGGACAGTCAAATCGGCCGCACAAGAATGCACTGTAGGATCCCCTAATCCAAAACTATAAATTAATATTTCAAAACAACATGGGTACTAAAACGAACCTTGCTATTGGTACCAACAAGGTGAAAACCGATGGGGTACGGACAAGCACGCGCAGCCCACTTCTAATCCTACACGAATGATCCCAGACATTCAATAATTTAAAAACAAATTATTGAGTGGGCATATGACAAATCAGTTCAATCTGATATGCTTATGTACTCAATCTAATCTTCCATTTTTTCATTTAGATTTTAGATCCAAAAATCGGAATGAAAAATGGAAATTGGATTGAGCACTTGCATATATCAGATTGAGCTAATTCCTTATGGGAGCCCACTCTTTTTTTTTTTTTTTAAATTATTGTACGGCTCGGATCATTTGCGCGGGACACGGAGTGGGCCCCGCATGCCTATCGGTACCCCATCAATTTCCACCTCGTTGGTCCCTTTAGCTTTATCGATTCATAAAACGCACCCAAGTGACATAAGCTTGGTTTCCTCTTGACCCATGAACTCATCTCGACTAATTTTGAGGAACCAATTCCACTATTCACTACAGAGGGTTCAGCAAAAGTTGAAGCAAAACTTTATATGAATTGGCCCTATGGAAACTAGAGGAGTGCTAGGGACAAAGAAAATTGACAAAGAAAATACCCTTAAAGTATACATGAATGGCTCAGATTCACAATGCAGTGCATCTGAATCGTTCATGTACACTTTAAGGGTATTTTTTTTGCCTATTTTCTTTGTACTTAGCATTTCTCTAGAAACTAATAGCGCCTAAGAGATTTCAAATCTGATACATTAGGAGGAAGTGCTCGAACTCCTATATCTCATGTCTTTGATCATTGAGCCAAAACGTTAGCGAGTACCAAGTTTATTGCACAATTGGTTGAAACACATGAAGCATTGAGCCTGTGGACCCATACTTAATATTACTAAAAGTCATCCTGTAAAACGGGATAAGCAGTCGGGATAAAGATCCAAATACCTTCTTTACCATTAGAACGACATTTTAGAGTTCAAAAAAAGAGCTAATAATTGTCGTGATTGTACAAATTTTTTGGAACTCCAAAAGATACTTTCGTTTATTCTGAGGAGCTTTTAATTTGAAATGTGAATCATCTGATCTGACAGTCACACAGAGTAATTTCTGTGTGTCCCGTGGTCTCAAGAAAATGACATGCTTGTGTTCTTTTATATTCCATTTTTGACAGTGCCGGTGGAGCTGTACTGTTAGTGGGCGGTCTTTACGCCGTCTTGTGGGGAAAGCACGTAGAAGGAAAATCAGAACTAAAATCAGAATCAGAAGATACCGAAGACGAAAGCAAATCCAAAGAAGAAACTGCCTAGCACTGCGTATACATGCATCGAAACATCAATCCAAAATTAAAACAAGGAAAGTGTTGATCGTTTGCTTTTATTTGGACATATATAACCATGTATTTGTGTTTGTGGACGCGCCAAACTTCTACATTGTTACGGACAAAATTAGTTTTTGCCGTATTTGTTACTCCGCGGCAGAACTCATCTATTGTCATTAATAAATCTCAATGATTACAGTATATTTCAACTTAATTACCTCAAGTATATAAATCAAAGTAAAATATCATAGAAATTATCTCAAATGAATGGGTTTACACATAGAGGACTTAGGTGCGGATATCTCGTTATTATCATCTCCAATCCTTGACTTTAAATTGGAGGTGCCAAATGTTTTTTTAAAGGCTTATGTGGCACTTTTGGCATTTCTAATTTGACATCGAAATCTCCTCTCCAACTCTTATGCCAAATTCTATTTATTTAATACAGTATCAAGATATCCTTCTCCAACCCTTATGTCAATTTATATTGTTTATTCAAGTCTACATTTATAGGAGGAGAAAAAAGAGCTCAAACTTTTAAAAGAAAAAAGAAAATTCAAGCGGTCACAATTTCAAAATCGTAACATTCAATTTTGAAATTTGGCATGGGAGGAGTTGGCTGCCAAAGTTGGCAGGTTTGGGCTTCCCTTCAAAGCCACGTAGGGTTTGGCATTGGCATGGTAGAAAACACCTGGGTTGCATTGTGAATTGGTGTCAAATATTACCGTTACAAGCTTCACATCAGATTTGGCATCTCCCGTTGAAGATGAGCTTCAAGCCATTTGATGATTGTAAAACTTGAGCCGCCAATGCAGCAAAGCTACTCATATGGCATATCTCCTTCAGAATATATAATAGCCCAATTATATTGTTTGACTCGAATTACCATGCACTAAATTAGAACCCAAAGCTCCACCAACAATTATATAGATATACAAAATAGGAGCTAGCAATACAAGAAACTCTTGATCACCAGCCATAGATGAGGATAAGAGAGAACACAATAATACAGATAAAACTAGGCACATAATTGACCACTCACTAATGTGGCTGGAAAAAAAAACCCGTGTAATAGGACACATGCCAACAAGTTGCATATTTATGTATAGGCGTGGGAGAGAAGTGAGTCAAACAGAGATTTGCGCAGGAAACATGCAACGACCCAAATTTTCGGCCAATTTTTTTTGAATAAATTAAACATTTTATTTGAATTCCTTTACTTAATTGCCAAATCAAAGTGATCGTTTCTATTAAAATCTAACCCTAGCTATCAAAACCCGAACAAAGATTCACCTCTACCTCTTTAACCCAAATCCTGTACTTCAAGATTTTTCTTATTCTCCAAGTCTACAAAAATCTAGGATTTCTTTGTACAATCTAGATCCCTTAAATCTAGATCCCTTAAATCTAGGGAGATTAAGAAAGAGATTTGCCATGTAATCTAAGAGAAAATCTAACCAATCTAGAAAACCTTACAACTTGTACCAAGATTCATCTCCCCTCTTTAAAACCCTAGATTTTTATTGTACCAATTGGATTCCCTAATTTAAAACCTAAGACTAAGAAAGAATAAACCTAAATACTAAAATCCAATCCTAGATTCTCTTGTGCCAATTTATCCTTTCATTTGAGGACCTATACTAATTTGTAAGTGTGCCGAACTTTGTGGAAGGGGAGAGATGAGTATACTTTGGATTCTCTCCTTAGAGTCTTGTACCAAATTAGATATGCTTACATAAACCTATATTTAAGTTATAAAACCTAGGATTATATAGGAAGGAGTTAGATTTTCTTAGAGGTTTATTTATACAATCAAAATCCCTGAAAAATCTTATAGTTACATATTCTCTAAGCCATAGATTTCCATGGATTTTCCTTGTACTTCCTTGATCTCCTTACATCATCCTAATAAGAATAGGAATGTGATTATTAGGAATCAAATTTCTCAGAATTTTATTGAGTGGGAATAAAAATATGATTACTAGGAATGAAATTCCTAGGATTACAATACCTGAAGTAATTTCATGTCAGTGTTTGGATTAATTCAGTAATCATTTGCATGAATCATTTATTTTGGAAATTTATCAAAGTCAATACTTCCTTTTTAAATTGAGTGAGCCAGGAATCTTATATTCCCATGGGATAAGGGAGGGACCAAATTCCTACTTAATATGGTAATGTGAGTTATTCAAAAACTTGAAGCAAATAATTAGGATTCATGAGTTATTCAAAAAATGAGAAGGATAATGCATATGATCCATATGAGTCATACCAAAAATAGGAGAATAATAACTCAACAGATTGAAATTTTAAAAATAAAAAAGACATAGGGTAATTAGAATGACAAAAGAAATTTAAATCTGTAAATTTGTTTGTTGCCTTGATTTGTATCCTTAGAGATTAGAACCTTGGGTAGCTTGGAAAAAGAGAAGCCTGCGATATTCATAGACACAAATTGGAAAAAAACAAGAAAAGAAACGAAATCTAGGATTGTAGGATAAGAAGATATAAAGAAAGTTTACGGTAGCTTACCTGATCTCGGAGAGATAGGAGCTAGGAAGCAATGGGTGCGAGCTCCACCATGATTCTCACTCACAAACATGGGAAGAGTCAAGTCAACACCAACCTACATATTAAGCATTAAAACCTCAATTGGACCCTCCATACGGACAGGTCTACATATGTGTGTGTATGTGTCCGTTCTGGCATTTCAATTTTTGAACAGAGAGAGGAGGAGGAGCAGATTGCAGGAGAGAGAGAGAGGGATCTAGTGTTGGATCTAGGGTGTGCAAAGGAAGCTTCTTCCTCCTATTCTTCTAAGATCCAACAGTCAGGAAATAGCATATTAGATCTAACAGTTCAAAATATAGATTTTCAAAAACACTAAGCTCCATTGTTATATAGATTAATAGTAACACCGACGGCATGAGCAATTACCAGTTAATCATCACATTCAATGGTTAAAGAAACTGTGCCATGAAGCTCAATCTTAAAACATGAAGCTCATATTAAATGGCTTGAGAAACAACATGGTTCTCACTAAAACAGTAACAAATTGGTAAACAACAATGAACTGAGTGGGCTCTCCTGCTCTGTCTCCCTCAGTGAAGGCAACCCAATTGCACTTACTAAGGAGTCAATAAGAACAATTGCGCTTTTAAAGCATCTAGTAGTGAAGCTTATTACCAGCAGTGATACTTAGGGATTAGCTTAGGAACTATGAACTGTACTTGTTCATGTAGACTTCCGATGTGGGACGGGGTGTTACACGACCATGTGGGCCTTGGAGTTTGGTTTGATTTGGTTGTTGGTTTGATTTGTACTGGTAATTATAGTGCTCAACCCCTCTCGAGGGCGCGAGGCTATAAAGTTGGGGAGATTGTAACACCCCGTCCCACATCGGAAGTCTACATGGATGATCTCGGGCATATAACAAATCTTATGGGCTACTACTAGTACCTTGTGCTTAAGCTTTTGGGTCATGTGGTGTGGCTTGTGGATCAAAGTCAAGGTATTGGGCCAGTGGTCTGCTTGGGGCGTTAAGACATGACTGATTTTGAATCCAAAAGATAACCAACACTCTAGATTTATCCCCTTCGTAATTCTCCACCCTTCATTCTACAAATGACATTTTCTGTAAATACTTAACTTTTATTGACCTTTTTCAATCTCACATTCCCAATAATTTGGGATTCCCCGTCTAATTTGGAATTGAATTCTGATTTCCAAATCCTCCCTCTTTCTCTCTCTCCCTTCCTCTCTCCCTCTCTCTCTCTACGAATACGGCCTCCCCCAATCACGCAACTTCGTCATCGCCTCCGCCTCCTCCCCTCACGCAGCTTAGCCACTGCATCCGTCTCTCGAGTCCGGCTCCTCTCCAATCAATAGGAAATTTGAAGGATCCTCTAATTCCAATTCAATGGTCAGGATTAAATTAGTATCTCTAGCCGCAAAGCTTATATGGTATTCTACGGGCACCTAATTACTCCCCAAATATTTCCCAATTATCACATTCCGGGCACCAATTTGCCAAATTCCAAACATTAGTAAAATTTTATATCGTAACTTTAATAACAGGGGCAAGTTCAAAGAACTATCAGATTCACAGAGTTAATCAAAGAACTCCTTTTGCATTTCTTCTAAAATTATTTTTTCTGTAAAAATTATCTTACTTTCAATTACTTACTCCTAAGATATCTTTCTAATTTCCTTAACTGAATCTTAATTTCAACTTTCTTACATATAAGAATAATTTCATCATTGAGCACACGACACAGTGCGAAGCACACGTGAAAATTCACTAGTATTAGTAAAAAAATATCATGAGCTACATAATAAGATAATATCATGGGGAAAAATCATGTTGAAAGGAAAAAAAATTACTCATATAATATTAGTAAAATATTCTCATGAGCTATATGATATCGGTCAAAAAAATCCTCATGGGCTATATAAAAAAAGTTTTTTAGAGGCAGGTTTAATGTGGAGAGAAGATGCCGTTCAAAAATATTAATGAATTTTTTGTAACAACTTCGAAGATTAATGATTTTTTTTCGGCTGCTTATTTAATTGAGAAATATTTGGAGAGTAATTGGGTGCCCGTAGTATACCATATAACCTTTGGGGCTTGAGTTACTAGGATAATCTTGACCATTGAATTGAAATTGAAGGCTCCTCCAATTCTCTATGGATTGGAGAGGAGCCGAACTCCCCTCTCTTGCTCAACAAACCAGAGACAGGCGGTGCCACCGCCGGTCTCCCCACACTGGGCTAACCGCCAATCTCCGCCTACATGCGCTTCCTCCAAACAACGAACCAACAACAATCACTCCTTTCTCCCGCCCTAATCACTATCTTTTTAAGTAAGCTCTCAATTCCAAAAGTCGTATTTTCATAGTTTCACCATATTTTAATATTTCGGTTAGGGATTTGTGACGATGAAGATGGAATCGAGAAGATGGCTAATTTGTGGTATATGGTTCATGTTATATCTTTTGAGCACTTTGGGTGCTTTTATTTCTTTCCAATCGAGTGAGTTTTGTAGCCCTTGGCCTTGAGGCGATTTTACGGATCAAAAAAAAATTTGAGTGAGTTCTGTATGATAAAAAAAAAATTAGTGAGGTCTATTTGTGTAATTAGGGAAAAAATGTTTGGAGCAGTGCGATGCCTCCACTTTCCAGCAGTGTAGAGGTTATGGTTATGCCCTTTTCGGTTAATGTGTTCCATAATATGGTTATCTTTGAACTCTATGATAAAGCACTTGAGATAAATTTCAATGAAAGTATTGCATTCAATGAAGTATCGCTTAAGATAATGCACACGAATTTAATTTCAAACATCTCACTGCCTCTCAAACCTTTTTTATTTTTCTTTCTAGAAATGAAGCTAAGACTGAGCTGTGATGTGAAATTACTTGTGGTAATTTCTTTGAAATTATTTTCCTGCATAATATGGGTTTGTTTATCTTACAGTTCATTTCTGACCCTATGTGACTATAGTTTGCAGGAATTAATCTGCATACGTCTGTGTCTATTTCTTGTCACTAATATAAAAGAGGTAAAGAAGTTTGCGCTTCATGATCTTCACTGATACAAATGTAGACACCCCAATCTGGACTTCCAGATTAGTTTACTTACGGTATTTGATTCCCCAATGATGAAACGGATCAAGAACACCCTGTGAATGACGAGTGTTTGAGCTTTGAATGTTTGCAAAACCCTTGAACCTAACTTAACCCTAAGCCACTTCAAGAGGCCAAAAACCCTACTGTCGCGCGTTGCTCCCAGATCCTCACGCGATGGTCAAACTACCATGTGGTAGTCAACAGTCAAAGTTTGACCGTTGACCATCGCGCGCCAAGGCGCACCCTCGTGCGACAGACTGACTCCGTCGCGCGATGGACCAAACTACCACCAACTTTTCTTGGGAAGGACAGTTGGCCACCAATGCAACTTCAACCAACCTCGTGGATTGGCTAAACTCCTCTATTTACAGCCCAAACCTACCTCCACTCTCCCTATATATACACCCCATGGGTCTTCCATTAAAAGGGTTACAAATTTTACACATCTTGGCCATAACATTGCCTTCTTCTTTGCAAACCAAAGAGATACAAGCACCCAAGAACATAACTTGTTCCTTGTTCTTCCACCATTCAAACACCTCATTCAACTTCTACCTCAAAGCTCAATCTCTTTCAAACTCAACCAAAGGTATAACATACCAAATGTTTTCTGTTCTGATCCCTGAAGGGGCTGGCAGGGCCAAAGCTGGTAATCAATACCAGTCCAAGTTCTAAAGCTGGCAAGGTTTCAAAAACCGTCATGGTAAGAATCAACGCTTGACGGTCCCATATACGCACGCGACACTCTCACTTAATCGCGCGATGGACCGCGTGGGGATTGGTGTCTTGTTATTTTTTTGTATTTATTTACATATAGATCACTGTTAAGCATGTTAAAAACCAGTTTACTGCTTTCCTTTGTTAGAAACTGCTAGTTTGTAGTTAATTTGCATTTCTATTGTTATGAGTACCCCTAGGATCATTCTGGACCTGTCCCAGAATCCAGAAATGTGTAAACCAAACACTGGTCAAATGGTTCAGACCATCGCGTGCCAGGGCAAAACCATCGTGCACCAGACTGACTCCATCGCGCGCCGGAGCGTCCCCTCGCGCGTCGGACTACCTCTGACCAGTGAGTGGCCTTGCACAGGTAGCTCGGCCTTAGGCCATTATTTTGTCCCCACACTGTTTATGGGGTGTTTTATTAATTTGTAGGGCTTTTCAGCCTTTAAACTGTATATTATGCTGCTATAAACTATTTGGTTTGCCCCCTGGGTGAGCACTGATCATTCTAGAGCCCAAAGGGGGATAAAATTCAACCTGCTGATAGCGCATCAACCCTCACGCGATTGTCTGGGTCTGCCGCGCGATGGTTAACTTGCATGCACAGATCATGCACGTAGATCTGTGCATGCAAATTAGCCATTGTTTGTGTCAAATTCATATGCACTGTTTGGTATCCAATCTCAGTTTTGAGTTTTATCTCATTAATTTTCTAGCATTTCATGCCATCCATGCCATCTATCACATCTTGCAAACTGTTACAGTTTTAATCCCCATTAAACCGTTCCCCCGCCCTAATTGGCTAAAGATTTGATTAATCAAACAGAATCGCAAACAATATTTTCGCAAATGCCTAAGTAGAGACCGATCTTCGGATTGGGTGAGAGGGGTGCCATAAAATCCTTTCCCTCTCATAACCCTTTCCCTCTCATAATCTAGCTCCCGAACCCAGATATGGTTATAACGGACTGGTTCCTTCACTTTTTCAAATCAAATAGTGCGGCAAGTGCTTCGAAATACGATTTCTTGGGTGTCGAACCTTCAAAACTCAAGTGGCAACTCTGTATTTTTGCGAGTGCTTGTCATCCAGCTTAGCGTTCCCTCGAACCGGCATTTAGAAATGAACGGAATTCTTTTTAAAGGGCACGCTGCCCACAACAAACCATGGATGGTTTGTTTCTAAAACATCCTTCAGACCCAACATTCTTTCTTTTGACAGAAAAATGTCCACAATATTGCGTCGATAACATTACGTCAGGTTTTACGATGATTTCTGCATTTAGTGAAAACTGAAAATGACACCTTTTTGTATATGAAATGATGCCAGCATAACATTATGAACATTTACCTAAAAAATTACTCCCTCCGTCCTTTTTTTTATAGTCCGGTATTCCATTTTGGACTGTCCCTTAATAAGTGTCCATTTTGTAAAGTTAGTGGGTAAAAGTTGGTGCATTGTCTATTTTGTCCATAAAAGTAGATTCCATTTTAAAAAGTTAGTGAGTAAAAGTGCAATGATGATGGTTAAGTAGGGAAAGTGGAAAAAGTTAATGTGAAAGGTATAATGATGATGTTTTTTTAATAAGTTGAAATTACGAAGCAAGACACTTAAAAAGAAACGGAGGGAGTAATAATTTGGACTTTGGAGTATGTTTTATTTTTCCAAGTAATGCAGTGACAATTGTGTCATGAAACTTTGCAGTAGAATAAGCCATAGAACCCACCATCAAAACCACGGGCACGTTGAGAACGATGAATTGTGGCACTCGGTAAGTCAATTCATCTTCTCAGTTGCATACTTTAGATGCTTTGATACATCATACATTTGCCATTATGAATTCTATCGATCTTTTTCCTTTATTTTCAGTTGTCTGAAAAGATCTATAAGACTCTAGAATCTGGATAACGTCACGCGAATGTTGAGTTTCACTCTGCCTTTCCCTTTGCTTTCATACCCTAGATATCTGGTGAGCCCGCAACCAGCTTGTCAAATGTGTCAAATTTTGAGCTTATGAACCACAAGTTTTGTAAAGTTTTAACAGTATTCCAACCTTCAATTTTTGTTTAGTGAAGTCGAAGCCCTGGAAAAACAGGTTCTCATTACAATCCTAATAGCGATTTGTTGGTGCCAAGCGATAAAAAGACCGTGATCACCTCCACCATGTGTTGGATTGCCATGGTTGCACTGCTGGTTGGTATATCCTTTGTCCAGTCCAATTGCTCAAACTCTATGGCATCCCCTATTGGGTTTGTTTCAGTCGCTTAGTTCTTTTATTATTATTATGGCTTTCCTTGATTTGGATATCAAAACCCCTCTCAAATTGGGATTCACAACAACATAATACAGCCGCAGTAATTTCTAAATGCAGCATCTATTTCCCTTGCAAAATTCGGAAAGCATATTCATGAATTTGTAGTAGTTTGACTCATTTGTTGAGAAGGGGATACTCATTTGTTGAGAAAGGGAATACTTATTGAGTTTTATTGACATTGGCTATGGTCCTTTGGATTTGCGTTGCTTTTTGAGGTTGGAGTGCTGCTTCTTTTGGTCTTCTTCGACACAGATGTCGTGTTCTCTCCTGTTATTTCATCGAGTGACGTTGCGCTTTCATTGGGTGCCACTTCTCTGATTGGGGTATCTATTTGTCTCTCTTCTTGGCCAGCTGGGATGTCGTTTATCTTTTGGGACTGCTTTGTGGTTGGGCTGCCATTTAGTTGCTTTTTCTGCTGCATTTGCTTTTGTTGGTTGCATTTGTTGAGTGCCTTGTTTTGCTGACTGTTTTTCGTTGTCATCTATTTTTATTATACACATAAATAGATATAATGATGTGGCCAATTTCTAGCTTGTAAAACATCTCTTGCATCTATTTTTATTAAACACATAAATAGATATAATGTTATGGCCGATTTCTAGCTGGTGTGGAATGCACAGTTTGATAGATCACGCCAAGCAAAACTAAAAAAATGTTTATGCAAAAGGTTTAGTTGGTGGTGGTTTCAGCTGGGAACCCTTGACTGTTAGATCTCTGAAAAACGATAAATATTGTCCAACAACACATCTAATATGCAAAATGTATGAAAATAAGACTTGGATGAACCCTCACCGTAGTCATGTGATGCCGTTGGGGTGCTCCGTATTAGATTTGATGTTTTTTCCTATTCATCTGTCCATGGTCATTGGTCATTGTGAATGGTACATGAAGCTGATTGAGAAGGTGCAACAACAAGCTTATGCGGTTTTGTTTGCATACTAAATTTGAGTTTCAATTGTTCATCGTCTTTATGAACGGTTTGTATATTGGTTGTATTGTCCAGGGACTGAACTATTGATGGGGATGTGTCTGGATATAGTTTCATGGAAATGATGGTCTTAGGTTTATTTACTTCTTTGAAGGTTTGTTTAGGAATACTTTCAGGTAGAGCCATGCACCATTAGCCTGTTATGTTCTCAAACTTGGTGTCTTTGGTCAATATACTTGCCATTGAGTGACTTGCAATTTTCTTGCATAATGCGGTTTAACATGAAATAGACTACTTTGAAATTAATTGCTTGCTTTGGTGGAGTACATAGGGATGACGGTAGCATGATTGCACAAGCATGAAGGTTGAACTTTGGTGGGTTAGCCCCTAGACTCGGATACATCTAGGGACAAGGACCGGGCTGAAAGCGGTGAATCTGATCAAAGAAAACTAATTCCTCATCACCTTCTTAGCAATCTGATCGAGGAATGCAAGAACATAATGTATTGTAGTAACAGGCTAACAGCTCTACAAAATAAAAATAAAAAACCTCCATGAGAGGGCAACAAAGTGACTGATGTCTTAGAAGGTATAGGAATGGAACAAAAAGAAATGGTTTCCTTTGAAACCACAACTCTTTGTTTCACAAGAAAAATCTCCCTGCAACTGATAGTGTAGGGGTTATATTTGAGAGGCCATGTGACGACCTCTATTTTGTTTTTGTTTCGTTCCTGTCTTTTGTGTTTTTGTTTTGGTCATGTCCTCTTATGGTCATGTGTTGTGTGTTGTATTGCTTTGGTTGGTGGCTCCAAAAAAAATGGAAGGGAAAGTGAGTGGATGCACAATATGAATTCAAGTAGAAATCCAATCTTATTGTAATACATTCCTATCTTAAATACACTCTAAATTTGTAGGTAGTGCTGTCAGCACGAGTAATTGGTTGGTTTTTCGTGGTGATAAAATTATGTTAGTGTGTGCCTTTGGGCACGATCAGTTTGCTCACACCTAACTAAGGTCACTCGAATATGTTTGGGTTATTGTTTTTTGCATAGTTGAATTCATTGGGCAGTGGTTGATATATTGCATGTGAGTTCAGCGTTTATTTGCATGTGCCAATCGTTCGACCTATAGCTTTAGTTGTCTTCAAAATGTGTTGCGCCACGCATTCAGGTACAACATTCGCTAGTACATCATATGTCAAAGGCTAAGTGAATTGCTATCGAGTATGATATTTATAACGATATTAACTGTGACTTACTAGAACCACCAAGACGTACAAAATAGTACTCCCTCAGTCCATTTTCAAGCATCCAGTTTTGTAACTCAAACTTATTAAGGAGACATTATAATTATACTTTTACTCACTAATGTTTTAAAATAGAATCTACTTTAAAGGACAAAATAAAAAATAAATCAACTTTTACCCACTAACTTTACAAAATGGACATTTATTAAGGAACAGTCCAAATTAAAATATTGGACTCTAAAAGAAGGATGGAGGGAGTACTTAAAAGTACGTCATTGTTTAAAAACGTGATTCGAAGGCAAAATAGAGTGGAAAAACAATGAGAAGAGAAGAGAACAAGTATTTCAAAAAGTTCCTAAAACGTCTCTGAAATAGTATTTCTTGAGAGTTTGTTCCTCTTTTACGAGACTAGTCTATTTTCGAAACTGTTCCCAAAGAGTTCTATTGCTTGCGGCGTAACCAGTATTTCAGCTTTGATACAGATCAACCTACACAAAACCCAGTCTCCAGTGAAAAATCGTCGGTTTCCCCCTACGGCAGCCTGTCTTTTTAGGCTATTTGGGTACTTTTTGTTGTATTATTTTCCTTTATGTTTCTTGTATCCAGTGGAGTCCTTCATTCTTGTACTGATCGTTCGTAGCTGCCATATATGATACTCCTATGATATTATATGTTTCATGTTCTCAAAAAAAAGAAGTCGTTTCCCGCACTGGATTATCTTACCAAGCAGAGAAAGAAATGAGCAGGTAGGGCGTGAAGGTAACACAAGGGAAAATTCAATATCTTTTTCCTACCTATTTCCTAGCACATGCTGATAGAGATGTCGTAGAGAGCGTTCATTCGATCAACCATAACAATTTCACAGTTTTGGCTACTCAACCATCTGTCCATATATCCCTTTCGCATCAGTACAGCAAAAAATTTCTGCATAGTTCGACGTGTCACTCAAATGGTAAGAAATCAGTTAACACGCCAACGTCTACAACTGAAGACAGACAGTGTTCACTCTATAACAAACCACAACAATTTGCAGTTTTAGTGTCATGATGATCCCAATCAATTAACCCCTTTGGCATCAAAAGAAAGATGGCACTTCATAGCCACTTCTTTGATAACAATTACAGGCAAAACAGACAAATTTCACAACTATACCACAAGGAAGTTTACTGCTGATGGAAGAAGGAAATAATCAAAAACTTGTTCACTCAAGACAAAAATCTGGCCACGTACAAATGTTCAAAACTTCCAATCAAAAATAAAGGGAAAAGTGCCTTCGAACTGACATACCACAATCTAATGCCAAGGTCTGCCACACGCTATATTAGCACTAAAGAAAATAACTCCACCAAAACTCACATCGCGGTAAATGCCTTCTTCCCACTACCAGAAGAACCAGCTGGAATCACCTTCAGCACGTTAAACCTCACTGTCTTTGACAATGGCCTGCAAAATGGAGCACAACCACATGCTGAGAAAAGCAGTTTTCTTCCCTCTCTTTTTTTTGATTGGGGACAAAAAGGAAGCAGTTTTTACAAAATAATACAAACATCATAAAATTCCAAAGCTGACCTGCACTGGCCAATAGTAATATGGTCGCCCTCCTTCACACGGAAACATGGTGATACGTGAGCTGGAATGTTAGAATGCCTCTTTTCGTACCTAATAAAAATCAACATCAAACAAGTAAAAAATTTAAGCTCAAGAGTGGAGAACAACAACAACAACAACAACAAAAAAAAGAGGAAAAGCAATCAGCTTTACCTCTGGTACTTCTTGACATAATGGAGGTAGTTCCGTCGAACAATTATTGTTCTCATCATCTTGGCACTGTGACAGGTTCCAGAGATTATACGACCCCTGATTGACACATTCCCAGTGAAGGGGCACTTCTTGTCAATATAAGTTCCTGCAAACGGAGAAAATAACAATAATTACTACATACTTTTAACACCATCAGACCAGGAAAGATTTTTTTTGATCATGACCAGGAAAGATTGACCACTTCTACAATGATGACCTCCCTCATATGCCAATATTAGCAAAACACACTACACCACAATAAAGCCCTGACTGATGTAATCAACATTCAACCAGACTTTTTCCCCATACCCAAAAATGTAGGGCCTACAGGGAGGAAAAGGGGGAGGGGGGTGTGTCACCTGAGCTTATCTAAGCACCTCACTGGACACTAAACTAGGATAAACCCTGGGAGACGAAGTATAAAATGGGGGGAGATGACAGTTAGTCCAACCTAGCCTCCAATCCCATTAAACAAAGACACTTCAAGAATATATGCTGCAAACATTTCGATAACCCAACAAATGTGGTTCAACATAATCTCCCTACAGTAACACAAAGCATGCCCCCAAAGATAGAACCTATGGCAGTGTATAGTCCATAGGATTCCATCTATTTCTATTTTTGAAATCCATCCTCTTGAAGATTGAGGCTTCAGTTTGGTTTGGCGTAAGCCCATCCCTTCAAGCAAAAACCATTTCACCACAAGAAAATGCCAAATTGCATCCGTAGAAGTAAGAAGTGTGACACTACTAAGGTCAAACCTCTTTTCAAGAAAAAAATTCAAAATGTTTCATAAATTAAAAGAGCTCATTGATATCTAGTAAATTGTTGAAAAATAAATATTCAATTTTTCTTGAAAAACTTGTATTATTTCTAAGTCACCGTTTTGCGACTGGACAAACATTTTGGGATGGAGCAATTTATTGTGTGGCCCTTGTATCTAAAGACATGAGTACAATTTATTGCAGCCCTTGTTTCTAAAGAAATAAAAATACAATAAAACAATATGGTGCTGATAACAGTCGCAAATTCTCCCAAACATAAGATACCAAAATTCAACATCAAGTATTTTCTTATTTAGTTTACCTTAGCAACCACATGATGCCCTGGTCTGTTTCAGATATAACACTATCAAGTCATAATTCTCAGTGTTCTAACGCCTAGGCCAGCCAGTCCCCACCTAGGCGGTGCTCCAACACCTAGACTAGGCAGCTGACTAGTAGGCGCTCCTCTTCTGCCCGACTAGCACCTAGAGATTTTTATAACATTGATAACTCTGAACCACTAAGAAACGAAAATGAAGCTCCGGACCAACTAATTTCCCAAACTCATTTTCCACACGCATCGAAACAACAAAACAAACAACTGGCCATAAACACATGACACGTATTACATCAGCCAAACAATACCACTGCAACTACAATCAAACATACCAAAGTTCACATAATATAACCAACAAGAATGATTTCTTATTCAAAACATTAGCATTATAGTTTGTACCATCAATTGCTTCTCTGGGAGTCTTGAACCCCAAGCCGACATTCTTGAAATATCTATTGCCTCCCTTTCCAGGCCTCTTCCCCTTTCCTGTTTTCTTCGAGCTGCAAATACATCAATTACAATAACCGTGCTAAATCCTCTAAACCTCATTATAAAACCAAAAAAAAAATCTACAACTATCATACGGGAGCGACAAATGAAACTATACAAAATGGTACCTAAGGAACACCTTTGGCTGCTTCAAGAAAGCCTTCTCCGTCTGTATAACAAACACATATCGATCAGGAACATTAGAGGGGGGGGGGGGGGGGGGGGGGGGGGGGGGGGGGGGTGCTGTGTAGCTAAAGAGAGAGAGAGAGAGGTATACCTGTTCAGCCATGGTTGAGTGCGGGGAGATGCAGAAAGGCAGATGGGATGGGAGAAGGAAGTGCGAGAGAGGCTGGAACGAAACCCTAGCGCAGCAGCAGAGCGAGAGCAAATTTGATGTAGAGAAACGTTTATACTACTGGTAATAATGAAACCCTAGAGTGCCGCAATGACGAGATTACCCTTTTTTTGCTTAGGTTTTGATATGGTTGCGGGTCGGGTTTGCCCGTGGGAAAATGGGTTGACCGTGTGGATTTGAAATGTCCTGGGAGTCTAGACGTCAGTCGTTCGATTCCCTGGGCTGCCTTTCTCCAAACCATTTCTTTATCATTCCGACGTATAAAAAGAAAAAAAGAAAAATAAGGAGCTACTAGGTGAGGACGTGAGGTAACTTGCAGTTTTCTTTCCTTTAGGATAATAAAAAAAAAGATTTTTTTTTTCTTCCTAATTTTCAATTTTTGGCAAGGTTAGTTTTTAATCAACAAAAGCATTTTATTAAGAAATCCATTGCACTTAGAATTAACCCAAAAAAAAAAACACAGATAATTTAAGCACAACTCAATAAGTTAAAAATAAACAAATTAAACCAGAAATAGGAAAGTTTCACTCTCTCTTTCTTTTTTATCAAGAGACGAGCCCCATGATATTTAGCACATACAACAAAGTAGACCGAAAATGAGTTGGGCAATATATGAGTCAAAGATAAAGGAGTAAAAATCCTTGAGGGTAAACTAGATTCAAAATCAAAGAAAGCATGGAAGGACCATATAATTTCAACACAAAAGGCAAAGAAATAAGAGTGGGGGAAAATCCTCTAGAATGGAAGATAGAAGAGAGCCGTACAATGAGTTCTGAACTCCGGATCTCTAAAACTCCAATCTCTTAGAATTGAAACCACACATCCTCTTTGGTTTTAGAGGCATGATGCAAGTTGTGCAAGAGGCGGAAGACAATGATTGTGGAACCAGCAATAGAAGGCAGTTGTGGAACAAGCGATGGTTTGTTAGCAATAAGAGGAGGTTGCGGTTGATGGTAGAGAGGGCGATAACCTAGGATATGGGGGAAGGCTTAAAGAGGTCAGCTGGGGACTGAGAGTGGAGAAGGGCTAGCTTGGTGGTGGAGATAGTGGAGGTTGTCGAGAATAGGGGAAAGACAAGACAAATCTCATAATGGATATGAAAAATCATCACCGGGGTGCCTGTTCCAGAAAGTGAAAAAAGTACTTATTTCTAAATAAGTAATTTTTTTGTAATTTTCACACTTAAAAATACTAGGCTTACTAAATCTAAAAATATACAATATGAATCTTATTAGAAAGATCTCATCGAGATCTTTTATATGATACAAAAAAAAATTAAAATTTATTTATGTAAACCCATTATTTGTAAGTCTAAAAATTACAAAAAAATAATTATTATTTTTTAAAAAAGTTAGGGGAATGGGGCCGTGAGTTGACTGTAAATTGAAACAATAGAGATAATATAAGTATTTATTCTAATATATAAAGGGAGAGCACCACTATGGTATCTCCCCCTGTCATGTTTTTTTCATTTCCAAAACTGCCCACAAAAGATAAAAAGATTCACGCACAATTGAAGTTATAGAGGACTTGATTGTAGGGGCATAATAGACAAACTAACACCAAATAACCACCTAACTCAATAACTACCCACCCAATGAACCCACGTCAGTTTCCCTCCCACTGCAACTTCTCCTCTATCACAAAATCTACTTCTTTCCCCTTTGTTTCACCCGGTCACCCCTGAACATTACTTGTACCCATCTTCTTCTGTACACTTTGCACCACTGGACACTTTTCATGCACAAGCTCGTTGATTCCTATTGCATCAAGCGCTTTGGTGTTCTTCATCATCTTCTGTGCAACTCTGTAAGTCCACATGATGCCCTCATGAAGAGTTTTTAACTTTACGCTCTTCCTCTACCCATCGGACCAAATGATATTTATCATTTACATGTATTAGATGTCAGAGCACACGTGATGCGTGTTGATTGAACAAGCAATATTAAGCATGGAGCTATTGTGTATATTTTGTCAAAATTTAATTTGCACACGCATTGCGTGTGCCTCGACCTCTAGTACCTTTTTAAGATTGTACAAGTATGATATTTGAGACATGAGTATAAATTAATTAAGGTTATGCTTCTTGGATAAAGAATGTCAAATTAATTACTTCCAAGTGCAAAATTCAAAATACAACTTAAGAGTTAGCTTAGGGAAAAGGACTTTTGACTTTACAAAGAGAGGGAAAAATTCAAAATACCTCCCAAACTTTACGCTTAATTTCAATTTGACTTTTAAACTTTTAAAAGAATTAATTTTACTCCACAACTTAATTTTCATTAATTAAAATGCCCCCTCCGTCCCAATCTGTTAAATGACTTGTTGAGTTGGATATGAGAAAAACATTAAGAGCCCCTTCCAGAAACATAATAAGAACTTATTTTTTGTGTAATAAGAAGGCTTTGTTCCGGAAAAATAAGAAGGCTGGTACTTATTTTGGAAGAATTTATACAGGTACCGACCGGTCGGAGAGGGAAATCGTACCGGCGGCCGCGCCGGGCCATCTCCGGCCACCGGACGGCCGATCCGAGCAGTCCAAAAATTCTATAAAAAAAAAGTAAGGGGGCCAAAGCGGGAATCAACTGCATCCGATATGTGTAAGGTGCTTGATCCGAGCACCCCTTTTCCGTTGTAGCGTGCTTGATCATAGATACATGGAAAATGGGTGCTAGGATCAAGCATCATACACACCTCGGATGTCGTTGATTCCCGCGAAGGCCCCCTCGGTTTTTTTTTATAGAATTTTTGGACGGCTCGGATCTGCCGTCCAGTGGCCAGAGACGGCCCGGCGCGGCCACCGGTACGATTTCCCTCCACCGGCGCCCATTATCATAGCGACAGTCTTATTTTTTGTATAAGGGAACTTCAAGCTCAAAAATTATGTGTTTACGCAAATAATTTTCCTACCACTATGGATCTTGTTTGATAGATCTCATTGAGATCTTTAATACAGTTCAAAAAAAAATTTTGATATTTTTTTTTTCATTTACATTATTTTTGAGTTTGAAAATATGAAAGGAAAGTTTTATTTGGATTTTGTGAAATGATCCTTTTTATTTTTGAAAGAGAAGTGACAAAATAGGTACTTATTTTGTACGAAGCTTTCTGGAACGGGGCCTAAGAGTAACAGTATAGACCAGCATATCTCTCTCTCTCTCATTTCCTCGCACCCACTTATTGGAGCATCTCCACCGGCATCTCACTTTGATTCTGACCAAAGTTCTGCTGGACGACGACGAAACTTCGATTCTGACCAAAATTGTTCGACAACAATAGGAATTGTTGGACGACAAAAAATAGAATCACCATAATCATTAATCAGACACCCAAACACCACCGCCAAGCAGATCAAAACAACAAACTTGGACCCATAATCACCATAATCTGACTTACGTTATCGTTGGCCCAAAAACGAATATCGCAAATTTGAAGGTGACCCAAGCTGAAATCTTCACAAAATTTCTAAATTGAACTTCCCGTTCTCATAATCACCAAACCCCCATTTTTATCCTCCAAACCTTAAATCCTTATTCATAAATTTGCAAGTTGCAACCCACAATTCGGATACCAAGATCGTAGAAGAAGAAGAGAGAGGGAGGGGGGTTGCTTACTGTAGCGGAAAAGATTTTTACAAGGTGAGAGGCAAGGCTGTTGGGTGAAGATTTTCAGGGTTTTGCTCTGGTAAGAGGCGAATTTGAAGTTCGATGAGAGAAAGAAGAAGAGAGGCCTCCGCCAGAGTTTGGTCGATGGGAGTTGTGGTGGCTCCATTGATGTTTCTGAACTTGGAGGGTTCAGTTCAGAAGGAAGAACACACACAATGGGAGATGACAAGGTTTTTATTGGGCGCGGGTTTGTGTTTATGACTTTTTCTCCAAATTACGCCATGTCACCATTTAACAGTCACTGTAACAGAGATTACAATCCACATCAGCAAAATCTGTTACCAACTTGACATGTTGGGACGGAGTGGGGCATTTTGATTAAATAGAAGTTAAGTTTAGGAATAAAATTGATTTTTTTTGAAAGTTTGGGAGTTTATTGAAATTGAGCGTAAAGTTTTATGAGGTATTTTGAATTTTTCCCACAAAGAGATGTCGATCAATCCATTGCCGAGTGCGATTTTGTTCACCCTCCTTAAAAGGGAGTGAACAATATCTTTTTTCCTATTGATTGAAATGGTATGAATCACTTTATGGTGTGGTGCACACTATTTCAACCAATAGGAAGAAAGATAATGTTCACCCTCTTAAGTGGAGGTAGTGTTTGGTTGAGAGTTTAGTTTAGTTTTGGTAGTAGGTGGAGAGAGAAATAAAATAATGATTGAATATAAGAGTAATGATTGGAGAGAGATGAGAAAGTAATAATTAGAGAAATATGGTAATGATTAGAGAAAGAAATAGGGTAATGATTGGAAACAAAACTAAAACTAAAACTAACCCTAAACCGAACAAAGCCAAACGATTTTCACTTGCCAGATTTGGTAGAATGTAGCTGCGGAAGAGGCAGTGCTCAGCAAACAGTGGGAGGAGGCTATGGTTGGTAGTGGAGAGGGCGGCAGCTTGTTCGGTAGAGGAAGGGTTGAAGAGGCCTGCTTGGTGGAGAGGCAATGGCCCAGCCACGAATTTCATTCGGTACGGCACTATTAAATATGATTTTAGAAATTTCTTATATCTTCTTCTTTTGATAATCGAATGTTCAGATCAATTTGTGCGCATATCGATTAATTTTAGAGCTATTAAATTAACAGCCAAACAAACGGACCCCCACAACTAAACAGTGGAATTGGTCCTCTAGAACTAATCGAGATGTGCAAAAATTAATCCGAACACTTAAATTATAAAAAAAATAAAATTATTGGAAATTATAGTGGGGCCTGTGCCCCACTACTCGTATGCTGCCTCCGTCGCTGTGACACTAAGGGGTCCGAAGCGAAACGTAAATTTTGGGGGGCCTTTACATATATTTATTCAAACAAAATATTAAAAGCTAAATCAACCAAGAAAACTGTACAAATACGAAAACTTCCAAATGTATTCCTTATAACGAAATACAATTAACCTGTTTTTTTCCCCCTAATGAGCCTCAACCCTTAGTAGATTTTATATGTTTTTACTCTATTTCTTCTTGTATTATTTATTGACATCGGTAGTCTTAGACAGAGTTCAATAAAAAAATAAAATTTACGTAGCCGACCCCACTTAATTAAGACACAAAGCTCAATTTTTTATAGTTTGGTTATGGTATCATTTGACTTGAGAAACAGAAACAAAGCAACTCCATATAGAAAAGGCAAATCATTAGGAGGCTCATGTTGCTTTAAAAAATCTTCAACCAAGTACCCAATGTGCTCCGCTGTTCAAAAAACATTACCAAATGTGCTCCTATTCCACACCTAGGGCTGTAAATGAGTTGAGCAGCTCGGAAGTTCGGTTCGGTAAGGGCTCGGTTCGAAGGATAAACGAGCCAAGCTCGAGCTCGATTTTACAGCTTGTTTGATAAACGAGCCGAGCTCGAACCTAGTAGGGCTTGGCTCAAACAAGTTCGTCTCGGCTCGAAATATATGGGTTCGGCTCAGCTCGGCTCGGCTCGAACATGTCAATATATAGGTTCACGAACAGGTTTGTCTTTGCTCGAAATATATAGGTTCAGCTCGGCTCGGCTCGAACATGCCAATATTCGGTTCGACTCGGCTCGTTTTGCCAATTTTTCAATATTAAGGCTGAAAAGTTAACGAATTCGAGCCGAGCCGGCTCGTTTATTCAAGACCGAATACTAACGAGCCTCAAGACCGAATACTAACGAGCCGAGCTCAAGCATTGTACGTGTTTGTCGAGCCGAGCTTGAGCCAGACAAATTCTGATCGATCTAAGCTCAAACATGCCAATATTCGGTTCGGCTCGGTTCGTTTACACCCCTACCCACACCAAATTTACAGGAAGCAAATATTTTACTCTGCCTCTTTCGTGTCCTGTTTTGCTCATAGAATAATTATGTCTTCCTTGGGGCCCACTTTTGGGCTTGGGATATTGGGGGCCGTAGCTTCCTCGGCCCTCCCCCAAAAGCCGGCTCAACATGGTGGAGAAATCATATCCATAACATTTGGACAATACATTTCTTGTTGCACGCATTCAAGATTTACACTTACTAAACTCATATGGATAGGTGGGGTTTATACTCATGCCACATATTGATTAATTTCAGATTATAGGTTTCGTTAATACTGCAGATCATGCAGGAATTATCAGGTTGATTAATCAAAATTGTTCTTTCTATATAATTCTAAAAACAAACTAATTAAGTATTTGTATTGGCCAATCAATTGTAGCCATTTGGTGCACTAAGAACCCTTCTGATCATGAAAAGTAACTTTACACTGCTATATATAGTATATATAGATGAGATGGTGGTATACGCATCTCTTCAGCAGATACATTTAGAATTTTTGTCAATTGAGATTGTGTGAATTTTGAAATTTTTTCTTCACAAGTGAACTCAAAGTTAAGCCAGCCAATGGCGGAGGGAGTTCACGACAAGTCGCATGTACTTATTATAATTTGCCTCCACAGATACGAATTCCTGGCTATGTCACTAAAGCCAGCCTTTACTAAATGGAATTAAACTTTATATAAACATGTTAATTGCGTTCAATTTTCTAATCAAACAAACTGAATTTTGATTTGCTTACCTGGTTGACCCGAAACTACTAAACAAAATAAAAGATTTCCACTCAAATAATGCATGAATTGTCTAGACCAGTCCATATTCTGTCTCTACAAACTTTTTAACAAGTTCAATGAAGTCAAATGAGATATCTGCACACATATATATGACGTATTCCTAGTTTGTAGAAATTGACCCATTAATCCCTCAAGCACCTATCTTGGACTTAGGGGGAGAATAGAATTCGTACACAAAACAAATATGAAAATAGAGAAAATAAAAAAAGAATATTTCTAAATTTAAAATTTTACTTTTTTCCCTGTGGAAAGATTAATGAAAATGGAGTACAAATGTGTCAAAATTGATTCTGCAAAAAAAGTGATTATTCATGGAAAATCTACCCTTCAACTTTCCATTTTCCATCAAATTCAGGATCTAGACATTTGTGATGAATGAATATATTCCTCTTGCATTTGTTTGGCACCAACCATTTCAGGCTGAGTTCTTTACGATTTCTTCTTTCTAGGCCTCCATTTGAATAGTAGTTGTTTGATATGGATTTTGAGGGATGAATTTTTGGGTAATGAGTTGAGAGAGAAAGATAGAAAGATAAGTGGAGAGAAATTTATTGAAAATCATGTGCAAAGAGAGTAAGAAATGATTTGAGATGCCAAGACTAGGAGGCCCAGAGCCCTATAAAAATAAAAATAAAAATATTTTTAAAAAACTTGTTAGAAAATTTTGAGTGGCCAAAAACTAGGGGTGCACACGGTCCGGATTGGTCCGATTTTTTAGAAAACCAGTAACCGGACCATTTCAAACAGTTCTAGAAAATTGAGAACCAAAACCTAACCAATACATGCGTGAAACCTAACCAAAACCAAAACGTAAGACAGGTTTGGTTTTGGTTCGGTTCCGGTTCTATCCAATTAGCATCAAAACACTTATTTATGATTCTTGTTTTTTTAAAGGGAAAATGATGACTCAGGACATGTTTTGATAATTAATACCCGCTAAGGATAAGCTAAGAAAATTTGGTAATGCTGAAAATGTTCTTGGCGAGTATTAATTATCAAAACATGTCCTTGGCCGTCATTTTCTCTTTTTTAAAACCATAACTTGACCAATTAATCGTACAACCGGACCAAGTAGGATGGTTTGGTCCAATCGAACTGGTTTTGCGATTTTCTTGAGCATCCCTACCAAAAACAATCTTGTAAGTTATAGGGGCAACTTGATGGGTGCACACATAAAAGTAATATAAAACAAAGTTCAACAACATATCAACAAAACCGACCTTAGCTCAGTTGGTAGAGCGGAGGACTGTAGTGGGAAATTATCCAATAGCTATCCTTAGGTCGCTGGTTCGAATCCGGCAGGTCGGAACTTTGTCCTTGCATAATTTTGGGATCGTTCCGCTATTTTTTAAACCTCTTTTCTAAAAAGAATGTAATTTCAAACTCAAATATAATAAAAATGAAAAATAAATTTTTGATTTTTTTACCGTTTAAAAGATTTCAATGAAATCTATCAAACAAAATTTATATTGATAGGAAAATTATTTGTGTAAACGCATAATTTTTGAACTTGAAATTACATTTTTTTTCAAAAAGTACATTTTTCAAAGGTACATTTTCAAGAAAATTGGAAAGGGGCCTTAGTCCCTCTAGTTGTTGAAACATTTGGCTTTTGTCTCTTTGGTACCAATGTGTTCGGTGTGAATGCTAGTGTGGGCTATATGCCCGGAAAAATTCTCCATTTGTATTTTGGTATTTTTAGTGTTACAAAAAGGGGGAAATGGTTGGTTCGTTTGAGAGTCGTCACTCAGGTTTTGAAAAGGATTAACCCCGAGAAACCGTTTGTTTGAAAAATGTGACTCTTTTGCCCTTTTAAAAAGGTTTTGGTCTATTGAAAATAAAGAGTTTGGGGTTCGGGAGCCAGGTTACGAGAGGAGAAGGTTTTGTTTGGAAAAGTACCCCCATCGCCCGATAAAATCGGTCTCTACTAATATTTGTGGGATTTGAAAATCATTTTATTGCCTAACTTTATTCACGTAAACAGTTTATAGCATGTAAGCAATTTAGAAACAAATATTAACAAACATGCCCAAATTTAAACATTTAATTGCAGAAAATAATGAAATAAATGAACTGGTCACTATTCTGTTACAAACAAGCACCACCCTACGGCATAAGGGTCTGCCGTACAGTACTGGCCCAAATGGTTGTCAATTTGAAATGAAACAGTTTGGCATGTATTGATTTAAAACATTTATTTGTGCTGATGTATCATATGGAGAGTGCTTGATTCAAGAGATGACATAAGACTAGCACGTGAATTCTTTAAGATAGAAATGAATTAATGTGGTAAATAAGATTTGTGGGCAAACACTTTAAACATATGACAGAAAACAACACTCCAATTGAAACAGAGAAGAGAGAGAGTTTGTAAAAATGGGCTGTCCCCCGGAGGCTTTCTGCCGTACGGTGGAGAAGCGTAGGGTTCCAAGTTTTGTTTTTCTGTGATGTTTAAACCATTTTGGCCCAGGCTTGGTATAAGGAACCAACCTGAACTTAGTGGCTTCCCATCAGATTATCGAGAAAAGTATTGGATAAAAGATTTAGACCTCTTGGAGCGGAACCTTTCTTCTTTTGATGGTTGTAGCTATGGTGAGGTCTTCTGGTGTGGGCTTGAACAGAATCGTAGGCTTTGGTATACTAAAATAACAAGGTTTGGGACTTGCTTTTGAACTGTGAGTTGCTTTTGTAAATGGTTTTAGACTTGGATCTTGAAAGAGGATGATGTTTTTGGTGTTTGAAAGAAGTATGAAAATGAGTATTGGTTTTTCAGAGCATTTTGGAACAGTTTTTTGGTTTTGTTTCTCTCTATTTTTCAAAAAAATGCCTTTTATCTCTCTGTTTTTCTCCAAAAATTGTTGTATATCTCACTCTTTCTTTTTCTTCCAAAAAAAAATTGTGTATCTTGCTCTTTCTTTTTTTTTCCAAAAAATTGTGTATCTTGCTCTTTCTTTTTCTTCCAAAAAATTGTGTCTCGTGTCTAATGATAGGGGGAGGTATTTCTAGACCAAAATGGATTGGATATCAAGCATACTTAGTGTGCACACAAAGATTTTTTAGCCTCCAACCGTCTGTACAAAGTTTGTGGCATTTTTGACCAAAATGGTCCACCGTACGGCACTTATCTCTACCGTACGGCACTATGGTTCCACCGTACGGCACATCACAACCGAATTAAGTTAAGGCGGTTAAAAAACTCTACCGTACAGTAGAAATATGTCCACCGTACGACACAGTTGACCGCCGTACGGTACAGTTGACTGCTCAACAGGCCGAACTTTGAATGGCCGCCCCGGACACTCCCGAACTCGATTTTGGGTGTTCTTCGAACCGTTGGAAAGCTCGTGAAGTCTACTTTCTAACCCAAGTGGTTTGGATAAAAATAATTTTGTACATCAAAAGATATGACGATTTTACCCTCAGATAGTCGAAAAAGAAGTCGTTTTAGGCAAAATCCTTGTATCTCCCTCATTTCAAATCGGGTTAAGGCTTATTATATATCGATAAAGAGGGTTTTGAATGTACTAAAAGATGATGGACTCCAAACATAAAAATAAGGAAGTTTGATTTATGAAAAATGGGCTGAAAGCAAACTAAACCGAAGACCGATAATGCTACGATGGCCAAAACATGTACTCACTTACTCTAAGTGTCGCTTTGGTACTCTCAAATCTAGTTTTAAGGTGTTTTCTCACCCTTTTGAGTAAAAAGAGCATTGTTTGAAGCTTTCAAGGCACGTTTTCATTATTGGGAAGCTTATCGGCCACTTGTCTATGGTTTTCGAAAGTTAGTGCTCCGAAAGGTTTATATCAATCCAAAGGTTTAAATCATGCTTTGTTTATCATCATTGGGGACTTAAAAGGTGTCCGGAATTTCTAAATTGGGGTGTTTATAGCTAGTAATAAAACCTTGATGGATGGTCGAATTAACTTTTTTAGCCCCTAGATAGATGGGAAAATAGTTTTGAGTGCGCGTTACGAGACCAAACAGAAAAATGTAGAAAGTCTACACACACAAATAATTTGTGCAAAGATTTCAATGAGGAGCCCACCATGGGTCCCACACAAATGATTCGAGCCGTTCATTAAATGTAAAACATTTTTTCAAGGGTTCTCACAAAAAATCAGCTCAATCCGATACCTATAAATGCTCGATCCAATCTTCTAACTTTTCATTAGACAATTGGATCGAGCATTTATAGGTATCGGATTGAGCTGTTTTTTTACAAGGATCCTTGAAAAATTGTTTTTCATTTAATGAACAGCTCGGATTATTTTTGTGGAATCCGTGGTGGACCCACAACAAAATCTGTGCACATATTGTCTGTGTGTAGCAGGGCTCAGAAAAATGTATTTGCAAAAGTATTAATTTCCAACAAAATTTAGTGTAGGTTTTTTGTTGGAGAAGTCAGAACTATGGAGATATTGATTTTTATATATCTAGCCAAATATGGCTCGGGGGACTTTCGACATATTTATAGTTAAGCTTAGTTGAAACAAATCTTTTTGTTTTACATAAATTGTACTGTAGTAGTTGACTGATTTCTTCTAAGTATATGTTTTTTGCCTTGTTTCCTGCTCCTCTATAAGAAGAGGGAGTTCGACCCAATTTTTCGCTTGCCAACTTTTCTGATTTGGACGATTTTCACCCTTGATTTGGAGGACTGTGCTCTTGGGATGTTTGGGTAATGGGTCATTTTACTTGTGCCATTTAGTGGACTACGTGGCGGTATGGGTTGGACATGTCGATTTGTGGAGCGGTTTAAATCAGAAGAGATTTTCACCCTCGATTTGGAGGACTGTGTTCTTGGGATGTTGGGGTAATTGGTCATTTTACTTGTGCCATTTAGTGGACTACGTGGCGGTTTGGGTTGGACATGTGGATTTGTGGAGCGGTTTACATCAGAAGAGAAAAACAAAGAGAAACTTGTTTGATAACCTAAATTCAGCACTTAAAACTGAATCAATTAGCCTTTCAAAAAAAAAAAAACTGAATCAATTAAGTAATAAGTGATCAATAGGTTTGATAATGACATTATACATTACTTAATAAATTAAGTGCTACTTAAAATGTAGGCTAAAAACTTGAAAAAAATTAAGTAGCTTTGAGCTACTGAATTCTGGTGTACTTGCATTTAATCATCATACCATCATCACAACCACTCCCACCACCACCACCACTCCTAGAACCACTCCACCACCACCACCATTTCGCTACTACCACCACCACCACCATTTCGCTACTACTACCACCACCACCACCACCACCACACTGCCACCACCACTACCACACTGTCGCCGCCGCCGCCACCATTGCATAACTATCACTCCACCGACACTATTACACCATCACTCCACCGCCGCCGCCACCATTACACCACCACCACCATTCACTGCCACCTTACATCACCATCACTCCACCACCACCATTACACCACTATCGCTAGCACTCCAACACCATTACCACCACCGCTGCCACCGCCAGCACTCCATCACTACCAACACACCACCACAGATGCCACAATCACCATTCCACCATTATTATAAGTGCATTGTGACCATTAGTAAATTAAGAGAGAATCGAAACTAAAATTAATTCATCATTTTTTTAATTCAGTACTTAATAAGTTTACCAAACAGCTTTCCAGCTTAAAAACTTCAGTATTCAGCTTTCAGTACTTAATTTTTCAGCATTCAATTTCAGTATTATCAAACAGGCGCTAATGGAAAACCTATGACAACACCACCTACTGATTGCCCATGGTCCTTAGTTTCAGACTTTGTATGTCAGCAAAAGAAAGTTTGGGATGTGGGAAAATTACAAAGCTATGTGTCAAGAGAAGAGGTGAAGGCCATTCAGAAAATTCCAATCAGTATAACGAATGCTGGGGATAACATCATTTGGAGCCACACAAAAAATGGAAAATACACGATTAAGACGGGATATGCCCAGGCCTTTAAAGCTAAGCTTAGAGCCAAAAGCTATCGTCCATCCTCTTCACGATGCTTTCCAAAGAATTTTTGGGTAAAACTCTGGACGGTCCCTACTATTCCCAAGGTTCTCAACTTCGTTTGGAGAGTGATTAAGAACTGGATAGCATGCAAGGATAATTTGTGCAGGAAAAAATGCTCTCAGTCACCGATGTGTCCTATTTGTGGGAAAGAGCTGGAATCTATTGAGCACGTGTTATTTCGATGCAGCTGGACTGAGGCGGTTTGGTTTGGATGTGGCCTTTCCTATTGGATTAAGGAACAACCCATCAGTTCAGCAGATAAATGGGTGGAGGATTTGCTATGCGGTGATCTTGCTAAGGAAACTAGTAAAAACAAGTTGGATTCATCTTCCAAGTCTGCTGGGCTATATGGAAGGCTAGAAATGACCATGTTTTTAATGGGATTCCTCCAAACCCAGAAAGAACAGTGGACAGGGCAAGACTTGCAAACTCAGATTATCTGATGGCTACCTTCAATGGTACCTGGACAACTACGGAAAGAGAATACAGGGAAAAGAAATGGAATCCTCCCCCCCCCCCCCCCCCTTCTATTAAATTCAATTGTGATGGTGCTTATTCCTCCTCCCGCAGCTCTGCTGCCTTTGGTTGTTTAGCCAGAGATAATGGTGGAAGAATACAAAGTTACAGAACTGGTAGGATTGTTGCTTCATCAGCCCTAGCTATGGAAGCTTGGGCATTACGGATAGCTTGCGAAATGGCGGTGGACATGAACCTAACTAATGCAGCTTTTGAGTCGGATAGCAAGGAGTTGGTCGATTGTATCAGCAACAAGAATAGTAGACCACTGTGGGAAATTCAAGCAATGGTAGAAGATATCAAGCAGTGGGCACAGCAAAGGAACTGGACAATCAGCTGGATCTGCAGAGAACAAAATTCTGCTGCACACTGGCTAGCAACCAATGCTTTAGATAGGAGCTTTATTTGTAATCCAAATTGTATCCCATCTGGGCTTAGCTACCTTCTTAAGAAGGATGGGCCTTCTTGAGTTTTAATGAGAAATTTGAATTATAAAAAAAAAAAAAAAACAGGCGCTAATACTCCCTCACTGCTCACGTAATACAGTACTATATCTCTTGCGATCTCACTCCTCCATAGCCACGCTCTCTATCTCTCTCTCTCTCTCTCCTGCAATTCTTGTTAACGACTCCATGCATGGCAGCTCTCTCTCTCTCTCTCTCTCCACTGGATGATCACACTGTCAAATCTTAAACCCTAGGCCATGGAAACCTACTACTAGAAATCGCATAAGGTATACATATTTTTTGTGGGTGTTAATCCTTTCTGGTTGTAGATGGGTTTTCTTTTAATTTTGTTTCTATGTATCTGATTTGCCTGCTTTGCATGTGTTTGTTAGTGCTAATTTTTCTGGGTATTCAGATTGTGATTGTTGGTGTTGATTTTGCAGAGGTAAAGTTGGTTCTTTGGTTGGAGAGAGAGAGAGAGAGAGAGAGAGAGAGAGAGAGAGAGAGAGAGAGAGAGAGATGGGGGATAAAGGTCAGAAGTGGAGAAGAAGAATTGGAGGAACGAATTTGGGTTTTCAAATCTTGATTTTTAGTACAGCGCTGACCCCGTTTCAGATCTACACTTTTTGGTCTACGATTTCTGGTAAGTTTGTTAAGCTGATTTTGGTTTGATCTTCTGGTTTTGCAATTTTTAGGTTGTTGGCCAGAGTGGTTTTTCTTGTTTATAGCTTCTCATCTCTTTTCCGTATGCCATTTGTGGTGCATGTGTGCTTTTGTTATATAAAACATTTTCCTTGTGTTTTTTTTTAGCAATTTGTAATTTTTGTATTTGATTTCTGTGTGGAGATTTGTTTAGGACTTCGATTTTTACTTCCCAATTTGCAATTTTTGTGTTTAATTTTTTTTTTTCCCAGCCCACGAAGGGCAAAATTGTAGCTTTCTTGGGGTAAGGAACCCTCATCCCCTAATTTCATTGCCCGTTGACATAAATCATTGTATCTTTGCGCCCTAGATTGCACATGTACATGTTCAGATGATTATCCAGTTAAACATCTACTCTTGGCATCTTTAGTCCACCGTTTCAAAATGTACTGACATGGGATAGTGGAAAGGCCACAAATTTGGAGAACAATCAACGCATGTCTATAGAGGAAGCCTTGAATCCAAACAAATGACACAAGATATTTCAGACTTTTCATTTCAAGTGACAGTGAACTCTTGATTCTTTTCAAAATCTTGAACTCTAAAAGTAGTAGTTGTCTTTCTCTTTTTGGATGACAAGCAACTGCAGCTAGAACCTCAGTTTGGAACTTCTTAAATACTGCATGTGTATACAATCCCGAAACGTGCTTTTCAAAAGGAGATGGAGATTTCAATACATGGTGTTAGCCTGTTCCATGTATCTGAATCAGCTTTTGTAGTTTATTCGTGTAGTCTCCTTGTTTTGTAGGTTTTTTAATATTTGTCTATTGAATTTATGTGCTGATCTTCACGATCCTGTTGTATGTTTACGGATTTAGTGCTTATTAGGGTTTATCACGTCTATAGACAATGTTCCAAATGGCGCTCCGCGCTAGTAGGGCGGAGACCCACCTCCAAGCTGCCTAGGCGGCGCCAAGCAATTCGGCGGATTTTTTTTTTTTTTAACAAACCATTATCCAATCAAATTATATTCCATGTATCCATAGTGCAAGTTCAAGCTTTAAAGTACAAACCCAAAATGAAATTAAGTAGTAGCAACTAGCAAATAAGTTGAATAAGACAATAAGTAGTAGGGCTTCGCTCACCTCCCTTGTATTACTTTTATATATATATTTTTTAGGCCGCCAAAGATGCCGCTGCCGCCCCCAAGGCCCGCCAAGACCGCCAAGCTCCAAGACCGCCAAGGCCGCCTAGGCGGCCTCCAAGCCCGCCTAGGCGGCCGCCAAACACCGCCAAACCTCCCTGGGTGCCAAATCAAACGCCAAGGGCTATTGGCGTGGCGGCAGGGCACCTCCAAGCGCCTAGGCGGCCTCGGCGGCCGCCATTTAGAACAGAGTGTATAGATGGTGTTTAGGACGTCTGATGTATTGTAATTGGAAGAATCAAGATAGTAACAGTCGAAGAGTAAAATAAACTGAAGCTTTGTAACTGGAACGGTTTGAATGTGTTGGAACAAAGTGTTATATAAGTTCACATAGCTTGATTTGAGTACAATATGTGTTCAGTTCATACCAAGACGGATACATGGATTTGGTACACTACGTTAGAATGACATGTGGTGCATTGTATAACTGTATTTGCCACATTTTTCGTAAGTAATGGGGCTGAACCACATGAACTCAGATTGATAACAAAATTCATGTTCAGACATGTTACGACATGTATGTGTACCAGATTAAGAAAAAAGAGAGTAGAATGCGTAACTGTTAATAGCTGTTGATTAGTTTGGGATAGAAACAGATTCTGTTCATATACGTTGCTATCCGTTAATTTACCTTGCACAACCAAAAAATATTAATAACTTAGGAATATTAGGTGTTTTTTCCATATACATGTATGGGAATTTTAGCGGTTTTCCCCCACCCAATGAACTTTGCCGGGGCTAATCTCATGGAACTTTTCTAAATTGGCTTGAAGAACTTGTATAACTGGATATAATATTTGGAGTAGTGCAGGGCTCGGGACACTCCAGGAACTCGATTATAAAACAGCAGCAGCAGCATCTCTTAGCCCTCGTAAGATTAGGAGTTGGAAGAGAGTAACAAGAATAATAACATCAATTGAGCCTCTTAGCCCTCCATAACTTTGGAGTTGAAAAGAGAATAAATAGCAACATCCAAGTATCATAATAGCAAATTCAGAAATGATCATAACTGCTGCCACTTCTTTCATGAAAGCCATATATCAACAAGAGGAACCAGCAGACTCCAAAAGAGAAAGCAGCACCAAGATATCAGATAACCCTAGAACTTAGAGTGAAGAGGCATTCCAGGACTATCACTCAACAGTAGACAAAAGAGAAAGGATTATAACATAATCCACATCATGATCCAAGCTGATTTTGTTAAACAGTTGTTGTGTATCATGATGTAGCACCTCTACTATGATTTAATTGTTAATTTTTGCATAAGTTTCTATGTGATGAATGCTGGATACCTCATTTCCTTTTTAGCTTGGAGTGATATTCTGCATTTCAGCCCATGTTTATTACCATGTAGTCATGATTCTGATATGTAGTGGCATCATTCCTTCCTAATCGAGCTAATGTTGTTTCTTCTCTTTTATCCAACAAATTATGACTTGGTCATGTAGTGTGAGTTTCATCAATGTTTTCCATAGTTGTTGCAGCATGTGGAATACGTGATGGAATCCTTCTGGGTTGACTAAAACATTTGATTAAAAATTAGTTCTTCGTTGTCCTTCTGGGAGTCTCAAGTTGGTGGCTCCTTCACAATCACCAGAAACACCTCTGGCGAGGCTCTTGGCAGGGTTACAGAGATTACCCTCTACCTTAAAGAAGACCAGCTTGAGTACCTTGATGTACGTACATAGAACTGTACATCAAACTTATGCAGCCTATATTCCCCCCCCCCCCCCCCCCCCCCAAAAAAAAAAAAAAAACCCGTTAAATTCAATGGGCATGACATACGTGCCTTGCACGTCAAGATGTACCTAGTCAGTAGATAAAAGGTGGTTTAACGCCTCACTTATTTGCGGATCAAAAAAAAAAAAAAAAGACGCCTCACTTATTGGGACTTTTAGATAAGGTCATTGTTACAATATTGTTAGGACAATGAACGAGTTTTCTGTGCTTATTATCCAGACCAATGTCATGTACCGATATTTAAGTACCGAAAAGTTCTGAGTTCAAATTGATGGACAAACATCAATACTCTTTGCAGTAATATAATTCACAAACTCACTACGCTACCATTACTCATCAAAACTAAAATTTCTAATTATTGGACAGAGATGTTGTCTAAGCCTTTGGCATGAATTTTTCTTTAATTGTCTAGACCTTTAGAAAAGAAAGGTGCCTTTTGACCAAAAAATAATAATAATAATGAAATTTAGCGTTGGAAAACAACTGAAAGTTGTAAGCTAGCGCCTAGCTCGCCTATTGAAAAGGGTACCCATTCATATGATTGTTATTACTTTTATTTTTTTTAACACGTTAGAAATGCATTGATGAATATGATGATTATAACTTATTGTGTTCAATTAATAGAACTATTACAAAGACCAATTACACACAAGGAGACAAATAACACATCCAACTAAATGAAGGATTCAAGTTTAGCGATAAATTGATCAGACCGTCAAGTGTCAGAGACACGCATGCTACTAGCCAATGTCCAACTTTCATGGTAGTTCCACAATTTGACGATGCTTTCCACAAAAACTGACCGATGCCAACCTAGTGCATCCGATGCCAACGAAGTTGGCCTTTTTTACACTTTCTGGTAGAGAGCACTGCATGCATGGAAAACACCTCATGCAAATAGATGGTTGAGAAGCCAAGTACAACGTAGAATCGATAGTAAAAATGCAAAACCACACCGCAACCATAGTTATTGGACTACAAACTACTAAAGGCAAAGAACCACCACCGCAAAAAGACTAATCCGCTCACCCCAACACACAGAAAGGTACAAGCTGAAGACTTGTAATAAAACCAACAAAACATAAACCAGTGCTTCGCAAAATTGTGTGAGAACAAACATAAAATTATTTGGAAACAGAGAGAATATGGAGGTGTGAAAAGAGCTCTGCTTGGTCTCTTTGGCCAAACTTTGGATCTTATTCGCACGGTCTTTGCCTTTTTTTTTTTTTTTTTTTTCCTTTCAATTCTTATGAGATTGGGGCATAATTTTAACATCATTGTGAAAATCTACTATCCCACATTCGGAAATTAGGAAACAATTTTGTGGTATATAAGGATTCGTGAGAAGTCTAATTCGAGATTAACCAATTGAGTCATGTGATTAGGGTAAGGGTTAGCAAATTAGTTGATGTGAGTCGTTACAATCATAGTTTTTGTCTTGATTTGAGGAATTGAAAAAGTACAAAAAAAAACATAGGCAAAAGTAGAAAAAAAGTTCACATAAGATGACGAAAAAGACCCCAAAACTCGAAAAAAAAAAAGTCAAAATATTAGGTCTTTTTCGTAGTCTTATATGAACATTTTTCAACTTTGGTCTTTATTATTGTTATACTTTTTCAATTCCTCTCGTCTAGACACAAAATATTTGATGCAAAAATTTGACCCAAATCTTTTGAATATTTAAAAAATAATAACCAAAAAAGGCCGTGCTAAAAAAGTCCTAAAGAGTTGTCCAAAGAATCGTAGCTTGAGTTCTTTTCAAACCTCCATATTCTGTGTGTTTCCCGGGATGTGATTAAGAGGAAAAAAGGATGAGATTAAGAGGGAAAAAGGATCAGATTCCTTGAAGTGGACATGTTTTTTTTTTTTGGGTCTCTTTTAAAAAGTACTCCCTCCGTTCCAAAATAAGTGTCCTTTTTGGGACTCCGTGCCATTTTCAAATGCTTATATCTTTTGATTTATGAAGTTTTATGTGATTTTGAAAACTTTGTTTAATAGAACTAATTATAATCTATCAAACAAGATCTATATTGCATATTTTTTGACATTCACATTGAAAGATATAAGCAATTGAAAATGACACGCTTCCCCAAAAAGGACACTCTTTTTGGAACGGAGGGAGTATTCGACTTAACCTTTTGTTGGCGATTTAAATCCATATTACATGGTCATTTTTATAAGGTAAATGATGCATAAAAATGATCCGCTCAATATTCAGAGATCAAGTGGAATTTCCAAACCTTCAATATTTTGAGAGATCGAGTGGAATTTGCAAATCTTAAATAAACTCAACCTGATTCCCCGTTGAATATATGTGCAATGGAATCCAATTCTACACAACTGTATATGCAAAGTGCTAGGTTCAATGGATTGGAAAATGTTATGTTGAACAAACAAAATGGGACTGCAAAACGAGTCGGGAAGATTAGTTAGGTTTTGAATTTGATTTAGAAATTGTAATCGACTATTCAAGTTTGATTTGTTTACAGGAATTTCAAAATTTGAACATGTTTTGAAACTTTGTATTTCTCAAAGCTTGAACGATGGCGTGTCGCGATTCTTACACGTAAAATCATGACCAGTGCATTACAGAAACACTTCTTCCAACCCACCCATTGTCCATCCTTTCATAAGAAAGGAATATACTTATTTGATGCAATGCGAACCTTACATCATCAACTTACACAGATGGCCTATGGGAATCTAAGGCCTTGTTCATTTTTGGATTTTAAAATTTAATTATTAGCATTTTTTCTTCAATTATTATTTTTATTTTTCTCTTTATCTCTCTCTAATCATTACTCTTATTTCTAATCATTACTCTATTTCTCTTTATACTCATTACCTACAAATCCAAATTCCAAATCCCTAAACGAACGGTGTCTTAATGACTCATTATAAACCTGCATATGCGCATACGCAATGACATAAAATGCGCGTCGTGGGACGGTGGATTTATGGCATGGTTGTCAAAATGAAAAATGCACGTCGTTTTGGTGAACTGACAGAGCTGGAAGCGGCCATTGTTTCAAACATGAGAATTGATTGAATTGACAATTGAGAGATTGCACCTTTACCAGATTCCTTGAGTGGGATTTGGTTCCTGCTTCTCTCACTCTCTCCGTCCTTTTTTGTCTGACCTTAATTACTAGAGCAGAGCACAGAAAGTACAGATTACCTACATGAGATTTGGCCGTTTGGCCGAGGTTATCGTTACTGTTCCGTACCGGCCGGTACGTACCGGATTTGAAGAAAATCGGTACCCTAACACCTCAATACCGTTTCAAGCTAAATACCGGTCCTTACCGGTCGGTACCGGATTTTCGAGAAATACCGGCCGGTACCGGGTTACCGGAAATACCGGCTGGAATTTTTTTTTTCCTGGAATATTTTTTAAAAATTCTGGAACGTTATAAAAAAACATTTCTGGATTTCCCTAGTCACGGTAAAACAAAAAAAGAAAGTTGTCAATTTTAGCAAAACATACCATAGTACGTGCGGGAGGCCGAAATCTCGGATTTGCACCCCCCTGCGGGCGAATAACTCGTGACGCGCACCCGGTTAATTGGTTTCCGAATCATTTTTTCGGAATTGCCTTCGGCCATGGCCCATTTTCTTGAGCACGTGAGACCTCTTCTTGGGTCCTCATTCACAAGTCCACTAGTGTGCAAAGTCATTTAAGATGAAAAAGAGTTTTGTAACTAGGCAATGTGGGACAAGAGGCAAATACATAGGTGTTTTTATGATCAATTGCATTGTATGGGGGATTTTTTTGAATTATAATTATTATATATATTGTAGTTGCGATAAATCCGAAACGGTACCCGGTATTGGACCGGTACTGGTACGTACCGTACCAGTGGGGAAACCGATATGCTCGTCGGTACGGTATTCAGAACATTGCGTTTGGCAGATGATCCCCTGAGATTCAATAATGACCATATCACCCACATGTAATTTTGGAGTAAATTGCAACTGTTAAGTTTTCCATCTAAATTAACAGAAAGCAGAGTACAGGCACATTTTTTTTGGTCAAAATCAATGGTAAAATGACTAAAATATCCTTTTCCTCATCTTCTTCCTTTTCCACAACAAAACCCCAGTTGCCAGCAACGACCCCCCCTTTGTCGTCTCCAAGAAATCCAGAAAACCACCACCACCCACCACAACGACGACCACCACCACCACCACCGCCCGCCGTAGATCCAGATCGACATCGGCAGGCCCGACCACAGGATCGTGTTCTCCGATCGAGCGCCGTTGAGCGGGGAGAGTAGGGCCACGAGCGCCACCAACTTGGCGTCATTCGACGGTGGCGGCGGATGGAGTACTGGGGCAATGCTGGAGGTGTCGCATTTGGGATGGGGCTGGTGGTACACGCCGAGGGAGCTTAAGAAGGCAACCAATGGGTTGGCCGGTTTACGCCCGAGGATGCACCGGTGACCATATGCTATATATACATACGTTGTATACAATAATCTGTGTCTTTCTGATCCGCAAGAAGAGAAAACTTGGCTGATGTTTTAATTATCTTTGTGTCTTGTATGTGTGTGTAAGTTAATGCATATATATATATATATATATACACACACATATACATACATACACTAGCCCTAGATTTGTCCCAAATCTCCATAGCCATTTCTCTTTCTCCCTCCCTCTGTGTCAACGTTGTATAAAGGAGAGTAAAGACCCTTTATTTAAGAGAGGATAGCATGGTCTTTTTACTTATGCCATTAACGGAGCTAAGAGTTACACTTTACTCCAAAATCATAGGTGGACAATGTGGTCATTATTGAACCTCAGGAGATCATCTCCCAAAGGGACAAAATCCATACTTTGCCCTAAGTACTAATATGATTCTTGCGACCAGCTCAATACCCACAAGAAAATCAAGTTGGAATGTGAACTCTGAAAAGGGCAAATTAAAATAAAGCCTGTACTTTCCTCATTCAACTTTCCTCATTCATTGATCATCGCAAGGAGCATCTAGTTCTTCACACTATATAAAGTGCTAGAATGAGACTTTCAAGTAACAAAAAAAAAACAAACAAACAAAAAGAATTGAACAAAACTTGCAAGTTGTAATCCCCCTTTTTGGTTGGAAGCACATTCCAATACGCTCTCCATATTTTTCTTTCATTATTGCTCTTCTTCTTTCCCGCAAAAAGGGCAATATAAATGGCAGCCATCATCATATGTCCTAACTGCCAAAACCAATTTCAGGGGACACCATGTTCCACTACTTATCGCTGCCAGTTCTGCAAAGCCAAGATTTCAGCGGAAAAATGTGAGACTGTCCCAAAGGGACGTTTAAGATTCCGTTGGACAACGGAGTTGTACGGAAGTGGTAGCCTTTGTTCTACTTCAGATCAGAAACCAAAACCTATGATGTGTAGTACTTCTGGACATCAGCCCAAGAAGGCTTTTCTTTGTGGAGTCAGTTACCAAACGAAGAAGCACAAACTCAAGGGAACGGTTAATGATGTCAACAGAATGAAGTCTCTTCTGGTTGATAAATTTTGTTTTCCGGAAAACGCTATTCGTGTGCTTACAGGTATAGTTGCATTTTCACTCCTATTACCTTCATATGCACAACACTTTTTTGGCAGTCACTTCCACTAATGCTAAATCAGCTAAACCTCAATACAGACTCAGCAATCCAAGAAAAAAATGTTGCTGCTTCATAAATGGTTAAATCATTTTGGCAGGTATTCCTCATCGGAGAATAGTAAATGAGAATAACTTCGAATACTAATCTTCCATAAGTGCTTCATATGCTCCTGCGGATTCTACTCTACAGTAAAGCCGGATTATGAAGTAACAATAATCCTATGTGACCACTTTTGGTGACCACTATTTGGATACCGTGTGAGTTGTCCTTAATGCATTAATTGGTGCAACGGACCCCACTTGTCTTGCTTCTTACCAATGCAAGAATGACAACTCAGGTTGTATTCAAAACATGGCAATCAAATGTGGTCACCATAGCATTGATCACGATGAAAAATACATACAACTTATCCTAGAAGAATAATACATGAAGTTACTAGAACATCTTACGAAGGAAGTCTAATAAGCCACAATTGCAGAATATCCAGGGAGCCCTTTTGTATTTGTTCGAGTATGTAAATAAATCGTGAATACGGTCCAAGTAATAATTGTTGGTGCAACAGTCATCGTAGCCGATGCAAGTGGATAAATAGAGATGCTTCAAGTCACGTTACTATGTCGCTATCCTTAAGACGATATTCGCCCCTACTAATTCGTGAGAATTTGGTGTGCACCAGGTTACAGTGAAGCCATCTCCAAGATAAAATGAAGCCCAGTCTCCAACTGTTGTCTAACTGCGTTTGCACAAATAAAGAGAGATCCGAATACCTTCGGACTTTGCAAGCCCCTTAAGTATAATCGTATGAGATAATTCTAGAGAGAAACAACAATCAGAATGATTCTGATTTTTTCATTCATCCCAGAATTGGTAGAACCCTTTGCCTATTTACGGCCAAAGATTACACCTCTTTGATTAAATGCAATAGTTATGTCTATTCATTCCACCCCAATGGTCACACCTTTTGATCTGGTAATGTCTATTCATTTAACCTGAATAGACACACCTTTTGTGCTTAAATCCAATGTTCACGTCTATTCATTTAACTTGAATAGTCACGCCTCTTGGATTAAAACCATTCACCAATATTTACATTTAATATCCATTAAATATTTTGGAAATGTTCCAACAATAAATGCCCAACTTTCCTTTGGGTCCCAATTCCAATATAATCCCCATGCTTCATTAGCCACTCCTTCATACCTAGTTCGTTGTAAACTGCATAATCGCAAGAAAATACATACAACTTTCTCTTGGAATCTCTATAACGGTAGTGTAATTTGTATTTGGTTTAGTAATATGTATAATCAGCTAAATATAGGTGTTTTCCTTAAGAAGTATTTGATTGAGATCAGGTTAAAGATGCACCAAATAGTTGTTTCAGCTTATTATAAACTTCTGACCAGTAGCCCAAGAAAGGAAGCTTACCTCCAAATTCCAATAATTCTCATATGCTAACCTGAAACCAGATTTTAGATAGACGGTAAGATGAAACTGCGAGTGTTCGTGTTTGTGCTGCATCCAGTTTATGCATCATAAACCCGTAAAGAATGACCAAGAAAGAATGATTTGCTTAACAATTGTACCGCAATTCTGGTTCAAAGGACCTTTCAGTTCCACTAAACATGTCCTGTTAAAGAAGAAAGATTCCATCAGTCTTCGCGGAGAAGGATTTTAATTCCATTCTCCCTCATATGCTTATATTCAGATTCCAACTGTTTTTTGTGCTGAATGTCTTTATGTTTCTTGTCTCCTTGTGTTCAGTTTTATTTCTGATCAGATAAGAGAAGGGTAAAAATGAAAACAAAACGTAATGGTTATATTGCTAGGAAAAATAAAGCTTTGAGCAAAACTCAAAATGAATGCAGAAAATGCATACTGCTTGTTTTGAGTTACCTATAAAATGCATACTGCTTGTTTTGAGTTGTAACAATGCAAAACCAATTTGCAGAAGAGCAGAGTGACCCAAATCTTACTCCAACAAAGAAGAACATACAAAAGGCGTTGAGCTGGCTTGTGGAGAACTGCAAGTCAGGGGACTCGTTGGTCTTTTACTTTTCGGGGCATGGATTACGACAACCTGATTTTAGTCAAGACGAGATTGATGGGTACGATGAAACTATCTGTCCTTCAGATTTTTTGACAGCTGGCATGATATTTGATAATGATATCAATACCACCATTGTCAAGCCACTGAAAAAAGGTGTCAAGCTTCATGCTATTGTTGATGCCTGTCATAGCGGAACCATTCTTGATCTGGAGAATGTTTACAACCGCAAAGTGTAAGTTTTTTGAGTCTTGAGATAGTCTTCAATACAACATTATACATTAAAAGGAATCTCCAAGGTCGCCCCAAAGAGGGAAAAAAAATTAAAATGACGTTGAGATGCAGATTTGATTAGTGCACAACTGCACATCCAATGTGCTATTTCCATCAAAGTGTTGAGAAAAACAACGAGTTGATGTATATTCAGGGGGAATGCACACTGGAATTATTCAAATCTGATGCAATTTCCTTTGGTTGGATTGTACCAAGGATGGAGGAAGAGTGTGATAACAGGAATAAGTGACCCCACCAACTTTGAAAAAGTTACAATTATTTAGTACTAGTCTACGCACTTGACCCCTTCAAAATTGTTCCAAAGACTTCACTAAATTGGCTTTCACCATTGCTGAAACGCAAAACCCAAGTCTCTTTTTCGTACTTTTATGCAGAAAACCAAATATGGTTGTTGGTATTTGACCAACCACCTAAACTTTTGCAGATTTTGTCCATAACATGTTGAAACATGTACATAATACGATGGTTTAGATTAACTCTGGCTCTGCCCCTGCATTATTGTGACATCGTAATAATGGGTACTCTTAGTTTGCTTGTCATAATTGGATTTCAACAGGAAAAGGTGGTTAGATAACAAACCTCCATCAGGTGCTAGCAAAAGTACAAATGGTGGACAAGCCATCTCTCTGAGTGCCTGCGCCGATGATCAAATGGCTGCTGATACAAGTGTAAGATTTGACTTACTTTGACAATACTGAATTCTTGAAGAAAAGCCAGAATTATTAGGATATGAGTCCACCCATTTAGGCTGCTGAAGTCAAATTTTAGCCCAAAAAAATATTGCAATATGATGCTCTACCCATAAGTCAAATTGATATAAAAATATGGCAAAGCCATCTTTTGGTGCCAAATTTGGCAGCAATATTGGCTTTCTCAAATCTGCCATATCATTTAGGCCAATAGATCTGCATCAAAAAATGAGAGGAATTTAATTCAATGGTCTATGTGTGAGATTGTGCCAAAAATGACTGGAGCGCATCAACATGACTATTTAAGTATTTTTAAAAAATTAGGATAGGGAAAAGCTCTAATACACACTCTGTATAACTAAATATGTTACAACTATTTTGGACAAATATTATGCCTCTAAGTGGTAAATGTTATGCCTCTAAATGATAAATGTTATGCCTCTCAAAGGTTAAGGGTGAATACGGTATGAACCGTTGCGCCTATTTGGTAAAATGTTACGCCAATGTTACGTCTATTGGTAAAATGTTACGCCTCTTAGTGGTAAATGTTATGGGTGAATATCGTATGCTAAGTGTGCACTGTAGCTGTTCCTGATAGGAAGTCATATTACAGCTTTGATGAAATAATTTTGACAGTGAGTATAAAAAGAAGAAGAAATAATATTGACATTTAACTGGTGTACTTGCTGTTTGGAGTGATTCAATTTTGATACAAGAAGTTTTTCATTTCAAATTAGTACTGACACACCAGACTGGTTCCCGTAACTCCCAACTGGATAGATTGTTCTTATCCTTGTTTGTTTCGAAATATGCAGGCCTTCACAGGAAACGAAATGACAGGCGTCTTGACTTTCCTTCTGGTCCAAACAATTGCAGAAAATCCCAATATTACATACGGTGGTCTACTCGATAAGATGCATGAGAAGATTGTGCATGCTAATAAACATGGATGCCTCAATTCTCCGTTCCTAAAAAAGCTGTTCCGTAGAAAATTACTACAGGTCAAGTATCTTTTCTCTTTTCGCCCAGACTCTCTGGTGCCAATGCCGGTTCGTGAAGTGGAATAATCATGAATTTTGTTGGACAATGTCCACTTCTACTTTGGTCATAGTAGAACCACATTCTAGCATATGATTGAACTTAAATATTAAACCACTCACCTTAATTAGGCTGCATAACAGAATCAGAAGTCCAAAAAACTGCTTTTTGATTCAAAGGAATTTCAAATTGAATATTTGGCAAAGTTCATCGTCAGCAGCAATTTTCTGAGGAGCTTCATGCCTGCAACTAATTAAAGTCACCCATGAACAAGATTTTGGTAGTGTTATCAGTCAGTCTAACAGAATTATAGTAGGTTCCTATTTAACTCACACACCAACCAAGCTTTGTCCAATATATACGTTGGGAGTAGTTTCGAAAAGTACTTTTGAGAGCTGAACCATTTATTTCCAGTAACTCACACACCGTAGTATTTTGTCATCAAGAACTCAGTCAGACTAACTGCCACACTTTTGACCATGTTGATGTCTAGAAGTAATATTGCTCAACTGATTTCATTATTACTCGGAATTATGCAGGAATGTCAACTATCATCTTCAAATGAGTTTGACGTTGATAAAGAGGCATTCAAGTTATAGACAAGTGCAGAGGAGTTCAAGTTATTTGATTCATCGATGCATGAGCATTGGTCCAAACTTTTCCAATTTACTTTCAAAGATCCATCAATTGCAAACAACCCCATTGAGCACAAACTCACGTCTATGCTGTGAACCAAGCCGCTTTTCGGTGGAATAACATCATTAGCCCTCCATAATTTGGAGTTTTCCAATTCGAGAGTTTTAATTTTCTCACCTTGGAAATTCCATTTTGATCTAGGCCTTTTGGAGAACGTTTATCTTTCACTCGAGCTTTCAAATTAATTACTTTTCTTATCAAGGTTTTCCTTTCTTAAGTTGGTTAGTATTATGTTTACTTTTTTACCTTTATCATATATAAGTTGTAAGCCTTAGAGCTGGAGGTTTCATTAATACTATTGAGTTTCTTTAAGAGAGAAAATGTCGTTATAATTATAGAAGAGGTTTAGTGTTTTTAGCTGCAACATTCTGATGCTGTCACATACTCTACGCGGAGCCATTCAATCTACAGGTATTGGAGAAACTTCTCTGTGTAGTTAACAGTAAATGAGAACCCTTTATTATATTCCTTGTCGACATGGTTTTCCTTTTTGGAAAAGATTTAGTTTTAGAGACGAGAGCACAATGTACGTCTTACGTTCAGGTAAGTTAGGATTCACCTCAATCACCTGTTTTTCATGTAACAGAACCTAAATGTGCCGTAGGTAAAAGGCAGGGGCAAGAGCACAACGCTCGCCCATATTTTTAGTAAAAGACCCACTACTTGGATTTTCGAAACCTCAGCGCTCCATATTGCGAAAATGAAACTAGAACCCGAGAATCTCAACTGAATGAAATTGGATGTTACTTATGCTTGGCTAGTTGATTAACCAGATACAATGAATACTGTGGTACTTCGGATTTTCCTGACCAGCCAAGAAGTGAACTCTTCTTCATGTGCTTTCACTTGATTTTCCTTTTACCTGTCAAATTATTTACCCTCCACAAATTCAACTTCCGAAAACAGTGCTAGGCAAAATAAAATATTCCTAGTGCAATGACATTACATTCAGTATGAAAATGTCCATCTTTGTCATAACTTGATAGCTAAAAAAGGTCTACTGCTAAAAGAGAATAATTTTATGGTTGAATCTATGCTTTAAGCTGCTACCAAAAAGAATTAGTTCTCTAAGCTTTAGAAGTAATTATAAAAAGGAAGTCAGAGAGCTTGTAGCACAGCTCTCTCTCTCTCTCTCTCTCTCTCTCTCTCTCTCTCTCTCTCTCTCTCTCTCTCCTCGCAACATTGGCATCCATGGTAGAAATCCCGATTGGTATTAAGATGAGACCAATCAATAATCATGATTGAGCAAAGGGATGTACCTGCGTATCTCAGCAAACTTTTTCTCTAATCAACAAGTTTTGAAAGGGCAAAATAACTGCTTATAAATTCCAAAATAGGGAAAAAAATAAAAATACTGAAAATGCAGAGAGGAAGAAGAAGGCACACAGTTTTATAAAGAAACCATCTCTCTCTCTCTCTCTCTCTCTCTCTCTCTCTCTGAGAAGAGTTCGAATTCAATATGATCAATCAAGACAATTCTGATTCTTAGTAATAGAAGACCTCGTGAGCCAGTAAATGAATTTCATTTCTTGAAATGGTTCCATTACATGATTGGAAATTTGGATATAAATAATGAAATTGCCATACATGCCATACAAATTTCACTATGATCAAAACTTAATCAGCTAGTTGACCTAATGATTTCCATCTTTGCACGTTTTATTTGCAAACAAAAACTTGGAATATGCAGAAGAAGATATGGACACATACCCGATACCCACTAGGCATAACATTGGAATGGGCTTGCATTGGCACATCTAGGCCTGCCAATAAGGGGACTCATTGATTTTTACATCTCAGGCCATGGATTAGAACTGCGCGACTTTGATAAGATGAGGTTGACAGCCGCGAGAAATAACGATGCCCCACGTTATTGTGAGAGTATGACCACAGATTAATAAGCTCACTGCATCAATCTTTACCTGGAGACGGGTTTACAAGTACCTGAATGACACAATGAGAAAGATTATACAGAAAGCATGGTTGCAAATGTTGTGTTCCCTGGTAAACAAATATACGAAGTTCGATATAGAATCAAAATTTCGTCATGGTAACATGGCATTTTATGTTTGTATCTACATGACATCCAAGTGTTAAAATATTACGTTGTATGACAAAAGAAGCAAACTTAAAGGCATCCATATGGTCTTACAGTGATTGCAAAGAAGCCAAGATTTTCCTTTAGAGACTAATTAGTGGAAGAGTAAGAGGCTAGTGATTTCGTAGTCCAATTGAACGGTGGACAAGTAAAAGCTCAGATTAAATGAAAAAGAACACTTTTCTCATTGCGTTAGTTCAAGAAAAATCACCACTTCATGTGCATTATATAGTCCATGAAGGAAACAAATGCTTTAGATTCGCACTCGAAGCAAATTTTGTACTGAGTGAAGTATCAAAACCAAGGAAAATGGCCAATTTGATCAAACACAACTGCCAGCAAAGCCTGTGCAATATAACTACACAATCCAACTTAGCATTTCTCGGAAGATTATATAACCGCATTCAGTCACATATACTTGCATGTTTGCATCCCAGTGATCCCACATACATCAAAACTGAAGAAGGTTTTTAAGCCCACGTACCACTAGTAATGAACATTTGGAAGAACTGTATTTTTCCTCATTGAGACCACAAAGGAGTATGTTCTAAACAACCAAGAAAGCACTAGAGAAACAAACATTCCTAAAATAGATGTTTAGTGCTCCTGGAACAAGATTCCATCAGGACATTTTGTATGATCTTACAATAATTAAAACTGTCCCAACAGGAATAAGAAGCCAAACAAAGGTTTTAACTTTACAAGTGTCTTAAAGCATCCAGATGACTTTATTCTGTGAACCACTGTGCAATATTAAAGCAGAGTATTTTGAACTTTATAAGTTTCAGTCAACATTAAAATAGATTCTGACCTAGAAAACGGCAAAACATATCCTTTTTGGTCATCTAATATGAACATTTTTTAACTTTAATCTATGCTTTTATAGTTTTTCGATTCCTCTCGTCGAGACAAAAAATATTATGTAAAAATTTGACACGAATCTAGTAAATAATAAGAGAAAACAACCAAAATACTGTGCCAAAAAAGCAGATCCGGGGGTGCTGTTGTGCACCCCTGTGTAGTGCACATGTAGGGCAGCGCCCCAAAAAGTTTGTCCGAAGAATCTACCTAGAGTTCTTTTCACACCTATGTGATTGAGATTAAGAGGAAAAAAAGATCAGATTCCTTGAGTGGGACATGCTTTTTTCCAATTTCTCCCTTTATCTTTTAGGGAGTTGATTTTGGAACTCCTCGAAGCACTCCAAAAGGAGAGTGCGAAAATCAATCCCTATATGAACTTGATTTTCGCACTCCCCTTTTGAAGTGCCCTTAGTAATCTGGTGAGTGCAAAAATCATTGCCGTCTTTGATTGGGTATAAGGTAAATGATGCATAAAACAATCTGCTAAATATTCAGAGATCAAGTGGATTTGAAAATTTTAAATACTCTAAACCTGATTCCACGTTGAATGTATGTGCAATGGCATCCAATTCTACACACCTATACAAACTGCTAGGTTCTAGGCATTGGAAAATATTATGTTGAACAAATAAAATGGGACTGAGAACGAGCCGGGTCGATTAGTTAGGTTCTGTGGTGGCCTCGGTAATCACGTCGGTGACCGGGCCGGACCTTTGAGCCATCATCTATTTGGACTTAAATGGTGAGCCGAAGAGTGTGGTTACCCCCGACCTTTGGTTCGGTGCCGTGCCCGGGTATGTGCTTCGGACTCAATTCTATCCAATGCATCAGATTGAGGCAGTTATGATGGATGGTCCCCACTTCAAATCCAATACAGCAACAATCATTTGGATCAGGTCATGTGCTCTGTAACCACTTTATTCCCTTCGTCATGAATGACGTCACCCGAAGCGGTTACCTGCATTGGCTTGAAGGCCAAGTAAACCTAGGTCTATAAATATAAAGGGACACTCATTGAGAGAGGTACGCCATTCTTCTCTAACCCTAGACCTAAAACTCTACCCCTGAGATCTAACTTGATCGTCGGAGGGTCACTGGGCAATCTAAGCCCTAGTGACTTGTTGCAGGTTCAGCGGAAGGAGCGGAGAAGGAAGGATCCTAACCATATCCAGTCTAGGACCTGACAATTCGAACCCCGACGGGTTCTGAATATGATTAGAAAATATAATTAACCATTCAAGTTTTTCTCAAGCTTGAACGACGCAGCGGATATTATACGCCCCTTTTGTGTTCTTACGAAATGTACTGAAAGTACCCTTTGTTCCAAACATGAGAATTGCTAGCCTAGAAATTAGGTGATGCAATTTTTAGACAGTATGGGGTAACAAGTCTCAATTTTTAGCCTCAAAATGTACGTCCTTGAGTGGAATTTGCTTCTTGTTGTTTTTCTTTTTTCTTTCAATTTTGACCCCCTTTCTTGCCTGACCTTAATTTTACTAATATGATTCTTGAAGTGACCAGTTCAATATCCACAGGAGAATTAAGTTGGAATGTGAACACTCTGAAAATGAGCGAGTTAAAATAAAGCCTAGTACTTTCCTCATTCATTGATCGTAGTAAGGAGCATCTAATTCTTCACATGATATAAAGTGTAAGACAAGATTTTAAAGTTACCAAAAAAAGAATTGAACAAATTACCAAAACTTGCAAGTTGTATCCCAATTCATTAGCTTTTTGGTTGGAAGCACATTCCATTAAGCTCTCCATATTTTTCTTTCATTATTGCTCTTCTTCTTTCCTGCAAAAAAGGGCAATAAAAATGGCAACCATCATCATATGTCGTAACTGCCATAACCAATTACCGGGGACACCATCTTCCGCTATTTATCTCTGCCAGTTCTGCAAAGCCAAGATTTCAGTGGAAAAATGTGAGACTGTCCCAAAGGGACCTTTAAGCTTCCGTTGGACAACGAAGTTGTACGGAAGTGGTAGCCTTTGTTCTACTTCAGATCAGAAACCAAAACCGATGATGTGTAGTACTTCTGGACATCAGCCCAAGAAGGCTGTTCTTTGTGGAGTCAGTTACCAAAAGAAGAAGCACAAACTCAAGGGAACGGTTAATGATGTCAACAGAATGAAGTCTCTTCTGGTTGATAAATTTTGTTTTCCAGAAAACGCTATTCGTGTGCTTACAGGTATGCTTGGATTTCAATGCTAACTCAACGTCATTCATTGCTTTTCCTTTCCACTGCCTAATGGGTGGTGGATAATTTCCAAATGACGGCAAACAAGTTATCATATATATCAACACTCATTTTCCAGATATTGATGCACCTATTGCATAATATCCACCGCTCTTAGGGTGGTGGTTAGCATCTTACATCTACCAGTCAATTCTTAACAGATACATTCATCTCTGTAAAAATAACCAAATTGCTAAATCAGTTAAACCTCAGTACAGAAAAAATATTTGCTTGTTTGCTGCTTCCTAAATGGTGACACTTTCTTGGCAGTAGGCTGAATAATTTTACAAAAAGTGGAAGTCATATTCTATTGCTGTAGTAGCAAACTCAGCAAAATGTCTGAATATTTTGACCCTGTAACCGGTTTAAGACTTGAAGTTACCCAGCAATAGTACACTTATTATGTTGAGTTGTAACAATGCAAAACCAAATTGCAGAAGAGCAGAGTGACCCAAATCTTATTCCAACAAAGAAGAACATACAAAAGACCTTGAGCTGGCTTGTGGAGGACTGCAAGTCAGGGGACTCCTTGGTCTTTTACTTTTCGGGGCATGGATTACGACAACCTGATTTTAGTCAAGACGAGATTGATGAGTTCGATGAAACTATCTGTCCTTCGGATTTTATGACAGCTGGCATGATTTTTGATAATGATATCAACACCACCATTGTCAAGCCACTAAAAAAAGGTGTCAAGCTTCATGCTATTGTTGATGCCTGTCATAGCGGAACCATTCTCGATCAGGAGCATGTTTACAACAGCAAACAGTAAGTTTTTTGAGTCTTGAGATAGTCTTCAATACAACATAGAATACGTTATAAAGAGTCTCCAAGGTTGTTCCAAAAGAAAAGAAAAAAAACTCTGAGATGCAGATTATATTAGTGTGCATCCAAAGTGCTATTCCATCAAAGTGTTGAGAAAAACAAGGAGTGCATTTATATTCAGGTGAAAGCACACTGGAATTTTTCAAATTGATTTGAAATTGAATGGTGAATGCGATTTCCTGGGTTGGACCGCTGGATTATTCCGAGGGTGGAGGAAGAGTGTGGTAAAAGGAATCGAGTGAACCCACCAACTTCAAAAACGTTATAAATTTTTTCATACTAGTCTACACACTTGACCCCTTAAAAATTGTACCAAAAACTTCACTAAATTGGCCTTCACCATTGCCAAAAAGCAAAACCCATGTCTTTTTTCATTTTTTATGCAGAAAACCATATATGGTTGTAGGTATCTGACCCAACCACCTAAACTTTTGCTAATTTTGTCCATAGCATGTTGAATTGTGTACATATTACGATGGTGCGACAATGTAATAAAACGGGTACTCTTTTTCGTTTGTTTCTCATAATTGGATTTCAACAGGAAAAGGTGGGTAGATAACAAACCTCCATCAGGTGCTGGCAAAAGTACAAACGGTGGACTAGCCATCTCTCTGAGTGCCTGCGCAGATGATCAAATGGCTGCTGATACAAGTGTAAGAGTTGACTTGCTTTGACTATACTGAATTCCTGAAGAAATGCCTGAATTATTAGGTCTTGAAGTCCACCCATTTAGGCTACTGAAGTCAACATTTAGCAAGAAAATGTGGTAATTTGATGGTCTACCCCTCAGTCAAAATTGCTATAAAAAACTACAAAGCCATCTGTGGTGCCAAATTTGGCAGCAACTTTGCCCATTTCAAATCTGCACATCATTCAGGCCAATGTATCTGCATTAATAAATGAGATGAGTTTAATTCAACGGTTTATATGTGAGATTGTGCCAAAAATGACTCCAGTGCATCAACATTGCTATTTTAGGCTTTCTAATACAGTAGCAAGTCGTAAAACTGCTCTGATGGAATCATTTTGACATTTAACGGGTGCACTTGCTCTTTGGAGTGATTTAGTATAGCTACACAAAGTTTTTCATTCAAATTCATACTGACACACCAGACTGGCTCCAATAACTCCCTACCGGGTAGATTGTTTTTCATCCTTGTTTCTTTCCAAATATGCAGGCCTTCACAGGAAACGAAATGACAGGCGTCTTGACTTTCCTTCTGGTCCAAACAATTACTGGAAAATTCCCATATAACATACGGTGATCTACTGAATAAGATGCATGAGAAGATTGTGCTTGCTAATAAAAAAGGATGCTTCAATGCTCCATTTCTAAAGAAGCTGTTCCGTAGAAATTTACTACAGGTCAAGCATCTTTCCTAGTTATCTTGAAAAACCTTTTATCTTCTCGCCCATACTCTTCAGTGCCAATGCCGGTTTGTGAAGTGAAATGACCATGAATTTTGTTGGACAATGTCCACTGCTACTTTGGTCATACTATTGAACTTAAGTTTGAAACTAATCACCTTAATGAGGCTGCATACAAGAATCAGACACCTAAAAACTGGTTGCTTGATCAAAGGATCTAGAAGCTGCTGCTTGGTCAAAGGAATTTGCCATTGAATATTAGGTAAATTTTCACCACCAGCAGCAATTTTCCGAGGAGTTTCTTTCCTGCAACTAATAAAGGTCACTCATGAACAAGATTTTGGTAGAGTTATCAGTCTGAACAAGATTTTAACTCCCACTCCAACCAAGCTTTGTCTAATATAGAAATTATTGGGAGTAGTTTGTAAAAGTAATTTTAAGTGCTGAACCATTTATTTCCAGTAATTACAATTGGCAAGCCATTTTACATCACTTCATAGCTTTGAGGCACTAGTTCGAATCACGGGAATCAACCTCTCCTCAAAAAAGGTGGGGTAAGGCTGCCTGCCAATTACCTCATGTGTCCTATTATACGCTGGAGCATTGTGCACCCCTACAACCTCTACATTTACAAAGACCACATAATCACATAAACTGTTCTCAGACATAATGAAACATAAACATAAACGTTTAAATTTTGATATTATAAAATTTGTCCATTCACATTGGACAATGCTCATGTACTATAGGATATGTAACTGCACACCCTGCTATTTTGACATCAAGAAGAACTCAGTCACACTTACTGTCACACTTCTGACCATGTCGATGTCTATACGTAATGTTGCTCAACTGATTTAATTATAGGCTTAACTCGAAGTTCTGCAGGAATGTCAACTATCATCTTCAAAAGAGTTCGACGTTGACTAAAGAGGAATTCAAGTTATAGACACGTGCAGAAGAGTTCAAGTTATTAGATTCAGCAATGCGGGAGCATTCATCCAAACTTTTCCAATTTCCTTTGAAAGATCCATCAATTGCAAACAGCCCCAATAAGCATGTACTGGCAGCTATGCCGTGATCAAGCTGCTTTTCAGTGAATTTCATCATTAGCCCTCCATAATTTTGAATTGTTCATTTCGAGAGTTTCAATTTCCTCACCTTGGAAATTCCATTTTTATCTAGGCTTTTTGGAGAACGTTTATAATTCACTCTAGCTTCCAAATTAATTAACTCTCCTAGCAAGGTTTTCCTTTATTAAGTTGTTTCCTAGTATGTTTAATTTTACCTTTATCATATAATCAGGTAGTATTCTTGAAATCTTAGTATTCAACATAATTATATAGGGGTGTAATGTTTTCAGCAGCAACATTCTGCTCTGTCACATACTACACAGCGCCATTCAATCTACATGTATTAGAGAAATGTCACCGTTTAATTTGAGTAAATGAGAATTCAACATTATATTTCATGACGACATGGTTTTCCTTTTTTGGATAAGATTTACTTTTAGAGACGAGAGGACAATGTACGTCTGTCTTATTCAATTCTCTGCTTCTGAGTTACGTTCAAGTAAGTCAGGATTCAGCTCAATCACCCGTTTTGAGTGTAACGGAACTTAAATGTGCCATAGGAAAAAGGCAGTAGCAAGACTCGCCAATATTTCTAGTAAAAGACCCACTGCTTGGCTTTTCAAAACCTCAGTGGTTCATATCGCAAAAATGAAACTACAACCGGAGAATCTCAAGTAAATGAAATTGGATGTTACTTATGCTTGGCTTGTTGATTAACTAGATACAATGAAAAATGTGGTACTTCTGATTTTCCTGACCAGCCAAGAAGTGAACTTTTCTTCATATGCTTTCGCATTATTTACCCTCCACAAATTTAACTTCCGAAAACAGTGTAAAGCAAAAGAAAATATTCCTAATGCAATGAGAGTACATTCAGTTTATAAATGTCCATCTTTGTCGAAACTTGATGGCTAAAAAAAGTCTACTGCTCAAAGAGATTAATTTTACGGTTGAATCTATGCCTTAAGGTGCTACCAAAAAGAATTTGTTCGCTAAGCTTTTTAAGTATATAAAGGAAGTCAGAGAGCTTGTAGCACAACACACATCTCTCTATCTCTCTGTGAAGAGTTCGAATTCAATATGATCTCTCAAGAGAGTTCTGATTCTTAAGTCATAGAAGACTTCGTGAGTCAGTAAATGAATTTCATTTATTGATATCATGATGATAGCCGTATAGTATATTGAAAATGATAATACGAAGTTCAAATGGTTTCATTACATGATTGGATGCGAATAATCAAATCGCTATAAATGCCGCACAAGTTTCAGTAACCAAAACTTAATCAGCTAGTTGACCTAATTAAATTCATCTGTGCAAGTTTTATTTGCAAACAAAAAACACACACATACCCGATGCCAACTGGGCGTAACATTTGAATGGCCTTGCATTGGCACATCTAGGCCTGCCAATAAGGGGACTCGTTGATTTTCACTTCTCAGGCCATGGATCAGAACTGTGCGACTTCGACAAGATGAGGTCGACAGCAACTAGAAATCACGATGCCCTACTTTTATTATGAGAGTGTCACCATACATTAGTAAGGTCATTACATCAATCTTTACCTGGAGAGGGGTTGACAAGTACCTGAATGACACAATCAGACAGGAAATGAACATTTGCATCCCACATATGTAGAAACTGAAGAAGGTTTTCTAAGCCCACATACCACTGTACATTTGTAAAGGAATTTAATGTAACTGTTTTCGTCATTGACACCACAATGGAGTATGTTTTAAATTACCCAGAAAGCCCCAGAGAAACACTCCTAAGTTGATGTTTAGTGCTCCCGGAATAAGATCACAGCAGGATATTTTGTATGATCTTAAAAAATTAAAACAGTCCCAACTGGAATAAGAAGCCAAACAAATGTCTTAAAGCTTCCAGGTGACTTTATTCTGTGAACTACTGTTCAATCAATAATAGATACGCAGTATCAAAATAGAGTATTTTGAACTTTAAATTTCAGTCAATATTCTCATGTCTTAATCAGAAACAGAAAAAATAAAGGGGAGTATATAATCCGTTCTCTTTTTGTCCCAAAAGGCAATTAAATTCAAAAAAAGAAGAGAGAACCTGATTCTCTAACACCACTAAGGTGGAAGAATGAAGTTAAAATCTCAAAGTACGAGTCTGATATTGTACTGGTTTCACCTTCTTTTCCAAGACCCCTTTTATCAGCTTTTTGTGTTTTTCCACACCTACAACCACAAGCAAGAGAAATGGCTGGAAGAAGAGAGAGATGCAGTCGGTGTGGAGTGCAACTACTAGTCCCACATGAAGCCCAAAGCATTCAGTGTTCAGTCTGTCAAGCAGTCACTCGGGTCCGACCTAATGATCCTTTGATTGAAGCTCAAGACACAATATGCCTGGCGACAAACCATGTAAAAGGTTTTATCAGCAAAGTGTCAAGCAACATCACCACAATGGCCACATCAATGAGTAATTATCCGATGCAGGGGCCATATTATGGTGGTCATCGCCCTCAGCGTATCCAACCTCCTTCACTCTTGCTACCGTTTTCAGTACATGGAAGGAAGCGAGCGCTGCTTTGTGGAGTGAGTTACTATGGGCGCGCATACAGGCTCAAGGGAAGTGTTAACGATGTGAGGTGCATGAGATATTTTTTAGTTGAAAGGTTGGGATTTCCAAGCGAGTCCATACTCGTCCTCACTGGTATATATAATCCTACACACTCTTGCTTTCTAGGTAACTCTTATCACGTCAAAGTACACAAGCTAAACATAGACATGACATGAGAGTAACACAAACTCCAGTTCAATTCCACATCTTTTGCCAAGCTTACCAAATTCACAATTAGGATATGAAAATATGGATTGTAGATCACTTGGGCATCACAGGAAAAGGCATAAGGTGCAAACCAATCCATCAGATCACCTATTAGTGTACGCAAATATGCATTAAGGGCCTAAACAAATAAAGCTGCTCATCGAAGAGTTGACCGCGGCACTCTGACAACTTGGGCTGGTTGTTTGTCCAGATTAAATCATCGGATTGGACTATAAATTCTACGGGACCACATATCCCTCGTTTGCTTCAAACTTTTGCTGTTATGATTAGGTTTCCTTCGGATATGAGATCCTGTAAACCAGGGGATATACAATACCTCAAGGGATTTGGCAATGTTAATCCTCTCACAACTAATAGGATAGGATTACTAATCATATGAGCTTACATTAGTCAATTCAAACAAACAGGGCCTAAGAGGCTAAAGGTCTGGTAGTGTGCATGAATAGAAGAATATTGTTGGCGCCTCAAACCTATACCTATAGAGATTCATGGGTTGAGGATTGAATCTGAAACTGCAACATGTACACATCTAAAATGGAATCCAGTTCTCATATCTTGGAACAACCGAATGAATTTGCAGAAGAAGAGACTGACCCGCTGCGGATACCAACAAAGCGCAACATCAGAATGGCCTTTCAGTGGCTTGTACAAGGTTGCCAGTCAGGGGACTCATTGGTCTTCCACTACTCAGGCCATGGCTCGCAACTCCGTGACATGAACAGGGATGAGATGGATGGGTATGATGAAACATTGTGCCCTCTAGACTTTGATACTGAAGGAATGATATTGGATGATGAGATCAATGCCACCATCGTGAGGCCACTTCCCCATGGTGCCAAACTTCATGCTATCATTGATGCTTGCCACAGCGGAACTATTCTTGATCTACCATTCGTGTGCAGGGTGAACAGGTAAGTTTTTCCTACATTAAGCTTATATGGGTTATAGATATTGCATACATGTAACGTCCCCGCCCTTCTGGCTTTCCCCCAAAAAAGTTACTACTTCCCAAACTAAATTTGCAGACCTCTTATAAAGACTAAAAGAAACAACACTACCAAAGAGAGAACACACGACTAATGTTTTTAGTAATAAGACCCATTGGTTGTGTATAGATAGGCGAAAACATCTTTAATAACATTCCAAATAGGACTGTCATCCATTATCTTCATAACATGAAAGTATGTTAGGGTAAAATGTCAATCAAACTTGACAAACAGCAATGAATATTACAGTTTTCATCTTCTTTCATAAAAATTCTACCACATGTGGATCATTCAGTTGTTCATTAGGGCAAATTTTGTGTTGCCTTTTCAGACGACAATTTGGTCCCCGCATGACAAATTCCTGGCCTACCCCTGATTATTTGTGATTGTATAACCTGATCTAACTGTCACTACAGCCGTAAAAAAAGAACTGCATATTCTTGTTTGTTGTGTAGGGAAGGATACTATATGTGGGAAGATCACAGGTATCTGTCAACGACTTACAAAGGTACGAGTGGTGGACTAGCAATATCACTTAGTGCTTGTGATGATCATCAAAGTACTTTAGATACCATGGTGAGTAGTCACTTTATGTACCCTGTCCTTTTAAAACTTCGAGACACTTCTTCATTCAAAACTAGACGAAAATGCATGCATGAACTACATCCACAATGTGACAATCGCCAAGTTTAGCTCAGATCTCCCATGTAAAGTAAAGCATAAGGATGTTATTGCGCGAGTTGCTAAATTATGGGAATCTAATCAGCAGATGAACACATAAATTATGGAAAGTAAACATTATACACGTGTAAATTTTCCTAGAATCCTAACTTGGAGAATTAGCAAGTTAACATATGCAAATACAATGACAATCCATAGGATGGAAGCGTTAAAGTAATTCTAGAGGATGGGGTGAAGAAACATCCGCATCATGTGAGGCTTTTAACAAACCAAATACCAGTAATATTTCCATGGAATTCTCAAGAGCTTCGGCACAAACTTGTAAACCTGAGTGTTTACCATCAACTGTTAGCTTGTACAATTTCTTCAATATAATTAATATGCATCAACATCGCAAAAACTTCGTTGCAATTATGCATAAACTTCTTAATCTTGACTTAATAGATTGTAGAATGAGATATATTTTAAATCTCGATTGGAAAGGAGTGCAATTCCATTGTTCAAGATAACGGGATTGCCAAAGGAACTAGACCTTATACAAAGCCCCTTATTTCACGTAGAGCTGATTTTCCCATCTCTTTCAATCCCCATCAATCCAGTCTTCCATTTCCCTATCTATAAAAGGAGATAATATGAAAAATTAAAAAGTGTTCCACCCACCTTGAAAATCATGGTATGCTCAATTTTGCTGACAAGATAATGAAATTAAGTCTATGAGAGAGAGAGAGAGAGAGAGAAATTAGCCATATTAGATGGTCAATCCTATATAACCCCTAGAAGAAAATTAGATATATTAAATATTGAAAATTAGCATAAAATATTGCTCTGAATCTATTCATTTACGTCTTGTGCATTTCATACTACTTGTACAGGCTCTCTCCGGCAACGCTATGACCGGTGCCATGACTTACAGCTTCATCCAAGCTCTACAAAACGAACCTGGATTGACATACGGTCGCTTGCTCAACACCATGCGTCGCGCAATCCGTGATGCTAAACCAGGATTGCAGCTAAATGGTCCCATTGCTTCCTTCATAAGAAAAGTGTTTATCACAACACAGGTATACTTCTCTAATCAAATTTTCTGCAATTATATGGGGGGTAACAGCCAATTGATTTAAAATTATAATGCTAAAACATTATTAATATTGACATCCATTGGCAATAATTTGCAGGAGCCTCAACTTTCGTCTACAGAGAAGTTTGACATTTACTCAAAGCCGTTTAGTTTGTAAGTGTATCTGAAAGAATGAAAACTACATACAATAGATTTCTACCGAATAAGGTATTAAGTAATGGTTTAGTCTTTGCTAAGTGATGATATGAGAGTTTTAATTCAGAGGTCTTGGGGTCAAGTCTTCCCATCTGCATTACTTCACCTTTTGAATGCAACTTCTGTCGTGTATGGCTCAATGGATCTCTAAATTCCCTACAAGTGTAATGGGGCTACACGTAAGAGAGGGTGTTGGATGTCTCTTTTTCTTTTTTTTGAAATGGTGTTGGATTTTATGATATACAATGTATACTGTAAATTATTGGGAGATTTGCTAATAGCTTCAGCTTTTCAGATAGCTGGTGATCTGAAAAATCCATTCATGAATATTTGTACTTCGAAATGAAACTTACGTGGATTACACTTCAAAGTTAAGCATGCCGAGGCTTCTCTTCGATATCAGTATGTACATCGAAGCATTCACTCTTGATCTCTTCCATCTATAGCTTACAATATGATTTAGAGCAAAGTCCACTTTGACCCCCGTGGTTATCACCATGTGCAGATACCCCCCTCGTGGTTCAAAACTGACCACATAACTTACCTGTGGTTTTGAAAATGTGCGGAGAGATCCCCTGCCGTCATATTTTCTATCCAAATTAACGGACACAACATTAAAAGACTGATATATTCTCATCATGTCACTTTATTCTTTCTTTCTTCTTTTTTAATTCTAACCACACCATCCCTTATATCAAAAATTGAATCCAAACCGTTGATATGGTAAATTTTGACGAGTACTACATCTATACCAAAATTCAAGTCAATCAAAAAAAGAAAAGTTAATGGTCGAATCGATTTTGTTATGAAATTAAAATTTCTAATTTGAATTTACTAAAAATTAGATCACTGGGTTATTGATGCCTGATTGAGATGATTTTTTACAAAGATACTCTATTCTTTATTTAATACATTATGAACGACTCAGATTACATTCTAAAGGCGTGTGAGATACACCTCCGTTAATATGGATGGAAAACATGACGGCAGGGGGTCAATCCGCACATTTTCAAAACCACAGGTAAGTTATGTGGTCAATTTTAAACCATGAGGGGGCTATCCGCACATGGCGATAACCATAGGGGGTAAAAGTGGACTTTGCTCTATGATTTATCATCTACCGAAAAACGCAGAGTTACTTATGCACTGCAGCAGTGACTCTGATTCCGATGACTCCTCTTCCTTATCCGCCTCTAACGATAATGCTGCTATGGGCAGTGTTCTCGAAACAGATGGGAAGAGGCAGCATGGTTTTGAGTCTAAGTGGGAGATTGTTAGAAATTATATTAAAAGTCATGGTGTTAGTATACTTCAGGAGACGCTACAGCGTCCCTGATGACATTTTCCTGCAGCTTGCCCCTGTCGAGGTGAACGAGAACAGTTTGGACGAGAATAGAGTCCACGTCTCTATTCTCTCAGTCGTCGAGGGCGGAGTTCGTTTTCCTCTGCACTCCCTTCTCCGCCAAACCCTAGCCTACTACAGATGTAGACACCCCAATCTAAACTTCCAGATTAGTTTACTTACGGTTTTTGATTCCCCGATGATGAAATGGATCAAGAACACTCTGGGAATGATAGCGTGTTTGAGCTTTGAGTGTTTGCAAAACCCTTGAACCTAACCTAGCCTAAGCCACTTCAAAAAACCAAAAACCCTACTGGTCCGCGCCGGGGGCAACCATCCCGCGCCAAGGCGCACCATTGCGCGACAGACTGACTCCGTCGCGCGATGGTCCAACCTACCACCAACCTTTTTGAAGGAGGACAGTTGGCCACCAATGCAACCTCAGCCAGGCCTCGTGGACTGGTTGAACTCCTCTGTTTCCAACCAGATTCACCTCCTTCTCTCCCTATAAGTACCCCACTCTTTCTTCCATTGAAAAAGGTTCCAAAAAAAAGGGTTTCAAAAGGCTTAGTAAAAATCCCAAGTTTCAAAGAACATAGCTTGTTCTTCTTTCAACCATTCAAACACCTCATTCAAGTTTCAAACCTCAAAGCTCAATCATCCGTTCAAACTCGATCTAGGTATAGCATACCTTCTGTTTTCTGTTCTGATCCCTGAGGGGGGCTGGCAGGGCCAAGGCTGATAATCAATACCAGTCCTGGTTCTAAAGCTGGCAAGGTTTCAAAAACCGTCATGGTAGGAACCAGCGCGCAATGGTCCTACTCTCTCGCGCGACACTCCGGTGCTGCATGTGATGGACCGCGTGGGGATTGGTGTCCTACGGTTTTATGTTGTATTTTGTATATAGATCACTGTTAAGCATGTTAAAAACCAGTTTACTGCTTTCCTTTGTTAGAAATTGCTAGCTGTAGTTCAATTTGCATGTCTACTGTTTTAGAGTACCCCTGGGATCATTCTGAACTTGTCCCAGAACCCAGAAATGTGTAAACCAAACACTGGTCCGCGCCAGGGCGCAACCATCCCGCGTCGGGGTGCACCATCGCGCAACAGACTCACTCCATCGCGCGACAGTGCGCCAGGGCGCACCATCGCGCGCCAGGGCACATCCTCGCGCGATAGAGTGAGTCTATCGCGCGACAGTTTGCCTCTAACCAGTGAATGGCCTTGCACGGGTAGCTCGGCCTTAGGCCATTTATTTTGTCCCCACACTGTTTATGGGATGTTTTATTAATTTGTAGGGCTTTACAGCCTTTAAACTATTTATTATGCTGCTATATAAACTGCGTGGTTTGTCCTGGGTGTGCACTGGTCCTTCCAGAGCCCAGAGGGTTTGAGAATAAGAATTGTGGGTTTGAGCTCACCGGCGCGCGTGTCTTGGAGTTGTGCGTGCAGGAGTGAACAGCATGCAGCGACTTGTTCAGTGCATACTGGTTTTTCTTCTTGCGCACATCACTCCAAAACAGGGGCCTCCCAGTTTGTTTAAACTCCCACAGCAGTCTGTTTTCATCCTATACTAACTGCTCATCCATGCTATCTATCACATCCTGCAAACATATTACAGTTTTAATCCCTAATTAACTGTTCCCCGCCCTAATTGGTTAAAGAATTGATTAATCAAACAGAATCGCAAACAAACATCTTTCGCAAATGCCTAAGTAGAGACCGATCTCCGGATTGGGCGAGAGAGGTGCCATAAAACCCTTCCCCTCTCGTAACCTGGCTCCCGAACCCAGATATGGTTATGACGGACTGGTTCCTTAACTTTTTCAAATCAAACAGCGTGACAAGCGCTTCAAAATACAGTTCCTTGGGTGTCGGACCTTCAAACCCGAGTGGCGACTCTGTATTTTCGCGAGCACTTGTCGTCCAGCTCAAAAAGCGCTCCCGCGAACCAGCGGCACTTTTTCTCTTCTTAGAGGAGGGGAACGGAATCCCTTCCTGAGGATAGAAATCGGGCACCGCATGCCCACAACAGACTTTCCCGAATCCAATGCACCATCAATTTCTTTCGAGGGGTTATGGGCGTCGTTGCCCAAAATGAGGTACTGGGGACCAATCTAGGGCTTTATGATATTCATCATATGTATAGTGTTGTCTCCACGGCTCAAGGGGCTACTATCTCAAAGCCCACAATGCCAGGAGAAAGCTGGTGACTCACACCCGGATTCTGCTTAGGGGGATAACGATGACTTCCTCATCGTTACGGGAAACTGAGAACCCATGGGAAATGAGGGGTAGACGATTGGCTTTCGCTGCCCTCATGGCATTGGCCGTCCTCATAAGTTTCTTCCCTTCATTAATCCCCCGAGCAGGGTTTTACATACTCACTTGTGCACTTAATCGCTTACTTATATCTGCCTTTATCTTTGAATGTAGCCACCAACACGAACGAAGGCCATCACACCATCAGTTCGCAGGTCCACGTCACCGACATCTGTAGTGCACTCGACTACGACGGTTTCCCGGTTGTCATTGGAATCGGGCTTGGCCGAGCAACTCACATTCTACTAGGTTACAACCCCTCCTATACCGGGGGCATCTACCTTCTGCTTGAAGCATGCACCCAACACCCTTTCTCGGCCTTCGAGCTTTACCACCAAGGTCCGGCCACTCAACAAGGCATCCCCCAAGCTCGTTTGGGAGATAGTGGTGCTTCTTCCTCGGACCACGTGACTCTCATTTCTCCTTCCGATTATTTCACCAACCTCGACATGTCTCGCTGCCTCAACCTTACGGCTATGGTTGGTTGAGATGGGCCATGTGCCTCTTCCGCTTCTCCAGGCTCCACGCCCCCAGTTCGCCCTCTTTCTTCCTCTCGGATTCCCGCTTCCGGCTCATCCCCTCAGGGCCTCCTTGCGGATGCTTGCCGTAAGCGTCCCCGTCGAAATGCTTTCCGGGAAAAGGATGACGAAGACGAGTTGTCCCTTTACGATCTCCAAGAGCGCCATGCCTCAACTGCTCGGACCCCTACGCCTCCTCTAGCCTCCGAGTCCGGCGCTAGTAGCTCCTCCTCTACCGCTGTTTGGGCCCCAACGTTCCTCCGTGGGGATTGCCCAGTCTCTATAGAGGACTCTACGGGTTCCCTTGAAATGACCATCGCTTTGGCCCAAGGCCTCCTGCTGCCACCAGACATGGCAAAAGAAAAAGAATCCACGTTGAACAGGATCAAGAGGACAACTATTTCTCATAGCATTAGGGTGAGACGTTTTTACTTTTTGCTTTTCTATTTTTGTTTCATGATCTTCAGTCTAATCTTAACCCCTTCACTCCTTCCTCCAGTCTATCCAAAAGCTGGTGGAGGCCTGTGCCCGGGCCAGGCGTGGGGACGCCGAAGCTGCCCACCTCACAGCGAAAAATGCTAGGTTGCTGGCGGAGAACAACCGGCTGAGTGAGGAGAACTTCAAGCTGAGGGATACTACCGCGCATATGGGTCAACAGTTGGAGATCGAGCAGGGGAAAAGGAAGGATGCTGAAGCTGACTTTGCAAAGGCCATGGAGGAGCTCGGGAAGGCGGAGGAGAACGTGCAGATTTTTGAGGAGAATATGTCCAAGGCCTACAACAATGGGTTTGACGAGGCGTCCAGGTAGTTTGAGCTTCAGGTGCCGGGTGTGGTGAAAAAGATATGGGCATGCTGGGCATTGCTTGGGCTGCGTTGGCATGGTTGAGCATTCTCCTCTCTCGGCACAAAACCAAATTCCGGAGGGCATGGACCTAACCATCACTAAAATCGAGATTAGTGATGATGAAACCGGGCCATCTGCTTCTGCCGCGCTACCCTTGACGAGTGCCATCTCCGGTCATCAAGAGGCTGGGTGTAGTTCGACCGCAGTTGCAGTGGCCAATCTTCCGGCTCCGCCCGAGTTAGCTACCTAGCCCAACCTTCGAGCCCCTATCAATATGCCAGAGCTTGCCAATCCTCCGGAGCCTACCAATCCCGTCATCGAATGTTGATCAAGAGATGATTGCCCTAGCTGCCTGATCATGGTAAGTTCTTTTAACCCATCTCACAGACTCCTACCGTACATGGTAGTTTAACTCACCATCTTGCCCTGCGTGGCCGTTTTATTCTCCTCCATTTCCATTTTTGGATACAACATCAATCGCTAAAGCATACGCCGGGGAAAGTGTTTCCAACCTGCTTGAGGTGCTTTGAGTAAGCCAACTTTGTTCGAAAGCCATATTTGCACGAGTGAAAGACAAGTGAGAAACCAGATAAACCCTGAGCGAAAAGACAAGTAAGGATCTAGAGGGAGCCTTACCCGAGAGTTGAGATAAAATGAGAAAGTGCAAAAACCAGAAAAAGGTGAGTTGAGTGAGAATCTTCCTGGAGCAGAAGTGGACTGCAGCTGAATGTATTCATTTGGCCTGCACGGAATAAGTCCAAGCCCATTATGGTTTCCACTAGGACTATGGGAATTATGTTCTTTTGAGCCCCCATCTGGGAAGCGATGCTCACCACGACAGAGCTAACCTTTCCGTCAGCAGGAACTAGCATGTAGGCAGCCAATGCACAGATTGAAAGGGCAAACCTCCGGTGAGCCTGCTCGACATAATTCTCCAAGACTCCATCCAGACCGTACAACGCGATGATATGTGCAACGTCAAGTTCACCAACATGGACTATAGTCTTTGTCAACTCTCCGGAAAATGTTGAGTGTCATCCGTAGGTGATTCTTCATGTTCTCTTGAAGCAGAGGGACAGTAAGTACATAGGAGTTGGCAAAACCTCGGAGATAAGTTTGAAATTCCTCGACGGTCGGGCATAGCTCGTCATCACCAAATCGGAAAACATGAATGACCGGATCCCAGTACACAAGAGCAGCTTTGAGGAGTTCAGGGCATGGCCTTACATATTGAAGGTCTCGGGTGGAGGCAAGACCTCGTGATTGAGAACTTGCCCAATTGATAGTTTCGAACCTCGTTAACCAAGGATCGAGCAAGGCCGGCAAAGGGTTTTCCATTTCGAATGCTAAGAGAGTTGTATATTTGGGAGGATTGGTATGATCTTAATGCACCTAGTACCCTCCTTTTATAGGCAAGCTTTCAAAATATCGGCCTCGGTTCTCATGCTGGAAGATAAATATCAATGTCTCGGTGTCCTACCACCTTACATGCAAGGACACCCCCTTCCTGCTGATCAAAACTGTCTGCAGGCCGTTTGGAAGAGTGACTAGGCTTGTTGTCCCTCAAAGAGAAGGTCTGGTCAAACAAAGGCACTTGAGCAGGGTCTGACATGCGCACGCTGTTGGAGAATCCACGCGCATGTGACGTCACCTATGCGCGCCGATCTCAGATCCGAGCGCATGTCTGCAATATACCAGTTGACAGTAACCGGATGCTATTGCCTCCGTCATGTCATTTTTGGTTCCAGAGGTTCTTTTGCACTTTTGATGGTTCAGATAAGTCACTATGGGTATATATGACTGTGTTCAAGCATTGGATTCAAAATGTTGCGCTCGACGAGGATTTTGGACCCCCGGCGGCCCGTTTTAAGTTCAAATTGAGATTTCAGAGACTCGAAATCCTTTTTAGAGGGTTTTGCCAAGTTTTGCTATACCGTACACGTCATGTGGACTTAATGTGACTATGCAGGGGTGTCGGTTTCAGTCCGGAACATATTCGAGTGATCTTTTGCGTATTATGTCCGTTTTTGCGACATTTTTAGCATTTTTCAGTCTATCTCTTTTACCGGAATATTTTTCTCAGTTTCGTCAGCTCGTACAAGTCACTATGCACCTGCTCGGCCTTACGAGAGTGTCAGTTTCACCTTTAATGGTATGTTTTGAATTTGGCCTATTAATGCCAAAAATTTCATTACTTTCTACGTGTCCAAGGGTTCATATTGTATCAGGGGATTCGTTTTCCGTTCTTTGTTGAGCTAGTTGTGTATATGTACATATGCGTGTGTCCGTATGTCAACTCAGTATGTTATCAATGCAAGTGTGGTATTAGTGGTTGGTTTATACTTTTATTTTATCAATTTTCCTTGTAGAGAATTGATAAACCATAAAATGCAAATTTTATAACTACTAATCCATAGCCATATCTTGGTGAAATATCATATACATGGGGCACTTTGGCCAATCAAACAGCATATCTATCCGGGCACATCCGCCCACAAGTTAAAAGGGGGCACGCAGGCCCAATACTACTCATGCTACTATCAACTAGAGCACGCTGGCCCACTCAAGTCTATCTACTTGGGCACGCAGGCCTAAAGCAAAGCAAAATGCAGTAAAGTAAATGAGGCTCAATGGTAGCCCTTATTCAAAGCAGTCGACGTCATCGTCCTCGTCATCTTCGTCCTCCTCTTCTCTTGGATTTCTCTTATACCCGAGATCATCAACGGAGTCATTAAAGCCGCTGCTAGTGGACGAGCGCTCCTTGCCCTCTTCCTCTTCCTCATCTTCCTCTTCTCCTTCCTCTTTTTCTTCTTCCTCTTCCTCAAAGGCCTCAGGCACTATATGCTGCCTCTTCTTATGAACTGGCTCCACCCCGGACGGTCTTTCGCGTTTTCTCATCTGGTACCTTTCCTCTGCGCGTGCCAAACCCTTTCGGGCTTTCCGAAAATCTGCACTGTTGGTCGCCTCCTGCTCATCTGTCTCTAAGAAGTGGCTGGAGTGGCAGAAGCTTCTGGCACTGTCTTCTTTTTCGGAGGACGACCTCACGTGCTCTTTCACCTAGGAGCCGCCCATCCCTGTGCCTGCATTGTCAATACATTTAAGCATTAGTATACATTGTGCATATTGTATATTTCAATGTTGAAAACAGGTAAAATTTATCAACTATCAAAGCATGGGCTATCAAGCATGTAATGTATCAAAAGCAGATACATATTACAAGTATCGAAAGTAGAAATGAATGATTTTCTGGAATGTATACCTAAGACCTCTGCACAACTGGTGGCTGAACCCGGGGTGGAACTGGAGCTGGGTAGTGCAACTCTGCAAGCAGGCCGCTCACCAATCGTCTTTTCACTTTCTCCATTGCAAGCGTCAGGCAAACAACCTCATTAGCCCACTCAATTGGTATCTGCAAATACAATGTGGCGTTATCAAATAGTTCAACAGTCGTCCAAGTTTATTGAAAGGCATGAATTGAAACTAAGTCTTATCGGAACGGTTATAGGTGCAGGCTCCGCCCTAGTAGGTGTAAAGTGAACCTCTGCTTCCTCGCCCTGGGCGTCGATCACCGCCAGCTTCCATGATAGCAGCTTCCACCGGACCACTGAGCCCCATCTGACACGGGTCTCAGCTCCCCTCTATCTCTATCTCTCCGTGGCCACCTTCCTCTTCTTAGTAGCTCCCCGAGCCTGGCTCTGAACCTCTCTATAAGCTCGAACACTGAGCGACCACGCTAAGTACTCTCTTTAATGAGCGGCATAGTCCTGCTCGGGTCGCAAGAAGCGCATCAAGTCAGACGCCGGTTTGTGAACTCCTCTAGCTTAGCTCGCATGTACTCGCTTGTGTGTGAAGCACGGAGTGGAAGCGGCCCTGACACCTGGAACTCAGACAAACCAAGCGATTGTTGTGTCACTCAGTCGCCCAAGTACCATTGCCAACTGAAAGTCAACTCCAGCAACACCCAGCTCGCTATGACAGCTCTGCTCCTGGCCAAGTACTTTGGCTCTATTCCGCTTCATGGATTCCACGTGACCTACAATCAAGACAAGCAGCAGTGCAAAATAATTGATCAGCGATAGCATTAAAGCCCTCAAGAATACTAGTTTATTAGTTGAGTTTTATGTTATACCTATGAAACTTGAAGTTCATCTAGGTATATCCGAAAGCCATCGAGGTCTCCTCTCCTTTTCTTCTCCCCCATATTGTCCTTGCTCCAAACATGCACGCGGGGAAGAATTCTCAAGTCCGGACACCTAGTCTGTGGATGGCACATGTTCAGAACCAAGTAGGCCCAGAGCTGTACGGTTTTCAAACATTCAAGGCATCAGTCATGAGTTGTATAGTAAAGCAAGCATATGAAATCAAAAGGTACGCTAGCAAGTATGTATTGAAATTTGCAAGAATTGAAATCATACCTCCCACACTCTCCAATAGTCAGCCGCTGCTTGCTCGGTCCTTGACGTATCTCCCAAAAAGCCGTAGATCGTACCAAGTGTTGCCTACCCCAATCAAAGCATGGGGCTGTCCTCAAGTCCTGTAACGTCGGCAGGTACGACAAGTGCACCCTACTGCACCTACTAGGGTACAAGGAAGCACCAAATAGGTACAGCAAGTATGCCCTTGCCATTTGCTCCACCTTCTGCTCAATAATCGGGTCCTTCTTCAGGTACTCCTTGAACTGCTCATACTTAACCATCTCTTCATCAAGGTTTGGTACCTCGCCCAAGAACCACTGCAAGGCCTCTTCGTCTCTGTGTATGCCCGTATCAAACGAGATAGGCTCTCCTCCAACCCTCAACCCGGTGATCGCTGCAAAGTCTATAGGCATCACTGTCATCTCTCCCAGCGGTAGATGGAAGGTGTTGGTAGTATCCCTCAATCTCTCAGCAAGTGCAACAAGGACAGCATGGTCATTCTTGGCCGGCGTCAAAATTTGTACAAATTGACCACAGCCCGTCTTGTCTACCAATTGCCTCACCCTCTTAGGTAACCCCTCGCACAGCGCAAGGGAATCACTCGCGTCTCTATGGCCGCGATTGTCTCGCTATTTTGCCTTCTTCTGTTTCAAGTACAAAGATAAATGATGAGAAAATGCATTAGCATACAAGGGTTCATTTCAAGTTCCAGGCAATCAATTCTAACACAGATGGTTGGTTCAAGTTATACATACATGCAATATGTTCCAAGGATTATCGTAGCCTATTCAATCCTACTCAAGGACATTCAACATGAAATAAACGGAAGAGCAAGTTTCGGGTATATACCTCAGTCCAAGTTGTTGAAATATGAGCCGTGGGGTCTCTCAGAACAAGTTCAGCCTTATAATCCGTTCGTCATGGTTTGTAGGCCTTCAACCCAGACGGAACAAACAAATGAAGCGTGGGCGGCACGTACGCTGTCGTTGAAAATGCTGCTGTGGCCTTCACCACCGTCACTGCTGTCTGCCTCGGCAACTTTGCCTCGGCTCTAGCCCTCTCAGTGGCATCCATCTCTCTCAGGACATCCTCTCCCTCTACCCTGGCCCTCTCGGCCTCGTCTCTCAACCACTCTTCCTCTTGGGCCAATGCAATGGCCTTCTGTCTCTCTTCTTGAGCAGTCAACACTGCGACAACCACAGCCGGGTTATCCCGAAGCAAGCGATCAAGCACGACTTCATCTACGAACTCTGCAAAATCATTCCGAGAGATGGGCCTGTGCCCCGAAGACCCCGCTGCCAGTTGGAACTCGACCTGCTCTCTCAGAACCTCTGCTGTCTCCTCCGTCTCTCAGAACCTCTGATGTCTCCTCTGTCACGCCCTCGATTTTAAAGTAAATAAATAAATCATTTTGATAAAAGACCCTCGCACGGGATATATAATACCCAAAGGGGAGTTCCCACCTGTTTAATTACAAACAAAGTCCCCAAGTTTTGAGAAATACATCCTTGGCACCACGGCCCAAATTAAATTAAGTACAAATATGAACAAGTCATTAAATCACAATGGTTTAGTCAAAAGAAATCAAAATGAATTAATTACATCTTTATCTTTAATCAAAGTAGGAGATTTACAAAGATGATTAAATAACTAGACTTCATTGGCTTCAAAAAAATGTCTTCCACACCGAGCATACGATGTCATGCAAGCCACTGTCTGGCATTAAAACCTGAAAAGAAGGATTTTGTTGAGCTACACTAGCCCAGTAGGAAATTCTATACTCAAGTATATGTAAATGTGAAGAAACATGCAATAAGATAGAATAAGTTTCATTAAAAGGACATGAGACACAAGAGGATTTACCAAGATGAACAGACGATTTAACTCTGGGATTTCGGATGTCTTAAGGATAACCCTACCATCAACACATCGACTAGAAGTAGCAACAATACTCACATCGACCAAATAAATAACAACAATAGTCCAATCATCTCATAACTTTCCGAATGAATGCCATAAACCACTTCCTCATTTCATACCATTCACCGTAAACTTTATTTCATAAAACTTTCCTTTCTTTAATAAAACCTTGGTAGAATTAAGCGTTTATTCTCTTTCTCAACCGCCACAATCCCAAACAACAAACAATCCAAACTTCAACATAAACTTCCAGAATCAGTCAAACTTCTCTTCATCCGGGGGAGACATTCAACTGTGTTACCACCCCATGCGTGACAGTGAATTCTTTTCACCCGGGAGAAACATTCAACTGTGTTACCACCCCATGCGTGACAATGAATTCTCTCTACCTGGGTTTCCGCATTACCACACCTTGCGTTGCGGGCCCTCTAGAGTCCTCGCATTACCACACCTTGCGTTGCGGGCCCTTTATTCAAATTCTCAATTCAAGCATACACACATGTAAGCCATCGCTCAATATACAAGCAAGTAACATTTCCCAAATTCACATTGTAATACAAACTCGTAAACATGTCACATCGTACATTAATAATTACCTTAAGTTCATGTCATTTCTCTAAGTTTACCACAATATCCCTCGTTACGTACCGAAACCACAATTTACTCCTTGACAAACCACCCGCTAGGTTTTTAACGAGAATCTTATAAAATAGTGCTAAAGGAACCTACGAAGCTCTAGAAGAGGAAGCACAAGGATACAAACAACAATACTGTCCATCGGTTCATTAGATTAGCTCATATCTACCTATAACACTCACCACATTACTCCTTATAGCCCGAGATACTACTATCAATCTTACGGTACATCCCCCATCCAAACGGCACTAATATTATACTCTATCGAGTGACAAGAGACAAGATCAAATTACGAGTCTTTAGGACACAAGTAATCATATCCGAAAGTGACTTAAACATATCCTAATCATATAAGGAATCATAACATGGGTCAAGAACAAACTTAGGAATAATCACAGACATCGACGGACTGACACATGTCTACTCAAATGGTCATAACTTTCTGTGTACTAATCGGTTTAAGATGATTTTGGTGGCAAATGAAAGCTGACTTCAAGACCTTCGATTCGATATAAAATTTTCATGAAACGGACATCGGACGAAGAAGTTATGGCCTTTTGAAGTTGGGCTGAAACCCAGAAAGCAAGCAGAATGTTCCAGAGAGGGGAGGGATCGATCCCTCCTCTCTTGGGGATCGATCCCCCAAGGCAAAAATCCATATTAAGTCCAGATTTGAATGAGGGATCGATCCCTCATGCTTGGGGATCGATCCCTAGGCGATTTTGGGCGATTTCTGCAGATTTTGACAGCTTTTCGAAAGAACGAAAAGGGACGATCAAGGCTCGATCCAAGCACGAAATCAACTCAAAAACATATAAAGTGAGTAAGAAATCCCTACCTTGAGGTTAGAACCTTCAAACATGAGATCAACGAACGAACCCTAGCTCCAAAGCTCCAAAATCCTCCAAGATCTTCCTTCCGAGCCTTACCCAACACAATACGAGTCCGAGGTTGCGTTCTAGAGATGAAATAGAGACGGATCCTTGTGATTTTTGTGAGATGGAGTGGAGTTTTGAGTGAGAGAGCAAGAGAGAGAGAGAGATCGGTAGAGAGAGAGAGGGAGAGCCGAGGGAGAGAGAGAGACGTGAGGAGAGAGAGAGAGATATTTTGGGGCTTTTAATCCCCTACACACACACCCCTCTATTTATACCCCTATATCTCTATATTACACACCTACTCCCTCAAGTTACAATCCTATCATTTAAGCCCCAAATCAAATAAACTCACAATTTTTCCATTTATTCGATATTCTAGTATTTATAAAACCTTTAAACTATTTTCGAAAAATACGGGTCTCTACATCCTCCGTCTCAGCCACAATGCCTATGCCCTTCGTCGAGTCCCTCGGCGGGGATCCACTTGGCCCGACACCACTTCCACAGTCACGACTGCCTCTGGTACCTCCGGAACTTCTACCCGTGATCACGGTGCCCTCTACGGTCGTGCTTGGATCCAATGGTTAAACCACGAGCCCTTCTGCCTCGGATGTCGTCGACGCGAGTGGATTCTCCCCTGGCGCGCGATGGTCAACTTCATCTTCAACCTCGGGCCTTTCGTCAAACCCGTTGCCGTTGCCACTTGCTACCACTGCACCCTGGCCCGCGGCCTCCGCCGTTGTTGTTCAATCCTCTATCTCGGGCTCCATAGCTGCCCCCTCGTCCCTCATTTGATCCACCACGTCACCACTAACATTGTCACCATTGTGGTCCGCCATGGATGTTCGGATGGGTGTTGGCTAGTTCATTTTGGAAGAAAATCAAAGATTTCAGTTGGTTTGAGAGAGAGAGAGAGAGAGAGAGAGAGAGTTTGAAATTTTGAAGAAAATTGATTGTGAACCGTTTTGCTGCTTTCCGTGGAAGAAAAAGAAGAAAAAAGGAAAGTGGGCTGGGTCTAGACCTCTTCAGGACTTAAGCCCTAAGTACGGACCCGCGCGTGTGTATTTCATATCAGCGTGCGCCAGTTCGTTTAGGCCTTAGGCCCAGTTCATCTCTTGACCGGGTCTAATCAAATTTATTCCTTTACAGCAACCCTTTGGCTCATGTTTGTGGTATTTTGATGATTATTGGGTCTTTCCGGGTTGACAAACTCAATCCGAGGCCCTAATATCCCCAACTGTGGTCCATCTGCATTCCTTTTAATCCTTATGGGATTCCGATCCCAATCAACGATTACAATCAACAACAATCTATCCGTCCAAAATCAAGTCAATGATGGTCCGCCCGTCTAAGTCGTTTTATTCCCCAGGAGAGTCCATCTCGGTATTTGATACTGATCCGCTCATCCAGGATTGTCTAATTCCCCAACAGAGTTCAAACTCTCTTACAATGATATTGCGATGGTCCGCCCGTCTTCGATCTCTCGATGCATGGTATTTTTATATACGTGTTTGCATTGTCTATTTTATTTTCTCTTGGATAAACTTGATGGGCGTCTAGAAATCTTTGACCCGTGCCAACTCAATGGTGCTCCGCGTGCCGTCAAAGAGGAAATACTGTAGACACCCCAATCTGGGTCTCCTAATTGATTTACTTTGTCTTTCGGTTTCTTGTTTCCCTGATGATGAATCGGATAAAAATTAGTCTTGAGTATGAAAAGAATTTGAACTTTGAGTGTTTGGAACCCCTTTTGAACCATAAATCCTAAACCATAAACCCTAATCGAAGGTTTGACCAGCGTGCGACGATCTGGAACAAGCGCGTGCCAGTCAACTTGCCAGGTGTTGGTCAAAGGTCAAACTTTGGCCGTTGACCAGCGTGGTGGTTGGTTTGGCGCGCGATGATTTGGGATTTGCGTGCATCAGTCAATACCTATCCCTATCACCTTTTTGCCAGCCGGGTTTGTGATCATTAGGGGTCTATTACACTATAGGACCTTTGATTTCGTTGCCTAAACAGTATTTCAGCAGGTTTGGGGTGCCTCCCCCTCTCAACCTTTCCCATCACCTTTTTGGGCAACCTTCTCCACCAAGCAAGCCCAACTAGCCTTGTTGGCTGGTTGCTCCATCATGTTCACCACCACCTCTTTGCCTATAAATAGCCCCTGTGGTCTTTCTTTCAAAGGGTTACAAAATTTCAAAAGTGATCAAGCTTACAAACCCTGATTCTCTCAAACCCAAAGCATATTTCCTATCTCTCAAACCCAAAGCATATTTCCTACTATCTTTCAAACAATCAAACCCACACCCTCAAATCAACCATTTTCTAACACTAATCACCAATTTCAAATCCATTCTCAAACCTCAAGCAAAGGTATAAACATTTACTGTTTTCCTGTTTTGATCCCTGAAAGGGGCTGATAGGGCTAAAACTGGTAATCTATACCAATCCTGGCCCTAAAGCAGCAGGGTTACAAGAACCATGTTGACCTTCACACTTGCGTGCATCGGTCATAAGCACGTGCGCGCTAATCTTTGGTTGTGCGCGCAGACCTATGTGGGGATAGGGGTGTTGGTTCTTTTACATTTCATTGGTATATAGAACACCTTGATGCATGTTAAAATCTATTTATTGTTTTACATGTTAAATCAGCTAGTAGTATTTCAAAATGCCTCTCTGTTTCTTTGGAATACCTCTGGGTGGCTTCTGATCATGTCTCAGAGCCCATGCATGCAACACCAAATATTGAAAGTCCAATTAGAACAGGTGCGTGCATGTCTTGGATCTGCGCGCGCAAGTGTAATTAGATTTTCAGTGTTTGGCTTTGCATGGGTAACTTGGCTTTTGGCCACTGCTTTGTTCCTCACACTGTTTATGGGGCGTATTTCCATTTTTATTCATTCTGTTTATGTTTATTACTTACTAGACTGTATATAAATTGTTTGGTTTGTCCTGGGTGAGCATTGATCTTTCCAGAGCCTGGAGGGGAATAAAAATCAAACCTGTTGAGAAGAATTAACACACGCGCGTGGGTAGGAGATTGGCGCGCACAGGTATTCTTGCATGCATGTAGATCATTGCATGCAAGTTGGTCACCGTTCATGCCAATTTCTGATTAATGCAATGTTTTAGTTCTTCAGCAGTATTCTGACTTTGATCTCATTTATTGTTTATTATAACATGTCATCCATGCTATTTCAATCACATCTTGCAAAATGTTATAGTTTTAATCCTCATTTTAACTGTTTCTCCGCCCTAATTGGATAAAAATCGATTAACAAAAGAAGAATCTCAATATTTTCATAAAATGTATAAGTAGAGACCGATCTCTGGATTGGGCGAGAGGGATGCCTTAAAACTCTTTCCCTCTCGTAACCTGGCTTCTGCACCTAGCTATGGTTATGACAGATTGGTACCTTCACCTTTTCAAATCAAATAGCGTATAACGCGCTTTAAGTTCGGTTCCTTGGGTGTTGGACCTTCAAACTCAAGTGGCGACTTTGAATTGAGCGCTCGTCTTGCTAGCGCTCCCTCGATCCGGTCTTTTAAAGAACGGAATTTTTAAGGGCACGTTGCCCACAAATATGAGGTCCCCCACTTCAAACGGCAATTGCCGGCAACGATGATCAACATATCTCTTTTGCCTACTTTGTGCGGTTAACAAACATTGGCAAATCATTTTGACTTGCTCGATGGTTCTCGTGCTTCAAGAAGACGTTGGCGAATCGCTTTCATGCTCTCGGAGGTTTCTTTGATTAATTCCGACCCAACTAACGTAGCTTCGCCTAACTCGATCCAACATACGGGTGATCGACATGGTCTCTCATACAAAGCTTCATACGGTGCCATCTCGATACTAGATTGGTAACTATTATTGTATGTAAATTTGACTAACGGTAGATGATCTTCTCAATTACCCCGAAAATCCATAACACAAGCCCGAAGCATATCTTCCAAAATTTGAATCGTTCTCTCGGATTGCCCATCTGTTTAAGGATGATACGCGGTGCTAAATAAAATATTGGTGCTAAGAGCGGCCTACAAACTTTGCCAAAAGCGTGCAGTAAGCCTTGGATCTTGATCCGACACGATAGAAACGGGAATCTCATGAAGACGGATAATCTTGCGAATATATAAACGACTAAGCATATCAATCGAATCCGTAACTTGAATAGATAAAAATGCGCTGATTTCGTCAATCGATCAACTATCACCCAAATGACATCGTGCCCCATCGGCGATCTCAGTAAACTGGTAACGAAACCTATAGTCACGTTCTCCCACTTCCATTCGGCCACCGGCAATTGTTGGCACGTAAGGCATTTGGACACGAAAATGACGTCTCTCTTCATTTCGAGTTACCAAAATTGTCTACGCAAATCGTAATACATTTCCGTTCTCCCTGGACTATGATACACGGATCCATGTTTTTGGGCGAAGTACGTGTCGACACGACATGGGTACCGGTACTCGTGCCGGATTCGTGGGAAATAATCGGGCACGTTCAAAGATTATGGTGATAGTGAAGACTGAAGAGTGAAGACAGAATAAAAAAAAGCTTGAGGATTCGATGAACTCTACCTCCAAATCTCTAAATGGGCTTTTTCTGGTGGTGCTTGTGTGAGGATATGGATGCTCCGGCTTTCTTTTTGAACGGCCATGGCTGCTGCTCTGTCTCCGTTTTGTCCGATCTCGTGCTGCGGCTGCTGGTCTGTCTTTGTTTTTTCCGATCTTGGGCTGCGGCTGCTGCTCTCCGTGTTTGTTGCGATCTCGTCGAGAAGGAGAAAGGGGTGAGGAAGGTAAGAGAACCATTTATTTTTCCACGTGGCAGCAGATCAACATATGGAGGCCATTTCCGTTTAGTTTTAGTTTTGAAAACCAATCATTACCCTACTTCTTTCCCCAATCATTATCTTATTTTTTCAATTATTACTTTCTCATCTCTCTCTATCTCTCTTCAATCATTATCCCTATTTTCAATCATTACTCTATTTCTCTCTCCACCCACTACCAAAACTAAACTAAACTAAATTCCCAACCAAACACAACCTTTAAATTTTTTTTCCTGTTGTGATCAGATTTTCGGATGTATCATGATTCATGAACGGACGATCCCAAAAAAAATAGTAACAAAAGGAAATAGTGGAGTGTTGTAGGAGTACTATTTTTCAAAAAAGTAATGGTGGATTGATAGGTTGGCGGCCAAATGTTTAGAAGCTTTTGAAAAATAAGGTAAATTTTAAGGTTAAAAATTATGTATTTATGCAAATAATTTTTCTATTAATATGGATCTTATTTGATAGATTTCATTGAGATCTTTTAAACGGTGCAAAAAAATTAAAAAATTATTTTTCATTTTCGTTATATTTAAGTTTGAAATTATCTTTTTTTTGAAAAAGAAGGTTTTTGGAAAAAGCGGAACAGGGGCTTAACTCCACTCCCAAATCCCAATACACCCTCAAAATACACATCCACCATTCATATGGGTGTATGGGGTCTATACAAATTATTTGGGTATGTATTTGGGTGTAGAGGTAGAATTATTGAAAAAAAATTCTCGGCGAAAGCAACTTGCACAGTTTATGTTTTTATTTTTTTCGACGGTCAGGAGTAAGGATAATCAAGCCTGCTTATGCGCACTTTAATTAGAATCGATTTAGGGGTAAGTCCCACCAAACCTCGGACTTGGGTAACAGAAATAAACTGTAATTCCAATGTAATCTTAATTTTATTTATTTTTTACTTTCATATCCTTTTATTTTTTAGTATGATTTAATAGTAATAGACAACCAAATTTAAAATGAGGCTTGGACAACTCAAACATCAGAGTTGACAATTTCATCTCCAGTTCAATAAAAAGCAAGCATCCACGCCATAACTAGGGAAAATTATTAGGTACTCCCGGTGTATACACCATCCTATCACATAAAATGTGGGACCACGCAGGATCCACCTGCAAGCCTCACATTTTATGTAAGAGGAGGGTGTATACACCGGAAATACCTAATAATCTCTCAATAACTAGAAAGTATAAATTATTTTTTTTGGCTTCACTCCAAAAATCGAACCTTGATTAACTGTACGGAGAGCAGCAATCTATCAATCAACTGGATTATCCTTGAGACTTCTTATATACGCTTCCTACTTTACACGTCAGTCATGCCAGTCTCTTCAATAAGTAATAATAAGTAGTACTATGTGATTCTCATGCTGTCATGACTCATGCAAATGAATAATTTTTCACACTGAGGCTCCGTTCCGGTACTTAAAATAAGTACTTATTTTTTAAGAATGTAATTTTAAGCTTAAAAATCATGTGCTTACGCAAATAATTTTTCTATCAATATGGATCTTGTTTGATAGATCTCATTGAGATCTTTAATACGGTGCAAAAAAAAATTGAAAAATTATTTTTCATTTATATTATTTTTGAGTTTGAAAATGTGAAATAAGTACTTATTTTTTAAGAAGGTGTTAGAGTCCTTGCATCGAAACACTCCTGAGTCCCGTGTACTGATTTTGCTGGTTAACCAGAAAAAAAAAAAAAAACAGACTATCGTGTATTTAGGGTGCATTCTTGTGAACTTAATTATTTTTTACTTATTTCAGTATTTTATATTTTTTGTAATTTTTTTTTTAGTTTTTCATCATAATTTTTTGGATTAATTATTCATCTCGACGAGAGGAATAAGAAAAGTATTAAAATATAAACCGATGTATAAAAAAATTCAAATTAGAAGCCGGTCAAATAAATAAGTTTAGTCAAAATTTGACCGGCGTCTTATTTGAATTTTTTTCAGTATCGATCGATATTTTTATATTTTTCCGATTCCTCTTGTTGAGACAAACGATTAATCTCAAAAATTACAACGAAAAACTAAACAAAAAATTACAAAAAATACAAAATACTGAAATAAGTCGAAATTAATTAAGTTCACAAGAATGCACCCTTATACAAAGTTGTTTTTTTTAATGAGATTCACATTTATTTATTTTTTAAATGAAAAATTACACACAATAATTTCACCAAAAGACCAAAAATGAAGTAAATTTGTCGAAACAAAGAGTGAAAATCACTACTCTTTCTTTTTGAACTGGATATATTTATAAGAAAAATTAACTTTTAAATGTGATAATTCTAAGTACTAGATCCATTTCTAATTCTGGACCGACAATTCTGAGAAAGCAAACATTAAATTGATATTTTAGTAGGATATTTTATAAAATTATCGGTACCGAGGGTCGGTACCCACAGATATGTAGAATATTTCTAGAAGTGTTTAATACAAATATATGCTTTGTAAACAATTTAATATGAGATACTACTGTACCAAAAAAAAAAAAGAAGGATTGTACCATTTATTTTCAATATAAAATGATAGCACTACATAAAAAAGTCAGGACTTCTTTTGAGAAATTTTACCTTAAGTGTACGAACGTAAATATTATCCAATTAAAAAAAGTTTGAAAGTATTAAAAAAAGTTTGAAAGTTTGCCTTTGGGGCCTTGATTTTAATAGAAAAGAAAATAATAACACAAACTTACATGAATTAGGTAAATAAAAATGGCCTAAATGGTTTATTTTGTAAATTGAATTAGGATTCTTGATTCCTCTCGTCTTTATTCAACAAAATTCAAAATTCGTGAGGCTTTTTAGCTTATTTTTCATCTTTATTTAAAAAAATTCAAAATTCGATGATAATTTTAATTGTTATTTGATTTTTTAGGAAGAACATAGCCTACATATAGTATTAACGTAGACAATAGATAATGCATTGAAACATGTTATCCCTTTATTCTATAACATTGGTTACCAAACTATATATACACAAATGAGTGTGATAATCCGAGAGAGAGAGAGGGGGGAGAGAGATAAATAGGGAGAGAGATAGAGGGCGAGAGTATCATGCAGAATAACATCAACATAATTCTAAGCGATCAGCATTCTGTTATATATATACACATTTGAATCAAATAATCTCCAACATATGGAGAGAGAGATTCATAAAGAGTAACATCAATATGTAAGTCTAAAGACTCTAAATAATTCTCTTATCGCCCTCGTTCTTATTGTGTGTGAATTATTCGATCATTTCACTCAAATAATCTCAAACACAATACCAGGTATGGTGCTTTAAAAAGATAACTAATTTGTAATCTCAGACACAAAGGTGTTATCTTCTTCGATGTAGCAAATAGTGCACCAATTCATTGAACGAAACCATTCATTTTATAGACAATTAAACAATTCATTAAATTCAAAATTGATTGTTCTATATAGATAATCTCGATGTATCGTGGGACTTGCCTCGGAATGCATACCGATGATCGAAGCCATTCATTTCATATATAATTAATCCAATTCATTGAATAGAAAAATTAATTGTTCTTATAGAAATATGATTTTTGAAGGAAAAAATTGTCTATCTATATAAATAGTCATTTAAGGATAAGCTTTGAGTAACCAAACTCCATAATTCATACTCCCTTCGTCACTTTTTAAGTGTCCTGCTTCGTAATTTCAATTTTTATTAAAAAGGCATCATCATTATACCTTTCAGATCAACTTTTTTCTTCACTTTCCCTACTTACCCATCATCATTACACTTTTATTCACTTACTTTTCAAAATGGAATTTACTTTTAGGGACAAAATAGACAATTCACCAACTTTTATACACTAACTTTATAAAATGGACACTTATTAAGGGACAATCCAAAATGAAATACCGGACTATAAATAAGGGACTGAGGGAGTACTATCAATCATGCTGACCAAAAAAACCCATTCATAACAAATGTTTTTAAAGTTTTTTTTATCAGGGGTAAAGCATAGAATCTGGTTTTCAAAAAAAAGCATAGAATCAATCATGAATGTATGTCATCCATACAATGATCATGCCATATGAAGACACTCCAAACATGAGAGGATTGGACCATGACTAACTGTCCTGTGCATTTAATGTCCACGGGGAGTCACAAGCCAATTATCCCGCCAAAAAAAGGCCAACAAGGCTCTGTTATTTATTTATTTATTTATCCGAACAAGGTTTTGTTTGTTTACACAATTAGCTTATTCAGCCTCGTCCCCTCACCAGTTCTCACACCCCAAACAGATTCTACCACACATTTATTACTTTTTGAACTGGGGGTTTATGTAACGATCCGGATTTTTGACCAATTTTTTTTTTATACAAAATTTGAAATATTAAATACTAATTCAATAATAAGTTAGATTAATTAATTAAAATACATCATTGTGTGTATAATTGATATTACTTTGAAAATCATATACGAAATATATTGTCTTTAAAGATATACATTCATCCTTTACTCTTCCTATCTAAACCCAAGCTAGAATCCTATTGAAACTAAACCTCCACTTCCTTCCCACACTCCATCACCTCCACCCTTATCCTCTAACACTCCCATCGCTCTATGTTACTCCCCTAAAAGAAATCAAAGCCTCCCCCATTCCCATTAATTTTTTTTTCGGCAAACAACAAGTGTGTGTGTGAAAGAGAGGGGGGGGGGGGGGGGGGGTTCATTGTCTTCTTCTTTTTCTTATTTTTGCCGGGAGAGAGGGAGCATTGATAGATTGTTGTCCACTTTCTTTTTCTTTTTGTTTGTTTGTTGTTCTTCTAATTTTCCGAGAGGGAGAGAAGAGTGCTGGAAAAAGAAGGAAAAGAAGGAGAAGGACGAAAAGTACCACCGTTGCCGCCACCAAGTCCCGCTTCCGAACCCACCATTTTCATCCGTCTTAGCTAGAACTCCAAGGATAAAGGTAGATTTTTCTTTACCCCTTAACTCTAAGTATTTTAAAATAGTTTCATCATAAAATCGTGACTTGGATCGATCCATGCAAAGCGAAATCGAAAATTTCAAATATTGTTCATACGAGTCGAGCACCTCGCGTCCACGAGTCATGATCACCTCATTACCGTAACTTGAACTTCTGCATGATATAATCTGATCTTTTGGTCAAACAATTGGCACGAACCGACCTTGCGGGCATAAACCTCATTCTTGCTAACTACTGACACTATTTTAAACGTTAAAGTTTTTGTTATTGAGTTATGATGATTTGTTTGAGTGGTTCTATGTATCTAATTGCCGTTTCTGTAAATTTGTACTAGACTAGATAATTGCTGTGATACAATATGTAATATGATCCGTATTAATTGTTTCATGTTTTGGTATGAAAATAATCGAACCCGACGTCGCCGGTTGAGTCCGGGCCGGAAGACCACTTCGTCCAACACCACTGCCTCTGTTTCTAAACAAAAGAAAGAAAGACAGCCGCTGGAAATTTTGAAGGTTTTTGAATAATCACAGTTTAACCTCCAGTTAGGTTAGTTTATAAATCCACCCCAGTATTTTGGAATCGAATATAAAGCCCCAAAGTTTATTAGTTTCCGGTCGATTCCAGTTTTGTTGAAAATACAAATTTCTCTACTACCGTCAACACTCTAAAATGATTTAGAGTAAACGTAGATTTTAGTTGTGAAAAGGATAAGAGAAAATAAAAATAATTACTTGATTGACTTTATCGCATGGTAGTGTACCGGGTAATTAATTTTATCGCATGATTGATTTTATCACATGATTTGTTATTAATGTGAAATAATAGAAATTACTAAAATGAACCTATGTGCGAAATCCTAATGAAACCCAAAAGTCACAAGGACAAATCCGAATACTTTATGTGAAATTCAATTTGTCTTTTGAACTATTGATAATGTTATGTTTCGTTGACTCTTTATGAATTGTTGATATTATTGATCCACTTGCAATTACTTTGGTATTGAAACGTATCGAAATTGTTGTGAGGTTAATTTGGATTTAAGCTCATTGGAGGTGACCTATGGTGGTTCAATTATCCTGGGTATGTGGTGATAGTATGATCTGTTTACTCATCGTTTAAAATAATTGCTTTGTTGATTGAACCGAGAACATAGAAAGGAAATTATGGATATTGGATGATTTGTGGGCTTAGAGAAAGTATACGGATGTTGTTCTTGTTAACGGAAAGAGGAAACAGATGAAAGGTTGTGGGCTTAGCAGGACCTCGTGTTATCAGGGGTAGCCTGGTGGGACCTTGAGGGCAGCCTGAAAGACCCGGTGTAGCTATGGTGACCAAGCAGAACCTCAGGGGTAGCTTGGTAGGACGTCAGGTATTGAGGGTAGCCTAGCAGGACCTTGAAGCAGCCTAATGGACCTAGAATTGTGGGGGTGACCAACAGGACCTTAGGGGTAGCCTGGCGGGACCTCATGTATTGAGAATAGCCTACAGGACCTTGAGGATAGCCTTATGGACCTAGAATTGTGAGAGTAGCCTAGCAGGACCTGTAAAGTATGTCTAGTGAAATTCTGAGTTTGGAACGTGGTGAATACTGCGGTATTGGAATGATGATAGAAGTTGAGATTCTGGAATTTACTTAAGTTGATGGTTATATAATGAAATAAGTTTTGTGCTCTTCGATTCTTACCTCATTTTGTTATAAATTTGATTGCTTGTAGAGTAAGGGTTAATGGGTAAGATTTATCTACTGAGTTTCAAAACTCATTACAGTGTCGTTGGGCTGGCGTTTCATGCTAGGTAATCAGAAGACCGAAGAACAGAATCCTCTACAAGATGATCAGTACCAGGTTGAGGACCTCCCAACTGAGGAAGGGGAGTTTGTCGACCCTTGAATGTCTTACCCTTAGAGGCTCTGTTAATTTGGAGTAATGTTATTTGAATTTCCAAAAGTGCTATCACATTTGTCAAACTCTGTTTTCTTTTTGTTGAGTTGTAAGACAATTAAGTAGGTTTGAATTTGATATTTAAGGTTTCCGTTGCTAAACTCTATTTAATAAAATTTCATTTCTTATATATTAGTTTTATGAATTATTAAATCAGTTGAAAAAGATTTAATTAACATGTTCGAAAATCGGGGCGTTGTCCGAAAATAGGGGCGTTACAGATTATACTTATAAAAAAAACACAGCCTTTACAAACACTTCTCTTGCATTTCTCTAACCATGTCTTCTTCACAAGCTTCTGCAAGAGAAAAACAAAAAGGAAAACAGAAGGTCAATGCTCGTCCAAAGACAAATCAAGGGTTTGCATTTGATGATAAACCCTTATGGAATCATGTAAAAGTTATTAATGTGGCTACGAGTGGAGGTGGAAATAGAATTTGGTCTTGTAATTACTGCAGCAAGGTAGTAACCGGTTCATACACCAAAGTCAAGGGATCATCTATTGAAGATTCCTAGCTCTGGTGTGAAGGATTGCAAAATTATTTCAGATGCAGTATTTGATGCAATAAAGAGGGAGCATACACAAGCTGAAACTAGAAAGGCCCAACAAGAGTTGAATGCAAAAAACAAAGCAGCATATGCCTCTCCACCCGAAGGATCTGATCTTGCCCATCGAAAGAAACACAAGGGGATGGCTCCACAAGGTCCTTTACCTGATGCATTTAATGCTACTCAGAGAGATGTTGCTGATAAAGAAGCTGCACGAATGTTTTTTGCCAATGGGTTACCATTTAACTTTGCTAGGTCTCCATACTTCAGGCAATACTCTCTCACTTTTGCAAATAGTAGACTAGCTGGCTATCGTCCCCCTACGTATGATAGGCTTCGAACAACTCTATTAGCACAAGAAAAAGAGCATGTCAACAAACTACTCCAACCATTCAAAGATACATGGAGAAAAAAAGGAGTTTCGGTGTGCTCAGATGGGTGTTCGATACACAATATAAACAGCTCATTAACATTATGGCAGCATCAGTAGGGGGAGCAATGTGTATTAAAGCCATTGATTCGAGCGGAAACACAAAGGATGCAGAGTATGTTGGAAGTTTGTTCATGGAAGCAATCAAACAAATAGGAGAAGAACATGTGGTTCAAATAGTGACTAATAATGCAACGAATTACAAGGCGGCTGGCTTGAGCATTGAAACCAAATTCCCACATATATTCTGGACTCCTTGTGTGGTGCATAGTATGAATTTGGCCTTAAAGAGCATATGCAATCCAGGAGCAAAATCACCACACTATGCCCAATGTAAGTGCATCGTAGACTTGGTTTTGAAAGTTAATGATATTCGTAACTTTGTTCTTAACCATAGCATGGCAAATTATATTTTCAATCAATACTCAGATTTGAAACTATTAAGTGTGGTTGAAACTAGGTTTGCCTCTAGCATTATAATGGCCAAGAGGATAGTGGCAGTTACGAGTTCTCTTGAAAAAATGGTTATGGATGCAAATTGGAAAGTATATAGGGCTGGTGGAACCACTGTGGCTGAAAATAAAGCTCGAGATGTGAAAAAATACATTGTTGATGAGGATGATGATTTTTGGGATAACTTAGAATATCTTTTGAAATTCACGGAACCGATCATTGATATGTTAAGGAAAGCTGACATGGACACTCTTGTTTTGCATCTAATATATGACATGTGGGATTCGATGATTGAGAATGTGAAAAATATCATATTTGAACATGAGCATGAAGACATACTTGTTGGCCATCACCCCTTTTTTGATGCAATTCAACAAATTTTGGAGAGTAGATGGAACAAGAGTAACATTCCTTTGCATTGTATGGCTCACTCATTAGTCCCAAAATACTATTCTGATGCTTAATTGCAAAGTGGTAAAAGAGTTCCTCGGGTATCAACACATGAGGATCGAGAGGTCTCATTAACGAGAGCTCAATGCTTTAATTGGTTATTTCCTGATACTAACGATTTGCGCCAAGTTTACTTGGAATTTGGAGCCTATTCTAGTGGGTCTGGGTAGTTTGAACAAGCTCATGTAATTGATGCAAGAAGATATGAGGAACACATTTCATGGTGGGCCAATCATGGGGCTTCAACACCACTCCTACAAGCCTTGGCATTTAAGCTACTTTCGCAGCCAGCTTCTTCCTCTTGTTGCGAGAGGAATTGGAGTACGTATTCCTTGATTCAAAACATCAAAAGAAACTGACTACTAACAACCAGAGCTGAAGATCTAGTGTTTGTTCATTATAATTTGCCCTTATTGTCAAGGAAAACCAAGGAGTACATGGACGCACCTTCAAAGTTTTGGGACATAAGTAAGTTTATTTGTATTATAACGTATCACAGATTCACAGTAGGAAGTCCAGTAGGATAGTAATGTTTACTGCATTAAGAAATTTATGCTTTAGCCTTTATGTTTTTCAGGTGGCGACCAATTTGGCATTGAAGGAGGTGATGTAACGCAGCTTGTGGGGCTTTCTCTTGATGAACCAGTGCTAGAAGGAGTGAGATTTAACGAGGATGATGATGTTGAGGTCCTTGATGGGGGGGAACAAGAACAAAGTGAGTAGAAGAAGGTGTCAACCATGATTTCTTTTTGCAATTAGACTACAAGTCTACTAGATGATAACTTAAAAGCACTAGTCTTTTGACTCTTTTGTTAATAACTTAATATCCAGCTTGGAATGACTTCTTTTGCTTGTAAATTTGTAATATAATTCTCGGTCAAATGCTGGATGCAAGGTTGTGTCTTGTGTATGTTGGATGGTTTCATAACCAAACTAGTTTATGGCTTTTTGTACCTAAACTATGTGCCTTTTGCTATGTTATGTTAATGTAAATCTCATTTTGGTATGGACTATGGAGAAATAGAAAGGATATACAGTAGATTCTAAAAACTACAGGATCAAGTATCAACATGCTATCAAATGTAAAGAAAGGTGATGAAGTGTGCCATGGTGTGATCATGTGGACAGAAAACCAGTGAATCAGGTAAATCTATGTCTTCATTACGTAATTGAACTTTGTAAAAAACTCAATATTTCTAAGCAGTAAGGACTTACTTTTCTGTAATAGAACCAAATGGTGGACTCGAAGACTCCTTAGAGCTTGAACGTAGTTACCAATTACAAGGTATGCTGTTTGTCCCAATTTCTTAGTCTGTATGCTTAGCAAACTTATGAGTTATGACTGTAACTTTATGTTTTTATTGTTATGAATATGATGACATGATAATTTTATGCTCAATTTTTTTTTGGCGTGTAGAAGTTACAGGTTTCTTTAAGTATAAAAATATTTAGGAAATTAGGTGGCGTATCCCCGTATCCATGTCCAAATTCGGACACATATCCACGAATCCTCTTTTTTTAGGATTGAGGAACTCGACCCTTAGATATGCACCCATATCCAATTCACGTACCCATGTCCGTGTAACGTAGCCTTTTTCCCTCAGTGTACGATTGCTTCGGATTGAGGGTAATTGACTAACTTGATTCTCAAAACCCTAGGATTAGGGTTTGGACTTTGAGGTTTGATCATCGGATTACGGCTGCCTACGAATGATAGGCTTTTGTAGGGAGTGTATGTGAGATGGTTTCTGCAGAGTATCGTGGATTCTCAAAACCCTAGGATTAGGGTTTGGACTTTGAGGTTTGATCATCGGATTACGGCTGCCTACGAATGATAGGCTTTTGTAGGGAGTATATGTGAGATGGTTTCTGCAGAGTATCGTGGCTAGAAAGGACGTATTGAATTGTGTATTTCGGAACTCTAAGTTCCTCTTTGTATAGGCAGGGGGTGACTCACTCTGGCCAATTAAATGGCATGAATCAAAATGGAATTATAAGGTTAGAAGATCTCTGCTTGGAATCTATTTTGTAGCCCTGAAGAATCAGAAAAAGGCTGCTAGGGTTTTGGTGCGTCGATCAAACAAATGATAGAACATTCCAGAATTCTGAAAAAAGACGATCTGGCAACCGCCAGATCTGGGGAATTCATCTCACAGGCGAGGAATCGATCTCTCTGGGAGAATTTCAAACACCATATTCCACGAGTGAAAGAAAGAAGTGGGGGCCATGAGATAGATGTATTTTCGTAGGATGCTGTATTTCTGTCTGAAAGCCTATTTGGCTCTAAATTTGGTCCTCTCAATGGCTAGAAGTACTCATTAAAATCCTCAGGTTTACGAGAAGGCAATCATTAATCACTTTATCCGCTCATCATCGGAATGGTTCCCAATGTGGGACTTGAAATAATTGTTAGGCCAAATTGGAATGTCTACATCGCTCCTCTCTCAACCTGAGATCCCTGAACTAAGGTGGTCTGATAGAAGCGAGGTTGTTGCTGCCTCTGAGTACCTCAAAACAACTGCCAACTAGAACCCTATCCAACCCTCGGCTGCTGCACTTAACCAGACTCGCTACGTGCTCTTTCCCCACCTAAACAATTTCTTGCAAAATGGCCAGTTTTCCACAAGTAAAACAGGTACTCAGAAGTCGCGGACACTGAGTGCGAATGTGCCCCGCTTGGCCACACTCGTGACACACGATCAAAGGTCTACTACGAACTCCTCAAGTCCCAAAGGAAGAAGGTGGCGGCCTAAAGTTCGACGGACCCTACGAAGCCAAAAATTGATCTCTGTCTTTTCCTTCCTTGACTCCCAAAACTACCCGAAGAAGAACTCATACTTCCTACCGATTGCATCGGTTCCCAAGCCTTAAGGATTTCTTGGTGCCTTCTTAGGTATTTCAATGCTCCTAGCACACTCAACAACATCGGAAAATTTCCCTTTGAGTTGTACCACAAATAATCTCCTCGCGGTGTCATGCAACCCCTTTTCGAACCGCCTACATTTCCTTTCTTCAATTGCCACCAACTCTGGCGCAAAACAGGACAAAGATTGGAATTTCAAAGCGTACTCCGACACGGTCATATTCCCTTGCTCTAACTTCTCAAACTCATCTCTCAATTGGTTACGACTAGTTTTTGGAAAGTATTGCTCCTCGAAGAGCACCTCAAACTCGGCCCAAGTTAAATTCTCCACATTTGGCTCATTCCCTTGAACCGCGGTCCTTGCTGCTCTTCTCGCATCCTTCCTTAACTCTAGGATGGACTCCCACCACTATTAGCCTTCTCGGTGAGTTGGACAGCCACAATATTGACTCTCAAGTCATCCTCCGTAATCTTAAGGTCCCTAAAAAGTTTTTGGATTTGAGCTAATCAATGATCAGCCACAAGAGACTCACTACTTGACCCATCGAACATTAGTGGATTTCTATGGCTAAACTCTCACATCGTCAACAAGGCACAGTTATCTGCACTTTCCCTAGTACCCGGGTTTAGAAGGTTTGTCGCTGCGAGAGCCGCAACAAGCTAGGTCCCTAGCAAAAGGATTTTGAGCTTTCGGTATTTCTTCTCCCTGTCCAGCCTCTGTCCCCGGATTTCCACTTGGGTTCTCCCCGTGCTGACTAACCACATCCGCAAGTGGCACCCCTCGGCCACAACCACGACCACGGTCACCCCGATTTCCAGCTCCACCTCGCTTATTTCACAACTTCGGACGCAACTTACTACAAATTATAAGAAAGAGAAATTCATCAACCACAACATCATTTTATGAGGTCTAAGCCTCCAGCTATCCCAACACGTGTCAAAAATGACTCTACACCATTCTACTATATTGAAATGCAATGCCATATATTCCAAAAAATGTCAATTCACACAAGTACACACATGTCATGCAAAAAGATGCAACATTTTGAACCCATGAGACTAAAAGTCTCCCCACAGTCTCAAAGTATTCAAACTTAGATGCTCTGATACTAATTTGTCACGCCCTTGATTTTCAACATAAATAAATAACTCATTTTGGAAAAAGATTATTGCATTGTATAGATAATACTCAAAAGAGTGTTCCCAACCATTTATATTACAAACCAAGTCTAAAGTTTAGAGAAATTACATCATTGGCACTCGGCCCCAAATTAGTTAAGTACAAGTACGAATAAGTTTAGTGATTACAATTACTTCAATCAAAAGGGATTAAGAATGATAAGTTACAAATACATCTTTGTTAAAAGGAAAACATTACAAAAATGACTAAGTAACTCTCAGAGTTAGCTTCCAAAATAGGTTTCTTCAATCCAAGCACACAGTGCATGCAAGCTATTGTCCAACATTCGAACCAGAAAATGATAATAGGTTGAGCTACACTAGCCTAGTAGGAAAATCTTCTACCAATTCTATATGCAAATATGATGATAAGTGCAAGGGAAAGAAGGCAAGAAAATGCAGTTCAATAGATGGATACGCAACCAACACAAGAGTATATCAACATTCATTACGTTTTAATCTATAGTGTGACACAATCTCAAATAATCTTATAGTTCATGGGACACAAGCGACTCTAACCTCCACGACACGACACTCTATCACAAGTCTCCTTCGACTATATTTCCACCCCTTGCGCTATAGTATAATACCCCTAGGGTTACTGTATTTCCACCCCTAGTGTTACAGTGAACCCTAACAACGTGGATTGCTGTATTACCTCCTCTTGTGTTACGAGACCACTTGAGTCTCCGTATTACCACTCCTTGCGTTACGGGACTCTCTACACCAACTCCCGACTCACACACTTATGCTATTAACCATTATGCAAACTATGACTCTCCCTTGTTCACATTCTTACATGTGTCATCAGATGTTATGCCAAAAGTATTATAAACATGCCACAGTCATTCCCAAGTACAATCAATCACGTAAGATGCTTTTCGACAAGGTTTGAATCAAGTTACTAATCTTTCTTTAATAACAGAAGACCAACGGGATGAGGATAACTTAGATTAACCATAGGAATTCAATGAAACATGCTTGAAATAGGTTAAGAGGTGTCCAAAAGGGATTAGAAGCGATCGGGGCTCAATCCGGTCTGAAATAGGCAAAACATCACGAAAGTTATCCAGAGAGGGGAGGGATCGATCCCCCAATGACCAGGGATCAATCCCTGATGCTGCTGGATCAAAGAAAGACTAGGGGGATCGATACCCACGCCATTTTGGGCGATTTTCTGCAGATTTTTTTTTTATAGATTTCAAGGATGCCGAGGGGGATGAACCAAACTCGATTCCTACACAAAATCAACATACTAACACGTAGAGAAGGAGAAGAAGTCCCTACCTCGAGTCAAAGATCAAAACCCAAGAGATTTGAACAAATCCTAGCTCTAAACTCTTGAAATCAACTGAAAGCTTCTCCCCAAACTTCACCCAACACGATACGAGCCCGAGGTTGCGTACTAGAGGTGAAAAGATGATGGATCCTTGAGGTTTTTGAGGTATTTGGTGGAGTTTCAAGTGTGAGAGTAAGAGAGAGATAGAGATAGTAGAGAGAGAGAGAGATGGAGAGGCGTGGGAGATGAGAAAGATATGAGATAGGTTTATTATCTCCTACACACTCACACACACACACACACACTTATATACTAGCACACTTATAAATCACACACACACCCCCTTCCATTAACAATTCTATCACTTTAAACCCTAATTCAAACAACCACCACATTGTTAGTATTTTCCCAATTTCGGCGTTTATAAAACATTTCGATAATTAGAAATATATGGGTCTCTATAATTAGTCAGCGCAAACAAAATGACATTCGAATAATATAAAATTGGAAAATAAATTCTTAATTATAATCCGAGAATATTGATCCCAATAAGATTCGGTTTTGTTCGAATTTGGCGTTCACCATACCAAAACCTAAAGTGGTTAGATGCACACAAATTGAAGACTCATGCTCGATGGGTATGATTTTTGCTGCACCATAACCAAACCATATGGTGTCTGGTTTCCAACCGAATCACAAGATACCCACAACATTAGTAGCTTATTAATAAATAGGCCAATGGAATAAAATTATGTGTTAAAGCTCAAATAATCCTATCTTACATAAAGAATTATCTAATACTCAAAAAATCCTATCTTACATAAAGAATTATCTAAAACTCAAAAAATCCTATCTTACATAAAGAATTATCATTTACCATTCAACGTAGTCAAGTAAATATCTAAAAAATTCAACTTCCAAAATATGTTTTAGTCTAAACACTAGCAGCAAGCCAGCAAACTGTAACGCCCCTAATTTTAGGTACGTTAAATAGACAATTTTATTAAAAAAAACTTAAATAGAGTCACTACTCATTATTACAACATAACTCTTGTAAGAGTATTTTTATTTATACACAAAAAGGGAGATTAGAGTCCCTATCTACTGCTTCGTTTGTTCCTCCATCCTAGCAAGTTCCTCGGCTCCGAAAGCCTCCAAGGTGAAGAATTTGCCCTGTTCATCTATAAGATCTAACATATTATATTGGCGTCGCCACCCATATAATATGTCAGGGTCACCAAAAGTAACACCATGAGCTACAGAAGCTCAATAGAATATACCCTACCCACTAACCCTTAACTTATAAACGTTTAACATAGAATCATGCATGTTTAACCAAATTGCTTAACAATAACACATCCACATTCATTATTCAAACTAACGTTGGTATCCATGGTTTTCCGAGTTTCTCCTACGCGACTCATCGTAGACCGTGTCATCGCTTTCACTTTTCTTTTACCAAATCAACATTTCCAAAATCATTTTTAACACACCCAACCTCGGTTCTGCCGTTCTGGGTTCCTAAGTATCCTCACAATGGTTCCGTCGTCCCGGGTTCCCATTGGCACACAAAACTTTGCATTGGCTCCTCTCCGCGGATAACTAAGCTACACACCCAACCTCGGTTCTGCCATTTCGGGTTCCCGAGTATCCTCACAATGGTTCTGCCGTCCCGGGTTCCCATTGGCACACACTCACATACACATCTCACATAATGCCATCAAAATCGGTCATTATGTAGTTTCAAAAATATTTCCTTCTTCGGAATACATTTTTCTTGTTAACCACACCCTAAGTGCCATGTTTCTAACTTTCTTGATTACGGTGTCTCGTTTTCATGCATAGACTCCATGATAGGACTTTTCACATAAAAGATCATAAATCATTCATGGTAATCTTTGAAACTAAACTAGCAAGATCATCCAACTCTATATTATTTAACATGCTCATACATCCTTTAGCAAGCTAAATTTACTAACCATTTTTCATGTTTTTCAATGTTTTACGCAAACAACAACTTTATGTATACTTAGAGAAAATTAGTAGGGATATTAAACGTATACGAACTTTATACTTAGAGAGAGTGGTTAGGAGTATTCTACCGTTCTTCTTGGCGGTAGTGACGGCTACGGAAAGTGAGTCGGTGATCAGGCAGAGTAACTTCCTACGGTGGTCTCCCGGTAGCTTCGAAAGAGAAAGGTTCTCTCAAAACTTGGTCATAACTAAGAACTACTAAGTTTTGGATCGAAAGGGTGGTCGAGTGGTGGTTTTGTGGCGGCCTAGGGTGAGTTTCTTGAAGAACTTAGGAAAGAACTCAAGAACACTCAAGAACAAGGAAAATAAAGTAAGAATTCAAGACTTTTTCTAGAGAGAAAAGTTGCTAGGTGAAGGTGTGAGTTGAATGGTGGGTGGAGGGGTCCTATTTATACCAAAATTTGGCCCTTTCTCTCTCTCCCCATGGCCGGCCTCCTTCCCCCTTTTTTTCTCTCACTTTTTTGCTCCATGGACTTGTCATTTCAAGCATGGCAAGCCTTCCAAGCATGCCAAGCAATGTCATTTCCATTTTAGGCCATAACTTAGGCAATCATGAATGGTTTTAAGGCTTGTCAAGTCTATGGGGAGGTTGCTTGCAAGGAAACACAAAATCATTGGTTAACTTTGTACTTTGAAAGGCTAGAAATGGGTTGGCATGGTCATAAATAGGCTTAAGGCTATAAGGTAGCTTGTTGTAATGAACAAAACACATGCACACACTCCACCTCTCTCCCTCTCATTCGGCCTCTCTCTATTTCTCTCTCTTAGGTACACACACACACACACATATATATATATTATATATATATATATATGCTTATGTAAGTATAAGTATACCAAGTACAAAGTAGTCCTATTAGATCGATTGGAAGATGACATGATTGTGCTAAGGCTTTCAATGACAAGAACATTGTCCCATGGTCAACATTTTCCTAGAAAGTGCATATAAGGTTATATAGACATGTTTGCAATAGGCTATGAGGTATAAATACCTATATATAAGCATACATAAGTACTTAAAGAATCTAGGAAAGCAACTTTGGTGGGTAATTTAGGGTTAGGCCTATTAGTTTTAGGCATGTAAGTATGGCAAGATTAAGGTTGCTTCTTTTGGAAGCAAAATGATGAGATTCTTTGTATGACAGTCTAATCAAGGCTACATCGGCAACTTAATATCTATTGTCCAATGGTCAAAAGTTTCCCTAGCATTTATGGACCAATGGGTAAAGAATATTGGTGATAATTATGGCTTGTTATGGGAATAAAATGATTATGACTTGTCTTATCAACCATTTATTGGCAAGTAATGTCTATTATCCAATGGATAATATTTTTCCTAACATTTGTTGTCCAATGGACAAAAGAATATTGGATATAATTAGGGTTTGAAATGACTAGTCAAGCCTAATATTTATTATCCAATGGATAATATTCCTCCTAACATTTATTATCCTATGGATAAAGGAATTAGGGTTTGGAGGGGTTCATAAGGCTCAAAAATGGTCAAAAGGGTCCAACTAGGGTTAGAAAAGTGTAACTAGGAGAAATGGTAGTCCGATTTCTCCAACTAATCGGTTAGAATCCACTTCCTTTGCCAATTAGGGCTTTTAGTCAAGAAATATGATTTTTAAGGACTAAAATCTAACTATAATGGATTATTAGAAATTAAAAAGGAATTTTAAGAGAAATCCAAGTAATTAAAATAATAAACTCAAATATTTAAATGAATTTTTATTTATCAAAATTCAGAGTTATTACACAAACATTCAAAATATTTAAAAATGAAACAAAATAAAGTAACATAGTGCCTAACCCAACAATAACATCTTTCCACTTCTAGTCTTACTCTTAAATCAATTATGACTAGTTCTTGGACGCATATGATTTCCATGTCATGTTGTGAGGGGAGGTACTCATACAAAGTGCAATTTTTTAAGCTTAAGTTTAACAATAAAATTCCAAATAAAAAATACTCCAATTTTTTTCACTACAAACGTAATATGCAACTAATTCATTTCAATTTATGCATACGATTAACATAAAGAGGCCAGACAAGCACAAGATTCTAACGAATAACATAAGAGGCCAGACTAGCACAATTATGTAAATCGATTTCCAACAATAGTTGACAGTCTCAGAATCAGAAATTGATTTCGTAAGTTTGAAATTCTTGACAGATTTCGACTTCATGTATCCGAAATAAGTAGAAAAAATTGAGTTCATGTATCTGAAATAAGTAACAATATTCATATATTAAAATCCAAAACTGTCTAGGGCATGATTTTGTTAGAATCGATTTCTAGGGCATTATTAGAAACTATTTCAAGGGCATGATCGATTTCTAGGGCATGATTTTCTAGGGCACGATTTCTAGAATATGGCTTTAGATTCAAATACTCGAATTTAAAACCCACAACCGAGTTATAATATCTTATATAGTTTGGAAAAATTGAAAATTCAGATCCGAATGTTCAATCATAAGGATTCAAACATTACCGTGGCGGTGGTGGACAGAATGGTGAAGTTGCAGATGATGGATGGTACTCAACGGTGGTGGTGAAGGCTGCTGCTCTTGCTGGTTATGGTGTGGTGTGGTGTGGTGGTGTGGGTTGCTGCTCCTGCTGGTGGTGTGTCGTTTCATGGTCTGAGGAAGAGAAAGAAAACATAAGGGAGAAGAATGACATCGAGGATAAAGAGAAAGGGAAGGGAAGAGTTCAAAAGGGAGGAAAAATTAGGTTTCAGGATAATTTTGAAAGTTCAAGGGTGTATTTATTGGGTATGTAACAAATTGTTATAAGATTTATGGATTTTAGTTAACACATGTTACATGCAGTAAAAAATGTGAGACCATCAAAGTGGTAAATTAATTGGTACTACTATTCTATGAAAACGACGGCGTGTCATGTAATTTTCAGGGTATATGCTGCTTCCGCCTGATAACAGGTACATCATCTATATACTCCTATCATCTATCTTCCTACCGGTATTGATCTTCTTCTGCTTCTCAATTATCCGAATTGTCCCTTCGGGGACAACCGATAAATTTGGAGTTATCCCCAGAGAGAGAGAGAGAGAGAGGTGGACATTGCTGCTCATTAGTTTGAAGAAAACAGTTGTATTTTATTGTTGTGATGATACCATTGTTAGAAAGAGAAAAAGATGGATTCTATGGTGACGAAGAGAAGCAAAGGCATTGAAAACCCGGGATTTCTTGATATAGAGATAGACGAGGAACCGATATTGCCTATTGATTCGGTTAGAAAGAGAATGGGCCAGGTGAAAAGCCCTGGAAATGGTGTGGTTGAAGAAACAGGAATTCAAGAAACCAGAAACGGTAACAACGAGGTTAGAGAGAAAGAGACGATTGAGGAGGCAAAAAACCCAAGAAATGGTAGAGAGAGGAAAGGAGAGACGGTGGCCCATGACGCAGGAGTTGAGGTTATAGAGAGAGAGCGAGATGGTGGAAAACCATAGAAATCGGGAAACCCCACCTGATGACGATTGTTGCTCTATTTGCTTTAGGGACTTTGACATTCCTTGTAAGACTAATTGTGGACACTGGTTTTGCGGTGAGATCCTATTGAATAGTCGTAGTTTTTGCTTCTGCCATTTGCTACTTTTCATTGATGTCTTATCAATTCAAGATTATGAAACCCTGAACCTCTGTTTGAACTCTGTGAAAAAAATATGCATGTGAGGAGTTAAGAAATTTGGTTTATGAGGCTCATTAGTTCGGAACCCAAGAATTTGGCCTACTTCATAAAATGACTTATCAAGAATCAAGATTATGAAACCCTAAACCTCGGTTTAAACTCTATGAAAATATGCATGTGAGGAGTTAAGAAAACTGGTTTACGAGGTTCAATTGTTTGGAATCCAAGAGAGCAAGAAGTTTATGCTCTATTTGGCCTACTTCAAAAAATGACACAAACAAAAACGTATAAGAAAAAGAAAAGAGAGATTGGGCTGAAAAATCAGGTTTCTTTCTTCCTTTTGATTGGGCTGAAAAATTACCAAACAGGGCATTTGTACATTGTAGTTCTTTAAGGAATAATTCCTTCCATTTTCCCAAAAAACAAGTTAACATTACAGTAAAACATTTCCTTGGCCTTCCAATGGACTGACCATTTACTTACGTTGACAAATCATGATTCCATTTGTAGTGTATAATATGTCATTTTTTGAGCGACCTAACACGGGGATGAGAATTGCAACCAACACTTCCTTGGTTATACGACTGTTAAAGGCTTAGGGTAAATATTGATCCCAACGGTGAAGTTAGACAGTGATCTATGAACGGCTAGCTTTCGATGGCCTTCAGCTGGAGATGTTATATAGGGTTGGTTGAATAGGTTGAGAGAAAAGGTTCCTTTTGTATTGTTCTGCCTACTTTGTTCTTGTCACCCTCCTTGTATTTCAGTGGTTTTCATTTTTTACTATTTTGTTTGTGAATCTTGATAATATTTTCTTCAATTCTCTTCAGAAAGAAACTTTGCTCCGACTAAGATATTTATGTTTTGCGATTAAGTATTTTCTGACATGAATTTTGAAAAAGCATATATTGTCTGAAAAAGAACTGCCCCTTCCTTTGAGATTGATCTCTCAAATTATGAGTAAGTAATCTACGTTTGGGGACATGATGTTCATCCAATTTGTTATATTGCAGCCAAAGAATGAAGTTTAGATTCTGAGGACTCATATCACAGATGTGAATACATGTTGTGATCTTATGTTACTGAAAAATTATAATTTTATGGCATGTCTTTGTAACTGATGTCAGTTGTAATTATTTGCCATGTTGACCATAAAGAAATGTAAAAAGGAATTGGTATTCTCTGTACAGCCAGATGCATTTTGATGTTATGGAACTATGGTAGGGCACTTCAGCGTTGCAAGTGCCCCATTTGCACACGTTGCATTAGTGAGTTGACACCAGAGGCATCACTAACCCTTTGGGAGGAAGAGGAAGTTGTTGAGGCTTTGAAGAAAGTTGAGAGGTACAATCGCCTTTATGTAGGTGGTGCCCGTGGCCTCGTGATGGTATGTTGATATTTTGATATGTTGGTAGAATGTGTTTTGTAACTAGAACAAACTAGTGGTTTAGGCTCTTTTCAGAAGTAAAACTCCATAATTGTGAAGGAGCAAGGATCCATTGCAAACTATGGTAGACATCAGGTGTTTGTAGTAGATGGTGTCATCCTTGTTGTGTTGGCATGGGTTTACCAAGTGTGTGATGCTATCTTCCAATGTTCTATGATCTTTGTATCTATGTATTGACATAGCCTCCCCAAAATTGACTTATTTGGGGGTTGAGTTACTGAAAGGTAATGCTTGGAACCTGGAAGCATCTGAACATGCTGGTAAAATGGAAAATATTTAAGTAATCTTTAAGTTAATATAAATAATTGGTCATTAATAAGTTCATTGAGGTCTTTCATGAAGTTCGTCGATGGATATGGTGAAAACTTAAACAACACAGTATCTTTACTAATTATTCTCTGGCAAATGGAGCACAGTTTCATTATTGTAAAATATTTTAGGTCTGCTTTTCGCATGAAATATCATTCATGCTATTTGATTTGTTGTTCTCATTTAGTTGTTAAGCACCGGCAAGAACATATTTGGCATTCTGTGGACTCATTTGAAGTTTTTGTTTCCTACAGAAAGTCCACGCGCTGCCACTGCTGTTCAGGAGATGTCTTGGAGAAATGATTGATCCTAACAGATTGAGATTTAACTACTATACGGCACGGCTCATTGCAGTAAGTACATCCTCCAATTAACAATGTATTGCGCTCGACTATTTCATAGTTATTTTGTTTTAGTCGGTTATACTGTTACACCTTGCAAATCTTCTCTAGATGTGTTAAGTTGAGTTTGGATTGGAGACTCTGCTATCATCTTTGTGAGTGGTAGAATGGTTGTTAAATCCCAGCTATATTCCTTTCGTTTGGATTTTGAGACCCAATTACATCTTGGTTATGTGTAGCTTGTAGGTGTATCTTACACTTATTGCCTTTACAGAGTGCGCCTTAGTATAATAACCGCTCCGGAAAAAACAAAATCTCCAAGGACGAACTCTGACCATATAAGAATTTTTGGTTTTACAGGAAAGGTTGTTGAAGAACATTACCTTGTATGGCTATTTACGTCCTTGTGAGTATAAGGGGTAATTGAAGCTAAAAAGGATTTTGGAAAGATTAATTTGCCAGGTCTTTAACTATTTCTAGACGTGATGGCGAGAGGAAGGTAAAGGAGGAAGAGTTTAAAAAGCACGCACAATTAGTTTTGGCGGAGAAGAGATGATAACTAACTTGCTGACTGAGAATTATGGGTGTAATTGCATAAAAAGTTATATGGACTCGGAGGTACCATGCATGCTAATTTTCTTATGTTCTACTTTTTCCTGAGCCCATTAATAGGGAAGTGTTAGACTTTTCGTTTCATTTATCTCATATTTTCTGTACAACGAAGCCTTTATCAGCTTAAAATGAGGTGGCCGTTCAGATTTCCGCAGAACGTGTGAGAAAATGAGGTTATGTGTGTGGGTCTCACCCTTCCCCCTCCCCAACAAACCCACACCCACACACGTGCGCGCACACACTCGAGGTCATGTTTTGTAGGCTTGCTCGGTGAGGCCAGGATTGTGGTGGGGTCTCCTCGATTCTTCTTTCAATGGTTGTTGACTGATGGGAGTTTGATTTTGCTTTGAGGGAGTTAGTTCGGGTTCTTAGTTTTCTGGAGTTCCCTTTCAATCCTTGGTAGAAGAGGGGGTGGCGTGTGTATGTGTGCGTGTGTGTTTCTTCAGTGCTGATTTGTTTGATGGTGGGCTGTTTTGAGAAGGAGTGAGTTTTTCAAGGAGAAGGGGAGATTGTGGGTTCTGGGTTTGGTTTTCGGTTTATGCTCGCCTGTTGTTGTCCTATGGCTTTCTTTCTGTTTGATGCATGCAGATTGGTTTTCTTTGTTTCGTCTTTTTGAAGACCCATGGACTGTTTCTCTGGTAGCCTGTAGTTGCTAGGCTCTTGTTTTTGTTAAACAAAGGTGTCAGACCTTTGGAGAGTTGGGATGAAGCTGGGTGAGTCTTTGGAGGAGGGAGGGAGCTCCTTGGTTCTGGTTTTGGTTTCTGTTCGTTTGCTGATGTCCCATGCATGGGTTTATATTTAGTTGAACCATAGCTTTTGAGTTACAGAGAATCAGTAAGACCGGAACAAGAGGAGGATTCTAGCAGTTCATTAAATCGAGTTAGCTTGAAAGAGAAGGCCCTCTACTAGCCTAGGACAAGATCTTTTTGTCTGGCTTCTCTAGTCCGATCGTTTAGCAGCTCTTTTCATCCTTCTAGTGACTCCCCCCTTTCACTTGTGCCCTGATTCACCATGGGTGCTGGTTCTTCCTCTAAGCCTAACTCGGGAGATTTCTTGTTTGTGTTTGCCTTTTGAGAAGACCTATGGACAGTTTCCCTGGTAGTCCATACTGCTAGGCTTTCATTTTTGTCAAACAAGGGATGCGGATGTTGGGAGACTCGGGACGGAGCCAGATGAGTGTTTAGATGAGCAGGTGGAGCTGCTTTGGTCTTAAAACTTTATTTTGTGAAATCAGGGGATTCAGACTGTGAGTAACGCTGGGTGGAGCCGGTCTCTGTTTCCTTTAGTCGCTGGTTTTTCTTTTCCATTTTTGTTCTTCCTCTGCTTTCAAGTTGGCAACTTTTTTAGCTTCTGAGTTATATATTTTGTCCCTTCAGTGGTGAGTTTTCATCTGGCTTTTGTTGCTGAGTAGGGCCCAATTTTGGGGGTCCTATCATTAGTCTTTTCCCTCACGTTTCGATTGGGAGGCATGAAACATTGGTGCCGTTACCACTTTAGCTATGGTAGAGACACCCTTATGCTCCTCTCTTTGGAGTATTGCAGAGTTTTAGCTTTTCTTGGACAGTAGTGTTATGCGTCTGGGATGATTGCTTTTCTTCTTATTTATGAATTGTCTACTTATTGAAAAAGAAAAAATGTACTAGTTATGTATGTATATACACTCTCCGCCTCTTAGATGTTTCTCTATTCTATTTGGACCCAAAATATAGGTCCTCTTCGAAAAGGCAAAGAAAAATGTGTTTAGATTTTCAAACTTAACCCTTATAAATGATTAGGGAAAAATTCAAAATACCCCCCAACCTATGCACCCAAATTCAATTAGACTTTCAATCTTTTAAAAACTTCAATTTTACTCCCAACGTTATATTCCGTTAATCAAAATGCCCCCTTCCCGGTCATTTTTTTTGTTGATTTCTTGCAAGTACCCTTAAATCACATTTTAAACACATTGAACGGCTCGGATCATCGAAATTCGATCAGAATACTATTTAACAGAGCCTTTAACGGAATCCGTTAGTAATTTGGAAATCAATAAAAAACTGTTCAGATGAAGCCCTTCGCGGTCATTTTTTTTGTTGATTTCTTGCAAGTACCCTTAAAATCACGTTTTAAACACATTGAGCGGCTCGGATCATCAAAATTCGATTGGAAAAGGGGAGGTGTGGATCGATCCGGATTTTATTCAAGTACGGACGTCCGGATTTTGCTTCGGTCTGTACCTCCCCTTTTCCGATCGAATTTCAATGATCCGAGCCACTCAATGTGATTAGAATGTGATTTTAAGGGTACCCGGGAGAAATCAGTAAAAAAAAATGATCGGGAAGGGCTTCATCTGAATAGTTTTTTATTGAACCATTCAATAAAAAAACTGTTCAGATGAAGCCCTTCCCGATCATTTTTTTTGCTGATTTCTCGCGAGTACCCTTAAAATCACGTTTTGAACACATTGAACGGTTCGGATCATCGAAATTCCATTGGGACACTATTTAACGGAGCCTTTAACGGAATCCGTTAGTAATTCGGACGGAAGGGGGCATTTTGATTAACGGAATATAACATTGGGAGTAAAATTGAAGTTTTTAAAATGTTGAGAGTCTAATTGAATTTGGGTGTATAGGTCGGGGGGTATTTTGAATTTTTAGCATGAAGGTGGAAACCAAATCTAACTTTCTAAGGAGACATTCATTTCCTAAAAATTTGGATCTCTGAAAAGGGACCAACATTAAGGAACGGAGGGAGTAGATGCGAAGTGTAGAGCCCAATGACAAATGGTGGTTGTGTGGATATTAAATTACTAAGCCCGTGTTGCAATTAAATAAATGCAATATTTGTTATTCTGATTATACTCCCACCAAGTAATTAGCAGTTTATTTTGTTTTCTGAAAGAAGCAATTAAGAGTGATTCAACTTTTTAGTGCTTGCAATCCACCATAGGCATTCGTATAGTGTCAGTTGGTTTGCAAACTGTTGGTTATCTCAAACGTCTGCCTCATGAATTTTCTTCTGGAGAATTTTGACTATATTTCATCTTTACAGTTGTTGCTGGCCATTTTGTATGAGGTTTGTGGGTTTGACTTCATTCCAACAGGTATTTTGCTTCAACTTTGCATCAGTGCAAACCCACATAAGTGAACAGTTTATTGTTCATATGGATTCCCGTAGATTAAAAATGACATGTTAATTTAATGGTCTTCCACTCTTCATGTTACTGTATTTGCCAAGCATCAACATAACAGAAAAGTAGGATGAATGGTTGACTTTGAACAGTAAACATTGTGGCAATTTGAACTTAATTGCCAACCATTATCATGGGATCAGGATTTGTTTTTGACTGGCAATCCCCTAAGGCCAGGTTTTATTGGCCGGATAGTGAGGGAATGTGTAATCCCGCATTGTCACAAGTATCCAGACTGAAACCGAGGGGATTAGTAATACCACATCTCGAAGGTACTATATATTATCTGTTCTGTAAGGATTTGTTCTACAGACATGCAATACTTATGACTAATTTGGCCAATGAGACGGGCATAAAATGGGGAATCCAACTGCATATTTGCCTCTTTTCTACTTAGAGCTCTTGATTCCACTTTCACCTCTTTCATGACTCCCATCTCGTTTTTCTTTCGTCTACCTTACCAATTTCTCTGTAATCTTCAGGGAGACTGGGGGCCGCAAGACTGTTTCAGTATTCTGCTATGGCTGTTGTACTCATCCTATTCGCTGTTGGTCTGGTCCGCCGATTCATACTTTACCTTCGTGTTAGGCGCTTGGCTGCCCTCCAGCAATGACTTGCCTAAACTTTAAAGTGCACAGTTTCGAGAGTGTTTTCTTTTGTAAAGCATATAACTTTGGGATCGCACCGTACGGTGATAACAATTCTGATACATTGGTCGATATTACTTAACGTTGACATAGTTCTGTTACATTTGTAGAAATTACTTACATAGTCAAATCCAGAATTCCTACTGTAAAGGTTGATGTGCTTGTGCATGTTATGACTTCACTACTTGTGATTGCAGTTGTTGATGTAAAAATATATGATGGGAAGCCTTTATTTTTTTTGGTCTCCTATATCCATGTGTTGAATTATTGTGAAATGAAGTACCAGTGAATCTGGTGGGAAACGGGTTTTGTGGCTAAAATACGTATTATGAAGCCGAACTTATTCACTCGTAGGTGAACTTGCTCACTTTTTTGTTTCTCTTTCAAAATGCGCATAAATAGTGAACCATTTTCAGAATTTTAGTTGGAGACGCAGACAATGTTCACCAAACGGTAAGATGGGTGAATAGAACTAGACCTGCTAGTATAGTATGATGGGTTTCGTGTCTTGTTGGACTTGCTAATTGAAATAGAAGTGAACTCCGCCAACGTCGACCTTCTACTGTTCTACATCTCGATATTCGACTCAATTTGCGAACTTGAAAGTTCTAGAAAATTAAACATCTTTTGCATACATGGAAACTCGTTTTTTTTTGGAGGGAAAATTTCAAAAAAGCCTCTTAACTTTCACAAACTTTACAAAAAAACACCTGAACTTTAACTAATGACAAAAAGACACTTAAACTTACAATTCCGTTAACAAAAATAGCTTCCACCGTCTAATTCCGTCAATTTTGTACCAGATGGAGTTAACGGAATGTGTAAACCTCCCCCTTTTTTTTACTTTTTACTTCCAAAAATTACTTTTAACTTCTTTTTTTTAGTACTACTAATTAAATAGGCAATAAAGTTCTTTTTTTTCTTACTATTTAATATTTATCAAAAATTACTTTAACCTTATTTTTTTGACTAAAATAACTTTTACCCTCCCTTCTTTTACTTTCAAATTTACAAACCAACCCCCCCCCCCCCCCCCCCCCCCCAAAGAAATTCAACCCCACAACTAGCCGCCAAAGCCTTAGCCCCAATTTTGTAAATAGTTAAAAAAACGATGGTGAAAGTAATTTTTTTTAAATAGTAAGAAAAAAACTTTATTGCATATTTATTCATTACTAAAAATGAAAGAGTTAAAAGTAACTTTTAAAAGTAAAACATAAAATGAAGGTTAAACAAAGGGGAGTAATTTTCATACTCTCCTTTTTGATAGCCACACTCTTTTTTTCCCTTTTGTAGTATTGAAAGTGTATGAATTTTTTTGCTAAAATACAAAAAAGGGAGTGTGGTTATCAACAAGGGGAGTGTGAATATCATCTCCCCAAAAAAGAGTAATTTCAAAATTTTGAAATTGGGGCTAGGGCTTTGGCGGCTAATTGTGGGGTTGATTGGTGGTGTGGGGTCGAAGGTAAAATTTGAAAGTAAAAAAAGGGCTTATTTTTGTAAATAGTAAAAAATTGGGTTAAAATAATTATTGATAAATAGTAAGGAAAAAAAATAATTTTATTGTATATTTATTTATTTCTTAAAAAAGTTAAAAGTAATTTTTTGAAGTTAAAAATTAAAGAGAGAGAGAGAGAGAGAGAGAGGGGGGTTAACACAATAACACCTTCCGTTAGCTCCATCTGTTAAAAATTGACGGAATTGGACGGTGGAGGCTTTTTTGTTAACGGAATGGTAAGTTTAGATGTCTTTTCGTCATAAAGTAAAGTACATGTATTTTTTTGTAAAATTCTTGAAAGTTCAAGGGCTTTTTTGAAATTTTCCCTTTTTTTTTTCCCTCGGGTGAGTTTTTTGCCAATGTTAATTACTCGAACCATGCTACTGGTACATACTATCTGTGCACAGATTGTGCACAGATTTTGTGATGGGGCCCACCACTGGTCCCACAAAAATGATCCGAGCCGTTCATTAAATGTAAAATATTTTTTCAAGAGTTCCGGTAAAAAATCAGCTCAATCTAATGCCTATAAGTACTCGATCCAAGCATCTAAATTTTCATTTAGATTTTCGGGTAATGAAAAGTTAGATGAATAGATCAAGCACCTATAGGTATTGGATTGAGCTGATTTTTTACAAGAATCCTTGAAAAAATGTTTTACATTTAATGAACGGCTCGGATAATTTGTATGAGACCCGTGGTGAACCCCACCATAAAATCTGTGCACAATCTGTGCACAGATTGTATGTACCAGTAGCATTTCGGTAATTACTCTGCCATAAGAATTCACAAAAACAAAAGTTGTTACTATAATAAGTTGACCCCAAGGATGGAAATACTAATAGGTCAAAATTTTGAAACGACTTAAGAAAAGACCAGATAACCAACATTGATACGTGCAATCCCCATCAGAACCAGGAAACATTCATAATCTTGATAAGAGCATCTCCAACCCATCTCCAAAACTCCAAAAATAAGAAAGAATGTGAAGAATTGAGGAGAAATTTGTAATTTAATTTCTTTTTTCTTCAACCTTTTGTATAATTGGGCAGAAATAGATAGGATAGCAAACAAACTCATTCTTTCTTTCGATCAGAAATCGGACTCATATTCCAAAGTACCAAAAAAAAAAAAAAAGAGGACTCACTTCGTTCATTAAAGGGAAAGGAGAAGAAAATAACAAGAAACGGTGAAGAGATAGGGGATAAAAGGATGTAAAAGGAAATGAAAACTTAGTGTTCTGAATATAAATTTGATATACACAACAGGCATGTACAAATAGCATATGTATCGTTTTTCTGAATAAATTCCAAGAAAATTAAAGATTGTTGAGTATCAAATTACATGTTATTTTGCTGTTGAGGAATCAAGAAGAAATGCCTTCAAGTGCTTGGTAAACTCCTTAGGCTTCTCTAAGTTGAGAGCATGCCCTGCATTCTTGATTATCACTAGCTCAGCATTCCCCCCAATATGCCTAAATATCCAATTGTTTCATTATTCAAAACACGTTAAAATGAAATTAAAAATGGTGATAATGCAAAATCAGTAGATTGAGAAATAAAAGTGTTACAAACCTTTTTAACCTGTGTCCCAGCTCCAATGGGAAGATTTGATCTTGCTCTCCCCATATTATTAGAGTTTGCTGCATAAATAAACCATAAATATATCAAGTTTATTGCATAAAAGAATGTAGTAAGGCTATAAACAATAAAATTACACGTCTCTTGTAGTTTTAAGCTTTTGAGTTGGATAAATTTTTTTAAATGGTATCAAAATGTAGTATATTCCATCTCATACTAAAAGGATAACAATTCGGACCCCGCACTGACAAATCCAACAACACGGGTTGTATGAAGTAGACCTAAAAAGAGGTTAAACATGACAAACCCCAAAAGCAGTTGTATAATGATAGACTCGAAAAAGGAAATTCCATTTCATGGGGCTCACAAGTGGTTTCACATGAGGGAGATGTTAGATTAATACACCACACAACGTTTGGCTATAGAATGAGTAATAATGTTGAGACCTCTTAATTTAATAGTTTAAACTTTTAGACACTAACAATATTCCAAGCTACCAGAGCAGACAATAAATCATGTGTTCAAACCTCATCAGGCAGTTTATGACTAACATAGCTTGACTTGTTTACCCCGTCTATGACAAAAAGCGTCGCTGCATGTTAGGGGACATATTGAGAATAAAAAAAAGTAAGATTACTATCCGACTGATAGCTTAAAAACTTTTGGTTTAGATATGAATTTCATTAGAGTACAAAGAGGGAATTTCCAAAAACAAACTAGAAGCATAAAGATTACAAGTTAATGCGAAAATTCGAAAACAAGTAAAATGAAATAAAAATGTGATAGATTATATAAAGACCTGATTGATCTTGGGAAGATCAGAAAGCTTTCGATCTTTGAGTATCTCTTCGATCAATTCCCTCTTCTCTTTCAGATGATCTGTACACATAACCTGTCCATGTCGAAATTAGTAAAACATACTGGAAAAAATTAAAGCATTTCAAGTTAAATTAAATTGTCACTTTTTGAAGGCAACAAGAGATTTGGTATCTGCAAGTTGAAATGTGGAGATGTCGAATATTTTTTAAGACTTATGTGACAATTTGACATGTTAAAATTTGGCACTACAATTGGGTTTTCTATTTCTTGCTCTTTCACTAAAAAAAATATAAAAAATTGGGTTTTCTGATGTTTAGTTCGCTTTCTTTTTCTTCTATTGGTTTTGTATTTAAGCCGGTGGGAATTTTTTGTGGAAATTGTGCACATATCGCATGTGCACCGAACGCTAGTAGAGAAGAAAGGAACTCACATGAATGAAATCTGAAAGGATGAAAGAGGGCACCCCTCTGGCTGGCCTAACAAATGAAAGCTTCATCAACTCCCTCAGCATCTCCACCGTCTGCGGCAACAAAATCCTCGCCGCCTCCTCCAAATTTGCCACCCGAAACAATCCCTCCCCCATATCCCTCTCCTCCAAGCACACCCCCGTGCAACACACCACCACCCTCTCCACCGAAGCCGGAAACTGCGCCGCCATACTATACCCCACAAACCCACCATAACTAATCCCAACCAAACTCACCTTCCCAACCACCCCATGCACCTCCATCAACTTCATCAAACACTTGGCCTGGAATGCTTCCGACCGGTCAGGCGCCGAAGTGTGGGACTGGCCGAAGAAGAGGAGGTCCGGCACGTAGAGGTTGTAGTGGGGGAGGAGGTGTCGGAGGAGGTCGCCGTATTGCCACATTGCATTGGCACCGAAGCCGTGGATGAGGAGGAGGGTGGGTTTTGTGGGTTTGTGGTTTTTGGGAATCCAGCTGTGGATGATGGTGCCACCACCAAGGTCGGTGGCGGTCGAGCGGAGGCCGGAGTAGGCGAAGAAATAGCGGTATAACCTGTCTGTGGACGCTGTAAAGCTAAAGCGTTTTGCCATTTTCTATTTGAAGGTCATTTACCATTACATTTCCAATCTTCCCAAATGTATGTAGAGGAGGATGTCATTTCTCCATTTTGTTTCTTTTCTAGGGTTTGTACATCGAAAACAACCCTAGAAAAGATTTTGAATTCGAAACAGATGATTCTGAAAAAATCAATTATAAAGCCCAGGGTTGTGATCAGAATTGATGGAATTCAGAGAAATGAGAAATTCCAAGGGAGAAATCAAGGAGCCAATAGTGAATGTGGGCGTAAATTTAGCAAAGATGGTCAAAAATGTACTTTGCAGGAAATCATAGATAAGACTCTTGAATTATTGGTCCATATGGCTTTGGTTTCCGAGGGTCAGTTGGCCATCCTGAGAAAGTTCCACTAATCCACAAGTTTTAAGAGAATTTACCAAAAGAATAGGATCACAAGTTTTAAGGGAATTAACCAAAAGAATAGGAAATCTCTGACTAAAAGGGATCAAAGGAATTACGCCCATTATAATTATAAACATGAGACAAAGGCACTCCCTTATTGGATGCGATACTAGAGTTCGAGTCCTGCTATAAAATTATGCCATACAACCATTATGGATTACAGAAAAGAGAACTGTGACAGATATTTATCTATTTGACATAAAAACAAGATGTGGTTCCAATATTTACATTTCTTCCAAAAACAAATTCATCATGATCCATTGCTTCAGAAAGATAACAGCATGTGAAAAAATTACAGGCAACTCATCAATGTTCCACAAGGCCACACTAGTAATGCAAAAATCCCTTGCAAAAGAGAATTTTCACCAATTGGGGAAAACGAAGAATAAATATAACTTTGAAAAAGAAAATGTAGTAAGCAAACAAACAGGGCTTACGAATCACTTGTTTTCTTTTCCTTTGTTTCCCTCATGTATAATTAAGCAAGGGTACCTCGCAAAAGTTTTCCTTCCAATGCTGTGTTGAACCTCAGGTGCAACGAAACAGGGGTACCTCACCATTTTCCTTCCAAAGTCGCATTGAACAATTTAAATTGTCTGTGTGTGTGTGGGTGTTAGGAGCCGTCAACTTATCATTTTCCTTAGCCTCTTTTCAGCTTGATTGGCAACCTTATTTTGTGGCTCTAGGACAAGAGCATGCTTGAAATCTGCAGATACCAAATGAAGAACATGATGCCAGGGTAAAAAATAAGAGAACGTAATGATCTAGTCTTATGTCTTAATCAGCTGGCTTTAGCAGTTCAGCTAGATTAAACATTTTCTGCAGTTCTGCTGTGGCAAGAGCGATATCTCATAAAAAGTTGATAACCTTTTCTAATTAAACTCTTGTCAATTTAGATCTTCCCCTTCCCCTAACATTTCCATTAACATCCCATCCCTTTTCCGTCCCGTTTACCACTCTTCATTATTGGAGTAACGAAAAAACCTTTGTCTGTTTCGTGAATATTTTGATTTCTATCTTTTTATATCTCCTAGTCCTCCATCATCCACATCCATCTTAACATCCTTATCTCACCTACACTCCTTTCATTTAAATGTTGTTTCTTAATTGCCCATCATTTCGTCCCGTATAACAGCTGACCATATATTCGCTCGGTTAAATTCATCTTCCACTTTTGTAGGTATCCGCAAATTGCATAAACCGCTTCACTTGAGCCCCTCTACTCTGATTATGTGGTTTACATCATCCCAAATGCTCTCTGTTATAATGAATCATAAAACCTAGTAGCGAAATTGTTCATTGTTTGATATCTCATGGTGTAGAGACCTGTATTTAATTTAATTATTTTTAATGTTTATAAATGAGGAAAATGAGAAATGTGGTGTTTATGTGATTTGGGGCTAAAGTGGAAGAATTGATTGTGGAAGGGTACAATGTGTAGTTTACATATATGTGAGTATATATAGGAGGGTGAGAGAGCATGGAATCATTTTTCCCTCTCATCTCCATCACCGGCTCTCTCTCTCTACCTCCGGTCTCTCTCTCTCTCTTACTCTCTCACCAAAACTCCTCAAAACCTTCACAAACTAACCTTCATTCATCGTTCTACACGTGATTTTGGGCTTGCTTTTCGTCGATTAGAGCTCGGTGTAGAGTATTTCGGTCAAATCAAGGTTTTTGGAAAGCTAGGCTCGTATTTTTTGTGGGTTTCGTTCTTCGGCTTCGAGGTAGGGATTTTACCTCTCAATATATGTGATAGAAGTGCTTTCCTTGCTTGAAATCGTGTCTATGGTTGTTGTTGTTGTTGTTGTAGTTGAATTCCTTAAAATCTGCCGAAAATCTGCTCGAACACCCATCTGTATCGATACTGATCTGGTTAGTATCGATACAGGAATCTCTGGGATGTTCTTAGCTACTGTTGTATCGATACTGATTTAATCAGTATCGATACAATCGACTCTGGAGCATTTTTAGCCTGTATTGTATGGATACTGAAATTCATAGTATCTATACAACAGTGCCTAAGGCCAACTTTTGTTCTTCGTTCCGAACTCCGTTATTTTGAACTCCGATCATTTCTAACTCGTTCTTGACATCATCAAGTCACTCCATGACATTGTTAATCATACTCGTTGAGTTTCTTGTGTATCTTTGCATCCCTTGCTATTGTTCGGTATAATTTGACGTTGATTCACTTATGAGTACCAATTGAATAAAAATGATACGTTACGAGAAAATGGGATTTGTGAGTACTAGTCGACACAACGATGAACATTCGGGGCCCATCGACAGGTGGGTGCTTGGCAGGGGATATCAGGGTCCCATAATTAGCCTGGCAGGAGCTTATGCTCATATTAAACACTCAAGGCCTAACCTCCTACGGGTGGGTGCTTGGCAGGGGATATCAGGGTCCCATAATTAGCCTGGCAGGAGCTAACGCTCATATTGAACATTCAAGCCCCAACCTTCTAGGTGGGTGCTTGGCAGGGGATATCGGGGTCCCATAATTAGCCCGGCAGGAGCTTCGGCTCATGACACATAACGCGACATGACATTGGACACGTGGGAAGTTGATATGATTAAAGGTTGAGGTATTACCAGATTTCGTATCGAGTATATTGGATTGTTGAACCTTGGTTATTGACTATTGTGTGGTTTACGTCCCGTTCTTGCCTTATAATCATTCTTGCATTTCTCTTACATATAATGTTAGCGTAGAATTTCCTACTGGGCTAGTGTAGCTCAAGCCTATTATCATTTTCAGGTACCGACGCAGGACAATAGCATGCATGCTTAGAGTGCTTGAATGTGATCATTAAATTGAAAGCTAACATTGAAGAGTTACTTAGGCGTCTTTGTAAATCTCTTTTGAAGATGTATTTGTAACTTTATTTGTAGATCTTTGACGATGGAATATTATAATCCTTAACTCTCGAATATTCAGTATTTATGTTAATTTGGGCCTCGGAGCCAAAGATGTAATATTTTGGGAACGCTACATTACTTTGGTTATCGTACGGATTCTGGCGAGGTTTTATTTATGAAAATCATTTATATTTATGATGAAAATCGAGGGCGTGACAACTTGGTATCAGAGCATTTGGTTTGAATACCTAGAGACCGTGGGGAGAGTTAGTCTCAGGGGTTCAAAAAAAAAAAATTTCATTGCATTTCTTTTTAACAAAAAAAATATGTGTGTGCTTGCATGACTGACGTTTGTTCACCAATGTGGCGTTGCATTTACGTTTACTCGGATAGGTGGAATGTTGGTGACCCATGTTTGGAAAAAAAAAATGGAAGTTTAGCCTGTGCATAACGTAGATGACAGCGTCTGTTACTATTGTTGTTATTTCCGTTAGCTTCCTTGTTCTTAGATTCTATGTGGTAAAACAAAATAAAAAATGTTTTTTTTAGGTGAATTGAAAAGCTGTGAAGGATTGTAGTGGTTGTGGTTGCGACTGTTGTTATGGTTATCGTTATTGTTGATAGTCTTGGTCTTGAACCATTTGTAGTAAGGTACATTTTTAGATGAGATATTCGACGGGAAAGAATCTGAAAGGTCAAGATCGTTGTAGTGCTTGTGTGTGGTGGCAAGGCCGACATATGAGATATCCAGTAATATGTAATAGAAGTGTTAGGCTATTAGAAAGATTTGCGAGCTTAGTGTTTGATATGTTTTATTTAAATTGCGCTGATTATGTATTAAATTTTAAATGCTTTAAGTAGATTTTATGTGATGTGAGATGCGTTAAGTGTAAACGAGCGTATGGTAGTATGTTTGTTATGACCGAGGAGGAAATGAGAAAAGAGAGTGCATGTTGAGGTGTGACAGGAGCCATAGTTGTCCAGGAAGTGAGTGAAATGTATCATAGCTGGAGGGTTGAGCTAGTGAGTGTCTTGACTGTATGAAGGGATGATATCTTGTTGTGGTAATAATTGTGTGTCGTCATTATTATGGTAGTTATTGAGGTAGTGATTTTGAGTATAGATAAGATAAGTTGATCCTTCACAGAAAATTGTAAGTATCTGAGGTTGACTTAGGAAGATGAGAGTTATAGGTAGGGTGTCTAGATACAGTATGTGTCTTCTGGACACCCAAGCGACTACCGATGAGATCCAGTTGGAAGAGGTGTTTGATCACCGCCCCTTCTAGATGGAAGTCTTGGAAAGTCAATTGGACACTAGGATTGTGTGTAGGGACTAGATCTTTAGATTTGAGAAAAGCTATAGTGTTGTAGTCCTCATCACTGTAGTGAATGTCGTGATGGTGTCGTTATGGTAGATTGATAGAAATTAGTGATAGCATCATGTAAAAAAAAAAAGAAGAAAGAAAGGGAATTTCATAATCAAAATGAAAGGAGAGATAAAACTTGGGGTGTACTATATCGACGTGATTTGAGACGAGTGATTGATGTCAGTGTGTGGTGAAAGACTTGTTTGAAGTGAGGGCAATATGAATGAAGACTGTTGTGAGTTAAAACGTTGGAGTGTGGAGATTGTGTTTGATGTGAAATTGGCGACGTAGACTAGACTGATGATAGTATATGATGCATTGAGGTATGCCATTGAGGAGATAGATTAGTGAGAGACTAAGGCTTAAATAGTGGTAGTGATAGCAGTGACGGTGATGGGAATGGTGTGGTCGATATTATTGAGGTTGAATGCAACTGTGGTAAATATCTTTGAGGAAAATTGTTGTCGTTATGACTACTTAGTTGAGAGAAGAATTTGTGAGTTGTGAAACTTGTGGTAAGCAGAACTATTAGAAGTTATTGGTGCAAGAAAATTGATTACTAAGTGACGAAGTACCTGGAGTCTTAGAACATAATGAGAAGGATAGATTTATTGTTTGAAATCCCGGAGTTTGTGGGTATTTAGGGAATTTTTTTTTCTTTTTGTTTATATTTAATTGGTTTGTATTGGTGACTGAATATTAGCATAGAGATATTTAAGATTATTGGATGTTGTTGGTGCAGCCATGGCACCTATTTTGTGTAACTCTTTAAGTAATGAAATGTTGTCAGGTTGTATTGCTGTCGAGTCATAGATTTGATTAAAGTGTTAAAGGGTACATATGTTTGGTGTGTATATTATATATTTAGTGATGTTTAAAGATGTGAGTGTGTTGAATACCTAGCTTGACTAGAGTAACTGAATGTGAGTATTTGAGATTGATGGGCGAATGGAAAACATGAGAGGTATTGCGAGGATGAGATGAAAGGATTACTACTGGGCTTACTAGAGCCAGAGAATTTTGATGTACTAAATACTGAGTGAGTTTGTCGATACGTGGATAAATTTGGCATTTTGTAAGTCAGTAATTCATATGAATAGTTTGTTGTTAGACTTCATATACGAAATTTGTCGTTGTTCAGCATGCATGCTTAATTTGATGTGTAATCCCAATGAGTGCGATTTGTCTTAATGTACGGTGCAGAGTAGACATTGATGGTTACGTGCGTATGAGGAGATAACTCTTAGTTAGAATCTGGCTTGTGTCCTTGCTATCTTTTTATATGATATGATTAGAAGGTCAGATACGGAGGGTATCTGCAGTCTATCAACCCTTAGTAGGGAGTGGTTAATGGCTTATGATAAGGAGAATGGTGAGTTTGGGAGTTAATTTGAACGGTTTTCATATTGCGATGTATTGAGTTATATAGAAGGGATGTTTTTCCATAGAAGCGAGTTCGAGTTTTCGAAAATAGAAACTAGTAATGAATTTAAGTGGGCTAGGGAAGGTGGAGTAGTTTTGGATCTTTGATTGTGTGAACGTTAAACGGATGAAAGACATTCGAGGTTTACGCAGGGTGCATATAGGAGTTATGTGGGTAATAGGGATGTGAATTGGAGGTAATGGCTAGCAGTTTTGTGATATGAATGTTTTGATACACCAAAAGAGATTAATTGTGTTCTTATGAGAGGCGAGTGAGTGCCACGGGGCAATGGACCACTTGGGAATTGTTAAGAGAATGGTGTTGATGTTTATTGACAGCAGTATTACCAGATGAATTAGTTGTGAGAGGTGTTTATACTTGTGTTTATAGTTGAAGTCGAGAGAAATACCAATAGCTTGAAGTATGAGGAGTTTGATTGTGGTGAATGAATATTTATAGCTAAGCAAAATGCGATGAGTTGTTATGTGGCTTAAGGATTCGAAACTCATTAGTTTTGTTCCAGTGGGGATTATTTGAGGTTCTTTGGATTGGTGGGCGAAGTGATTCACTGTTTGATGTTGGTTAGGGAAGATAGAACTTGGAGTTTAAAATTTGAGTTTCAATAAGCAGTTCAATTTGTCCTTCTAGAAAGTTCGATGAGTACTTGGTAGAATAAGGTGCAGGGAACGAAAATGTAGAATTCGGAATTTGGAAAATATGATGTCATTATTTGTCGGGTCGTGGTTTGACTGTCATGATTGGTGTGTGGGGATTAGGATTCTTGTGCAGATGTTGAGATTTGAGGATGTGATGAAATAATAGAGGTTTAAGATTGAGTGTTGAGTGGTAGAACCATACCGATAGTGAAAATTTTGTGGAGTAATTAGAAAAAAAAAATTCGTAGAAAAGAGTGAATGATGTGATGATTATGAGGTTGTAGTATGAGATTTGAAATTATGGTTGGTGACTTGGTTGGAGTTGAGTTAGCAAATTTCAAGGACGATTCAAATTTTAGAAGATATGATTAAGGCTTGTGTCATGGATTTTTTGGGGTAATTGGGAAGATCACTTGTCGTTAGTCGAATTTGCGTACAATAATAGTTACCAAGCTAGCCTCGAGATGGCACCGTATGAAGCCTTGTATGGGAGACCGTGTCGACCACTAGTTTGTTGGACCGAGTTAGGCGAGGCTACATTGGTTGGGTTAAATTGATCCAAGAATTCTCCGAGAACATGAGAGCGATTCGTCTACGTCTTCTTGAGGCATAAAAGAAAACGATCGAGCAAATCAAGATGATTCATCAATGGTTGTTAAACGCGCAAAGTAGGTAAAAGAGTTATACCGATCGTCGTCGTCGATCGTTATCGTTTGAAGTGAGGGATCACGTGTTCTTTAAGGTGTCGCCGCATGAAGGACTATCTCGTTTTGGGCAAAGGGACAACCTTTCGCCGTGTTATATCGAACTGTTTGATATTATCGAGAAAATTGGGGAAGTCGCGTATCGATTGGCTTTACCACTGAGATTATCGGGCGTTCATATTGTGTTTTCATGTATCGATGTTACGGAAGTATGAGTCGGATCCGTCACACATTTTTAAGTGGTCCGAGTTAGAGTTAGAAGCCGATGCATCTTATGAGAAGGAGCCGATACGTATCCTAGATTCGTGCAAGCAAGTTTTAAGGGGGTAAAATCATTCCGTTAGTGCGAGTTCTTTGGAGTACTCTTGGGAAAGAAGAATCGATATGGGAAAGGGAATACGAAGTTAGAGAGAAGCATCCGCATCTATTTCCTGAATGAACCAAAGTAAGTGTTAAGATTTAAGTATTGTGATGTTAGACATGTTGCATAATATTGACGTCTATGATTGTTGCAGGCATATATGATGTATATGTTAACTAGTCTTGGCTTGAAAAATTTCGAGGACGAAATTTCTTTAAGGAGGGTAGAATGTAGAGACCTGTATTTAATTTAATTATTTTTAATGTTTATAAATGAGGAAAATGAGAAATGTGGTGTTTATGTGATTTGGGGCTAAAGTGGAAGAATTGATTGTGGAAGGGTACAATGTGTAGTTTACATATATGTGAGTATATATAGGAGGGTGAGAGAGCATGGAATCATTTTTTCCCTCTCATCTCCATCACCGGCTCTCTCTCTCTACCTCCGGTCTCTCTCTCTCTCTTACTCTCTCACCAAAACTCCTCAAAACCTTCACAAACTAACCTTCATTCATCGTTCTACACGTGATTTTGGGCTTGCTTTTCGTCGATTAGAGCTCGGTGTAGAGTATTTCGGTCAAATCAAGGTTTTTGGAAAGCTAGGCTCGTATTTTTTGTGGGTTTCGTTCTTCGGCTTCGAGGTAGGGATTTTACCTCTCAATATATGTGATAGAAGTGCTTTCCTTGCTTGAAATCGTGTCTATGGTTGTTGTTGTTGTTGTTGTAGTTGAATTCCTTAAAATCTGCCGAAAATCTGCTCGAACACCCATCTGTATCGATACTGATCTGGTTAGTATCGATACAGGAATCTCTGGGATGTTCTTAGCTACTGTTGTATCGATACTGATTTAATCAGTATCGATACAATCGACTCTGGAGCATTTTTAGCCTGTATTGTATGGATACTGAAATTCATAGTATCTATACAACAGTGCCTAAGGCCAACTTTTGTTCTTTGTTCCGAACTCCGTTATTTTGAACTCCGATCATTTCTAACTCGTTCTTGACATCATCAAGTCACTCCATGACATTGTTAATCATACTCGTTGAGTTTCTTGTGTATCTTTGCATCCCTTGCTATTGTTCGGTATAATTTGACGTTGATTCACTTATGAGTACCAATTGAATAAAAATGATACGTTACGAGAAAATGGGATTTGTGAGTACTAGTCGACACAACGATGAACATTCGGGGCCCATCGACAGGTGGGTGCTTGGCAGGGGATATCAGGGTCCCATAATTAGCCTGGCAGGAGCTTATGCTCATATTAAACACTCAAGGCCTAACCTCCTACGGGTGGGTGCTTGGCAGGGGATATCAGGGTCCCATAATTAGCCTGGCAGGAGCTAACGCTCATATTGAACATTCAAGCCCCAACCTTCTAGGTGGGTGCTTGGCAGGGGATATCGGGGTCCCATAATTAGCCCGGCAGGAGCTTCGGCTCATGACACATAACGCGACATGACATTGGACACGTGGGAAGTTGATATGATTAAAGGTTGAGGTATTACCAGATTTCGTATCGAGTATATTGGATTGTTGAACCTTGGTTATTGACTATTGTGTGGTTTACGTCCCGTTCTTGCCTTATAATCATTCTTGCATTTCTCTTACATATAATGTTAGCGTAGAATTTCCTACTGGGCTAGTGTAGCTCAAGCCTATTATCATTTTCAGGTACCGACGCAGGACAATAGCATGCATGCTTAGAGTGCTTGAATGTGATCATTAAATTGAAAGCTAACATTGAAGAGTTACTTAGGCGTCTTTGTAAATCTCTTTTGAAGATGTATTTGTAACTTTATTTGTAGATCTTTGACGATGGAATATTATAATCCTTAACTCTCGAATATTCAGTATTTATGTTAATTTGGGCCTCGGAGCCAAAGATGTAATATTTTGGGAACGCTACATTACTTTGGTTATCGTACGGATTCTGGCGAGGTTTTATTTATGAAAATCATTTATATTTATGATGAAAATCGAGGGCGTGACACATGGTATTCAGTCTTCATGTATTGGTTTCTGCTTCTATTGTCACTATCGGTACTCCAAATTATTCTAAATCCTTGTGTCCAATCCTTTGCTCCAAATTCTTGATGTATCAGTAACTCTTGTTTCCGTTTCATCCAAGCATACAGTATCATTTGCCAGCTATTGTTCAAGTTACTCTTGATGTTTTTCCCTCTTCCATGGTGAAGGTTATTTGCATGCAAAAGAAACAGAATAACATACTGAGATACTGGGACTCTCACCTTGAAGAGCATCTTTATACAAGACAAGTGATTCTCTAGCTGTTCCTCGCCTTAAATAAGCCTTCACATTCTGCACAGAGAAATGGAGAACCTTACAACATTATTAGTAAAAGTTAATGAACCAGCTAATATTGAAAACAAATTACTTCTTCCCCAGTGCAATTTAGCGAACATAAAAAGGCTGTTACATAGAGCAGTCTACCAAGATAACCTAGTTGGTTGTCAGTACTGAAGGTACTGATAGACACCCTATTCAAAGGGACCAACAGCATTAGCACGGTTTTCTAGTATGAACTGTGTAAACAGAAGAGTGGAAGAGTCCCTTCATACGATGACAAAGATGATCACTGTGAAGAAGCTCAATGGAGCATGAAACACATGCTTGAACAGGACGACTGCCACTTCGTGCACTATTGCAAAAATTAGGTGCACCCGCAGCACTATTGCAAAAATTAGGTGCACCCACAGTAATGGTAACTAAAAAAAGGATGTGACACTTCTAGGCTTGGGATGATGCTGAGCATTTACCAATGGCAATGCATTTATTGCAGCAAAAAAAAAAAAAAACTTCTCTGCCATCCAGAACTGCCTGTAGGCTTCTAGCTAGGGGTGAAATCGGTCCAGTTTGGTCCAGTTTTGGGCCATTGACATCACCAAACCAAACATTTCGGTTTGTGAAGCTATGATGCACAGGCACGCACACCGATACGGACACCGACATGGGAATTCTAAAAAAATGGAGATACAGACACAGCGGGGGACACGCCACGTGTATATTTATTTATTTGTTTATATTTTTTTCCAAATTTCAATGGCACAATGTGGACAAAAAAAAATCCACAGTTCCAATACCATTCAAACAAAAAAAGACATCCATAAGTTCAATACAACCCTATTGAAAAATTACAGTTTGACACACTTTGACCCCCCGCCGTGTCCCATTGGTGTCCTCCCGTGTCCCCAGCCATGTCCCTCTTAAAAATTTAAATTAAATTATGGGACACGCCACGTGGCATGTCCCATACGTGTCCCCATGTCCGACACTGCAATACGTCAACCTCTAAAGGTGTCGGTGTTTCATAGGTGAAGAGTAAAACCGAAACCGGACCAATCCTCAAGTGGACCAGTCTGGTATGGTGTTACCTGTTTGGTCAGTTTTTTCTGTTGAAAAAAGTTACGGAGAAATTCAAATAGATTACATAGTCGAACCACGATCACCGAGGTCAAGATCGAATCACAAAAAAGGAGTAGAGTAATCATCAGTGAGATGAAAAATAGAGTGTCACCTATACATGAACTCTGAAGTATAGGTGAACTCTGATCTTCACTCGCAACATATATATTATTGCAAGATCGATCGAGAGTTGCAGAAGTTGAATCCACCGAATCCTTCCTTTGACATGAAGGATTCATATCTGATGAGATTAAGCAAATGATCCTTCAGTGGTTTTCAGAGAGAGAGAGAGAGAGAGAGAGAGAGATGTGCGGTGCTGGAGCTAACAGAGAGGAGAATGACAGATTTTATGGTTAGGGTGAGATATCAGATGGACGGCTGTGATGATTGAAGAGGTCGAAACATGAATGGTCCAGATTAGAACTGGAATGCCTAACATAAATACTTGTAGTGAGTTCAGTTCGGTTTGGTTGATAACCTATTCACAATTGTTAGAACATGTGTGAACATTAAGTCCCACACAAATAAATAGAAAGAGAGTTGGACCTTAACATACAATTGGGTGGCTCACCACTTACAAAGCTTAGCCTTTTAAGTGGATATGGGTCCTTCAATGTATATTGAGTCCAAGTAATGTGGTGTACTCTTTGTCGTTACTCCCATACAAATTGGGCCTTGAGCACGTAGTGGCAGATCGATGCGTCGTACAAACTCCCAACAAGTGGTATTAGAACCGATGTCTGACGATCTATGGGAAGACTTTTAGTGTGCTACGAATGGACTTGCACGGAGAACACTCGGTGAAGCAGGAAAAATGCAAGGTGACTCACAATGAAGCAAGGTGGCTCAATGTTGGAGTGTTGAATTGGATGGCTCTGTATCAATAGAGCAGATATCCCAGGTGACTCCCGATCAAGGTTCTAAATACTATACCGGACATGGTAACGTTTTTGTCAATGGTACGATACGTACTAGTACCGGTGTTATTCCGAATATGTTTCTGATTTATCGTCGTAAATAAATTTGAATTAAAAATATTATATATTTGCTGAAAATATTAACCTTCATTTAGTAAAACCCACCAATAGCAATATTGTTGTGGAAAAGTGAACAAATTTTACAACTTAAATACAAAGTAAACAGCAAAAACAATATAAATATATTAAAGAGAATTGTTGTTTACTAATGTGGTGTGGTATCCTCCACACTAGATAATCTCCAAAAAGTAGTTGTACTCTTCAATACAGCTATTACACTTCCACTGATTTTGTTTTCTCTCAAGCACCATTACTGTCGTCGGCTAAGTTGAAGAAGAAAACGCATAGTTCAAGTTTGAAGAGGCGTGGAGAAGACTTAAAGATTCAGTTCAAAAGGTGAGATCGATGAGTTCTTGTGGAGATAATCGCGGGAATGCTCTAGCCTCTAAGAGACCAGATGGTCCAGATCTGCCCGTTCTCTCTATTTCCCTTCAAATTTTTTTCACTGGTTATATGAACCGCCGGAATTATTGATATCGGCCAGCGCTACCACGTACTAGCCGGAATCGCCAGAAAATGAAATCAGACCTATATGATACCAGTTTCTTTGCAACAGTACATACCGGCCGGTATGGAACGAGATCGACAACCTTGCTCCCGATGAAGCAAGGCAGCTCAATGATGGAGTGATATGATCGGTGGCTCTGAATGATGGAGTGATATGATCGGTGGCTCTGAATGATGGAGTGATTGCGGAATAAGCCCATTCGGGAGATAGGGTTAGAGAGCAGTAGATCAGAATCAAGGGGGAGTTTGGATGCAAAGAGAGAGATATCAAGGTCCAATGGACGGTTCACACATGAGGAGGAGATTTGTTAGAACATGAGTGAACGTTAAGTCCAACATCTAATAAAAAGAAAAATGGTTGGACCTTAATATACAATTGGGTGGCTCACCACTAACAAGGCTTAGCCTTGTAAGTGAAAATGGGTCATTCATTGTATTTGGGTCCAAGTGATGCGGTGGATTCTCTGTTGTTACTCCCATACAAATTGGGCATTGAGCACGTTGTGGCTGGTTGATGCATCGTACAAACTCCCAACATCACTCATGACAACCAAAACTGAACAAAAGATGAAAACTGGACGAGACTGAAATTACTCATCAAAGAACTAGACAAGAATTTACAGAAATTTTTCCATTGAAGGAAACAGTCCTCGAGTGTTGAAAATATAGGCTAGAAAATGAAACCTACATTGAGACACATCACATAGAGATTAAAACAACCAACTACACATATAGGTACAGGAGTTTGTTTACTTCCAAGTCAACCTTATTTTCTTAGTGAGATATGCACAGAGGGAGTATCTAACATTTCATTGGAAATGGAAATGGACATCGCTGCCTACATATGTCACTACTCAAATGATAGCATGTATTTTCCTGCTGCTTTTCTAGTTTCTAAGCTGCAAAATATATAGAATTTGAAAACTACCAAATATCACAAGATAGTTCCAACCTTCTTATCAAGTGAAATTGCCTTGCTGCAGTCCTCCTCAGCTTCTCTAAAGCTGCAAGGACCAAAATAATGGGTAAATAAAGGCTTCAGAAACATGTAACAAAGTGCATCTTTAACGAAAAAATAAAGTAATCGATAAACTATACCATCCTAGTTCCAAGTAAGCAGCAGCTCGGTTGCAATAATAAGTTGCATTTATCTCACTCAACTTTATAGCTTCACTGTAGTAACTTACAGCCTTATTCCACTGTCTTCCCTTAAATGCAGCATTTCCCTGCAATCAGTAAGTAAATAATTCAGAAAATTTAGAACTACAAAATAACATAATTTATCACATCTCAACGTTTTAGTACAACTCATAAAAAGATTAAGCAGCCAATGAAACTGTCAGCACAATAGCTTTAATAAGCAACCATTGCCAACAGAATAAAACCCAAAGACAGCTTTCAAGGGAACCATATAAACAATATCTAGATTCAAGCCATGGTGATGCACAACACATTGCCCCACTGATAGAAAGGCTTTAATCCAACGCCACACGAGATATAACATGGAATCACTCTTTGGAAATGAGAGCCATAACCAACCATCATAGAAGTGTGAAATTCTTAGATTTATACTTGAAAAATATATAAATTGAAGGCAGACATGCAATAAGTATTGGGAACATGTGTGAAGGATTACGTCCCACATCGGACAAATAGAAAAATGGTTGGACCTTAATATACAAATGGGTGGCTCACCACTTACAAGGCAGCCTTTTAAGTGGATATGGGTCATTCAATGTATATTGGGTCCAAGCGATGTGGTGCGGACTCCGTGGACCCCAACGAATTGGGCCTAGGCCCACACGGAGAGACATCAGGTGGATTAGACTCCTAACAAGTGGTATCAGAGCCGATGGCTGACGATCTTTGGGCAGACTCAAACCGATTTGGTGGGCTTGCATGGAGACTCTCGATAGAGAGAAAAAATCCAAGGTGGCTCTTGATGGAGCAAGGATGCCGGCAGATGCATGGAGGCTCTCGATGGAGTAAAAGGGATGGCTCTCGATCGATGGAGTGGGTGCGGTGAAGTCTGGTGTTAAATCAGTGTTTGAGAGTAAAAAGATCATGGATCAAGGGGGGTCAAGTGGATCAAATCGAGGGGGAGCTAGGCCCAATGCATGGTTCACACATGAGGGGGAGATTGTTGGGAACATGTGTGAAGGATTAAGTCCCCATCGGACAAATAGAAAAATGGTTGGACCTTAATATACAAATGGGTGGCTCACCGCTTACAAGGCTTAGCCTTTTAAGTGGATATGGGTCATTCAATGTATATTGGGTCCAAAAGGCGATGTGGTGCGGACTCTGTGGACCCCAACGAATTGGGCCGAGGTGCACACGGAGAGACCTCAGGCAGATCAGACTCCTAACAATAAGATCTTAGAATTGCTTCTCGTCTTGTTGACAACACAAAGAAGAAACCAATGGAGTCTCACCGAGTCAGCACCAAGCGCCAAGAGTTCAAAAATCAAAAGACTTAATACACACTCAATCCGACATCCGGCGGTCCTAAGTCATCGTAGTATCCACCTATTCCTAGAGTGCAACCTCGGGTACTCTTCCCACTCCTTTTGCCTATCTGCACCTTGATTCTTAATATCTATGAAACATAAATCGTCTTGTCACCTATGATCCGTCAAGTCACTAAGGACTTTTCAAACCCTTTAAAAACCCGTCCCCCAGCCACTTCCAAGGCAAAGTAAGCAAAAAAGAGTAAACATCTTACCTCTCAAACTTCCTTTTGACGGAAAACTTAAAAGTTACTCCCACATTTGTTCTCGATCCCATATCACGAGATAAATTCATTGTCCCAATACCATACCGAGCTAGATTGAACTCTCCAGTATATAACCCTCGCGTAAAACACCTTCAGGGCTCAAGGGACACGCCTATGCTCCTGTTGTAGGAGGGGATTGAACTGCCACCAACATGGTTACAGATAGGAGGTGTCACCAAAAACGTGGTGGACGAATACAACAACACAATAGCATGTAGCCAAGCCTTTTTCAGCGAGGAACTCATCCAAGCATGGGATATGCTCTCAATACATCACCTCCGGTTACATCGAACACCGGGAGACCTCCCAATACACACCCACCAGCTACGCAGTGATGTAGAGCTGATCCTACCATATAATGTGCACCACGCCAAAATCATTTCAATCTGACTTCGACCAGCTACGCATGTTAGCTGTACACCTGAAAACATACGGCCAGCCGTCATACCAATTATCTATAGCAACCTTCAAAGCCCAAAGTCCAACGGAACGATTGGGACCTGTTTTCATATTAATCAATACAGTAGCTCTGACCACAACATCCCACAAGGAGGAGCTATAACCTCCCACTTGACGCCCAATGACAATTCTATTTTGGAATTGCCACGGAGCCCTGAGTGTGGGCTTTTACAAGATCTTTCAAGACACGGTCACACTGCACCGATCGAATTTGGCAATCATTTCCAACACTTGGCTTGGAAGGGCTCCACCAAGCAAATGAGCACAACGCTCGGATTCACCAATTCGGCCATCATGGCTTTCCCAACCACCAACTCATTGGGTAGGATATGGCTTCTATGGGACCAAGAACTCCAATGCACTTTATTGGGGTTTTACCAACACAAATCTAGGTTTTGGTGGCTATGGCATTTATGTTTTAAATATATGAAGTCTGAATTTTACTAAATATATGATATGAATTGTGTTAACCAACTATTTCACTCTCCAAACAAAAAAAACCCCCCGAGACTCGATCTCATGGCACAAACTCGCTACTCACTGCTATAAGAGTTATTGCCTTCTAATACTATCGTCGCACATCGCACACTTAATCGCCTCTAAGAGTCATTGTCGCACAATACTCTCGGCCGATGAAGCCCCGACACTCCAAAAGGGCGTCGTGTCCACGTATTGGACATGGGGACACGTATTGGACACGCCACGTCGCGTGTCTAATAATTTTTATTATTTTTTGACAGGGGAGACACAGGGGACACAGTTGGGGGTCAAAATGTAATATTTTTAATTTTTGGGGGTTAATATGAAATAATTCAAAACATTTGGGATAAACTGTTATTAGGGATGGCAATCGGGGTGGATATGGGGAATTCCGTACCCGATACCCGAAATAATTACCCACCCGATAACTGAACGGGGAGAGAAATGGTTACCCATATCCGAACCAAACGGATTTCGGGTATTCCCCGAACCGAATGGGTAACCAAACAAGATGTTTTTCTGATTAAAAAAAGAAAAAACTACAAAGATGGGGATTTTCTTCTCCTCCAAAGTTAGCTCCTTTGACCGAAAAGGACCTAAAAAAACCTAGAAATCATCATATCAATTATGGCAAAACAACTTCGACTTAAAAAATCAAGATACAACACAAACCAGAACCCGTCTTTCTAGTTTGCCAGCTGCAACACAAATCGGATACAAAAAATCGGGAAGCGGGAGATTGGAAGCCAGACGGAGAAGAGGGAGGTGAACCTGAAGCAGATCTGTTGAGAGATGTCTTATGATCGACAGTGGAGGCATCTATTGAAATGGCGGAGAGGCAACACAAATCAGGAGAGAGAGATATGGCTGAAAACCTTAATCGACGGTGAAAGGGTGACGGCAAGAGAGAATGAGTCGGACGTAGAAGATGGAGAGTAGCAGAGGATGGGATGTGGCGACGTGAGTGGGTGGATGAAACTGTTAAAGTAATAGAAATGTCAAGTGTGTGAACCCTTTAAACCTCGCTACCGTGGAGTGTGTGTATATATTTATAAAATAAGTATATATTCTATATATAGGGTATTGTCATAATTTCCTTATTTCGGTTTGGTTCGGTTCGGGTATCGGTTCGGATAACAGTTAAATCATAACCCAACCGATACTCGTTTGGTTATCCAATACCTCAACCATACCCGTATCCACGGGAAAAAATTCGGTTATGGTTGGGGGAATAACATCGATTACGGTTCGGGTACCCATCGGTTCGGTCGAGATTGCCATCCCTAACTATTATTATGCCTTTGAAAGAAAATTATACAATTTGTGAAATTATTCATATACAATGGTTCATAATTTTTTTATAAAGATTTATTTTTTTATTGATTTATAACGTGGCGTGTCCCTCGCCATGTATGTATCCCCATTTTTTTTTGAATTGTTGTGTCCCATGTCCATGTCCGTGTCCGTCTCCGTCATCGTGCCTCTTAGCCCACAGCGCGGCGGGGGTTACAAGCTCAACCTAATTGGGGGCTTGGAGACTACCCTAATCTCGGCCCATAGTGCCGCCGTCAGGAGTCACAAGCCCAGCCTAATTGGGGGCTCGTAGACTACCCATGCCTGGAAATGGCCACCAAATGTGCTCAGCACACAGGGTGACCGTGATCAATCAAGAAGTTGGCCTACCAAATGTGCTCAGCACACGAGGTGACCGCCATCAATCTAGAAGTTGGCCTAACTAAGCCACACCAAACTCAATGGACCAAGTGCCTTCTCACATAAACGTTCCTATCACCAAATCCCTTCCCTCCCATGCTGACTAGAGGAAAGAACTCCCATTAACTTTATATACCCAAAATGATATATTGTCATAATCGGGTGCCTTCTAACATGGTTGTGGCTTGCCTCACACCATTCATTGTCTTACCAATTTTGCATCTCCAAAGACCGCCGAAGTATTACACTTTCACCCAAAGACCACTTATATCACACGTCAAGCACCATATTATATTAAAAGGGGGGAAAAAAAAAAAAAACAAGACTCCACATTTGATTCGTAAAGTGCAAATGAAAGCGGATGGTGACTGGAGTGCAGAGAAACAGTTTGGGTTCATGCCTGAAGTGTCAGAGAAACAGTTTGGTTTCATGCTTGAAAGATCAACCATGGAAGCTATCTACCTATTAAGGAGATTGGAAGAAAAACAAAGAGCAAAGAAGAATGATCTCCATATGGCTTTCATAGACTTAGAAAAGGTTTATGATAGGGTCCCTAGAGACATCATATGGTTGGTTCTGGAGAGAAAGGGAGTGACCAAAGGGTATATCTAGGTGATTAGAGACATGTATGAAAATGTCGTCACTACCATTAGATCACCAGTAGGAGAAACGAGTGAATTTTCAATCACTGAAGAATTGCATAAGGGTCAGCCTTGAGCCCGTACCTCTTTACCATAGTTATGGATGAATTGACTAGACAATTTCAGGAGGATATCCCATGGTGTATGATGTTTGCAGATGACATTGTCTTCGTAGATGAAACCGCTAGAGGTGTTAATACGAAACTAGAAATTTGGAGGAAAGCATTAGAGTCAAAGGATTTTCGGATAAGTAGGAGTAAAACTGAGTATTTGTTGTGCAAGTTTAGTGGTACCAGCAGTGTGCATGAAGAAAGAGTGATAATCCAAAACCAGGAGATACCAAAGAGTGATCATTTATGGTATTTAGGCTCAATTATTAGTAGAGATGGAGAGATTGCCGATGATGTGACCCATAGAATCCAAGTGGGGTGGCTCAAGTGGAGGAGCGCTATTGGTATACTATGTGACAAGAGGGTACCCACAAAATTGAAGGAAAAATTCTATGGAACTGCCATAAGACCAGCGATGCTTTACAGGACAAAATGTTGGCCTATTAAGAAACAACAGGTGAACAAAATGAGTGGAGCGGAAATGAGAATGTTGAGGTGGATGTATGGTAAGACTAGACGAGACAAGATTATAAATGAAACGGTTCGTGAGATGGTAGGTGTAGTACCTCTAGAGGAGGAGTTGAGGAAAAATAGGCTAAGCTGATTTGGGTATGTCTACCGTAGACCGGGAGATGCATTAGTTAAGAGAGCGGATAGGATAGCTTTGGGTAGCAATGCTACGGAGAGGGGTAGACCTAAATTGACATTAGATGCTGTTGTGCGCAAAAATATGAGTATAATGGGTTTGTGTGAGCAAGTGGCCCTTGACAGAGCTCAACGGAGGAAAATGCATCATGTAGCCAACCCCAAGTGATTGGGACATAAGGCTCGGTTTGGTTTGGTAAGTGCAAATGAAAGCAAAGGCAAGAACTAAAAAGATTTTTCCTCCAATAACACTATTTAGCAAACGTTACGTAACACACAACTACCATAGTTGTCACAGGAGAAAAGCGCACTGAGGCGCAAAATCCTGTCGGGCCTGAGGCGAGAGGCGCAAGGCGAGGCGCGCGCCTTTTTAAAGCGAGGCGCACCTATGCGGAAAAAAATAGAAAAAAATAGCACACACTAATATTTCAAGTAATAAGTACTAAACCAATGAGTTTACCATCCAAAAGATACATAAAAATATTCATGAAACGTCAAATAGCCACCGATCTCACATAGAGAAACTAAAACGTCAAAAATCAATAAAAGACAAGCATCCAAGTATTTACGAAATTATATTTTTGTAGTTGACAATAATTACTAATTAACAGGCATATTATTGATACCAGAAGTTCAGAACTAACGAGAGAAAAATAAAAGGGAAAAACTTTGGAGTATCTGTATGTCAGGGACTCAGGGGTTTTTCCAAAGGAAAAAACTCTTTGAAAAACTCTTCTCATAGTAACACGTATGAGAAGAGAGAGAGGGAGGGAGAGAGAGAGAAAGGGGAAGAAAACCCCAGGAGAGACGAGAGACAGAGAGATCGACGAAGCAGAGACAGGAGATCGACGAAGCAGAGGAAGAGAGATGGACGACAGCAGCGGTGAGAGATCGACGACAGCAGCGGTGGGAGATCATCAGCAGTTCATTGGCAGTGAGAGATCGTCTGAGAGATGAGAGATCGTCGGCAAGCAGTCTCGGCAGAGAGATCGTCTGCAGTCTCAGACGTGAGAGATGAGAGATCGAGTGAGAGAGGTCTGGATCGAGTGAGAGAGGCTGACGAGAGGTAACCCTTTTATGTTTTTTTGTTTCAAATCTAATGGCGTGGGTTAGATCTTCAATATCCTAGGGCTGAGATAAAATTTTAAAAGAAGCGCGCTTTTCTTGCGCCTCTCGCTTCATCGCTTTTCCTCGCCTCGTGCGCCTTATTGAAGCCGCTGTGCCTGAGCTGCCTCAAGGCCCAAGGGGTGCGCTGGGCCTCGCCTGGAGCCTAGGCGCGCTTTTGACAACTATGACAACTACATCAAGGGGGGAAAAAAAAAAAAAAGAACTACCAATAGCTACTAGAGTGCAAAAAAAGAGAGGAAAGAAAGCCACGATTTTATTTGCTCAAGCCTTACCCAGCATAGCTATTTACATCAAACTCCAAACTTCCCACTTTGTCTGGCTCCTTAAGCTACCCAACGAGAATAGCGTCTTGCTCCTCTAAATGAGCCACAATGGCTCTAGCTTCTTGCAGCTTCTCTTCTAGCTGAGCCATGGCGGCTTTGGTATCTCGCAACGAGAGTCTCATCTTTTTGGAGCCATGGCGGCTTTGGTATCTCGCAACAAGGTCTCATCTTTTCTATCTCACCAAGCAACCGTGCCACGTCCATTTGAGCCGCCAAATGTGTATTTCTTTCTATTAACCACATCAACTTCAAGCCTTATGTAATGATAACAATTGCTTGTGGAGAAAGCTCAAGTCACCACCGCTAGTTGTGGATAATTTTATCTTTCCTTAACACTCCAAATAATTCCCAAAAGCACAGCAAATATTCTCTGGTAACAGGGGATATGCCCCGATGGTGGCTCTGTGGGCCAAGTGTTGGGTTGTCTTCAAGCACCTAATTAGGCTAAGCTTGTGACTCCCGTGCCGCTATGGGCCGAGAATTTTGTGACAATGACTCTTAAAGGCGATCAAATGTGTGGCGAGAGTATTGTAAAACAATGACTTATAGCAGTGTGTAACGGGTTTGTGCCATGAGACCGAGTCTTAGGGGGTTTTCTTTATTTGGAGAGTGAAATACTTGAGCCTTTGAAACAGTTGGTTAGCACGGTCACTAATAAAATCCAAATCACATCTTGAATAAAATTTAGACTTTAGACATTTGCAACACAAATGGCATATCCACCAAAACCCGGATTTCGTGTTGGTAAAAACCCAATAAAGTGCATTGGAGTTCTTGGTCCCATAAAAGCCATATCCCACCCTATGAGTTGGGGGTCGGGGATCCATGATGACCGAATTGGCGAATCCAAGCATTGAGCTCATTTGCTTGGTTGGAGCCCCTTCAAGTCCGGTCAGTGCAATGTGACCATGTCAAGAAAGATCTTGTAAAAACCCATATTAAGGGCTCCGCGGCAATTTCATAATAGAATTGTCATTGGACATCAAGTGGAGAGGTCGTAGCTCATCCATGTGGGACGTTGCGGTCAGAGCTCCTTGATTGATTGATATGAAGGTAGGTCCCAATCCTTCAAATGGACTAGAAGCTTTGAAGGTTGCTATAGATAAGTCATAAGACAGTTGGCTGTAAGTTTCCACGTGTTGGCTGAAATGCATAGCTGGTCGAAGGCGGAGGCCGAAATGATTTCGTCGTGGTGCACATTATACGGTAGGACCAGCTCCACTCCACATCATTGCGTAGCTGGTGGATGTGTATTGGGAGATCTCCCGGTGTTCGATGAAACCAGAGGTGATGCATTGAGAGCATATCCCATGCTCAGATGAGTTCCTCTCTGAAAGAGGATTGAACACATGCTACCTTCTTGTTGTAGTCATCCACTACATTTTAAGGGACGCTTCCTGTCTTGATCCATGTCAGTGGCGGTTCGATCCCCTCCTGCAACAAGAGGATAAGCGTGTACCCTGAGCTTGAAAGGTGTTTTACCCTAGAGTTATACACTGGAGTGTTCGACCTAACTCAGAATTGGGGATTGAGAAGCCATGGTTTAGTTGTTTTCAGGAAAGAAAATGTGAGTAAATTCAAAGTTTTCCGTCAAAAGGAAGCTTGAGATGTAAGATGTTTACTCTTTTACGCTTGCTTTGCCTTGGAAGCGGCCGGGGGGGAAGGTTTTTAAAGGGTTTGGAAAGTCCTTGGTGACTTGACGAATCATAGGTGACACGATGAGTAATGCTTCAGAGAGTTTTAAAAGACAAGATATGGCAATTCTTGATTCATAGTTATGACTTAGACAAGTCATGGTGATTCCTAGTACCTCAGAGATATTAAGAATCAAGGTGCAGGAGAAAAGAGTGGAAAGAGTACTTGAGGTTACCCTCTAGGAATATGGTGGATACTGCGATGACTCAGACCGCCAAAGGTGGGGGAGGGGAGAGCTCAAGACGGCCTTAGAAAGAGAGAGGGATGGCAATGGAGAGTATGTGTGTTAGGTGTGCCTTCTAAGGGTAATAGATAGCTTGTCTTTAATAAGGGAAATCTCCTCTTCATATAGGAGCTTAGGAGCCTTGGGGGGGAAGGAAGTGTTCCTCCCATTAATCTGGAGCAGAGTACAGATTCTTCATTGAGTGTTATGTTCAGAACTGGAGTTCTGTATCAAGGGACTCCTGGAGACAATTGGATGATATATGGAGGCATGTGTCATCGCCAGATGGTAGATATGATACAGGCCCCTATGTATCAGCTTGTAAGCCGGAACTGCAGGGATCTTCGGATGTCGGGTGATGTTGGCGAGGCCCTCTCTCACTATGACGGGTCAAGGTGGAGCTTACCTCATGGAGGTGAGCCTTGGCCATCCCTTTAGTCTCCGAGCCACATTCCTCCTTAGGTCCCAAGCAAGGTACATAGGCCCTGCTCCTAGCCTAGGGTGGTGTGAAGACTGAAGAGTCGCCATAAGTAGCTTTTGGTCCCGCTCAATGTGCAGCGGTCATGTTAGCCATGTAAAGGATGGAAGGTCCTTCATAGCCTCTAGGGGCCGAGGAGGCATGGAGGGTCCTCCAGTAGCCTCTGGGGCAAAGGACCTCCAAGTACTGACAATGAGGTCCACCATCCACACAAAAAGGTCACGGCTATTTGGTAATTTTATATGGCTGGAAGTTATGGCCCTTATGGATTGGGGGGTAGTCCATCCCAAGCCTTAATGTTGGCATATGCTGGATGATGAAGGGCCTTGGGATATTAACTGGACATTGGCTGGAAATTTTTTGGATGTGACTTTTCATGAGCCTTGTGACTTTTCATTTAGGAAAGTTTGACCACATATTGCATGCAACCATTGGATAACACATTCATCCAACCCAGCCATCTAGGGCATAGGAACAGTCTTTGGTACTATACAAATTTGGAGCTTATAAATTGATGTACTTCAAGAGTTGAGATATGAATGAATGAATATATAAAAATCCTGCAGGTTTATGCTGTGTTTGGATGAGTTTTTGAAAAAAAAAATTGGGGTTATGAGTGGAGAGAGAAATAGAGTAATGATTGGAAGTAGGGGTAATGAGTGGAGAGAGATAGAGAGAGAAATGAGAATAATGATTGGAGATAAAAGTAATGAGTGAAGAGTAATGATTGGAAGGAGGGGTAATGAGTATTTTTTGAGTTGGAATTTTTTTCCAAAAATCAAACCGAGCAAGGTATTAAGCTTTCAAGATTGTGTGATGCAATCCTTTTTTTACTATGACGTGATGCTAAAGAGGCCCTAGGTGTGATGCCTAAGACTGTCTAGATAGGAGGCCCAGAATTCTTTTATCTCACGTCCACTGTTCGCAGCGTCAAAATAGCCCCTTTTCTTTGTGTTTGAGCATCGTTAACCCTATTCCAAATCTATCCTACATCACTAATCTCTCTAGTTTCTGAACCAAAATCTCATTATGGTAATCTAAAATGACAGGAAGCCTTAAACATCTGGGCACTTGAAACAAAAGGCTACAACATATGGTTGCATCCATTTCTGACACATTGGAATCTAGTAGCAAAAATCACAGTAATAGACACACAGCTACAGCCTCAGCGTCATATCATCAATGCACTAATGTATGTAGAGAATGTAGGTATTCATTTTATAATCTATATCATTGCCCGTATATCACTTCTTATTGGTAAATTAACTTGCTAAAAGAATACTAGTTTGGTTGGAACTTTACACTATCAAAATGGTATACACTTGGTGTTATTAATATTGAATGAATCTAATACTGAAAAACTTGGGTCCTGAACAATATTGTATGTATTTTCAGATATGCAAAAGTCAAAAACGTTTCCTTTTCCAGGCTAACTGAAGGTCCAATTCTGTACGCCAAAAACGTTATTTAAGAACATTGTTTCCACTGAAATTACTGAATAACTTGTCTCATGACACCAGTTGATTCCAATTCCCATATAGCTCTCCCTCGAGCAGATTTAAATGGGCAGAGAGGCTACACTAATCCTACAGAATGCCTTTTCTGAAAGGGCGCACAGAGACAGAAGAAAGCCTAATGAACAAAGGAAAGCGCTTAAACTAAAAACTCAAAAACTTACACAAGGCACTGCACAAAAAACCACCCAAGCAAAAAGCTAGGGCTAAACATGCAGAGATACGTCTCAGACTGAAAAGATTTCGAATTCAAAATCAATTATCATGAACATTGTTGTAAGATTGGGCCTATTTCTTGCACCTTCCAAACTTCCAGATTACAAGTAGGCTAGAAGAGAAAAAACCTTTTCTTTCAACAGTTCAGAGGCATCCATGTGGCCATTTGTATCTGGCAGTGGTGATGAATGGGACACAAGGCTAACTTGCTCCTGAAGAGACGAGTAAGTATCCAAAACAGTATCAAGAAGAAATTTATCAGCTCCATGGAATGCTAAGAAAGAGACAGAGATTGGACAGCCATCATGCTTGCCAAATGGAATGGTGACCTGAGATAACGAAACAGAGAATAATAGGTCTATATAACTGGCCAGGAATTACTTGAAAATGTAGACTGACATATGAAGTTACCTGACAACAACCAGACATACTTGCTATGCTCAGTAGGGCAAATGCTCTGTCATGGAACTCAGCAGAGAGACCTTTCTTTGAATTAAGTTTCATTGGAGGATCAGCAACTGTGGGGACAACTAATATTCCATCATCCTAGGAGAAAACAATAAAGGTCACTGGGCAATAAGGTGCAAGTGAATGTATGATACAAGAATAGTAACAATGCCCATCGGATACTACAAACACAGAGTACATGAAATTAACAAACAAAGTGACGCCTCCAAAATAGAAGAACATGTCTTTTTGAAACTTCCAAAACATTTTAAAGACAGCGATCTTCCATTCTCACTAGTTTGCCTCCCAAATCGGCACAAACTTTGCGCTCCTATGGCTTCCTGGTGATTTCAGCCTATTAAACAACAGATATGACACGATTTCAAATGTGCAGAAGTGAATTGCACAAATTTATAATTCTGATTATGCTGTCTTTCCCAGCGATGCATCTAATGAGTAGTGACATTTAAACCTTTAACATGGCTATGAGAATTCCCAATAAAAGACCACGACATTACGGCAATAAGAATGGATCTAGACTTGTTACTGGTACTGATTCTCATTTCTGGCGATCAAAAGAATTAACATAATTGAGAGGCTCATTGCTCTCAACAAACCATAGGTTACATGAAGTATGAACGATATCATCTCATGTACAAGTAGCTACCAGCAATGAAAAGTAACTGTACCTTCAAGAGACTCCGTAGGGCTGCTCGCATTTCAGTTCTGACTTTGTACAAAGTTTTAACGTTCTCATGTGTGGCATCAACTGCTGCATTCACTCGATCAGCAACATCAGATGCTAATCTGGGTTTGACTGCTTTAACCCATTCTCCATGATTTGTTTTAAATTCGTATCTGAAATCAGGGCCTCGATTAAATGGCAATATCACGTTACAGCTTATGTATTAAACGTAAAATGAACATCACAAACTCAAATTCCAAAGTTCCATGAGTATGGACTATGGAGTACAGACCATATTCAGGGGGAAATGCACATTATAACAGATAAAAGAGGAATGAAATGCACATTTCCTACGGCCCCCATCATGTTGGGGCAAGCAGCTCAACCCAAGAACCCCTCAAGCCCCCACAAACAATGCTAGCCATCTCCATCATCGAACAAAGACAAAGCTCCCAGCACATTGCATATTATTTCATCCTAGGAAGCTTAACTTTACTACAGAACACCCAAATCCCAGAATCAGGAAGGTATCTTCCAATTCTTCTTCTACTTTTCCTTTGTATATGCATTTATTTGCAGGTATGCATGTTTGTTTGGGATGGAGGGTGCAAGAAAAAAATGAATAAATCAACTTTAAATACCTCTGTAGTAAAAACATAACAGATGATAGAGCTTTCAGAGTAGATATTCCATCTTGCAAGGTCATTGACTCTTCACGGAAACCTATTAAGCTGGGCACGTTTGCAGCAACATACTGACCAAAATTCACATGTCTGGGTGGCTGGTCTGTAGAGTCAATGAGGCCAAAAGATAATATTTATAAACATGCAATGTGTTTTGGCCTACTACAATATGATGACATCGCTGAAATCTTTAGCAAACTAAAATCTTCACATCAAACCATCAATGAAAACTCCACTGAAACACAGAATCGTGACAGAAATATGATAAATCTTTGACTTACACCCGGATAAATTTTCAGTTACTCTGGTTATAACTTGTATACTCTTCTGCTTTGGAACCTTGGAAAGCTGGAAGAGATCATCAGCTATGATAAAGCATCTTGTCCTTCTAGGTTCCACCTGGTTCAGTTGAAGTAGAATGTGCCCAACATGATGTAAAATTGATGGATCACGTGCAAACCATCCTGAAAGATTAGTACAGTCACATACAATGTATCAGTAAAATAATATAGAAAGAACCACAAGATAGGTGCAGACCATAGACTCGGAAGTGGTGATACATTGTAAGTACCCATAATGGACATGTTAACTGAAGAATACGAGAAGAAATTATCACTATATCAAGAACCCCTTAGATTTATTTAATCAAGAAATGGTAGGAAGAGAACATTAGCTAACTCTGCCAAGTTAGAAAGGCAAGTTATATTCACAAGACTCATTCGTTTAACCATGCCAACTAGTTCAACAGTTGGAACTAAAACACATGGAAAATTTTGTTTAAAGGCACACAAAGGGCATGGCAGTCATATCTGCATAGTTAATACTTGACAAGGTTATAACGGTATACGACGATGAGTACTTCGGAGTCACTTCATAGAAAAGTACAATAGAATGACAACGACATACCAACTGTGTCCAAACTTTGCGAATTTGGTAGAACCCCAATTGTAGCTACAACCCCATGGGATGGTCGGCATCCAAGTATACCACAAAATGATGCTGGTGTTCTCACACATCCAATTGTATCAGTACCTAGGCAATTATCAGGGATGTTGATCAGAATGCATATCTGCAAAGCTAGATTTTGGAAAATGACACCAACTTACAAGAAGAGAATCCAGTAAAAGATTCCACAACCCACACTAAACCATAGGCAAATTTAACTTTCAAATATCTTAATTTACCTTAAATACAGATTTTTTTATTCAAGAGCCAGGAAAAATAACAAAATACACCAACTATCTGTCAACAGCAGTTGACTTCCAAAGGACAACAGTGCGCCACAAAAGTTAAGATCTGAAGTGACATTTTTTCCAAAAACGAACAAGAAAAAAAAGTAAGATATGGTAGAACTAAGCCATTTGAACCACCATACCCCTCGTAATCTCCAGAGAAACTGTGCTTTAAAAACAATATAAAAAAAAGAACCAACACAAAGCATCACCACAAATTCAAGATAGTAAAAAAGGAAGAGAGGAAAAGAGAAACATGCAATAACAAAAGTAGACACATTTCCCGATACAAAAATCTAACAAAACCATAGGTGATTATGGGAACAAAATCCCTACTAAACAATGTGAAATACAAAATATACCAAGAGCAAAATCGACAAATCCAGCTGCAACAGCCACAGCTGAACCACTAGATGATCCCCCAGGAATATGGGATGGCATTTGTGGGTTTGTTGGGGTTCCATAATGCACATTTTCTCCAGTTATCCTGAAATATACATGTAAAACTCCAATTATCCTCAACTCAATTCGTCTGTTCGTGTCTCAATTATTCACACAAGACATGATTTAATGGATTAAGTACCAAAAAAATCTTCATCCAAAGCAAGCATCACAAACTACAGTACTGCAGCAAGAGGAAGGGCGTATACCCGAAAGCAAATTCATCCATGACAGTCTTTCCCACACAAGTAGCCCCATTCTTCAACAAAGCCGTCACCACCACCGCTGTCTTTCCAGCCGCCTCATGCGTCCTCTTCCAGTCTGGATTACCAAACCCAGTCACACAGTCTTTCACGTCAAAACTGTGTAGAAACAACGTAAAGCTCAATAAGCAAGTTATGCATAATAATACACATGTACAGATAATTGTAGTATATGCATGCATGCCAAAGACCAAATACATATCCAAGTATAACATATGGCTGCATGAATAGATATACAGATGTCGACATCAAAAGGCATATACATACATAGCTGTATTGGTGTACAGATATTATTCCCATTCTATGCATGGAATGACATATATCTGCTGTCATCAACCAAATTTTTAAGTGAGTAAAAATTAACGCAAATTAATTAAAAAATTTGAAAAATATACACAAAGCAAACAAAGAAAAATACATAACAAAGCCCAAATATCTCTCTCTCTCTCTCTCTCTCTCTCTCTCTCTCTCTCTCTCTCTCTCTCTCTCGTCCCTAAATTGTTGGTATTTTGTTTGTTTGTTTTTTTGAACTTTCGTTATAATATAGGGAGAATTTTTCCCAAGTCCACTATACCACTTTCCAAACCTACTAAGTCCACTTCCAAATTCTATAACCCCCTAAGTCCACTAACCTATTAATAAAGATATAATAACCCTGATTAGTCTAATATACCCTTGCTTTCAAAAAAATCTTTTGCTCCGTTTTTTCCTCCATTTCCGTTTTTTCCTCCATTTCAAACAAACAGAGATATCCCATTATAAAACCCATCCCCAATCCCCCCCTCCCCCCCTTCCCCCCCCTCCCCCCTTTTTCTAGATGAACAAGACTCGGCAGAAACCATAGACAATTTTCTATTACAAAACACTAGATCGTCGTCGCCTTCTTGGTAGTCGGCGTTCTTCATCCTCGTCGGGCTTCTTCGGCGTCGGCCCTTCTTCGTCGTCGGCCTTCTCCCACGTTTGTCGGCCTTTTCCCATGTTCGCAATCAGAGCGCGTCCGCCGGGGGCGAGCTTATCTTGATCATCCTCAAGTTATAAATGTGCAGAACAAAAGGTTGGTTTCTTCATTCTTGAAAATCTTCTGCTTTATACGTTATGCCTCTTTTCATAAACAGCAAGTGATTGATTTAAATCTTCGAGCAGCATTTTCGTGGGTACGTGGAACGTGGGTGGGAAATCACCTTCAAGCAACTTGAATCTAGATGATTATCTTCATTCATCACCACCTGCAGACATATATATTCTCCCACGTACGTCTCCGTTCACCCACGTGCATCTCTTTCGCCTTTGATTCGCCCTCGCTTCAGTCGGAAGCCGTCGCCGTCGCCGCCTTCGTTTCTCCATCGCCTTTTGTCAGATCCTAGGTCACAATCGAAACACTAGGTATGTTTCTCTTCATATATATAGTTATATGAATGATTTGGCTAAGTTAATTTAGGGTTTTGATTGTGAGTAGATATGGTTATATCAAACTCTGAGACTCTGCTCTGAGCAGTTTATGTTTCTCATCGTATATATGGTTATATAAATGGTTTGACTAAATTAAGTTAGGGTTTTGATTGCGAGTATATAAGGTTATATCATGCTCTGATCAGTTAGGTATTGGTTAAGTTAAGATACGGTGTTGATTGTAAGTATATGTGCTTATATCAATCTTTGATCCATTAGGGTAGGGTTGAATTAAGTTAAGGATTTGATTGCTTGTATATATGGTTACATAAATCTTGGTTATATTCCAATTTTGTTATAGTTTGTGAATGCAAACTGTGTGTGATCCTACGTTGCAATTGATACACTAGGTATGATTCTCCTCGTATATATGATTATATGAATGGTTTGGCTAGGTTAAGTTAGGGTTTTGATTGCGAGTAGATATGGTTATATCAAACTCTGATCATTATATGTTCTACTTTATTAAATTGGTCCGCGCAGTGGCCTTACTGACTTATTATTTGTGCAGTTGTTCAAGGGGTGAAAAGTATTAAGTTACCTGTGAAGTCGACTATGAAGAAGGCGATGGCGACAAAGGGAAAGAAGTTACGAGATCTCCTCTTCTTCTTTTTTCCATTTTTTTAGAGTTAGAAAAGACAGAATCTCATGTAAAAGGTTATAAGGTTATATGTTTATTTTTTGTCACACTTATTACGTTTTTTTGTGTATATTTATTTATGTGGCAAAGAAATACATATAAGGTTCTTTGTTTGTTTTTGCATTGTAAACATATATAAGATTATTTATATACGGTTATCAGAAGCAAGTCAATGAAGCCGCTGCGCGGACCAATTCAATAAAGTAGAACATATAACGTTATATGTGAGTTTCTATGCTGTGAAACTCGAAAAAAATAGAACATATAACATTATATGAAAGCTGTTGACTTGTGTACCTCCCAACAAAAAAAGAACATATATTGTTACTCGAAGCAAGTCATTGAGGCCGCTGCGCGGACCAATTCAATAAAGTAAAAATATAATGTTATATGGGAGTTTATGTGCAGCGAAACTCCAAAAAAATATAGAACATATACCATTTTATGTTAATATATGTACGTTCAGATGTAAACGTGTTATATAACGTTAAATGCGAGCTGATGAATGAGTATATAACATAAAATGTAAATGTCTCACGTTAAATGTGAACTGATGAACGATTATATAACGTTATATTTGTATAATAACTTTATATACAATGTATCAGAAAAGGAGAATATTTCAAACGTAGTATGGATTTCAAACGTAATACAGATGGTGCTCTATTCCAACGTAACTGCCGGGATTTCAAACGTTATACGGATAATGGGGGATAATGGGCTAAAAGTATGGGATTTGAATAGAAAGGGTAATTTTGTCAGACACTATTTTCCTTTTTAAATGTAGTGGACTTTATGCCTTATCAAATACATATTAGTGGACCTAGTGGGTTAGAAACTTGATCAGTGGACCTAGTGGGTTAGAAACATGCTATAGTGGACCCTAGGCCAATTTTTTATATAATATATTAATGATACGCCTACAAAAGCAAAATCAGTTCACTAAAAACTAAAACAGAAAATACAAAATGTAAAAATGACCAGACAAAATTTAGGGAGAATGGGGCCTGAATACATCTCTATATCGAATTGATAGACATATGCATTTATGCAAAAAGCATGATCACAGATACACGATAAACAGATGTTCGAAACGAGGTTAAAAGTCATAGTTTGCGAACATGTCCTTGACGGCGAATGTGAGACCAGAGAGAAGATGTCGAGCAGCGGGCGGCAGCGGCTGGGGGAAGGGGAGAAGCTCGAAGCGTTCGATGAAAGCACCCAAGTCTTCTCTCTCTAACTTCCTCGCTCTGAGTCTCCGCCGCCGCGTCTCGGCGAGAATGACGATTCCGGCGACGGTGACGCCGATAACGACCCAGACTTTCGGGTTCGAGACGCTGATCTTCCCCAGGCTAAGTTGCTTCGACATAATCGAGCTGATTAGTGGCTCAATTTGATTGATTTGTTGGAGTATTTGGAGGAGACTTGTAGCCTAAGTTAGGGTTTTGAGAGGGTTTTGGAGAGAGAGAGAGAGAGAGAGAGATTCCGGCAGCTGATTTTGAAAGGGTTTTAGAGAGGGGGGAGGGTTTTACAGAGAAATTGTCGTGCGGGATTGTACTGGAAAGTGGAAACGTGTAATTGCACGAATATTCCTTGCTGGATTTACCAATTTGGGATGCAATTTCAATTTATTTTCCTACTTTTCAATTTTGGGGCAAATTGAATGATTGGATCAGTTTGTGCACATCTCGATTAATTTTAAAATTAAAATATTTGGCCCTCGTATAATTGAAATATTTGAATTTTAGACTTTGTTATTCGACTTTGCGACCTCATGCATGTTTGGTTATTATTATTTTCGTTGTGTGATTGTCTTATTTTATTACTATACCAATCTAAATATAATTGTATTGATTTTTTTTTAATCCACAATTGTATTGAGATTCAAAATCAAAATAACCAAATAAGTCAATAAGATGTGGGTACCAAATTTATCATGTTTGTCAAAATTGTCATGTTGATTAATAAATACATTAGATTTATCATATTCCATAAATATATCAAATTCAATAAATTTATTATAGGTAAATGTGAGGTGATAAATGGAGAGAGAGATAGTAGGGTTTAGGTATATAAAGGTATAAACAAGGGCTAAGGGATGACAACTTAATGATTCAAACCAATTAGGATGAAAACTTAAATGTGTCCATGGTGCATGACCAATATTTAAGTTCCTCTAAAACATAGTACATATAGATTTAAATTTTGCAAAATCTAACTTTAGAAAAATGTGCTCGTAGAAAGAATGATATTTACTGTTCTGGAACACGTTCGTAAAAAATAAATACTTATTTCACATTTTTAAACTCAAAAATAATATAAATGAAAAATAGTTTTTTCTTTTTTTTTTTACCGTTCAAAAGATCTCAATGAGATCTATCAAACAAGATCCATATTACTAGAAAAATTATTTACGTGAACAAATTATTTTTGAAATTACCTTCTTAAAAATTACTAGTATTTAAAATGAGTTTTGGAACGGGGGTCAGTCCATATGACATATACAAAGCATATAAATTTTGCAAATATTTACATTAGGAAGGGGGTGGGGGAATCCAAAATCTCCCTGGTTGACATCAGTACATGTTTGTGGGGGTTGTTTGTGCAAACGTGGTTAATTTCTAAGTCCTTAGTAACATAATTCGAGTGCTCATGTATGAACAGGAACGCGCGTGAAAGCATCCTTAAAATTTGCGAGTAGGAATTGTGAGCTTGATTAAAGTGCGAGCATTGAGAACAGAAGTGAATAACGTTCTGAGGCGTAGGTGACTAAGGTTCTAACATCTCTGCCTCTCAAACCAAAAAGCTATGGGCACCGACAGTTTGTGAACCGATGGTGCTCAAATGGTGTGGGGGACCTACTTAGAAGTCCCACACAAATAATCTAAGTCATTCAATAATTTTTGAAGTGGTTTCGCAAAAAAATCATCTCAATTGGATATTCATAGTTGCTTGACCCAATATTTTTAAACTTTCTTTAGAAATTAGGAACCTGAATTCTGAATGAAAAATGATAAAAGAAAGATTGGATATCTATAAGTTAGAATTATCCGATTGAGCTTATTTATTTTGGACCACCAAAAAATTTATTTTAAAATTAATAAACGGCTTGAGTTATTTGGATGGAACCTCTAAGTGGAACCCACACACCGTTGTGCACCATCGGTACACAAACTGTCGATCTCCTTAGTCGGTCTCCCTTTGAAATTGGAACACAGCACCTCGATCCCCAATTTCCTTTGTCCAGTTTGGGTTTAGTTTTGGGACTTTGTTCGCCCTTCTCAGGCCTATGACAATGATTAGAATCGTTCTCTTTGTAGAACTCGTTGAGTTTGTCATTCTCATAAAAAATTAGTTTGATTGAATATTAATAAATATATAATTAAACAGATTTGAACAAGAAAAACCCCGAAACTTAAATTTCCCATTTTTTTATTGCACAAATCTGTTTTAATCATGTACTTGTCGATTTTAGATTAAGATAATTTCTTAAATGAATGACAAATTGGACGAGCTCTCCAAGGTGAAGGATGCCGATTATTAGGCCTATTTTGGCCTAATAAGCAAAGTGGCTGATTTTTTTGGTCTTATTCAAATTTTTCGCATTTGTTAGTTTTTCATTGATTTTTTTTGTGATTATTGTTTCGTCAATGACAAGAGAAATCTAAGAAGTAAAAAATTATGACCGAAACCGATTTTTTTTTTAATAAAGATGGAAAAAATTAGTTTATTGGCTTATTTTTTTTCTTTATTCAAAAAAATTTGGGTTTCGATCGTAGTTTTTTTACCTTTTAAGTTTCTCTCATTATGATGAAGCAATAATCCACAAAAATTGACAGAAAACTAACAAATGGATTTTTTGTAAAATAATAACAAAAACCAAGTCATTTTACTTATTAGGTTAAAATAGGCCTTATTGTGGGCCCGGAATTATCGCACAAAAGACGGCCTTGTTTAGCTTTAAAAAAAAACACTCTAGATTATTTTTTGTCTTTATTAAATTTTTTTCAATTTTTTGTGGATTATTGCTTCGTCAGAATGAGAGAAATCTAAAAAGCAGAAAATTATGACCGAAACTCAATTTTTTTTGAATAAAGTACAAAAAAAGGCCAATTTTTTCTTCTTTATTCAAAAAAAATTGAATTTTGATTGTAATTTTTTACTTTTTAAATTTCTTTTGTCATGACAAAATAATAATTCTCAAAAAATTGACGATAAACTAACAAATATAATTTTTTTTAAATATAAATAAAAAATAATCTAATATGAATTATTTAGCCAACAAGCCCTAAAACTGGATCCTTAACTAGACAGTGGCTTGTGTCCTCGAAATTTGGGTATTTGTTGCAAAATTAACGAACATCTGCCATGATGTCTAATCAGCCTTGTACAGTGTCATCCTCCACATGTGCACAACCCAAACTTTTCTCCCGCTTCCCCCATCTCTCTCTCTACTGCTGAACTTTTCTCACTCCTCTTCTTCGTCTACAAGTCTACGACTTTACATTCCCCTCTTCTGGCTGTTCAGAAGAGTTGTTTATTCCTCTCTCCTATGGCGTCCACGCTGGAACCCGAGTTCTTTATGATCCGAGAGAGCAAAAGTAATGGCGAAGGGGAGACAGGCGTATTCAACTGGTGGAACGACATAGAGGGATCCCATCAATAGCAACAAAGCATCTTCTATGTACCCTCTACCTTGTACGCATTGGTCGCCATGGTTGCTCTGGTATGTTTCTTCGGTTGTTATGGTGTATATTTCCTACAATTTAGTTCGTTTTATCTGGATACATGAAAGTAGTTTCATATCTTTCTCTGTTTTAGGGTGCGTGGAAAAGACCAGAGAAATGTGTAGAGATTGGAACGGGATTAGGACTTATAAATTAACTAAACAAGCTATTCGAGTTCATGTTTGAAAGCTCTTTTGACATCGGTTTGTTTTCGTTGATGTTGGTTTGTTACGTATACAAACCAAGGGTGAACAAGATATTACTCAGATGGTTCTGTTTAATATGGTTAAAAAATCAAGCTATTTGAACTTGACTTGTGATCGCCTCGATTAAGACCATTTGAAATTGGCTCGCTTGGTAAATAAACCAAGCTTGAGAATATAGATTTTAAGCTTGTTAGATTTTCGAACCGCTAAAATGCATGTTGGATGGTTGGGCAAGAAAGAACGATTTGTGAATCATGGGACCACTCCAACATGAATGTTGGGTGTTGAACGCGCGGTAGTATATTTTCTTCTCTTGCCGATTAAGCCAAATGATGTTTGTGAAAAATGGAAGGTAGGATATGCTAAAAAATTCTATGATGTTGCTTTCTTTTGGATGATGTTCTAAAGAGGGGTATGCTCCTATGTAATGGAGTACATGTTTTCATGTTGTATTTGAATGAATTTTTTTAGCTACGCCAACGAAAATAAGAACCGAGACCGGAGAAGTAGCTTACGGGATGTTGATGTTAGGAGTGATTTGTTTTTGTGATGCAGTTCATTGGTAAAGACCTTAGATAAAGACTTTAAAAGTTAAGTTTTATGTTATAGGGACATTGGTTCACTAGTTAAAACTCGGTTTATTAACCTTTTAGGGGTTCAAATCAAATGTGGGGTGAGGCTCGTCAAACGTGGTCTATATAACCCAGTTGTTCCAACTTTAATGTATTACTATCACCATTTTGTAGTGTGAGGTCTTTAGTTGAGCAGATGAAACAATAATACAACATTGATGCCCCCAGTAGTTAGAAATCAAACCACCTAATTTACTAATATCCTACCTTTGGCAAAATAAAAAAATGTGGGATAGTGGAGTTGTGCATATAAGAGCATCTCCAATAGTCTAGGCAAAATTCTAGGCAAAATGTCTAGAAAAAGTGACATTTATCTACTTTAGCTAGCTAGTCAACAAATGGGTACCCAATAGCCTAGGCTTCCAAAACGCCATATGTACTAGATTCTACCCCATCACCCTTTCTCTCTCTCCTCTTTCCTCTCAGTCCGAACAAACCCAGAACCATACAGAGCAAATACATACCCAGAAACCTCAAATACAAAGAAAATACAAAGAGAGAACTTAAAATCCAGCCAAATTTATACACATTCACGCAAATTCATATCTGCAAACTCAGAAATTGAAATTCATATCTGCCAAGCATAAATTGAAACCCACAAATTCGTGTGTGTGTATATATATACATATATATATATATAAACCACTAAAAATTCAATTAACCCACCGGAAAATCCGCCGGGAAGCTGAAGGAAACTCGCTGGAGAAGTACGAACAATACTCGTTGGATTTGGCCTCGATCTGTACGCGTCGGAGTTGGCCTCGATCTATACTGGCCGGAGTCGACGCCGTTCTGTTTTGGGTGAAATCTGTTCACATCTGAGAGAGAGAGGCCCAGCGAGGCGTCCGTACGTCGCTGAGCGTGGCGAGGAGTTGGAGTGAGGGGTAAAAGAGGCGAGCTGCAGACGAGGCTGTTGGAAACGCGGAAACAGGATTTTCGCTCGGCGCTTTGGCCTCCCCGGAGCTTCCCCGAGCCTATTGGAGATGCTCTAATACCATAATTTAGACTACACAGTACACAATATTGTTAGTAATTTATTTTAATCAACGGATATCTGTAATCTTAACGTGGGGAGATTAATAAGTATTTAATATCATGAAGCTCGTAATATAATTGAGATAAGAACGGGAGTGCTATTATAATTCTGTAGTGGAATTATAATTAGTGAAATAAGAAATAGAATCCTAGTGGGATTAGATTTTCTTATTTACACTGGGCGCCCAGACTTATTACTCCTTAGGTCCCTATCATAGCGCCCTATATATATAAACGTTATGCTCTCTAGGTCAGATGGACGTTCTGCTATTATTCACAAAATAGAGGCAGACTTAGAGAGAGCAAATAAGATCACGAAAAAGTCCACACTCGGGTATGTGTTCTAGACGTGCAGGGGATACGATAGAAGATCGTAAGGTACGGTCGAGCGATATTCATGTTTTATAGCAAGGCGTGCTATAACAAGTTCAACCAGCGTATGTATTGCAGGGAGTTGAGGTAGAACCCTAATTCCGCTTTATAGGGATTTACAATTTTTGTTATCTAATCTGTACGCGTCATTACTGGGTCTTGGGGATTCGGTTTCCCAACAAATATACCCTTCTAGAGTCCCTTTACTCGGTGTAATTTTGCGATTCTAAGTTTTATTCCTTGCAAAATCTTCGCCTTTGGCATGTAACAGTTTTTTTTTTTTTTGTGCTACGCAAAAAATTAGTTGATTTTCAACCAATTCAAGAAAGATTAGTTGATTTCCCCCCGTAAAACATCAGTAAAATGCAATGTTGGAACACTATATGTAACGGACAAACTAGCTTAATTTATTGAGAGGTTAAATCGGATGTACAATTTCAATAAACCTTAGGCGAGGTCCAGAAAAAATGGAACAACAGAGGAATATATTTGAGACACCATTGCTCTGGAGTTGATACCCATGGATCAGGTAATACAAAGTTGAAATCTATTTTGTACACAGGGTACCACTAACTCTCAAGAAGTTGCTTTCAAGTCATTGATTCTGAAGAACCCTAGCCCTTTTCTTTCTTTTTTTGGCAGCATGGTTGGGGCAATAGCGCTTATTAATATCTAAAAGTGGTAGGACATCCATATTTCTTGTGAGACATGAAAACAATGAAGAGGAGGATTGAAGTGGAATAATGCATTCTTGTGATATTGATGATATAGCCAAGTAAACAACTTTGTGCAGATGCAATTTCAAAGCTTTACATGAACAGAGATAGGAAAGACGTAAAAAAAAAATTAAACGAATAGAAGAGTTAGAAGTCAAAATGCTGGAAAATATGATCACCTTTGAGTATAGCGAATTAGGACTTAGAGAGTGGTCGAAATTGGCAATACTGGTTATAGGTATTGTCAAGTTGAACTTCACCTGATTTCTATTTCTCTAGACACTTGTTAAAGTCGGCTTACACATATGCGGTGATAGGAGTTTTTTTCGTCCCTAGATTATGGATATCTTGCCATAACTAACTCACTGAGGCTCCTATTCCCCTGCCATTTCATTGTTCTTATATCACCTCAATAAGTATTTGTTCCAATCCATTGTGGTTGGATACAGTGATCCATTTGCTTTAGTTGGTTCTATTAGAGCATCCACATTTGAATCTTTAAAATTTTGGGTGTTATATGTCAAAAAGTGATAAAAACTGAACGTAAGTGTTAGAGTAGAAAATGTCCCACTTATACACTACGTATAAGTTCAAATAAACAAAAAGTACTTCCTCTTTATTTCTGCTCTCTCCACTCTTCCCACGTGTTCAGTAGCTTTTTCTATGTCCTCGCTCATGTCATCTCTCTCTCTCTCTCTCTCTCTCTCTCTCTCTCCCCTCTTTCTCTCTCTATTGGGTTCCACATAACAAGTTTTGCCGTGCAAGCCACAGGTAGCACCCCTTTGAAGTCTGACACTAAAGTGAATCACAAAAAGTGGCTCTTAAAATGTCAAATGGAGCAACAAAAAAATGAATTTTCTTGTTAGCTGCCTAAAATCTTACACCAAAGTGTTCTCAGTAGTCCGCTGCTCACTTAAGTCTACGATAATTCATGTCTCCTGATCCCTTATATTCTTACCATCCAAAACATGGATCAAACTCTCCTCAGTAGTTTCCTCAGTTGGTTAGCTTTACCTCTTTCTTAACGGATGCTTCCAATTTCAGGAGCAACTCGTCCGCATTCAACTGAGAGTACCGGAGTACGGTTGGAAAACACAAAAGGTTTTCCACTCGATGAATTTCGTCGTCAATGGATGTAAGGGTTTGCATTTACTATTTAGCTCTGAGTGAAACTACTATATACCAAGTGTTTCTTTGCTGGCTAAAAAGAATCTGCATTGTGACAGTACGGGCTATTCTTTTTGGATTTTACAAGAGCATACTCCATCTCAAATTGAAAGTAAGTTTGTTCCTCAATCTGCATTCTGGTTACATGACCTCCAATCCTACTAAATATCTACTTAGAAGTGATTCACAATTATTTTTTGATTTCACAAGTGGAGTGGTAGACAAGTGGAAGGCACCAGGTACTCCCGTGCATTTGACAGGATTTCAAATCTCACTAACTACAAATAACAATGCTAACTTTCGCCCCAGCAAAAAAAGGTTTTGACTTATAGAAGGAATAATAAGATAAAGGATGGGAAGTAGTTAAACATCTTATGAAGTTAGTTACTATTTGTTGTTGACTCATTCTGCGAATGTTGAGCCTAGCATTCTTCTGCAACAATGTGACGGAAATCATGGAACTTGTCTTATTTGACTAAGAGATAGACTTCTTAAAGACAGAGAAAGTAATAACTCAGAAGCAGTTCTGTCATGCAGCAGTAGGAGGGAAAAAAGTTAACGTTTACTGCTATTCAATATCCATCAAAACATCTATGATTTACAAAAAATAATCCATGTTTTACTTAGTCTGATATTTTCTTATTCACAACCCCTTTAAATTGGCTGCAAAACAAAATTCAAGGTTTATGGACTTTTATTATGCTAGTGTATCACTTTTTGTTGTTGGTTGTGTTGCCTAAGAACGTTCCTGCTTCAGGACCTTGAAATGATCCTTCTAGATCTCCCTGGACTTCTACTTTTTTCCACATATACGTTACTTGTCTTGTTCTGGGCTGAGATATATCATCAGGTGCTTTTTGTTCTTCTTGTCATAGTTGTGTTTTTTTTTGGTAACTATTTCTCTCATGCGTTATCATCATGCTACGAGTTTGTCTTGGGTGTCATCTGTGCTAGGATTCTTTAAAAGCTGATTTTATGATTGTCTTCAGGCAAGAAGCCTACCCATCGATAAACTTAGGCCCGCATACTTCATTATAAATGGAGCAATATATTTTGTCCAGGTGGGGCAAATAGTAAAAGCTTGCAATCCACTGTTCACACAGAAAACATAATAGCAAACAATCCACTGTTCACACAGAAAACATAATAGCAAAATGCATTGTACTCTTGCTTTATTAACCGTATCCTAGTTATGAGTGAATTTGTTAACCATAGGTATGTATCTGGATTTACATGAGAGTCAGTGGAAGTTCTACTGCAGTTGAAGTTTCTAAAATCTTCTTTTTAGGTCAGTAAAATAAAAGTTACCTTCTCTGCATGCACTTGCTCACTTGGTTCGTATTTTGCGGACAAGTTTGGGAGTTAATTGGTTTCGTGGAAATAATGTTGTTTGTTGACATGAAACATGATCAATAGAAATAGCTGATTCTTTTCTTTTCGCAGTTATTTCATTCTATGCTGCACTGGGATTCTTGATATATGGTGGGAGGTACGGCTGAAATCAACTCAATGAAAAATTTTCTAGCATCTGTTCAATGTAATGAATTTTGTTGAGCTACATCAAGTTCCTTGTCATTGTTATTAATTTATTTTAATCAACGGGTATCTGTAATCTTAACGTAGGGAGATTAATAAGTATTTAATATCATGGAGCTCGTAATATAATTGAGATAAGGACGGGAGTGCAATTATAATTCTGTAGTGGGGTGAATTATAATTAGTGAAATAAGAAGTAGAATCCTGGTGGGATTAGGTTTTCTTATTTACACTGGGAGCCCAGACTTATTACTCCTTAGGTCCCTATCGTAGCCCTATATATATACGTTATGCTCTCTAGGTCAAATTAACGTTTTTCTATTATTCACGAAATAGAGGCAGACTTAGAGAGAGCAAACAGATCGCGAAAGAGTCCACACTCAGTTCATGTTCTAGATGTGCAGGGAATACGATAGAAGATCGTAAGGTACGATCGAGCAATATTCGTGGTTTATAGCAAGGCGTGCTATAACAAGTTCAACCAGCGTTCGTGTCGCAGGGAGTTGTGGTAAAACCCTAATTCCGCCTTGTAGGGTTTTTTATTTTTTGTTGTCTAATCTGTACGCGTCATTACTGGGTCTTGGGGATTCGGTTTCCCAACAGTGGTATCAGAGCCGGCTGTAATCGCGCGTATGGATTAAACAGGCCATGTTGTCCGTAGATCGCATAGTATGAAACTGTGGTAACCGGTTGTGCAGGGTTCAGTTTTACTAACGTCTGTTTTGCAGAAAATCTTATCCCACTATTATGGTCATGCATGTATGTTTGTGTGATTGGATCCCACATTTTTGCATACGTGGTTACTGCTTTTATATTTGGGAGCCACGATTATTTTTCGTGGTTGTAATATTAAAAGTAGTTTGTGAACTCCGGTATGTGGGAGGCTTAAGGTTTTTGAGTAATCTTTGTTTCTCCAGTTGTATCATTATTTGATATGTAGAACTGTTGTAAGATTACAAGTTATGCAGTATGTATTTCTAATCCAATTTATGTGAACTCTGTAAAGGAGGCATAGGATTGATGTATAAAATCATAGTTTCTGTATGGTGGCCGAAGTTGCTGTTTGGCCCCTTTCGACCCCCTGTGCCTGCATCAACCTCTGACTTGGTGGGCAAGACACCGCTGCAATCTTGGCTGCCCCGCACCCCGCCGGGCGGCCTCCCGGACCCCGCGAGCTGAAAGGGCAGCTCGACCCCCTTTGACCCCCTGTGCCTGCATCAACCTCTGACTTGGTGGGCAAGACACCGCTGCAATCTTGGCTGTTTTTTGGAAACAAGGATATTGACCATAATAGTTGGGATGCATATCTTATTATGTTTCCTTATTTATGTTTATGCATGTTTCCATGAGTATAGCATATGTGATAGTTTTACCATATTAGACAACATGGTGATAAATTGGCTTTGACCTAGATCACGGTTTTGCAAACTCGAAAATTTTGATAACCCTCACAAATTTTTTTTAAATAACTAAGTGGGAGAGGGAGTTTATTTTTTATAAATCCCACGGTCTCCATTACTAGTATGTAGATGATGTAATTAATTTTATGTGATGGTTTTAAAACCTTCCCCCCCATCGGGCAAAATTAATTATGGCCTCATCGGTACAAACTTCCTTAAAGGATAGGTCTATGATAATTGTTGTGTGAATTACTTCACCATCTGAGGTAATTCATAACGGAACAATGGGTCATGGGGCTAGGTAATGGTATACACTTAGCTGTAAATAATAGTATCCTCACCATCTGAGTCACTATTATTATTTATAGGACCGAAGCTATATTGGCTATTTAATTTTGCTTGGCACGGTATAGTGTCTAGATAGTAAAATTAAAAGGTTGTGCCTATCTATACAAATGATAAGGAGTAGAGACTTCCCATCGAAGCATGCTTTTTACGGTGTGTAGGGTTGCCAATGTTTTTCTTTTAACATGTGGTAGAGGGAACCAATATTAAAATGAAATTCAAAATTTTTATTGCCCTTCATAATTGATTGTTATGTTATTTGATTCTCAGATTCAAAAATGGGCTCTTTCAATCCACTTGCAATTATTCTCAAAGAAAATAAACTTACTGGACCAAACTATGTTGACTGGAAAAGAAACTTGAATATTGTGTTAACTGCTGAGGGTCACAAATATGTGCTATCTACGGCCTGCCCTCCTAGACCTGAAGAGAATGCCACAAAATAGGAAGCAAAGCCTTATAAAGATTGGGTTAAGGCTGATGAGATGGCGCGGTGTTATATTTTGGCTTCTATGTCAAATATATTGCAACATCAGCATCAAGCTATGGAAACTGCTTCCGATATGATGCTGAACCTCAAAGAAATGTTTGGGGATCAGAATCGGGCAACAAGGCTAGTTGCTATGAAAGAATTGGTGAGCATCACCCATGTTGAAGGGACTCCAATTAGGGATCATGTTCTAAAAATGATAGCTCTTCTTAATGAACTAAAGATCCTTGGAGCTGAAATTGATGGGGAAACCCAGATCGATTTCGTTCTTAACTCATTGCAGTCTGAGAGTTTTAAGCAGTTTCGCCTGACTTATTCTATGAACAAAATGCATTTATCTTTGGCGGAACTTCTTAAGGAACTCCAAGCAGCTGAGGGTCTTTTGGTTGTGAAGAAACCACCATCAGTGTTAGTGGCAGAGAAGGCTTCTACTTCTAAGCCGAAAGGCCAGAAGAAGCAGAACAAATCTCAGAAAAAGGTTGTGGAGGTAGTTCATGCGCCTCAAGGTGGAGTGAAAAAGCCTGCGAGTAAGTGTTTTCACTGCAAGTAGAAAGGACACTAGAAGAAGGAATGTCCAATTTTTCTCAATAAAGTGAACAAACAAGGTAAATTTTATTCACTAGTTGTTGAATCATGTTTAGCGGTGTTATCTACCAGTACCTGGTGTGTAGATACGGGAGCCACTAATCATGTTTGCAATTCATTGCAGGGGTTCCAGGAAACCAGAAGACTTAGTGATGTGGAGATTTATCTACATATGGGAAATGCTACGAGAGTGGCAGCAGTTGCAGTAGGAAATGTGTTTTTAAATTTTAATAGTAATAGGATTTTAATTTTAAGAGATTGTCTTTATGTTCCTACTATTAGAAGAAACTTGGTTTCAGTTTCTAAGTTAATAAAGGATGGATATTTGGTTTATTTTAGTGACTCTATAGTTATTAAGTTAAATAAACGTTTTATCTGTTCTGGTTCATTGGTGGATGATCTCTACATTATTAATCCTATATTTCCTACAGTGCAACTGCATGAATTGAATAACACTAATAATTTACCATGTAAGAGAAAAGTGCCTTCCAAATTGAGCCAAACGTATCTTTGGCACTTACGTCTTGGTCATATTAATCTGAATAGGATTTCTAGACTGGTTAGAGATGGACCTTTAGGTTCATTAGAAGTTGAGGAACTTCCAGTCTGTGAATCCTGTTTGGAAGGTAAGATGACCAAAAGGCCTTTTTCAGCAAAAGGATATAGAGCCAAAGAGCCGTTGGAATTGGTTCACTCTGATTTGTGTGGACCTATGAATATCCAAGCTAGAGGTGGTTTTGAGTACTTTGTCACTTTTATTGACGATTACTCAAGGTATGGATACATTTACTTGATGCGCCGTAAGTCCGAATGCTTTGAGAAATTCAGGGAGTATCGGGCGGAAACGGAAAAACGTTTGGGTAAATGTCTCAAGACATTGCGATCTGATCATGGTGGTGAATACCTCTTGGGAGAGTTTAGAGACTACTTGTTAGCTGAAGGGATTACATCCCAGTTGTCAGCTCCAGGTATGCCACAACAAAATGGTGGAGCTGAGAGGAGGAATAGGACTCTTATGGATGTGGTAAGATCAATGATGAGTTATTCAGATTTACCAATTTCGTTTTGGGGACATGCACTAGAAACAGCAGCGTATATTCTTAACTTGGTACCATCTAAGTCAGTACCATCTACACCCACAGAACTATGGACTAGGCGCAAACCTAGTCTGCAGCATGTTCGGGTTTGGGGTAGTCCAGCACATGTGCTGAATGGGAACGCAGATAAATTGGAATCAAGGACAGAAGTTTGCTTGTTTGTAGGGTTCCCTAGAGGAACGAAAGGTGGACTATTTTATAGTCCTACGGATAAGAAGGTCATTGTTAGCACTAATGCCCGATTCTTAGAAGAAGACTATGTGATAGACCACAAGCCCAGAAGTAAAATTGTTCTAGAGGAATTGAGAGGAGAGAGACCAGCACATACTTCTTTACCACCAATAGTGCAGGAGGAAACGCCACAAGAGATATCTGTAGAGGCACCTATTGACACACTGGTACCTCGTCGCAGTGGGAGGGTTATTGTTCCACCCAGTCGGTATACATTGTTGGGAGAGTCTTTTGAAATGATCCCTGATGATCAACATGCCGAACCCTGTAACTACAATGAGGCACTTCAAGATAAAGATGCGGAACTTTGGCAAAAGGCTATGAAATCAGAGATGGAGTCTATGTACTCTAATCAAGTCTGGGATCTTGTAGAACCACCTGAAGGGATTAAACCCATTGGATGCAAGTGGATCTACAAGAAGAAGAGAGGGGCGGACGGGAAGGTGCATACCTTCAAAGCTAGGCTTATTGCGAAAGGGTATACTTAGAAAGAAGGGATCGACTATGATGAAACTTTTTCGTCAGTAGCCATGCTTAAGTCCATCCGGATTCTCTTATCCATTGCGGCTCATCTCGATTACGAGATTTGGCAAATGGATGTCAAGACTGCGTTTCTTAATGGAAATCTGGATGAGTGTATCTATATGGTGCAACCAGATGGATTCATAGCAAAAGGTCATGAGCACATGTTGTGCAAGCTCAAAAAGTCCATTTATGGGCTTAAGCAGGCATCTAGATCTTGGAACATCCGTTTTGATCAAGCAATCAAGTCTTTTGGTTTTGATCAATGTCCGGATGAGTCATGTGTGTACAAGAAGCGCAACGGAAAAGTTGTGGTGTTTCTAGTTCTATATGTCGATGATATCCTGCTCATCGGAAACGATGTGGGAGTGTTATCTTTAGTGAAACTGTGGTTATCAGGCCAATTCGAAATGAAGGACTTGGGAGAAGCCGGTCACATCGTAGGGATTAAGCTTATACGAGATCGCAAGAATAGGATGTTGGGTTTATCACAAGCTACTTATATCGATGCAATTCTTGCCCGTTTTAGCATGCAAGATTCCAAGAAAGGGTTCCTCCCTTTTAGACATGGAATCAACTTATCCAAGGATCAGTGTCCTAAAACACCTGAGGAGATGGAGAAAATGAAGGCAGTTCCTTATGCCTCGGCAGTAGGAAGCCTTATGTATGCTATGTTGTGTACTAGACCTGATATTTGTTTTGCCGTGGGCATGGTTAGCAGATTTCAGTCTAATCCAGGGCAAGAACATTGGACTGCAGTGAAACATATACTTAAGTATCTAAAAAGGACTAGAGATCATATGTTGGTGTTTCAGTCAGATAGTCTGGTACCTCATGGGTATACAGACTCAGACTTTATGTCAGATAGGGATTCCAGAAAGTCTACCTCTGGATATGTGTTTACCTTGGGAGGTGGAGCCATAAGTTGGAGGAGTATCAAACAATCTTGCATTGCTGATTCTACCATGGGGCAGAGTATGTGGCAGCTTCTGAAGCTGCCAAGGAGGCTGTTTGGCTTAGAAACTTTTTGTTGGATCTGGAAGTGGTCCCTTTAGTGCAATCAGCCATTACACTCTATTGTGACAATAGCGGTGCAGTTGCTAATTCGAAGGAGCCAAGGGCTCACAAGAAAGGCAAACACATTGAGCGTAAGTATCATCTGATTCGAGAGATCGTACAAAGAGGTGATGTTGTTGTGACCAAGATTGCATCGGCGAACAACCTGGCCGATCCTTTTACGAAGAGCTTACCGGCTAAGACTTTTGACAGTCACGTAGAGGGAATGGGAGTGAGATGCATGGCAGTATGGTTTTGAGTCTTAGTGGGAGTTTGTTAGAAAATTATACTAAAATTGATGCTTTTGTGTAATGGATTAATATTTGATTGCTATTTATTAATCAGTTTTATCCATTTTTGATGAGAATCTTTTATGGGTAATGTTTGCATAATATTATTGTATGTTGTGCATGTGTGTCTTTTATTTTACAAAGTAGATGATTTGGTGTGTAGAGTTCGGCTTACACACAGAAGATCAGATCATCAATTCTTGTGAAATACAAGTACTGGTTCGCAGTCTTAGATGGAACTGGACACAGCATCGGTAGGACTGTAGTACAATGTTTAGTAGGTCTGTCTTGACTACAGGGAACGGTCTAGTTCTAACTCATTGTGCTAGTACACTTTGTGTGTATTGAACAGAGACCGCATTGAGGTAATTGTGTTTATACTAACTTTATAAGACAATTGGAATCTCATGGTTATTATGAATACTTATGCTCTTAATCCAAAAATAATTATTAGAGGTGTATATTTAATGTTGTTAACTTTGATTCATTAAAGAGTGAGATCTTTATACGGTCAATAGTCTCGGTGGATTGGGTAGCAACACTATGTATATGGCAACTATTAATTATTAATGGAATCCACGTCCCAATAGGGATTGATGATACCCCTTGAGTAAGCTTATAAGTTTCGATTATGTTAAACCCTGCAGGTGGATATTTGTATTCGACATATCGAATAAGTTAAGCGGATAGTCTCAAGTTAAGATGTTGATTAAGTGGGAGATTGTTAGTAATTTATTTTAATCAACGGGTATCTGTAATCTTAACGTAGGGAGATTAATAAGTATTTAATATCATGGAGCTCGTAATATAATTGAGATAAGGACGGGAGTGCAATTATAATTCTGTAGTGGGGTGAATTATAATTAGTGAAATAAGAAGTAGAATCCTGGTGGGATTAGGTTTTCTTATTTACACTAGGAGCCCAGACTTATTACTCCTTAGGTCCCTATCGTAGCCCTATATATATACGTTATGCTCTCTAGGTCAGATTAACGTTTTTATATTATTCACGAAATAGAGGCAGACTTAGAGAGAGCAAACAGATCGCGAAAGAGTCCACACTCAGTTCGTGTTCTAGACGTGCAGGGAATACGATAGAAGATCGTAAGGTACGATCGAACAATATTCGTGGTTTATAGCAAGGCGTGCTATAACAAGTTCAACCAGCGTTCGTATCGCAGGGAGTTGTGGTAAAACCCTAATTCCGCCTTGTAGGGTTTTTTATTTTTTGTTGTCTAATCTGTACGCGTCATTACTGGGTCTTGGGGATTCGGTTTCCCAACAGTCATGTCGTTGGAAAAAGCTTCATGAGGTCTCTATGCCTATTGCCTTTGAATAGTGTTAATTGCCGCTTAAAAGACTTGATTATAGCAACTGTGTTTGACTTTGAATCCCCTCGGTCTTGTTCAAATAGGTGGTAACTCTTAATGAGTTCTTCTTGCTATTTTTTTTTCGTAAACCACCAAATATGTAATGTTTGATGTTTTTTGCCCCTAGTTTATTCCCTTCCTTTTCCATGCGATTTCTTGTTGAACTAAAATGGCAGGGGAAATAGTCTCTCTATCCTTAGTTAGCGATTTGTTATTCCAAGAAGTCCTATTCCTTTCCTGATGAAATATCACAAAATTATATTACGAAGATTAGGGATTACACTAGTTTGGCTGTGCGTCAAATGCTTAGTAGGTTTTTATCAAAATAGCACAAATTAGAAGATGCTTATGCCCTTTTAAAAAAGGTTCAAAGGACCGTAACTCATAAGAAGTAAGAAGTGAACAGATGGGAATTAAAATCAAACGCAGAATATTCTTGTCCGTGTCTTGGAAATTTTAGGTATTAACACTTAACATTCTCAAAGAGAATAATAGCTTGGGAAAGGCGTGTAACCATGAGTCATTGGCAACTAGCACAACAATGAGGAACAAGCTAATCACATTTAGCAAAAATGGAAACCATACCTTTTTGGCTATTTAATAGTTTTCATGGCTGAAGTCAATTACATGCTTATTCTATCTTATGGCAGGTTGGCTTCGTAACTGCAATTTGTTGCACCTGTTTCTTGATAAGATGCTTTGTGGTAAGTTTCTTTCAGTTCTGCGCTATTTTGCAACTACGTGATCTAAAAATGAATACTCCTGATTGGGTTTCAACATAGGTAGCTCACTCCGCTTTCAATGGGAATGCTGATGTCGATGTCTTGGATCACCCCGTCCTTAATTTCTTCTATTACGTGGTAAGTATAGCTTGGTCTATGTTTGATGGACTTTTTCAAATGAGTGCAAGGTTACTTGAGTGCTTGATTTGTCCAGCACACATCACCTCAAATCGGTATCAACCTATTAAGTGAAAGTGGCTATTTTGCGAGCATTTTTCAGATTGATACCCTACAAACAACCTCCATAGGGAAGGTCGTCTCGCAGTGCCAAGACTGGGAATTTTTCATCTTTACAATTAAATGCCACGGTGAAAGAGTAATGTGCTTTGCTTGAGTTGTTGATTACCATTATACCATGCTAATATCAGACCTTGTGCGAGCATGAGCGTGTCCATTCATTGATTTCTGTATATTCTCCACTATTGCATATGCATTCAAACAATATAAATTATTCTCCCAACCTAGTGAGCTTGGCATTTATGCGATAGAAATTTCATAAAGTTAATTACGTTTCTTAACTTGCAGAACACATGGTAAATATGCCTTAAATTCAAAAATATTCCATGAATTCTCTTGTTATCAAATTAAAGATCAGGTTCAATCGTTTCAAATTCAAACAATAGATGCTCAATCTAAAACATTTTCGTTTTAAGAGTTAATTTACAGAATAACTTTTACAGCCCAAGTCCAAATAAAGATAGTGATAAAAATACTTTAATACTGTATATTCCATTTTGTATAGGACGGTTAGGACCATTTTAGATGATATTTTGCAATTACTTGTCAAAAAGCAACTGATAAATTATCAATATCTGTAAGTTATAGGAGTATCACATTTGATAAATTAATCAAAAAATAAAAAAGGATGATAACTTGTTTTTTCATAAAGTTCCTAAATTAAAAACCTACAAAAGTTTGAAAGGATAGATGAAATGATTTCCGTGAATCACTCTTTATTGATTGCTAATTAATTAGTAAATTATGTATGCAGATAAAATCACATTGAATATATAATTATCTTGCATCCAGGCACATGTAATGGATATATAACCTCAATATTGTTGTCCATCTGTTAACTATTGTGATCAAATTATGGCTTTACATCCATGGTGTAATTTATCCTAGCACCTCTGTGAAACTTAAATATCCATAGTAATTAACCCTTTAATCAATTCATTGTTGAAGATATTTTGAAGTTCATTAGTCAAATAATACTTAAAAAATATGGTGAAAAAAGTACATATCCAACACTATTATAATGCGTAATTTGATTGAAGAAAGAAGTTTTCGCATGCGTAATATTTTTTAAAGTTTGATCATGTTGCCTCTCTCTCCTATTCTTCGTATCGACCACATTTCCCATCTACTCCAACTTAGAAGCCCTCGAGTTTTACAACACTAAACCAAGGTTCATGACGGGACATAGGTTATCGTTAACATTGCAGGGCTCACTATGTTTATCTGATGACTTACACCCCGTTTTATTTACTTTGCTTAATTGCTTAAAATGAGCAACAATTAATTAATAAGATTTAGTAAAAAAAATGTATCTAAGTTTGCATGGCTTATTTGTTTATTGTAAGTAGAAAGCAATTAACAAATAAGCTATGCAAACTGGACACAATAAAAAGTGGAGTCCAAAAAAGAGAGCTCGATAGTCAGAGAAATGAACTGTGGCCGGGATTCAAGCCCCAGCAAATAGCTAGAAAAAATAAAATGAATTAATGGTGGCAATTTCTTCTAAGGACATAAGTATAATTCAATTTGTTAATTTCGTCGATTAAGAAAGATTAAGTAAGGAAGAAAGGCGTAATGTGCCATTTTAGCAATTGGGCTTGGGAGTTGGTGGTTACATAAACCATTTAAAATAACAATTCCGCTACACAAATTTAGTGTCATTTTAGCATAATTTAAAAACACGATTGTTAGATTAAGCTTATCTAAATACAAAATTACTTGATACAAAATAAAAGGCTAGGATGATAGCACACTCCGAGTGCACTCTCTTAGCTATACTCTCCTAACACATCTCCACATGTGTGCACACCAAGTTTGATCCAATTTGCACCCTCCTAGGTGCACTCCATTTGTGCAATCTCCAAATGAGCCATTCATTCCCTTTTATAGTCATCCACCTTCTCAATGGATGATTATGGATGACTAGGATTGTTTCTATCCAATTACTCATATTTTCTTTCTAAAATCCTCCTAGAATTATCTTTCCTTCTTCGTGTGTCCACAATATTCTAAAACTCTTCACACAAGTCTAGCATATAATAAAGTATACAACATTCTAGAATCCTCTGGAACTCTTTGGAACTCTATGTTCCCCCACCTCTAGAACGTTCCCAAAAGTTCTCCAACATTCTAGACCAATTTCCCACTCCCTTCAACTTCTCTGTGCAGCCTCAAAGTCGTTGCCCTCAGGGGCAGAGCCATTCAATGGCTAAGCATTTTGCAGCATTAGTGCGTAAGTATTCTATTACCCACAAGGTGGCAACACCTTACCATCCGCAAACTAGTGGCCAAGTTGAGGTTTCAAATAGGGAGATAAAGAAAATTCTTGATAGAACGGTTCGGACTAATCGCAAAGACTGGTCAACACGACTAGACGATGCATTGTGGGCTTACCGAACTGCATATAAAACCCCTATTGGCATGTCTCCTTACCGATTGGTTTTTGGTAAGGCATGCCACTTACCCGTAGAGTTGGAGCATAAGGCGTTATGGGCCATTAAAAAGTTTAATTTTGATATGATTGTTGCCGGGTCTCATCGCCGTCTCCAGTTGAGCGAGCTAGAGGAATTGCGTAATGATGCTTATGAGAGTGCCCGCATTTACAAGGATAGGACTAAAGCTTTTCATGATAAACATATTGTCCAAAAATCCTTTGAACCAAATCAAAAAGTGTGGCTTTTTAATTCTCGTTTGCGTCTCTTTCCGGGTAAGTTGAAATCAAGATGGGATGGGCCCTTCATAATCCAAAAAGTTTTTCCTCATGGGGCAGTTGAAATTAAAGATCCACGGGATGGTACAGTTTCTAAAGTTAACGGTCAACGTTTAAAACCATATGTGGAAGGTATTTATCATGAGGAGGTGATTGAGGAAGTAGACTTAGTTGATCCAATTTATCCAGGTAATTGAGTTTTAAATGAAGTCTAGGAGACTTTAAATCCACGAAGGGTGAGAAACCTCCAGTGTTTGCCGTGCTCGAACGGCTTCCAATGGTCTGGTATAGCCACCTTGTCAAAGCTATGTATGTAGTACTTAGGAGGTTGGGTCTGGCGGCAGGCGCGTAGTTAGCAGCGAGAAATCTGTCTGAACCATCCGACTTTAGTGTCCAGCTTGGCGGAGATTGCTTCATAAGCCGAGTGGTGGGTAAGGAATCTGGCAGCCCCAGAGGGAGTGACAGCCTATTAGATGATGGCACCACTTCTCAAGATATCGTTGAATCCTACGCATATTGCTCTTCCAACAAGTAGGGAACCACAGTCTTTGGCAAGGGAGAAAAGTAGTACCCGTGTCTTTCGCGTGAAGAAAGCGGTGGATTTTGTTTTATTTATTTATTTGTAGTGTTTTCAATTTTTGTCCAGCTTGTTTATGTAATTTATTTCTTTTTAAATGTTTTTCCGTACTAAATTTGCCCTCTAGAATTTTTTTTTTGGGTGCAGGAACATGCATTAATATGTCGGAGTTGGATTGCGCGAGACAAATTGGTCCAGACCAAGCAGTACCCATGGTCTGGACTAGAAAAACAGGTTGTTCTTATTTTAGTTCGCGCACGGCTGATTCGGACCAAAACAATTCGGTGGTCCGGGCTAGAATTTCAGCAGCTTTATGTTCCGTGCTTAGGTGCTCCACTGGTCCGGCCCAGATTGAGCGTGGTTCGGACAGGCGACGGAAAACAAAAGAAACAAAAAATAAATAAATAAACACACCAGAAAAGAAAAAAAAAAGGGGCAGCCGTATATCTTTTTCCCCACATTCACCCTACCCCATTTACCTTTTTCTTTCTTTTTCTTTTTCTCTCTCTCTACCCCACCATCTCCACCTCCTGTCCACTCTCCTCTCCACAATACTCCATCAATCCTTCGCCCCGACGATCCCACATGCCCGTCTCACCGCCCTTTCACTGTCCGGCGCCGCCATCACTGCCTGTCAAACCCCTGTTTGACCGGAACCGTACGGTTCCACGTCGTGGGTTTTAGCCCTTTGGTCCGCGATCTACTTCAACCAGCGCCCTCCATCGCCAAACCGCGTCCATATTCACTCTCCCCGGACCATGGGCTTTCACCTGGTGCTCTCCGTTCATCTTCTCCGGCACATTTTTCCGGCGACCTCGCCGGAGCTCCGGTGACCCTTGTTTTATTTTATTTTCTTTTTATTATTCTTTTTATTATTTCTTTTTGCTGCTTTTATTATTTTCTTGCATATTTCTAGTTTAGTTGAGTCTTTAATTAGTGTGCTCACCATGACCACTCGTCGTGGCCGCGCTACAGAGGTCACCAGTTCGTCCGCCTCTAAACGCCAACGTGCTTCGAGCCCCAATTGTTGGGCGACGCGACCCTACACCATTCCCCTCACCTTTGCCGTCGCTGACTTTAAAGGTAACCTAGAAACGGCGGCCCAAGTCGCCGATCTTGAAAACCGTGGGTTGGGCTATCTTATGGGCCCTCATTCCCTAATTTACCCGCGTCTAGCTCGTGAATTCTTTAAAAACTTAGAGACGGGTTACCATGGGGGAACATTAACCACCACGGTTGATGGTCGCATGATGACTTTTGGGCCCGAACATATTGCTAAGGCCTTGGGCACTACCTATATTGTTTCGGAACCCTTCCGCGACGATATTTTGAAAATGCATCCTTCGCAGCTTGTTCATGCTTTACATATTGGTGATTCCCGTGGTGAAGGTACAGTCCGGCGCGCTCATTTGCATCGCTCCTTGTGGTTTATTGATTATGTCTTACGAAATTTGTGCCCACAAGGGCATAAGGATTTGCTGAGGAAGAATTTTTTGCGTTGCTTGTATTCTTTTCACATCGGGGCTCCCATTAATGCCCCAGAGGTCATGTTTTTGGAGTTTGCGCGTTTTAAAAAGGACATGAAGAGGGAAACTGAAATTCCCTTTCCTCACGTGGTGACCAAGTTGGTCACTTTGGCTGACGTTGACAGCCAACCCCCCTATAGGATTCCACGTGGTGAAGCGAGGGACGATAATGTGGTCACCTTTGTTCTTGACGCTTGGTGTCGGAGTGTGTGCGGTATTGAGAACTCTTTGCAAAACAAGCCCCCTGTGGCTGTCACAACTGCTCCCTTGGCTTCGGAGCCCCCGCCTACTGGCAGTGTACCCCATGTTTGGCCACCTCCGGCCCCCCAAACGCAGGGTTGGCGCTTTACCCAAGCCCACTACCACAGGCTTCAGTGTGACTTGGCGGATGTGCGTGCTCGCCAGGACTTCTTTTGGCAGTCCTTTACTGACTATCGCTTAGAGCAGCACCGCCATGCTTATGATGTTCGGGGCCTTTTACACCAATTGTCTCACCTCCCGCCTCAGGCACCTTATGAGGCCCCGACCTACTCCCAATTTCCGCCTCCGCCTCGTGGCGATGGTGCCGTCGGGTGACTCGATGGTCCTTAGTTCTATTGTATAGTGTCTTTTCTTTCTTTCTTTTTCTTTTTATTTGTTAGTTGGTTTTCTTTTTGCTTTGTTTTCTTTTTTTGTTTCTTGTGAGGACTAACATTGCAGGTTGTTTCGTTCAAGTTGGGGGGCCTCTCGGCCGCCATATCTTTTCTGCTTAGTTCTCCACTCAAGGTGCTATCCTTCCTCCCTCTTTCTTTCCGTTGCCTTATTTCTTTTAGTGCCTTTGTAATCACTGAGGGCAGTGACTAATTTAAGTTGGGGGGCGGAGAATACTTTGGGTGCTTTCTTTAGTAGATTGTTTCGAGTTTTAGAAAATTTGAGCAAATTGAAAATTAAAAAAATTTTGGGAGCCTTTCTGCATGAAATTGTGTTTGTTGTGCTCGCTTGTTGCTTACTCAAGTATAGGCATGCTGCTACCATTTCGATATCTCTTTGGCAGAGTATTTTCAGTTTGCTAGACTGCTGGCACTTTTGTTTTAGCAATTTTGCACATTGCACGTCGGGCATTGATTGCTTGTGAGCTATGATTTGACTGTTCTTAAAGGCTATGATTAGTGGAGACTTATGCCCGAGTGAGCTTTCATGCCTTAGCTTTTTGTTGGAGTAGTGTCGAATAAACTCTTTGTTTGTCGTGGAAAGAAACACATTTGTTGTCAATCTCATTATCTTTGGTCGCAAAGTATTGGACTTGAATGCATAATAGTATCTCTTGGTTTTGATTTGTCACATGGATGTTACACCCCTGGGAGATGATTGTAGGCACTTTCTTGATATTTGGGCCAGTTCGTTCCTTTGTGTTTACATTTATCCCATGTGAGCCACATTGAGCCTTACAGATTTAGCCTTTTCTTGGTTAGCTCCACCTTCCATATTGTGTTTGGAGAGAGGCGAGATTGTAGAGGTTAATTTTTGGGTAGATTGTTGAATTTTGTGCTTGAATTGGTGGTGTCCCTTAAAAAAAAAACACAACAAAAGACAAGAACAAAGAGAAAGAAAAAGGGGCACCGATAAGTTAAGATAAAAAAAAGGAATGGTTGCTTTGTATTTGAAAGATGTTGAAGGGTTAGAAGGAGAGATAAGGTGGAGTTGAATTAATGTCAGCGGGTACACATTGCATATTTGCCCCGTTCAGTTGAAATAGTCGCCTATTCTCTCACACTTGAATTTATTTTTACCCTAGCCTTGATACATTATCTTATCCCTAATCCTATAACCTTGAATAAAGTCCTGTTTGATCTTAGGGGTGTTGGGTTGAGGATTGATCGGTGGAGAGTTCCAATGCTTGGTATTTTGTTCATGAGATTGCGTGTCCACTATATAAAGGATTCTTTTCGTGTCATAGTGTGCGGAGTTCTTTGCTTTCCATTAACGTATCCTCCAAACCGCACACTTGAGAGTTCATGATGCACCTTGTTTCGAGTGATTTCATTTGTGAGTGCATGACACAGTGAGAATTGAAGTCGAAGCTCGGTCCGGAGAGAGCGGTTGGTTATTGTTCATATGTGATTGAGGCCCGTATTCACACACGCTAAGCTTAAGTGCCACAGTTTATTTCTTGAATTGTTAGCGCTTGGAACTATGTTTGCCTTGCTATATCTTTGTGGTAGCTTTGTGTCCTCTGCTTGATATGTCGATGAGTTGTATGACAGGTTGCGATTTTTGTGTTGAAAGGTTCCCTGTGTTTGAGGGTGTTCACTGCTGATAACCCTCACATTTTTACGAGACTAAACTCGTCCTACCGGAGCACTAGGGGGTTCAAATGTCCTATCTTTCATTGCTTTCATTGGTTGTTTAATTCTTTTCTTTGTAAGTTGGGGGGCGTGATAGGTGCTGAAAAGCACCCGTTTATTCCCATTAACTTAGGTTTTGTCGGTCCTACCTAATGTTATTTAATGAGATTTAATTGGTTTGTCATGTTTTAGGGCTTACGGAGCATTCAGACATGTTTTGGAGTAAAAATCATAAGTTAAGGATGTTCCGGTGAGGCCACGGCAAGAGGAGCGAAACGGCAGAGGCCGACAATCTAGTCCGGACCAAAGATTTGCTGGTCCGGACAACCAAATTTGGAATAGAAATTGAACAAGCTGTTTTTCTGGTCCGGCCAAAGGACTTGCTGGTCCGGACCAGCGGGACCAGCGGGCAGCAGTACATTAATTTTTTCTTTCGTTTGTTTTAAGTGTATTTTGGGCCAACTATATAAGGAAGCCAGAGTTAATTATTTAGGGTACACTTTCACTTTTTCCAGCAGCTGCGGAGAGAGGAAGAATATAACGTTCTAAGGATTTCCTCCATGTCTTCCATGTCTTCTTCAATCTTGATCACATCTTTCTTCTCCATGGCCGGCTAAACCCCTTATCTAGGGGAGGATGAAACTCCGTATCAAATAACTATATTTTTTGTGTAGGGTTTTGGTTTTATTATTCGAATCGATTGTAAGACTAAGAACCCTTTCCGTTTCAATTGAACAGATCGATTTTACTTTTTCTTATCTATTGAGTATTTGTATTCCAGATTTCAAATACCTAGTCTTGCAATGGTTTTCATTGATTGTGGTTGGAGTTCTGAGATAGATTATGCTCGTAAGACGGATCGTGCCGTTAGGTGGCCAAATCCTGCTACTGAGAGACGGTCCGTGCTATGGGATAGTTTATGCCTTTTAATAACCCAATTATTTTCTTGACGATTATTGTTAGGATTTGCAAGTCCTAGCGATAATCCCTTTTGATTCGAATAAATAAACCTAACCTATGCATATTGTTGTTACGTGGTCGGAGTGGATTCCAAACCCTAGATATTTTCCTCCATCGTTTCTAAATCTTTTAATTAAATTGTTCTTTAGTTTAATTAGCTCTTCAAAACAAATCAACAAATCAATCTTTACTTTTCCGAATTAATCTAAAAATTAATCGAATTGGTCGTAACTCAGCCATACTGTCTCCGTCGGAACGATACTCGGTCTTGATCACTATTCTACGGAGTAGCAGTTAACTCCAAGGTTTTATAAATTTATTTTTGACACGGAACGACGCAGTCAGCCCCGCCAGCCATTAATCGGTGATTAATCGCTGATTAATTCCTTGTTTTAGAACACTGAAAAAAATTGAATAGAAAAAATAATAAGTCAGTTCTAACATTTTAATTAAAAGTTAAACCTACCAAACCAACCATAGTTTACTATGTTTTCCTTTTTTGCTTTTTACCACAGTAGTAATAGCTGTGCACGTGTTTTTCCAAGGCGACCAAAGGCAATAGCTGAGCTGTCACCTATTGATTGGTGGGGTGAAAAAGAGGGTTTCCCATGTGAGCCGGACATAATTTATTCTCATGGAAAAAACCTGCCAGCTAGCTTCGGTTTTCTTTTTTTTTCCGAAAATGGACCAATTAGTTCTCTGATTTACAAAAATGTCACCGAATTTTTAGGTCATCTAAGTTTTTGGGCCTTTATTTGCATGTTGGGCCTTTATTTGCTTGTTAGATGGGCATTTTTTTTTTTATGGTATTGGGCTAAAAAAGAGTTCTAGTCAAACCCAAATACTAAAACAATTGGAGCGCCCCAAAAATTGAACATTTTTAGGATGCCCAAGGCCCAAGCCTCCTGGGCCTTGGGGTTGGGCCGACCCTGGATGGAAGTTACCTGGTCACGGAAACCAGTGAATTTGTAGTTCAAATCGTCCTTATTTTAACCCCAAGTTGATTACTCCGGGGCACCTTCATCCAGGTTAATTAGAGCTACGACATCGGAATTATCAACTTCCACAGCTTTCCCACCCCCTTGTTTTTTCCACGATATACCCCCCGAGTGAACCCTAAGTTGCCCAGGATTCTACATTTCACAACAAAAAGCGAGTCAATGACGCCATTCTCAAAGCCACTATAATCCACCCTATTTTACAGGTTTATGCAGGCATTGAAGTATTTCAAGACTTCTTTGATAAAGACCAAAGAATCAGGGCAAATTAAATCCAAACCCTAAAACCCAGACCATTTAAGGAATTTGCTAGGATCGGTTAAGGAGAATTAGCTAGTTCGGAAAGTCAGGAAATGGACTGGAAAATTGAACGGAGTTCAAACACAATTAATTTCATATCCTTCCATGAATCACAATTTTGATCAACGAAACATAGCTCGAAGCTTGAATTTCAAACCAAAAAAGGAAAAAAAATGCTCAGATACCTTGCATTGCTCGCACTACTCGTTAAACAATGAAGAAAATAGAACCGATCAGAAATCATACAAAAGAGGAGTTTTTAACATTAAGGTCGAAAAAGAAAAGAAGATTTTGGGAGAGTCAAATTCAGAACCATAATGTCTTCCAATTGTACAAATTATGAACTTTTTATACTCAAAACCTTGGAAAAGTATGAAACAAAGAGGATTTAGTAATCAAGTCGAAAACTAGGTCCTCAAGTCACATTTCATAAAATGCAAAAACGATTACGATTGAACTCTAACAACCTAAAAGAAGAACTTGAAAGTGAAAAACCACAATAGGTGGTGCTTAAGCAGAACCTAAATTGACTACGCAAAGGGGAATTCACACAATAAAGGTCCAACAATGAAAGTAAGATAAACGCATAGTCATACTCAGAACCTTAGAAAAGTACAAAACAAAAGAGCATTTGAATAAACAGGTCGAACATTAAGGCTTCAACCCGCATATCATATGAAATAGAGTTGCAATTAGGGCTTCAAGTCGCATATCATAAACAGGTCAAACATTACTTTCATTAGGGCTTCCTAACAAAGACGATTAGGGTTTTAAACAACCTAAAAGAGGAACTCAAGAGTGAAAACAACCACCAATGAACAAGAAATAGAGTTGTTAGTGTGAAAACAATTTCAATTGGGGTTTCAACTACGCAAGGGAAGGATTCGAAAGTTTTAAACAAGGAGCACTTGAATAACCAATTCAACATAGAGTTTTTAGTGTGAAAACTATAACGATTAGGGCTCAAAAAACCTAAAAGAAAAACTCCAAACTGGAAACAACAGTAAAAGAACAAGAAATAGATTAAAGAGAAATCAAACCATAGGCGGTGCGTAATGAGAACCCTAATTGACTACGAAATGGGGAAATTACACAGTAAAGGTCGTTAATCATACTTAGAGCCCTAGAAAAGTAAGAAAACAAGGCGCATTTGGATAAACAGTTGGAAAGCTAGTGGTTCAAGTCGCGTGAGTTACTATTACGGTTCAGTAACCGAAAAGAAAAGCTCCAAAGTGCAAACAACAATCAAGGAGCGAAGAACAGATTAGAGAGAAATCGAAGTGCCTGTACAGTATAGGCTAGAGGGGGGAGAGAGAGAGAGCTTACAGTGCCACCGCGGCTGCCGAGAGAGATGCTGTTGACCGTCGGACATTTTTGTGAACTGAGAGAGAGAGAGAGAGAGAGAGAGAGAGAGAGAGAGAGAGAGGTGGTGGTTTTATATATAGGCGGTTTGGAGTGCGTATCGCGCATCGTCGGGTAAGGCACGAACGAGGAAGAGGAAATTGTCTGGGTGTGATAATTCTACTGTAATATATTGGACTCCAGTCCAAGGTTTTCTTTTTCTGGGTCTAGGTTTAAGACTCAAACACTGACAATCCATTAGGTTTTATGAAGAATGTAAATATTTATCGCCCCAAATGACGGCTAAGATGGAGCCACATCCACTTTACTTTCGGAGTACTTTGACTAAACATTCAGAAGAAGAGCTCCCTGACCAGCCTAATTATAGAATCAACAAAAATAGTAAGCACAAAAAATGTGTAGAAAAGATCATTGGCAGCAGCAAACTTACAGCACCAATAAACATATGCTTACACACTGGGAATAAGTGAGCAGAAGTTACTAAAACCATGAGAACTATCGTATAAACCTCAAAACACAAAAACCTATATAATAATGGAAAATGATTTCACTTGACACTACATCCTACCAAAGTCTATTAAACCCTGCATGACCGCAGGAGTAAAAGAATTCAACTTCCATCACCCAATTGATAGCTATCTCCAGCATAGTCTACACAGGATTTACTCTATTCAGATGCTCTGCCACTAGCAGTTATCTACCATTCTAATAGCTATCTCCAGCATAATCTATCAGTTCTTTTAGACATATTATACGATTTGCCTTGGTGCATAGAGAAAAACAAAGCCATGAGTAGAAACAGTTTGCAAGATTATAGCAAAGTCTCAAGGCACAATATGTTGATAACTTTAGTAAATAGAATAAGACAGGCCTTTGATTCAGTGATTTCTCCGTAGCTAGTGTGCTCCTTTGCGATGTTCACCAGTGCAGCACTTATGCATGACTTCAGCCCTGGTATTGCCATTATGTGTTGAACGAGAATCTGCACAAGACAAGAACAAGCTTTAACGAAACATGCGGCCTTCTCAAACTATCTATCAGTTAAAAGAGTTCAATGTTTTGTCATATGAAAGGCTTCAACAGAATTTTTTTTGTTTTTTTTCCTAAAACAAAAGGGACAAGCACCACCGGTGGCATGAATGAGGGAGCAGAAAAAACCAATATGTCAGTACATGCATATAGTTCGAAGACATGCGAAGGCAAAATGCAAGCATACTTCGTGGGCGTTGTACATTCGAATGAGCGAGAGCATACTTTTATGGGCATTGTATATTCGAGTGGGCGTTGTAAAATGCAACCAATATGTCAATGCATGCAAACATCAACTCCAATATAATGTGGTTTTAAATATGGCGGTGTCTCCCTAATGCTTTATTCAAAACCACATTGAAGAATTTTGCAAGGCATAAATGAATCATCTATTTTCTAAGTAGTAAAACATCTGGTGTGAGAAACAATTGCAACTCTGTGTTGTAATGCTTTACCTGGTTCAGCGTCTTTGCCAACTGGGGGATGCCACAGCGGTCAGCAATGTCACTATACACCTAAGTAACAGCAAAAGACACGGGTAATTGTAGTTATCTAATCAACACGAGGTTATGATGCACAGAATCAGTGGAAGACTTGCATGGACATACTGGGTCACTCCGGAAGAACTTTTCCTCAGCCAGAAGGGCATCCTTGATAATCCGGTTAAGCATAATGTCCTGTTTAATGGTGATAGCCATAGTTTTCAAATCGTGAATTGAATCGTGAATCGCTCTGATTCGGTCATGACTTCTATAATGCATAGAAACGTATGCTTATTGATTAGGGTAACAACAATATATACTACAAATGAAAGATATAGGCCTAAATCAATAAATACTTTCTTCTAAATGATGATTTGATAATAACGTGGAATATTAGGTAATTTGCTTCTATTGCAACTACCAAGAGATGATTCGTAAAGCCTACTCATGGTTCTTTTTGTAAGAAAGAGTTATAAGTACAAACAAACCCTTAGAAGGTCTATAGGGTTGTTATATTCTATTTATCTTCCTCATTTTCGATTCACTCTCGTAATAAATCTCTTTTTGTTATTATCTATCCATATAACATAGGCAAAAGATGACATATACCAATACTAGACCTTAAAAAAATATTTGAACCCTTTTCAAACAACAAAAGAAGCAAAACAAGAGTAAATAATGAATTTCGGAAATTTTAAGTGAATCGAATGATTCACTGATTCACTTACGATTCTCAGGTATTTCCGATTCGGCAGCCTATTCGTATCGATTACCCAATGAATTGTATCAAATCGTACGATACGAATCGTAAATCACCGATTCACTTACGATTCTCAGCTATTTTCGATTCGGCAGACTATTCATATCAATTACCCACCGAATCGTATCGAATCGTATGATACGAATCGTGAGTCGTACGATTCTGACAACTATGGTGATAGCCATTAATCAGATCACAAGTGCATAGCCTCAAAAAATTCACAAACCAGCCATTCCCCATGTGTAATTACAAAGCCTAAGATAATCTCAAAAAAAGGCAAATTTAAATGACTTACTGCTTGATTGCAATTCACAACGCCCATGAAACCAAGCCGAAGAGGAATAACTTTTCCAAGCAAAAAATTGCGAGCATTTGCACCTCTATCTATAATGTCCAACTAAAGAAAACCAAAAAATACCAACCCCAATCAGAAATAGAACATCAATCGAACATTACAAAGGAAGTTCTTGTGGATGACTAGTTAGCATTCTTTTGTTTCCACCTTCGTGATTACACCAATGGTTCTATGACCTGAAATCAGAAAGTATCATAAGTAAACAACACGGTTACATGGTGATCCAAATCGACTAATGAATATAGCTTATTCAGCTGATTTTGTCTAGAACTGCAGGGATATAAAAAGCATAACTCACGATCAGGATCGGCATTTCCAGTGATCTAGAGAGCATCTGAATTTGGTAAATCAGCATTTGCTGGTGTAACAGCAAATATAACAACAGCTTGGGAGTTTAATATATGACATTATCATTGTTCTAATCCTTGCTTCAATGTCAGAAGGTTGGTCACCAACAGGAACCTTTGTTATACCCGGCAAATCCACAAGTGTGATGTCAAGAACGTTTGGTGAATAAATCTTCAAACGAATCTGCTTGTCAGAAACACCCTTGTTCCCTCCTGCTTCCCCCTCAGTCTCAGCCTAAAGTCAATAATGACGGTGGAAAAGATATTGACAGTTCGCAAACAAAAAAAAATGCCAGGGCAAAAAAAGTAGCATCATCAGTCTGCATTGAGGTGAAGACAATTCTCCAATTCTTAGACAAGAAGCTTCTCATCACTTTTAAGTCGTTAACTTTGATAAATTAGCTGAACTCTAAAGTAATCACAAACATGGACACAAAAAAAAAGGTGGTTTTACAACAGCAAGAAAGTATCTACTGATACAACCACTAGAAGCTACGTCAAATAGGTGGACTGCTGATAATCAGAGATTATACAAGTGTTCATACTTATAATTTCTATTTATTTGCCCCTTGCACCAACTTTTTCTGTTAGGATTCACAGACCTCCCTATGAGTGCATCATATATATGAAAAGAACAAGCCTTCTTTGGAAGGCACATATTTGACAAATTACTTTTCTTGCACGTCGTTTTACCGGTACGGACATTCGAATTAGAGGTAATTTATTAGGCCACCGTCGAATACCGTAGATTAAATGACACCTAACTGTTCTCAGCAACTTGGAGAATTCTAATTGACAATTTGTACTCTTATAAACTAATCAAATTATCCATAGAGCTCTTTCAAGTAAAAAACATACTCGATTACAAAATGAAAGGATGACCAATCAATATTGTTGTTAAACAGTAAAAGCAAAGTTGCTGAACTATCCAGACAGAATGATAAGCAATTTTGTTTAACATAGGGGTTATGAAATCTTAAATAAAGTAGCAGACTCAGAGAACTGGACTAGCTTTAAAGTCAGAGATGATATGATGACCCGGTATCCTAGTGTAACAGCAGAATTTAAAAAGAAGCTCTGTGAACCTGGGGCAATAGTTTGGAAGCTTAAATCACCAAAAGACTCCCCTGGGAGTAGTGATGTATCCTAGAATGTAAAAATATTCTTGCTTTGTATTTCTCTGTGTGTTTTTGCTTTTTTTCCGGCTAACTCAAAAGACAGAAAGTCTAATGGGTGGGAAAAGAATTCCAGGAACAAAAAAACTAGTAATTCAGTTCCACTAATAAAAACATGGCTTCCGTAAAGTGCACTGATTCAAACTTTGCTATATATATATGGAGTCAGTTCCGCTCACACAACATTTGACACAAGTTTTGCATAGAACCCCATGCAAATGATCGGAGCCGTTCAATATATTTAAAACATGTTTTTAAAAGCTCCCATAAAAATAACTCATTCGGATAATGGTAAGGACTTGATCGGTTCATTTAGCTGATTCCTGTCAAATTTGATAGGATCAAATTGAATGAGCCTATCAAACCCTTACCGATATCCAAATGAGTTATTTTTTTTTAAAACATTTTTTAAACAAATTGGACGGCTCCAATCCTTCGCACGGGACTCCACTTAGTTTTGTGTCAAATGTTAAAATGATCGCTAGTACTTTTCAATTGAAGATATATCTCTTTGGTGTAGATTTTAAAGGAAAATATGGGTATGCAAAATAAAAGATTAGATTTTGGACACAAACAAGTTTGATTAATAATATAACCGTGTATATGTGTATATACCTTCTCTTTGAACTATTCCAATCCATCTACAAGAAGGCCGATCCTCCAAAGGTCCAAAACCACAACTCAGGACACACTACAAGAAAACCTGAGCTCGTAGTAAATAAGATTCTATAACAATGCAATTGAAGATACCTGAGCTTCATTTTCAAGTTTCAACATGACATACTCCTAAGGAAAACACAAACCTTACAGCATAAACTGGACACCAACGTTAATGAATTAGTACACAAGTAAAATTTATAAGCTGAAGTTTTTACACCTGATAGGGTCATCCCCAAACTAAGGATAGTTTGGCATATTTTCCGAACCTCCAACACTTGGTTGAAAAAAGGTTTCCAAAAAACACATCTCTCAGAGGGAAAATTGTGCCTCCAATGTCTATTTGCCAATGGAGGCATACCTACAAAACACTCTTTCAAATGAAAGCACCATTTAAACATGCTTTTGGTGAGTTGTAACAGCAAAAATATACGTTACACGCATGATTTCATTCAAACTCGTGATTAGAAAACATGCTTATTTCGAAATATATGGGGCTTAGAAATATGTTCAAAAATCACTCAGATCTAGTTAAATAGTCTCTATACGTGGACGATCACTTTTTGAGCTCCATTTATGTGCAAATAAGAAGGAAACTTGTACGCTGAAGTAAACGGGTTTGGGAAATGAGGAGGACAATGAGATGGGAACTTGATATCTTTGTACACAAACCCATAAAATGGTCCACAGGGACACATTAAAACCCAAATACCTATATCTCATAATTGACGAAGGATAGGAGTAAGTTCTAAGAAAACATATAAAAGAGCTGTTTGGGCACATCATAAGTTGAAACACGTCATTTGCAGTATGCCTTGCGTTGTGTTCATAAACGCCTTTCCCACGCCAATTATCTCCTCTTAAAGTATATGTATCAAATGCACTACCTTTAACTTTTGAAATGCAACTTGCCTTTCATATGAGATTGAATAATTTTATTTTGTCCGCAGAATTATTGGGACAACTGGAGACAATACTTCACTAAGATATATCTCTACATAGAGATGATGCAACAGAGGCTACAAATGAACAAATATATTTCAATTTTCTTGATGCATGCAATACATAGAACGGTAATTATCAAACCTTTGCCATAATGCAAATTAAAAAGGATGAAGCCAACCACCTTGAAGGGGAATCAAAGTCCATCCAATCACAGCACCAACAACTAAGACATCATGGGACAACTAAAGTAACCTCTAAAAGAGCTCCCAAAACGACTCCGAAAGCAACAGCTACAAACAAGGCTAATGCATCAATAAAGAGAGAGCAAGTCACGAATGGAGAAAATAAAGGAATCCTGCAAAAATCCACTAGAGAACCTAAACAAGAAGTACAAGAAATTATATATTCCGAAATATGTAATGCATAAACAATATTTCTGAACTCATAAAATGAAGAAATCACCGAGGAAAGTCATAATGGAGCAACAACGGCATAGCAGATCCAAAAATAACAATGGAGGACTTAACCCAACAAATGCATCTACTAGCATCCATGTAAGTAAATAAAACACGAATTGTTCACAGCAAGCTAAACTATCAGCCCGCCAAATTTTTTAAGAGATATAATCGGCACAAATAACCACAACTATTAGAAGTAAAGATTTGCAACAATTAAAAGCTACAAAACCGAAGTTCTTTTGATAAAAGATAATAATTAGTTGAAGTTCTGTCATCCATTTCTGTTTCCTTTCCTATTTACTAGGTGCTTAGTGCAATCGGACGAGCACATTATTTTAGCGACATTGCCTCAACGTTAAGAGTGGTATCACTATAAATTAAACAGCATTTCGACCAGCCAAAATAGCAAATGCGAAATACTAGCATAATATAACAACATTCAAAACAATACAAGAGGGCCCAGTTTCTTCATGTCATTCAACAAAATTTATTACCATCAGGGTAAAAAAAACTTAGCATCAAGCCATGCAATCAATGTTCGAACTACCTGCCATAGATCAAGTTGTGTTTCCCATGGTTTCTTGCTCACGTTCCCATGGTTTCTTGCTCACGTTCAACTGAACTCTTACCACATAAAGTTCCTGAGCTAGTCTCTTGACTCTCTTAGCTTCCTCAGTCCTAAGTGTAAGAAATAAATAACCTCTCCCGATAAATTAGGTGTATCTTGTTTCATCACATTGCCAAGACAACGGGTATAACCAGACATCTTCAAAGCAAATTCCTCACGAATTTAAACCGCTGTCAAATTATTACAATTCTCATGTGCAGACTTTTTGGTTTGGTTAGATGATTTTTACCAACAAAAGAAATTGTAAGAGCTAGACTAAGTAGTAGTGAAGATATTAATGAAAACTGAGTGCCAAAATAATAAGTCACTTGACAAGGAGCCGACAAAATGTTCAAAAGCTATTGTCTATTTTTTCATAAACATTGCCTTAGCTAGCACACAAAAAGCTGTCCATAACCTGCGTTACGTGACTCTTCAATGTGTATAAACTGCATGTGCCACACACTCGACACTCAAACAAGGGTATGGGATTGGTGTCTAGCATGTTTATTTGGACATGTAGAGTACAAGCATATTTTAAAAAATCTTTATTTCCACTTAATTAATACAATCTAAGTGCCAAAATAATAACTCACTTGACAAAGAGCCGAAAAAATGTTCAAAAGCTATTGTCTATTCTTCCATAAACATTGCTTGAGGCAGCACACAAAAAGTTGCCCATAACTTGCGTTACATGACTCTCCAATGTGTACACACTCGACACTCAAACAAGGACATGAGATGGGTGTCTACCATGTTTATTTGGACATGTAGAGTACAAGCATATTCTACAAATCTCTATCTCCACTTAACTAGCATAGAACCCCTATGGCATGCATGAAATGCCCCTAGGCACGTATTACATAACAAACTTGGGAAAAAAATCCATGAGTAGCTACTAAAAAACAAGGCTAATGCATCAATAAAGACAACAAAGATCATTACCCAATACAAAAAAGGTAAAATCCCAAAAAACCACCCAAACAGAATATTACTATACCCAAATACCGGAAATAAAGATACATCTCTGAAACCACTAATGAAGAAACTATCAGCGCAATTCGTAATAAGGAAGCAGCAGAAGAACACGAAACTAAACAAAAAAATGCAAAGCATCCATTCTACATATGTGTGTACATGAATATGCATACAATAATATATATGTGGGTTTTTTTTCGTATTACTGTTCCTGGATATTGAATTTATTCTAGAAATAGATGCATGGCAAATCTTAATGAAAAATTAGTAAAATAGGAAAACACAATCAAACCATAAATCCATGGAAAAGGAAGGCAATAAGCATATCCGAAGAAACCATAAGTTCACGGATCCCAAGCAATCCGTTATGCATACCAACCAAGTCTTTACCAATAAGGACTCACAGTTAAAATATTATAAAAAGCATTACAGACTAAACCATGAACTAGCATTTGTTAAAAAGGCACTCACGAGTTGTTACCTTTAAATCCTCGTATACGAGAAATCGGGTTATTTTATTAAACTTATAAGGGCTGAACAACACTGTCTATAACCATCCTTGTTTAGTAACCAATCGGCAGTTCATACAACCAACCATTATAGCTAACCAAAAACCAAATGAGGATTTTGTTTAGGAAACATAAAATTCAAATAGAATCCCCGGCATTTCCCATTCTTTTCTTGAGTTCACGGCCATGTATAAGATAAAAAAACTAACACAAGAAGGAGTTAACTTAAAAAATGATGCCTTAAGAATGGGCAAGAAAAAAACAAACAGAGCAATTCCAAACAGTAAACATCACCTTATGTCATCTTGAGTTGTCAATTTGAATATAATCACTTAGGTGGTTTCTATCCAGTGTCATTTCTATGTCATCCACTCTAATCCGGTCCCAATTTCATTATATTACCAACAAAAGTTTTTTTTAAAAACAAAAGGGGATTGTATGAGACAATTGTTGAAAACTTGTGCATGGAAGATTTCTTTTAATTTTTATTCCCAAAAAGGGTGAAATTCAAAAGAGCTCTCAGCCAAAAGAAAATGGGTAAAAACCCTACGATAAGTACTACAAACCTACAACAAAACTATTAAGAAAACTCATCCAACAAATCACAGCAAAATTATACTTTCTCAGTAACTCACATAGTCACATATCACAATCCAAACAAACCCAAACTATCTAATGTACAAATAAGAAATCAACAGAACATTTAAAGCATCGAAAACAATCAACGAATCACAACAAAACGAACTTGGGCACCCAATTACCCCTCGGATAGAAGAGATTTGGTAAAGATGATGGAAAAAAAAAAGTAATATACAAAATTGAAATTGATCAGCAATCTAACTCTGCGTGTGTGTGTCTGATAAACACACATGGGCCTATTATCTAAAGCCTTATTCATATGCAGGATTTGTTGGATCCGATAGGCCCAACCATAAATTAATCTGGGTCAAGCAGCACAAAACTATAATTTTCTAAAACCTTTATCCAAACCTCGTTCACCGTCTTCCAAATGACCCGAACTTCTCTCACCATCTCCACTATATAAATATAAATAAATATATATATATATATATTTGCTTATGGATATGTGTATGGTCATGTATAAATAGTACTATCAGTAAATCATTATTCCATAAATTTTTTATTGCTATTTTTTCGATGATTCAATTCGATTTTGCTCTCATAAATAGTCTTCTTTGCATTTGTTTTACCCTCTCTTTGAAATGCAAATCAGAATACACAATGAGCTAAATCGATAAAGGTTGGCTTACCAGCCCATTGCATAATTTTCTTCTATTGCCTTGATGTCAAATGGACCTACCAACATTCAAATATCCTGTTTTTGCATGATTCTCTTTGATTGTTTTCTTCTGGGTATTCACAAGAATCATAATTGTACTTTTGTTTTGAGAACAAAAAAACAAATGATGAATATTGCTTATCCTACACACTGAATCATTGTTGAATAAGGAACCAAATGATTTCCTACATAACTAATGTAGGCAAATCATGATTGAACGAAGAAACCAAATGATACCCAAGTAACTTCACCACGCCAAGGACATGGTAGTATGTGTATGACTTAACTTATCTGGAGGAGCGGATTATCGGATCTCGGTTTGTGAGAAGAAATTCAGGCCTTGAAAACTCTTGTAATAAGTTAATAACCCACAGGTACGCAAAGAAAGAGCGAGGCTAGGGTTTTCAATCTCAATTATATATTAGGATGATTAAGAAGATGGAGAACACAAAATAGAGAAAAGAAACAACCGAGCAATCACACACACAAAGATTCATGTGTTCTGCTTAGGCATAAGCTTAAACGAACTCCACGGGCTGTATCCGAAACTGTTAAGAGACGAATAACAATTAACAACCCAAAGAACAAAACCCTAGAACTCCCCAAGGTTCCTGGACAAAAATAGGCCTAAAACCGTAATCACCTCAACCCATATTCTCTATCTACACCTCTGTTGGTCTGTATGTATGCGATGTGTGTGAGAGAGATAGAGTACCTGAGACAAGATGAGTGTGGAGAGACGGGACTTCCCTTCCGCAACCTTCTTCGTAGATGAATCAAAGACATAGATAATCGAAATGTGGATATCCTGAAACCCTAAAAGGTAAAATCAATCAGCAGACTTCGAAACCCGTATCAGTAGTAATAGATGAAACCCTAAACTTACCAACTGGAAGGACGGGGAAGATGATGTTGATGATGACGAACGAACCAACGTCGGCGACGAAGGAAACGGGAGGACGATGGAGGAGACACGGACGGCGATGATGAAAGCGACGGGGGCGGCGATGATGAAAGCGATGGTGGCACAAGTCGGTATCTGTCTCTGCTTTTCTTTCTGAGCGTCTCTCACTCTCTGTAGTTATGTATCTACATCCCTCTCTTTTTGTTTTTGAATGAGAATGAAATAAAACCCTTTATACTGATTATTAGTACATATGAAGGGTATCCTAGACGTTGGAAGTTGTTACATGGGTGTGGACTAATGGTCTTAATTTGTCTTATATAATAGGGTGGATTTCTTTTGGTCTTATAGAATTTTATAGCGGACTTATCAAAAATTCTTTCAAGTAAAAATATGTTTCCGTCAATCTACTTAGGGAGACTTGAGCATTTACTATGTCTTTGGGTAAAAAACTTGTCAATTACTTAAGCTGGATTAATTTACGAAAATTGATATTCTTTGATTCAAGGTGCCACTACTCTCAAATCACATTCAGGCCCCAACTGGATGCTATTTTTGTGGGGTGTATTCCGGAATACACCCGGTTTAGAGTTGATGGGACAGAGTTAGCCAGCTTTGGCAACCCGATTTCCTCTTGTATTGTTCTCTCCCCTTTCTTCGCTCATACACCTCAATCCGGCGGAAGAGGTGCTATTTTATTGCTACCCCTGGACCGAGCGTTAGCTAATCCGGCGCAATACAGGTGCGATTCTTCTCTTTCTGCCCTCCCTAATCCTCCTCTTCTACTCTTCTTCTCTTTATGAACACAGTCAGAAAACCGTGGGTTTTTTTGTGTGATTCTGAAGTGCGATTTTGGCGATTGTGGTGTGCGATCTGTTGTGCGATTCTGGTATGTTTTACTCCTGGTCTTGAATGCGATTTTGTAGCTTTCGATTTTGGGAGTTTTACCCAAAAACTAGGGTTTTGTTGCCTGATTTAGACTACGTTTTTCTGTGATTTTCGAAATCCTAATAAAAGTTTTGATTTTGGTCATGCATAACGATGGGTTCAAAGCTGAATTTCGATTTGGGGCTTACATGTGTGGTGTTGCTGCTGTATGAACAACTCTGTGTGTGTGTGTTGAACTCAGTCCAGATTTACTTCCCATTTTCGATTTAATGCATTTTATGGTTAGGGTTTCGCGATTTCTGATTAGGGTTGCTAGATTAATGCCTTTTTTTGATCTTTTGGTTAGGGTTTCCCTAATATGGTTAGGGTTTTGATAGTGGTGAAATTGTATTTGTAACATACAGAACAACTTGGTGTCTTTGTTGAAAGTATTCAGTACTGGGTTTGGTTCATTTGGGTGAAACACCTTGAAAAACTTGTTTGTTAATTTTTGTGAATTAGGGCCTATCAATTTTTTTTTTGTAAATTAAAGAGTGAACCAGTATGTACAGATTGATTTGGTTAGAGGCATAGTGGCAATAGAGATGTCCAAGCTATTTCAACTTAAATTGCAAAAAAAATTCCATATTAAGTTAGTTTATTGTGACATAGAAGGCAATGAACAAAGCCAAAGAACCTGGAGATCAATATTATTATTGTTAGACGTTCTAGAATGACAGAAGTGTAGGGACAGAAGGCCCAAGTCAAAACAAGCTAGACCACTAAATAAGTCGTCGCTCGGTTTTTATGTTATTGAGTGGTCAATAAGTGTTCCATTCCCTGTTTTCTGCGTTATATGTCATTTTCTCCTATGTTTAGTGTACAGTTTGAATACGTACATACACGTCGAGAAAGCAAAAATGTCTATGAATACCCCACATAAGAAACCATATTCTTAATTAGATAAACTGAAATATACAGATGGACTCCCTTTCTTAGGGACCAAGAAAATGTCAAATGGACTCCTCTAAAACATGAATTCACAAACAAGGAAACGATGCAAAAATTAATCTGAAATGTCTAGTTAAACATGCACCAGCAAGAAAATGCATACATAAGCATTTTATCACATTCGTCTTGTAAAAGGCACCAAATGTAGGTCATCGTATCACATTCACTAATACGTACGATAATTGTTTTTAGGGGTTGATAGGATGGCAAGGAAAAATAGAACCCAAATAAGGAGAAGAAGAAACGAAAAGACAGTCATGGCGTTATCCGCCTTTGTTACTTCTACATTGGTTGTGTTTCGCCTCTACTTGTTCATCACCTCCACAAAACGACGTCCATGTCCATACTTGTCTCCTAATCCGAACTTTTAGCAAACCCAAGTAGATAACCTCAATAGGCTTGTGAGGGATAATGAAAGTGATTGCTACGATCAGTTGAGGGAGAATAGACATACGTTCTTGAGGTTGTGCTTTTTAGTCCGAGGTGTTGGATTAGGCGACTCACGCTACGTATGTCTTGAGGAGAGGGTTGCCATTTTCTTGTGGATCATTTCACACCATACAAAGCAGAGTCGTACGAAATATGAGTTGTGGAGATCGGGTGAAACTGTAAGCAGGCATTTCAATGCCGTTCTCCAAGCCATCTTCCGACTTTACAACATGCTCCTAGAAAAGCCCGAGCCTATTCCTCCTAACTACCACGACAGTAGATGGAGTTGGTTTCAGGTACACTCGAGTTTAATTAATGCTATTTCTTCGGTTTCAATCATAAACTCTCCCATAAGTACTCTTCCCCATAAGTTTTCACTTCACTTGTTTCACAATTTTCCCTAGAATTGTCTTGGGGCTTTGGATGGGACATACGTGCCAGTTAATCTCCTGGCAGTTGACAAGCCACGGTATAGGTCAAGGAAGGTTGAGATCTCTACTAATGTCTTAGGTGTTTGTACTCAAGATAAAAAATTCTCCTATGTATTGTCTGGTTGGGAAGGCTTGGCCACAAACTCTAGAATTCTTCACAATGCCATTACAAGACCTACTGGCCTCAAATTCCCACATGGTACATTTAAAATCCTAAGTTCATGTTTCCTTTGAGGCCATTACATTTTCCGCAGTCAATGTCGTAACTTTCATTGGTTACAGGACATTACTACCTTGTGGATGGTGGCTACACAAATGGGGATGGTTTTCTAGCAATGTACTACAGCCAATGGTATCACGTTAACATTTGGAAGCAAGGTGGCATCCCGACTACAAAAGAGGAGTACTTCAACATGAAGCACTCCCAAGCTAGGAATGTCATTGAGAGAAGCTTTGGTGTTCTTAAAATGCGGTTTGCATTATTAAAATGTGCCTCCTATTACCCCATAAGGACTCAATGTCGTATTGTGACAACTTGTTGCCTTGTCCATAACCTCATTAAGAGAGAGATGCCCAACGATCCTATTGAGGCCGAGTATACGCAATGGGAACAAAACAACCTACATAATGTGGAGGTTGATGACAACATTGGTACTGTCGAGGCTTCCAATGAATGGACTACTGGGAGGGATGCATTGGCTACCGCCATGTTTAACAATTGGTTAGGCAATGGTGGGGGACTAGTGGAAAATATTTGAGACATTTGTATTAATAAGTGATTGAAGTACTTGTAATAGAACTTAGTAATTCTTCTGTGGTATGATCTTGTAACTTTCAATGTGTAACTTTCAATGCTTTTCCTAGTTAAGCAATGTGTAACTTTTCATTATTTAAAGTGAGATCTTGTTCATGATAATATTAGACGTACTCCTTTTATATACTTTGTACTACTTGAATGCACTTGACAGCAATGACTACCGAAGAACCCGAACTTGTTGAAATCGAAGGTCCTTCCAAAAAGCCCCGTAAGACTTGGAGGCAAGTGGAAGAGGATACCTTACTCAAGGTTAAGATCAATGAGGCTTGTGAAAAGTGGATATGGCCTGCCAAAAATGGGTTTAAACCCTGGTTCTTCACACATTGTGAGGTGGAGTTGGCGAAGGTGTTGCCGGATGCTAACATTAAGGCCAACCCACACATCGACTCAAAAGTAAGGTATTGGAAACAAACATACCATAGGATACTTGACATAACAGGTCTGAGTGGGATGAGTTGGGACCATACCAACAAACGCATTATGGTCGATGACCCAACGGTGTGGGCGGAGTACGAAAAGGTAACTATCAATGCTTTATTTGATAGTTAATGCATGATATTTCGTACTAATAACTTCCAATGTTTGTGTAAGCCTACCCAAAAAAGGCCAAATGCATGAATATGAAGCCATTCCCAATGTTTGATGATTGGGTTGTCCTATTTGGAAAGGATAGGGCAACGGGAGAGGGTGCGGAGGATCCGAGCCAAATGGCTATGCTGGATGTATATGGTACACCGGATGATATTTATATGCCCCACTTCGGTCCAGAATTTGATGGTTCCTTCTTCAATGAAACCCCCTCCACCCCCATCCTTACTCCCACACGCCCGAACTCCACACTTCCAACCTCCACACCGCATAGGTCACTCTCGACCTCCACTCCCCGGCCGGCCTCAGCCCCGGCTAATGCTGCACCTAAGAAGGGGAGGAAGAGGACAAGAATGGAGAGAAGGATGATTCCATTCATGCATGCATGAACACTTTTCTGAAAGATACCTCGAGCCATATGGGGGAAATGGTGAGCTCAGTAGGGTATGGAAAAGAGCTATCAAAACGTCGGCAAAACATTCAAACCGAATTAGGGAAGCTTAATATCACAATTACACAAAAATTCAAGTTAAGTGTTGTTATTTGTGAAGAGGAACAGAAGGTGGACAACTTCTATGGGTGTAAAGAGGAGGAGAGGCAAGAGTACGTTGAGGCCATCCTCAATGGTGAGATCTATGGACCGATGTGAAGTGGGCAAGAGTGGGAATATTGGTACCTATTTTTTGAAGTGGCCAATATTGAACATGATGTAAATTTGGTGGAAATTTTTTGTGTAACTAGGTACTTTTCTGACAAGTGGTACCAATTTTTTGTGTAGCTAAGAAGTTAGTGATGTTTGAGCACTAAGAAAACTAAGAACTATGGGGTAATGTTTGTGTAACTAAGTATGGGGCAATATGCTTAAGTAGTTAACAACTATGGAGTAAGAACTTTGTAATGGTTGATGATGACATTGTCATGTATTCTTACTTTATTTTTGTTCACCCAATTTATGACAAATATGGTTAAGTAATTGCAATTTTGTTGAATGACAGGTTATGGGTGACTAAGTACCCCTAAAAGAGCGATGATGAAATAATAACAATGTTAAATGAAGATAGTGCCTTGGCGGGGTAACATTTTTTTGTTGCAGCCAAGAGTACCCTCGTGCTTTTCGTAGTACATTTCTGAGCCCATGATGATGCTTGTTGGCAATGATGATAAAATTTCATTTATCTGAGCCAAAAGAACTGATTTACTTAGTTGCTGTGTGTGTACAATGTGTGTTGTAGTTATTGGACCTTTTGATTTGAGCATGCTATTTTTTGAGTTGAGCTGTTGGTTTAGACTGCTTCTATGATGTTGTTATGAATAATATTAGGCTGTGATGATACATTATCTGAGCCAAAGCCCAAGTTTCACAAGCGTTGGCTGCCACTGGACAGAAAGTATTTGCATGACAGGTTCTGGGCAATGATGAATGAATTCACTAGTTAATTAAGGTAGATACCGTGGCAGGGTATAATTAAATGCAGCCATGAGTACCCTTTTGATTCCCAACTTATATTTTCTGAGCCCAAACAAGTTTACAGCAGCGAATACCCATTTAGCAGGCTATTTTCATGGATTTTCTTGCTATTTTGTGATGTTTCTGGGTTTACCATGCAATTTTTTGCATGTTTGTGGGTATGTTGCTGCTGTGTGTGTGTGTGTGAGAGAGAGATATTGTATAAAGTGTAACAGGGGTGTGTTGGCTGTGGGTTTGATGTGTGTGTGCTTGTGTAGCAGGGCTGTGTGTGCCAAATGGTATGTGTGTGATCCAACAGGTGTGCTTCTGTTGCAATGAGTTTTGAGGGGTGTGTGCGACTATTTTTCTATCCAAATTGCTGTTGTTTTTCTGTCCAAATTGCTGCTGTTTTTTGGACACACCACTAAGTCTTGGTTGATGGTTGAAAACTCAGTGGTTTGTTGGTTAAAAAATCCCATGAACAGTAGGTTAGTTGGTTACAAAACTCCTGGTTTTTTCGTTCAAAACTGGCAGCTCTGTGTGTGTGTGTGTGTTATTGGACTATTGTGTAGCTATGAGGACCTTTATGCCATGCCTCTGTTTGGTTTAAAAGTGGCAGCTTTTTGGGTTTGGCTGTGATGATATTTGATCTGAGCCGTGCAATAGGTATTTGGTTCAAAACTGTGTTGGTTGCAGCCATGAGTACCCTAGTGCTTTTCATAGTACTTTTCTTAGCCCACTTTGATGCTTGGAGAGGGATGGGTGTGTGTGTGCGCACCTCATCCAATGTGTGCTGCTGTTATTAGACTTTGTGAGTTGAGCATGCTATTTTCTGTAGTTTTTTGTACCCCTAATAGGGCGATGATGAAACAATTACAATGCAAATGAAGGTAGTGCCTTGGCGGGGTAACTTTTGTTGCAGCCATGAGTACCCTCGTGCTTTTCCTAATACTTTTCTGAGCCCACTGGACTATATTTTTAGGGGTCAACTGCAGTTTTACTTTTGTCTATGGATTGGGGTCTTTGGTTGCTTGGTTAATTGGTTTACAAGTCTATTTTTTGCAGTTAGCATTGGCTGAGCCATATTTGGTAAAAATAATGGATTTGCTGTGATGATATTTGCTGGCTATGATGTTTAAAAATTTGAGCGAAAAGGCATATATTGCAATTAGCATGTGTGTGCAAACCTTGACACCGTTTAGCACTTTCAAATATTAACTTGGGACGTTATATGTGTGCTATGCTTTGTCCAAATGATTGCGTTTTTAGTTGTGTGCTCTGTCCAGGTGTGTTTGTGGTTTTAACATCCAAAAAGGTGTTCGTGTTGCTACTGTGTCCAAACAGGATACACCTTTTACAAGGTTTGAATGCATTTTGGGTTCCAAACTGTGTCCAAGATTGTGTTTGCTGGACCAATCGGGCCCTTATCCAGATTTTTTTGGCTATGATGATAAATTTTTAAAACATGCGCTGAGGACTTAGGCGGGGCAACATTAGAAGGTCAAATTGGGCACTAATGTTGCAGCCTACTAGTCCTTCAAAAAGTGGGCTTGGACTTACAAATTATTTGAGCCAAATGTTAACAATTGTTCGACATGTATCCAAGCACGCCACCGAGTCCCACAAGAAAAAGAAGCAATGGGAGACCAAGAAGAGGATGAAGCATTGTAATTTTTTCTTAGGTTTCGTATGTTGTATTTTGTTGGCACATTTTATTCGATTCGGAATGAAGGTGTAAATATAAGTTTGAGAATTTCGAAATGAAGATTGTCTTATGTAAACCAAAATTTTGTGAATGGACACGAGTTGTTAATTTCTTGAATGGAATCGAGTTGTTAATTTTGAATTTCTTCATTGGATCATTATTATAACTCTTTTTTTAGACAAATGATTTTTATTGGGAAATTGCGTGTCCCTCTTGTGTCTAACTCATGGCTTCACCTTAAAAAAAATACATGAACAATATGAAAAATCTTTGCTAAAAAAGAGTGTATATAGAATTGCAACGTCTCCTCCTGCTACTCGCTCCAAGCCTGGTGTGCCATTCAAATGATGCAAAAAACAAAAATATAAAACTAGATATTTAAATGGAGATATGTGGGATGAGATAAGAATAATGAGTGCTATTTATAATGAAATTAACCAATATTAATGAAATAAAACAAAATATAATAACCCATTTTAAAAACGAATTTTTCATATTATTATAAAAATGGAAACATGTGTGTGGTATTTAACTAATTTAAAAAACGAATTATATGTTTAAAAAATGATTTTTTAAATATTATTATATTAGTTAACTAATTTATTATTGATTATTTGTGAAAAAATTAAATTAAAAGTTGGATTTCATAATTATATGTTTAATGTAATAAATAATCAAATTAAACACTGCACAAGGGCAAATGAATTATTTGACAGCTTTTTACACTATAGACAATTCCTTATACATCCAATTTATCCTTCATTCAAACCAAGTCTTAATTTATCTCCATTCTGTAACATATCATCCAAATCATCTACTTTTTAATACACCTGTTAGATTTCTTGGAGGGTTTCAACCTAAAACCAATTGACAATAGGTGGAGTAGCCTCTAGAATTTATTAACCAAGCTTAGGTGGCTTAGATGAGCGATGTGGGACAAGTCTAACAACACCCTCTATAAATGTCACATTAATGTGGGTCTTCCCTTCTTAACTAATACTCATTGCTATCTTATCCTCCTTCATAAATAATACACCCAAACCTCATACCGCATCCAATCGGGCCCTTAAGGTATCGAATGAGTAGGGTGGACAGGAAAATGGTCATTCCTAAATTCTTGAAACACATAAGAGTCAAAACAAAGTTTCCTCAGCTTAGTGAAAATTGATGAATGTGATTCTACCAAAAGGAGAAAAAGAATAATGAAAAACGAGAGTATTTCCTTACTTGATGCATTCTAAGCCCCAATGAGAGAGAGAGGGAAGGAGGGAAAGTACAGGGTTTTGCCGATTTTGGGAGTAGATGAAATTTCATTTTTGCCCTTCAAAAAGTCACATGATTGTCATGTGGTGACTTTTCCGTCCAAAATCTTGGATGGAGTTAAGGATTCGACTAAATTGGTGGAATATGGATAGTTTGAGAATGAAATAAGTGATTTTGGTAGTTTGAGGACGAGTGGTAGAAAAGTAGGTGATAGTTTAAAGGATATTTTTGCTCTAGAATTGTTTATTACTATTTTTTTCCGTTGAAGTGTATTCAAAGGTGCCCCACTACCGCTGATCTCGATCTGGCTCTGCTATTGGAAAAAACCTTCACTGAAAATGAGAAGTTATTAAAAAAACTATCATTGTTAAAGAAGAGCAACATAACTATCAAAGATAAAACCCTCTCTTACGAAGCTCTAGTGCGGCTATGCGATACTTAGAGAGGAACTTCTATGCTTTACAATGAATTGGGATTATGTGATGCATCTCTGCACTAAAGGGGTGCATCCTTACACTACGGATCTCCGCAAATTCTCATAACACAAAGTGCAAATTTTCATTCTTTATCTCTGATCAACTCTGTCTCGCCGCTCTCGCGTTCAAATATTTTATTCTCTTAAACATTTGATGACAAACATTTTTATCTAACTATGGCGGATGGTCATGAGTAACTTAAGGGGTGAGTAGAACGGGGGAAAGTCCAGTCCAATTTATTATTGTCAAGTCTGGTCCAATTTTGGGACGTTGTGGGCCCCTCTCGGGTACACTACAGCGATCAGAATCGTTTATTTTATAGAGCTCGCTGAGTGTATTATCCATTTAAAAGAGGGAAGATTGAATCGAGCACATACACATATCGGATTGAGCAAATTTTTTGCGATGCCCATTCATATATTTTTTTAAAATTATTGAACGGCTCTGATCATATTTGCGGGGCTTGGAATGGGCATCCCGTGCATTTTGGTGCAGTGCCTCTAGACTTTCTGAACTTCAAAGCCCTCGAGTTTTACAACGCTTAACCGAGGTACCTGTGACAGGTGGCCAAGTGGTTAATTTCTTAAAATGAGCAATAAGTAAATAAAAATTTAGTAGTTTAATTCCTTATTTAATGGAGTAATAAGCAATACCAGTAGTATAGAAATTAAGTTAAAAAAACATGTACGTAACAAATTTTGCATGGCTTGTTGATTTATTTTACTCCCTCCGTCCCAAAAGTCTTTTGGGACCAAGTGCCATTTTAAATTGCTTATATTTTTCAATTTATAAAATTTTATGTGATTTTAAAATTTTTGTTTAATAGAATTAATTTAAATCTATCAAACAAGATCTATATTGCATATTTTTTGATAATCACATTAAACAATATAGGCATTTAAAAAAGCACACTATCCCAAAAGTGTCCAACTTTTTGGGACGGACGAAAGTAATAAGCAATTACTCCGTAGCAAATAAGTTATGTGAACTAGATGACTTCTTTACAATTGAGAAACAGAAAAATGAAATGGTAAAAGTGGCAAGTGGAATAGAGTGCTATTGATGTTTTCCTTATACTTTCATGCACAAGGGCATGATTCGATTCCCGTAAACACTCATCCCTCTCCTCCAAGTCTCTTAGGATAAAGTAGATTAGGTTTAACGAATCACAAAAAAAAAAAAAAGTGGAGTGTAAAAAAAAGTGAGCTCAATAGTCGGGGAAAGTGAATCGCGGTAGAGATTCAAGCCTTAGCAAATTGAACCGTTCATTAATTTTAATATAATGTTTTTTTTTTGCTCGGCAATTTTAATATAATGTTGGAGTACTGATAAAGTACAACAGCTTGCGGGGCCCACTTTTGGGTCCCACACGTATAATCTGAACCGTTCATTAATTTTAATATAATGTTGAGTGACCTCGCAATTAATTCAAACTTCACGTTTTCATTTAGAATCCTAAATTCTGAATGGGAAATAAGAAGATTAGATCTACCACTTTTTTTTTTTTTTTTTGATTGCGTCAAAGCCTGGAGGGGTTACAGATTTCATCAAAAGATATAAGAATGAACCAAAACTACCAACACGTCGACACAAACACCCTCTGCCGAAGCAAGACCGACAAATGTTAGATGAGAACCAATCTAGATCCAGATAATAGAGAACCCAAACGAACTCCTAGCTCAAACCCAAGAAAGCACATATGAAATCTGAACGGCAACACGGCCGTGAAACCAGCTCCCGTAGGTGAAACCGAAAAAAAAAAGAAGAAGAACTAATACTCTTATTCCACACTTACCGGATCTGGAAAAATAGACTGGTATAGACGCCAGATTGGGGAACCAACCGGCAAAGAGCCCTCCGGTCTTGTAGCAGTCACCGGAAAACACCTCCTCGTTATATGAAAACTTATTCACCGGAGGGAGCCAAACCACCAAACTTCATCATACGGCCAGATCTAGCCCTAATCGAACTAGGGGGAGGTAGAGAGGAGGCGGCGGTAGCGGGAAGGACATGGTGGCGAAAGGGAGGCGGAGGGGGGGGGGGGGGGGGGGGGTGGGTTCGGAGAGGATGAGGCAAAGGGAAAAAGGTGGAGGCAAGAGAAGAGGGATCTGGTAGGGTTGGGTTCAACTGACTGTGTGGTGAAGGGAGGTGGCTAGCTAAGGAGGAGGGGGAGCAAATGGTGCCCCCCCCTCTGGTCTTGCAGTAGTCGCTGGAAAATGCCGCCTCGTTATCTAGAAACTTATTCACTAGAGGGAGCCGAACCACTCAACTTCATTATATGACTAGATTTAGCCCTAATCGAACTAGGGGGAGGCAAAAAGGAGGCGACGACAGTGGGAAGGACACGATGGCGAAAAGGAGGCGGAGAGATGGGGTAGCGGAAAGGGAGGATGGAGAGGAGGAGGCAGAGGAAAAAAGGTGGAGGCGAGAGAAGAGGGATCTAGTAAGGTTGGGTTCAACCGGCTGTGTGGTGAAGGGGGTGGCCAGCTAAGGAGGAGGGGGAGCAAATGGCGCCCCCTCTCTCTAAAAAACCCTAAATGATGTAGTGTAGTAGAAAGAAAGCTCCTAGAGAGAGAAAAAAATTCATAAAAATTATTTTAAAATTAATAAGCGGTTTAAATTATTTGTGTCGAACCCAAAAGTGGGCCTCGCAAAACCGTAGTACATTTTCGATACCCCAATAATCCGGTACCCTTAGCATTAGTTCTTTTTCCTTCTCACTCACCCATGGTCTATAAAGATTAAGAAAAGCGACAAAGGATAAAAAAAATATGAAAGGACTTCATGGTGGCAATTTTTCTTTAAGGATTGAACCGTCATTCAATTTGTTAATTTCGTCGATTAGAGAAGATTGAGAAAAGAGTAGGGGTGTGTCATGTATTTTAGAAGATCCCCAAACCAGATGGAGTCAACCAACAAATCATCTGACGAGAAAACAAAGGCGTAGCAGAGAGATCAAAGTCCTCATCGCTAACGACGTAGTTGCACCACTCTCTCTCTCTCTCCACTGTTGGATCTCGATCAGGGAAGCTACTATCTCTCGTTTCTCTCTCTAGCAAAGCAGTAGGCACTAGGCCGGAAAAGTACAAATTCGAAGCCCTAGAAAGTATAAGGCGATGAGGCTAAAGTAGTAGGCGGTAGATACATAGATAGATAGATAGATAAATAAAGAGAGAAGAGAGAGATAGACGAGTTTTGGTACTTAGTCGATGGTCTCATGGGTGCTACGGGGTCGAGGCTCGAGAAGGCTCTCGGAGACCAATTTCCCGAAGGCGAACGATACTTTGGACTCGAGAATTTCGGCAACACCTGCTATTGCAACAGCGTCTTGCAGGTTCAATTCTTTTTCTCGATTCGATTGTTTTGGTTTCATTTTACGGGTCTTCCTAACCACGGCGGGGCGGTAGATAATATGCATATAGTAACGAGAAAAGTTTAAATTTCGGCACACATGTCAAGGATATCAATACACTTTCAGGGATATCAATATACTTTTCTCGGATATGGATACACTATTTAGATATTACACACCGCCTTGAGGGCTGTGGTTTGCATTTTCCTTAATTAATGCGGTGTTTGTCATTGTAGTTTGTGATAGTTTTAAGGGACCTAGGTATTGATGCCTATGAATAGGGTTTTTGCTAGGTTTTCTGATCATCTGATGATTGGAACTCGAAGTAATGTGTCTGAATTTGTTTACCGTATCCCTGTAGCTGTGGAGGAATTCCTCGTCACCTTGAAGTTAAAATCATATGTAATTTTTTATTTTCCTGCTAATGCTGGACATGCCTTCTTATTTTAAATGAAATGCCTGTGAATGAGGGGTTCGTTTGATATTTGATCATTTCATCATTGGAGCCCGACCTTTGAATTGTTTTTCGAATGAATTGTGGTCTGTTTTCAATCTTTTGGTATCCATTTGGCATATATAAGTGCTTGGTAACATTCATGCATACAGAAATGGACCCGTGTCATGTACTACGTAACCCACACAGGACAACCATTCTTGTGTTTTTCAAGTTTCAAGGCGCTGATATATTGAGATTGAGGTATTAATGCCTCTTGGGAAGAAGATGTTATGTGAATTGGCTTTCCCCCATATGAAGGGAAGGCATCAACCCCGGTGTTATCTCTTGGCATGACTGATGCATTTGGTTACATGGAAGTCTTTGGAAGCCTGACGTTGGAATTAGAGATGTATGTGCAGCGTAGTGTATAGTTGTAGAACCGCAGACTCCCAAACTATTGCTGGCTAACATGCTGTAAAATATCATCCTTCTCCCATATATGCCAGCGTTAACAGTAATTCAGAACACTAGACAATATTTTTAATCAAATGTAATAGTCTGTTTCATATTAAACCATTTATATTAAGGCACATAAATAAAGTCCCCTAGGGTCACCCACAGGATTAGATATTGTTCCCAACAAAATAGAAACTGAAGTTTGAGGTTCCTTAACTTACCTATCACTGTAGATATATTTGCATGTGCAGGAACTAATATCCATGTCCAGTATATGTGGCTTTGGGGTCTCTTAAACTAATTTATAGGGAAGCTAAGGACATTGAGTCGTTTTATTTAATGTAAAGAAATAAATAGAGTTAACGACTAGCCTCATCAGCTGGAGTACAGAATTTATTGGTTCTCAGACAAAAAAAGGAATTTATGCAGATAAATTTATGAATCTCCTGTTGACTTTGTTTTCTATCTTCTTTTAGCTTTGAGATCTGCTAACCATAGATGATTTTTTGAGACGAAAGGTGCAATGGGTGGGGGTTTATTTGGATGTGAGGTTTGATGGCCATTCATTTAAAGCTCATGCATTTGATTTTCAGGGATGGTTGGAAGAAAAAAAATTTTGGTTTCTTTTGTGTCTTTTCTTTAATGTCTCATTATTCATGTAGAGTGAGGGACTTCCCCTTCATAGAATTTGCATACAAGATATGGTTACATTAGATATATGTGTGAAGATAAACTGACATAGCTGTGGAATATCCTTGTGAAAATTTACTGACCCTTATTTGTCTTGGCTTGCATGAATGGCTATCTGGGGTGTGATGTTATTGTATAGCTACGATATTTGAAAGTTCACAACGAACCTACTGACATACCAAATTCTGTGATTGTCATATCCATAATTAGACTATATTCTTTTGAGTTTTGGAGATAGGGTCATCGAAGAAATTTGTTTATCATGTATCACTATGTCGTATGGCGAGCAAAACTTTGCGCTAGAGTTTTTCTCACATCGGTTAATTATAACCTTCAAAAAACTAGTATATGTTCCTGGGCAAGCTCGCCAATTATTGCTGATCTGTTTTGGTTAGATGCTTTAACGTGGTATTAGAGCTAGACTATCAGAGGCTTTTGGATAAGACTTTCTTGATTAATTATCACGTTATTTGTGCCCTAAGTGCGCTTTGTTTTACAGCAATCCCTAAATTATGGAACTTCTACCTCTCCGCGTGCGAATTAGGGTCGCACATACGGGAGAATGTTGGAGCTTATCCCACATCGGTTAATTATAGCCTCCAGATTTAGTTTTAAGTATGAGCTTTACAACCTCTCCACTCATTGCCACTTGATCTCAAGTTGGATGCTTTAACACTTCCAATTGCTGATCTAATGGTGGTATTGTCTTGGTTTTGTTGCCAAGAAGGATTGTCCCTTTAGAACATTGCCTAATACATTATCCACTTTGTATTTTGCAGGCACTTTATTTCTGTGTTCCATTCCGTGAACAGTTACTAGAGTATTATGCAACTAATAAAAATCCGGGGGATGCTGAAGAGAATCTTCTTACTTGTTTGGCCGATTTATTTACACAGGTACCAAATGCAGTAAAGAATGAGGTCCTTCGGTCTTTTGAAACAATGATGCGCCATTCACCTGAATGACATTCATCTTCTTATATCATAACTTATGTTTATTACTAATGGTGTTAACTACAATGGTTTTGCTTAGTTTGGCATTTTTCCTTGGACAGAAGAAAATTAACTACAACTGTTATCATTTAAAACATAACTTGAAGAAGAGGGCATTGCAACAAGATAAAAGAGTATTTGCTTTGAGAACCATCTTGCTTTCTCTGTATTATTAATGCCTTTCTTTTCTTTTCTCCACCCCCAAAGACTTCTCAAATGCAATTTTTAAGCAAATTGTTGGCCCTAAAGAACGTCTTCAAAATTGCCCAATTTAATCAAGCTAACCGCAGAGGGCATGGTGATATTGACTATGATCAAACTGCACAGTCTCCCTTTCTATTTTTCCTTATCTGAGATTCCAGCTTGTAGGTTGCCCCCTTATGTCATATTTAGGCTTGTATGTCAAATTGGAAAAGGCCAATGGACATTCATGAGTTGAAATGATCTGCAAAAATGGCATTGGTGGTCTCTGGTCGCTGTTACAGTTGGTTCGTTAACTACAACAGCTGGACCCAAAAATTTAGACACTTATTTTGAGGTTATTTTTTGTGTAGATAAATTCACAGAAGAAGAAAACAGGTGTGATTGCTCCAAAACGGTTTGTGCAGCGAGTGAGGAAACAGAACGAGGTTTTCCGAGGGTACATGCATCAGGTATGATTTTAACTTTGTTGAGTGTTTTTTTTTTCCCCTGTTTTTCGAGCCGCAATTCCTTCTCTCAAGTGTATTTTTTATGCTAGCAGTGAAAGAGCTCTGCCCTTTATGTCATACACTAACTTTTAACTTTGCTGCTTAACCTTTTTGGCTTTGCAAGTTAGTTTGTACAACATCTCTGATCCAAAATTCCTCGGTTGAATATGGTACTCCAGAAGTGGGGTATCCATTTAGTCATTTTTAATGTAGTCTTAAAAATTGGTTTTCGAATTGAATGATGGTTCAAAATCAGGGACTAGGTGAGTTACAACAACATTCTAATGGTTGAGATTAGATATTTCTCGTTTAGTTCCTACATTTATTTGGTAAGGATTTAGTACTTTTGGCAAATTAAGTTCCTACATTTAATAGGCCATGTAATATCAGGATTTCCCTTAGAACCTATGAGATCATCAATTGGAGTTGTCCTGTCTCTCATGCTCAAATACTCTATTGGTAATAGTAGAATAGATTCCATTGCGAATTGTCTTCTCTTTTGATAATCTCGCGTGGTTTTCAATCTATTTTATATGGTGGATCAATGTATGGCGCAGCTAGGTACGAGAGAAATACCAGGGTTAATATTCTCTGTGATTACCATTTCTCAGTAGAATTTGTGTGTGGTGCTGAGTCTTGTTCTATCCTCTTTGATTGTGGTTTAACAATGGATGTTCCGTCCGCTATATGTGCTTCCTATGGTTAATGCACTATGATACCTGTGGCTTGGCTGTGAATTTGTGCGCTTTTCATGGTTGGCCATACTTCGTCAATGTGTATATCAAGATGGAAAATATACTTTTTGCGATTCCTTGCGTTTCTGTGCCTCTTTCTTCTATCTTTACGTGCCTCTCCCTGAAAGAGGATTCTCAGTTAATTTACTGAAGAAACCATATTTCTTACATTCTTGGACAACATTTATATTAGTCTGACACCAATCATGGCAATATCTTTGTACAGGATGCCCATGAATTTTTGAACTTCTTGTTAAATGAGCTTGTTGACATATTGGAGAAAGAGTCCCATGCAGTGAAAACTTCTCCAGAAACTTCCCCACCCTCTGAAAAGATTGCAAATGGACCAAAGAACCCTGAGGCCAACGGTGTTAAGAAAGAGCCACTAGTTACCTGGGTTCATAAAAATTTTCAGGTCAGTTTACATGGTTTTGCCCTTTCTGGCTATTTGGAACAATAAATTTTTAGTTTTCCCTCTGAGATTGGAGTAACATTTTGTCATAACGCTGTGTCATGTTTGTTTTGCATGAGCTTATCTTTTTGTGCTTGCCTATTTGTCGGGTGATTTGCTTCCGTGATTAGCTTGGGAATGTACCGCGTGTATGCGGGGCATGAGTAGGGACATGAAACGTGGATGAGACAGGATATAGTTACATCAACTCATCAATTTATCAGGATGTGAAAGCAACGAGGGCCCAACTACAAGTTACAAACGTTATATAATCTGGTGACATTTAAAAGGTGTATTAATTATTGACAACTTCTCTCTTTTGTTGTAATAACGCAAGTCTTTTTGAAACTGTATCATCGTAGAATCTTAAACTTTCAAGTATTCTCAAAGAAAAGTTGTAAGGCTTGAAGGGTTCCACTGTAAAAAGTCTGGAAGTGGGATTATTACGTAAACTCCATCTTTTCTTGTTTTCATTTTTGGCCTTCATTCCTTTTTTTTTTTTTTTTCTAAGCTCTTGCTGCAATCTTAGATGCATCTTGGGTGTCAATGCAAGGCATGTCTGATCAAAGGTTTTGTCCCGATTTTGAAAAATAACAAGATGCCGACAGCATCTTACACGTTTCAGACATGGCCATAGCCATTAGGAGGCTTGGCCGTATTTCCTAGCCTAGTACTGTGGATGTTTGATGTTTTGAAGGACATACGCGGACAATTTATGCTACCTTTATGGGGAAGTATGTTTTTGTTGTTCGACTTTGGCCCTACGGTTGCTGCTGACCTTACTGAGTCTTTCGATGCTGTTTCCCTTCTCTTCGAACTGTTGACCTTATTGGTTGCTGATTGCTGCTAATGCAGGGTATTCTTACCAATGAAACAAGGTGCCTACGGTGTGAGACTGTAACAGCAAGGGACGAGACTTTTTTAGATTTGAGCCTTGATATCGAACAGAACAGTTCAATAACAAGTTGCCTGAAAAATTTCAGCTCCACAGAAACCCTGAATGCGGAGGACAAATTCTTTTGTGACAAGTGTTGCAGGTAAATATGGTCATTATACTCTATGTACTGGGACTAAACTGGGCCGTGTTAATCTATGTTTTCTGTTCGTTTTTTCAGTTGACTTCTTTGAAAAGTAGTTGGACCCATATCTTCAACTTTCGGGCTAGGATTAGGTTTCCATCAAAAGCTGTCCCATAAAATCTTGAAGCTTATTTTCCTTTTCCAGATCCTTTAACTTTCGGACTATGCTTAGTTTCCTCTCAAAATCGTGTACGTCCACTAGTTGCCTCAACATTTAAACAACCATATTTTGATTCCCCAATGAAATCACTGGTTTTGATGGGATGGATCAAAAGGAGAGAACTTGGAGAACATAAGACTTCTTGGTCAAGCCAGTGGAAAAAAAAAAGGATCATAGCTAAAAGCTGGGGAATTGATTGAATGATAGTCGGAGAACTCAACAGGAAAATAGGTATTCTTCTCATTTAGGCCTTTTTCAGCTGCTGGAAAAAGAAAGGAAAGTAAGGTATGGTAGTATTTAACTGACCCATATCATTTTTTGTTTTGCTAGTATGGAACTTGTGGGTGCCCTCGGCTTTAACTTCTACACTAGGATTAGTTTTTCCTTGGAGCATGTCCTGCAAAAAAGTGAGATTTTACAGGACTGCTATTTGCAAAACAGAGTGTTTCGTACAGAATTTAAATATCCTGTCTTTGTTTCCTTCATTTATTTATGAATGGATTGTGTATTTCATTTTCCTTTACTTCACTTTAACACTCTTTCCTTGGGGAGAATTTTCATAGTGAGCAGAGGCTGCGGATCCTTGTATACACTTTTTCCGCATAACTTTCCCAATTCCCACAATCCCACCCAAAGTTCTTGACAACTTAAAAAGCTCTTTCAGCGAAACTAATTTTATCTTCCTCACGAATGTAGCTTACAAGAAGCCCAGAAGAGGATGAAGATAAAGAAACCACCTCAGGTCCTTGTTATTCACCTGAAGCGTTTCAAGTACATGGAGAAGCTTGGTCAGTACAAGAAGTTGTCTTACCGCGTTGTGTTCCCCCTGGAGCTTAAACTGAGCAACACCACGGATGATAATGATTCCGAATACTCCTTATTTGCCGTCGTCATTCACGTCGGGAGTGGGCCCAACCATGGGCACTATGTCAGCCTCGTGAAAAGCCATAACCATTGGCTCTTCTTTGACGATGAGAACGTGGAGATAATCGATGAGTCGGCCGTTCAAACCTTTTTCGGATCTGCTCAGGAGTATTCAAGCAACACAGATCATGGGTACATTCTCTTCTACGAGAGTCTTACTGTTAATGGAAGGAATTAGGAAGGGTATTTTCTTATCCTCTCCTCTCGTTTCTGTATCTCTTTTATGGCATTCTGAGTATCTGGGATCTTTCGAAGGGTTTCTGTGTACAGTGGATGGTGGAAATAGGCCATCCTTTTTGCTTGTTTTGACAATAAAGGAGTGCCAATCTTGATCATAAGAGCTTCACTGGAACTGTTTTTCCCCTCCAGTTTTATAAGGATCAGTAGACTTATTACAGAAATGATATGAGTTGAGCTACACTTGATCTGCAGTCTTCCTTTTTAGAATTTCTTTTTGTTTTTATATTTTTGTTGGTAATAAATCCAATCGTGATTGCTTTTGCATGAAATTTTGAAATCCGCACTCCCTTATTTGTAATTTAGCTATATTCTTTTTGATGCGACTAATTTAACCTATATTTGATCTGCTCAATGAATCATTTCATGTCACGTTGTTCTATAGGGTTTTCTTATCTCATTTTTATAACAAAATCAAACCAAATTGAGCCTCAAGTCCTAATTGTTTATCTAGCTTGAGGATACTTTATGTGAGCCCTAGCACAAATAAGGTGGTGGTTCTTTGGAGTAGATTACGAATTTTAGAAGGCATTTCATTGTTTTTTAGTCCAATTGTCATCTTAAAATGACAAGTTATTTCAAGATTCCTAGATCTAAATGTGATGTGTATTCTTTTCTTTGACAAATGGAAACAACTTACTTTTTTTCTCTTTTGTAAATTGAATAACGTCTTACTTTCAGATCTTACTTGGATTTTGAAAGGATATAGTGTGAAATGATACGACGCCGTACAATGTCGATTGTTGAATTGGAATCTCTCGCATGTGTGATGGTTGTTCATGCGAGTCAGACTAACTTGATTTCGCACGGTTATATGTGTGCGATTAACTCGATTTTTTCACTGATATAACTTACAACTAGTTGTTACCTGCAAAATGAATAACATTAAAAAGAACTATAGTGAAATCCTATCAAAATTGGCATGAGATTGCTCTACCAGTAAGAAAGCAAGGTGATCCCCAGTTCTTTTCCGTTTGATCACGTCAAGTTTAGATTCTTTAAACCCGTAAGCTTTAATGCGGAAACATTCATGGCTTATGATTGCATGCTTTACCTGAACAAAAGAAACAGCAACATCTTGAAAATTCACTTTGTTCTTTGGTGAGCTGTGCATCAATTGCCGCTGGAATTTTATTTTTTATTTTTCGACGTGTATGCCCCAAAGCCCTTCGAATATACGGAAAAGATGGAAAAATAAATTTTACTTTTAATTTTATCAGTGTTCAGCTATCAAAAAAGTTATAGTAGGACTTACAACTACAACTATTTTGAAAACATTCCTCCAAAGTTGTTCTACAAAATTCTGTCAACATACAAATTTAAGAAAAATAATTCTATTTTTTCACTTTATTTTTACTGAGAATTCATTTTTCACACAATATTCTCAAAAAACTCTTTCGAATACTAATATTTTGCATTCTACATTCTTCAGTTCATTTTCTAAAGTATCTTGACTCTCAGCCACTCAGAATGCAAAAACTGCACACTACAAAATGCAAAATAGGGCCGGCCATGCACTCTCTAAAATGATATTGTGGCTATAATAAATAAAATTCTTCTTTCTTTCAAACTTTTTCTCCCACTAATTTTTTTTACATGTAATGTTAAATCGTAAAGTGACAAGTAACATGATTCACTTCCTTTACTCGCGTGCATAACACGAGTATTGTGCTTGTATTATTAAAGAGTACGTAGTAATTGAGAAAATCTTGTTTACAGAGCAGCTATAAACAAATGTTTACGAAGTTCAATCTCGGCCGTCCAAAAGTATTTTAGACTGTCCAAATTTTTTAAAACATTATTTGCGCGAATAATTTTTTTAAAATCTGGACCATTGATTGCCGAAACAGACGACTGAAATTACACGACTCCGATTTTTTTAAAATTCAGACCATTAATTGTCGAAACAGATGGCTAAAATAACACGACTCCGTAAATAAGCTGTTTGTAGTTGCTCCGGAAATAAGTCTCTCGTAGTAATTATTCGTAGGAATATACTACTATTTTTTTTTTCAAACGGAAATATACTAAATAATGCTATATTTGGGGATATTCTTTCCCAATGGATTAGCAATTTACAATGGTATTGTTCCAAGATCGTAATCATCAGATTTGGATCGTGCCACGTGTCACTAATGGCCGATCTAATGACGTAGTTTACTTTTCGGCCATGTTCAGTAATACACCGTTGCATTTCCCGGGAACTTGGAGAAAAAGTAAGGGCAAAACAGTCATGTCACAATGTCGGTTAGATCCATCAACCTACCCCACATACGCCTTTCTGTGTCAAAGCTGTAACTCCTGGCCCCACGTCATCTTCACCGTTGAAACTCATGATCAAAACTAATCCCGTTATGATGTGTTTGGTTTCTCCTTAAATAAAGAATGTGTTTGAAGTCATTGGCAATGCACGCTAGTATTAAGTAGTTCACGGGTATCAACGATTTTGAATGTATCTTTATTCGGTTTTCCAAAAGATTTTAACGATTCTTTTTTTTTTTTTTGTAATTTGTTTAGACAAAATAAATACAAATAGAATAGTAGTATAAGTTAAAATTAAAAAAATAGTCACTAAAAACGAAATAAAGGGCTTATTTTGTCTTTCAAAATTTTTAAGTTTATGTTTTCGAGACAAGTTGGTAACTCAAAGAATATGGATCAAAAGTTAAAAAAAAAAAATTTAAAGTCTTGCTACACACACTTTACACCAAACACACCACCCAATAACATGTGGTTCTACTATCTATTACAATTTGATTAGTTGAATTTTTTAGCTTCCTAGTGAATCATTCACGCAAAAATCATATTCACCAAACATAGATAAATATGCTTGATTCAAATCAATGAACTTTAACTATTTAATTTTTCTCGAGTTAAATGCACAATTTTAAGATTGTTATTAATGTCCGACCAATTTAATTTTTGTCACGAATAAAATATGTTGCATGTTAAGACCAAGCCAAGAACTTATAAAGACCTGAAAAAGGAAAGAGAGAGCACAAATAAAAATATAAATACTAAATTATTGACTCCCAAACAGAAGGTGAAACTGTGAATCTAAACAAGACGTCGCGATACACCGAATCACAGTCCCTCACCTCCTCCTCCACTTTCGCTGTCGGGGTAGAGAGAGAGAGTCGTTTCATAACTGCTTCCCACATATTTCATTCACACATTTGTACCCACAAATTCTCTCCAAGTCAAACCTCTGAACTGGAAGATGAATCAGCTGGTGGCGAGGGCAGTACTACGGCGATTAATCGGCGGCCGAAGCTGTAACCGCTGCTTGTCGACTTCGACGGCGGCGTGGGCTGCTGCGACGCCGTTTGACGAGACGGCGGTGCTGTGGCGTCAGGGCCACGGCTGGGGAGCAATCGGTGGGGCAGAGTGGAGGAGGGCTATGAGCACGGCTGCGGAGAGGACGAAGACGGAGCCGGCGGCAGAGGAGAAGGATCGGAAGGAGAGTGCTGCGGCGGACGAGAAGAAGAAGGACGGTGGTGAAGTTATGGTTTCGAGCTATTGGGGGATTTCGAGACCGAAGGTTACCAGAGACGACGGGACAGAGTGGCCGTGGAACTGTTTCATGGTAATACTATTTCGATCTGATTCTCTTGTAAATATTCCCCTTGCAGTGTTTAGTTCTAGTTCGGTTTGTTATTTATTTTGTGATACGTTGTTCTAAGTTTCTCTCCCTAAGCGTATACATGATTGCATTAGTACATCGATACATGTACAGATTGATATGTAGTTAGTATCTTCTTGGAGTACTGGAGAGGTCCATTTGCCATCTCAAATGGCACAAAGAGAGAGGTCTAGAAAAAGTCACATAGATGTACCAGTTAATAACATTTTATAAATGGGAGAGAAATTTGGGTTGTATTTTGTAGGACGAGAACATTAACGGACGGCATGGTAAGGGAAGCACCGACAGAAGATAAGATGAGGGAAACAACTTAAGTCGGTTTGGACATATCTATCGCAGATTAACTGATGCAGTAGTTAAGGAGAGTGATATGGTTACGGTTGAGGGTACTACTAAGGGGAGCCATAGACCCAAATCAACATTAGTGGCGGTAGTTATAAAGGATCTAGATTTTTTGAATGTCATGGAACATGATGCCCTCAACAGACTCCTTTTTTTCTAGGCAGAGGTATAGCCTGGAAGGCTGGAACTCACTGGAAACAAAAAAAACACGTATTCAAGCAGCCGACCGAAGTTGATTGGGAGTTAAGGCAATGTTTGGTTTGGTTACGGATATTTTTTAGATATGCTTCGGTATTTGATCCATCTGTTTATAATATGATGTGTCGTGGTGATCTCCAATGTAATGGACCTCTCCATTGCGTTGGTGAAATGGAGAGAGGATATTGATCAGGACATGTAACCTGTCATTTTCACATGGCTGGACGATTTACTGTTGAAAGATCTTTGTTTGGGAGTCTTTTAAGTTGTGCTGGAGGTGATTGTGAACTAGTACTGGGTACGAATCGTTATTGTTTATAGCAGTTCTTCTTCGATTGTGTAATTGATTGTTGGGTTATCATGCCCTTTTAACTAGTAAATGGATCATGTGAAATTCCTTGATAGTATTATTTTTAGTTTTAATGTTTTGTACACTGGATTGACCTGAATTGACTTTTCCGCATTTATATGCATATGGTGTTCTATGGGCTGGCTTTGTTTTTCATATTCTGTACACTCAAAGCTTAATTATGGGTTGTTTGATAAGTGATAACCAATTCAACGCTTATAACTGAATCAAATATGTGATAAATAATTAATTAGATTTGATAATCATTTCACCTTGTTCCGAATTTTAAGTGCCTTTTTTTTATGTAGGTCAAAATATTTATAAAACTTATGTAGCCTAGTGTATGCTTCTTTTTTTTTTTTTGAATGGCAAAAAAATTTCATAAATTTTGAAAAAGATACAAGACTAAAAGGAGTAAGGAAATAACGTCATGTTCAGAACAATCAGTCCAATCCGAGACCCAGACCCAACTATTGGCTACAAATCAACCCAGGACACCCATATGGGACGAAGCCCCAACACCCTATAAGGGTCTAAAAATCTAGATCAATACAATTTTAGCACAAAGAGGCCTAGATTGCCCAAATCAAACAATAATGCTCGACTAATGGGCCAAGCTCAGTCCAAATGGCACCAAACTTGGCCCGAGCCCACTACCACGCCCTAACCCTAATCAAATCATAGACACCACCCGCCGCTGCCCAAAGAGACTGCCGACCACCAGCAAAGAACCACCACCAGAAAGCCTGAATAGGGCCGCGATCAAGACCACCAAACGCCGTAGCCGATGACTTGCACCGTCACTCACCAAAACGGCCGGCGACCCACAGCATGCCACCATCACAGAATCACCCCTTGAAGCATTTAGCATTACTGAAACCAGCACACCAAAACACCTTATGCGAGCTCCCCAACGCCGTTAGGCCAAACCGAAGACACTCAGAAGCAAATCAGCCGAGAAACCGCACGATCCTCGCCCCCAGCCCCACGACTATACCTCGCCGTTAAGCAGGACCGGCTATACCAAGTATAATAGCCAGTGGTACGATTGGAGCAAAGAGGAACAAGGTGCGAAGAAGATCAGTGGCCAAGAAGAAATAATGAGGAGAATGGACCTGCAAAGTGGCTAAGGAAGGGGATGGCGTGGATTTGGAAGAGATGATGAAGCCAACACCATCGTGACACCAAAAGACCGCCTGTGAACTCGCTGTACGTCACTAGTCCCAAAAACGGTCGAAGAGACGCCAACAATGAGGACAACCACGACAGATCAGCCACACCCACAACATTTGCAAAAAGAAAATAAAAGAAGGGAAAAGAGGAGCCCGGGGGAGGAGGGAGGTGGCCGCCAAGGGGTGATATACAAGCAATGATAAGTTCAATCAGAAGTAAGCATGCATGCATGCTTACTCATTCATGTTTACTTCTGATTGAACTTATCATTGCTTGTATATCACCTTTTCCTTAACCACCACCACCATCCATGACCCCCCCCCCCCGCTATCATCAACACCCACCACCACTCCACTATTGAAATCACCACTCTACAACGACCACCACCACTCTGCCACATACTATTACTTTGAGTACTATCAGTATCACCACCACTCCACCATTGCCGTCACACCCACCACCACTAATACTACCACCAACACCACCACTACTACAGCCACCTACTACTACAACCACCACCACTCCACTACTGGTACAATCACCATTCCACCACTACTACCACCAGCACTGCCACCACTGCTACACCACCACCACCGCTCTAACCATCTCTGTGTCTTCACAACCTTCGCCGTTACCATCACCCCACCTATTCACCACCACGACTGCTCCACAACTTGCTATCATCATCACTAGTACCACCACTCTCCTGCCATCTCTTCACAATCACCATCGCTATCCTTCCACTACCACCCCCTTTGTTACAACCAACACATACCACCACGACCACGACCACCACCATATCTAAAGTATAGCACCACATGAATCACTACCTTTCCACCACCACCACAAATACATGGCAACAATTAGTTAAATTAAAAGAGAACACTCAAACTGGATATAATTAAATCAATTAATATCATTTGTTTGGATTCAGCTCCTAATATTTTTATCAAACAGTTTTTCAGTTTAAAATATTCAACATTCAGTTCTTAATTTTCAGCTTTCAAATTTTCAGTTCTATAAAACATCACCTATGTTATGCTCATGTATCTAAAAATTGCTTCCACAACTTAACCTTTCCAACCAATTTCATTTTCTGATGAGCCAAATGATCGTTACTTGAGTTGGCCAACCCAATGTACTACCTGGTTAGATTGCAACTCTCTCTGTCACACAAGGATTTTGTATGGTGCTCTTGGTTACTTGACAATGAGTTGAGAAAATTAGTGTCAACAACATGCTATGCCTATGCCCATATGTTGCTTTTACTGCTATCTTGGGAGTTACTCGACGTATTGCTTGGCGTAAAACAAATAGCAGATTTTTTTTCTGTTTTTTGTTGAATATTTTTGTGTCTTTTGTTGACGTAATGCTATTTTGTCTTTCGTCTATCTGTGCTATTGATACTTTTGTCTCTGTATAAAAACTTGAGATTTAGTCAAAATTATGTTCTAACAATTTACCGACATTAATTCTGGGTTGTTAAATGAGGTGGCATGCAAACTTTACTGCTTTTGCATTCTGATTTGTAAGAGCAATATTCTGACACTTTTAGTTCATGTTGCTTTGTGTTAGCTTTATATTTCCAGAACAATTTAGCCTTGTTGCATATGATCGCACATTTGCACTTTTATTTTTAAAGTCATCATCGAATGATGAGCACTGCCTAGAGGAATCAGAAGGCAATGTTAAAAGAAAATTTTCGGTTGGAAACTATAGTAAGAAGAATGACCTATATCGATGCTTGCCTGAAAATGTCTTGCGTTTGAAGGTAAACTGGGTGTTGTACTACAAGTTTTGAGGTTCTCTTTTTGCAGGTTTGTTCACAAACTTTGAACTGAGTGTGCAGAATTAAGTTATGGAAAGGGCTAAATGCTTAACATTGACATGTTTGCCCAAAATGTCAACTGGGATCAAACTTACTGGCGGTTTCTGTTGTGCATGTTTTCTATTATGCTGTTAATTGATAAGGCTTGAAAGATAACTAATCACTTTTCGGGGGAATGCCAAAAAAAATTTCTTTTTGTAGCCATGGGAGACTTACCAATCAGACTTGTCCGTAGATCTCAGCAAGCACCATGTACCAAAAACATTTCTGGATAAAGTTGCTTTCCGGACTGTGAAGATCCTCCGAATTCCAACAGATATATTTTTCCAGGTGGGTTATCTGTTGGCTATGAGCCTTTTTCTCTCCTATTCAATCGATTACAAATGCCTGCAATTTTCTTGCAGAGACGGTATGGCTGTCGTGCAATGATGCTGGAAACTGTGGCTGCTGTGCCTGGTATGGTGGGAGGAATGCTTCTTCACCTTAGATCTCTGCGCAAGTTTGAGCACAGTGGTGGTTGGATCAAAGCGCTGATTGAAGAAGCAGAAAATGAGAGGATGCACCTCATGACCATGGTGGAGCTTGTGAAGCCCAAATGGTATGAGAGGTTTCTGGTTCTCGCTGTGCAGGGGGTCTTTTTCAATGCCTTCTTTGTGCTTTATACGCTCTCTCCCAAAGTGGCACACAGAGTTGTTGGATATCTGGAAGAGGAGGCTATACATTCATATACAGAGTACCTGAAGGATATTAACAGTGGAAAAATTGAAAATGTACCAGCTCCTGCCATAGCTATAGACTATTGGCGACTGCCCAAAGATGCGACACTGAAGGATGTTATAACTGTCATCCGTGCTGATGAAGCTCACCATCGAGATGTCAACCATTTCGCTTCTGTAAGTACTACTGAACTTGGAGACACACGTGCATCTGTTTGCTTTCATATACTAGATATGTTTCATGATATATATGTAGTAGCTATGAATAGTGGTCGATTTCTGGGAAAGGGTAGAAAATGGGATCTAACCCATTATGCGCCCATGATGTCCTTGATTGATGTTAGTTTAGAAGAATTGGCAAATAGAATGGGTATTTTTCTTCTGAATTTTAGCAAGTATCAGTAAATTGTGTCATTTACATCGTCTCCTAGTTTTGTGAGTCCGACGTCAACTAGTCCAGTGTCACTGTATTGCATGTCAAAGACATAAGTTTGCCTTTGGAAACTAGTGCAGTTGTTTCCCGTTGATAACTAGTGTACAGTAGACTAATTATATTTCATTGCCGTTGGAGTCCATGAGAAAATGTCAAAAGAAGTTTGCACCAATTTTATTGCATGTCACTCTGGCTGGGGCAAGAAGATACAGTAGACTAACTTCTCCAGTTGAATGCCAAACTTTTCTGCAAGTATGAAATGTGAAAGATTGTTACGAGGAGTTTAAACCCCTAGAAAAGTTCAGTCAAAATTTGGATTAGCTGTTTGAAATGGTAGTTTGTGTGCTAATTGCTATAAATGTTTTTATGTACTGAAGATTTTCCTATAGAAAGTTCATCACGTCCTACAAGAATCATGACCCTGGAAAGAGTTTAGCTGAAATGTAACCGAATGTTCTAAATGTTATTTTGCACCTAGAAAAGGGTGGGGCCTCTACGCTTCACCCATTGTTCGGGAGTGTTATACTAATTTGTATTATTGCCGACAATATCAAGGTACAGTAACTGAAACTATAAACCATTACTTTCATTCACTTGAAATGTGTTGAAGTAACTCGTGGATACCTTGAAGGTCACTCTCCATGTGGGATGGGGCTGTTGGTAGCAATGGTCAAAGGAATAGAAAAGTATAATATATCATTCTTATCTATCTGTGTTATTTTGGAGATTAAGAAAATACGCTGAATCCATTTTGTGCTTGTTAACATGCTTTCTACTTCTGTCATTCGTGGGAATGGCTCTCCATTTCCTGCTTGGAGACTAACAGTTTTTAACGTTTAGTAGACACATTAAGAACAGGAAACCAAACTTGGAATTTGCCTTTTTGTAGACTAGGACTAGCACAAGTAATAATTATGCAAATGCTTACTGTCTAGAATTGTTTTCGAATCTATTGCATTGAGTAGTTCTATGTCTTTTTATATCTGTGTGCTTCGTATTTTACTTGAGATTGGCTTAATGATTCGAAGTTTGTTTCATATTACATACCCCTTGAAATCGATTTTTCTCGGATGGTGTTTTTGCATACGATGATTTCTTGGTCTTGCAGGATATCCATTACCAGGGGAAGGAGTTGAGGGATGCACCAGCTCCTGTTGGTTACCATTAAAAGCTTTGAGGAGAATGTCTGTTTCTGTCTAGTTTGGTAATGCCGTTTCTGTCTAGTTTGGTAATGCCGAGGACTCGTGTTTGACTAGAATGATTTGAGTTAGCAGTAGAAGCTTATGATTTCTCACTCTTCAAGTATGAAGTCAGGAGGGGCATTAGTATTTCATGCCCTGGATTTACTCAAAAAACAAATTTATATCTGGTGATATATGCTCGTTGAATTGGATATACCTTAATTACGTTGTGTTACTAGAAAGTTTATAATGAATTTGTAGATCATAAAAATGACTTTTTCTTGGGATTTTTTTCCCCTTTCCTTAGGATAAACATGGTAAAAATATTTAGCCGACTTGGCTGAAATGTGTATCCGAAGTTGGGATAGTCTTGGTTTGCCTCCTAATAATGGTTGAAGCTTGGTAGGGTCTGCGTTCATTCTGGAACGTTAAATCTTAGGCTTAAGAATTTCCCGTTGTGATAAATAACAGAAATTCAAGAATGGAAGGCAAAGTTGCTTTGTCATGAAGGAGAGGCTACAAATTAAATTAGAGTTCCAAGACTCCAAGCTATGCCTATTTTCATTCTTTGCTTTCATCTTTTTTTTTTTTTTTTTTTTCCCCCGTAACGCTTTCCTTGCATCTTAGATGTGCCGTAATATACTAAACTCTCTTGTGAGGAAGTTTTGAAGTGGAAATTTTGTGAAAACGAGACTGCATTTTCGATTAAAAATTTGTGAATGTGTGATCTAAACAGAGTCTAAAATTCACCCAACAAATTGGGAAAACTTTTGAGAGTCAAAGTTCAAGAAGGCAGGGTGTTAGGAGGTTTCCATAGCTTGGAAGTTTTTCTTTTCTTTTCTTTACTTTTCAGACTAGAATGGTGAAAGCTTTTCTTAGCGTAGATGGTCTTCATTCTGAGAAGGAATGTAGACCTTTATCGACATGGTCGAGTCTCCTTCAAGGTCAAGATCTTTTCTCCACCACCTAAGCCCTCCTCCACCCCGCCCTTGCCTCTTCCTCTACTCAATGCGTCATTCCCTAGTCCAGTTCTCGTTCTATTGCCACCTCAATGCCTACTTTTCCTCTACCCTGCTACCATCCATCCTCCCGCCCTCCCTAACCCACATGTTATCCCTAACTACTTTTGTCATATAACAAACTTATTCGTGGTCTAATGGAGATTTCTATTGCCATCTATCAACATTTTAAGTCGATGGTTAAGAGCATTGTTAAAGGAATCTATTGACTTGGAACGTAAGAGAGGGAGAGACATGGGGTAGCCGTAGACGCACATGCGAGAGCGAGAAGAATGGTTAAATGCGTATCCTTCGTGTTAGAGAGAAGTGGGAGGAGAGAAGGTAAATTTGGCGTATTTGGGGTGCCAAATACGAAACTATGAAATACCTTAGGTAGGTCGCTGCAATTTGCCACATTATAACAACCAAACTTCCCCATACAAGGGCGTGGCTATTCGCAACCCTTTATTTTCGGGCGCGGCTATTCGCAGCCACGTATTTTCTCCCACAGCCCGTTAAAAATTTTCAATTAGACTCGACAGTTAGTTACCGAAATTGAGATACATCTTCAGCATCCAATTACCGAAATATGATATTTTTTTCAACAGCTATTTACTGAAAATGCATGTTTAGCAGTTGTCTATCGAAAATTGAATATATTTTCAACATGTAGTTACCGAAATATAATCTTATTTTCAACAGCTATTTACCGAAATGTTATTTATGATTTTCAACAACCACTTACCGAAATATAGTGGGCTATGAGAGAAAATAGGTGGCCGCAAATAGCCGGCCCCTTATTTTCTCTATTAGCCCGTTGAAATTTTCTAACTAATTATAACATGACCCCCTAATACAAAATGACCTACTTGCCCTTATACCTATACATGAAATGACCTACATTCCCTTATGACGAAAACCCATCTTTCTCCCCTTCCCAAAACCCCTAAATTATCTTCCTCCCCTTCGCCCTTGAAATTCATTAGTACGTTTGAAAAAGGAAAAAAGAAACCAATCGTCGACTGGTTCATCTGTTCTTCGTCTTCTCTTTTCTTCAAAACCCATCCTCTTTCTTCTCTCATCCTTTCTCTTCTCCTCTCTCCCAAGCTTGTTCATCATTTCAATCTCAATGGAGGAGCCAAATATTGTATCAATGGAAGGTTCTAGTCCTTCCATTGAAAAAAAAAATGACCCACTTCTAGGTTTTGATTTCGAAATTGAAATGAATCAAATTCTATCGGCAATGATATGACGGCTGAGAAGAAAAATGTTGTGATGGACATTATATCTTGGAAGCCACGTGAGGAGATAAATTTTTTCCGTTCACAGCTCATAGTCCGGCATCTTGATTTACAAATTTTTAAACCAGTTTTTCGGTGTTTTAGGGATAAGGAAGTTAATTATTCAGTGTCTTAGGTCCGAATAAGTCAAGTAATTTCGGTAGTTAACCACCGTAAATAATTACCCTACTCGACAGTTAGTTATCGAAATTTAGACATAATTTCAGCATTCAATTACCGAAATTTATGTATCTTATTTTTGTTATACTCTAGTTCAGCAGTTAATTACCAATTTTAGTACGCAATTTCGACATGTGGTTACCGAAATATAGTCTTGTTTTCAACAACTATTTACCGAAATGATTTTTCATGTTTTATTTACTGAAATTCAGCAGTTAGTTACCGAATGGTGCACACATTTCCGAATGATATTGACACTTGTTTTCGACAGTTAGTTACCGAAGTGTTAGCAGTTAGCTACCGAAATTACAAGTATTACTTTTCATTCAGTAATAATCAGCAGTTAGATACCAAATTGTAAATATAATTTTGACTTTCATTTATCGAATTATAGACTAATTGTCGACTGTCAATTACCGTAACAGATCCAAAGAGCTAGAAAACTTGTTTTAATGGACTTTTCAATTTTACTTTCAGGGTGACTTAGCAGTTAGTTAACAAATTTTGCGCACATTTTCGACATCTAGTTACTAATATTGACAGTTGTTTTCTACAATTAGTTACCGAAGTGTTAGTACTTACTTTTCCTTCAGTAATAGTCGGCAGTTAGTTACCAAATTGTAAGTATATTTTCAACATTCACTTACTGAAAACATAAATTAAATTTCAATTAATTTTTAAGAACACAAAAATAAATGTTTGCATTGTTCTTAAAAACAAAAGATCATTTGTGGTGCATACATATCACCAGATTGTCTTTCCTTCTTTTGGCACGTGATGATTTTGCAACGTTAGCATTATAGGTAGTGATTAGGTAATGTTGATGGCGATATTTCCTTCTTTTCCATTGTTCTATTAAGATATGGTCTTTTTAATTAAAAAAACTAACTAATAATAATCAACTAGTTGTTAACCCCCAAGGGGGTTGGTCTAGGGGGTGAGGCTTAGGACAACTTACGAGTTTGCTCACTTGTAAGATTTCAAATTCGAATTTTCTAGGTGCTATCAACTCTATTCGGGGTGAGTCCTTATGAAAAAGTTGGAAAATTGTAGCACTATTTTGATGACCATCTCTACTAGTTAGTGATTCTTTTCTATATATATATATATATATATATATATATATATATATTACATAGTAGCTTTTAGTTTAGCTTTGAGAAAAAAGTCAAAAACACACACTAAATTGTGATACGCTGGTACGGAATTAGAAAATACTCACGGGCAGGGGAAAGAAGGTCCTGTTGAAAACAAGTAGTTATAGCAAAACAAGGAGAATTCTAGATTAGTACCTTTCCTGGAAACCAAAATAGTTACCAAACATGTTTTTTTATTATAGCTTTCAGATTTCCAAATAACAAAACCGAAAATGAAATACAAAACTTACCAAACACCACCTTAGCTTTACAGGGACCCAAACTTGCCAAGTAGGAGTATTTGTTTTCCCAGGTCTACTGCATTACAGATCAATTTTATAAAAATTCAAAACCAGACCCCTAATAAGTTCATTACAGTTAAAATATGTTGGACATCATAGCCCAACATTTCTAAATATCAAATATCCGATATCCATAAACATCCACAGATAGAAAGCTTTTCCGTCTGCCAACCAAAATATACAACCAATGACTGGCTAACATCATAAACCCAAAATCTAAAATCTACCCTCGGCCTGAAGCCCAAACACCTTCCTTACGAAAAATAACAGTTTTCGGCTGTAGAATGGCTTGTACCTCCTGCAGTGCCGCACGCAACTCCACAGCTTCAAGTCCAGAATCGCCCATAGCCCTGTCTACCACCTCCAACACAGCAAGTACCTCCTCCTCGCGAGCACGACTCTAATATCCAGAGGCACCAAGTGGTACTGAGAGCTTGCCCAAAATCCGGTTGCCCAATAACCTACACATATATAAAAATAATACAAGTCAACGTTCAATAAAATAAACTACTTAGCAAATGTAAAATTGGAAAAAAATAATCTGCCAAAATTTCAACATTTGCTTGTCGAAATAATTACAATATTTCAGTTTCTTATTACTGAAGTTAGTAAACAACTTCGGTTTTGTGGGCAAGCAACGCAGGAAATTTTATTACTTTGTTCTTAAAAAATCGGGTGTGGCGACTTTTTGGAAGAGTGCGGCGAAACGCTTCGATTCAGAGTCGCCACTCGGGTTTTAGCGTGAAACACCCAAGGAACCGAACTTGAAACGTTTGCTACATGTTTGATTTGAAAAAAAGGATTGTAGACTGGACCGTCGTCACCTCCGATATCTGAGGTTCGAGAGCCAGGTTACCAAAGGGGAAGGGTTTTATGGCACCCCTCCCCTCTCGCCCAATCTGAAGATCGGTCTCTACTCGGGTATTTTGTAAAACATTTGCATTTTTCTCTCACTAATCATTTTTTAGCCAATTAGGGCGGGGGAACAATTAAAGGGGATAAAAAAAAATGTAACAGGTTGCAATTATGTGACAAGTGCTTATGGATGTTGATTGAAGCAATGAATATAGAAATAGATTGAGAACAAGCACCTGTGAGCATTTTAGATAATTGGAGTATGCTGATCTAGTGTGACTTACACAAGAGGACATCTGTATTTAGTGGCCACGCCATTGCATACAAAAGTTACTTGTGTACACCACATCAAGACTAGCGTGCGCCGGTAGATCTAAACCTACAACTCCTTATTCTCAACCCTTTGTGCTCTGGAAAGGACCAGTGCACACCCAGGACAAACCATGCAGTTATATAACAACATATATACAGTTACAGACAGATGAAATGGCTTTAGAGCCATAAAATAAACAGAACATCAAGAGGCCAAGACTGAGCTACCATGCAAGGGCCAGCCACTGGACCTTGACATTACTGTCGTACACCAGTCAGGTGAGACCGTATGCCAGTTACGTCTTTTGTCCAATGCTTGGCTTTGCATCATCTGGGCTTTGAAACATGACCAGAAAGGTCCCAGAGGCCTTCTAAAATGAGCAAAAGTAGACATTGAACACCACAGCTAAACAGTTCTGGAATACAAAAGACAGTAAACTGGATTTTTATCATGCAATAAGGCGATAAAAGAAAATATAAGCAAGAAATGAATGACCAATGATCACTTCACACGATTGTTAATATTTGCCAGTTTTAAGGCTAGGACTGGTATTGATTACCGGTTTGGACCTCACTAGCTCTCCTCAGGGGTCAGAACAGATCATCACCGAAAAGGTGGTATACCTTTGTTTTTGAGGTTGATGGAAGAAAAGAGCTTTGAGGTTGAAGATGGAGGTAAGGATGGTGCAAGTAGTGTGGTGAGAAGAGTGTAGGGAAGCTTCTTGCTTTCCCTTTCAAGTAATGAAGGAAGAGGAAGCAAGAAAAACCAAGAAAATGATAGGCTTGAAATCTTTATGGTGGTGACCCCTTGCAAACGAATGCAAGGGGGGGATTTATAGACCAAGGGTGGACTAAAGAGAGGGGTGATCAGTTGGGTTAGGAAGGTGGTTAGGTTAGTGAGTGAGCCTCTCATGCATTTAATGCATGGGACTAGGTGATGGATGTTGTAGGAGAGAAAGGGGAACGGCCTTGCAGGCTTGCAATCATCAGGAGACTGTGCAACGTACTGGGTGGCCGAAAAAGTCTCGAGCACGTGGTTAAATAGTGATGATTTGACCGGTTTTGACCAGCGTACGCTTGAACTATACATGTGTACGCTAGTAGAAACTGAGTCAACGGTTGATGACTGACACATGGCAGTTTTTCAGCGCACGCCAGCATAGTACTGGCGTAAGCAAGTAGGGTTTTGCTGAGGCCATTTGGCTCTGGCTTGAAAGTTTTGAAATGGAGTTTGAAAGGGTTTTGAATGAGATTCGGAGTGTTCAAAGTTCAAACACACCAATAACCTTGGAATGTTCTTAACCTTAATCATCATTGGGGAATCAAAGACCGTAAATAATCTAATCCGGACAGTCCAGAATGGGGTGTCTACAGGTTTTTGGTTATCGAATGTACTTACAGATTTTAGTTTTTTGTTACCGAATGTTTCTTTTCGTTTAAAATATCGTAACCGTATTTTCATAATAATACATTACAAACAAAGATAAAATACAAACTACTAAAAAGTTGGTGTCAAATTGGAAAATTTTCACCTCATCGTCAGGTATGTCCTCAACGACAGCATCTTCCTCTTCCTGTGGATGCACTTCGGCTTGGCCCCGGCCCTGACCTCTGCCTCCTCGAGTTCGAACTCGAGGCGGTGAACGCATAACCTACACATACATGAAAATAATACAAGTTAGTGTTCATAAATACAAAAATAAACTACTGACCAAGAGTAAAGTGCGGAAAAATAATCTGCCGAAAAGTAAAAAACAGGAAAGATAATACGAGGAAAATGTTAATTAGGAGTTAATTAAAAAATAGGAACATTTTCCTGTTAGATCTACAATGGAGATATATTCTTGCTACTCCAGGGTCTTGTCAATGCTAATTCTTCCTGTTTTTATACCAATGAGACAGTGACTTCAGACCAGTGACTTTAGCATATCCGGTTGCAGATTCTTTAAGGCTATGTTTTGGTGATGCATTTGAGGAGGGATTAATGGAGGGAAAGTGAATCATGAAGGAAAAGATAATAAGATAATGAAAGTGAAGACTCTAAATTCTTTGTTTCTTTTTCCTGCGATCTTGCTTTCCCTAGGTATATCCTTCTACAAATCCATGAACCAAAAACAACCTAAGTTGTCTTTTAAGAGAGTGCACATGTATCACAGCACTATATTCAAGTTTCTGTTTTTTTATACAGTGTCTTGTGCTCCCTAGCAACCACGTAATTTGTATGGCATCATGCAAGTTATGTATCCTTGTGGTATACAGGAAAATGAAACAAAGACACAAAAATGGTGAAAATGGAAAAATATTCCAACAAAACCAACTGAAGAATGTTGGAAAGCAAGAAGAAATTGACAAAGAAGAGAACCAAGTACAATACAATCTATGCATATGCAGACAGATCACTACTATCAACGGGTACATTATAAAAAGTCCAGTGAGGAGCAAAGATCCTTAAGAGCAAAACTTTTTTGACAGAGCTCACAACTTCACTTCATGACCACTGACCAGAATTTAAGCTATCCGTAAAAGTTTATGTTCCCGTTGCCATGCCCGTTTAAGCCCTTCTTGCCAAGGAAATCATCAAGAATTTTGTCAAGTCACGACCATTTGCAGAATAAAAATGTGGAAACTGATCAGTTATCCAATGAATGTTACATAATTTGGCCAACCTCCTTAATAGCTAAATCCTCAAGCTGGCAGATGCAGATGTGGATGCTAAAACCTCCTCAATAGCTAATTCAAAATTTTAGATAGTTCAAAGCCTCCCTAATCTATTGCCAAAAGAATATTTAAAGATCTTAAACAACAATGCGAAAGGATCTATGTTTTCCATGCTATGAAAGGTTCTTGTGGCAAGTTGCAACACAAAAACCTAACAAAATACATCATCATTCCTAAGGTATTGAATTCAATAACCTCCAACTACAACCATAATGGCTAAAGAAACAAGAAAACAAAATAGCACTGTTCAATTCATGGCCCAAAGCCAACTCGAGTAATAGCATTAGAAAACACCATTTAGTTATATGCTATGGCATAAAATCCAATGTTCAGTAATCTTTCAAGGCTTCTAATGTAATGGACTTCATCAATCAAATACCTTGTTGCCTTCTCAGCGATGTAATATATTTGTCAATAGCTAACACAAGTCTTTATCCTCGAAAATCCTATTCTACAGCAGCAAACTTCTCACCACAAAAACAATGGCTATGTTCGTTTGAGTGTTTTGCTTTGTTTTTATTTTATTTTGTTTTTCTTTTGTTTTTCTTTTATTTCTCCAATTATTACTTTCTCATCTCTCTCTATCTCTCTCTAATCATTACCCTATTTCTCTCTCCACCCACTACCAAAATTAAACTAAACTAAACTCTCAATCAAACAAAACCTATTAGTTTCCTCACTTTCCTATTTGGCAACTAATTTCGGGATCTATTTACCAAAATTGCTATAGAAACATGGGATCTAATTGCCGTTATTGTATGTATATACCGAGAGAGAGAGAGAGAGAGAGAGAGAGAGAGAGAGAGAGAACGATACCTGAATTTAGGAGGAGAAGGAGTGGCGGTGGAGGTGGCTATGGCGGGCTGGATGGTGGAGATGGCGACAGAGACAGATCGAGGAGTGGCGGTGGGTTTTGAGTTGAGTGGGTTATGTGAATTGTTGTTGGATTTGGGTAGGTTTGAGTTTGATTTGGGTGGGTTTTGTAATTTTAGGTCTTTTTGGAGAAGAGGGGTATAATGATGAAATTTGGGAAAATTAATGGATTATATGTAGAAAATTTAAAAAATTGGTCTAAGGTCCACTATAGCATATTTATAACCTACCAAATCCACCTCTCAAGTTTGTAACCCACTAGGTCCACTCATACAAGGGCCTTGTTTGGTTTAGACTAAAAAATGTATTTTTATTCTTTTCTATTTTTTGTGTTGCCAAACTGGGCCCTTATTAAGCCAAAAATGAATTAATACAAGACAAAAATGTCCCCGTCGGCATTTTTTCTTCTTTTTTTTTCATTCTTTTAAAATTTGACAGCTCTCTCTCTCTACATTCCAGATCACACTCACTTTGCCGTTGTACAGATAACATTATATGTTCAGATCTGTTAGGCCGCTGCGCGGACCAATTCATATAAGGTTGTCTATGGTTATATATGGTTATATATGGTTGTGGTAACATATATGGTTATATGTTCATGCATGTGCATGTTCAAGTTTTAACATTATATGCTTAGATTAGTTAGGCCGCTGCACGGGCCAATTCATATAAGGTTGTCTATGGTTATAGAAACATATATGGTTATATGTTCATGCATATACATATTCAAGTTTTAACAATTAGTAACAATCATTGAAACGATTACATCCGCCAATCAAAACATCAGTATTCAAAATAAATAAAATATAGATTCAGAATCTGCTATTGTTCAACTACATAGTTATAAATTTGATCGATTGATCTACAAAATGGATTCAGAGTTTTCTGAATAGCAATATGAAAACACGATAAAGAAATTACACCAAAAGACTTTAACCAAATTAAAATTTTAAATCTAATGTTCTTGGCTGTCTTGTCTGGCTCAACGATCCTAATGTGCCTCTTCAACAAAATCAGGTACCTTTGGTAGAAAGATTTAATGTGGAGGGCTCTTCTGAGGTTGGAGTTCATCCTAAACTCCATTATCACGGTGTCATTGTGGTGATACTCCAATTTACAATAAATTGGATTAGGAACTTCATGAAACCATACTCCTATTTCGTTTGAATTCGTCATTTCTGCACATTTAAGAAAAAAGTTAAACAAATAGAAACATATAGCTTTATATGTTAAAAAAAGGATTCTAGAATTCGTATATAACCATATATGTTTCATGAAATCAGCTGTCAAACAAAAACCTAAATGTTATATGTCTCATGATACACTATAACAGAAAAAATCACATATAACTATATATATTAGGAATGGTGGCATAATACAAGGTACATAATTGGATATATAATCATATGTCTCATATACAGAGAACAGACCATATTTTCTTAAAATATGGTTATATGTACAACTAAAACTAATACATTTATACACGAAAACTAATAAAACTACTAAATTTATGTTATTGAATTGGTCCGCGCAGCGGTCTAATAGACCTGAATATATAACCATATAATCATATTAAAGCAATCCACATGTTTATATGATAACATAATATAGGGTACAGAATTGGATATATAACCATATATATTCACAGAATAAAACGACGACCAAAACAAAATGATATATATTAACTACCAAAATGAGAATATATAACGTCATATAATATTACGCGATAACATGTAACATTACAATGTTATATGTTATAACCATATGTATTATGTATGAGCACAAACCTGAATATATAACCATATATGTTACTCAACAGTAGCTTAAAAAAAGTACAAAAAATATTTCAAAACCAACAAAAAACCAGCTTCATTGCAATTAGACTACCATTTTTGAAATAGGAAGTCATTAATAAAGCACCTAACTGTACTTCAAACGACTCTAGTCATTCTATAGATAGATAATCACATATGTTAAACAATCCAACTACTAAACTTTATATGTTCTTTATTTTTGAATTTACAAACTGCAGAGACTCACATATAACCATATGTGTCACTTCAACAACCAAAACTCTACTCCGTTGTCCATTACCTATATTGAATTGGTCCGCGCAGCGGCCTCATTGAATGACTTCTATAACATGTAGAGAACAAATTTTGATATATAACCATATATGTCAGTTAAACACACAAATTAATCAAGCATATAACCATATATGATGATTCCACTGTTATGGGTGTATAAACTTCAGCAGTGGTTTAGCCCGGGGGTGTGGGGGCGGAGCCCCCACGGCACAAAGTGCCGCAGTTCGGGGTGCGACTTTAGGAGCATCCCGAACTGCAGCGAAAATGATATTTTCAAAGATTTGGGGTGTAATTTCGGCCATAGGACTTGACCTACTTATATTACAATCTGTGCGTAATTAGGGTTATATGTTAAAGAATCTGATGTAAATATATAGCATCATATGTTTTTCCACTGCAATGAAAATGATTTCAAAAGCTCATATATAACATTATATGATTCCATAAGTTCATCCAAGACCCTAATCAAACCAGATCTGCACAAATAGTAACAAATAACCTTATATATTCAACCCTAAACTAAACTCGACTTACCTGTTTGTGTTGAAAACAACGGCGACGGTAGGAACGAAGCCGACTGTGGAAAAGGACGGTGGGAACCAAGCCGAGGTGAGATCGGGGAGGCAGGACAGGATGCGACGGTGACAGAAGGTCGGTGGCGATGACGACGGCGACGGGTGCGATCGTTGGTACCGTTGGTGAACGAACGCGACAAACGCCGACGACTAAGAAGTGCCGACGATGACGAAGAAGGGCCGACGGCGACGAAATAGGCTGACCACGAAGAAGGGCCGACGACGACGAAGAAAGGCCGACGACGACGAAGTAGGGCGACGACGATCTAGTGAGGTGGAGGAGCAAATCGACTAGGGTTTCTCCCAAAGAGTCTGGTTCGTTTTGAAAAGGGGGGGAGAGGGGGGAAGGGGGAGAGGGGGGGAGCGGGGATGGGTTTTATAATGGGATAACAATGAATCTTTTTGAAATGGAGGAAAAAACGGGGCAGATTGTTTTTTTGAAAGCAAGGGTATATTAGACTAAGCGGGGTTATTATATCCTTACTAATAGATTAGTGGACTTAAGGGGTTTTAGAATTTAGAAGTGGACTTAAGGGGTTGGGAAAGTGTTGTAGTGGACTTTTGCAAAAATCTCCCTAGAAAATTTTAATTTTAAAATATTGAAAATGAGTTATGGGAAGGAATTCACTAATGAAGAAAATAATGGGTTACAAATAGCCGTGCAACCGAATAAACGACACCGCTTCCCCCCTCTCTCTCCCTGTATATACACGCACCCCTGACCTGGATTCTTCATGAAGGTTCCATTTTTTCAAGAGAAACACACACGAGAGAGAGAGAGAGAGAGAGAGAGAGAGAGAGAGAGAGAGATGTCGCACTTTGGGAAGTCAGGCCCACCGGATATCATCGACACCTACTCGCTTCTCGTCCTCAACATCAGTTTCCGTAATCTTCTCTCTCTCGATTTTTCTTTTCTCCCGTTTTTTCATCGATCGATCGATCTCTAATTTCAGATAAAAATAAAATAAAAAAATCGATGTCTAATTTGGCCTTACTTTTGTTTCTTTCTTTCTTTTTCGTCGATATAGGTACAACTGCTGATGATTTGTTCCCGTATTTCGACAAGTATGGAAAGGTGGTGGACATCTTCATTCCCAGGGATCGAAGGTTTTTTTTATTTTATTTAAATACCTCTCTGGTTGTTATTTCATCTTTCAGTTTTCGAGAGACGGTGTGGAAGGAAAGTGACATGCCAATTCGGGCTATCCGCGTCACAAATCTAGGGTTTGTTTAGCATACAAATATGTGTACGGTTAGTGTGAGTTTGGCGTAAATTAATTTTTGTTATCTTAATGACTGTCTCAGTGTTGTTCCCTTTTCGGAATCAGAAAAGTATGAAATTATTGATGGGAGTTGGAAAAAGTTTTAATGAAATAACACAGAAGTCAATAAAGACGCTTATTTCAAACTTGTATCATTTTCGGGAAACTTTTTTTTTTTTTTTGGCTTTTAGTCGCAATATTGTACTTTTTAGATTTATCTTGTTAAGTCGAATGGTTAATGTAAATAAAATACTGAACGCAAATCTATTAAAATTTCAGTAAAGACAAACAAAAATACCAAAATGAAAATTTAGGCCAAAGGGGGCCTTATTCTTCGGTGGAAAAATTGAGAACCATCAATCTTATAATTTTTCACGTGCTTTCTTGGACATGGTGTATTAGAACATCCACAATGTAATAATCAAAACTTGCCACATGAGATTTTGATTATTCATTATGAGGTTATTAAAATTAGCAATGTCAAGTATCACATTGTTTATTTTTTGTCCATAATCAAAATGAGTTGGCAAAAATTCGAATCTAATGGTCAGATTTTTTCTTCTCAATCTTATGGTCTACATTGTATGACATTCTAGTTCTAGTAAAATAAGTGAAAGTGGAATGATTTGTTAAAATTCATAAAGTGATCAATATTGTTAAATACACAATCACTTGCCAAAGTGGAGAGTGAGATTCACTTACCAATAAAGCATTTGCTTTATAGAGAGTGAGTTTCACACTCCCATGATGGTTGCACTTGATTGAGAAGACGTGGGGTCCAATAAATTTGATTATTGGCAAAAGGTTGCTAGTTTCGATTATCCAAATGTCCAAATTTATTGAGTTGCTAACAGTTGCTAAGTTTGATTATTACATTATGAGCATTTTTTTAGCACACCTTGGTACATTGCTAACTTTAGCAACCTTTTGGTTTAATTATTACATTGTGGATTCTCTTAGTTGTCTAGTTGAGGGTCGTTTGCGGTACCATTTTGTTGGTGGTTTTATGGAACCTTTTAGTTTGTTTTCCTATTTTCTTTTCTCTTAATATAATTTCTGTATTCAGGACTGGTGAATCGCGTGGGTTTGCATTTGTTCGTTATAAGTACCAAGATGAAGCTCAGAAAGCTGTTGATAGGCTAGATGGTATCTCTCTCTCTCTCTCTCTCTCTCTCTCTCTCTCTCTCTGTGTGTGTGTGTCACTATTATGTACTCGAGAGAAAAACTACATGAGTTTCACACTTCACATTTCTATCTTCCAATAATCAAAGAATATTTGCTTGTTCAAGATGCTGCTCTTTTCAAAAACATTTTAGCATAATTCTCTTGACCTAGCTTATCTAGTAATTAGCATCCTATTCTATGGGAAGGAATACCAGTGGACTCAATCTTTCTTGTGACGCGTTTGACCAAGGTTTATTTTTGTCTCCAATTTGAAAACAAGTGGACACTAAGACCATGTTTGTTTTGGGTCTCTAGACCCGACCTTTTCCCTCTATGCACGGACCTAATAAATTTTCTCTCCAATTATTACTCTCATTTCTCTCTCTCTCTCTCTCTCTCTCTCTCTCCATTCATTATCTCAAAAAACTTTCCTCAAGTCTCAAAACGAAGATGGCCTAAGGCTCTTGTCCATGTTTGTGTTCGTGGATATTGGTGCTTTTGTCTTGATTGCGCTTGCAACATACTTTTCAGGGAGGCTTATTCATGGCCGAGAAATTATGGTTCAGTTTGCGAAGTACGGGCCAAATGCAGAGCGGATGTAAGTACCAAGCTCTTGGCTGAGTTAATGGTGATTTTGACCCCTGCCTTCCACCACAAGTGTGGGTATATTTTCTTGATGTATACCAAGAAATATTAGATTAAGATGGGTTGCCGCCATCGGCTATTGTTGCATTTTTTCAAGAAGGTTGATGTTTATCAATTTCGCCTTTTCCTATCTCGTACATATCATTTAAGGGATTCTAACTGGCAAGTGATTTTCTTTTCTTCAGTAAGGGTGCTTTTGTGTGGTTAGCAACTCTATATGATTATTACCTTTCCTTTAGTCACGTGCTAATCTTGTTGATTACAGTGACAAGGGAAGGGTCATTGAACCAGTTCCAAGAACCAGTAGTAGGTTGAGAAGCAGCAGCCCTCGGCGAAGGTAGGATGTTTTGCAAGGGATTACTCTCAAGTTTTAGGCTTTATTAGGATGTAATTTGGCATGTGTAACGATGGTTTTTTATTTTCAGGTACCGAGATGATTATCATAGGGACTACGACTATCCCAAGAGGAGAAGTCGCAGCAGGAGTTTGGATAGGTATGACCGTGACAGATATCGTGGGAGGGGGAGAGATTACCGCCATCGAAGCAGGAGTCACAGTGTTAGTCCTGATTATGACAGAGGTCGTGGGAAAGGGCGATATGATGATGATAAGAGCAGGAGTAGGAGTCGATCGTTTGAGAGGTCTTTTTAATACTCTTGGTTCATGCTTTAAGCAATCCTTTGGATGGTAAAAAATTATGAGAAAAGAAAAGAAAATGAGACTTACATTGCATATTTGGATGAATAAAAGCCCGAGAGAAATGATGAATTCTCTTAGACCACTTTGTTTCCCACCAGTTCTCACCAAAATGGTAATATTGGATGAGAAACTCCAATCCTTTCTTTCTTCTTGCACCTTCTCACCAGACACCATCCAAAGGGGCTTTAATGTCTTAAGTTTCTTCCGTTGTGAACTATAATTGGAATAATAATATTATGATGTGTGTGGGAGTTTTGCAGTGCCTCCCCTCGTCGAGATAGTCTTAGTCCACGGAGAAGTTTGTCCCTTCGCAAGAAACCCTCCTCCAGGGTTGAGAGTCCTGACAGGCGCAGCTATGATGAAAGGTCTCCAACCCCTCGAAGTGTTTCACCAAGGCGTCGACCTGCCGATTCTCGAAGCCCTTCTCCTCGCAATTCTGACCTTGATGTGAGTTCTGCAAGTACAATGTATCTTCACATGCATACTTTTTTTTGGATAAGCCACATACATACTTATTGCTTGTATGTACGAACATATAGATGTATGTTTTTTAAATTTGTGACACTGGAATTTTGTTCTGTAGGAGTGATGTGCTGCAGGATGGAATGGATAATAGGCAGGAGAGAATTATGAAGGTGTCTGTGTGACCATTTTGATACTGTTGGGAGCTTAGATGGTCATGAAGTTCTAATCAAAGTTAGTGCTATCTCGGTAGGCATGGTCCTCCCGATCGTTTAATTATTTCTTAGTTTCATGCCTTTTGCAAAACCCTTTTTCTTAAGGAACTAGTTGTCTTTTGGAGATTTTAGCACTTTGTTGCATGGTATATTAGATTTTGTGTTGGTTTTTATTCCAGTATTTGACTTTTGACTTGTGAAGCTCTCGTAATATAGGATGGTTTCTATTTTGTTCTTTCTTTTAATTGTTCCCTTTTAACTGTTTTTCGCACTATGGTTCTCCACACCCCACTGGGGAGAGAAAACTATGCATGCGTTTGTTGTTTCTGTGTTCCTATGACGTCGTGGGTTTACTAATTAATTGTGAATCAAATACTGGGTTTTATAGTTATGATGGGGAAAGATTGAAACTGGTCGTTGGCTGAGATGGTGATCTTGTAGCTGTTGGTGCTATTATTATGTAGATAAAAGTTAAGGTCATTCTGGTGCTGGTTGTGAATAGCAGCATATGACGGTTGCAGGGAACAGTTCTAGTGTGGTTCCCATGTAACTATGATTGGTAAGGTATATGGTTCAGCTCGTTCACTTTAGAAAATGAACATTTTACTTTCTGATGTTGACCTTGTTATTCTTGGTGATCAAAATATATTAGCGATGAATCTTGGAATTCCTTGCTGTGGTGGTCCTAAAAAGGTCGGTAGCTGTCAACGCCGATGGGATGCACATGTTAGGGTACATGAATTGGATAGGCTTGTCTGAACTTGGCGACCATGTGGGCAAATGAGGGTAACAACTTTGGTTGCTTTATTTCGTGCGGAGCATTAGAGAATATTTACCATCGACCTCTTAGTTTGTTTGACTTGTGTTCCCTAGCACATGGGGCTGGTGATTGTAGCTGTGAAGTTGTAGCTGATGTCTTTGATGTTGTTCGATACGAGTTTCTTGGTGTAGCTTTGAAGTGATACTGAATCTGCCATTGTTGAGTTGTTGCTATTCTCCCTCAGGTTGAATTTGGGACTGCCAATTCCCCATTTGAACATTGGTTTGCTTTTGTTGTTGTTGAAAGAATACCTTTATGAGGTGCAAATGCATTTATGTGAACTAATTCAACTATTGAAGTGAGAAAATTATCACCTTCTCTTGTCTCTTAGAGGTAGGGATGTCTTATTTTTAGTGGATCGGGCGCTTGTTCTGTCAATGTTCATCATTCAGGCAAGTGTACTGGTGAGTTTCAGATTCTATGGAAATATCAAATAGTACCTGGATATTACAAACATAGTTATTCGATCAATTTCATAAGGGCTACATTAGTTAGTGAACTATATGTAGCCACCTTTACTCTGATTATTGTTGGTATCATCTCAGTGCAGCATTGCTGTATTCACCTCGTGCCTTGCATATTTCCTGTCCCCTATAATCTGACGTAGAAATATGTCAGCTCTGTACGTGTATGTGTGGTTGGTTTATTCATTTTGCTTTGCTCAAGTAGGCCAATATGGGACTTTGAATTGATATTAAATTGTGAATATTTATATTGCGGGGGGACACCAATAGGTTGATTAGTAACATGATGTTCTATAGCACCAGTCACAGGTCTTTCTACTAGTGTGCGAGATTGCTCTTCCTAGGGTATAACTGGAAGATGTAAACCGATGCATTTGTGTTCTCAACTTGATTTCTACAGTAATCGTTTTCGTGTTCTCAACTTGATTCCTACAATAAGTGTATTTCTGCAGTTTGCATACCCATACGGTGGGAAGTGGGATGTATATTACCATATTTGGGAAGATTGCATAGCTAAGATGAAGATGGGTTGAAATTGAGTGGCAGTTATTCTGTGAAATTTTTTTTTTTTCACTCGCCAGATGCTTAGTCGACTCCTAAGGGGATGGGGAAGGGGTATTCCTAAGTAGGGGTGGGAATTTTTGACGCAGCACGAGAACCTAACACGATAACACAAAAAGCAAAACAGGTCGGGTTAGGGTTGAGAGAATTCTGATCCGAACACGAGATGACACGACACGATATCCACCCCTACTGCTAAGCGACAGTTGTTTTGAGAATTAAGATGGTGCGCTTTCCGTAATGCTGACAACTAATGACCATATTGAATGTATTGTAGTGTCGTCGTCAGTAGTTGGCCAGTAAAGACTTTGTAATGCTAAAGGCTGGTAACTACAGTATTAATCAATTATGTGTGCTACTGTAATGATGTAATCCATGAGGTCATGTACCCCCTTGTTCCGTCTAAAAAAGGGGAGCATCACCTTTGTATTCAGCAAGCTAGTGAGCGAGTTAGCTAGTTAATAATATCAGTGTCTTCTTAAAAATTCTGTGTCTTATAGTCTTCCTCTTTGATCCCAGTAGGTGACCTTTTGGCTGTGCATCATTGAGGAAGTGAGGGGTAATGCCATATATAGCTTCCGAAGTGGTTTGGTAATATATTTGATGTTGTACGTGTGTTGGTAGAACTTGAAGTTTTCTCAAAGTGTTTGGAGGTGAATGGTGGAAAGACGTAACATGTACTATTAGAAAGCCAATTGGGTCTAGCTGGGTCGGAACCAGAAGATGTCTTAACATGAATCTTTGGGAAAGTGGCCACAGCGGACCAAGCCCCAAAAGAGGTTGCCAAGCTCAAAGACGCTGAGATAGACAAAGAGAGTAAGATTTGACGAAATGGGGCTTTCTATTATGTTAGCGAACCTCAAGAATATGAATTACTAAGATGTCTATTCAGTAGGGATGGCAATTACCTCCGACCCATTTCCGCCTCCGACCTCCTTACCCCGATCCGAGTGGGTATTCGCTTATCCGATAAGCAAATGGGGCGGGAATAATATTTGCTTCTCCGTCATGTTTGAACCCGATCCGACTCAGATTATAGATATTTATATTATATTTTTGTATGTATATATCTAAATAAATTTCATAGTTTTCATATAATAAGAGCAATATACCAATTAATAAAACATAAGTTTATGTCTCTGTTTCTTTATTATTATTATTTTTTAAACTCTCATCAACCATCAATATCTTGTTTTCTTGTCAAAACATTCTAAAAAGGACAAAATTAGTCAAATTATTACGGTGAATGGGGACCCGAATATTCTCTGACCCCGGCACTTTCCCAATTTTCCCTCTCCAACTCCGATCTGATATATAATGGGGCCGGTTTGTGGGACGCTAAATCCGACTCCGCCCTGCCTTGCCCCATTGCCGTCCTTACTACTTGGGTCCTAAAAAATGCACGGGATAAAAAATAATTTCTGCGGGCTCAATACTTTGTAGTGAAAATCAAGTAAATGTATGATGGAAAAATAAGTTGAGCCACCACATAAAAATATCACTGGAGCATTGGATATTTTTTTCTCAATTCCCCTAAAATCTCTGCCCCTTTTCTCTCTCCCCCCTCCTCACGTTCACCCCCCCCTCTCTCTCTCTCCAAAAAAATTTGGGATGAGGTTTGGAGTCACGAGAAACACAAACACACTTGCATAGAGTATTTATTTATTTATTAGCTGTATTTGTTCAATGCACACGGGACAATAGAAAAAAAAGGGTTCACGTTGATGTTCTTTGCTCCTCATGTATCTAACGGGCAGAACTAATAAAAAAAAGAAGTAAATGCGTAGGTAGTTTGGAGACTAAAACCAACATTTCAACAAAATTGGTATGCTCTACGTGAACAAATTCTCATAACAATTACAGTCAAACTTGGTACCAAAAAATTCATGAACAAATTCTCGCTGAACTTGGTACTCAAAAATCTATGAACAAATTTTTGGAACAAACAGAGCCGAACTTGATACTTAAAATTACGCGAACAACTTCTTATAGCAAATGAAGCTGAAGAATATGACAATGGCAGTGGTACATCAGATTATGTGAAATGTGAATTGGAGTAGCTATTACCAATTTTTTCACTTATTGTTTTCAAATGGGCAACGGGGAAGACTTCTAAGTGTAACTGATGAAAATGGCTCGTTTGTCGGAGGATGCACCCCGTGCAGTTCGGCAGTTTCGTCCCCATTTCACGTTTGTCTCAATAATCGGGTCCGTTCACATTGTAGATCATCCAAACGGACATAAACCCTTTCTATCTTGAATGCTGCACCTCTCTTGAATCAAAACCTGGGATCATGTAAACCAGTGGAAAATGTAAATGTTAGGAACAAAAATTATTTTGAAAAGTTGCTGTATAAATGTGGAGCGACTTTTTCTAAGAATATTTATGGATTAGAATTCCATGTGCATGGAATAATCTTCACCATTAGTGTCATATTTTTGGTGATATACTTTTTGAAGCAAAGACTTGACTCTAATTAAATCTGAAGGTCTTCTGGAGCAGAAAATTCCCAAACAAATTAAATATGCCGGGCACTGTGAACAAATTCTTATAAGTTAAAAATAGCCAAAGAGGAAAAATAAGATTTTGGAAGAATTTAAGGCTGAAGAACTAAATCAAACATACACGCTTTGGAACACAACCAAATATGCCTAGTGTTAGCCCCGTGACACCTAGCATCGTGGTCAAAATTTCGTAAAACCAACCTTTGAGCAAATGGTATGCGCTTCATGAGCAAATTCTTGTAATAATTAAAATCGTACTTGGTACTCAAAAATCCGTAAACAAATTCTCGTAAAGAATGAAGCCGAACTTGTTGCTTAAATTTCCATGAACACATTCTCTTAAAAACAAACCATGGAGTGAGATCATGAAAATCAGCAGTGGAGGACGAATGTTAGAAATGTTTTCATAAAATTGCGCGCAATGATAATTTCGAAGAATGTGGAATTTGCTGTTAGAGTTTGGAGGTGGGAATAATATAAGTGTTGTGGGCAAACTTGGAGCTAACTGTTTTTTTTGGGCTTTCAAATGGGCAACGTGGGGGCCAGGCGTGGGAGTGAGAGTGGCATTCCAGGAACATGGGGAGGGGGTGGAGCATGTGTAGAAATGTGAAAGGCTTGCTTGAGGTTGACATCATTCATGCCGTTGAGGAGATAAAATCGCCGTGGATGGAACACGTGGTTGCTTGAAGAAATGGATCAGTGGGTTCAAGGTTTTTGTTCTTTTAAAATATTTAAAAATCCAGAAGATTGGGAATTGAGGTTTGGAGGCTTGTGAGATTCAACATATTTGTATAGGATAGAAAATAGACAGATAAAGATAGATAGATAGAATAGATAGATTTGTCTTCTAAGTGTTTACTAAGAGCATCTCCAACTTGAGAATGCCAAATCTGAGGTGGATGTTCGACGTAGACTTTTGACAGCTTTCTCCGTTCCAATCAAGCTGCCTTTTCTTAGGTCAAGTCCACGTGTAATTGAAGCTTGCTCCAAACATGCCAATTTTGGCATCAAGCTAGTGGCATGCCAATTTTTGAAAAATATAACCGTTTGAAAATTTTGGCTGTTTGAATTTGAGAAATGCTGTTTGACATAAGGGTTGAAGAGAGATAATTTAATGTCAAATAAAAAGAATTAGTTATAAGGGTTGGAAAGGAGGCTTTGATGTCAAATTGGAGATACCAAAATGCCACATAAGCCTTCAAAAAAAAATTGACATCTCCAATTGAAGTTAAGGGTTGGAGATGCTCTAAGGCTCCATTTGGGTCGAGAATTTCAGCACTGAAAAGAAAGAATTGTAAAAGAACTAACCAGCATGTAATTTTAGTAGAACTAATCGTCATTAGCCAATAAATCTCTTCTTCTTCTTTTTTTTTTTTTTTTTGAAAGGCCTTCTTCTTCTTTTTATTATACCCAAATCTTGGTTTCCCATGGGATGATGAACTATGAATATTTCTAAACTAACCGTCATTAGCCAATAAAACTTAATTGTTTTATTTATACCCAAATTCTTGTTCCAAATACATCCATCGTGAGCAAAATGAAGTTTTCCCGCGGGATGATGAACTACGAATATTTCTGAATCCCTCTCAATCCCTCATTGTTATTGTGCTTCGGTGATGGGAAATCAGGCATGTTCCTTCAAATAGGGTCTATGGCTTATGATTAAGTGGAATATGAATAATATGAGAAGAAGATTAACTATGCATGTGAAGAGGAGAGTGCACAAAACACAAGCGTACGTTGCAACGTCAAGAAATAATGACGAGACTGCATGAAGCACTTTTTCTAGGAAATAAGTCGTTACATCTCACAACTATAGAAAATTGAAAAGTGAGTTTCAGAAAATTCAAGTGACAGATGAGAAATTGAGCAGAAAAAACCTTGCTCTAGCTCTAAAATTCCTGTGCATATGATCTACAAGCAGTGCATGTCCACGAGACACATAAAATCCTTCAATAACCAAGAGAGAAGACAGATTAGACCGCAGTTTGCCTCTACTCAACTAACTGTATTTCGCACCCCAATATACAGAAGTGTTGAAGTCTCCATCAGCTAATGCCTACTGGAGCCTCCTGAATTTCATCGTAGGAACCCGTTGCTTCATTATATGAGTACCTGTCAAGGACAAGAGTAAGCATTAGCAGAAGGAATGCACAGAGATTTTATTTTTGAGGATGGAATGCATGCAGATTGATGATTTGAATTAATGAGAGCAATTAGAAAAGATCATACAATTAACGAGCAATATAATTATGTAAAGCTGAACCTAATGTAGACAGTAGCCCCTCTAAATTCCCGAGGCAACCGGTTCCTATGACGAATGTATGAGGAGAAAGTTCCTCAAACTACCATGCACACTAATTTTTGACCCAAAGTTACTTGATGATCGTGGAACCCATAGCCTTTGCTTTACGTTACCAAAGCCTACCGTTTTTATTTAACAGTCAATACTCAATAGATCGACCATCAATATTAGTGAAGGGAAAGAATTTATAGTAGAAGGTTGAGAAAAAAAGAAACACATGAAAGAGATAATAAGCAGTAAAACTGAATATTCAATGCCTCTTTTAAGTTCTTTTAGGGCCATACTAGGTTTTTCATCCAAGCAAAAGACACGGTCTCTGAGATGATGGAATACGACAAATTGGTAATGGATTGTAACTCTTTCTATCAGGCAACTTTCGTGTCAAAGCCATTCAATAACTCCAGTCTTCAACGGATATTATCTTGCCGTGAAGTACACCTTCTCCAAATGGCCTGTATCAAACTTCTACTGTCCCAAAATTTCTTTCTATCAGGCAACTTTCGTGTCAAAGTCATTCAATAACTCCAGTCTTCCATGGACGTTCTCTTGCCGTGAGGTACACCTTCTCCAAATGGCCGTATCAAACTTCTACTGTCCCAAAATTTCCATCACAGCTTCTACAATCCGCCTTTTCTGCCAATTTCCAAACCCATTTGTTCCTCGACACAGAAACTTTTGCTACCGTTAAATTCCTAACGAACTTCCATTAACCAAGCCATACCACAAACCCTACTGTAGGTACACAGGAGATAATATTTGTTTTAAGGGTGAACTTGAGTCACTTGACAACTGAAAATAACTTGAGACGGAACGAGTACTTTTGGTAGTAAGTCTATTCTCAAGGAACACGTGGACACACATGGTGACAAAGACCTTATATGAGAAGTGAGGGCCATGTCCCAGTATACCTATATATATGTAAAAATTAACTAGAGTTTGGGATTGAAACTCAGATATACAACTCTGGACAAAGAAATATATGTAACAGTACTTCTCTGATAAGGGTGAACAAGAATGGCGGAAAATTTCTTGAGAGTCTACGAGTACTTTTGGTAGTCGGTCTATTCTCAAGATGCATGGTGAAAAATACGTGACTTTAGGGCCATGTGCCAGAATACCTTTCCATAGTTGTGAGTTGAAGTCAGATATAACTGCAGACAATTAAAAAATGTATGTAATGGAACTTCTCTGATAACTTATCGGGGCAAGCCTTCTCAAAATTCTCCATTTCATTCAGGTACATTATGACCCTTTTTTTTTAAAGTCTTTGTACGAACTCCACTATGAATTGTTTGCTTTCCATCCCTACTTGATTAATAATATTACTGAATTTTATGATTCTGTTGTGCAACTAAAATCAAACATTTTCACTAATAAAAAAGGCAATTCATTGAAGGAAAAAAAAAAAAATCAAATATCAAAAGCAATACAACAAGGATGCAAGTTACCATTGTCCCGATGTTGCACAACAATACAATCCTGAAGATGGGTCATAGTAGTAACCCGAGCTACAGCTGTAGTAGTACCTGGAGGAACAAAAAATTGATAAACTAATATTAGACATTATTTGTGACGTTCAATGGAAGATCTACATTCACATAGACCACAAGTTAACTGTTTAAAAAGCTAAAAAGATCTAAAAGTAAAAAATCGAGGATTAGAAACGGCATAAACCCCTAATCCACATTTTACTTGAAACAGCTTCCATAAAAAGGCAGGTGACATATGATGTGCACCTTTGTGTATGCGACCCCACCCCCACCCCCCCCCCCCCCCCCCCCCCCCCCCCCCCCCAACACACACACACACACAGAGAGAGAGAGAGGATACCCAGAAGCCTCATCGTATACATAGTCATTCTGCCAACCTCCACCTGTAGGGCAAAGCAATTACTAGGAATACTCAAATCCAATTAGTAAATAGTATCTACTCCCCTGGACATAATAAATTTGTAACTGAAAGCTTACTTTCCAAGGGCTGACCAATTCTATCGTGATCAGGACCAGAAACCAAATGACCCCCGTCAGTGGTTGGATTGGCAGCAGCACTTTCATCATCTTCCGCAAACATATCAAGTGAATCATCACCATCAGGTAGAGCTCCTTCAGTGGGAATATTGAGGTTTGAAGGCCCCACGGCTGTGTCGAGTACAGAAAATGCCCCTCCAAAATCCGTTTTGTTAGCAATGAAATCATTGGTGAAAGAGGCATTGAAATTGCCCTTGCCTGTATCCATTGGAATACCCTCCTCTTTAGCTCGCGCCAACCTCTCGTATCCCTCTGCAGATGAGGAAAAGGCCGTGAGAAAGAGTCCACACATTTTTAATGCAACTGAGTGCAGTACATGTTAGAGGATATACAATGAGGGAAGAATTCCTTCGAAACATATGAATATGAAAGTATCGAGGAATTAATTTAACCAAAAAAAGGATCACTCATTTCCAGCTATTTAAGATTCAAAACTGCAGCAATACATCCAAAACGTAAAGAAACAGGTAATATTAGAACTATAGTGGATGACAACTGCTAAAACATACCAAACACAGGCTTACAAAGAAGCAAAAGCAACACAACAAAACCCACACACGCTCAGAACTACTCATATTATGTCATTAGGCAACAGACTCACCACCTAGCACCATACTGAATTCCCTACTAAAATCCCCAAGCAACCACCTTAGGAAACAAGATTCTGTAAAGAAACAACTTCAGGAAATAGTAGTACTAACTATATCCAATTTGGACAGTAACCATTGAATCATCTGCAACTTACTGATGCCTCTTATAGTTCAAACTGAAGATAAGATCCATACAAGCAGAAAACTGAGAGGACATATCTTTTAACTCCCTTTTTCTTTCCATTTCTGGCTTAGTCTTGAGGGATTATTCGGAAATCAGTTAAAAAATAACTAATAAAATACGGACCTGCTTCTCGCTCAAACACCTCCTGCTTTTCTTCATATACATCTGCAATTAAAAGTTGAACCAAGGAGCAGAGTAAGATATCTAAACGCTCACAGGGTAAAATATAGCTACTTCCTCATCCCACAAACTTAGAAACATGGCTGCCAATATCTCATTTAATAAGAATCAGTTTCAACGACGTTTAATCAATACAAAACAAGTCACTTAACTGAAATCACCATTCTCCATCAGTTTCATGGCATCTTCAGTAAGCTGGTCAAAGCAAAGTTTTGTTTCAGGAGACATTTTTTCCTTCTTGTTATTTGATGTTCCTTTCAGCCTTCTCAACGCTTGTAGAATCTGTGGAGAACATAAAATCATATTCTAATGTCAGTATAAAAAAAATCTGACGACACATAACTGAATGGTAAGCCCAGCATAAAAACGACCTGCGCAGAGCATAATCTACAGGACCAATAACAAACCATTTAAACAACAGAGCAATTAACAGGCATACAATGATAATAATGCTGCACAAAGAAAAAATTCATAAAATGTAGGCCTACATAGATGATGTTGGGCCACACTTATCCAACTTGTTAGTCAATAGTTCATATGTATGGGAAAAACATATAGAGGAGGAGGTAAATGTCAATGTATGCATAAATTATCAAAATTTTACGCAACAGGCAAGCCATATTCATATCTCTTTGTTCACCACAATTACGTATTTCCCACTCACAATAAACAGTTTGGACATTTATATTGCACGTCAGAAATCATTCCTATAAAAAGTATACTGTCTCTGAACACTTTGAAGATCAAGCAGAATGACAATGTACAAAAACTTGTCATGAACCAACTTTAATCTGGCCTCCAAACTCTGTCAGCCTCCACAGTCATGAATATCAATTTCACCACAAAACTATGACAATATAACACCTTCTTTATTAGAAGAGAAATTCCTACGCCTCCCTTGCACCATGCACACCATGCAATGGATAAGATAAGACTTACAAGAATGCATGATTACTAAAGACTGTTTATCATGTTCTTCTTGCCGACCTTATAAGCATCCTAACAAGGATGTATGACACCTCACTACACACACGCACACACATGGAAGTGAATAATAAGTTAAGCTTCCACACAACTCATAATAATACTTCAATCTGAAAGGGGCAAAAAGTATAGTCCTTTGAAATGTGATAAGCTCCAAGGTTCCTCTCAAAATGACGTTGCTCAACCATATTCTTTGCATTTTATTTATCTAGCAAAAGACTATCATAGTTAAACTTTCATTTTTTGACAAAAAGAAAGCCAGTTTAAATGCCAATCTGAATGAGTACACTACATGCGTGACAATTCAGAAATTCTTTTACAAAAATTTGGGGGACAAAAACCATGGGAGTTCACCGTTTCTCCAGGCTCCAATGCATTAGCTATTCGCCTTTTAATTGTTCCAATTTCTTCAGATGACAGTTCATCATCACTGTCCTCTTCAATGTTGTCCTTGTCATGTGTTACAGTGAATCCCGTTCGAGCAAGTTTAGTATCAACCTCAACGCTGTCAAGCCACGCATCCTGCAATTAATCATATGAAAAATGACAAAAAAAGTTCCACAAAAAAGGTGAAAAAATTGAATACAAGTGATACAGTACCTTGATCTCATTATCAATGTACTCGACAAAATTTCCCTGTTCATCAAAATAACCTTCTTCTCTCTCTTGTTCCAGATTAAAAGGTTCAAACCGAATCCCTTCCTCGACAAATGTCTCACCCTCCTGCCAAAAGTAACTTTCTATCATTGGCTATTCTTTCCCTTGTTCCAATAACAAATAGAAAGCAAGTATCTTGGCGGAGAAACTAGCTGCCTTTTAAAAAGGTAGTGCACAACGTTATGACAACATACTCAATACCACAGTTTCTTAGAAACATTAGGACTGCCCTATAACCATAAACCATTACTTCACAAACACTCATAAAAACAGCAACCAAAATCCTTTGGGAAGTAAGCGAAGTAAGAAAATGACAAAAAACAATATACACACACACACACACACACCTGGATTTCAGTAAACAGAAGTTCTTTCAAAGATGGGAGATCAAAAGCACTAACAAGAAGACGGGCATTTATTTTGGATGTCTATGCTAATATATAAAGGGAGAACACCTTTTTGGTCTGACCCTGTTTTTGAAGCTGTATGGACTTTTTGAAGTCCGAAAAAACCCTTCCAAACGTTATAAATTTGCTTACAATTACATTCTACAATTTATGGGTAAAAAACATAATGCACTTCTAATCTATCATAGATTTTAATAAATGTATTGTTTTGAAAAAGATTGCAGTTGGGTGGAAGGGGGCAGTTGTGGCCATGAACTGCCATGAATCAAACCCAAAAATCCTGCAATCTTTAGGAACAAAACTTCAAACTGACACAACGCAATAGGAATAAATAACCCAGCAACATGATCATTTTTCATTAAAGAAAGGGAAAAAACTGCATGTCCCAAATGGACCGAGATTGAGAGACTACATGCGGACATATTAGGTGCCTCTTTAAGCAAATCAACCCGTATTGCTACTTGCTGTAAAATTAATTTGAACACTCTATGGATGTCGCATCTAGAATTTTTACCATCTTTCTCAAATGTTGATGCTCCTATCAGGTTAAACTATTTTGCAACCAATTTCCAGGACTTCATTTTATTCTTCTCATCCACAATTTTTTTCTAGGACTAGGATATATTTCTCTGGGGTAATGTGTACATGAGAAACGATCACAGCAGTAACAATTGTGTTAAAGGAGTATGGTATAATATTATCACCTCTCTTCTTAACACTTGCATAGTTGCATACTACATTCGAATTGCACATCGACACAGTTGGTATGGTTCCCCCACAACAATCAAGACACTAGTATCAAGACATTTAATAACTTAACAGCAAGAAATAATGAAACGAGAACCACAAAGGCAACTAGCATGCGATAAAAAATGGATACACATACTGCATATTTAACTTCCACAGATGTAATGTCATGAACCATCCCTCTATTTTCTTCACTGCAGAGTTCGGTAGTCATCTGATTCCGCCGCATTGCACGCTCCTTTGCCGCATGACGAGGATCATTTTTCCCACTCTGAGCATCTTCAGAAGGCTTCCATACATCCACCTTTTCTTCTCCAGGTTTCACCTTCTTACCTTTTGGAAACCGAATTCTCTTCTGCCTATAAGTATTCAAAATTACCATAGTGTAAGCAAATCGTTTATCCTAAGGCTGTATTCGCATATCGACTTATGGAGGGGTTCGAGAAGAAAAGAAAAGGAATTTTAAAGCTTATTTATTCTCTCTTTTTTCCCTCAGCAAATCAATACACCAGGGAGGCATCGAAAATTCCAACTTTGGAATGCAAACAATCCAACCGTGGGAGTGCGAACCCTTGTCACTTTCCAATCCTCGTGTAGATCATTGGTATCGTACAGGTGTTCTTAATAATCTTTGGAAGTATGGTTGCACCCTGTGCCCCCATTGGATCCATTACTGCCCTACTCAAATCTTTGAACCAAACACAGCCCAAGATTACAGTTTTACATTCCACAACTGCAGAAAATGGCTTACTATATTATGGCCATCTATTAAGGAATCTCAACGAAAAGCATAAACCCATTTACTTTTTCCTTATTTAGGACCTGCCTCTGAACTGTGTCAATCACGACAACTTATGCATCTCTTCTTGGAATGTGCCTAATGCAATTTTTTTTGTTGTTGTGATAACTCGATAGTCGGCCCAACGGACAGACTAACCTGGGACGTATTCCACCATTCACGAATGAAGGGTCCAATTAAAGCTGGGACAGATGGACTGGCCCAAAAACTGGAATTGATCCTAATGCATATTGCAACAATCTAGCGTGCGCTATATTTTTTTGCTTCACGCTAATGACAATAGTTGTTTACTTGTTTCCACTAAACGGTATTTGCATGTGAGGAGAATGACTTGCCAAGAAATCCGCGAAAACATGAACTTTTAGTCCATTTAGTTTAGCAGAAACACTTTAAGAGACTAGGGTCTAAATCTACACATTCACAAGAATCACGCATATATCGAACAAAATTCCTGAAGAGTGATTATGTCTATTATAAGCATAGATTAAACACATTACATATTTAATTATTTACTCATCTGTACTTAACTGTGCCTGCTGCCTGTTGTAACTACTTAGCTTTAATTGAGTCGATAATTAGATGTTAGGGCTTTGAGCTACAAATACACGCAAAAAAACTAAGCAACATATTCGTAGATGTGCTTATGAACATGTATATAACCCAAGGGGTTGGTCTTGTAGTAAGGCTCGAGACTTAGGAGTTTTCTCCCTCTTTAGTTTCGGGTTTGAAACCTTTCAAGTGCTATCAACTCCTTTGGGGCAAGTGCATAAAGATCTTTGCTACGGTTTTAATCGAACCCCGGGAGTGACGGTGGGATTTGGTCTCAGGATTAGTCGAGGGGAGCGTAAGCTAGTCCGGACACCCGAGTTATTTAAAGAACATGTACATGTATATTGGTATAGAGATACAGAAATTGGAAGGGGAGAGAGAGGTACGTGGGGGGTTTGTTGGAGTCGTCATCTTCAGTAAACGAACGCTTCAGATTGGCTCGCGATGGCTTCTCTTCCATGGCGCGGCACCGATTGGGATACGGCTACGCTCAACTTGCAACGTCGTCTGTATTTGTGAGTGATTTCTAGAGAGAGAGAGAGAGGGCGAGAGAGAGAGGGGGGGAATTGTAGTTTGTTAGCAGGGAAGGCCGAAGGCGCTCGATGAACCGGTATTTTGTCGGCTCTGTGTGGCCGTTCGGTTCGATTGCAATCTTCGTAGGTTGTTGAGCGGTTGACCTGATTTTGTTTGAATTAATATGACAATTTTAATGGAGAGAAAATTATATTTCAAGTTAGAAATTCCTCCAAGTTAGGATGGATTTGGACTAAATTCAATTTTTAAAAGCAATATGCATTATTCATGAAATTAAATGTATATATAAACCCATGGACCGAAGTTAAAAAGTTTAGATAATTTAATTTTGTTGTATTTGGTAAAGTTTTAATCATATATGTAGCATTTCAAATTTTTAGTGAATAAAGATTCAAAATGTAAATAAAAAAATTTCTAATTAATTATATTAAGGTTGGTGATAATGCCACGATGCCTTTCCTTGATGCCATGATCTGTCAATGTGTACCAGTTTGCACCGGAAGATACCGTACTTGTACCGGGCGTATTGGCCGGAACAAAAAAACGGCGTATTTTTTTCTTTTGCTTAAAAAATGCTTGAATTTTAAGATAGTTCAACAAAACTTCTATGACATGTTAATTATCTTAATTTGTTATTAGAACTAATTTTAAGGTATATCAAAGTGTTAGAATTTATTTTATACCTCTACTCTGAGTTTTTTTTTTTTTTTTTGGGTTTTTTTGTACATATATTAAAATATATGTTACGGTCAATCCGGAACGGTACCGAGATATATATACCGGTATCGATACATACTATCCCAATAGAGAAAACGGTACCCTTATCGATACGAGATTGATAACTTTGAGAGCAAATGATGTGATGTTGATATGTAGATTGTACTATTTTTCCTTCGTCTAAGATTTTATCTCACTGGATTTTCCCCATTAAGGTTTTAATGAGGCAAATAATACTATACTCTTTTTCCTTCGTCAAATATTTTTTCCACTGATTTTTGTTGGTAAGATTTTAATAAGCAGATTCTATGTTTGTGGTCATCCAAGAGGAGTGTTATGAAAGTCTTTTGTGGATGACCATGGTACAGTAGTGTAGATAATGGTTGGGAAAAGCCATAAATGAGATGGAGCCATCTACCCAATTCTTCTCTTCTTGTTTTCTTCTCCGGATCTCCTAAGGGATCCCGCACGGTCTTACCGTGTGGGACTTCCCTTTTCTGATCGAATTGCGACGATCCGAGCAGCTCAAAATAATCAGAACGTGATTTTAAGGGTACCTTGCGAGAAATCAGCAAAAAAAAATGAGCAAGAAGAGCTTGATCCGAATAGTTTTTTTATTGAACAGTTCAATAAAAAACTGTTTAGATTAAACCCTTCCCGATCATTTTTTTTTGTTGATTTCTTGCGAGTACCTTTAAAATCACGTTTTGCACACTTTTAGCGGCTCAGATCGTCGCAATTCGATCGGGAAATGGGAGTCCTGCACAGTAAGATCGTGCGGGATCCCTCATTGGATCTCGAGTGTGTGTGTATATACATACAGAGCCCTTCTAATGCGGGCGTCTGCAGCTAACAAAAATGCGGACTTCGTTCTGTGGCCGTTGGATGAGATCCAACGGCTGGGATTTTAAATGAGAACTTGCGGGTAAAACGAGCATGGGTCGGGTGAAATGGTTTTCGGGTCGTAACCACTTCACACACGCGGATCCCTCCCGTCTTCCACGGTACACCTCCTCCCCCATTTCTCAGAAATCGAAAACCACAGAGAGAACGAGAGAAGACGAAAAATGATCGATCGAAGAAGAGTACACTCCCACGACCACAAGCTTGCTCTCTCCCTCTCTCTCTCTCTCTCTCTCTTGTTCTAGAAACCGTAACCCGAGAATACCACGAAATCGAAGGAGACGAAGACGATCGACTGAGAACAAGGTAACTTCTTTTCTCTTCTCTCTGTCTCTCTGACTCGTTTTGGAATTCTCAGAAGTTAGGGTTTTTTTTTTTTCCATATCCACAAAGAAGAGGACAACAAAGAAGAGGACAAGAAGAACCCTTACTCCGAAGGTCTCTGTCTCTCTCCCTGGCTTTGAATGTGTTTTTTTTTTGAAATTTAAAATTTGTGGAATTTTTTGGAACTGTTTTTGTTTTCCCGGAAAAGAATGGGTATATTATAGGAACCCTAACTGACTTATGCGGATTGGTTTGATTCTAGGTTGATTGACTGATTTTTTTTATAAAAGCCATAAATTTACTCAAACCTTCATTTCCCAGTTGAACTGTAACAGTAGTGTTAATTATCATGACAAGTTCCTTCTTTTCTGCCATAATAGATTGGAACAATTAAGCTGATTAATAGATTGTGTAACATGTGAAATATGGCAATGATAAATCATTGTTTTTCATCTCATTTCTTGGGTACAAAGTCTAAAACTTAGAACTATAATTTATTTTCCTCAGAAAGAAAATCTGTTTTCAACAGAGTATGCTGTCAGATGAAAGTTCTCAATTATTTCCATCCTTTCCTGTAAATCTATTCGTGATAAGAGAGGAAATGAAAAAGAAAATTATACGAATTTGACTGATTTGGAAAATCGATCTCAATAATTTTGGCAGGACTAATTTCATATACATATTATGTCCAGTATATTGTTTATTTTTCTGCACATTTCTTCTATTATGTGTCTTAATTTTATAACATTAGTTATCAATTTTGTCCCTATTGTTGTTTTTAAAAAATGATATATTATTGTAAAGGATAAATTACTTAAATGGTCCCTGTAGTTTGATTTTTGTGTCTCTTTGGTCCCTACTTTTTCAATTGACTCAATTTTAGTCCTGTAGTTTCGATTTCGTGCCAATTAAGGACAATAGATAACTTCCGTTAGCTCTCACTAATGGTATCCACTAGACAAATTACACTTGACTCCATGTAGTTTGGGCTTTGTGTGAATTGACCTATTGTCAATTAAAAACTACCACATGGTCCCATGTAATTTGTGTACTAAAGTGTACCGTTACATGTGTTAATGATAAATGTATAAAAACTATATTATCCTTTTATATAATTCTTTTTATCTTTTCTCTCTCGTACACATGTAACCACATACAATTAATGTATAATTTTATAACATGTAGAAGAAGATACTAAGTCAATCTCTTATCAACATAACTAAATCTCAAATTATCATAATTCTATTTAGTTTTTGTTTATTTTTTAACTTTTGTTAGCTTTGAGTCAATTTTTTTAGATTATTTATTTATCTGGACAAGAGGAATGGAAAAAATAAAAAATTATGTCCAAAATCATTAAAAAAAAGTTCATTGAAGCAAAAACTAATTCAACACATAGAGCATTTTTTTCTAATTTTTTTTTTGTCTTTTTTTGAAATTTTTTTAGTTTGGTTCATATTTTTCTTTCTTTTTTCACCTCTAGTCGAGAAGAAAAATATTTTTTAAGACTTAGTGCAGAACTAAAAAAGAAAAAAAGTATGTTTGTGAGGCTAACAAAATACTATCAATTAGATCAAAAAGTCAGATGATAGGTTGAAAAATTAAAGATTATGGAGATTTATGATTTGATTAGGTTGATAAGCGATTCAATTAGTATCTTCATCATATGGATATACAAAAAATACATTAAACGAATGTGTTTACATGTATAGATGAGAGAGGAAAGAGAAAGAGAATAAGATATGAAAGGTAACTTTGTCTCATACATTTATCAATGAAACGATGCACTTTAGTACACAAATTACACAAGGTCGTGTAGTAGTTTCTAAATGACAAGGGGTTAATTTGCATCATATCCAAACTAAAGGAGGTCAATTGTAATTTTCCAAATGAGTTCTGTTAATGGAAGATAACGGAAGTTATCTACTGTCCTTAATTGGCACAAAATTGAAACTTCAAGGTTAAAATCGAGTCAATTGAAATAGTAAGAACCAAAGTGACACAAAGATCAAACTATAAGGACCATTTAATTAATTTGCCCTATTGTAAACAAATGCTTAATGGGGTTGCTATTCGCACGCGGCTATTGGCAGCCTTTGATTTTCTCTTATAGCCCGTTAAAAATTTTCAATTATACTCAACAATTAGTTACCGAAATTGAGATACATTTTCAGCATACAGTTACCGAAATATGATATTTTTTTCAAAAACTATTTACCGAAAATGCATGTTTGGCAGTTGTTTATCGAAGGTGAACATATTTTCGACATGTAGTTACCGAAATATAATCTTATTTTCAACAGCTATTTACCGAAATGTTATTTATGATTTTCAATAACCACTTACTGAAATATGGTGGGCTATGGGAGAAAATAAAGAGTTGCGAATAGCCGCGCCCTATTTTCTCCAATAAACCGTTGCTTTCACTTAACCTGCCACCCATATATTTAAAATAAAATTTACTCCATATAACCCATAAAATTCACTTAAACTTTCCAATATACCCCTCTCCCTCTTAAAACACATACACTATCCCTCAAATTACACTTTTCACCCTAAAATCAAAACAAAACCCCATCAACAAAACCCTTCTCTTCTCTTTTGCCCTATCCCTCAACGTTTCCAAAACAAAACCCTTCTCTTTTCCTCCATAGCCACCGCCGTAAATCTTCCATAGCTCGCTACCACCACACCACTGCCCCTTTGTCCACACCTCCGCCATCTCCATCACAGCCCTCCATAGCCACCACCACCAAATCCAGAACTCCACCGCACCACCGCCACTCTTATCGTCCTTTGCCGAATTGTATATGAAAAGTCCTATGTATATACATTTCGTAATTAGCTGTTGAAAATAAGTATCAATTTCGTTAACTAGATGTTGAAATTGTATACACAATTCGGTACCTAATTGATGAACTCTAGTGAACGAAAAGTCTTTTTGAAAACAAGTATGAATTTCAGTAACTAGATGTCGAAAATGTATACATAATTCAGTAATTAACTGCCGAACTAAAGTATAATAAAACTAATATACATATTTTCGGTAATTGACTGCTGAAATTATATATATATATATATATATATATATATTACGGTAACTAACTATCGAGTATGGTAATATTTTACAGTGGTTAACTACCAAAATTACTCAACTTTTTCGGACCTGAAACACTGAAAAACTAGTAAGTTTTTTGTTTTGGTAAATTCTAGGTGAAGTTGGCTTCTCCCACGCAGAGTTGGCTTCTTTTTTTTTTACAGCATCTTTGTTCTCCTTACCCATTATACCATTGCCAATAGAATTCAATTCCATTTCAATTTCAAAATCAAAACCTAGAAGTGGGTCATTTTTTTTTTCAATGGAAGGAGAGGAACCATTTATTGATATAATATTTGGCTCTTGCTCCTTCATTGAGATTGAAATGATAAACAAGCTTTAGAGAGAGGAGAAGAGAGAGGATGCAGATGAAGAAGAAAGAGGGATGGGTTTTGGTTGTGTGGAGGAAAACCAGTCGACTGGTTCCTCAGTCGAATCTTTTTTTTTTTTTTTTTAAACCGTGGCTTGTTAATTTAAGGGGGGGCGGGGGGATGATGATGTTGGGGTTTTTGAGGAAAGAGGGTGGGGCTGTCGCCTCCCACCTCTACCTCCCCCTCCCCTTTCCAGCCGACCACCCTCCTCCACCATACCGCACCCTCTCAACCCTCTCTTTTGCCTCTTTCTTCCCCTCTGCTCTAGATTTTTCTCCACTCCAGATCCACCCCCTCCTTCCTTCGAGGCTCTGGTTTGGGTTAGATCGAGCGTTATGGTGTAGCTAGGGTGGTTTAGCTCTTCCTCTGACGAATAAGTTGCAAGATCTGTGGCTGCTCCGGCTTCATTTCCAGCAATCGGAGGTGTTTATTCTTACTTTTAATTTTTGTTCTGTCTTGTCACTCTCCGGTTTCGAAGAGGGTAGTTCCCTGCATGGAACTTTTGCTACCCTTCGTGGGTGTTTCTATTTCCATAGTGAGTTGTTCGGAGAAAAGGACGGTGAGGCGCATCAAATTATAGCTGTTGTCTTCTTCTTCGTTTGTGTTTGCATCGGCTCCCTACGTGAAACTTTCTCTACTCCCATTGGGTAAGAGAGTGAACATTTTCCTACTTTTAATTGGTTGAAATGATGTAGATCTCACCAGTGTAATACACTTTTTGGTAAGCATAATATCACTTTGTGGTGGCGTTCGCACCATTTCAATCAATAGAAATGAGGGTAATGTTCCCCACAAAACTCAACACCTTTGGGTAGTGTTTTTCTGTACTTAGAGTATTCCTATTCAAATCATATGGATAACCCGATTATCTTGGATTTGTTCCCATCGATGGGCTCCAATTGGGAGTTTGTAGCTGTCACACTCTTGATTTTCAAAATAAATAAATAAAGCTTTTCAGAAATAGGGTCCTCACATTACTCAAATAAATATCCCAAAAGAGTTCCAGGTTTCCATTAGTTCAACTTACAAATTCAGCTTCAAGTTCAAAGAGGATTACATCCTTGGCACTCCGGCCCAAAAACAACATAAGTACAAAGTACGAGTAGGTCTAGTGATTATAAACATTTCAGCCAAAGAGGTTAAGAAAGTTAAGTTACAAATACAACCTTTTCAAAAGAAAGTTCATTACAAAGATGACTCAGTAACTCTCGGAGCGAGCTTCCAAAACACGATTCTTTATATCCAAGCACACATTGCATGCAGCTATTGCCCAATATTCGAACCTGAAAATGATGATAGGTTGAGCTACACTAGCCCAGTAGAAAATTCTTCTACCAGTTATATGTGCAAATATGAAGGCGAGTGTAATGGAGTAAAAGGCATGGAGAGTAAGATTCAATTGAAAGAAAAACAATCAGCTCACGACTCTTTAAACGATAGCACGGAAGGTACGTTCTACGAAGCCTAACAATGTCCAAGGTGACAAGTAGACAGATGGTTGATACACCACGAGAATGTCAACATTCAATACTTTTCATTTCATGGTACAAATATGACATAATCTCAAATAGCAAATAATTCAAGAAACAACATGTGCTTCCGACATCGACTATACCACCCTCCATCTCGCGAGAAATTCAACTGTATTACCACCCCATGCATTACAGCGAACTCTCTCCACTTGGGTGTCCGCATTACTACCCCATGCGTTGCGGGACCCTCTTGAGTCTTTACATTACCACCCCATGCGTTGCGGGACTCCCCTATTCAAATTTCCAACTCACGCACTTACGTTTTTATTCGATATGCGAGCCTATGGCTCACTCCTATCCACATTCTTACGCGTGTCATCATATGATAGGATACGAACATTATAAAAATGCCGTCATCATCCCCCACACACAATCAAGCACATAAGAGACACTTTGATATAACTTAACCAAGTGATTTCTTAATCTTTCATTAACAATGGAAGACCAACGGGACGAGGATAACTTCAATTTATCCAACAAATTCAATTAAACATGCCTAAAATGGGTTAGGAGGTGTCCAAAACTGATTAGAAGTGACCAGGGCTCAATATGGTAGAGAGTACGCAAAATAGCTCCAAAGCTGTTCAGAGAGGGGAAGGATCGATCCCTCCTCTCATGGGGATCGATCCCCAAGAGGGAAAATTCCAGATTGGTGAGGGATCGATCTCCCCTTGCATAGGGATCGATCCCCAAGCCGTTTTAGGCGATTTCTGCAGATTTTTGACATATTTCAAGGACACAAAGGATGACGATCCAAGCTCGATTTCCACACCAAATCAACATATTTACACATAAAGAAGGAGAAGAAGTCCCAACCTCGCAACAAAGGCCAAGATCCGCGTGATACAAGCGAGCCCTAGCTTCACGAACTTAAAAATCAACAAAAGCCTTCCTCCGAGCTTGACCCAACGAAACCCGAGCTCAAGAACAAACAAGCAATATGGAATGGAGGTGGATCTTGTGGGTTCTTGACGGGTTAAGTGGAGTTTCAAGTGGGAGAGCAAGAGAGAGAGATACAGTAGAAAGAGAGAGAGAGGTGAGAGAGGAAGAGACATAAGGAGATAATTTATCTCCCACACCCACAGACCCACACAAAAGCAAATCACACATTCATTCCCTCTAGTTTCTATTCTCACTTTAAACCTCAATTCAAACAACCACCACATTATTCGTATTTTTCCAATTCCTTCATTTATAAGACATTTCGATAATTAGAAATATACGGGTCTCTACAGTAGCCCTTTGGGCGGATTTTGAGTAATAAAATATTTTCGAGTTTGTAAAAAAAAAAAGGACTAACTTTACGCAGACAAACATAGTACTATCTCCGTTCCTTTTTAAGTGTCTTGCTTTATAACTCTAATTTATTAAAAAAAAATATCATTATTATACCTTTCATATCAACTTTTTCCTCCATGTTCTCTATTTACCCATCATCATTACACTTTTACTCACTAACTTTCAAAATGGAATATATTTTTAGGGACAAAATAGACAATGCACTAACTTTTATCCACTAACTTTATAAAATGGACACTTATTAAGGGACAACCCAAAATAGAATATTGGACTCTAAATAAGGAGCGGAGGAAGTAAATTATTTTGTAAACTGTCATAGATGCAATTATGTGCTTTGTCTTGTGGTTATAAACTCTAAGGCACCATCTCTTTGCAAATAGATTTTTAAGAATGAGATTTGTCAACAATTTGTAATATTTGGAATGTATCATAGCTAGCCACCATGTTGCAATTCAAGTTGCGGAGGGAATGATTTATAGGTTCGATTAAAATACTCAATGTATTGAATATTGATAGATGGTGGAATGATGACGACGTGGTGCACTGGCCCAATTAAAATGCTTGTATAAATCTATTTTTGTGATGATCCGAATTTCGACATTACCTCAAAAATAAATAAGTCTCCAAATGTTACAATTGGTGGGCCTTAAAACTCCAAATAAGAACAAATGTCTGAAAATTCCCAAAATAAAACAAATAGTGATTTCTCCAAATAAGGTATAAACAAACACGTCCTCCAATTATCCAACTTGGCTGCCACCAACTTTGTCATGAACCTGCCACAAAAATTATGCGGAAAGTATACAATACGAAAAATAATAACTCAAAGCAAAGAAATTAGCTTAATCAACAACATAGCTGAATAATCTTCACGGAAATACACCCGACTTTCAATGGAAAAACACCCGGCTTCAACGGGAATACACCCGGCTTCCAACGGCATTATAACCTAACACACGACTCGGATCTCAATAAAAACTGATGGAATTCGATAATAACATGTATATTCAATAAAGAGTGCAAAATGGTGATAATGAAGGAAATACTGTGGAGATTTAGAAAAATGATCGTATACTTCCAGTACCTCAATACGGTTGTGGCCGTAGGATACGAGTAAAATGCAGCAATGAGATTAAGCTCATGTGGCTATGGCCACTCTGCATCACCACGTTGCCCCTTTTCCTTCTTACGACCAGCGGATTCGATTCGCATGGTCATTGATCAGAGAGTTTCTGAAGCTCACATTTCCTCTTCAAATCAAGACGACTCCTACTTACAAAGCACAAAGCATGAATCCTCTTGTATCATCAGTTATTATACATATATACTACTCCAGTAAACTGACTTAGAATTCTCCCTCTACCGTACCGACAATTCTTTCATACAAAAAGAAAATGAATTTATCTCAAATATTATTATTACTAACTCATTCAATTTCCTGCCAAGCTCCCATGCACCATTACTTCCATCAACAATTTCCAAAAAGAACAATATTGCCGACACCTCTAAAAGTAATACTATTCAATTGATTCTCTCTCTCTCTCTCTCTCTCCCTTTTTGATAGAAAACTATGAAAACAACTCTATTTTTAGCGTAAAAATATGAGCGCTAACAATTTTCCTTTCCTTTTGCCCTCGACTAACCAACATCGGCACATAGCTTGAAGGCCCAAACTCCAAAAAAATGACTATAAATAAAAAATAGCAACAGAAAGAAGTCAGGAAATCAAATTTCGCGTTTTCTTGTCCATGTTTCGAGTGTTAAAATCATATATTCATGTTTGCTGCATCATGAGTTGCATTTATTTTGCCACAGGGAGGAATACATATGAAACATAGTAGACGTGCAATCAGCAAGGGTTCTCAAAAAAAAAAAAAGAAAAAGAAAGAAAGAAATCAGCAAGAAGAAATCACATTTTCCATTTGAATTAGAAAGTATTGAACACCACAAGGCACAAGCTAGCTCTTGGTAATTTCATCTTTAACCTTATCTACCTGAGGACATAATTTCTCCCAATCAGATTTTAGTGCAACCAGGGGGGAAAATATGCCGGCTCACATAAGTTTCAGATAGGTTGGTAGACTCTGTACCAAACTTGTATGTATACTTCTATTGATTTTTTTGCAAGATAGTGATTTTCACACTCCCTCTTCCTTTTATAATCGCATACTTTTCTTTTTCCTCTTGCGTGTGAATTCACATAAATTGCCCCAAAATTGTGGACTTTTTGACATATTAACAGGCAATATTATAAGTTCACTTCCAAGAGTAGAAACAAAAAAGAGTGCCGATATAGTCTCCATAAGAGTTCGTGTTCTCTTTTCTCAACTATGATGTTCTCTTTCTTTCCCAAAAGAAATTTGGCACAAAGCCAAGTTGGAAAACAAATTTAATGAACATTATTGCACCGGACATAGGACACAGAATTCAACCTATCATTCATTTTCCAGAAAAGGACCCTCCCAATGGATAAAGTAAGTACTTCATTACATAAGACTCTGCATACAATCAGTTGAAGCCCTTTGGAGAAAAGGTTACCGGCGGGGAAAAAGATTAAGGGAAAAAAGCACGGAAGAGATACAACAAAAAGTCCCCACTTATGAATTATTTTCCCCTTCGACAACTCAGAAATCCCCAATAATAACATTACAAGGAAAGGGTTCAATGTGACGAAATTACACTCACAAGAATCGAGTCACCCACTTGTAGAGCGCGACTCTTTTCCCCCGAGTGTCTGAATGATTGCTTCAAGTAGTTTGATTTCTTTATCTCGCTTAGAAATCTCTTCTTGCTTTGCTCGCAACTCTTCCATGTGCAGTTCAAATACTTCTGCATTACATCACGAAAGTAAACGTCAAAAGGGGAAAACTCTCTTGAATATGACACGACTAAACATTTCCATCCAGTATTAGAAAATATAACATACTCAAACAAGTGCTTACAGATGAGGACAAAAGGGAGTCTCCCTCTTTCTTACTTATTATTAGTATTATTGTTCTTCTTTATTTAGTCAAGTATAAAGTCAATGTAGGGCCAGTTATGTTCTAAAACAATGAAGGGCCAGTTAAGCATGCCACCCTGACAGCCCGACAGAACACCAAAAACTCGATATCACCTTCACAATAGAACAATCAAATAGATGACACCAGAACTGGCCACAGATTATGCATAGATAGAATGCAGAAAACACTTTTCAGCTAAGAAAAATGACCAACTCTAGAAATTAGTGCGCTATAAACCATGCATATCAATTTCATTTTAAACAAAACTTTCTGCCTCATACGTGTTTCTGTGTTAAACAGAATCAATCTAATAGCTATCCAAGGGTAAATGTATAGCAGATCTAGTGATTGAACTACAAAACTTCACTTGTTCTGAGACTCAAGCTGAAACAAGTACACTTGCCAAATGAAAGTAGCTTTCCTTATTGTTGAGAGCATTGTGGACCTACACCCTTAACTTTTGCGGTCAGCAAGTTTTTACAACAAATTTGGCAAAATTGCATCCTTAACCCCTTCAACAGACTCGTGGGAAAGAAAATTGCCCACCAAACATATTCACTAAGGTGAGCATTTGGATGGCAGAAGCAGAGATGTAGAATGGAAATCCCAATACCAGGAGTCTAGGATAAGAATTCATGTCTTAGGCACACCCGAATGACGGAATGAAGGAGACAAAATAAGATCCTGTATACAATTATCATTCCTGCCACAAACATAGTCAAAAAGGAAATTTCCCTCTCAACTCAGTGGTCAGTACCATAAACGCCTTCACTTTTAGCCTATCATATCAAGCCTCTTGGACATCATTCCTTCTTTTGGTGGTCGAAACCGCAGTACAGAGACACAACGTGCACGTGGCATCCATTTGGCCAAGTATCAAGGTCACATGATGTCAGAGATTGTTACTTTTAGGTCCATGGTGACTTTCTGTCAGCCTAATATTTATACAAGAGGGAATGCCCTATTTGATATTTGTCCATCTTTGGTTTCTATAAGACTGTAATACTAAATTTCAGGGAGAATACCCCAAATGGATATGGTGGAATTTGTCCCACATTGGTTAATTATCTCCTCCAAAACTAGTATATAAGCCTGGGCGGTCTCTCCACACATTGCTAATTGGTATTGAGTTGGATGCTTTAACATGGTATCAGAGCTAAGGTTTCGAAGAATTTGTTCCCCGTTGTTTGTGCCATAAGTGCACCGTTGTTTGTGGTGATCCGTGTGTTATGAATTGTTTGTTTACCACTCCACGTGCGAGTCGGGGGTCGCACGTGCGGGGGAGTGTTGGAGTTTGTCCCACATCAGCTAATTATCTCCTCCAAAACTAGTATATGAGCCTAGCAGCCTCTCTATTAATTGCCAATTGGTATTGACTTGGATGCTTTAACAATATAGACTCCTTCAAATAGCACTCCCAAAATTAGTAAAGTTATCACTTTAGACCCACTTTATGAACTATTTGCAAGAAATTAACGTGGCTTCTATGCTTATATCAATTCCTATGTACTGTAACCAGCATGAGTACTTCTCAGACATTGATGTATCAATGTAGCAGAGCTTAAAAATCATTGATGTAACACAAACACATATACTCTATTTGGGACAATATTTCCACATTGTTTTCATGTTTTGATGAAGAAGTTATCATGAAGCAGCTGTTTCTCAAAATTGACACTAGTTAATTGCTTTTGAAGCTTTAAAATAGCGAAACATGACGAAACAGAAGCAGCCGTATCTACAGAGGATGCTCATTCAAATAATCAAATCAAACTTCTGCACTTTCCTTATCTTTAGAATACAACAAAGAGCTCATTCATATCATCTAACAGTCCAATCTACGAAGCATTCAAGCAAGTACACTTCCTCGGAGGTTGCGTACCGGCGTCGGACACTGACACTCTTCGGACACGTGTCCAACACTTGAATTCAAAGTTTCCTATGTTTTTCAACATTGCGTTTGGACACTTCGGAGACACTTCAAAAAATGTTGCAAACACTCGGAAAACAAGTCGGGGTTGTAAATGAAATAATACAATCTAATTACTAATTAGAAGGTAGAGAAGTCATATTTTTTGTGTGATGGATGATGGTCTATTGGTTAGACAGACACAAAAAGGAGGAAATGCTTTTCGTTGAAATACTTTTGTGGATGATATAATGATGAACATGTTTTAAGGCATACGGGGTGTTGCATATTTAAAATTAGAGCCTTACTTTTTTTAGATTTTATTCATAAGATAGTAAACATATATTTTTTTAAAACATGTCCCCCAACATCTTGTGCCCTCCAATTTTTTGAAATCTACGTGTTTGAGCATGGGTGTTGGGTAATGTGTCCATGTCGGTGCTACATAGAGTCCAACCACGTTCAATGGGTGCTCAAATCATAATCAATAAGTGCTAAGAGACGAAGACAATAAATACATCTATGAATTGGCACCATATGAAATCCATGGGTTTACGCCTGATGTTCAATTTTGACAACTCTCATAAGTTAATTACGTAACACTACTGAAAGAGTGAACATACTTGTGGTGTTTTCAAGCTCCTTTGTAATCTCTAGCGCACGAAGTTCAGCCGCTTTTTGTCCTGCCTCAGCCTGTCTTTTTTCTGAACGAGCACGAGCAGCGGCCGATATAGCAGCATCTAGTTCTCGTTCTAGTGTCTCTACTCTCTGTTCAAGAGCCTGCACTCAACAGATAGCCTGTCACGAAAACAGCCACTCGTTCTAGACGATTATCCATACTCCCATTAAAAGAGAATGTATTATGCAAACAAGTGGCATTATCCAGCAGAAACCTATCATTTCGTTTTTACAGCAAGATTGAGCATCAAAACCAACTAATAATGTACTTTCCAAAAATGATATAGGGAACGCCTCGCCTCACACACCATATTCAGAAAATTGAGATTTGCCAAATTAGTTCATACTTCATAGTGTGACATAAAAGCTAAACAAAGTCACAACAGAAAGAAAAAATCAATAATACTTAGCAAGAGCCCAGATCATGGAAACTAGCAAAACCAGAAAAACAACAAACGGAGTACTAAAAGTCGTTAAAAGTGTCGCTTTGCAATGTTGATAAGCAAAATCCACGTATTTTTCTGAAGTTCTACTCTTAGATTGTCCAAAAAGAGATTTCTCTCTACATGTCTGTAACAAGTTTCTGGTAGCATAGACATTCTCCCTCTCAGGATTGAAGTATCCTTATTGTATGTTCTTACTGTGCTTAAATGCATATATACTGATTTCGCATTAAACCCAGATGGAAAAGAGTGGATTAGACATATAAATCAGAGATTAGATGGTGGAAACGAAGTGAAACCCTAAACGGTGATGAGAGGCACAGACCTTGATAGTTCGGGCTTGTTCGGAGCTGAGAGAGGCCTTGGCAAAGGTCTCGTCATCGACGTACACGGCTTTCTTCACTAGTAGCTTTTGGAGCGACTCGAGATTGGTCGCCATCTCCGAGAGATTCGCAATTGCTGCGTTCCATCTCTCTCCTCCTTTCCCCTTCTCCGTCTCTCTCTCCTCCATTGCCTTCAACTGTATTTTCACTGACTTTGTCATCCTTTGGGCCTTTATGTTTGGTTTGATTTGTCAACTCTGGGCTTTTCCATTTGTAGCTGATAAGTGGGTCGGGTTGGCCATCAGGCTTCTAGGTGGGTCCGAACAACCATCCCAATCACTCCAGACCCAACGCCAACTAGGAATGGCAATGGAGTGGAGTAGGGCGAGTTTTGACGTAACCCAACTGACTTGTTCAGGGGTCGGATTTACTGGTCTCGCCCCCTCTCGTAGAAAAATAAGAAAAAATTATTCAAAACTTAAGGCAAAAAAGAAGTTATTTTTTTGGGTTTTTGGTTTATATGTTTGAATACGTTGAAAATGTTGGCATGTTTTAATTAGTACACAGTTGAAATGTTCGGGTTTGTGAGGTGTATCACGCAAAATTCGAGTCTGCGAAAAAGACGGAAAAAATGCTGAATAAGGTTAATTTTATTAATTTGAGAAATTTAATGTTACAATCTCTGATGTAATTTTTAAAGAAAATTAATCCTCTGATTCTTCTATTTGGATGCTGAAATGAGAACTTGACAGTTTGATCTCGATTTGATGGCGAATTTGACAGGTTTTGACTTGAGGGCTTTGAACCTTCTTCTCAAGTTGAATTGCTTGATCTTCTTCAATTTAGGTGAAAAAGATGACGGATTTGTGGATATTGACTTGAGGGCTTTGGAGCTTCTTTTCAAGTCGGTATTTGAGATCTTCAATTTGGTTGAAGGAGATGCGGATTTGCAGATGTTGATTTGAGGGCTTTAGAGCTTGGTCTCAAATCAGTATTTGAGATCTTCTTCGATTTGGTTGAAGGAGACTAATGATTTGTGGATTTGGCTTGAACGTTCTTCAGGCTTGGATGCTTTGAACTGAAGAGCGTCTGGCTTGATGTGGACTTGAAAGATTCTGAAGGGCCTTCGCAGCTTTGATCTTCAGAACTCCGCAAGCTTAGAGATTTGACTTGAATATTCTTCGAAGCTTTGAAGCTTTGATCTGAAGAACCTTCTTGTTTGATGTGGACTTGACTTGAATGTTCTTCGGAGCTTTGATCTGAAGAATCTTCTTGTTGGATGTAGACTTGAAGAATTCTGAAGGGCTTGAGAGCTTTGATCTTCAGAGCTTTAGGGCTTGTATACTTCAATGTGCAGATGGGAAAAAATATGAGAGGGAGCACCTCTATTTATAAGGATGTGGGATGGAGACTCCAACCCTAACCTTTCATATTGATCTCTTTAATTATTTCCTTTATTGAATTTGAAAGGAATAATAATTATTTGATAATTACCTTTCCTTTCTTTTTATTTTAGAAAAAAGGTAATTATATATAAAGAAATATATTATTATTCATCAATTAGCCTAATTTGATTGGCCGGACTTGATAAAATAATAACTGTCTCATTTTGACACGTGGCACCATTTGATTGGTCCATTTTTATGTCTTTGACTTTTGACCACGAATACTTGGCATCACTTGATTGGCCCGTCCATAAAATTTTGACTTTGACTTATAGGCACTTGGTGACATTTGATTGGCCAATTTGTATGCCCTAACAACAAGTGGCGATTTGTAATAGGCTAAAAATTTTACGTGCCTACATGAGGGAAGAGAAATATTGCAGACATAAGAGGTCTATGAATTTTTTGACTTCTTCAAATAAAATATTTTAAGTTCAATGTTCTACTTAATTCCACATAGATCAGAAGTTTGGTATTGCTTGGCTTCTTCAAAGCCATTTATATATTTTCTCTAGTCCGTTGGCATTTAGAACCAGCACTCGAACCATGGTTACTAAAATCAAATCTCCAGTACATAGTTCCAAAGCTCCTAGAAAATCTCTGAATAATGAATAATAAATAAGCCAGCTTTCCATTCCCATGACGAACACTACAAGAAATTTGGGATCTCCCAACGGTTTTTTTAGTAACGGTTCAAAAAACCGTCGATATAGATGGTGTATAGCAACGGTTTTCAAAACGTTACTAGAAACACGACTATAGCAACGGTTTTCCTGCAACCGTTACTAGATTACAAGACTATAGCAACGGTTTTCCATAACCGTTGCTAAAAGCCGGACTATAGCGACGGTTTCCAATAAACTGTTACTATAAACCGGATAGCAACGGTTTTCAATAACCGTTACTATAAACCGGACGATCGAGACCATTGATTTTATTTTCCTTGTTGATTAAATCATTCTCATTAAAATTTGGCCTGATCGAGTTTATAAAACTTCTTTATTGAGACAAAGAAAAAAAATTATTTTTAGAAAATGTTTAAAAAAAACTTTTTTTAAAAAATATTAATTTTAGAAATTGTTTTGAAATTTTTTTTAAAAATATATATTTTCAAAACTTTCTTATTTTTCAAAAATGTTTTGCAAAAATTAAAAAAAAAAAAACTAATTCAAAACTTTCATATTTTTCAAAAATATTTTTCAGAAATTATTTTTGTTAAAAAAATACAAAAAATGTTTTTTAAAACTTTCTTTTCTCAAAAAATGATTTCAAAAACTATTTTGTTTGAAAAATGTTTTCAAAAAACCTTTTTCTTCAAAAATTAGTTTTTTTTTTCTTTCAGAAAATTGATTTTCAACTTTTTTAAGGATTTTTTTTTCAAAAATTAGTTCAAAAAAATTTTTCCCAAATTGTTTTGTAATAAAAATGTTTCACAAAATTATTTGTTTTAAAAATGTTTCTTTTTCAAAAGTTTCCTTTTTCGAAAAATAATTTTGAAAACTATTCCTTATCCCAAATTAATCCCACGCGAATCAAACATGGGATTAGAAGAAATTAGGGATAAAATTAATCCAGGACAAATAATCCAGGGACTATTAATCTCAAGACAACATTAATCCCATCATTTTCAATCCGCAAATCGAACGAGGCCTGACATAAGATAGCCTAGCCGGTTTGCATAGTATAAATATTATTAGGCCCTTAATATTGCACAAGTGTTGGGCTAGCCCAGCTGGTTCGGACTCGCGCGCACATACGTAAGGTCCTGGGTTCGATCCTCAGGAGGAGCAAAGTTGTTGTGTTGCATTCCATGCGCCACGCGGGCGCCATGTCAGCGCCACGCGGGTGATAGGTGGAGGCCATGTCAGCGCCACGTGGAGACCACGTGGCTGTCATGTCATATTTTACCCCAGATTTAAAAAAAAAAAAAACTTGCTTTTACCAACGGTTACAACCGTTGCTAAAGAAACCGTTACTAAAAAAAAATCTATACCAACGCTTGGCAAAACCGTTGCTATATCTCTACACCAACGGTTACAACCGTTGCTAAAGAAACCGTTACTAAAAAAAAATCTATACCAACGCTTGGCAAAACCGTTGCTATATCTCTACACCAACGGATATCTCGCACCGGTTTGGCCAATGGTTGGTGAACCGTTGGTATTGCTTTTAGCAACGCTTTTTGTGTTTTTTAGCAACACTTTTGACCGTTGTTATATCTCAATTTTCTTGTAGTGGAATCTTGTATTACCATTGTTTATTCGGAATAGTTCCATTTGCTCAGCAAATACCTACCATATATTAGATTGTATGGTGAGTTTTCGAAATAGATAATTTTGAATTTGGAAAAGAAAAATAAGTGTATGTGTGAAACAAACATGATTAATAGAAGTGGCTTCACTGTAAAGATGAACAAATTGAAAGTAATAGTTGGTATTTGAGAGGGTTGATGGTGCACATGAGGTTGAGAGATAATCTGAATTAACAATAGCAAAGAGTTAGTTTAGAAGTGAATAGATTTGAATAATGCAAAGTAGTTTGTTAATAAATGTAGCTGTAAGTTTGTTATGCTTACCAGAGTCAATATTTGCATAGCTGAGTTGATCAGATGTTTGAGGCAAATCTTGATGAACCTTAAATTTTCATCTAAAACATTGACATGAAAAATCCATTTTTTTTAGCTCCAAAGACTATGCGGCATCTTGGGCTAAGAGTTTTGTTTATCCAAGAGTTTTGTTTATCCGGCGTAGAAACGGTTATCTATTGTACGAACATGCCAAATTTTGATTCCATCTATGAGCAAGATCCAAACATCCTTGTTAGCACCTTTGAAGATTTGTTTGTATGCTGTGGGAATGTCCTATAATAGGTGGAAGGAAAATACCTATGTATATTTCATAAGGATTAATGTATGTATTATTGAATAATGTGTAAGGAAGGTATTTTCAAAATAATAAAAAACAAACCGCAAATTCGGTAGGATCTTTAGTATTAATTGTCTTGATAGACCAATAACCTTCATGATCTACATTATGCAAAAAGGATAAATATTAGTTAAAGTATTTGAAACTGCAAAGGTGTTAGCATTTTAGGAAGGGTAATATAAAAAAATAAATTAATCAAATTTGTACTCACTATCTTCAGTCAGTGATAAGAAAGATGAATAAATAAGTCTATTAAGCCATGCATCAATATCACTTTGACAAGTCAATTTTCAAACAAGACCGATATGTCACACCCTCGATTTCAACATAAATATAAAGGGATTTTCATAAATAAAATCTCACAATAATCTGCACGAAACCCCCAAAGAGTTTAACATTCCCACTTCCATATATTACACTTCACGTCCAAATGTTTACAAAAGTACATCTTTGGCTCCATGGCCCAAATTATCATAACTACTGAATATCAAACTGAAACTAAAGACTTACAATATTCGCTAGTCAAAAGATTTACAAATAGAGTTACGAATACATCTTCCAAAAATAAATTGCAAAGATGACTTAATAACTCCTCATTGTTAGCTTTCAAAAATCATGTCCACGCCCAAGCACTCCAAGCATGCAACTACGGCCCTGGGTTAGTACCTGAAACTTGATGTACGGTTTGAGCTACACTTGCCCAGTAGAAAGCTCTAATCTAACAATGTATGCACATGAAATGTGGGAACGATCACAAGATGAACAAGGGCAACCAAACCAATAAAAGGGTAATGATAGTAATCCAATTCCAACCTTTCATTTCCAAAACCGATCAAGTGTTTCAACGTTTAACTTTTGAAAGCACCAAATGTCACAATGTGTCTCGTACATGTGTCGTGAGCCGAAGCTCTTACTGGGCCAATTAAAGGACCCCAATGTCCTCTGCCAAGCTCTTTACCCGTTCGGAATGTCTTGAAGTATCAAACACGAGCATGTAGCTCATCCTGGGCCAATAAAAGTACCCCAATGTCCTCTGCCAGGCTCTTTACCCATTCGGGATGTTCTGATATGTTCTCGTCGAGTTCGTAAAGTCTCAAAATCCTTTCTCCAACAAGTTCGTGGCATTTAAATCCAACTTCAGTTTATAAAACGATTTTCGCAAAATCATATTCAAAAGAGCATTAGGATCATGGATACGTACAACGAAGTCATTAGGTACAAGTAATCAAGTTAAGGGATCATTTGGGAAGTGTTCAGAGTGGATCAGAAATGAACGGAACTCAAAACAGTGGAGGATGGATCAAATCAGCAAAACTGTCCAAACACAAGGTGTCATCGATACCCTTGAAGAATGGTATCGATAACGATGGATTGAGGTCAATTAAAACGTAATGTTATCGATACCATGAAGGAAGGTATCGATAACAAAGGGGTTAATATCATTCCAGACGCAAGGGTAATGATAACAAAGGCAGGAGGTATCGATGACGTTTGGTTTTTTGGGCTTTGGAACATAGTGTTATCGATAACAAGGAAATTGTTATCGATAACAAAGGCCTTCGAGCAGAATTTTAGCAGGTTTTCATGGCTTTTTAAACAACAACAACAACCACAACAATGATCAATGGCACGAATCAAGGCAATAGAAACAAGTCATAAACATATATTGAAAGTTAGAACTCTCTACCTCAAGATTGAAGAACGAAATCGACAGATTCCTCCGAGCCCTAGCTCCAAACCTTGAAATCAGATGGGATATGCTTCCTCCGAGCTCAAACCAACAAGGTACGGACCGCAATATACGAAGTAATGAAAGGTTGCAGGTTGTTTTGTGGAGGTTTTGAGTTATTTGGGTGAAATTTGGTGAGAGTGAGAGTGAGAGTCGAGAGAGGGAGAGAGGGAGAGAGGAACGAGAGAGTGAGACGGGAGGAAAGGGGAGAATTTTTCCCTACACACACACACATGGGTTATATACACATCACACACACACATCACACTTTCACCCTTTAAATGCAACACTATATCACATTAGCCCCAAATCTCGATATTTCCAATCAATTTCCTCATTTTATTTCCTTTTAAATCATTTAAATCAATTTTATGAATTTACAGGTCTTTACACGATATCTATTGTCTCACTATATGCTGCAATGAACGCAGGGCATGCTTCATATAGCAAGTTTTTATTCCTATAGTCGAAGATCAAGCAACGGTTTGCAATTGACCATGGAAACAATTCCAATTTTTTTTTTTTTTTATCAAAATGTGGACGTACAAAAGGTGCTTGCAAGTCGATCGTCGAAGTACAAATCTACCCACCTGTTGGAAATTGGCATATTAAGGTTACAAAATACAATATAATTGATGACAATAGATATGTTAATCTATAAATCTATTTCAAATAAACTAATATGCATGTGTATTCATGAATGTAAGGTCAAGATCCGTTATATCTGATTATGGAAAGATGTATGGAAGAATGGATTTTTTTAATGTAAAAGCCAGCGAAGTACAGAGAAGCAGGATAATGCCTTTCATAAACAAACCCTCAAGGGATTGTCATGTATAGCAGACTCAAAACATGAAACAAAAGCTACGACATGAAGGGCCAAGAGGCACAAATTTCGACTTAGAGCTAGACTTAGACAGACTCACAAGACTCCGTGTCAAACGTAGAAGTGTTGTCAATGCAAGTAAGACGCAGTTTGAAAATGCAATTTTTATAGCTACTCTCGACATCCACAATGAGAGAGGTAGGACCCTCGAGAGTGTCAGGCCTGAGCATCAGCCCTTCAGCCTCCTCAGCATCTTCGACCAAACCTACTTGAAAGAATAGCATCTTCAAACTCCCTTGGTAGAAAGACCTCGGCTAGTTAGTCTTCTCCTTTGATTGATCCTCATCACTGCCAGTCCAGGTGTCGGCAGCGAAGACCTCAATTGCACATCCTATGGCAATCAGGTTAACCTTGGGTTCAGATAGGATAGATACAATTGGTTTGGGTTGATTTTCTGGGATGATATAGAGGCTAGGGTCGAATATGGTGGAGCTAGGGTTAATTTGAGCGAAGGTAAGAGATATTTGGCTAACATAGGTGTTGGAATTGAGTTGAGGCATGGAGTTGGAGATAGCATTGGCTTTTGATGGGAGTGGGGCTGGAATGGTGCCATTATCAATGAGATCTTGAACAACATGTTGAAGGCGGTAACAGGCATTGGTGGAATGGCCAAGCATTTAATGGTAGGTGCAGAAATGGTTAGGGTTATGGCGGACAGGGAGAACTTTAGACAGCGATGTCGGGGTTAGAGGCCTGATGGAACTAGCATCGATGAGCTTCTCATAAACTGAGGCCAGAGGTGCAGGGAAGCATAAGAAAGTCCTTGGTTGGTTCCGACGACTAGATTGAAGGTTCAAAGTGGAACATTTGCTTGCTTTGCAGCTGCACAACATTGCACATCAACAAGATGCACTCTTTTGCCTTTGGGGCTGATTTCATTGTCGCGCATATCCTCCCTTTTAGGGTTGGCTTCGGAGGGGCTGATTTCATTGTTGCGCATATCCTCCCTTTTAGGGTTGGCTTCGGACAGGGATTCATCATCCTTCTTTGGGTGAACTCTAGCCTTATGGAATTCGGCCAGACTTTTGAACATGCCTTTCATGCACAGTGTGATTTTGACTGCAGGAGTGTGGTTAGCTTTTGGAGGCTCTTTGATTGGTCCCATATCCGGTTACGAGACTATGGAGGTAAAGAGATCAACCAGTTTTTGTCACATATCTAACATCTGAGTCATTCGCTTGTTCATTTTGTGACCCAATTCCTCTACAGCCCTTTTAGCTCAGCCGGCTCTGTTTGTGCTGCCATTTTGGATTGATGATCAAGGAAGGTGATATGGCCTTGAAGTGACGATGAAATAGCCTTGGCAGACATTCCCAAGCAGGTTTGGCTCTTCAGCGCTTTCCTTCTCAGTAAAATGGCCTAGAGCTTTGATCAGCAAAGTAAAATAAGAGCTCAGTGAGGTTCCTGGAACAATTAGAATGCATTGCATATGTCGTCGTCGTCGTCGGTGCCCACCTAGACTCTATAACTAAAAGACAAGTTTGTCTCATGATGTTCGGATGCTGCCAGAATCTTTGAAATTCTTTTCGATGGTGTATCCTTGTTTGAATCGACTAACACTAGGAGATGTCAAAATAGTCTAAGCCTTTGACTATTTTGTTCTCAAAGTTTCAACTTTTGGAGTTGGAACACTCGGTGTAGATGACGTGATATCAGAACCGGGGAGGCATAAGCGACACAGCCTTATTTAGGCTAAACGATGTAAATGCTTCACACAATAACTTGGGTGGTGTAAGTATCATGACATTCTCTCCGTTGTTTCTTATTTTCTGTTTGAAACCTCGGTCGGGTATTAGACAAGGACTTAAAACAGTCTTGATTTTCCAAAGTCTCGTTGATCTAAAGACTTTGAAAATTGAAAACGTGCACCATCGAGATGCATGACTCTTCATCGGGTCATGGTAGCATCCTAATAAGCATAAAACAGACTCAAAAGAGAGACAACCAAGAAGCAGCCTTAAACGTGCTCCTACGCAAAATGGCATATTTGTACAGTGCATGCGATAGGGAAACCAATAACATATAGACAGTATGGGGGTTAGATGCAAGTAATCTTACCATGCGGGTACCTGTCTTAATTAGTTTTGGAGAGTTCTAGAGCTTTGTATATGTAAAGGCCGGTTTTGGTTCGTAACAGAATCCTCAAACTAAAGCCAAGATATACCTCCCGCTGTCTGCGTAACCGCAAAACAATGGTTGACCGGTAGAATGACTTATTATCGTCCAAGGTTGTTGGGCATTTGAGGACCCCAGACTCCAGTAAACTATGTCGGTTATCCAAAACACATCAACGCGGCTAGCCAACATCGATGCTCATGAAGGTGCTAAAAGATTGATTAATGAGAAAGAGAAAGAATTGTAATGTTTGCAAATGCCTTTTAAAATGTGGCTCAGTTTTATTAATCGATACTTGGAGAAAATTACTCAAGCAAACAATCGAAAAAGTCCCAGTCGGGATTGGTCGGATGCAAGGATCCTAAAAGCCATTCTATTCTTCAGCAGCGCGAAGCTCACTATTTTGACAGACTTTTACGGGATTGTTCTCAAGCGTATTAAACTCAAAGTATAGACTAGTGAAGGAAGTCTCCAATGGAGTCGCCACTGTGGGCACATGCCCCAAAAATTGCATCGCAACAAGTGGGTGCGCCCCTTTTTGGAAGCGTAGCAAAACACTCAATTTAGAGTCGCCACTTGGGTTTGAAGGTCCGCCACCCAAGGAACCGAACTTGAAACGCTTGCTACGTTATTTTGATTTGAAAAAGGTTGTAGACTGGTCCGTCGTCACCTTAATGTCTGAGGTTTGGGAGCTAGGTTATAAGAGGGAAGGGTTTTAAGGCACTCCTCTCGCTCAATCTGGAGATCGGTCTCTACTCGGACATTGGTAAAACGTTTGCGATTCTCGCTCATTAATAAATTTTAGCTAGTTAGGGCGGGGAAACAGTTTAAGGGGATTAAAACTGTAACAGGTTTGCAGGATATGATGGATGGCATGCTCACTTATTGAAACATTTAGTATAGGATGAAAACAGACTCATGTGGGAGTTTAAATGGACTGGAAGGCCCTCGTTTTGGAGTGTCGTGTGTAGGAAGAAACCGGCATGCATTGAACAAGTCACTGCATGCTGACCAGACCTGCGCGCGCCACACCAGAACCATCGCACACCAATAGGTTTAAACCCACAGCTCTAATTTTCAACCCTTTGGGCTCTGGAATGACAAGTACACACTTAGGACAAACCATGCAATTTAAATGACAGTTAATATAAAGTTACAAGCAGTTTGAATGGGCTACAAAGCAAAAAAAAAACATCCTATAGACAGTGTGGGGATAAAACCAAGGCCTAGTTACCCATGCAAAGGCCAGCCACTGGTCGAGACTGAACCTGCGCGTGCAAGGAGACTACTGTTGCGCGTAGGTTTGAGTCAACAAACCAGTGCTTGGTTCTACATAGTTCTAGGTTCTGGGACATGTCCAGAAAGGCCCCAGGGGTATTTTACTGCAGCAAATATGAGTATTGAAATACAACTAGTAGTTTTACCAAAGGAAAGTAGTAAACTAGTTTTTAGCATACTTTCAATGATGTATATGCTAATAAAACAACATAAAAGAACAAGACCCATGTCCCCATGCAGATCTGCGAGTGTAGCCATAGAGTGGCGTGCGCGAGCTATTGACTGACGCACGCAGGTCTCTTGTCCACATGGTTTTTGAAACCTTGCTAGCTTTAGGGCCAGGACTTGGTATTGATTACCAGCCTTGACCCTGCCAGCCTCCCTTAGGGATCAGAACTGAATGCAGATCAAAGGTGTTATACCTTTGATTCAAGAGTTTGAATGGTGTTTGAGCTTTGACTTGAGGCTTGGATGATGGATGGATGTGTGATATTGTTGTGTAGAGAGTAGGTGTGTTGCTTGGTTTTGCTTGTTTAAAGTTTTCTCTTTTTTGCAAGAAAGTAATGAACAAAGTGGTAACAAAGCTTTTGTAACCTTGGACCTTTTACTTGGGTGTGAGAGAGGGGTATATATAGAGCAATGAGGGTGAGAGAGAGGACTACACCAGCCCCAAAAGGTGATATAGGGGGTGTAAGGGCTGTCCCTTGGCGAAGACTTGTATTTGGACCAAACAAAGCCTTCCTTAGCCCCAAAAGTCCTCTTGATCATGGTTGAATAAAGGTGATGGGACAGGGTTAGACTGGCGCGCGTGGGTCCAAGCAACATTGTACCGGTCAACAGTCAAACTTTGAATGTTGACCAACGCGTGGCACTTGAACCAACGAATGCATGTGGGTTTTCTGGCTTTTGAATTGGCTTAGGCTAGGTTAGGTTAAGGGGGGATCAAATGCTCAAAGCTCAATCATGCTATCATTCCTGGGAGTGTTCAAGATCCGTTTCATTATTCGAGTATCAAACACTATAAGTAAACTAATCTGGAAGTCCAGATTGGGGTGTCTACAACTCCAAACTCAAAAAGTTTCTTCAGTAGGGCGGATCTAGGAGTGCTAAATTTGGAGAAGGTTTGGATTTGGGGTTTTGGTTTTTCGGTGATTAGGTTTACTTCTGTCGGTTTAGCAAAAGAGGCTCATGCTTGGTAGGTGTTGGTGTTTCCAAAAAGAATATTGTTATTTCTAAAATGCGGCCTTTTGGACTTTGAAACTGCCTCATTCTTTTCTAAGGTGCCATCCCCAAGAGCTTCTTCCACAGCCAGCCCAAAGTCATAGAAGGTCTTAAAGTTCGGAGATGCCTGAGAAAGGACCATATACGGTGCAAAGGCACTTGGCAAATTCTTTATGATGATCCGGATTTGTTCCTTCAGATTTGGCTTATTTTGCATTAGAGCAGCCTTAGCTCTCCATTGCTTCACATAGTCAGCAAAGCTTTCTTTGTCACCCATCTTAGTGTTTTCTAGTTCCCTTATAGTCATTTTCAGGTCCACATTGAAATCATGTTGAGCAACAAAGGCCATCCCAATGTCTTCCCAAGTCTTCTTCTTGGGTGGTTCTAAGGAAAGAAACCACTGCAGTGCGGGACTAGTCAGAGACTCATGGAACAATTGAGCCATAGCTTCCTTCTCAATCCCTCGCATTGTGAGAGATCTAACATACCCTTGGAGGTGTGCCTTAGGGTCAACGATGCCATTGAATTTCGCAAAGTCCATCCCTTTAAACTTTTCGGGAAGCTTGGCATTCGGAAACAAACACAACTTGTTCATGTCTATCTCCCCCTTCTCGAGCCTTTCAGTTTTTTGGACAGATTCCTTCAGCTTGCTAATTTTTGCTATAAGAGCAGCCAAATTAGGATCCGTGACTGTTTTTTCTTCATGAGGACGTTCAGATTGTGGAGGAGGCTTGGCTTGCAACTTATCACTAATTTCTTGCATGCTTTCCATCATCATGAGCATGTCCTTCTGCATCGTGGTGACAGAGGCCTTGAGTTGGGCATCGACATTGGCAACGGATTGTTTGAGTTGGGTATCTGTAGACGCCCCAATTTGGGCCTCTAAGGTTCTTTAAACTCCCCGATGATGAAATAAAGGGAACAATGCCTTCAAGAGCTTGAATGTGGACTTTCAAAACCCCAAAAAAGCCCAAAAGACCAGGAATTGAACTTGGAATATTGCACGGTAAGCTTCTACACCGCACGACATTTAAGGAAAAGTTCTGACTGGCTCAGAAAGCTGTCAGTCACGCTCACGTGAGCCACAACTAGAAAACAACTTGGTAGAAAATGCACTTCTAGCTGACCTAGAAGGCACCTCCCCCATTTGCATTGATAATCCTATGCTTTTGCCTATAAATACACCCTTCTTCTTAAGAGAAAGGGACTACACACTCTATATTCCTTAGCTCTTACACCCATTACCCCCAAGTCTTGAGAAAGTTACTTTGACATTCTCTCTCTAAAAACATTCCGAACTCCTTCACATCCAAAGTTTGGTGCTCCACTAGCCTTGGGATCTCACCACTCCAAAGTTCTAAACCCACAATCATTTCATACTCATCCACATTCAACCACCCCCGTTCAAGCTCAAAGTCGATGGTAAAAACAATTTTCCTTGGGCCAAGCTCAGCCTTGGCTCGGAGGGGGCTTATTCTAGTCATACTTGACCTGTTTGGTTAAGTACTGACTCAGAAACTACTTTTAGAAAACTAAAACAGCTACTGAAACAAGCCCACTGCACCGTGCGGTGTTATAACGCACCGCATGATGTAGTGAGGAATCTCGTACGGCATTTTGGAATTTATTATTCATTTGTTCTGACTGTCTTGATCATATCTATTCATTATTAAGTCTGTTATTATTGCTCGAATATTGCTATAGACGTATTTCAAAATGAGATCATATCCACAAGCCATGCTTTATTTTCCAAAAGAAGCTTTCTTGATTATCTTAAAGGATCAAGTGCATCAAAAAGGGTTTTATAAACCTCTTTTTATTAAAGAAACAAGAAAGTTGCTTCGAGTCAATGGTTTGGAGGTATGACATCATCTGAAATATGTTTAGAACTATACTGAATGGTGTTCTAAAGAATATTGTACGGTGAAGCTAATATACCATGCGAGGTTCTGAGCAAATAATAATCTGACAACAAGTTGATACATCGGACGGTTTACTGTAAAACTGTGCGTTGTATCCGTTTATATTGGGCGGTGTTGTGTATGATCAAGGCAATTTGTTGATATCCTATCATTTCATTTCTATACATCACCTTATCATCATCCATTGTACAACAAGCACCACAAGCACGCTAACGTGATATGCTCAATCCCATGTCCCTTTCCCTTACTTGCTTATTAAGAGTGTAATCTTCCAAACGATATTGAAAGTTTTCCCCCTTTGAAAATGCTTAGTAAAGACCGGTTCCTACCGGGCGAGTGGGGTGATTTTTCAACAAATCCTTCCCCACTCGTAACATGGCCTCTGAACCCAAAGTCTCAACATTTTCGCTAGATCAAAAGCATTTCTCTCAAAAAATAAACTCTCGGTTTCTTGGATCATCCATCTCAAAAATCTGGGTGGCGACTCGCGAGCGTACCGGTCGAGGAGCCCACAGTGGCGACTCTGCTAGGGAAATAAAGATTATTCAAAACTTTAGAATTTACTTTTATTTTTCAAAGAGTTGAATAATTAAGAGGGCCAAGTTTGAAAGACATTTTCAAAGGGAAATTTTTAAACATCTTTTGAAATATTAAACTTTTATCTTGTACACTTCGCACCGCACAACCCTGCTAGTGTATTTTGGCAACCTTGTTCGGCTTGCCGATGACAAACTCTCCCAGAATACATAGCAACCCTCGACCGTGATGAGTCATCATATCGTTCGACCATTGTCTCGCAATACACTTGACGATGAGAGGTACATCTTTGCTCTGGTCCGGGGAACCCTACTAAACCAAAGCCAGCCTTTTGCACTTGTACATAGCCATAGAACCATCCAAACTAAGATAGGGACCCGGGGTTAGGATCTATGTGATATATCCTATTTACGTGCATATTTCTTCTGTACATACATATCATCCATTCATCATCACATCCATGCAAGCTAGAGTGTAGGACCCCGTTAGGACATTTCATTTTTGTTGTTTTTGAAAGGTTGCAAACACCCGATGAAGAGTCCTACACCCTCGTGTACATTGTCTAAACTTCATGAGTACTTAGGACTGAGACCTTGGGAAATCAGAATTTACTAAGTCCTTGACTAATGCTTAATCAAAGGTTCGATAATGAATAATTTAGAAGCCATGCTGTGATGCCATGTCACCTGCACCAATTCGGTTAAAGTATCACGTCATGCTTTCTAAGTTATTCCCAATTAAACTTCGAATAAGGATTAGTTGAATAGGCCCATTTTGACATCTCTCGGAATCTATCGTTCTAACAAAGGATACACTCGAAAAAGAAAAACTCTGAGGACTTTTGCAACCTAAATATAAAACATTTTTCTCCGGTCAGTCTAGAAGAGTGTAAATACATGGAGTTTGAGATAGCTCCAATGTTTGCCGTGCTCGAATGGCTCCCTTGGTCCAGAACTAGTCTTAAAGGTGTGCGTATTCGGATTCCGGTAATCATATTGCTTTGTCTCGAATGGTCAAGGTAAGGAGATTGGCTTTGGTTCCCTCGATCGGCAGAATTTAACTTGCCTGACAGCGCCTACTCGAATTATCAAAAATATTCTGTACAAACGCCTTTAAATGATATCTGAGTCACGGTAGGCCTTAGGCTTAGCTTCTAGGAGGTATGTAGATGATAGAGTGATCTTTCATGATTAGTTTTGAGTTGCTCCTTTTTGCTTCATTACTAGTTCTGAAATATTGGCCGACTACAAGAAGAGGTTGTACCCAATTGGTTTCGTCTGCTTCGAAGACTGGTTTGCACAGACACTGTGAAAGAAAGCCAATTTTTTAAAGTTGAGGTACTGTAGGAAGGACAACCATCAGTGGAAGTATTGCAAGAACAGCCAACAGCATCTGAGGTTCTTTTACCAATGGCTGACCAAAGAAACGGGATGGATGAAATTAGGCAAAACATGGCAAATCTGAACGCTCATCTCAACCAGTCCATTTCCAATGTTGATGCTCAGCTCAAAGCCTCCGTCACTGCAATGCAGAAAGAAATGCTAATGATGATGGAAACCATGCAGGAGATTCGCTACAAGAAAAAGCACTATTGCCTTCGCTTTTAAAAAAGTGGCTAAAAGTTCAATCTTGTTGGCATAGGATTTTGCCTACAAAATTTGTTGCGTCGCTAAGGCGTGGCTAAAGGTGTGTCGAAAATAGTTTTTGCCAACAAGAAGTCTATGCGTGGGTAAATGAATGAGTTTTAGCAACTACTTTCAGCGTTGGCAAAAGGTCCAAGCTGTGTTGGTAATTGTTGTGCGTTGGCAAAAGTCAACAAAAATAGGGACAACATTTTACTTTTGCCAAAGCAAAAGAGAAACTTTAGCGACGACTTTCTTCGTGGGCAAAGGACAAGCTTTACCAACGCAAATTGGTCATTGGCAAGAGCACCATTTGCACTAAATTATAATTTTATTTTTTTCCTGTACTACTTTTGCTGACACCTAAAATGCGTGGGAAGAATAATTTGTATTGTATGTTCTATACCTTTGCCCACAGTTAATACTGTTGGCAAAGTTCTATTCATAAATTTAAATTTAGAGCTCAATTTTCATAACATTTGAGGCCTATATTCCATCAAAATTCCTAAAAAACACACAAACATTGAATCTGTTATCAAATTTTAACAAAATCAATCCTATATGTATCCAAGTACATCCCAAAAGTAACAAACATTCTAAAATATTCAAAAAGGAACTTTGTCAATACATTTCAATATCCAAGAGTAATTTACCAAGTCTACCATATCCAAGTATCCTACCAACAAAGCTATTATGAAAAAAAAAATGATTCGAAAACATTAAGTGATTCCATTGCATTGCCTTGCCAAACCAATACACCATCAACCTGTCAATAAATCCCAAAAAATATCAATGAGAACTATAATTACTATCGTAATTGTGAAAATAATAGTACCTATTTTTATTGAAACAGAACAACCCAAAAGGAGAAGGGGAACAGAACACCCCAAAGGTCTAAAGTAAACCTGGGCTAAGTACCCCACAAAGTGTACGGGGTATAGCTTCCCACATGTTTGACCCTTGCAATAATTGGGATAACACACTACCTAAACTACTTGGCAGCAGCCTAACTTGAAAAGCCTCACACCCATAGCCAAATAAAGCACCAGCATCCCTTGATAGCAACAGAAAACAGTTGGAACAAAAAAACAACATCCAAAAATCCTTAGACACTAGAGAAAATTGGCACCAGATGCATCAATAGATTCAACATGTGCACAAACAGATTCAATAGCATATGCCCAAGATTACCAATTTCATTTGAGACCTAAAGCCCTTTACTTCATAATTGATCTACAAATTTGATTTAGTGCCACTAGCCACACTGAATTAACTGGCAGCAGTAGTTGACTCTTCCATTTGACAACAAAAGCTTCCTCAAGGTATCCACAGAAACATCAAAGCCAAATAAGACAACTCCCCAGAGAAAAGGGAACACACACATGACCCACACACACAAGATGAACCTCACACACAACACAGACCAAGCTGATTTATCCAGAATTCACAATGGAGTGAAGTCTAGACATAATATATCATCCATAGAGAATCCATCCTTTTTGGTTGTTACCCATAATGCCACCCTTGGTTTGATTAAATCAATATTTTCCATCCAATCAGCTCACTTATTTTCAAAAACCAACTAGTTTTTTAATCAATTCCAAATAGTCCTAACCACTAGCACTACCTTCTGGCTTCTGTATCCACTCCTAAGTAACCATAGTCACAATCTCCCCAAATAGAAATAATAGAGTTCTTTGTTACAGATTTTGTTTAGTGTTGTCATGCAGTAACAACATTTCAATTTTCTAGTCATTCACAATGCCTTTTTTCTCATTCATGCCCAAGCCTCTCACATTCCAGGAGAGAATTTTCATATCTCCCACTCTCCTAGAAGTAGACTGCCCAATTTGGGTTAAGTAGTTGGTTGAACCACAAGAGCTGCTTTAAACTCTTCCTAGAGTGCACAGAACCACGAGTTGGGAGTAGTTCTTAAGTGTGGTCCTGATCATGGCTGAGTGCCCTTGATTCAACAACTAATGATAGACGTATGAAATGCTACATACATGTATTAAATAATATCTGATTACTTAATTTGGTAACTCCTATCTTGATGGGTACAAATGAGGATGTAGGAGAAAATTATCGTTTTACCTTTAACTTATCCAGTAGAAGTTGCATCATCCTTTTCACCTGATATGCTCGCCTCATCATCCTTTTCATCTAATGTGTTTAATTCGTCTGAGTTGCCCACCGCATCAGCCTCTTCATCTGATGTGCCCGCCTCACTATTGCACCTATCGATTACCTCCTGAACTTGGGCTGGATCAACCCCTGCTTTTATAGCCAACACTTGAAGAAGGCCTTGAACTACTGTCATTGTCCGAGAATGCTTTGTCAAGGTCTTAGCTTGATTGTCAATCTTATTATGTAGAACAGCCGCCTTAGGATCAGGTTCTTGAGGTTGATTGAATGATGAAATAGTACTCATGCGGCTCCTGTATTCCTTCACATAAACTGACCTCTTTCTAAGCACATCAATGGAAATTTGTTGCTTGGATGAAGGATTAGTGACATGGGGCTGTGATTGTTCTTTAAGCTTTGCTTTTAATTTAGCCTGTCAAATTTAAATCTGTTAGTTTAAGACAAGAAAACTGCAAAGATAAAACAAAAACAGAATAGCAGTACATCTAAGAATGTATAATATACATACATGATGCTCTCGAGCCTTGTCGTTTATCCACTCTCCCCCATGTCGATGACGTCTATGGGTCATCTTGAACTTCTTCGCAACGTTTTGTTTTTTACGCTTCTCTTTTAGCCATAAGTCCATCAAATTTTTCAATAAGTATGAATTCAGTAATAAAAAAAGTAGTAAGTTCACAATTCTAAGCCAACATGTACAATCATAGAAGCTTGCGATATAACCGATCTGGAGCCACTTTTATGATTGAATTTCACCTTGGATCGTGTCACGCCCTGGATTTTCAACATAATAATAATAGTTGTTCATAAGGAAAATTATCGCTAAGATACGTCATAATACCCCAAGAGCTTTCCCATAATCCATCTAAAAGTACAAACATCATCAAAGTTTACAATAATAGCACTCTGGCCCAAAGTTTCATAGTTAAACAAAAGACAGCAAGTTTAGAGATTACATGATTATCGAGTTAAAAGATTAGCTCAAAATTACAATTACATCTCTCAAAAGGATTTTAAAAAGATGCCAAAGTAATTTCTTCCATGTTAGCTTTCAAAATAATGAAGTCATATGCACATCGAGCACTCCACATCAATGCCTCTGAGGTGTACCTGAAAATAATTATAGGTTGAGCTACATTAGCCCAGTAGAGAAATTTTGGCTCAAACTATATGCATATTAGGTAGATAATGCACCAAGATGAACATTGACAGCTAGAGAGTTTCCCACAAGAACCAGAGTAAGAAGATATGTCATGGTAATCGACACCGATCTCATACAAGAAGCTTAGCAATCCCTAAGTTCTCCACTTTCATTATGTCAAGTGCTTTCGATTTCTTTTCATTTCATTTCCTGGCATTCGGGACCCCGTGCATCCCGTAGTCATTCCGGCATCACACTGTGTGGTGGATCCATGTCTTTCTTGTGCACTTCCGGGCATTTGGGACCCTGTGCGTCCCGCTTCCGGCATCCCACTCATAGTGGTTCTGTGGCTTTCTTCGTATCGTTCTATTGTTCTAAGTTGCAATTTTTCGTTCTACAAGCCTCAATATCGTAAAGCACGTCACATGTCAAGTCCGGCTCATTCATAAAACATGCCATAATACTCACATAATAACCCGAATGCATAGATAACGAACAAGTATCGTATTCATTTAGTTTTACATCTTTCTTTGTTGTAACGGGAGCCAAAAGAGTGGGGATGAACAACGAATCATTGGAACGCGAGCAATCATGTTTGGAAGTGGTTAGAATGTGATTGGAGAGTGTTAGAAGTGATCGGGAGTCAATACGATCAACAAATGATCAATAGAGTTCAAAACAGTTTTCTGAGTCATTGGTACCAATACCTCAAAAAGTAGGTGTCGGTACCAAGCCAATCCAGTGAGCAATCAGAATGAAGGTATTGGTACCTCAAAAATTAGGTATTAGTACCTCAAAAAAGTGGTATTGGTACCACTGCATTACAGTGGACGATTTGCAGAAAAACCAAAAGAGAGTATAACTTCGAATTCAACCATTTAGAGCCCGATTTTTGGCACACAACCCACTCATAAATATGTAGAGAGAGTAAGAATTCCCTACCTCAACTTGGAGAACGAAACCCAACGGGATTGATCGAGCCCTAGCCGTGAAATTCGAAATCCTTCGAGAAAACGCCTCTCCGAGCTTGCTCCAACGGAACCCAAGGTCGAGAGCCCGAGAGGATGATGATATGGTGAAGGATCTTGGTGGGTTTTGAACTTGGAGTGGGATTTTTGAGTGAGAGTGTGAGAGAGAGTGAAGAGAGCCGAGAAAGGGAGACGCTTGGAGCGAGAGAGAGAGAGAGAAGAAATGGAGGATTTTTTTCTTCTACACACCCACCCACACACATATATACTCACATATTCACATATTGCACATGCATCCCTCCACAAACAATCTTCCCACATTCACCCCAATTCATTTAAACTCAATAAATCCCATATTTTCCTCCATTATAATCAATAATAAACCTTTTACTAATTTTTGAAAAAGACGGGTCTTTACAGATCAGGCATGCTTTCCTCTGTCGGACTTCGTCTACAAGGAAATAAACAAATCCAATTGTAACGCTAATCAAGTTGCTCAATCCTTCAAAATGCCAAGTTGAACAAGATTCTTTTTCATGCCAACAACATTTTAAAGAAAGAAAACTATGTGTGGACTCATACATGTTCAGATAGGATTTAGGTATGAATTACATTGAACGTATATATAGAAGTTAAAAAGTCATTACCAACTTAATTTTTACAGTGGTCGATCTGAACAGTTAAGATTTCACGTCTCACTAATTCCATAGTTGTCACCAAAATCAAAGATCATCGGATATCGAGGACCGCCTGATTGGACAACATTTGATGCATTCCGAGGCATTAAAGTATTAAATTGCAATACCCAACCCCCTCCAAAGTCTTTATTTTTTGATCCGAATTGTTTATCTTGTACATATTATGAGTTCATTATTTGTACCAAGAATGAAGCTGATTGGGTATCGCTACACATTTGATCGGATGGTAACTATCATCCAAAAAAACAAATTGCGTCTCAATCAAAGAGCTTTCTAAACCCGGTCGAGCCAAATTTTTATAATAATGATTTAATCAATAAGCACAACGAAATCAATGGCCTCGATTGTTAAAATAGTTTTGTCTTATTGCGAATAAACTAAATAATCGTATCAAACATTATTAAAAAATACATTTCATATAGGAGTAATATTATTAGACATTTCTTAGCATATAAGAGGAAGAATAGAGGAGTAACAAGGTGGGAGAGATAAACAAAGAGGCGAGAGAGGAGGAAATCATGGGAAAACTAGGAATGAAACGAAAATAAATTAAACCGCCTAAAATTTTATGCTTTTGTCAGTTCCAATTCCATTTGCTTAGTGGGGCCATAATGGATCCAAATCCAACAATTCAACCTGTTTAATTGGCGCCCTTTGGGCCGGCTAAATTTTTGTTTGGATATTTATTATTTTTTTCAAAAGTTTTTGTTAGATTGGTATTGGATTTATTCTGCAGTACTAATTATTCATCTCGATTAGAGGAGTCTAAAAATAAAAATTCACACCCAAAAGTAATAAAAAAAAACATATTAAAGACGGAGAAAATTTGAAACAATTGTCCTTTTTGTGTTTAGTGTTGCCTTCTCTGAATTTTTTCAACTTTGATTTATGTTCTTGTACTTTTTTGATTGATCTCGGCGAGATGAATACTTGTTCCAAAAATTTGTAAAAAAAAGCTAAAGAAAATATCCCTAAAATTAAATAATTCCGATTGTATTTCAATATCATTAAAGTTTTAAGACGTTTTCAATATCATTAAAGTTTTAAGACGTCCTAGAGAGAAAAATTAGTATCATCAAACAATTGTAAAAATATTTGCTTTAAAATAATGGGCGCCCACTATAATCATATTGATATATCGTCCACTTATTGGACAACTACCAAAAAATGTCACGTAGCTAGGATAAATGTTTTATTTGTTTCAAGACAAAAAAGGAAAAATAACACATTCCCGATCATGTATAAAATATAAAGTACAAATCACGGGACACTACATCAAATCCATGAGATAACCAAGTCTAACAACCGAACTCAACTACAAGTCCTAAGGGGAGAAATAACCCCAGCAAATATATAAATAATAAAAAAAAAGAATACCCATACAATGAAAAGCCTTGAACTGCTAACCTCCTGGTGAAATAAAAGAGTCTTAGCCAACTAGGCTAGCCCCAATTTGTTTCAATATTGAATTAACTTTGATATAATATCCAAAAAAAAAGATAAATCTTTCCCTCGGTGGGAAGATAGATTGGTCTAGTATTTTCCCTACTCCAATAGCTCACTTGAAAAAGATAAATTTTAGAGGTGGGAGGAGAGAAAAATATAGAAACACTAAATTTAGAAACAAAGGCTTCTATTAATAGTTAATTTAGAAAAAAAAAAATACATTAACCACAATTAACCTATGTTGGAAAATGTGTGCCAATAAACTACCTTTTCCCAACGTAAAATGCTTGTTGCCATAAGGTTTTACTTATAGCTACGCGTATTGCGTCGCCAAAAGTACGATAGTGTTGGCAAATATTTCCCTCATTCTATCTGAAGGGCAGCCAATCCAAATCCAATTGTTTTGCCTACGACAGTATCTACATCGCGAAAAGTAATTAATATTTTCGATAAGTTTGCCGACACTTTTGATTTTTCGTAGCTAAAAGCATGCTTTTGCCAACGACAAATGCCTTGCATAGGCAAATTTAGTCGCTAAAAGTGCATTTTCTTGTAGTGATTAGTGATATGCTACAGACTAGGCAACCTCTGCAATTTGAACAATTGAAAGAAGAGACGCCCACCTCGGATCCTAAATTAGCCGCCCTTGTCGCTAAAATCAACAAGCTAGAGGAGTCCGTTCGGAAAACTGAGAAACTTGAAAAGGAGAGATAGACATGAGCAAACTGTGCTTGTTCCCAAATGCTAAGCTGCCAGAGAAATTCAAAGGCATCAACTTTGCAAAATTTGACCGCATCACTGATCCAAAAGCTCACCTTCAAGGGTACGTCGGTTCCCTCACCATGAGAGGTCTTGAAAGGAAGGCCATGGGGCAACTGTTTCTTGAGTCCTTAACCGGTCCCGCACTATAATGGTTCCTCACCTTGGAACCATCCAAGAAGAGAACTTGGGAGGATATTGGGACAACTTTTGTAGCACAGTATGATTTCAATGTAGACTTAAAAATGACCACGAGGGAGCTGGAAAGTACTAAGATGGGGGACAAGGAAAGCTTCGTTGACTATGTGAAGCGTTGGAGAGCCAAAGTCGCGCAAATGCAAAACAAGCCAGACCTGAGAGAACAAATCCGAATCCTAACCAAGAACTTGCCAAGTTCCTTTGCACCATATATGGTTCTCTCTCAAGCAGCTCCAAACTTTGAAACCTTCTATGACTCCGGACTAGCCGTGGAGGAAGCTTTGAGGGATGATACCTTGGAAAAGAAAGAATCAAGCTCGAAATCCAAAAGGGCATACTCTGGAAACAACAATGCTCTTTTTGAAAATGTCAATCAAGCTGGAACCTCTTTTGCTAAACCAACAGAAATAAACCAAATCTCTGAAAAATCAAAATCCCAGAACCGAACCTTCACCTAATTCAGCACTCTAAGATCAGCCTTGCTCAAGAAACTTGTTGCGTTTGGGGTTCTAAAAGTACTCCCACCACCACAAACACTCCCACTAAACCTCAACCACAATGTCTATTGTGACTATCACCAGATGCCCAGTCATATCACAAATAACTGTATCCGCCTTCGTCATGAGATTCAAAATCTCATTGACAATAAGGTTGTTGAAGCTCCCCCACCAGATAAGCCAAACACCGTCTCAAATCCTTTACCACAACATAATAACACTTTCTGCATTAACCAAATCACCCTCACAAATGACTCAACCCCTCAAGGATTTGACCCTACCCTCTTTATCATTCCTGATACCGAACCAAAACCTGTTGTCAAAATCCCTGAAGAAACTGCTCTTTGCTTTCTTTAAGAATGGGAGAATACATGGGGAAATTTGATCTCTGACTGGGAGGAGTTTGAAGCTGCCAATTTTCAAAGAGCTGCCGACCCACCATTTGAGCCTGCATGGGAAGTTGATTGGAAAAACATTCGGGCTGATCCTCTAGACAGACTCTCCCTATACATAATGTTTGAAAACCAAGATGAGAACTATGAAATCCCTCAGGTGGCTCCTGAATGGGAATGGGATCCTATCAACATGTTCTCTCCGCCTATGGTGTTTGTTGAGGGGTATCAGCCCGAGGGGATCACTTATGAATGGCCAGAACTTGCTCCACTTCTCCCAGATTTCTCCCATTTCAATGACTTCATCATTGATAATCTTTACAGCAATGTGAACCTCAATCCATGGGATCTAGAACCAAGGGAGGAGGAGGTGGCAAGTAATGAGTTTGATCCATTGGACTACATTGTGGATGAAGCAGAGTCAGAACCATCAGTTACCTTTCCTGAGGACGTCAATGTCTTCATGCTGCAATCTGAATCCCTCATGAACTTATGGGAGGATGAACCACAACCATTCTTATGGGAAACAAAGGTTAGGCCGAACCTATGGGCAGATTCCGAAGTGGTCAATATGCAAGTACGAAATGAAGAGTGGACTATAAATCGAGCAGTAATGGAAGCAGAACAATGGAAACCCGAGGATCTCTGGGAGGACTTGGTCATTGTTGATTTAGCTGAAAATTTTCAAGGAACAACCATAGGATGCAAGCGTAAAGCTCCAATTGGCTTATGGAGTGACGAACAGAAATTCCGCCAGATCGACCATTTGACAAGAAGTGGTCATATCTACCAACCCCTAACTTCCAAATCGTAAAATCCTCCAATCTTGTAGCTCCACCAGCCAAAGAGCCTTCCTCACCAACCAAGAGCCTTTTCCATCCTTTTGCTCCACTAACCAAGGAAATTTCACGTCTTGAGAAAAACCCTGAAAGAATGATAAAGCGATAACTCGAACAGACTCAAGCCAAAATGTCTGTTTGGGATGTCCTTGTTCACTCTACCAGCCATCGCGAGGGACTTATCCAAGCCCTCTCCCACCTGAAAGTTCCCTCTGACATAACCCCGGATGAGCTTGTGGCACTCATCAAGACCATTCCTATCAAGTATGCCATTACCTTCACTGATCGCGATCTGCCCGCTGAAGGGACTGACCATAACAAACCATTGCATGTCACGCTGAAATGGCTGAAATGTCATGGTAAATGGGTTCCAGTGATCTTGGTTGACAATGGTTTTGCAATTAATATAGGTCCGCTTCGTGTTGCCTATTGTTTGGGGTAAAAAACAAAGATTTCTCTCCATCTAATGTCAAACTCCGGGCATATTATAATACTTGTTGGGATGTGGTTGACATTCTCATGCTCCTAATGACCTTCAGGGCCTAACAGACTGAGGTAGAGTTCCATGTGCTAAACATCCTTGCCTCCTTCAATCTGCTGCTCGGGAGGCCTTGGATGCATTGGCCCAACATTATGGCTGTACCTTCTACTCTCCATCGGAAAATCCGTCTGGGACTCGAAGTAGGAATGCTTACCATCCATGGAGACTCTAGGATTCATGCACCCACCGAGGACAATGCCCCACTCTTGGAAATTTAGCATGGGGAGGAAGACATCGCTCTGGATGGTTTTTTGGCTGGACACTACAAGTTCTGTCTTCTCGGTTAGGATAGACGATGACTTCGTCATTAGAAATGTCGCCCTCAAAATGATGAAAAAAATGTCCTACATGCCAGGACTTGGTCTAGGAAAGAACTTGCAAGGACCCGTAAAGTTTAAGATCATTGGAACTCTGATATGCAAGACCAGTCTCGTCTACGAACCCTTCGGCAATAATGTGGTGAAGAAAGGAAACCGACTTGAAGACTATTTTGTGAAGGAGAAAGCAAAGCAGGTCTACCAATTACAGCCAGAACTGTTTTGGGATAAAGAAACCAATACTTTGCTGCCAGGGTTCGAGATATTCGCCAATGATGTTTGGCCAGAAGAAGAGGAAGAGGGCGAGACTGTGGAAGTAAAGGAAGAATTAGCCGATTGGATTAAGGTTTTCAACATGGGAAGTCTGGCAATCCTGTTTGAGGAAGGTGAACCAATGGGTACAGTCGTTGAAGCTAAAGTGTTGATACTAGGGCAGGAGGCCCTTAGAGACCCGACATCACTCATTATGGATGTTGTTGGAGAGTATAAGAATTGGACCTTCATGCCAAGCGCGACCTGCCATGGGTCTGATTCTGAGTCTGAATCAGAGTCTAAGCCAGAGTTTGAGTCATCTAAGTCTTCCCAATCCTCTAAGTCGGTTGAGTCTGAGTCAGTGCCTCTTGGCCTAACTCCTCATGGTCTGTACTTTGAATTTGAGTCTACTCGTGTGTATGCTGCCCTTAAGGCCTTTGCTGATGATGAAATAAATGAAGTTGATTCTGTTTACTCCCTAGATTTTGAAATAAATTATGTCGACCCTGATGATGATGAGACGGATTTCGATGGGGACATCCCTAAAGAAATTCGATCCCTAATTGAAAGGGAAGATGAGAGGCATGCTTAGCCTATAAAAGAAGAAATAATTCTAATAAATCTGAAAGATGAAGAGAATACTCGGATGATCTAGATTGGTTCCGCGCTATCTCCGGAAGAGTGTCAAGCTCACATAGATTTGCTTAAAGAATTCAAAGATGTTTTTGCATGGTCACATGTTGATATGCCCGGAATCGATCCTGAAATTGTGGAACACCAGATTCCTCTTTATCCCGATGCGAAATCTGTAAAGCAAAAGCTAAGATGAATGAGGCCCGATTAGGTGCTCAAGATTATGGATGAAGTCACCATACAGATTAATGCAGGATTCCTAATAGTAACTGAATACCCTCAATGGGTTACAAACATTGTGCCTGTCCCTAAAAAGGATGGCAAAATTGGGGTCTGCGTTGACTTTAGGGACTTAAACAAAGCTAGTCCAAATGATGACTTTCCATTACCACACATCGATGTACTAGTCGACAATATTGATGGACATGCTTTACTCTTTTTTATGGATGGCTTTTTAGGTTACAATCAAATCCTTATGGCCCCAGAGGATCGGGAGAAAACCACGTTTGTCACCGAATGGGAACGTACTGCTATGGGGTCATGCCTTTCGGGTTGAAGAATGCAGAGTCTACTTATCAACGAGCCACTACAACTTTGTTGCGTGACATGATTCATAAGGAAGTAGAGGTTTACGTTGATGACATGATCGTTAAAGCAAAAGAGCGAGAAGGGCACTTGCCATCACTCAAGAAGTTCTTTGAAAGGATCTGAAAGTTTAGAATGCATCTCAATTCAGCCAAGTGTACGTTTGGGGTCACCGCCGAAAAAAATGTTGGGATTCATGATCACTACTCATGGCATCGAAATATATCCTTCAAAGATAAAGGCTATTCTAGAAATAGAACTGCCTTGGTTTGAGAAGGATGAAAGAAGCTTTCTTGGAAAAGTGAAATTCATTAGCTGATTTATCGCTCAGTTGACGTTGACCTGCGAGCCAATATTCCGCTTGCTCAAGAAAGGTGTGCCGTTTAAATGGGATGACAAGTGTCAGAAAGATTTTGAAACAATCAGAACTTATCTGCAGAATCCACTAGTACTAACGCCGCCTGTATCAAGAATACCTTTGATCCTATACTTATCCGTCACTCCATCCGCGATGGGGTGTATGTTAGCACAGGAGGGAGACAATGGGGTTGAAAGGGCTGTTTATTATCTAAGCAAAAAGATGGTTGGATGCGAAGAGCACTACACTCCATTGGAAAAGACATGCTAGGCACATGTTTGGGCTTCCAAAAAACTAAGACATTACATGCTGGCATACCTAGTAAGGTTAATTTCTCGAATAGACTCTCTGAAATACCTCTTTGAGAAACCAGGTCTCACTGAAAAATTGGCTACTTATGTTGGCGGAGTTTAAGCTCAAATATGTCACTAGAAAGTCAGTAAAGGGAAGGGTTGTCGCAGAATTCTTGGCCGACCATCCCATCGAGGGAGGTGAAGATGCTAAATTCAAGTTCCTGATGAAGACATAATGGCCATAGCCGAGGATGTTTGGAAAGGGCCACCAATCAGAAAGGGTTTGGAATTGGTGTATTGTTAATCTCACCCAATGGATCTCACATTTCGCTTGGTTTCAAGTTAAACTTTGAAGTCACTAACAATCAAGTAGAATACAAGGCTTGCATTGTTGGCATGGAAGTAGCCATCGAAATTGGCATAGAGAAATTAGAAGTGGTAGGGGACTCCAACCTGGTTGTGTCACAGGCTAACGGCGATTGGAAAGTCAAGGGGAAAAGCTGAAGCCATACCACCAACAGCTCAAAGACCTCATTCCTCATTTCAACAAAGTAACTTTTACCCATGTACCAAGGCTTAAGAACCAATTCGCAGATGCTCTGGCAACTTTGGCATCCATGGTCGAAATTCCTATCGGTGTGAAACTGAGACCCATTGTAATTGAGCAAAGAGATTCACCAGTATACCAACATGTCATGGTTATTGACGAACCTGATGATGGTCACCCCTGGTATTATGACATTTGGAGACTCATAGAAAGAGGAGAATATCTTGTTGAAGTAAGTAGGAAAGACCGAGTAGCTTTTCAAAGGTTGGCAGCTTAATACATCATTTGCGGGGGGAATCTGTATCGGAGATCACACTGAGGGATCCACAAACTATGTATCCATAGGGAGGAAGCCAAAACGGTGATAGAGGAGATTCACGAAGGAGTGTGTGGTCCTCATATGAACGGCATGATGCTCGCTAAGAAGATTCCAAGACAAGGATACTTCTGGTCCGCCATGGAAACAGAATGTATAGAACATGTGCGGTGATGCCACAAATGCCAGGTCCATGCCAATCTCATGCACGTCCCTCCATCAGAATTGCATTAGATGACTTCCCTCTGGCCTTTTTCAGTATGAGGAATCGATGTTATTGGAAGAATCACGCCAACGGCATCCAATGGACACAAGTTTATCCTGGTTGCCATTGATTATTTCACCAAATGGGTTGAAGCTGCCTCTTATGCCACTCTGACCGCGGTACAAGTTGCCCATTTCATCAAGTAGAATGTCATTTATCGGTATGGGGTTTCTCAAGCGTTTGTATCAGATAATAGGGTCCACTTCAAGGTATGAGCCAGAGAGATTTTGGAAGAATTTCAGATCTAAGTACACAAGTCGACAACCTACCGGCAGCAAACCAACGGGGCCATAGAAGCAGCAAACAAAACAATCGAGACAATTCTAGAGAAAACCATCGAATCTGCAAGGAATTGGCATGAGCAGCTACTGCTAGCAGTATGGGGATATCGGACGTTTGTGCATACACCGACAGGAGCAACTCCCTATTCCTTGGTCTATGGCTCGGATGTTGCGTTTTCCATTGAGCTGGAGGTCCAATCTTTCCGAACCATGATTGAGTGTGAGGTTCCAGAGGCAGAATGGTTAAGCAATAGATTAGAGGAACTCATGTTGTTCGACGAACGAAGGCTAAGAGCTCTTTACCACATTCAAGGGTACCAACGGAGGATTGCACGAGCATTCAACAAGAAGGTGAAATCAAGGGACTTGGCAGAAGGTGACATGGTTTTGAAGGAAATCCATGCACCAATTTATGATCCACGAGGAAAGTTTCGACCAAAGTGGTCAGGACCATACATTATCAAACTGTCCTATCCGGAGGAGCTTCGCAACTTATTGATTTGGATGGAAATGAGTTCTCAACCCTGGTCAACTTGGATCAACTTAAACGCTATTACCCCTGAGAGAGGCTCATTGGACTGAAAACTGTATGGGCGGGCAGTTCTTGGAAAAAGTTAGAGCAAAAACCTGCTAGGTTGAAAACCCGCTAGGGTAGCCTAGGCAAAAGTTAAGGTGTATAACAAAAGAGCTCACTAAATCGAAAACCCGAAAGAGCGGTACTAGGCAAAATTCAGAGCGCAAAAAGGAAAATGTTAAAACCAGAGTGAACCTTACCCTGAACTATGTCATGACCTGATTCTTTTGCAAAAATGATACGTAGGCAGCCTTGCTTTAAGGCCCGGTTACAATCTGTCAAAAATTAAAAATCCAAGGTTGCAAGAACTCGAAGCATGGAATCAAGAAAGGGAAATCCCTTTATAACTCACTTTTATTTAAATTACTACTTATACTACATATGGCTGAGCATACTTCTTGAAAATTAAAGTGCAACATGATAAAGCAAAGCGGGTCCACAATTTATTTCATGATCAAAGTAGTAGGGGTGAGTCAGTTTCTTGGGGCTCTTGCCCTTGCAGCAATGTCCCTCCAAAGCCACTTCCTGTAACTTCCACGTGCCAACACAGATGGATAGGGGCTTGCATTAGTGACCTCGCGGGTCCCTCAGAACTCCTGGTAGTAGTAAAGGACAGAAGGGCAAAAGAGAGGCAAGAAACGTCCACCAGAGCCTCCATAGGTGCCTCTTGCCTCAAACCGAGTTGGCGCTGGATCCGGTAGGGGATATAGAAGGAAAATGCCTCCAAACTAGCAAGAGCGACCCATCGAGGCCCCATGAAATGCACCGTCATCGGCGGGAGGTCTCCAAGGGCACCTCAAAGAAATGGTCTCGGCCCTCAAGCACTTGAAGAAGTGGACCCATTAGGAGACACGTCGGTCCACAAACTCAAAGCACCGACGAGACAACAGCCTAGCCTCGTATGTCCAGTTCCCTGGAGGGACAATCAACACATTCACCTTGTCACGAAGCCAAATCTGCAAAAGAGAGAGAAAAACAAGTAAGAAACTATAGAAAGCCAAGCTGAGTGTTGAGGTAAAACGAGAATGTGAGAAAACCCAAAAAAGAGGAGTTGAGTGAGAGCCTACCTATACGAGGAGAAGGCTGCCCCCGAAGACTCCGATCTCTCCAAAATGAACCTTGTCCAAACCAATCAATGTCTCAGCCAAAACCATCGGGTTCACATCCTTCCGAGCCTCGATTTGAATAGCAACGCTAACCAATGCCGAGCTAGCATGGCCAACAGAGGAAACCAAGAGATAAGCTGCCAACAAGCACATACAAAGGGCCGTCATGCGCCGGGACTGATAAGTCATGTCCATAAGATCGCCAGGAGGAGAAAATATCTTGATGAGCCGCATGGTGTTGAGATGACCGTCACTAACCAAGTTGCGAGTAGCACCACCACTCAATCTAAGAACCGCAGCTAAGACCTTGGAAATGTTCACGTGCATAGGAGGGATGATGACCTCTCTTGAGCTAAAGCCGCCAAGGTAGGCACGAAACTCTTCCCCAGTTGGGCAAAGCTCTTGCTCCCCGAAGCAGAACACATGAACCTCCGGGTCCCAGAAATGCGGCACTGACTTCAAAAGCTCCAGACGAAGACAAATGTTTTGGAGTGCCTCATGGAGTAAAGGCCATGGGCATAAAAATTTAGCCAATCAACCCCATCCATCGCAACCAACCAAGGGCAGAGCAAACTAGTGAGAGAGAGAGAGCCATTTGAAAGAAGAGAGTCTTTGAAGAAGAATGTTTGAGGTGAAGAAAATTTGAAGATGGAGGCCTGAATTTATAGGAGAAGTGGAGGGAGCAACTTCAACTTTCTAAGAGCCTTGGGTTTCAAAAAGTGCAAATTTTCCATGAGTCTTGCATAGGAAAAAGCTTGGTCATGGTATAGAAGCACAATGCAGACATGCATTGGCTCAGAAATGCCATTGCAGGGGTCAAACTTCAACCATCGTGCAATCTGTGATGGGAAGGAGCAAACTGCTGACTGTTAGGAAACCAATACCGTGCAGTATACCTTAACAACGCATGACATTGTTAAATCTTGCATTATCAGTATGGTATTTCACCAGTATCTCGCACGGTGTTTTAAAGATCCATGGTGTTTTAATGGAACCACGCACGGCATTCCATAATCGGGAATGGCATTTTAATGCTTGCATTTCTGCAGTTTTTGACAGCAGAGTTTGGAAGTGGATTTAAGGCCTCTATGAGTGCTATTGACTACCAAAACACATTTCAATGAGTATTTGGGACTTCGGGGAAGTCTCACTTCTAGTCAACTCGCAGAATTCAAAGTCATGGCACGAAAAGTCGATAAAATCCTATTCTCAAGTCGAGATGGGGTATCAAAATCTATTTGGAGCAGTTTCAAGCCATTCTTTCGAAACGTACAGGTCACAATAGTCAAACATGACTTAGTCCAAGCTTCGGTTCAAGTCATTGCTCAAATTTTAAAGTTGTTTTCTTAAAGAGTTAATATTTTGTCATTTTCAAGCGGATTCAAAGCATGAGGTCAACTTCCAAATCATACCTCGAGTCATGGGAACAATGCCTTTAAGAGCTTGAATGTGGACTCCTAAAACCCCAAAAAAGCCCAGAAAAGCCCAAAAGACCAGGAATTGAACGTGGAATACAGTACAGTACGCTTCTACATCGCACGATATAATGAAATTCATTACACCACACAAGGTCATGAGGTCCCTCGCATGACATTTCAAGGAAAAGTTCTGACTGGCTCAGAAAGCTATCAGCCACGCTCACTTGAGCCACAACTAGAAAACGGCTTGGCAGAAAATGCACTTCTAGCCGGCCTAGAAGCCACCTCCCCCATTTGCATTGATAATCCTTGATATTTGCCTATAAATACACCTCTCCTCTTACGAGAAAGGGACTATACACTCCATATTCCACAGAACTTCCACGTCAACCAACTGGGTTTCTTCTACAGTGTTTATGCAAACCAACCTTCAAAGTGGACGGAACCAATTAGATACAGCCTCTTCTTGCGATCGACCAATATTTTAGAACTGGCAGCAAAGCAAAAAGGGAGCAACTCAAAACTTATCATGGAATATTGCCCTATCGTCTACATGTCTCCTATAAGCTAGCCTACGGACCTACCATGATTCAGTCCTGACTTATAGCATTTACAGAAGGTTTCCAGTAATCCGGGCTGGTACTGTCAAGCAGGTTAAATTTGGCCCGTTGGGAAATCAGAGCCAATCTTCTTACCTTAACCATCCGAGACAAAGCAATATGATTACCGAAATCCAGATACGCACACACTTGAGGCTAGTTTTGAATCAAAGGTGTAGGGAGGTATTCCTGAACAGATACTATTAGTGGCCGAACACATGATGTATGGGTGCCATGAAGTAAATAAAGATGCCGTGAAAGGCAGTGAACGGCGATATGGACCAGTGACATATGAAGTCATTGGTCCAGGTGGTCTGTTCGGCATATAAGGACAAAAGACATGAGAAGTCATTGGTCCAAATAATTAATAAAGACCAGTGACATGTGAAGTTACTGGTCCAAATGGACTGTTCGGCAAAGAGGTGGCCAAACAGGAAAAAAACTATTGAGAAAGCAGCTTTAAATGCTAAAGCGGATGGAACACTCTAGAAAGTTCCAGAATAGTGGTATCTTGTAAGGAATAAGATCCCGAGAATGTAGGATCTAGGAAAGATACCTAACGGGAATGGGATGTTAGGCCAGTCATGGAAAGGAGTCCTAAAAGGACTAAGGCAATAAATAGATAAAGGAAAGAAAATCCAAAAGATCCTGGGTTTCCTATACGTGATAGGAAACCTAGGGCAACAAGGATGCTTGGGCAACAAGCATCCGTATGCCTATATAAATAAGGTTAACCGAGAGGTAAAAGGTACACAATACGTTGCATTCAATCTCATTCTCCTATTGATAATTAGGGTTTCTACCAGTACATGATACTAACTTAGGCATCGGAGGGCCTTTGCCACGAGAGGCAAAGGTGTGCTCACCCATTGTCTATTTTGTAGATTAGGGTTCTAACGTTGAGCTAGGGTTCCGGTGGAGAGGTACGAATAACTGTTATAAACTTGTGCTACGTAAAGCATCCTTCATTTTTGTCCACCTACAAACAGAGCTGTTTGGGCACGACGAACATCAGAGGTATCACAAACTCCATGGATTTTCAGTCTCCTAGACCGACTGGATAAAAATGCTTTTATGTTTTTTTTGGTCGCAACAATCCTTAGAGTTCTTTTTATCGATACATCCTTTGTTATTGAGGGCTCAGGGAACACCAAATTAAACCTCACTTTTGGTTTCATTGTCTTCAATTCTGGTTTTGAAATGCCAAAATAAGAAGGACGTGGTATTAATCAGAATAGCCAGAGCGGCACGTTGCTTATTGGCCAAAATAAAATCATCCACTTAGCGCCGCGCCTTTATTCATTTCGATCATTCCTCTTTGTTCAAATATTTTGATTTGAACACAATGAATCATAAATTTAGTAAAATTTGATTTTCCTCGATTGTCAACTTTTAAAAGGATTAAAAGATTTTAATCAACGTGCATCCATGAAGGGCACGACTTTTCATCGAGTGTCAACAACCTTACAAAAATCGCGAGAATGAGGTGCCCTAACAGAGTCCTACCCTCTAGCCAGCATGAATGCAATTATGAATGAATGGTATGTACGCACTGGAGAAATGCATATAAATAGGGTATAGCACATAAGTCCTAACTGTGGGTTCTTGTCCTAATTTAGAAGGTTCTACGGTTGTATACAAGTGTAGAAGGCCAGTTTTGGTTTAAAGAGGTTCCCCAGACTAGAGCCAAGATGTACCTCCCATTGTCAAGTGTACAACAAGACAATGGTTGAATGGTACAATGGCTCATCACGGTCGAGGGTTGCTAGGCATTCTGGGAGTGCTTGTCACCAGTGAGTCGGACAAGATTGCCAGAGCACACTAGCGAGGCTATGCGGTGCGGAGTGTAAAAGACGATAAAAGCTTCATATTCCAAATGAATTAAAATCCAGCCTTTGAACATGCCTTTCAAGCTTGACCCTCTTAATTATTCAATTCTTTGAAAGATAAAAGTGAATTCCAAAGTTTTGAATAACCATACCGTCCCCAAGAGAGTCACCACTATGGGCTCCCCACCGGCGTGCTCTAGAGTCGCCACTTGGATTTTTGAGATGGATGATCCGAGAAATTGAGAGTTTGATTTGAAAGAAAAAAAAAGGATTTTGATCTAGCGAAAAGCCAAGATTTTGGGTTCGGGAGCCACATTACGAATGTGGAAGGTTTTGTTGAAAAAAGAACCCCATTCGCCTGGTAAAAACCGGTCTCTACTTAATAGTTTCAAAGGGGAAAAACTTTTATATCATTTGGGAGATTAAACTTTCATAAACAAATACGGGAAAGTGGCATGCGATTGAATATATCATTTTGGCGTGCTCGTGGTGCTTACTGTCTAGTAGATAACAAGTGGATGATGTACATAAATGAAATAGCAGTACAACAATAATCTGTTCTGATCATAGCAATGCCGCACGGTGTACCAAGGTCCCTTGCACGGTTTTCTGCTACACCATGCAGTGTATCTTTTCACTTACAACTCGCCATTATCACTGAAAGCCTCTCACAGTATACCTGAATACATCGTACATTATTCTTCAAAATATCGTACGGTGTAACTTCTGGCTTATTTCAGAACAGCTATGTGTTCTTAAAACAAACTGGGGATTCAAAAGGCCTTTGTCCTTGTATTTCTACGGACTTTTCTTAAAAGAGTTTGTAAATCCTTTTTGATGCACTTGATCATTGAAAATGATCTTGAAAACTTCTTTTGAAGTAAAAAAAAAATGATTCCAAACTAAGCTCCATTCTGAAACACACTTGCATGATCTCTCAGAAATATTAGCAGAACTAGCAATGTTGAATATGATCAGGACTATCAAAATAAAGCCAAATGAATGAGGGTCAACATAACACTATGCATTGGATCTACTACATTGTGCGGTGTACTACAACACCACACGGTGTTGTACTTCCAGTGCAGTCACTAGTTTTTGTTTCGGTTTGCTTTTAAAAACAGTTTTTGAGTAAACACTTGACACGAAGAGGTCAAACGCGACTGTAGAAAGATCCCCTCAGGGCTAAGACTAGGCTTAGCCCAAGGAAACTTGCATTTATACCTTCGGCTTTGAGCTTGGATGAGAATGGATGAGTGTAAGTTTGGAGCTTTGAAGTGGTGGAGTTTCAAAGTCAGTAGTTTATTGAGCTTTGGAAGAGAAGAGAATGGAATTTTTGTAGAGAGAGAAAGAATGTCAAGAGAATGTCAGAGTAACTTTCTCAGGACTTGGAGGGGTCTTTCAACTAAAGGGAGGGCTGTATTTATAGGCAAGAGCCAATGAATATCACTGCAAATGGGGGAGGTGGCTTCTAGGCTGACTAAGAATTATATTCTCTGCCAAGTCATTTTTCAATTATGGCTCCAACAAGTGTGATCGACAACTTTCCGAACCTGTGAGAACTTTTCCCCGAAATGCCGTGCGGCATACCTTAAGACCGCGTGCAGTGTAGTAAGGAAACTACACCGTCCGGTTGAGAAGGTAATATCGTGCGGTGTCCAAATCCAGTTCCGGGCTTTGGTGGGCTTCTTGGGCTTTTTTGGCTCTTTGGGCTATGGGAGTCCACATTCAAGCTTTCAAAGGTATCGTTCCTTCATTTCATCATCGGGGAATTTAAAGAACCTTCGAGGTCCAGATTTGAGTGTCTATAACTATGCTTTTAAAATTCCTATATCAACACATCAACCACATCCCTCTCACATACATGTGGGTTCCTAGCATTTATTGTGAAATTCTCACATATACTTGTGGGAGATGTGTGGTTGAGGTATGACATATTAATGTGTTCCTAGCATTTCCCGTTTTTTAACTGTCCATCCCCGCTCCAAATAGGGAATGGAGATCTCCAAACAGAGAACGGCGATCGAAAAACTAAAGAAAATATTCTTCCATTGTCCCATGAACAGTAAAGACAATTCAAAGATTATTCAGGTGTAGTTGCCTATATGATAATCAAATGACGCGATGTGTGTGCAAATTGAATTTTGTCAAAATTTGTGAAAATTCGACCAAACAATAAAACGTTATTGTGCATATTTTAACAAAATATCACATGCGCTCCAGCCTCTAGTTTGGATAAAAGAGGAGTGTAAAAATTAATTTCCAATCTTTAATTACATCTATTTCGTCCACCAAAAATCATTCTTGAACTCATTGAGTCCAATCTGCAGCATCGATCCTAATTATGGATGGAAATATTCCTCCCATTGATGTGAATGGAACTTCAACTAACCAAAACTTGAGGCAAGATTGACATTCTCTTTCTATAAAACTTAGTACAAGAAAACATCTTACATGTGGCTAAAAAATCATCTATACATGATGTCCTCACCGCGTGCACTAAATTTTTAGCTCAACCATCTTAAGTCCTTATGTTACTGCCCGACTAAAATTTTGTCTAATTGTATTTTTTTTATCAGCAAAAGTAACATTTTATTACGGTGAGACTTTGCAACTTCTCTTGAGATAGTTACAAGCAACAAATTAAATATGTGAACAACAGTACTGTATTATATATACTTCTTTCCAACCCTGCATAAAATTTCATGGAAAATTGCTGAAAGTTGCAGAATTTGCTCCATAACTTGGGATTCCTCAACTACATTTGTTGCTTAGCCCTAACTAGCTAGATACACAAATGAAGGGAGAATCAGTACACTAGTTTCATTAATTCAATTAACTAGGTAGAATCAGTACTTGGCCATGAAATCCAAGGCCTGTTGGAAGGTAGATTCATGGCAAGGCAAAACAATGCCTCCCTGGCTGTGCTGAAACCCATACTCCTCTGCAGCCTCATCTAGGAGTTGCTTGAAAATTGGAATTTTCAAGTAAGATATAGGGACAACAAATCTCCTCATCTCTTCTCCTGCATAAACCACAAAGTGGCCCTTTGGAGCTCTTTTCCCCACCTTTTGGTCACTTTTGCAACTGTTAGCCATATCCAAGTGTCTCTGATCGCTAAACACAAGAAGTACGTACTCTTGAAATTAGGAAGTGAATGATGAAGCATAGTCAAAAGAACCGAATTTCATCCTTATATAGATGTTGGGAGAGGCAGGAGAGATGCATGCACCAATTAAATCATAACGAAAACTTTGACAACGTGCGCTAATTTGAACTTTTGGGAGAGAGAGAGTGCCAAAAGAGCTGTTGCTCCGCGAGGGACATGTCGTGTAAACAAAGAGGGAGATTGTCTAAGGTTGCACATGGTATCCAGTGCCGGCCCCGACATTTGGATTGCCCAAGCCTAGGCCTGTCAATGGATCGGATTCGATTCGGATTCGATCCGAAAAATTCGATCCGGATTCGGATCCGAATCCGATAACGTCGATCCGGAATCCGGTAATTCAAATACGGATCGGATCGGATTAAATCCGTTATCAATCCGAATCCGAACTTTTTTTTTTTTTTAATTTTTTAAATCTTTTTTTAAAAAAAGTAAATTTTTTATTTTGAAAAAAAAATGTTTAAGAAGTTGTGTTTTTATTTTTAATTTTTAATTTTTTTTAAAAAATGCCAAGCCTAACCTTCCGCTTGGTTGCCCCTAAATATATTTTTTTGCTGGATTCTAATTTTTTTTGTATACATACAAATTTTTTTTTTGTTGCCCCTTGCCGGGGGTTGCCCGAGCCGACCGGCTTGCGGGGCTTACCCCTGGCCGGTCCTGATGGTATCATTGGAACCATCTGTGCTATTTGTACTTTACAGCAATTAGCAATAAGAAACCCACATGTTTTCTGTCTTTCCAGTTTTTGAAAAGAAGGGATACCACATGTACAAAACTGTTTTCTTTCCCAATATGGGATCATTCTCATTTTCTGTTATTTGTGTTTCCTTTAAAAATAGTTTGACAGGATTTCTCTGAAACAATTTTTGAGATTATGATTTTCTGTTAATAGCCAATTGAACAATGATCGAAAAGAAGTTTTTGAACTTTTCATTGGTCCAAAAACATGAAAAATGGAAACTACCAAAAATTGCAAGAAGAAGATGTTCAGTAATAGCCGTTACCTTGCACAGTACATTCAAGTACTTTGCATGTTAAGCCTAAGAAGTTCTGTGGCGTGAGGTTATTTCCATTGCCAACCTTTGAAATGACCTAACATGCATGGAATGCTCTTTGGGTGGGGTGGTTATTTCCAATATTGCCAACCTTTGAGATGACTTAACATAGAATGCTATTTGGGTGGGGTACGTTCTAATTATTTGAGCATGCATGATTGAGACACACTCAACAATAACCCAAACTCTCCAAGACCACTTCCAAATTTGACTTTGTAGCTTCCACCCGAGGCTGCAATACTAATTGATCATCCAAATTGTTCATCTCATACACATCGCTGAGAAAAAGACTCTTGGAAGAAACCGACTTGATTGGGCATCAATAGTCTCGTGAACAGATAGCGTTTTATTGCAATGGTTGATTTAAGTTTAATATGTACTAGCCATTCATTTTGCAGAATAAAATACAAATCTCGATTGTCGGTCAAGCTAGTTTTTTTAACAGAGACATGCTTCTTTCTAGTATGTACAAAATGAACGATTTGGATCATTGTTGTATATTTTGGTTGTCATCCACCAAGTCGGGTTTCGAGTGGTCTTGATAGATTGGAGTATGGAGGTGACCTTGTCATGATACTGATTAGCAGTGATTGTTTGGTTGCTTCTGCAGTGATTGTTTGTGCATTGGAGGGCTTCACATTGTGGGCAGTTGGGAAACATTGAATCTGGTAGTACTTCTTTTTTAACTTCACCACATATTGCAGTTTTCTTTTAATCCAATAAAGTTATATCCATTTCATCCTAATAGAAAGGAAGGTGGGAGTTAAGGTTAGGGTGTTAACCGCCACCAAAACTTTGGTTGGATTTCTCTTCCCTTATTTGTTGCACCTTTGACAAGAACTCTCAACAAAATATTATTTTGCAGATTGAAAAAAAAAAATTATGAATAGAGCCGACCTCAGATAAACCCCACAAATCTCCTAGCATGGGTAAGCCCCCACCACAGGGCAACAAAAAAGACTTTTTTTTTTTTTTAAACTCAACAAGAAAATTACTACTCCGTTAACCCAACAAAGAAATACTAGGGGCATGTAAATTATGATTGACAAGGTATGCACTACCCATTTTTCCTGTATCTTGGTCACCAACCAATCTTTTTGCTTTTTTTCTCTTAAAGTATCAGAGAATTTATAAATACTATATTAGGTTTCACGTTCTAGCTTGTTACGCCTTTGATTTTCAACATAAATAATAATCATTTCAATATATAAAGTTCACGGTGTAATACAGATACAATCCAAAAGACCTTTCATTTCCCCGTCATGGCAAAGTAATAATCCACAAAAAGTTAACGAAAAACTAAGAAATATGAAAAAAAAAATTGAATAAGGACAAAAAGATAAGCCATTTGCCTTATTTAGCCGAACATTTGCGTTTTTCCTTATTTAAACTTTTATTATTTTTTTACTAAGCATTCATTTTGACGAGAGAAACCTGTTGGCCTTATGGGGGCCAGTATCCACCCGATACTCGAAACACTCCCTGCTGGCACGGGATGAACATATTGGGAGGAGTTTGTTAGCACTTAGCACTTGATCCAACAAAACTTAAAAAGCAATAGCATCAAAAGTTTTAAAAAAAATTTATCAAAGACAAAAGTAATTAAGTGTCACTTATATGAAAACATGAATTCATTCGCCCTTAAAAATAAAATAAACTATATAGGAGTATATTCAATGTGCTATGAAGTTGGTCTTATGATAAACATGACCAGTATTAAGGGTTGTTTCCAATAGATAATAATTTAAGGATCACTTGTTGAAAAATATCAAGTTATTTCCACTAATTAATAAGTAGTTGAAAAATTTTAAGTTTGTTGTGAGAGAAAGTTGTTGAAAAATGTTAAATTGTTTCTACTAATTAATAAATTACAATATTTGTTGATTAATGTAAACATGAAGCTAAAATGCCATAACTTGTTGTCCAAGCCTTGTTCAACATTCAAACATAACCAGATCGCTATGGTATTCCTTTTAAAATTGATGAAATGGTTGGGGGCATGTAGCACGGACACACTTCGTTGGTCGTGTACTGGTGTCGAACAGTACTACTTGTTGATCACCGACACCTTCCGGACACGTGTCTACCACTCATATTCAAAGTGCATATCCTATTTTTTCCTCATATTTTTCATTTGGACACTCCGTAGAGCCTTTAAAATGCTTCGGACACTTGAAAAACAATCCACGGTTGATAAACAAATAGTACCATCTAACTAACAGCTAAGGAAGTCATATTTTTGGTGTGAAGGATGATAGATTTTTGGTTAGAAAGGCATACAAATGATCAAATGCTTTTAGGCGAAATACTTTTATGAGTGATATAATGATGGTTAACTATAATTTAAGGTATATGTTCTGCTTGCATTTACAATTAGAAATTTAGAACCTTATCTTTTTAGTTTTTCTTCATATGATAGTATACATAAACTTTTTAAAACGTGTTTCTAACATGCCATATTCTCTATTATTTTGATATTCACGTGTCGAAGTGTCGGTATTGTGTCTGTACGTTGTGTCACGTGTACCATATCGATGCTTCGTATGTTTGGGGTGTGAAAAATGAATTCATTGTTTGTATATAACTTGAGTGTCAAAGCCATGTGATATGCCACGGTTGAGTTTGAATGCTGTCAGCTGATGATCATTGTGATTGGACATGTCAATGCATATATGGGGACGGGGGCTTGATATTGCGTACAAATCCATAAGTTTGCAGTAAAAATATGCTTGTGGGTAGAAACAATGGCGGTTAGAATTAATTGTTAGACAGCTTCATAGTTACGCCCATTTTTTAACAGCTTAAATTTTTACAGGACTATTGGTAACTTAAAGTATATGGTATCAGAGTTCGGTACACAGATAGGTAGAGTGCTTGTCTCTGGTCTGCACATGGTAAGTTTGCTGAGTGAGCGCCTTGAGCATGAGAGAAGGTGTAAAGCGAAATCTCACATCGCCTAAATACCAAAGTAATATGACGTATATAAGCGTGACGACACCTGCTTCGTAACCAATCATATACCTTCCATCCCGAAAGAAAAAAGTGTTGGAAAAAATGGAATTTTAACCAAAGAGAATTTGGTGGGATCCACACCGCGCGAGGTGGGCCCAAGTAGGTTTTAAATATTCCTTGCTAAGGAGTTTAAACCAGTGAAAGAATGAACAAATTCCATTGAGAGATGAATGAGAAATTGTCTCTCAAAGTGGGTTTCGGACCAACAACAGTGCACGGTTGGATGGTCAAAACTGGGTTGATTACCCAGAGTTATTACCCATGATTGCGTATTCAATTTCAGGAATAATAACTGTATCAGTTTTATTTCCGAATTGAATAGCGGAATCAATTCCCCTATTGATTGTATAGGCTCCTCCATGAATATCGTATTCATTGTCGTATTGATGGCAGAGGCTCCTCCTTCAACTATAAAAGGCGACCTCTGCCTTTGGTTTCAACACACCGAAAACAATCCAAAGCATCTCTGCAATACAACATCGTTCTTCCTTCGAGAGAGAGAGTACAGACACAAGTTCGTTCGACGGGCAGTCTACGGCGGTGCTCCGGCGGCTGAGTGGGAACCGAGTCAACCCTGGGAGACAAACACCGACACAACCTCCAGCACCGGTGAGGCGGCGAATTTGTCTTAAGGGCACCGTTGATCAAAACGGGTCTCGGTTTGGAATTACTAATTCTCTTTTACAGTTTATGTGTACATTTCATATTCTGTAATTTTAGGATTCGTGTTCATGTTGTAATTTCCAGAAATTAGTAAAATTGTTTATTGTTTTTCCACACTATTTTCCTACAATCTTAAGACAAATTTTTTCTTTTGGAAAAATAGTGTTTCCTGTTGAAACAGTTTACAAACCTTTTCTGGGAATTGTTAACAAGGTTCACGCATCCATTTGAAAATCGGTTTTTGTGTTAACAGATTGGTTTTCAGTCAGTGGGTTTCTTTCTTTAAAACACCGTTTAGAATTTGGAGACCGTGACCATTTTTTTTTTAAAAGTCGGAGCATTCTAGTTAGTATCAATTTTTAGAAACTGTTCTGATTAGCATGTTCATTGGCTAAAATCTTTTGGTATCTGCTAGTGGGTTATGTGCAGTAAACTGTTCTTTTGATAATTGGCATGCAGTAAAGTAGATTTCTACCTGTCTAGAATTTGAAGCTGCCTCTGAGTTGTTGTTTCCCATCTCTACTAGATTAATTCGCATCTCGGTTTCGATATTTATATTAATCTCAGTTGAGTATTGTGGTTTTGCATGATCAGGAGTTTGAGTATTGAGTTTACTGATTTGCTTGATTGTGGTTTTGGATCTTTGTAAGGTAAAAGCTATTTTCGTTGTGGGGGGAAAAAAAAAAAAAAATTTGTGCTCACGGATTTTTTTTTTTTTTGAACAGTTTCGTAATAGCAAAGTACTATTGTTCAATTGGTTTGACTTTTTCTTTGCTTGTGTAACTCTAGAAAAGTTAGTGTGTGTAACTCTAGAAAAGTTTTTTGAACAGAATAACTCTAGAAAAGTTAGTGGTCTTTATTTGGACTTACACTACTTGTTTCCTACTGACATCTTTGGGAAATTACTTTATGCTTCTGTATCGCATGCTAGTACTGCTGTTGTGATTCGTTATATGTGTTCATAGTTTTGATTCACTCATTTGTCCTCTACTGATCAGTACATGGTTTTGATAGTTTGAATCTTATTGGCTTGAATAGTTAATTAGATTTTCTAACATCTTGATTCTCGGTATAGTGGGTTACAAAGCTGTTGATTTGTTTTGATTGGGTGCTTAAATTTTTTGTAACGGCAGGACTTGATTAGTTTTTAAAAGGGAAAACTATTACAGTTTTATTTGGTTTTTAAAAGCTCACTGTTATCATTGGAGAGTTATTGTATGCTACTGGTTCACTACTGATTTTGTGAAACTTTTGTGATCTCTAATTAGTTTAGCTAGTTACGGAGAAAAAAAAAAAAAACTACTGTTACGGTTTTTCCCTTTTGATCCTTAAAAGCAGTATATTCTTTGTTATATAGACTTTTATTGCTATAGACTTGAATATTAGTGAATGATACTTGTTTGACTTTTCAAACGTTCAAATTTGTTTTGTAACAGTAAAACGTTTTTCCCCAGTAAAAGGCTAGTTCAATTTGTTCAAGGACCTTAAATTCTTCAAGTTATTTTATTCAAAAATTAGTCATTGTGAGTTTTTTTTTTCTTTACTGTTACGGTTTCGAGTATTACCGTTGACTGATACTTTAATATTTGACTATGGACTAATTTATTTTGTTCCTTGTACGCTATCATTTTCGGTACAGTAAAGCTACTGTTTACCTTCTGTTATTGTGAGCTATCTTGATTAGTCAGTCACGGAAATTTCGACTTCTGTTTGATTATTAAGATTTTTATCACTTATTTGTGGTTGATCTTAATTTCAGAAGCGATGTCGACTGAAACTGGAAATGGAAATGGCAACGGGACCCTCAATGGCAACAATGGGCAACCTCCCGTGATTTTGGCTCAGAATCCTCCAATCCCAACGGCGGTGCGTGCGGTTCCTCTGAACCACGGGGAGAAACCCGAGAAATTCACTGGTGTGGATTTCAAGAGGTGGCAGCAGAAGATGCTGTTTTACCTCACGACTCTGAGCCTTGCGAGGTTTTTGAGTGAGGATGCACCTGTCGTTGCTGAAGATGAGCAAGACATGCAAGTCCTGAGGGACCAAATCACTTGGAAAGAGCACGACTATTTGTGCAAGAACTATGTTCTGAATTGCTTGCACGATGCACTGTACAGTGTGTACTGTGTGAAGAAGTCGGCTAGGGAACTGTGGGAGTCCCTAGACAGAAAGTACAAAACCGAGGATGCCGGATCAAAGAAATTTGTCGTCGGCCGGTTTTTGGACTACAAAATGGTGGACTCAAAAACTGTGATCAGTCAAGTCCAAGAACTCCAAGTGATCTTGCACGAAATCGCTACTGAAGGGATGTTGCTGTGTGAGCCTTTTCAAGTGGCATGCATGATAGAAAAGCTGCCCCCTGGATGGAAAGACTTCAAGTTGTACTTGAAACACAAGCGAAAGGCTATGACAATGGAGGATCTTATTGTTAGGCTCCGCATTGAGGAGGACAATAAGATGGCTGAAAGGAGGGTAGGGAGCACCTACGCCGCCAAGGCTAATGTTGTGGAACATGGCCAGTCTTCGGGAACGAAGAAGCATCAGTCTGGAAAACAGTCTGACAAGCAGAAAGGCAAAGAGGTCAAGCTGGGACCTAAAGGAGGCGTTGCCAAGAAAAAGTTTCAGTTTCAAGGCAAGTGCTTCAATTGTGACAAGGTTGGGCACCGTGCTTCAGAGTGCACCAAGCCTCCGAACCCAAGGGCGCGCGCGCATTTGGCAGAATTGGAGGATGGCTCTGATGTCAACCTGTCAGCTGTGGTCTCTGAGGTGAACTTGGTGGGGTCAAACCCTCAAGAGTGGTGGGTTGATACTGGAGCTACTCGCCACATTTGCTGTGATAAGAAGCTGTTCACCTCCTTCGAGTCGGTTACAAACGGCGAGAAGTTGTTCATGGAGAACTCTGCAACCTCTGAGGTGGAGGGTCAAGGCAAGGTGATCTTGAAGATGACATCTGGCAAGGAGTTGACTCTCAATAATGTCCTGTTTGTGCCTGACATTCGCAAGAACCTGGTGTCCGGTTCTCTGCTAAGCAAGCATGGCTTCCGCATGGTGTTTGAAGCGGATAGGGTGACTGTCACCAAAGCTGGGGTATATGTGGGAAAGGGCTATATGACCGGTGGTCTTTTTAAGCTCAATGTAATGACTGTAATTCCACGTATTAATAAATGAAATCCCCAGTTGCTTACTTGCTTGAGTCTTCCAATTTGTGGCATGGTAGACTAGGTCATGTTAATTATGATGCTTTGCGAAGGTTAATTAACTTAGACCACATTCCAGCTTTCCAAATTGATAGAAAACACAAGTGTGAGACTTGTGTTGAAGCCAAATTGACTAGGTCTTCTTTTCAAACGGTTGAAAGAAGCACTGAGCCATTGGATTTAGTTCACACTGATGTGTGTGATCTAAAGTATGTCCAAACGCGAACTGGTGGAAAGTATTTTATTACTTTCATCGATGATAGCACCAGATATGGCTATGTATACTTGCTTAATAGCAAGGATGAAGCGTTGGACAAATTCATTCTTTATAAGAATGAAGTTGAGAATCAACTTAGCAAAAAGATTAAGGTGGTGAGAAGTGACCGAGGTGGTGAGTATGAATCACCGTTTGGAGAATTCTGTGCACAACACGGAATTATCTACCAAACCACTGCACCTTATTCCCCTCAGCAAAACGGAATTGCTGAACGGAAAAATCGTACCTTGAAAGAGATGATGAATGCTATGTTGATAAGTTCTGGGTTGCCACGGAACTTGTGGGGGGATGCTATTCTCTCCGCAAATTATATACTTAACAAGGTACCTCGCAAGAAAGTCAATAAGACTCCTTACGAGATGTGGAAAGGTAGGAAGCCTACCTACAGTTACCTTCGAATGTGGGGGTGTCTTGCAAAGGTAGCTGTACCTCCACCGAAAAAGGAGAAGATAGGACCGAGGACTGTTGATTGTGTGTTTATTGGTTACGCACATAACAGTACTGCCTATCGATTTCTTGTGTACAAATCTGAGATACTGGATATTCACAAGAATACTATCATGGAATCTAGGAATGCAACGTTCTTTGAACACGTATTTCCATATAGATCCATCGAAGAGTCGAGTTCCATGAAGCGGACTTTGGAGACTGCATATGAAAGCAGTCAAGACCAAGAGGAAGAGGGTGATGTTGAGCCTAGACGAAGCAAACGGGCTAGAACATCAACATCCTTTGGTCCAGACTTCCTAACGTATCTGTTAGAAAGTGAGCCTCGGACATTCAAGGAAGCTGTGAGCTCTCCTGAGGGTCCTTTGTGGAAAGAGGCTATTAAGAGTGAAATTGATTCCATTCTGCAAAACCATACGTGGGAACTGGTGGATCTTCCTCCTGGTAGTAAGCCTTTGGGCTACAAGTGGATTTTCAAGAGGAAGATGAAGGCAGATGGATCAATAGATAAGTACAAAGCTAGGCTTGTCATTAAAGGTTATAGACAAAAATAAGGCCTAGACTACTTTGATACTTATTCTCCTGTCACCAGGATCACATCCATTCGAATGATAATCGCAATTGCAGCTTTGTGAAATCTTGAGATACATCAAATGGATGTGAAGACAGCTTTCCTAAATGGCGACTTAGATGAGGAAATCTACATGGAACAACCCGAGGGTTTTTCAGCGCCAGGCCAAGAAAGGAAAGTCTGCAGACTTGTTAGATCTTTGTATGGTCTAAAACAAGCACCGAAACAATGGCATGAGAAATTTGACAATGCTATGATGTCAAGTGGTTTCACAATCAACGAGTGTGACAAATGTGTATATGTCAAAGACACTGACGAAGGGTACGTCATTTTGTGTCTCTACGTTGATGACATGCTCATTGTTGGTAGTAACGATAAGATTATCAAATCTACCAAGAAGATGTTGAACTCGAAGTTTGACATGAAAGATATGGGTCTTGCAGATGTAATACTAGGTGTTAAAATCACTAGAACATCTGATGGACTTGCACTATCCCAATCTCATTATGTCGATAAGATTCTTGAGAAGTTCAGCAAGTCTGATACGAGTATAGCAAGGACTCCTGTGGATATGAATCTCCACTTATCCAAGAATGTGGGGGTAGGGGTATCCCAATTGGAGTATTCTCGGATAATTGGGAGTCTAATGTACCTAATGAGCTGTACAAGGCCCGACATAGCCTATTCAGTTAGCAGACTGAGTAGATACACGAGTAATCCAGGGCATGACCACTGGAAGGCGATAGTGAGACTACTACGCTATTTAAGGCACACTCGTGATTTGGGACTGCACTACACCAGATATCCAGCAGTACTAGAAGGGTACTGTGATGCAAACTGGATATCGGATATGAAAGACTCGAAATCCACGAGTGGATATGTCTTTACATTTGGTAGTGCAGCTGTCTCTTGGAAATCTTCAAAACAAACGTGTATAGCACGTTATACGATGGAATCTGAATTCATTGCTTTAGATAAAGCAACTGAAGAGGCAGAATGGCTACGCCATTTTCTAGAAGATATTCCAAGATGGTCGAAACCTGTGCCAGCAATTTGCATCCATTGCGATAGTCAATCAGCAATAGGAAGGGCACGAAGTAATATGTATAATGGTAAGTCTAGGCATATCCGTCGTAGACACAATACCATTAAACAATTACTCTCAACTGGAGTTGTTACTATCGACTATGTGAAGTCAAAGGACAACATTGCGGATTCGCTAACCAAAGGGTTAAACAAAGAGCTAGTTGAGAAAGCATCGAAGGGAATGGGGCTAAAGCCTACTACGCTCGTGTTACCGTGAAGGAAACCCAACCTAGCTGACTGGAGATCCCAAGATCTAGGTTCAATGGGACAACCTACTTGCGAGTAACGGAGAACGATCACTGTGGAGACATGCTCTCTTGCTCATTCCAATGGTGCGAAACAGTGTTGCCTGCAGATGGAAACAGGTTAAGCGTTGGCTTTTAATGACTCTTATGCGCTGGAATGCCAGGCGGGGTATAGCAGGATACCCTTTATAAGAAGGTCACCTATGTGAGTATGAAGTGGGGCCGCTTCTTTGAGAATTTAGGAAGGCGAAATTCTCGAGAAAATACTTGCAGAACCAGGAAGGGGTGTCATGGCCAAAACGAACCCAACAGTGAGAACTGAACTGTGTTGGGAGAAGTTCCGTGTGATGCCTGTTGTCTCGGTTTACACAAACGGCAGAACAGTTCAAGACAACATGTTCACTGGTCAGCCAGTAAATCCGATAGGTATTCACAAGGGAAGGTTCAAGGCCAAAAGCTACCTATCCTATGCGGAATTTTTCCATTGTACTCTCTCTCGTGTCAGCTTTGTCTCCCAAGTCGGATTCAGCCAATTTCATTCATGTGGGGGATTGTTGGAAAAAATGGAATTTTAACCAAAGAGAATTTGGTGGGATCCACACCGCGCGAGGTGGGCCCAAGTAGGTTTTAAATATTCCTTGCTAAGGAGTTTAAACCAGTGAAAGAATGAACAAATTCCATTGAGAGATGAATGAGAAATTGTCTCTCAAAGTGGGTTTCGGACCAACAACAGTGCACGGTTGGATGGTCAAAACTGGGTTGATTACCCAGAGTTATTACCCATGATTGCGTATTCAATTTCAGGAATAATAACTGTATCAGTTTTATTTCCGAATTGAATAGCGGAATCAATTCCCCTATTGATTGTATAGGCTCCTCCATGAATATCGTATTCATTGTCGTATTGATGGCAGAGGCTCCTCCTTCAACTATAAAAGGGGACCTCTGCCTTTGGTTTCAACACACCGAAAACAATCCAAAGCATCTCTGCAATACAACATCGTTCTTCCTTCGAGAGAGAGAGTACAGACACAAGTTCGTTCGACGGGCAGTCTACGGCGGTGCTCCGGCGGCTGAGTGGGAACCGAGTCAACCCTGGGAGACAAACACCGACACAACCTCCAGCACCGGTGAGGCGGCGAATTTGTCTTAAGGGCACCGTTGATCAAAACGGGTCTCGGTTTGGAATTACTAATTCTCTTTTACAATTTATGTGTACATTTCATATTCTGTAATTTTAGGATTCGTGTTCATGTTGTAATTTCCAGAAATTAGTAAAATTGTTTATTGTTTTTCCACACTATTTTCCTACAAAAAGAACCAAATAGATGGTGAGATAACAACCAAACAAATACTTACAAGACTCCTAAAGGGATTTTACGACTCATAAAACCCAGAAGAACACACACACATGATAACCCAATTACAGACTTTGAAGGATGCTTTGAAACCTAAAACCAAATTATGACCAGATGACATTCTTGCCACTGATCCCTTACTAACTGAGATGCCTGTTTTCCATTCTAATTGCTGCAAATGTTAGTTTCTCCATCTCTAATCCGATCCTCTCATTAAAAAGAAAAAGAAAGAAACAAATTGCAGTAATCTTCACGTGCTAACCTAGCTCTTTTTCTTACATGATTCTTGAGTAGAAATCAACCCAAAAAACTAGCTACTAAAATGAGGGTACCAAATTGATTGGGATGTGCTTCTGTAGTAGTGATGAGCAGGTATCTATTAATTCCAACTTGAATATTAGGGTGTATTTATTATTTATAAGAATATATTTTATTATGCTGATAATTAAAAAAACATCTAAACAAGTTTTAGATGCGTCATTTGAGGGAACTTCGCATAAACGTCAAAAAGTAGTCCCAAAGATGAGGATGGACATTTTACAAACCACGGGGTGTTATATGCATACTTTTGAACTATAAGGGGTGTGGATTTTTTGAGCATGTTTTTTCAGTAGGTTTTTGTTTTGTTTTGTTTTGTTTTGTTTTGATCCGTGTTTGTTCAGTTGGTTGTATCTTGATTCTTGAATTGATATTAGGATTTGTGAAGGATAAATAGGCAATTGCTTCGTGAAGCTAATTTTCTTTGCTTTCCCAACATTTTATATTTCTTTCACGAATTATTTATCCAAGAAAACTAAATACAAGTTTGATATGTATTTTAACAGGCCATAGAGGAGAATAAAGAAGGAGGCAGATGAAAGCAAGTTGCAACTCTTGCGACAACAAAATTAATTCTTAATCCCTTCCCTTATTTGCTGAGACTTTCTTTTCTTTTTTTCTTGTAATGCTGAGTGTTCCAAGTCAATGTACCCGTAACTCAGACAAATCTCCTCCTCATCTCACACACTTTTTTATTTTTTATTAGCCTCATCTCACACACTTGTGCTAAAGCCTTGCTATTTTTAACCATCTTTGATAAGAAAAATGAATACCCGACTCATAAAATAGGGAATTTTACTTACACCGCCTATACTTTGACCAAATTTCAAAGACATCCCCTCAACTATATATAGTTTTAAACACTTACACTCCTTGTACTATGGACGAAAGTGATGCTATTAGTTATTTTGTTATAAGTGACGGTAAAGTAAATTTTTTGCAAAGTCTGTGGCATTTTCGCTTCCAAATACGCTTTAAAGTTCCTATGTTGATCTTAGAAACCATTTACAAGTTAGATAAAACTTCATTGGCCAAAAAATAGAGCATCTTAACTCTCTCTCTCTCTCTCTCTCTCTCTCTCTCTCTCTCTCTCTCTCTCTCTCTCTCATAGTAGCTAGTGGTGGATCCAGAAATTTCGGACAGATGGCTCACCTTTTGTAGAGACCCGTAAATTTATTTTATAATTTTATTGTCTTATAAATGGAAAAGTGATGGATTAATGAAAAATAAAATAAAATAGAATTGGGGGTCGATGTGAAAGAAGTTTAAAGTCGTGGGGTGTTATTGTGAATAGTGCATGTGTGTGGCGTGTATATCTCCTGGGGAAAATTCTTTTTTTTACTTTTTCCCATTTCTCTCTTTTCTCTCGGCTCTCTCTCGATCTCTCTCTCACCTAATCACTTAAAACCCACAACAATCAACTCCCAAATAATTTTCTACTCGCATTTTGGAGCTCGTATTGCGTTGGACAAAGCTTGGCTCGGTGTATTGTTGCTTGAATTGGATTCTAGAAGTTAGGGCTTGCTCCATCTTTTCGATTCCGGTTTGGGTGCTCGAGGTAGGGAATTCTACCTCTCTTTATATGTTATTTGGGTTCTCTTATATCCTATTTGAGTACCTCCATGCTTTGTTTGAGCTTGTATTGATTGTGGTTTGGTCTGGACGAAAATCTGTTATCTATTGAAAAATCGCCCAAATTCCTACCGGTAGGTTACTGTTAAAAAGTCAGATTCCTTTGGTGCACTGAGATTTCATTTTTCCTTCTCTTAGTTCCTGCACCCGACAGCTTCTTCTCTGCTCAACTGTGCACCATGTATTTGCATAGTCGATCGATGATCGACCTTCGTTGCCTCATTTCATGAGCGTGACGATCTTTCTTGATGTCTCTAGCCATCTCCATGAATATTCTAAGATTATTTTATTGTACATGATGAGAACATGGATAATCATGCATGATATTTGATCAATGAGAAATATGTAAGGGATTTGTTCAAGTTCGTGAAACTCTGACATGATAAGTACGAGCCTTGTGCACGATATTTGTACGAACGGTACACTTGAACTAGTGAATGACGCGCGAACATTCGGGGCCCATCGACGGGTGGGTGACCTGGCAGGGGATATTCAGGGTCCCATAATTAGCCTGGCAGGAGCTAATGCTCAAAATAATCACTCAAGGCCTAACCTTCAAGGTGGGTGCTTGGCAGGGGATATTCAGGGTCCCAAAATTAGCCTGGCAGGAGCTTCGGCTCAGACACACAAAAGCGACACGACATGTTGAGACATAATTTGACGAGTATGATTTATGGGTTGAATAAAAGAAAGATTAGAGATTTTGGAACACTCGTTCATGAAAATTGTGCTTCCTCAGTTGTCTTGATCATCCATTGTTCATTCGTTTGTCTCGCTCATTTGCATATAGAGTTTGCGTAGACTTTTCTACTGAGCTAGTGTAGCTCAAGCCTTAAATTATTTTCAGGTGCTAATCCGGAACCGTAGCTTGCATTGCTTGGAGTGCTTGACGTGTTGTCATTTTTTTGAAAGCTAACCAAGGAGTTACTTGTCCATCTTCGTAAATTCCTTTTGAAAGATGTATTTGTAACTAAATTGTCATTCTTTTGACTTGGAATATTGTATCTATTAATTCTCTTTCGAAATTCAATACTTATGCTAATTTGGGGCCGTCGAGCCAATATTGTAATATTTTGGAACCGTGTGAACTTGGAAGTCTTTGTTGGGGAAATGAGAAGATGGAGATTATTTTGGGTACCGTACGGACATTTGTGAGTATTTTTGATGAGCACAAATTATTGACAATATAGAAGTCTCATATCACATGTTGTTAGTTCTTAAATGCGCTTAATTGCCTACGATTATTATCTTTTGGGTTACTTACGTTGGATTATTACTTTGCAGGAAAAATATGGAAATTAATTATATTTTGGCCGTCGGATTAAAAAAAGGCAAAAGGTCGAATCGCACGCAGTGTCGAACCAACTCTAGTAGCGGTCCAATTCAAGCGCGGCATAAGGAAGTCGGTGTACGTTGTTTAGGACTTGGAGTTGTAATCAAGCTTAGACCAAATTTAATGGGCCAATTCAGTAATACGTCGGAATTGGGTTTAAATGGGGACTTCAAAAGGCAGTGCAATCTTTAAGTAAAAGAGCCATAATGGGCTTTAGTGGACTGGAACAATAGAAATTAGAGAATTTCGGTCAATGAAGGAATCCTTCCCTCTTAAGGAAATATATTCGTAGCTATGCTTACATAAGGATTAGTAGGGTTTTGTTTTGAGGCATTCACGGCTTGGAGGACTTTGGACGGACAAGACCATCTCGAGACGGAGGCCACGGCTCTACGCAGAGAAGAAAAATTAGGAGAAATCATTATTCATTTCTTTCGTAAGCTGTTTTAATGGAGTTTCATCTTTATGTGTTTATGTGTTTTGACTCCATGAGCAGCTAAACTCTTTAACTAGGGTTGAGGATGAAACCCCATTAATGACTATCGATTATATATTCCTGAGATTTGGTTTTACCTGAATATGTGGTTTGATTTCGATTAAATTGTTCTTACTCCAATTCAATTGTTAGGGATAGATTTTGGATATGAGTTCAATCATGTTTTTCTCATGATTTGGAATTGTCTTTAACATTGAACGCTGGTTTTTCATCGTTAATTATAAAACTGGATATTTATTGTGATTTGTTGAAAGCGGATACAATTAATGATTTGGTTTTATACTTGTGAGCGGAGAGGAACATACATTAGACTTTTTGAGGAACTTTCACGATAATATTTTCCATGGTAACAAAATTAGCTTTTAGATTATCATGAAGAAATTTTGGGTAAAGTCAATAATCATGAATATCTAATGATACTGGTTAATGGGTGTGGATTCCGAAACCCTAGTGTTTTCTCCTTTGATTAAAAAGAATCTTTAATTTTCTCGTCTTTGATAATTTAGTTCATTGTTTTTACTTTTCGCTTTTAGTTTAAAAACCAATCACAACTTTTGTCAACTAGGTTAGGGTTTAATCAGTTTAAATTATTTAGTTTTCCTATTAAAAATCACAAGTCCCTGTGGATTCGACCTCGCTCTTGCATTACTATACTTCGGTACGATTCGTGCGCTTGCGAGTACAATAAAATTTCACATCAAGTTTTTGGCGCCGTTGCCGGGGACTTAATTAGTTTTTTTTGGAAATCTAGAGATTTGAATTGATTTCACTCTTCTACTAGTTATAGTTAGCATTGAAAACGAAAAAAAAAGAAAAAAAAATTCAGTCCATTAGGTGCATTTCCGTTACTGTGAATTTGTGTTCTATAGTAGTTGCTTTTCGATACTAATTTTTTAGTGTTCTCTGTTTCGCTATTAGTCACAGTGCGTAAGGCTGCTGCCTTTCATCCATTTGTGTTGGACGGCAAAGCTTTCTTTCAAGCTAGTAAGTTGTCTACGGCATTGTTATTATTGATAATTGCATTGTTTCTTATTCTTTAATTCATTTTAGCGTAACTTCGATTTTTTTATTTTTTTTATTTTTTATTTTTTATTTTTTTTTCGAAAAAACAAAAGACAGAAAAAAAAGAAGAAGATAGCATTCTATCATTCTTCCTTATTCTTAGCTGTTTGTCCGAAAAAAAAAAAAAAATATCATTTTAGTTCTGTTGCATTCTTATTTTTCAGTTGTTCCTCTTATTCGTTTTCGTTTATAAGTTTATGTTTGGTTGCCGTTCGAAAAACATAGAATTAATACCTCTTGATCCGGAAATTGAGAGAACCTTTCGACGCGGCTTAAAAATTCAAAGAGTGGAACATACTCAAATAAAAATGGCGGAACTTGCAGAAGCTACAAAACCTTTAAGGGAATTGTTCTCACCCGTAACCACAAATCCTCCTTCTTGTATTGTGTTACCCACAACAAATGCGACACATTTTGAGTTGAAACATCACGTAATACAACTTCTTCCTCAATTTCATGGGATTGAACGAGAGGATCCATACATGCATGTCAAAGACTTTCTTGAAATTTGTGCTACCTTTAGGTTTCAAAATTTTTCTGAGGAGTCTGTTAAATTGCGCCTTTTTCCCTTTTCACTGAAAGATAAAGCAAAGGCATGGTTAAATTCTCTACCCCCTGGTTCAATCACTTCATGGGACATCCTCGTTAAAAAGTTTCTTTCAAAATTCTTTTCAATGTCTAGAACAACTACTCTAAGGAGGGAGATTACTGATTTCTATCAAGAAGAACATGAAAAGTTTTATGAGAGTTGGGAGAGATTTAAAGATCTTATTTTAAAGTGCCCCCCTCATGGTTTTGAAACATGGAGACTTGTTCAATTTTTCTATAATGGTTTAACTCAGTCTAATCGCAATATGATTGAATCAATGAATGGTGGTGATTTTTTAAATCTTAGGGGTGAGGCGGCTTATGAGTTTCTTGAAAATTTGTCTGAAAGATCTCAACAGTGGGATTTTACTTCTCATCGAGACAAACCAACTTCCACACCTAAGAGAGGGGGATTATATGAGGTGAAAGAAGATTCAGATATGAGAGTAAAGTTAGATAATCTTACTCGAAAGGTTGAGGCATTAGTTTTAAGAAAAACTATGGAGTCAGCCAATCAAGTTCAAAATGAGGTGTGTTCTCTTTGCAGTAGTCACATGCACACAACGCAAACTTGTCCTTCCATGATTGGATATTCTGAGAGCTATGTTGAACATGCAAATACACTTAATAATTTTGGAAAATCATTTGCTAGTCCTTTTTCAGAAACATACAATCAAAATTGGCGAAATCATCCAAACTTTTCATGGCGTCAGAACCAACCTTCTACAAATATAGGTGGGCAACCTTTCCATTCACAAAACCAATCTCCCCCAGGATTTCGTGCTCCTACACAATCATATCCTGCTCAATCTCAGTCTTTTTATGCTCCAACTCCCGTGTCTCAACCGAACTTCCAATCAGTTGCACCACAACAACAGTCATCCTTAGAGGACACTCTTAAAGCATTCATGGCTGAAATGAAAAGTACTACTCACTTGAATACTCAAGCCATCTCTAAACTGGAAAATCAAATGGGTCAATTGGCTAATCAAGTTGCAGAGAGAGAGATCGGAAAATTCCCTAGTCAGCCGATTCCTAACCCAAAAGGACAATTTGCTCTTAGCAACCCCTCTAACTCTACCTATAAGCATGAGCAGGTTCAATCCATTGTAACCCTCAGGTCAGGAAAACAGGTTGACAACCAAGTCAGTTTGCCAATAGAGAAGAGTTTAGAGGAGTTTGAGACAAAAGAAAGGCAGAGTAGTCCCATCAAAGATCAGGAATCTAGTCCTCCTCGACCTCCAAAAGAACCCCAACTTAGGAGTTTCATTCCTAAAGCTCCATATCCTGAACGACTAGTAGCCCCTAAGAAAGGTGTAGACCATGGAGATATTCTAGAGGTGTTTAAGCAAGTTAGAATCAATGTTCCATTTCTAGATGCTATTCGACAGGTTCCTTCATATGCCAAATTTTTAAAAGACCTAGTCTCCATAAAGAGAAAGACAAGCGTCCCTAAAGAAGTAGTGTTGACCGAACAAGTTAGCTCCATTATCCAACACAAAATTCCCGTCAAGTATAAGGACCCTGGGTGTCCTACAATTTCGTGCACGATTGGTAATCATCACATTGAGCGAGCTTTGTTGGATTTAGGAGCCAGTGTCAATTTACTACCGTATTCGGTTTACTTGCAATTAGGTTTGGGGGAGTTAAAACCCACTTCAGTAAGGCTTCAATTGGCTGATGGATCCGTTAAAATTCCTAAAGGCGTTATTGAGGATATTCTAATAAAAGTTGACAAATTTTATTTTCCTGCAGACTTGATAGTCTTAGACACTCAACCTGTCCAAAACTCAAAGGGGCACATTCCTGTCATATTAGGGCGTCCTTTCTTGGCCACGTCTAATGCTCAAATTAACTGTAGGAATGGTGTGATGAAAATGTCATTTGGTAACATGACTGTTGATCTTAATATTTTTGACATTGACAAACAGTCACCATGTGAGGATGAAGTGAGTGCAGTTTACATGATAGATAGCCATGTTAAAGAACAATCTCCATCACGTTATGAGGATCCTTTTGAAGCTTGTCTATATCATTTTAATGACATTGATGAAGACTCTACGATTGAATCTGTCAACATGTTTTTAGAGTCTTTCATAGATATTAGTTGGCAGAACTCGTGCTTTGTAGAGCCACAATCTAAAGAGATTGTCCCAAGTTTGTGGGATGAACAAAAGTCCAATTTTGAATTAAAACCTTTGCCCCCCGATCCTAGTGTTGAAATTGTGGGACCAACAGAAATTATGTCAATTGTTGTTACCCCAAATAATGATCAAATTGAAGAGGAAAAGATAGTCAACGAGAATGACCAATGCAGTAAAGAATTTGAGTGTGATTTTGTCATTAGAGCAGGACCCATACTTTCTAGTCATAGAATTTTGTTAGAGGCACTTTTCTGCAAGCAAACATTTCCTTGGTATGCTGAATCTTTCTATCATGTGAGTAACCTTACACTTTTGACTAAATTGGTTTCACAATTAAGTAAACAATTGTTAATCGGGTCGCAAAAATTTTGTTGGGCAAATCCATGTATTGTTAATTATAAAAAGCGAATAAGAGAAAGTGATTTGGCAGTGATATTTCACTTTGTGTATAGTTTTCATTGGAATAACCCTCAACTATTTCGTCTCTTGCTATATGACCATGGTGGGCAACTGTTGGTCTATTGAAATCTATATAGAGATTAGATTTGAGGGATGCTCTAAAAAAAAAACTATTATCGCTTACTTTCTTTACTTTTGTTTAGTGCAATTTTTCCTTTCTTTTCTTGTGTTTTCATAATTAATTTTGCAGGTGTCGCACGGTTCAATCTTATCGCGCTTACCAGGTGTATCCTAATCCATCTTTTTTTTAGGCATTTGTATTCATGACATTGAGGACATTGTCATATTTAGGTTTGGGGGAGGGTTCACCTATTATTGTTACCGTCTAAAAAATTTTAAAAAAAAGCAGTAAAAATTGAAAATTTTTCAAAATTTTTTTTTGGATACTTGATTATGATTTCCGACGTGGTTATTGGTTTTCAATTAGTACTAGTTCGATTGTTGCCCAAGTTTGAGTCTTGATATGATTTTATTGATAGAGTTAAGCTTGTGAACATAGGCATTGATGAGAGACACTTATTTGGTTCGTATCACCTATGTTTGGATAGCGATTAATCACTCGTATGCATGCCTTTGCACGAGCACCGTCACACTTAGAGTTGGATTTGACCTCGAGTATCGTACATATATTTTTGATGCCTCAGTATGAGTCAGATGTCTTATTAAAATGCATAATGTCCTTTCCCCAAAAAAGAAAAAAAATGAATAAAGTGCTTGCTTTTTCGGGCTTTTCACTTAGTAACCGGGCCTCTTGCCTCAGTAAGCAGTGAGTGTTCGCGTCAAACGGTGGAGAGTTCCGTGATTGTTATGTGTGGTTAGCTTGGGTTCGTAGCCTTTTTGACTCGAGTGATTAAGTCCGTTGGGGTGTTCTCTACATCTAGTGCCCTAAAGCCGTTTGGTTTGGGTGTCATTGGCCTAAAGCTTGCTACAAGGGTCAATTAGAAAGCTTAAGGGACCAAGGCATTGCACGACCACAACAAAAATATATATAAAAAAAAAAAAGAAAGAAAAAAATATGAATAAAGGGAGGGGCTATAATTTGATATAAGCATTTTGATGAGTATTGAGGCATTGAAGGTGCGTGTATTGTTTTCGTGATTAATGAACATCTTTGTGTGATTTTTCACTTAACACGCATGCCTTGTGATTTCTTTCAATCCAGATATATGTGGGAGGGACCATTTTTGTGCTAATTCGGATTAGAATATTCACTTGTTTAACTTTGTTAATGGATGAAATATCTTGCCTCTAAATTGTGTTATTCTCACGCTAGTTACTTTGAGAGACCAATGAGTACTTTGGGATTTTAATCAAGTGTCATCTTCTTAAGAATTTTGTGGGTATATTCACGGCAAACCCTCACGAGACTATAACTCGTCCACTAGGGCAACCTAGGGGTTTAAAGACTTATTGCATACGTTAAATGCAATCAGACTCCTCCGAAAAAGGATTAACTAGTGTTTTCCTTGTTCTTTGTTTTATTTATTTCTTTTGCTCGAGGACTAGCAAAATGCAGGTTTGGGGGTATTTGATGAGCACAAATTATTGACAATATAGAAGTCTCATATCACATGTTGTTAGTTCTTAAATGCGCTTAATTGCCTACGATTATTATCTTTTGGGTTACTTACGTTGGATTATTACTTTGCAGGAAAAATATGGAAATTAATTATATTTTGGCCGTCGGATTAAAAAAAGGCAAAAGGTCGAATCGCACGCAGTGTCGAACCAACTCTAGTAGCGGTCCAATTCAAGCGCGGCATAAGGAAGTCGGTGTACGTTGTTTAGGACTTGGAGTTGTAATCAAGCTTAGACCAAATTTAATGGGCCAATTCAGTAATACGTCGGAATTGGGTTTAAATGGGGACTTCAAAAGGCAGTGCAATCTTTAAGTAAAAGAGCCATAATGGGCTTTAGTGGACTGGAACAATAGAAATTAGAGAATTTCGGTCAATGAAGGAATCCTTCCCTCTTAAGGAAATATATTCGTAGCTATGCTTACATAAGGATTAGTAGGGTTTTGTTTTGAGGCATTCACGGCTTGGAGGACTTTGGACGGACAAGACCATCTCGAGACGGAGGCCACGGCTCTACGCAGAGAAGAAAAATTAGGAGAAATCATTATTCATTTCTTTCGTAAGCTGTTTTAATGGAGTTTCATCTTTATGTGTTTATGTGTTTTGACTCCATGAGCAGCTAAACTCTTTAACTAGGGTTGAGGATGAAACCCCATTAATGACTATCGATTATATATTCCTGAGATTTGGTTTTACCTGAATATGTGGTTTGATTTCGATTAAATTGTTCTTACTCCAATTCAATTGTTAGGGATAGATTTTGGATATGAGTTCAATCATGTTTTTCTCATGATTTGGAATTGTCTTTAACATTGAACGCTGGTTTTTCATCGTTAATTATAAAACTGGATATTTATTGTGATTTGTTGAAAGCGGATACAATTAATGATTTGGTTTTATACTTGTGAGCGGAGAGGAACATACATTAGACTTTTTGAGGAACTTTCACGATAATATTTTCCATGGTAACAAAATTAGCTTTTAGATTATCATGAAGAAATTTTGGGTAAAGTCAATAATCATGAATATCTAATGATACTGGTTAATGGGTGTGGATTCCGAAACCCTAGTGTTTTCTCCTTTGATTAAAAAGAATCTTTAATTTTCTCGTCTTTGATAATTTAGTTCATTGTTTTTACTTTTCGCTTTTAGTTTAAAAACCAATCACAACTTTTGTCAACTAGGTTAGGGTTTAATCAGTTTAAATTATTTAGTTTTCCTATTAAAAATCACAAGTCCCTGTGGATTCGACCTCGCTCTTGCATTACTATACTTCGGTACGATTCGTGCGCTTGCGAGTACAATAAAATTTCACATCAATTTTTATTATGGAAATCATTTATATTTATGTTGAAAATTCAGGACGTGACAACTTGGTATCAAAGCGTGAGTTTAGAACACCTAGAGACCGTGGGGAGACGTTCCGTCTCATGGGTTCAAAATGTCGCGCCTTCTAACATAATTTGTGCATGCTTGTGTGACTAACATTCATGTGACTACTTGACATTGCATTTTTCGATATTGTAGAGTGGAGTAGAGTCGTTATTGCCCGTGTTGGGAAGTCCGTGGCTTTGACCTCATAGTAATAATGTTGTGATTAATAGTTTTTCCTCTTATATCATGTAGTAAGATGCCTCCGAAGTCGCGCGTTAGGCGGGGTGCAGCCGGGAACCGGGGTGGTCGTAGCCGTGGTTGTGGCCGTGGAGTACCTCCGGAGGATGAGGTTAGTCAGCTCGGGGAGAACCCTATTGGGAATCCGGGGGCTGGGGCCGGTCGTGGTGTAAGAGTACCGCCTAATCAGACCCAATTTGCTAGAGACCTCGTTGCAGCACTTACGGCTGCAAATCTTGTAAACCAAGCTCCTAGAGAGAATGCTGAGGATCGAGCCATGGTGGCAATGCGAGAGTTTAGCCGTAGAAACCCTCCAGTGTTCGATGGGACTAGTAGCGACCCTTTGGTAGCGGACCATTGGCTAGCCCAAATTCGTAAACTTTTCAGAGCTCTCAATATCACGGAAGATAACATCAGGGTTGGTATTGTGGCCGTTCAGCTAGTCGGGGAGGCCGGTGAATGGTGGGAATCTGTCCTAGAGAGTAGAAAAGATGCGAGGAGGGCGGCAAGAACCACAGCTCAGGTAGACGAACCGGATGTTGAAAATTTAACATGGGCGGAGTTTGAGGTGCTCTTTGAGGAGCAGTACTTTCCAGAAACTAGCCGTGAAAATCTGAGGGAACAATTTGAGAAACTGGAGCAAGGTAATATGACGGTGTCAGAGTACGCACAAAAATTCCAATCGTTGTCTCGTTTTGCTCCAGAGTTGGTAGCAACAGAGGAGAGAAAGTGTCGACGATTTGAAAAGGGGCTGCATAGCACTTTGAGGAGAATGGTGGCGGTCCAGCGTAGAATGAAGTTCTCTGAGGTGGTAGAATGCGCAAGGAGCATCAAAATACCGAAGGAGGCACAACGAAATGTGAGGCCTTGGGAACCAAGGCAACCGGTGGGAGGTTTGAGTTCTTCTTCAGGCAGCTTCGGGAATCAAGGGAGGAAAAGGCCGAGGGAACCATCTCAGGCACCACAGGGTAGTTCGTCGAACTTTAGGCTGCCTTCTTCTTTGGGGACTCGGGGTGCTCTGGCTAGACCTCCGTCTGTGTGCTACAAGTGCAACCAACCTGGACACGTTCGTGCTCAGTGTCCGCAGCTCGAGAAGGCTTGTTTCATTTGTGGTAAAACGGATCATTTCGCAAGGAACTGTTCTCAGGGGTCATGGGCGCGTAGTGAATCGGGTTCCGTGCAGCAGCTAGGATCGGGGGGTAATGTGGGCCGACAGTTTAGGGGCACTCAGAGGCAGCAACAGCCTTACTTTCGCCAGACCACGTCAGCTCAGAGTTCTGGAGTTGATAAGGGAGCGAGTTCTTCCGTGCCTACTCAGGGTTCTGGTCAGAGGGGAGGTTTTGTGCAGGGTCAAGGCACCCAGGGACGAGTTTTCAACATTACTTCTGCTATTCTACCTACCACTTCCCAGGCTCCGGAAACTTCAGTTGTGAGGGGTACTTTTCTTTTGTTCAACTCTTTTGCTAAAGTACTCTTTGATTCTGGAGCATCGCATTCATTCATTGCTGCATCATTTGTGTGTGCTTTGGAATTGAAATCGGAGACAATTGATCCTCCTTTGTTTGTTGAGACACCTCTAGGGGGTAAAACACCTCTTAATCGTATTTGCCGAGATTGTGAGTTGATTATTCGTGACCGTCGCTTCGTATTTGACTTCATTATTTTGGAAATGTCGGAATTTGATCTTATCTTGGGGATGGATTGGCTATCCACGTTTCATGCTACTATCGATTGTTTCAAGCGTCGAGTTCGTATTTGTCCTCCCGAGGGTCCTTGTTTCGAGTTCTTTGGGGAGCGTCGGGAACCATTGGAACCGTATTTATGTGGGTCTCGTGAGCTAGAGTCGGTTTATTCATTATTGGCAAGCCTGACGTTAGATGAGGATGCCTCTATGCGTGGGGAGTTACCTTTAGTGGTTTGCGACTTCCCGGATGTGTTTCCGGAAGAGTTACCTGGCTTACCTCCCGAAAGAGAAGTCGAGTTCACGATAGATTTACTTCCCGGTACCGCTCCTATCTCAGTACCTCCATATCGTTTCGCGCCCGCTGAATTGAGAGAGTTAAAGACTCAGTTGCAGGAATTGGAGAATTTAGGATTCATTCGTCCGAGTACATCACCGTGGGGAGCACCGGCTCTTTTCGCACAAAAGAAGGATGGTTCACTCCGTTTATGCATTGATTATCGTAAGCTCAATCGCGTAACCGTTAAGAATAAGTATCCCATGCCTAGAATCGATGATTTGTTTGATCAACTTCGAGGTGCCACTTGCTTTTCCAAAATCGATTTGAGATCTGGTTATCACCAATTAAGGGTTCGTAGAGAAGATATTCCTAAAGCCGCTTTCCGCACTCGTTATGGCCACTATGAGTTCGTTGTTATGCCTTTCGGATTGACGAACGCTCCAGCTACATTCATGGACTTGATGAATCGTATTTTCCGTGCTTATCTTGATCGTTTCGTTGTCATCTTTGTGGATGATATTTTGATCTATTCGCCTACGGAGGAGGAACACCAATCCCATCTTGCCATCGTCCTTGAACTTCTGAGAGAGCACCAATTATACGCTAAACTTAGTAAGTGCGAGTTTTGGTTATCCGAAGTTAAATTCTTGGGTCATGTAGTTTCGAAAGGTGGAGTGTCGGTTGATCCAGCAAAGATAGAGTCCATTATGAATTGGCAACAACCGAAGAACGTGTTTGAGATTCGAAGCTTTTTGGGGTTGGCCGGATACTACCGTCGTTTTGTCCTTGACTTTTCTCGTTTAGCAGCACCGATGACTAGATTGACGCGTAAGGGAACCCGTTTTGTTTGGAGTGACTCGTGTGAGACTGCTTTTCAAGAGTTAAAGAAGCGATTGACTACCGCACCTGTTTTGATTGTGCCCGAACGTGGAGTTGGCTACTCCGTGTATTGTGATGCATCTAAGGAAGGGTTGGGGTGCGTGTTGATGCAAGCGGGGCGAGTAGTAGCGTATGGGTCACGACAGTTGAAAACTCTCGAGCGGAATTACCCGACACACGACTTAGAACTTGCGGCAGTCGTATTTGCTTTGAAAAGTTGGCGCCATTATTTGTACGGTGAAAAATTTGAAGTCTTTTCCGACCACAAGAGTTTGAAATACCTATTCTCTCAGAAAGAACTTAACCTGCGTCAACGCCGTTGGATGGAGCACTTAGAAGATTATGACTTCGAGTTGCAGTACCACCCGGGGAAAGCGAATGTCGTGGCAGATGCATTGAGTAGGAAACCGACACATCTAGCGAGCCTAGCGATTCACGAGTGGAAAGCAATGAACGATTTGGGCTCTTATGCCATGCACTTTGAGGAAGTTCGGGAAGGGGTCACGTTATGCAACTTGACGGTGCAATCAACTTTATCGACCCGAGTGATTGAGGCTCAACAACGTGATGAGGAAGCGGAGGAACTCCGTACTAGATTCCTTAGTGGAAAAGCTCAAGAAGGGTGGATGATACACGCCGATCAAAGCTTGCGCTACCAAGGAAAGTTGTTCGTACCCGTTTCGTGTCGGGAGGAGATTTTGCGAGAGTTTCATCATTCTCCATTAGCTGTCCATCCAGGAGGAACGAAAATGTATCACGACTTGCGTAGGCAATTTTGGTGGTCCGGAATGAAAAGGGATGTTGTGACTTTCGTATCCAAGTGTCTCACGTGTCAACAAGTGAAAGCGGAACATCAAAGACCTGCTGGGGAGTTACAACCATTGCCAGTAGCCGAATGGAAGTGGGAGAATGTGACCATGGATTTCGTTACGGGCTTACCGAGGTCGCCGAGGGGGCATGACGCTATTTGGGTAATTGTGGACCGTTTGACCAAGACCGCTCATTTCTTACCGATTCAGGTCACCGATTCCATCGATACGCTTAGCCGTTTGTATATTCGAGAGATCATTCGACTTCATGGGATTCCCGTATCCATCGTGTCCGATCGAGATCCGAGGTTTACTGCGCGTTTTTGGCAAAGTTTGCAAGCTGCTTTAGGCACTAATTTGTTATTTAGTACCGCGTATCACCCTCAAACCGATGGGCAATCCGAGAGAACGATCCAAATTTTGGAAGATATGCTTCGGGCTTGTGTGATGGATTTCCGGGGTAGCTGGGAGGATCATTTGCCGTTAGTCGAATTCGCGTACAACAACAGCTATCAATCTAGTATCGAAATGGCACCGTACGAGGCTTTATATGGGAGACCGTGTCGATCGCCTGTCTGTTGGACCGAATTGGGAGAGGCTACGCTTATAGGGCCGGATATGATTAAGGAGACCTCCGAGAGCATGAAAGCAATACGCCAACGCCTTAAGAAAGCTCAAGAGAAAACGACCGAACAAGTTAAGGTGATTCGCCAAAGGTTGTTGACCGCGCAAAGCAGACAAAAGAATTATGCCGATCGTCATCGTCGCCCATTGTCGTTTGAAGAGGGAGATCATGTATTCCTTAAAGTGTCGCCGCGGAGAGGTTTGTCTCGCTTTGGGAAGAAGGGAAAGCTATCGCCACGTTATATCGGGCCGTTCGACATTATTGAGAAAATCGGGGAGGTAGCGTATCGTTTGGCTTTGCCACCGAGGTTATCGGGTATCCATGACGTGTTTCATGTGTCTATGCTGAGGAAGTACGAACCGGATCCGTCGCATGTGTTAGAGTGGTCCGAACTCGAGTTAGAGGCCGATGCGTCTTATGGGGAAGAACCGATCCGTATCTTAGATTCGCGAGATCAAGTGTTGAGGGGTAAGACGATACCGTTAGTACGAGTCTTGTGGAGGAGTCAGGGTAGCGAGGAATCGACATGGGAAAGGGAGGACAAGGTTAGAGAAAAGTATCCGCATCTATTTTCGGAATGAACCAATGTGAGTGTTTGAAAATTTAAAGTATTATGGTATTTGATTTGTTGCATAATATTGGTGGATAGATTTTTTGCACGTTTAAATGATGCATAATTTAGTTGAGCATGGTTGTTTAAATTTCGAGGACGAAATTCCTTTAAGGAGGGTAGGATGTAGAGACCCGTAAATTTATTTTATAATTTTATTGTCTTATAAATGGAAAAGTGATGGATTAATGAAAAATAAAATAAAATAGAATTGGGGGTCGATGTGAAAGAAGTTTAAAGTCGTGGGGTGTTATTGTGAATAGTGCATGTGTGTGGCGTGTATATCTCCTGGGGAAAATTCTTTTTTTTTACTTTTTCCCATTTCTCTCTTTTCTCTCGGCTCTCTCTCGATCTCTCTCTCACCTAATCACTTAAAACCCACAACAATCAACTCCCAAATAATTTTCTACTCGCATTTTGGAGCTCGTATTGCGTTGGACAAAGCTTGGCTCGGTGTATTGTTGCTTGAATTGGATTCTAGAAGTTAGGGCTTGCTCCATCTTTTCGATTCCGGTTTGGGTGCTCGAGGTAGGGAATTCTACCTCTCTTTATATGTTATTTGGGTTCTCTTATATCCTATTTGAGTACCTCCATGCTTTGTTTGAGCTTGTATTGATTGTGGTTTGGTCTGGACGAAAATCTGTTATCTATTGAAAAATCGCCCAAATTCCTACCGGTAGGTTACTGTTAAAAAGTCAGATTCCTTTGGTGCACTGAGATTTCATTTTTCCTTCTCTTAGTTCCTGCACCCGACAGCTTCTTCTCTGCTCAACTGTGCACCATGTATTTGCATAGTCGATCGATGATCGACCTTCGTTGCCTCATTTCATGAGCGTGACGATCTTTCTTGATGTCTCTAGCCATCTCCATGAATATTCTAAGATTATTTTATTGTACATGATGAGAACATGGATAATCATGCATGATATTTGATCAATGAGAAATATGTAAGGGATTTGTTCAAGTTCGTGAAACTCTGACATGATAAGTACGAGCCTTGTGCACGATATTTGTACGAACGGTACACTTGAACTAGTGAATGACGCGCGAACATTCGGGGCCCATCGACGGGTGGGTGACCTGGCAGGGGATATTCAGGGTCCCATAATTAGCCTGGCAGGAGCTAATGCTCAAAATAATCACTCAAGGCCTAACCTTCAAGGTGGGTGCTTGGCAGGGGATATTCAGGGTCCCAAAATTAGCCTGGCAGGAGCTTCGGCTCAGACACACAAAAGCGACACGACATGTTGAGACATAATTTGACGAGTATGATTTATGGGTTGAATAAAAGAAAGATTAGAGATTTTGGAACACTCGTTCATGAAAATTGTGCTTCCTCAGTTGTCTTGATCATCCATTGTTCATTCGTTTGTCTCGCTCATTTGCATATAGAGTTTGCGTAGACTTTTCTACTGAGCTAGTGTAGCTCAAGCCTTAAATTATTTTCAGGTGCTAATCCGGAACCGTAGCTTGCATTGCTTGGAGTGCTTGACGTGTTGTCATTTTTTTGAAAGCTAACCAAGGAGTTACTTGTCCATCTTCGTAAATTCCTTTTGAAAGATGTATTTGTAACTAAATTGTCATTCTTTTGACTTGGAATATTGTATCTATTAATTCTCTTTCGAAATTCAATACTTATGCTAATTTGGGGCCGTCGAGCCAATATTGTAATATTTTGGAACCGTGTGAACTTGGAAGTCTTTGTTGGGGAAATGAGAAGATGGAGATTATTTTGGGTACCGTACGGACATTTGTGAGTATTTTTATTATGGAAATCATTTATATTTATGTTGAAAATTCAGGACGTGACACCTTTTGATCATAAACTTAATAAAAATACTCATAATCTAATATAAAGAGAAATGCATTAAAAAAAATGCATTAGGATAACAAAATGAATGTACTAGTGTTCTTACATTTTCAATAGATCATTTATGAGATTCTTATTGGGGAGTGATTTTGCCACTCCCTTTTTTGTTAATGCGCGCTGTAGAGACCCGTATTTAATTTAATTGATTTTAATGTTTATAAATGAGGAAAATGAGAAATGCGGCGTTTATGTGATTTAGGGCTAAAGTGTTTGAATTGATTGTGAAAGGGTGCAAGTGTAATTAGCATATATGTGAGTATATATAGGAGGGTGAGGGAGTAGGAGATCATTTTTCCTCCCCCACTCCTCACGCCTCTTTCTCTCATCTCTCGGCTCTCTCCCTCTCTCTTGCTCTCTCTCCAAATTTCATCAAAATAACTCAAAACCCATTCAAAATAACCTTCAATCCTTCATCCTCTACGCGTGTTGTGGTCCGTATTTTGCCGGTTGGAGCTCGGTGGAGTCGTATCTCTCTCGGTTTCGATTTCGGAAAGCTAGGACTCGTATTTTCATGGGTTTCGTTCTTCGGCCTCGAGGTAGGGATTCTACCTCTCAATATATGTAATAGAAGTGTTTTCTAGTCTTAAATCGTGTCCTTGGTTGTTATTGGTGTTGTTGTTGAAATCGTCGAAATCTGCAGAAAATCTGGACGAACCCCCACTTGTATCGATACTGCTCTGCTCAGTATCGATATAGGAATCTCTGGAACGAAATTAGTTACTGCTGTATCGATACTGACGATACAATCCTCTCTGGAGCATTTTTAGCCTATGTTGTATGGATACTGAGATTCGCAGTATCTATACAACAGTACCTTAGCTCAGCTTTTGTTCTTTGTTTCGAACTCCATTGTTTTGACCCCCGATCATTTCTAACTCGTTCGAGACATCACCAAATCACTCCATAATATTGTTAATCTTATTCCTTGAGTTCGTTGTGTGTCCTTTGCATCCCTTGCCCTTGTTCAATAAATTTTGACGTCGATTAACATATGAGCTTCGATTGAATTGAATTGAATTGAAATGACACGTTATGAGAACATAAGACGTTTGGATCTTTGTTGACACAATGAGAACATTCAGGGCCCATCGACGGGTGGGTGTCTGGCAGGGGATATCAGGGTCCCATAATTAGCCTGGCAGGAGCTTACGCTCATATCGAACACTCAAGGCCCAACCTTTTAGGTGGGTGCTTGGCAGGGGATATCAGGGTCCCATAATTAGCCTGGCAGGAGCTTATGCTCATATTGAATACTCAAGGCCCAACCTTTTAGATGGGTGCTTGGCAGGGGATATCAGGGTCCCATAATTAGCCTGGCAGGAGTTTCAGCTCATGACACATACGACGAGATGGTTTTGGACGCATGGAAGGTGGGAATGGTTTTAGTGTGAGTTAAGCGGTGATCGTCGAGTTGTTGTTTCGAGGTTAATAAGTCAAGAGTGTTGATTACCGTTTTGACCTTGTTTAGGTTCCTATTCCTTGATCATCTTTGCATTTCTTTTGCATATAATGTTAGTGTAGAATTTTCTACTAGGTTAGTGTAACTCAAGCCTATTATCATTTTCAGGTACCGACGCCGGGCAATAGCATGCATGCTTAGAGTGCTTAAATGTGATCATTATTTTAAAAGCTAACATTGAAGAGTTACTTAGGCGTCTTTGTAAATCTTTTCTTGAAGATGTATTTGTAACTTTATTTGTAGATCTTTGACGATGAAATATTGTAATACTTAAGTCTCGAATATTCAGTACTTATGTTAATTTGGGCCTTGGAGCCAAAGATGTAAATTTTGGGAACGCTACATTACTTTGGTTATCGTACGGATTCTGGCGAGATCTTATCTATGAAAAACATTTATATTTATGATGAAAATCGAGGGCGTGACACGCGCTTCTCCCCTTTATGTCTTGATTAGATGATTTGTTCTGTGAGAGAAGGAAAGTGACATTAACAAAAAGGGGAATGGTAAAATCAATTCCATTTTTATTTGAGTAATTGGTGGAATTGTATGGTTTAGCTTTGTGGTACCACAACTTCCCAAGCCTTGAATGATCTTGGTTCAAGTCCTTTTTTGCACACGTATAAGGTTCCGTTTCGCTTTCTTTTTAAACCTTCTTTTTAAAAAGAAGATAATTTCAAACTCAAATATAACGAAAATGATAAATAATTTTTTGCCTTTTTTTGCACCGTTTAAAAGATCTCAATGAGATCTATCATATAAGATCCATATTAGTAGGAAAATTATTTGCGTAAACACATAATTTTTGAGTTTAAAATTGCCTTCCTTTTCTAAAAGTTCTTATTTTGAGAATGTGGAACAACGTATAAGTCAATTAAAAAGAAATAATCAAATGACTGTACCGGGTGTCAAACATAGGACCTCTCAGGTGGGAAACCATAGTCCTTACCACTTGATCTTGCGCTTCACAAAAAAAAAATCCCGATAATTTCAGGTGGGTTACGTGACCCGCCTATGCCTACATTGGATCCGCCCTTGATTGTAGCTATGACTTCTGGCGTAATACAAATGGCTTTTATTTTAAACTTGGCTCCGTTCTGGAACCAAAAAGAGCCCGTTCTAGAAATAAAATAAGAACTTATTTTTTGTGTAATAAGAAGGCTTGTTCCGGAAAAATAAGAAGACTGATACTTATTTTGGAAGAATTTATATAGGTACCGACCGGCCGGGGAGGGAAATTGTACCGGCGGCCGCGCCGGGCCGTCTCAAGCCACTGGACGGACGGCCGATCCGAGCCGTCCAAAAATTCTATAAAAAAAACCGAGGGGGCTAGCGCAAGAATCAACGGCATCCGAGGTGTGTAGGGTGCTTGATCCGAGCACTCTTTTTCCGTGTAGGATGCTTGATCATATATACACGGAAAACGGGTGCTTGGATCAAGCACCCTACACACCTCGGATGCCGTTGATTCCCGCGCGAGTCCCCTTGGTTTTTTTTTATAGAATATTTGGACGGCTCAGATCGACAGTCCGGTGGCCGGAGACGGCCCGGCGCGGCCGCGGTACAATTTCCCTCCGCCGGCGCCCATTATCATAGAAACAGTCTTATTTTTTGTATAAGGCAACTTCAAGCTCAAAAATCATGTGTTTACGCAAATAATTTTCCCATCACTATGGATCTTGTTTAATAAATCTCATTGAGATCTTTAATACGGTGCAAAAAAAAAATGATTTTTTTTTCATTTACATTATTTTTGAGTTTGAAAATGTGAAAGGAACTTTTTATTTGAATTTTGTGGAATGACCCTTCTTATTTTTGAATGAGAAGTGAAAAAATAAGTACTTATTTTTTAAGAAAGTTTCCGGAACGGGGCCTAAAAGTCCTTATTTTTTAAGAAAACAATTTCAAGCTCAAAAATATGGATTTATTGAAATCTAAAAATATGCAATATGGATCTTGTTTGGAAAATCTCGATGAGATCTTTTATACAATGCAAAAAAAAAAATTGAAAAATTATTTTTCATTTACTTTATTTTTTAGTTTGAAAATGTGAAATAAGCTGCTTATTTTTTAAGAATGTTTCTGGAACGGGGCCTTAAAATTTAACCAAAAGTTGCCTCTTGCCTCATATAAATTTTACCTGGAATATACACGTAGTTACTAATCAAATTCGAGATTCAATGGTGTCAATTTTAATTTTAATTTTTTATCTATGTCCAGGCATCTCACAATTTTTTAAACTTTTCGAGATTTTTTGTTGAGATTCGAAAATCATTGTAATGTTTTTTGTTAATAGCTATGATAGTTTTGAGAGTTCTTCACTAAAATTTAATTATTAGACCTAATGTTGTTTGCGACCAAATATTAATAATAGTTGTAGAAATAATACTAAATAAAACAGGATTATTACTTTAACGTTCAGGAGACGTCCATAACGGAAGTAGTCTAGAAACGACTTCCTCCAATCTTCGACTTGCACTACTTCGGCAAAGCAAATGTGTTGTTGGTCTTATGCTGGATGGTGGTTTGACTAATAAATCTTATAATTATTTATTTTGAACTTTATTCTGCTTATTATCATCTCTCTTCTAAAGTTCTACTGACACGTTGGAGTTTTGACTAATTTCTTGGAACTAAAGTTGCAGGTGGTAAATTCTAAATTTGTTTAATTTTAGGCTCATGAAACGAAATGCATCTGTATTGAGTTAGACGTCACAACTAGAATGAGAGAGAATAGACCAAGGAAGAGAGAAATGAAAGAAAAAAGCTAGAAAGCTCTGGTTTTTTGTCAAAGAAGCATGTGTGAGAATTTCACAATAAATGCTCGGGACCCAAATATATAAGAGAGGAGTGTGGTTGAGGTGTTACAAATTAATGTGCCCCTAAACGAGAATCAGGGTGGGACAGGGATTAGATATAGGTCCGGGATTGGAAGGTATCCACCCCAGCCCGCCATGCACAAATAAATAAGGAGGACCAAGGCCAAGTCAACATGTTAACTTGCACATTGAGTCTAATATGATTAGCAAATTGTTAATTTCGTCTAGGAACTTTTCATGTAGTCAAGTAAAATTACAGAAATGCACTCCTTTTTTTTTTTTTGTTAATTTTGTAGTGAAGTGAAATTACATGATTACTCTTTTTATGTGCGAAGAAAAAATGTATGAAGGGTACTTTTATAATGTATGGAGTGCACTTGAACAAAAGAGGTTGAGAGTGTGAAAATCAATTTTCTAAAGATTAAAGGATGAAAGAGTCCATGATGACCTTAACAAGCGTGATTGACAGCGTAAGTGTAACAATCCGACCCTGAGTAACGTAATAAATGTACGATTAATCCTGCTCTTATGTCCGATAATATAGGTTGCTACTTGATTATGCTTGAAAATTTAAAACGTGTGCCCATCTGCTTGATTAATATAGTCGGGATCCCGTTGAGACGTAGGGGCATTTTTATTCATAAAATATACGATCATCAAATTATGAAACGGATAGCGTCATTGTGTTGCCCTCAACGTTTTGAGTCGATAGGGTCCTTCAGAACCAATTCTGATGATTTAGTAAGAAGCGAAAAATTCAGAATATTATAGGGTATTGCATGTTGTGCCTTGTTGGGCAATTTATCACTCTTAAATCATGAATTAGGGTCCAACTTCTTGAGACTTAAAGTACACTTGTAGCTTGTTCTTTTACTGCCGGAATCGCTCAAAAATGTTGAGAATTCAATTCATAATGAATTTTCGAAATCTGCTCTGCATTCTGAAAATCTGTTGTTGAACCGATTCGTAAGGCTTTGGTATCTGTCTATATCTTCATCCTTATATTTCAAATTTGATTTAGGTTCCTTCATGAGATATAAACTAGACTCGAAAATTGATCTTTGGGGGTTGGAATCACTCAAAAATATTGAAGATTCAATTTATAGCGTATATTTGAAAACTGCTTAATTGCATCCTGATGGCCTGCTGTTTGACAGATTCATATAGCCTTAGTATTCATTTGGTTTTTCATCCTTTGATGCAGAATTTGATCTCGGTTCCTTCATGATTTTTGAAGTACATCCTCTTGCGAAGCTTTTGACACTTAAACTGCTCAAAAATGTTAAAAGCTCGATTGATTGTGGTTTTTCGAAGTTCAACTGTTCTCAGATGTTTCCAAGTCAAGCTCAGCCACTTGTTTACCTTTCTTTGATAAATATATTTGGGACTTTTAGTTCCACTTATTTTGATGGGAACACCCTGATGAGTTATCTATCATTGAGAACTAGTTTCGCCCTTTTTGGATCTCGAATGATTTAGTTATGATTTTTTACATTAGGAGATGTCAGTTTGGGACATTGATTGATCTTGGTACCAAATCTCATGCTATTGTGCCATTTTCCCCATCAAACGATTAACTTTTGGTTGTTATGTGGTTTGACCAATACCTATTTTCAGCATACGTCAATTGGCCGAATGTTCCATGATCGAAAGAGCCCTTGTTTTCAAAATCACGACTTGTAAGTGGGCGGTCGGGTTTGATAGGAATAATTAGGTCATAGTTAGAACTTATCAATACTAGCATGGCTTGTTAACGATTGTTCATAACTTGGTATAATAGGGATTGAATTGGAGCCGTGAAGCTATACCCCCTGCTAGCCATCACTCGTTATATTCTAGCAACCACTGTGAGTATATAAATGCCTTAATTACCTTATTCTTGTAAACTGTCATCTTCTGATAGTTTTAAAAGTATGATAAAGCTCGAATTAATGTTGTTCAATATTAGCTTTGACTCTTTATGAAATCCATGGAAAAATGGCATCATTTGACACTACTACCATCGAAATGGTATATGGATACAGCATTCGGTCCTCAACGGATGATAAAGGAATTGTGGGTACTAGGAGATACAAGGTGATGTTGGAACGTGCATGCACCAGGCGTTCAATTGGATACCATGTGCTTGTGACTTGATATCATTTCACCGCCACCAACTGGCATTCTAGGAAGCTCCCTGATAATTACTGGTTGATCTGTGTGCACCATTTCGAATATTATGCAAATCTGATTTGTTAAACTTCTAAAGTTCCTATCTTACGGATAGACCTCTTACGGTTATTGTTACATGATTGTCAATTCGCTAATCGCCTTGTTATCAGTATGTAAGTTCAAGCCTTTGCAAATCTTAAACTTATCAAGCTAAGCTTATTCCATGGAATAATGTATTTCTGGTACTTTATATATTCATACGAGCTTATCGCTTATGAAATTTTAAATCCATTTTTACAAGCGACACGAAGTAGAAACGCAAAGGACTTAACTATCCTTTGAAGTTTTGCTTGGCCACTTGCGATGTTTATAAAAAAAAATTTTGTGGACTACCATACGATTGGATAAGAGTTGTACAAATTTCTTTACTTTTGAACTTGTAAATATTGAGCTTGGTCCCTGTCTACTGTTAGTTGTAATAAACACGTGTAAATTAGAATGCTCTAGTATTTTGTGCTACAATGGGACAGGTTTATATACTATAGTTTTGAAAATCATAATTTGGTTTGTTGAGAGGCCTTAGGAGGATGTTAATTTCATAGCCGGTCACGTATTATAACCCTCATTGGTTGAGTCGTGACAGAAAGCGAATAAGTTACACACACTGCGATATTAGTCTTCCTGGGGGCTGTACATTTGCCTATGCTAAGAGCAGAAACATTATATGTTGGATATTTTCCAGAAAAATCGGATGAATAAAATCGAGGCATACGGAGGGTCTCTCGAGGCAACCGATAGGCCTTTATTTGGTTCAACGAACCTGGACGTGTTCTAAGGACCAGGAGTTACAACCTGGTTTACTTCTCCCCATTATGAGGTTAATAGCAGATTTGAATTCTCAAATTCATTGTGGGAGTTACCTGCAATTCAATTCCTGAATTCATTGTGGGAAGTTTCTCTTCCTTTATATGTTGTATCTCGTTTTTGTACAACATACGAAAAATTCACCAACTCCAAGAAACTCTGCGATATCGTTCTTGTGAGAGAGAGAGACAGGCGGTTGTTTAGTTCGCCAAGGCAGTCGACGGTGGTGTTCCGATGGCTTACGGTTTAGCCGAGCCAACCCTGGGAGGAAGACGCTGGTGCAACCTACAACACCCTCGATAGGCGGCGAATCTTTCTTAAGGAGAATGTGGTATCACACAGAACTCGGTTCTTGATCCGGGAATTCTGTTTGTATCTCGTACTTACAATTTGTCTACTGTTATGTATTTTGTAACTTGATTCGTTCATGTAATCATGTTATTATCAATGAGATTGTTCTCTGGAATTTCTGTTATTGCCGAATTTCCCCAACATTATAGACATCGAGGAAAGGTTCACTCCATGCAGTTGTTAAAAAAAAAAAAGCGGCACGTGTGGAACTTAGCTTACCATTGTTGTTGCATAATAGGAAGTTAAAGAATCGTTATAGAAGAAATGACTAGATTGAGAGGTAATGATGAAATCAACCCTGCCCTAACAACGATCCCATGCATCCCATCCCATCCCATGATGATTCATAGAAGCTTAATGGCGATACGATAATCATCTGGTGCAAACGGCATATATTAAACAACTCGAATTATTTGTGCAGGTCCCAAAGTGGACCCCACATATCGTGCGGTGGCTCTAGACTTTTGTGTTGCATGTATTTGGATTGGTAGAAGGGACTTGGAAGCTAGGGTGGGTTTAATGGAGGCATAGGGACATGTCAACGTGGGTGTAATCATGGAGGTGGAGGAGTGTCACGAGTGTGAGAGTGGGTTTGATCTGATTTTTCAGTACTGCAAAATGAAGAGAAATGGTGTCGAGGGTGATGAAACTGACAAGGCATTGAGTACCGTTTCGCTTTCTTTTTAAAAAGAATGTAATTTCAAGTTTAAATATAATAAAAATAAAAAATAATTTTTAAAATTTTTTTTTTGCACCGTTTAAAAGATCTCAATGAAATTTATCAAACAAAATCCATATTGGTAGAAAAATTATTTACATAAATACATGATTTTTGAGCTTGAAATTGCCTTCATTTTCTAAAAAATCAAAACGGAGCCTGAGGTGAGTAGATTGGGAGGGAGAGAAGGGTGCATGGTACGTGGCATGTGCTAGCTGCCTAGCTAGCACATTGATATGCATAGGGATGGCAATGGGGAGGGTCGGTGGTGGATACCACCATCCCCGTCCCCGATCCCTGAATCGAAATATTTTTCCATCCCCGCCCCGATCCCCACAGGGATTTATTTTTACCCTCCATCCCCGCCCCAAACGGGGAACGGGGATCCCCGTGGGGAATCAAAGATCCAAAGATTTCAAAACTTTAAAAAAAAAAAAAAAAGGTCACCTACCATTAAAAAATACAAACCATGAAACTAAATTAAAAAAAATAAAAAATCTAGGCTACCATTACAAACCAAATGCCAAGGAAAATACCCACAGTTTGGTGGTCACATTTCATTCAATTTCACTTGAGTTGACAACGAGCGAGTTCCCAAAGTGGTAGACTGTATTCAAAATGAAAAAAAACGCATTAAGAAAAGGTGAAACAAAAATACACAGAAAAAGAAAAAAAGTGAAACAAAAATATACAAAAGATGCTCAAATTCGAAAAGAAAACATCGAACCTTCATTCAATATCAACCACATTCATCAATAATAACATCAGACTACAAGACGACATACATTACATTCAGATCCACACCCAATACTCGTTCTCTAATCCATCTCACATCAGTTCAAAAATTATATCTAATACCATGTCATAACTTCTCACAATTCTCCACAACCATCTCACTCACTGTCTACTATCCACAAGGAGTAAATTTAAGAAGTTACTGTGCCTTGTTGGTTGTAATTAATAGTATGAAAGAAGATAAATTTATGTTCTTTCCATCACTTCCAGTTATCATCAAAATTCAAACTACAGGGGAAAACAAACTGAGCATTCTTCATAAAGCAAAATAACAAGTGGGTAAACCCTCACTTATGTGTATATAATGATATATAGTAGGCTAGTGGGGCGGGGATCGGGCAGGTACTAACTCATATCCACCCCTATCCGTTCCCCACTTTTTTTTAAAAAATTATCCCTATACCCTACCCGATCCCCAAATAATCCCTGAATCCCCTACCCATTTGGGGTGGGGAACGGGTCGGGTTGGGTTGGCCGAAATTGCCATCCCTAGATATGCATGCATATATTGGCGTGTTTGAGAGCACGATGAGCACTCTTTCTAGAAAAGGGCAACCGAACAAGGGAACTTGTCATTTGTACTCCTTCATCCATTTGTTTATTTTTTTTTTCATTATTTGGGATCTTCTACAAAATTGTTTATATATTTAAATTTATAATATTTTTTATATACAATATAAATCTTATTTAATAGCTCTCAATTAGGTCTAAAATAAAGTGTTTTCAAAATTATATAAAATATTATAGATTGTAATATATAGACAATTTTTTAAAAGGCACGTATGTCGAAATTAGACAAACAAACTGAGACAGAGAAAGTAGCAATCAACAAAGATTTCAGACGTGGACCCCTCACCTCCTGAAAAATGTTCTCCCCAACTACACCATTCAATACTTCTAGCTACTCCCAATTACCAGGCAAACCCTCTTGGCCTCTTCACCACATCCAATCCTACCGACCTTCTTTACTCCTCCAGCAGTGTACCCCTCCCCCCCTCTTTCTCTCTCCCCCTCTCTTTTTTGATTTCGCGCTACTGAACAAGGAGGGGTGCATAGTGTTGTTGAGTATTAGTTGTAAGTTATTCATACTAATTAATAATTAAGTTGTTAATTATAGGGAGGTATTCTCGAACAGGCTCAAAGAGGGCCCAAACACGTGGTATGTGGGACCATGGTATAGATATGATAGGGACAGTCGCAACGCAATACGGTGGTCAACGAGAGGGACCAGTGACCTGAGAAGTCAATAGTCCAGGTAATCTGTACAGGGCCTTGGACCAGTGAACAAGAGAAGTTATTGGTCCAAGGGTTAGATAAAAAACCAGTGACATGTGAAATCACTGGTCCAAGTAGCCTGTTCGGCCTCATTGCCGAACAGGACGAGAAATATGGGAAAGCAGCCTCAGGTGCAAGGAAAACTCTGGAAAGGTCCAGAAATAATGGTATTCCGTTAAGGAATGAGATCTCGAGAATGTAGGATATGGAAAAGATACCCAACGGGAATGGGATGTTCGGCCAATTATGAAAAAGAGTCCTAAAAGGACTAAGGTAATGAACTGATAAGGAAACGAGAATCCAAGATATCTTGGGTTTCCTATACGAGATAGGAATTCTAGGGCAACAGGGATGCTTGGGCAGTAAGCATCTATGAATCTATAAATACAACGTAAAACTAGAGGTAAAAGGTACGCAATACGCAGCACTTTGCATTATACGAGTTTTCTACTGATAATTAGAGTTTATTGCTAGTACGTGATACTAACTTAGGCATCGGAGGGCCTTTGCCATGAGAGGCAAATGTGCGTCACACCTTCTCTGTTTTGTAGATTAGGTTCCTGACGATGTACTACGGTTCCGATGAAGAGGCACGAGAAGCCGTTACACTCTTGTGTTGTTCAAAGCCTCTTTCGTTTTTCTCCACTTACATTAATTAGGGTGAACAAGATGCAATTTTGGTTGTTGATTGTGATTAAAATAGCGTTAATAAGTTGTTAATTAGTATGAACAAGATTATAAAATACCAAACCTTATTGATTAGTGTGAACAACATGCAATTTTTCAAAAAATGAATCATTAGCTGAACGGGGACCAATGCCCGATCGGCGCATCCGGGTCATCCATGTCATTTCAGTTTTGGACGGCTCGGATTTGGAGAGAAAAAAAGAGAGAGATAGAGGAGAGAGAGTGGTGGGGTGAGAGTAGAGAGAGTTTCAATCTGGAGCGTCCAACACACTTTTGGACGGCCCGGATAGTCTGCTCGGGCACTACGTGAACGTACATGGCACCGAAAAATTTCTCTGAATGAAGGCCAACGACAAACCTATTGTTAAGGAAATGAATCCTACATTGCTTGGGAGTGGGAGTGGGAGTGGAATGGGTGATCATTTAGTAACATCTGGGACCTCTCTACTCATCGCCAATTGTTTTGAGATGGACATAAGTTTCTACATGGTATCAGAGCGGGGCCCATTCCACCCCACATTTTAAAAATTCACAATCCACACCCCACGATGATAGACAAGTAAAAAGGTTACACGATGACAGGACCTAAAAGTGGCCACACGTGACAGACTTCAAACACAGCTGCACGTGAGGGAGGATGTTAAGAAAATGAATCCCACATTGCTTGGAAGTGAGAGTGGAATGGGTTATCACTTAATAATATCTGGAACCTCTTTACTCATCGCCAATTAATTTTGGGATGGACATAAAGTTTCTACACCTATCACTCATATCACACAACCCCCCCCCCCCCCCCCCCCCCCCCCCCCCCCCCCCCCTCTCTCTCTCTCTCTCTCTCTCCCGAATTCAATACTGTTCCATCTTTGAAAAATTAGCGTTATGCCCGTTTGATGCACGCGCAGGTAGAAAAAAAATGTCAGTGAAAACTTTTTTTCCTGTTAAGTGTTATCTCGTACATTAAACAGGCACAACAATTCTAATGCATTAATTTTCAATTGTGAAAGGGAGAGAAAGAACCGCAAACAAAATATGCCAAACATTGTGAACAAATTCTTGTAATTTAAAATAGTGAAAGAGAATAGGGAAAAAAAATTGGGGGAGGACAGAAAAAATAGATATTGAAAGAACTTAAGCTTGAAGAACTTAATTAATGAAATTTATAAGATGAAAAACAAAAACAAAATACTCGCAATTCCGTGATCAAATTCTCATAAACGTGTAGGTTACTTTGGAGATGGAAATTAACCTTTGAGCAATTGATATGCATGAGTTCGTGAATAAAACTAAAGATTCAGGAATGAATTCTCGTAACAAACAGAACTGAACTTGCTGCTTAAAATTCCATAAACATATTGAGCCGAACTTGTAGCAGAGGGCATAGACATGAATCTTGGAAACCATCATGGAGAAGAAGGGAAAATTCCATATTAGCATTTGACCTTTCACACAAATCATGACACATAGATACTTGACTTTAACGAAATATCACATAAATATTATCTAACGTATTAAAGAATTCATCAATTAAACTCCTACCGTCAATCTCCGTCCAAAAAAAAAAAACGAAAAATATGTTTCTCTCTCCAATTTTGCTACTCACATTGACTTTTTTCACAAATTCTGCGCATTTTTTGTGGGGCCCATTTTTTGGTCCCATACATATTATCCAATTCATTGATTAAGTGAAAAATATTTTTTCGGGAACCCTTGCAAAAAAATCAGCTCCATTGGATAAATATAAGTGTATGATCCAATCATACAACTTTTTATTCAAAATTTTGGATTAAAAAATCAAGTACAATGGTGAGAAGAAAATTGTGTTGTTGTATATATAAGTACGTATTCCCTCTGTCCCAATTTGATGGTCCTTCTTTTCTCTTATGAATGTCCCAAAATGAATGTCTATTTTTAAAAATCAACAAAAAAAAGTTGTACAATATTACTCTTTCACCCTTTATTTTCTACTTTAAGTATCATGTCAAAGCATAAAGTATGGGCAAATTGAGAAAGTCAATACCAATTATATTTTTCATCACTCTACCAATAAAAACTCAATCGCTTCCCCGAAAGGGCAAGCAAATTGGAATGGAGGGAGTATAAGAAAAAGTACTTAATTAGTAAAATGGTGTAATTAAGTTGCCTCCTAGCACAATTAATTGGTAGGACACGTGATGGCATTCATTTTCAGTGCTGGCGCCATTGTTTGAGTTTCCTAAACCCCACCTAAGCTTGGTTGTCTAGTTACTATTAAGTCATTAAAAATAAAAGGACATACAAATCAAAAGAAAATCAAGGCTAAATTAGCTTTTACCTTGAAATACATAAAATAAAAAAAAAAATTCAAAATCAAAGTATCATGAGATTGAGTCTTGTGACGGCAGCATTTTATAAGTATCGTCATAAACTATAAATTATGTAGATATATTCAGATTTTGACATTTTTGGAGCTTCAAGCGAGCTTCAAAGTGGGAGTCCTTTTCTTTCTTTTTCTTTTTTTTTTGGTTTTAAAAGATGGGTCCTAATTTTTATTTATGCTTATATTCCAAATACTAAAAATAGTTTGAGTCATAATCTTTACACCCGGATGCCTTTAGATCCTTACCTCATGGCCGGCCCTGGATGTACTATTGAATCCTTTCTTACAAGCTAGAACATTAAACCTAATATAGTGTGTGTGTGTGTATATATATATATATATATATATATAGATAAGTGAAAATTTTATACCAACAAACGGAGCCAAAAAGCTAGACAAAACAACAGGGGCATCTCCTAGAAACCTATACATCAAAAGCCCTTAACAGTAGGGAAAAAACCAACTCAAAACAAGAAAACAAACATCCTAGCAACAATTGTTAACAGCAAAAATTCTTGAGTCCAGGAACCAAGCATCACAAAAACCTCGATTCTAGGCCGAGAAACCGTTGTCCAAGAGTTAGCCTTAGCTCGAATTGAATTAAAGATGGTCAGAGAAACCGCACCCACATCTCTAGATCTGCCTTGAAAAATTCTCAAGTTGCGCTCCCCCCTAAATATAATAAATGGAGGCTGTCAAAGAGAGCTTATAGAGAGAATTCCGGAGCCCTTTTAATTTTCCTCTCTGTTCTGGACTACCCACTCCAATTCCTGAGACAGGGGCAATATAGATCGAGTAATACCATTCCTAAATAGTATTTGTTGCCAAATTGAGGAAGAAAAATGGCAGACTAAATTAGGTAGTCCTGGGGCGAGACCCTCTTAGTCGAGCTCTTTTATTAATAGATCCGGGCTTGGGGTACCTTTCTCTCAACTTTCAGTACAGGGCAGCTATCCATAGCCTACCTAAGAGCATGTACACCAATGAAATGTAAAATAGCTATCAAAATGTTATCTTTTGTATTTTAGCCAACCACTTTTTTCCTCATCTCTACAGCAAAGGTAGCTATTTTACCTCTATTTGATAAAAATATTACTACTTCAAAAAGCTGGCACTTGTGTGGAGGAGAGAGAGGATGGAGCAGAGGGAATAAAGTACTCCACCAGGTTAAAGAAATAATTCTTTATTCTTTACCTTCCGAACAGTACCTCGCTGAATGTACCGAGGTTTTTTGACAAATGTATAATACCTAAGCTGATCCCTAGGCTGCTGTAGAGGTGTTTTCAACACTTGGTTCTCTACTTTACCTAAAAAGTAAGATATACCGACGCTGGTGCTGTTGCCCTAACAACAACCCGAACCACCCCTATTTATTAATTATTAACAGCAGAGCCCCGGAGCTCGGAGAGAGCTACTACTAACAGCTGCAAGCGAGAAAGAGCCGGAAGGGCTAGTCGCCTGAGTCTTGACTGGGACTCCAAGATACTGGAAAACTGGGTAGTGCATGCATACCTTGTGAATCATAATTTACATGCCCCTAGTATTTCTTTGTTGGGTTTATGGAGTAGTAATTTTTCTTGTTGGGTTAAAAAAAAAAAAAAAAAGAAGTCTTTTTTGTTGCCTTGTGGTGGGGGGTTGCCCATGCCAATTGGGCTCTTAGGGCTTACCTGAGACCGGCTTTGTTCATGATTGGTATGGGTTAAAACCCTAACTCCCACCTTCCTTTCAACTAAGATAGAATGGATTATACCTTTATTGGAAGGCTCAGTTTGGATGGCAAGAACCTTGAGGAAGAATGTGAATGTGACATTATACTTCTATGATTTCGACGTTTGGAAGGAACAAGAATAGGAATGTACGTGATGTCACACTCTCAGAATTCTCATGTTTGGGAGAGATAGGAATAGGATTGTGATTCCTGACGACAGAGCTGATCAGGAATCACATTACCAGATTGAGTAGGAATCTGATCCATTTCTTACCCCATGGGATATTAAGTTCCTGGCTCAATCAATAAAAAAAAAAAAAGAAATATTGACTTTGATAAATTTTCAAAATAATTGATTATTGCATGAGATTATTGAATTAATCCAAACACTAAAATAAAATTACTTCAAGTATTGTACGCCTAGAAATTTCATTCCTAGTAATCATATTTTTCTTATTCACACTCAATAAAATTCTTAAGAATTTGATTCATAGTAATCACATTTCTATTCCTACTACTGAAGATACCGATCATCCAAACTGAGCGTAAAAGAAAACTGCAATATATATATGGTGAAGTTAAAAGAAGTACCAGATTCAATGTTTCCCAACTGCCACAATGTGAAGCCCTCCAATGCCACCAATTAATACTGTTACTTAATCTTCAGAAGCAACCAAACAATCACTGCTAATCAGCATCATGATAAGGTCACCTCCATACTCCAATCTATCAAGACCACCCGAAACCCAACTTGGTGGATGCCAACCAAAACATACAACAATGATCCAAACCATTCATCTCACACAAACTAAAAAGAAGAATGTTTTTGTCAAAAAAACTTGCTTGACCGACAACCGAGATTTGTATTTATTCTGCAAAAGGAATGGCTAGTACATATTAAACATAAATCAACCACTGCAATAAAACGCTATCCGTTCAAGAGACTATTGATGCCGGATCAAGTTTTTTTTCTTCCAAGAATCTTTTTTCAGCTATGTGTACGAGATAAACGATTTGGATGATCAATTAGTATTGCGGCCTGGATCCGGTGGAAGCCACAAAGTCAAATTTGGAGTACGTGGTCCTGCAGAGTTGGGTTATTGTTGAGCGTGTCCCAAGCATGCATGCCGACCCAAATAGCCAAAAAGCATCCTATGTTAGGTCATTTCAAAGGTTGGCAATGGAAATAACCTCACACCACAAAACTTCTTATGCTTAACATGCAAAGTGCTTGAATGTACATTAATTCATGGTAAAGGCTATTACGTACTGATCATCTTCTTGTTGCAATTTTTGGTAGTTTCCATTTTCATGTTTTTGAAATAAAATTAACCAATGAAAAGTTCAAAAACCTCTTTTCGATCATTGTTCCTTGAAATTGGTATTAACAGAAAATCATAATCTCAAAAATTGTTTTTCAGAGAAATCCTGTCAAACTACTATGTTAAAAGAAAAAAACAAATAACAGAAAATGAGAATGATCCCATATTAAGAGGGAAAGAAAACAGTTTCGTACATGTGGTTTACTGGTTTCCCTTCTTTTCAAAAAATAGAAGACCAAAAACATGTGGTTTTCCATTAATGCTAATAGTTGTAAAGTACAAATTAATAGCACAGATGGTTCCAGTGATCCCATGTGCAACCCTAGACAATCTCCCCTCTTTGTTCACATGACATATCCCTCGCGGAACAACGTACAGCCCTTTTGTCACTCTCTCTCTCTCTCTCTCTCTCTCTCTCTCTCTCTCTCTCTCTCTCTCTCTCTCTCCCAAAAGTCCAAATTAGCGCACGTTGTCAAAGTTTTCGTCATGATTTAATTGGTGCGTGCATCTCGATCTCTGGCCTCTCCCAACATCTATTATATAAGGATGAAATTCGATCGGTTCTTTCGTCGACTATATATGCTTCATCATCTCACTTGCCAATTTCAAGAGTACTGTCTTGTGTTTAGTGATCAGAAACACTTGGCCGGATATGGGTAACAGTTGCAAAAGTGATCATGAAAAGGGGGGGAAAAGAGCTCCAAAGGGCCACTTTGTGGTTTATGCAGGAGAAGAGATGAGGAGATTTATTGTTCCTATATCTTACTTGAAAGTTCCAATTTTCAAGCAACTCCTAGATGAGGCTGCAGAGGAGTATGGGTTTCAGCATAGCCAGGGAGGCATTGTTTTGCCTTGCCATGAATCTACCTTCCAACAGGCCTTGGATTTCATGGCCAAGAGTACTGATTCTTCTAGCTAGTTAATTGAACTAATGAAACTAGAATACAACGGGTTTTTTTTTTTTTTTTTTCCCCTTATCCTTTCATTTGTGTATCTAGTTAGCTAGGGCTAAACAACAAATGTAGTTGAGGAATCCCAAGATATGGAGCAAATCCTGCAATTTTTAGCAAATTTCCATGTATTATAGTATTAGTCCTATAATACTGTACTGTTGTTCACATGCATATTTTTGTTTCTTGCGTTGTATCTCAAAAGAGAAGTTGTAAAGTCTCACCGTAGGTTCCTATTTCCTACTGGCATGAAAATGACATGCACTTTGCAGTATGTAAATAGTAATGCATGCTCATATCTATTAATTGTTAGTACATTCTACGTATTAATAATATTTGGGCTTTTTAGACCTTCAGGGGATTTTACGGGAAGGAAAAATGACGGTCAAATGTATATTTTGATAATTAATACCCGGTTATCCTCTAAGGATATGCTGAGAATATTTGTTAATGCTGAAAATATCCTTAGCAGATGTTAATTATCAAAATACGTCATAGGCCATCATTTTTCCTTGAGTAATTTATGGGCCGGTCTAGTTTTAGAGTCCTTATTTCCTTCAACTTTATTTTATTTGGTTGAGAATAGAAGCAAAGTTTTTTTTTTTTTTTTTTGAAGTTGGGGGTAGGGCTGTAAACGAACCGAGCAGCTCGCGAGCTCAGCTCGATTCGGCTCGTTTAGTAAATGAGCCGAGCTCAAGCTTGAGTTTTCGGCTTGTTTACTAAACGAATCGACTGGAGCTCGGCTTTTTCGACAAAAGCTCAGCTCATTAAGGGAGGCTCGACTTGATTAAAGAAACTCGTTTAGTAAATGACTAAGTTCAGCTAGTTAAGGCTCGAGCCGAGTTCGAACTCGAGTTTTTGACTTGTTTAATAAACGTGCCGAGCTCGAACTCGTCGAAGCTCAGTTCGGCTCTGCTCATTTACACCCCTAGTTGGGGGGCCTGGACAGGAACCCGATCCATTTGAACATTGGCGCACCAAATAATTTTATACTCTCTCCTCTGTGCCAAAGTTGTCAATACCGTACCGGTCAGCGTACCGTTTTTACTACTGGAATGGTACGTACCGGTACCGGGCTATATCCCGGTACCGTTCCGAATTTACCGCAATTAATATTATATATATATATATATATATATCTACTATATTTTAAAATTTTAAGTGTAAACATAAACAAAATGTAAAAAAAAAAAAAAAAAAAACCGGTACGGAACGCCGAAAAATGCCTGGAACAGACCGGTATTGTCCGGTACGTCCGGTATTGACCGAAATAGGCCGGTATTTCAACCGGAACGGAACATGACTTTTTGCGTTCCGTTTACGCACCGGTACTGTACGTACCGGCCGGTACGGAACGGAATTGACAACTTTGCTCTGTGCACAATTCGTCAGGGCAGCTACACTCGTTATATCAAATTGAGACTCAAATTTTAACTTAAATTTTGCAAGCCTATTGTCCATTTCAAATAATTCTAACACCACACCCAAAAACACATTCACACTCACAATAAGGGTGGGTCTCACACACACTGGATGTGTAGTATGTGCGGGCTTCATCTTTATTGTGAGTGGGGATGTGTGAGTGGGGGTGTAGTTGGGTGTGGTGAATGATTGTTCCAAATTTACAACAATGCAATTAATGAAGGTTTTACTCAAATTGGTGCTTGGATTTGGATTTGTTCATTAGAAATGAACATTATGCTCAAATCAGAAATCTTCAGGTAAGAACCTTAAAATGAGGACCTTATATGCGGACCTCCCCATTTCTCCCTTTCCCGATCGAATTTCAATGATCCGAGCCGCTCAATGTGTTCAGAATGTGATTTTAAGGGTACCTGCGAGAAATCGAAAAAAAAATTTACCCGGAAGAGTTTGATTTGAGCAGTTTTTATTTGAACTGTTAGATAAAAAACAAACAAAAACTGCTCGGATGAAGCCCTTCCCGGTCATTTTTTTTGCTGATTTCTCTTATTTCTTGCGAGTACCCTTAAAATCAGGTTCTGAACACATTGAGCGGCTCAAATCATCAAAATTCAATCGGGAAAGGGAGGTCCGCATTTTATTAAAATAAGGTAGTCCTTATAAGAAGGAGACTCATGCTCAAATTTAGGGGTGTTTTAGCTAAATAAGCCATTTAATTTTTTTTTTGTCCTTGTTTAATTTTTCTTTTACACGGGGACCCAACTAAATTTATTCAGCAAATTAAGTGGGCATCACAGAAAATCGTCTCAATCCGATATTTGTAGATACTCGAGTCAATCTTTCCTTTTTTGAAAAATCGGAAAAAAATTAACGATTGGGTTTTTTCGATTTTTCAAAAATGGAAAGATGATTTTTCAAAAATGGAAAGATTGGATCAAACACTCACACATATCGAATTGAACTAATTTTTTGCGATGACCACTCAATTTCTTTTTTTTTAAATTATTAAATAGCTCAGACCATCCATGCAGGACCCAGAATGGCCCCACAGTTTGGTGCAGTGGCTCGGGATTTTTTATGTTCCATGTATTTGGATTGGTAGTAGGAACTAGGAATTCGGGTGGGTTTTAATGGAGGCATAGCGCCATGTCAACGTGGGTCGGTGGGTGTAATCATGGAGGTGGAAGGAGTGTGAGAATGGGTTTGGTCTGATTTTGCAAAATGTAGAGAGTGGGCATAGGGCCATGTCAAGGCATTGAGTAGATTGGGAGAGAAGGGTGCATATATAGTACGTGGCATGTGCTAGCAGCCTAGCACATTGATATGCATGCATATATTGGCGTGTTTAAGATCACTACGATGATGATGCCCTTATACATAGTCTTTCTCGAAAAGGGCAACCGAACAAGGAAACTTGTGATCGGTAGCAATCAACAAAGATTTCAGACGTGGTTCTCCTTAAAAATGTTCTCCTAAACTAGACCATTCATCAATACTACCATGTACTCCCAACTAGCATTTGTGTCCGTTTGATACACGAAACCACCGTTATGTGATACTCTAAATTTATTTTTCATCACACTTGTGTTTCAGTGTATAAAGTGAGACCAATGTTAGCTTCCATCGAATACGGGACAAAAAAAATATTAAACCATCTTTTTTATCATCTACCATTGTGTCCGTTCGATGCACAAAATAAAAAAACTATTTGTGTGGGCTCAACACTTTGTAGTGAGAACCACACAAGCGTGTGGTGCAGAGATAAGTTGGATCACCACATAAAAATGTCATTGTAGCATTGGATTATTTTTCCTCAATTCTCCTTGTAACGCCCCGATTTTTGGAAATAAAATCAGAAGCATTAATTATTAATTGTTGGAATTTTATTAAATTAAATTCAAAATCTCAAAGGGATAATTCATCCTAAAGATTCATCTATTATAAACCGTTGTGAAAATACTGAAAATAGTCTTCGTGGTAATAATCTAGACAAAATAACAGAGCTGTCTTCTAAGATCGATACGGATCGAAAGCGTATACTGGCTCAGTCTCCATATCCGGATTCATCTCTAGGTAGTATCGCCCTCCTTCAAGGTCCTGAGTCTCCACCTGATTTTTTGCAAAATCTGACACGGATGCCAGACAATCCGTGCCTGAGTGAAAAAGTTCACCCCGTAATATAATGCAACCCAATCACCCCTCCTTACATTACAGCTAGCAGGTAACATTATATCATCAATGCAGAAAAGTAAAACACCCATGAATCTATTCATGATTGATCGATAGCCTAACAACAAGGAAAATCTAGTCATGCCTAGACCATAACTAGGGTTTGCCTATCTTAATCACCACATCAAAGTCACCACGGGGCTCCCACCAATTCTATCGCCACAAAACATCGTTGGACCACCCGCCAGGTTTTATCAACACAAAATATCCCTGGACCACCTGCCAGGTTGATAACGCTGGACCACCTGCCAGGTTTTATCAACACAAAATATCGCTGGACCACCTGCCAGGTTTTATCATCGCAAAATGTCACTGACCAACCGTCAAGCTTTATCATCACAAAATGTCACTAACTAACCGTCAGGTTTTATCATCGCAAAATATCACTGACCAACCGTCAGGTTTTATCAAAATATCACTGGGCTTACTTTGCCAGGTTTTATCATCAGAAAATATCTCTGGCCCTATCCGCCCAGGTTTTATCATCACAAAATATCACTGACCAACCGTCAGCTTTTATCAAAATATCACTGGGCTTATTTTGCCAGGTTTTATCATCAGAAAATATCTCTGGCCATATCCGCCAGGTTTTATCAAAACATCACTGGACTACCCGCCAGGTTTTAAATCATCACTGGACTCCCGCCAGTATCAATTCTTCACTAGGCTTACTTTGCCAGTTTCAAATCATCACATCTCAAAATCCTGCCTGCAGGCAGATCTAAAAATAAACTTTTCAATTTATCCATTACTTAACACCGTCTAAGTGAACTCTATTCGCATACCACCCCCATGTCTCTAGGTTCCAATCTAACATATCAACCACAAATCGGAGCAGTATACAAATAATCACAATGATAATTGAAATAAATAATAAGCGTAGAAATCACGTAACTTTTTATGAATGGACCGTTGCCCTTAATCTTGTATGGCCAATAAGTTAATAATAATGCAAGAAACTTTTATCTAATAAATTTTGTTATAAAAATAAATAAATCTAGGCTTGTATAAATTTTATTTAAGAAATTAGATTGATTAAAAACTAATTAAATTAGGCAAAAATATTAGAATAATTATCATGACGTTAATAAGAGTCTTAAAGGTTTTATGCAACCAGTTGAGTGTCCAAAGTTGGGTTTGGAGGGTCGCGGAATTTATTTAAATGAAGACGTTAAATAAAGTGGCCGAAAGTGAAGTAAATAGATAATAAATAAATTACTATTAAAAATATGTTGAGATTAACAAAGTTTCATCTTCGGAATATAAGGAGTCTAAATAAAATTACTCAAACATTAATAATAAGATTGATAAGGTTGTAAAGAAATTTTGATTGGAAACACTTTAAAAATAATAATAAATAGTAAATTTAATAAAATAAATATGACATCAGTAGGATATCATATTTGAGATGCGAGGAATCTAGGAAAAATAGTTTGGGTGTTAAAAACGTCGTTTGGAAGGTCGCAAAGATTTTTCGTTTGTAAAATCTCGAATGATAACGAATAAATAATTAGTAAATAGATAAATAAATAAATAAAATATGATATTAACAAGGTATGAACTTTGAGGTGTGAAAAGTCTAGAAAAAATAGTTCGGGGGTCAAAAATGAAGTTGGGAAGGTCGCAAAGTTGTTTCGAAACATTTCAAATTACTAAATAGGAGTATTATTAATTTAAAAACTCTTATTAATCAACCCAATCTACCAGATAAATTAATATGATATAATTAATACGTTTTATACCAATACGATATTATATTGTAAGAAAATAATATCAAGTCAATAGTTTTTTATAATATTAATATCATAAAGATTGTAAAATAAATATCATAATGGTCATCTTCTTCGTAAATAATTACAAATAAAATGTCAGGATCAAAAATAATATCAAATTGGTGAATACGGCAGAAAACACGCGGTGAACTATATTTTTTCATTTGGGACATAGGGTTAAGCATATAAACACTTAATATACTTAGAGGAATGATTGGAAGGGATTATAATACCTTAATTGGATCGAATTGATTCACAAACCAAAACTTGAATTTTTTGGACGGAGACTTCAGGTTTTGTCGAGGGGGAACCTTGGGGCCGAATTGGATGACGTTTAGCGATGCTTGGAGTTTTAGGAAGTGATTGGAACGGGGGAATTGGGTTTTGGTTGAGCGTAACTAGGAAACCCACTTTTCTCTCTCTTTTTTTCTCTCTCTAGAACTCCATAACTTGGAGCTTGAATTGCCCACGTTTTTCTCTCATGTCTGACTCGGTGGAACGTGGAGAATATCGTGGTATTTTCGTGGGTCAATGGGGTGGGATATTATAGGTGAATTTGAAGTAGGATGATAAGATTGAGTTTAATAAAAACTCTATCTCTTGGCTTTGAGATGGACAAGATAAAGGCGAAGATATGATCAGGGAGGAAGTAGAGACTGAGTAGGAGATGGAGAGATGGTAGGAGTGTGCATGCATGCGATTAAAAGATTTTTAAAAATGAAGATAAATAAGATAGGATAATTATGTTTGTATATACCTATTAGGGAAATAATTTATTATTACGAATAATACTTTTTTTAATGATATTATTAATGCTATTAATAATATTAACTCTATTATATAAAAAAAATAGGGTTGAAAATCCGGGTTGTTACACTCCTAAAATCTCTTCCCCTCCCCACACTCTTTCTATCTCTCTCCTCTAATAAGAAATTTTTAAGTGTCGGGTGAGTATCACGTGTTGTATGTTCGATGCATCCAGGGTCGTCCATTCGATTTTGGACAGTTTGGATTTGGAGAGAAAAAAAGGGAGAGAGACAGAGGAGAGAGAATGGTGGGGTGAGAGGAGAGGAGAGATAGGATTTCAATTTGGAACGTCCAACACACTTTTGGACGGCCCGGATAGAGTATTCAGGCACTCTGCAGACATGTGTACCCACCCGGCAACGAAAAATTTCTCTGAAGGAAGGTCAACAACAAACCTATCACTCATATCGCACAACCCCCCCTCCTCTCTCTTCTGAATCCAATATTGTTCCATCTTTAAAAAATTAGCATTGTACCTATTCAATGCACAGGGACAGGAAAAAAAAATTCAGTGAAAATATTTTTTCCTATTAAGTGTTATCCAGTACATTAGACGGGCAAATAAATTTTAAAACATTAATTCTCAATTGTGAAATGGAGAAGGAACCGCAAATAAATATGCCCAACACTGTGAGCAAATTCTCGTAATTTAAAATAGCAAAAGATGATAGGAAAAAAAACTGGAGGGGGAACAAAAAATATATATATTGCAAGACCTTAAGCTTGAAGAACTTAATTAAATTTATAGGATGAAAAACAAACAAAATACTCGCAACACCGTGATCAAATTTTTATAAACGTGTAGGTTACTTTGGAGATGGAAATCAACCTTTGAGCAATTGACATGCATGAGTTCGTAAATAAAACCTCATAACAAATAGAGCCGTACTTGGTACCCAAAGATTCATGACGAATTCTCGTAACAAACAGAGTTGAACTTGCTGCTTAAAATTCCGTGAACAAATTGAGCCCAACTTGCAGCATAGTGTATAGGCATGAATCATGGAAACCATCATTGGGGGAAGAAGGGAAAATTTCATATTAGTACCTGATTTTTCACACAAATCACACATGGACACCTGACCTTAAAGAAATATCACATAAACACCTGACGTATTAAAGAAATCATCAATTAGACCCCTACCGTCAATCTCCGTCCAAAAATAAATGGAAAACATGTTTCTCTCTCCAATTTTGCTATCCACTCTGACTTTTTTACACAAATTTTGCACATTTTTTTGTGGGGCCCATTCTTGGGTCCCACACATATTATCCGATCCATTGATTAAGTGAAAAATATTTTTTTAAGAACCCTTGAAAAAAATCAGCTCCATCAAATAAATGTAAATGTATGATCCAATCATACAACTTTTTATTTAGAATTTTGGAATAAAATTCTGCATGAAAAGTTGTAAGGTTGGTTCAAACACTTACATTTATCCCATTTAGCTTATTTTTTATAGGAACATGCAAAAAAAAATGTAAAGATTAATAAGTGGATCGGTTCACTTTTTGGTCCCACATAAAAAAAAAATTGTAATACAAATTTTTTCTTCTGCGTTATTATTTTCTTTTTTTTCTTTCACGCATAGTGCTAAGTTGTTATTTTTTTTTTAATTTATTTTTTGCCGGAGTAACTAACACTATCCAGTGTATCCACACATATAAATATTACATAGATTTTGTGGGGCCCACTTTTGGGTCCCTAAAAATGACCAACTAAGGATAGCAAAGTGAACCGAATCGATGGGCACCCGAACCGTAACTGAAATTTTTTTTCCGAACCATAACCGAAAAATTCTCCATGGGTATGGGTATGGTTGAGGCCATGAAAAACCGAATGGGTATCGGTTTGGGTATGGTTTAGCAGATCCCGAAACCAAACCAAAATATATATACATGTATAGGAGTCTAGTGGTCGAAATGCATATGTCCATAAATTTATGAACCAAATTGTTGCATGTGTTAAGGTTTAAAGGCCTGGAGTATGATAACCCTTTATTTATAATTAGGGTTACAATTGAAAGCTACACATTCATAACAGTCAAACCTACCCCCTCCTCTCTTCTGCGCTGCAGATAATCCTTCGCAGCCTCACCGCCGTTGATTGACGTCATCCCCCCCCCCCCCCCCCCCCTCTCTCTCTCTCTCTCTCTCTCTCTTAATTACACAGACATGAGACACCCCCACCCATCTTCTGTAACGCCCCGATTTTCGGAAATAAAATCAGAGGCATTAAATATTAATTTTTGGAATTTTATTAAACTAAATTCAAAATCCCAAACGGATAATTCATCCTAAAGATTCATCTATTACAAACCGTTGTGAAAATACTGAAAATAGTCTTCGTGGTAATAATCTAAACAAAATAACAGAGCTGTCTTCTAAGATCGATACAGATCCCAAGCGTATACTGGCTCAGTCTTCATATCTGGATTCATCTCTAGGTAGTATCGCTCTCCTTCAGGATCCTGAGTCTCCACCTGATTTTTTGCAAAATCTGACACAGATGCCAGACAATCCGTGCCTGAGTGAAAAAGTTCACCCCGTAATATAATCCAACTCAATCACCCCTCCGTACATTACAGCTAGTAGGTAACATTATATCATCAATGCGGAAAAGTAAAACACCCATAAATCTATTCATGATTGATCGATAGCCTAACAACAAGGAAAATCTAGTCATGCCTAGACCATAACTAGGGTTTGCCTATCTTAATCACCACATCAAAGTCACCACGGGGCTCCCACCAATTCTATCACAAAACATCGCTGGACCACCCGCCAGGTTTTATCAACACAAAATATCGCTGGACCACCTGCCAGGTTTTATCAACACAAAATATCGCTAGACCACCTGCCAGGTTTTATCATCGCAAAATGTCACTGACCAACCGTCAAGTTTTATCATTGCAAAATGTCACTGACTAACCGTTAGGTTTTATCATCGCAAAATGTCACTGACTAACCATCAGGTTTTATCATCGCAAAATGTCACTGACCAACCATCAGATTTTATCAAAATATCACTGGGCTTATTTTGCCAGGTTTATCATCAGAAAATATCTTTGGCCCTATCCGCCAGGTTTTATCATCGCAAAATATCACTTACCAACCGTCAGGTTTTATCAAAACATCATTGGGCTTACTTTACCAGGTTTTATCATCAGAAAATATCTCTGGCCCTATCCGCCAGGTTTTATCATCGCAAAATATCACTGACCAACCGTCAGGTTTTATCAAAACATCATTGGGCTTACTTTGCCAGGTTTTATCATCAGAAAATATCTCTGGTCCTATCCGCTAGGTTTTATCAAAACATTATTGGACTACCCGCCAGGTTTTAAATCATCACTAGACTCCCGCCAGTATCAATTCATCACTGGGCTTACTTTGCCAGTTTCAAATCATCACATCCAACTCATCACATCTCAAAATCCTGCCTGCAGGCAAATCTAAAAATAATCTTACCAATTTATCCATTACTTAACACCGTCTAAGTGAATTCTATTCGCATACCACCCCATGTCTCTAGGTTCCAATCTAACATATCAATCACAACTCGGAGCAGTATACAAATAATCACAATGATAATTGAAATAAATAAAAAGCGTAGAAATCACGTAACTTTTTATGAATGGGCCGTTGCCCTTAATCTTGTATGGCCAATAAGTTAATAATAATGCAAGAAACTTTTATCTAATAAATTTTTTCATAAAAATAAATAAATCTAGGCTTGTATAAATTTTATTTAAGAAATTGGATTGATTAAAAACTAATTAAATTAGGTAAAAATATTAGAATAATTATCGTGACCTTAATAAGAGTCTTAAAGGTTCTATGCAACCAGTTGAGTGTCCAAAGTTGGGTTCGGAGGGTCGCAGAATTTATTTGAATGAAGACGTTAAATAAAGTGGCCGAAAGTGAAGTAAACAGATAATAAATAATTTACTTTAAAAATATGTTGAGATTAAACAAGTTTCATCTTCGGAATGTAAGGAGTCTAAATAAAATTACTCGGACATTAATAATAAGGTTTATAAGGTCGTAAAGAAATTTTGATTGGAAACACTTTAAAAATAATAATAAATAGTAAATTTAATAAAATAAATATGACATCAGTAGGATATCATATTTGAGATGCGAGGAATCTAGAAAAAATAGTTTGGGTGTTAAAAATATCACTCGGAAGGTCACAAAGATTTTTCGTTTGTAAAATCTTGAATGATAACGAATAAATAATTAGTAAATAGATAAATATATAAATAAAATATGATATTAACAAGGTATGAACTTTGAGGTGTGAAAAGTCTAGAAAAAATAGTTCGGGGGTCAAAAATGAAGTTGGAAAGGTCGCAAAGTTGTTTCGAAATATTTAAAATTACTAAATAGGAGTGTTATTAATTTAAAAACTTTTATTAATTAATCCAATCTACCAGATAAATTAAAATGATATAATTAATACGTTTTATACTAATATGATATTATATTGTAAGAAAATAATATCATGTCAGTTGTTTTTTATAAAATTAATATCATAAAGATTGTAAAATAATTATCATAATGGTCATCTTCTTCGTAAATAATTACAAATAAAGCGTCGGGTTCAAAAATAATATCAAATTAGTGAATACGGCAGAAAACGCGCGGTGAACTATATTTTTTTCGTTTGGGACATAGGGTTAAGCATATAAACACTTAATATACTTAGAGGAATGATTGGAAAGGATTATAATTCCTTGATTGGATCGAATTGATTCACAAACCAAAACTTGAATTTTTTGGACGGAGACTTCGGGTTTTGTCGAGGGGGAACCTTGGGGCCAAATTGGATGACGTTTCGGGATGCTTGGAGTTGTAGGAAGTGATTGGAACGGGAGAATTGGGTTTCGGTTGAGTGTAACTAGGAAACCCACTTTTTTCTCTCTTTCTTTCTCTCTCTAGAACTCCATAGCTTGGAACTTGAATTGCCCACGTTTTTCTCTCATGTCTGACTCGGTGGAGTGTGGGGAATATCATGATATTTTCGTGGGTCAGTGGGGTGGGGTATTTATAGGTGAATTTGGAGTAGGATGATAAGATTAAGTTTAATAAAAACTCTATCTCTTAAGCTTTGAGATGGACAAGATAAAGGCGAAGATATGATCAGGGAGGAAGTAGAGACTGAGTAGGAGATGGAGAGATGGTAGGAGTGTGCATGCATGCGATTAAAAAGGAAGATAAATAAGATAGGATAATTATGTTTGTATATATCTATTAGGGAAATAATTTTATTATTACGAATAATACTTTTTTTTAATGATATTATTAATGCTATTAATAATATTAACTCTATTATAAAAAAAAGGGTTGAAAATCCGGGTTGTTACATCTTATCCAATGTCGTCAAGCAAAATATTCAATCGAACACACAGATCGAAGGCTCCGGAGATTGGCCGCTCCGGCGACGTCAAAACATACGTACTTCTCTCTCCCTCTCTCTCTCTCTCTCTCTTTGTTACTCCCTTTTTCTTCTCTCATCAATCAGAACCCACCCCAAGAACTTGAAATCGGACAAAAAATTTAGATCCGCCCACAGCAGTTGTTATTTGGTTCGGGTACCCGAATGATTCGAGGATTACCCGAACCCCGAATGGTTCGGTTATAGTTTCTTCTTGCTCTCTTTATTCGGTTATCAGGGCGGATATGAGTAGGGGTTCGATTTCGGGGTTCGGGTACGGAATTTTCCATATACGCCCCGATCGTCCCGATTGCCATCCCTATGACCGACAATTTCATTTGTTTTATAATATTTTTTGCGTGACCCTGTAAAAAAATCAGCTCAACAGGTAAATGTAAGTGTTCGATTCAATTTTACAACTTTTTATTTAGAATTTTAATCCAGAATTCTGAATGAAAAGCTGTACGATTGGATCATATACTTATATTTATTTGATGGAGCTAATTTTTTGCAAGGTCGCTTGAAAAAATATTTTAGAATTAGTGAACAGGTTGGATAATTTGAGTGGAGCCCAAAAATGGACCTTACAAAAAATTTGTGCAAAATATGTGAAAAGAAGTCTATATGGGTAGCAAAATCGGAGAGAAACATATTTTCTGTTAGTTTTTGGACGGAGATTGACGGTAAAGGTTTAATTGATGAATTTTTTAACATGTTAGGTTTTTATGTGATGTTTTGTTAAGATCCGATGTTCATATGTGATTTGCGTGAAAGATCAGGTGTTAATATGAAATTTTTCCGAGAAAGAATGATTAGGATTGTCGGTGGAGGAAGAATAGCACTCCCTCCATCTCGTATTTAGAATCCAGTATTTCACTTTGGGTTGTCCCTTAATAAATGTCCATTTTGTAAAATTAGTGGGTAAAAATTGGTGCATTATCTATTTTATTCCTAAAAGTATATTCCATTTTGAAAAGTTGTCTTGTTCTCTTTGCTTTTCAAAAAGAATTTTTTTAAAAATTCTCCCTAGATTCTCTCTAGTTTCAACATTTCTCTCTCTATCTCTTTTTACTTATTACCCCTACTATTTTTCAAAAATCAAACCAAACACAACATTAATGAGTAAAACTGTAATAATGATGGGTAAGTAAGAAAAATGGAATAAAAAATTGATGTGAAAGAAAAAATGATGAAATCTTTTTAATAAATTAGAGTTACGAAATAAAATACTTAAAAAGGGATAGAAGAAGTATTAGAATGAAAAAAGCTAAATAGCTCACCATAGCACCCGTTTAGTATAAGAGGGAGTATTAGAATGGCAAAAGAGAATGGCAAAAACCAAATAGGCACCATAGCACCCATTTAGTATAGGAGGGAATATTAGAATGGCAAAAGCTAAATAGCGCACCATAGCACCTGTTTCATATAGGAGGGAATATTAGAATGGCAAAAGCTAAATAGCGCACCATAGCACCCGTTTAGTATATGTCCATTATAGCCTTTATGGCTCTGTTTGATAGCCCGCTTGGGCCATGGGATGGGATAACGAAAGTGGTCTGGACCAAGAATAATGTATTTGGTTTGATTTTGTTGAGGTGGATTAGGTATCCCATGGGATGAGCAATCCCCCGAATTGATGGGATTAGCCAACCTAAGGGGGATGCTATTACCAATCCTATCCCCATGGGATTGGTGATAACAAGACTAAAATCTCACCCCAATTCCAATCACAATTCTAATTCTAGCCAAAACAAACATGTTATTTACAATCTCACATCATTTTCAATCCGATTCCCAATTCTAATCCTGTACAAAACAAACATGAATAAATAATTCATCCCCTCATTAATAATCCCACCTCATTCTCAATCTCAATCTCAATCTCATCTCATTACAAATCCTCAAAAACAAAATCTACAATCAAACACGCCCTATGTGCAGGTGTCAAGTGCACATGTCTTATTTCACTGACGTACTTTACTTTATCAAATTGAATTACAATATTGCCCTTTAGTTTTTTATCCCATTCACTTGCTCATTTCTACTTATGTGATACGAAGTAAAACCCATCTCTCCTTCTTTGTACACGAGTGAGCACCGAGTCTAACTCTTTTAATCTTCTCTTTCGTCCGTTCACCTCTGATTCTCCGGGAATAGGAGGGGCTGTAGTGCGGTAGTCGTGGCCAATCTGACCGTCCATCTCGACATGGACGGTACGAATTTAATTCGAGCTTCTACAAATTCGAGCCGTCCATTGATCGGATTCAAATTCGAGCCATCCAATACCGAGATGGACGGTCAAGGAGTGGACTACAGCACCCTCGGATTCAAAAAAATTGAATGTTTTGTTTTTTTTTATAAATTTTTTGTTTAATTCACGTCATAGTTTTTGAATTAATCATTCATCTTGTTGCGTTCTTTTGAGTTTAACTTAAATCTGAAAATTTTGTGCTTATTTGAATTTTTTTTTTTTTGCTTTCGCTAGTTTTACGCCAAATTTTTTTGAATTATTGATTCGTCTCGATGAGAAGAATCAAAAAAGTAATTTTTTTTTATTTTTACTCAAATATTTTGAGAAATAATCACTTTTTAGCAAATTTACTTTTCCGATTACTCTTGTCCAGACGAATCAATAAGAAAAAAATTTGGCTCAAAACTAACAAATGTAAAAAAATTCAAATAAGAACAAAATTTTCAAATTTAAGTTAAGCTCAAAAGAATGCAGAGATGAGAAGAGTAAAAATTATTCAAAATTATGACCAAAAAAATTCATTAAAGATGAAAGCAGTTGTCTTGTTTGAATTTTTACAATATCAAATCACATTTTAATATTTTTTTAGTTCATCTTGTCGATATGAACGATTAACTTCAAAAATTACAACAAAAAATTACAAACAGATCTAAATCCACAAAATTCAATCTAACTGCTTCAAAAGAAACATTCTAAAACTCAAAGGAATATTGTTTAGTTTTTTTGGAAACATCCCTCAAACTATCCATCAGGTTTTTACTTAGTCCTCAAACTATCAAAATGGTTTACTTAGTTCTGCAACTATTGGCTTGCATTTTATGTTGTCCTTCTTGACAACTTCTGTTAAGTTCCAAACGGGAAAAAAAATGTGGGCAGCACATTCTACCCCTCAAAGGGCAGAAATGCCATTCCACACCAATCCACCAATCTGGCGCCAAACTCTAATACGGGTTCCTTCCTTTTTGCCTTAAATATAGATACATACAGTCAAGTAAAAAAAAAAGTACACCACCAGTGAACTTACCTCCATCCCTTGACCTCTATCCCCCTCCCTCCATCCCTTAAATATACAAAATGCATGACGTGGGGGACCAGTAAGACCCGAAGTGGGGGACAACATACTAGAAAAAAAAATCAGAAAATGGGACCATTTTTTTTTTTTGGTAAGTAAAAAAAAATCAAAAAATGGGACCACTTGTGTTATACAATCCGACAATGCATGGGAATGTGTAAAACCCCAACTTTCATATTTAAAACCTAGCTTCTCTCCTCAATCAGTGCAGATATTCGCATATATATATATATATATATATATATCATAAACAAACGAAAATTGAACAAAACCCATCTAGATTTTAAAAACCTAACTTTATCGCACACCATAACAAAAAAACCAACTGGAATTGCAAACTTACAGTTTGGGGAATGCTCGTTTCCTTGCCTCAATCGATCGTCCCACCCCTTAAGCCTTCATCGTCAGAAAATTCTGGGTTTGTGTGTGTAAGAATCGCGTGAAGTGATGAGTCGTATAGATGCAGAGTATATGAGAGAAGAGAGAGAGAGAGAGAGAGAGAGAGAGCGATGAGGGTTTAGTGCGTGGAATCAAAGTATGAGAGAGAAAAAAAGACAGCGATGGTGGTTTTGTGTGTGGAATGACATTTTCGCCCCTTCAGTTGTGGGGATTAGGTCATGTGTGGCCCACGTGAGCTTTTTTCCGTTTGGAACTTAACAGAAGTTCTCAAGAAGGACAACATAGAATGCAAGCCAATAGTTGGAGGACTAAGTAAACCATTTTGATAGTTTGAGGACTAAGTAAAAATCTGGTAAATAGTTTGAGGGATGTTTTAAAAAAAAAAACTCTTTGTTTTCAGACAAACTATGTAGAATATAGAACAAATCTCTGCGATAAGAGCCATTTGTCATCTAATTCGTTCCATACTTTTGAAAACACAGAGAAGTGCAAATTTCTAATCAATTTTTTGTATTTAGTTTGGCTTGTGGGTGTCCCGGCCGGTGAGTCGGTGACTACTTTTTGCTTACCCACATATTCAAAAGCAGAGCCTCATCCCTGCTCCACAACTGGCAGAAAAATTCTCTCATTATGACCACGTGATTGGCCATTTTGTATGGCTGGTTCTAATTGGCGGTCACCGTGGTTATAAAATTGGTAAGGTGAGGGTCGTGTGGGTTGGGTTTTTGAAGGAGATGGTAACAGATGGCATGATCGCCTTGGTCACCCATCATCCAAAGTTCTTCATCAAATTGTGTCCTCTAATATCCTTGTGCAATCGAGTCAGAATGTCTCCAATAAATCGTTTTGTGACTCTTGTCGTTGTAATAAAAGTCACAAACTACCTTTGTAACGCCCCTAATTTTAGGTACGTTAAAGGATAATTTATCACAGAAATTAAAGTGAGTCACTGCTCATTATTACAACATAACGCTCGTAAGAGTATTTTAAACACAAAACAAGAAACAATAGGGAAATAGGGTTCCTAACTACTGCTCCTCTTGTTCCTCCATCCTATCAAGTTCTTCGGCTTCGAACGCCTCCAAGGTGAAGAATTCGCCATGTTCATCTATCAGATCTGACATATTATACCGGCGTCGCCACCCATATAATATCTCAGGGTCACCAAAAGGGTAACACCATGAGCTACGAAGGCTCAATAGTAAAATCCTACTTACTAACCCTTAACTTATGAACAAAAAGCTTATAATAAAACATCGATTTCCAGATGATACGTGTATTCACAGTACAAAAGACAATAACATTTAGCACAACTACAATCGCTTTATAACTATCGTTGGTGTTTACTCATCGTGAACCGGCTTGTTATTTTCTTTTTCCAAAAACTCCTTTTTAACTCACCCAACCTCGGTTCCGCCGTTCCGGGTTCCTGAGTATCCTCACAATGGTTCCGCCGCACCGGGTGCCCATTGGCACACATTTGCTTTGGCTCCTCTCCACGGATAACCATGCTACTCACCCAACCTCGATTCCGCCGCGCCGGTCTCCCGAGTATCCTCACAATGCTTTCGCCGCGCCGGGTTTCCATTGGCACACACATTCACACAACTCACATAATACCCTTGAAATGGTCATTATGTAGTTTCTAAAATATCTTTTTCTTCAGAAAACACATTTCTTCCTCGTTAACCACACCCTAGGTGTCATGTTTCTACTTTCTCGGTTTTCGTGTCTCGTTCTCAGGCAAGACTCCGCGGTGTAAGACTTTACATATAAACAAGCATTTTACAAACTATTCCAACAAGATCATCCAACTCCAAACTACTTAGCATGCTTGAAACATCATGAACATAAACCATGCATAACCAACATTCAATAAAAGATAACCTTATCTACTTTTGAAAGAAATGATCAAAGTACTACTTAAGGTCGTTCTATTTTCCAACATATGATTTAATACCATATATAGAGTTAGAGTGCAAGATTAAACTACTTATACTTAGGATAAGTGAGTAGAGGTATAAACTACCGTTCTTCTTGGCGATGGTCAGCTTACGGAAAATCGTTCATCGGTTTGGAGTTTCGGCGGCGTAACGGCTCCGGTTTGCTTCGAAAGGAAGAGAGATGATCTTTTCTCTTCCTAGAAATAACTTACTAACTAAACTGAGTTACTTTTAAGGATCTAGAGGTGGTTTTGGAAGTGGTTTGGTGGTTTCGCTCAAAAACTCTCAAGAACTCAAGAAAAACTAGAACTTTAGAACAAAGAACACTAAGAAATTCTAGAGAGAAGTGAGAGCAATGGTTGAAGGTGTGAGTTTGAAGCTTGGAATGGGCTTCTATTTATAGGCAAGCTCACCCTCCCTCCCTCTCTTGGCCGGCCCCCTCTCTCTCTCCTATTCCTCAATTTTTTATTCCATAAAATCAAGTTCCCATGGAAGATCAAAGGCTAAAATGCTAGGTTTGCATGGCTAGGGTTGTCCTTAGATTTTATTCTTGGAAAATTTTGTGGTAGAAAGGAGGTTTGTACAAGATTCTTGGGTTTAAACAATTGGGTAATTGTACAAGAAGGACAATGGAGGTTAAGTTTACTTGGAAGAGTAAGCCACCAAAGATTTTGAAGTACATTGGAAGATCAAGATCAAGGTACACATCAAATCCTCTTCTTTCTCTTCCTCTCACTCTCCCTCTCTCCCTCCCTCTCGGCTCTCTCTCTCTCTCTCTCTCTCTCTCTCTCCCCTCTCTCGGCTTCTCTCTCTTTCTCTCTCCCTCTCTCTCCCTAGCATGGTACAAGTACACTTATATATACATATATATATATATATATAAGTGCAAGAATACAATTCAAATACTAAGTAATTTTGGTACTTTAAATAAAAAGACTTAAAAGGTCAAGATTTACCCAATAAACTATTAAATAAGCACATGTATACTTAGGTATTATTCTAGTCTTCCATGTACTTGTATAATATAAACATGGGTACTATTGTACACTAGGAAGAACAACTCCCCAATATATAATAAATAAAGGGTACTTAGGAGAATCTTAGTACCAAGTACTTACATAATAAAATATTAGGTACCTTGACACATGGGGATTTAAGAAAAAGACTAAATTAATCAACCTATGTACTTGGTTGAAAGATGAACTTATTATCCAATGGATAATAATTCTCCTAGCTTTTATTGTCCAATGGACAATAGTTACTAAGGAACTTATATAATAAAATAATCCAAAAAATCCTTTTAAACAATTAGAAAGTCTATTTTTTTTTATACTCTTAGTACTTGACCAAGTATATCTTTAATATAAAGAATTGGGGTTTCTATTATCCAATGGATAATAGTTCTCCTAACTTTTATTATCCAAAGGACAAAGAATAAAACCAAAATAATAAAAGAAAATAATTAAACAAATTCCAATTCTATGGTTGAAAAGGTTCACAAGGTTCAAGGATGGGCAAAACGGTCCATCTAGGGTTAGGGAAAAGTAACTAGGTGGCTCCCTAGTTCGGTTTCTCCAACAAGCCGGTTTGAAGCTAACTAGGCTTGCTAAGTGCGCTTAAAGTCAAGAAACAAATTTCAAGGAGCTAAAACATAATTATGACAAACTACAGGAATTTAAAGTAATTCAAGCAATTTAAATTAATAACTCGAATAATAAATAATTTTCATTTATTGAAATTTAGAGTTATAACAGCCTCTCCCCCTTAAACAATTTCGTCCTCGAAATTAGGTGCACGCTCGGATTCGAATAGGAGAGGATAATTCATCTTCATGGTTTCTTCTCTTTCCCATGTGGTCTCTCCAGCTCCTCGGTGTTTCCACAAAACTCGTACCAATTTAATGGTCTTATTTCGGATCACCTTTTCACTTCGATCTTGAATCTCTATGGGTTATTCCTCATATGTCGCATCTTCCTCTATGGAAATATCCTCCCAATTGAGAACATGTGTGGGCAATGCGAGGTATTTGCGGAGCATTGAAACGTGAAACACGTTATGCACTCTATCTAGCTGTGGCGGCAGGGCTAGACGATACGCAACTTTCCCGATCTTCTTCACGATGTCGAAAGGTCCGATGTAGCGCGGGGACAGCTTTCCCTTCTTCCCAAATCTGATAACTCCTTTCTTCGGTCTGATCTTCAGGAACACATAATCTCCCACAGCAAAGGTTAACGGTCGGCTTCTCTTATCCGCATAACTCTTCTGTCTGCTTTAAGCGGTCTGGATCATTTGCCTGATGGTCTTGACCTTCTCCGTGGTATCTCGTACTAAGTTAGGTCCAATCAATCCCATCTCTCCGGCATCTGTCCAGCAAACTAGCGATCGACAGGGTCGACCATATAGAGCTTCGTACGGTGCCATCCCGATGCTTGCTTGATAACTGTTGTTGTAGGCGAACTCCACCAACGGTAAATGCTGCTCCCAGTTTCCAGAGAAATCCAAGTCGTAGGCTCTCAGCATATCTTCTAGGGTCTGAATAGTCCTCTTCGTTTGTCCGTCTGTTTGTGGGTGAAAGGCCGTACTAAGCCTTACATCCGTTCCCAATGCCTCTTGCAATCCCTTCCAAAAGTGTGATACGAATCATGGATCCCTGTCAGATACAATCTTGATAGGTACTCCGTGTAGGCGTACAATCTCTCGAATGTATAACAAGCTCAGTTGTTCCACGTTCTCTGTCATCTTAACAGGTAGAAAATGCACAGATTTGGTGAGTCGATCCACAATCACCCAAATGGCTGTGTTGGACTTGGCAGATCTTGGTAAACCGGTCACGAAGTCCATTGAGATGTGCTCCCACTTCCAGGTCGGTATTGGTAAGGGTTGAAGATCTCCTCCAGGTTTCTGATGCTCGGCCTTGACTTGTTGACACACCAAATAGGTGGATACGAACCGTGCTACATCCTTCTTCATTCCTTCCCACCAATACGTTCTCCGCAGATCGTGATACATCTTTGTACCTCCCGGGTGAACTGCGACGTTCGAATGGTGAGCTTCTCGAAGTACGTCTTCTCGAAGGGTTCCAATATTAGGCACGAATACTTTTCCTTTGAATCTCAAGCTGTTATTATCCTCGATAGTCCATCCTGGCAATGCCTTTCCTTCTCGGATTCGATGCCGGACAAACTCACAATTCTGCTCGAAGGTTTGGGCTAGTAAGATTTCCTGATGAAGTGCTGGCTCTGCAACCAGAGCATACAGTCGAGTGTTCCCGTTCTCTGACAATGGTCGCAAGTTGAACTCATTGAGAGTGTCCACCATTTCCCATTCTTTAATGGCAGTCTTGACTTTCTGTGCCCTTTCCTTTCGACTCAGAGCGTCAGCTACCACGTTGGCCTTGCCAGGGTGGTACTGCAATGTAAACTTGTAGTCCTCCAAGTATTCCATCCATCGACGCTGCCTCAGGTTCAACTCCTTCTGAGTGAAAAGATATTTGAGACTCTTGTGGTCGGTAAAAACTTCGAATTGTTCTCCCCACAGATAGTAACGCCAAGACTTGAAGGCGAATACTACTGCAGCCAATTCTAAGTCATGGGTGGGGTAGTTCTTCTAGTGCGGTCGAAGTTGTCGAGATCCGTAGGCTACTACCTTTCCATTCTGCATCAGCACACATCCCAATCCATCTCTTGACGCGTCGCAGTAAACTGTATAATCTACACCACGCTCAGGGATGTTGAGTATCGGTGCACTAGTCAGTCTCTTCTTCAGCTCCTGGAAAGATTTCTCACAGGCTTCATCCCAATCCAGCTTCACTCCTTTCTGAGTTAACCTGGTCATTCGTTTGGCTAAGATCGAGAAGTCCGGTATGAATCTTCGGTAATACCCAGCCAATCCTAGAAAACTTCTTATTTCGAATACGGAGGTCGGCTGCTTCCACTTCAGCACTGCTTCGACCTTGCATTCATCCACAGCGATTCCATCCTTAGATACTATTTGCCCCAAGAACTTAACCACTTCTAGCCAAAACTCGCACTTGCTGGCCTTGGCATAGAGTTGGTTATCTCGGAGTACTTGTAGTGCCATCTGAAGATGTTCTTCGTGCTCCTCCTTGTTGGCAGAGTATATCAAAATGTCATCAATGAACACCACTACAAACTTGTCTAAGTAGGGTTGAAAGATTTTGTTCATGAGACACATGAATATTGCCGGAGCATTGGTCAGTCCAAACGGCATTACCACAAACTCGTAGTGGCCGTATCTGGTTCAGAAAGCCGTCTTGGCGATATCCTCATCTCGAATCCTTAACTGGTGATAGCCTGATCGGAGATCGATTTCAGAAAAGCAAGTTGCTCCTCTCAATTGATCAAACAAATCATCGATCCTAGGCAACAGATATCGGTTCTTGATCGTGACTTGGTTCAGCTTCCTATAGTCAATGCATAGTCGAAGGGTTCCTTCTTTCTTCTTCACGAACAATGCTGGCACTCCCCAAGGCGATGCGCTCGGTCTGATGAATCCCTTGTCCAGCAACTCTTGCAGTTGGGTCTTGAGCTCCTTCAGTTCTGCAGAGACCATTCGGTACGGGGCCATGAAAATTGGGGCGGTCCCTGGTTGAAGTTCTATAGAGAAGTCTATCTCTCTTTGGGGTGGTAAGCCAAGAAGTTCTTCTGGGAAAACATCGGCGTACTCGTAAACGATGTGTGGTAATTCCAATTCCATCCTGTCGGCTTCTTCCATTTGGAGACTAGCTAGCCATCCAAATAATTGATTCTCCCATCTAGATCTCCTCGTTGTTGAACTCGTTGCTTCTCTATCCTCCTTAAAACGGAAACGAGTCCCTTCTGGGGTGTAAGCTGTCACCGTCTTCTGATGACAGTCTACAACTGCTCGATGAGTTGATAGCCAGTCCATTCCAAGGATGACGTTGAAATCCGCCATGTCGATTACTCTTAGGTCGCAGGTTAGGTGTAGATTGGCTACTTCTATCTTGCACCCTCTACACACTAGACTAACATCTATACTCCCCCCCATTGGTGATGTTACCCTCGTACTTTTACTTAGGGGTTCTGTTTCTAGTACTAGAGCAGTTACTCAAGCAGTAGATATGAATGAATGCGATGCACAAGAGTCAAACAAGGCTTGTATGCAAGTACTATATAACAGTAGCGTACCTTGGATCACAGAGGGATCTGGCTCTTGCCCCTCAGTCTGCAGCGCAAATATACGCCCTCCAGTGCCTTGTTGTGCTCCTAAGGGCTGCTTTCCCTTCATCTGCCCATTCTGCTGCTGAGTTGGACCTCCAGAGTTTTGCTTCACAGAGCTGGTTTGCCTGGGCAGTTGAGCCTTCTGGTTTTCGAAACTTCCATTCCTCTCACTCTGGGGCTGAGGACAGTCATGTTTGTAGTGACCCATAGCCTGGCAGTTAAAGCACTGAACTGATGCTCTGTTCTGGCCATTCCTCTGTGGTTCGCCACGCCCTGGCGTAGTGTTCTTCCAAGTTTGGTTGCTCTGACCCGAAGCAAAGGATTTGGTGGAATAGGGCCCACGGTTGTTGTTGGAAGTCTGGGTTCGGATAGGTCTGCCAACGCTGCCGGTCGCCTTCCTCCATCAGGTCTTGAAGTCGTTTTCTTCGCTCTCCAGTCGAAGAGCACACTTCACCACACCGGTATAGGTGGGGAAGGCCTGAGCTACCACAGCTCTTCTAGCTGTCGTCAGTCCCCACTCAAACCTCCTCACTTTCTTGTCCTCGGTTGCAATAGCATCCTGAGCATAGTGGGATAGTTCTTCGAACTTGGCCGCATACTGGGTGACGGTCATGGTTCCTTGCTTCAGGTTCATAAATTCTAACTCCTTGGCCAGACGAAGGGGCGTGGGAAAGTATTTGTCGAGAAACAAGGTCTCGAACTGAGCAAAGGTCATGGTGGCTACGGCATGGGTTGCCTCTATCAGATCCCACCAGTAGCGGGCTTCTCCTTTCAGCTGATACGTGGCTAAGGCTACATGATCTCCATTACGGGTGATTTCCAAGGTGTCCATGATCACCTTGACTTCCTTCAGCCATGATTCAGCCACGCTGGGGTTGGTATCTCCGTTGAAGGTCGGAGGTCAACGCTTGTAGAATTCATTCATCGCCCGAGTTCGAGTCATAGGTCCATCGTTAGGGTTCGGGTTTTGGCGGGTAGCGTTCAGAGCGGTCACGAGCGCTTGCATGACTTGAGCGAGGTCGGGGTTAGGATTAGGGTTAGGGTTAGAGGAGTCACCGGTCTCATACCCTAGTCCACTGCGTCGGTTCACCATCTACGAGCGAAAAATTGAAAAGGGGAAGGTTTAGTTTTAACTAAACTATTTTTCTCGCACAAGGTAATAAGCAATTAAATATGCAACAGTACTCTTTAAATAAAAGCAACTTTTCATAAATAAACAGAGGATTAGATCATAAAGCATAGAATTCTACTACAAAATAAGTAACTAGAACAAGCTTCCTACAAAAAGCTGAAATGGTCCTACACAACATACTACATGGTTCCTCTAGCATTAGTGCTTGAAAGGCAACTCGAGCTATCAGAACCTTATTCTAATACTACTACCCTACTGGCGAGGTGGAACGAGCCCGTAGAACTCTCTCAGCTACTCCTTCCATTCCTTCTCTCTGATCTCGAGCCAACGCTCTCCCTTACGGCAAATCTCCTCAGCTAGCTCCTTAAGTGGTGATTTCAGAGGGTCGACGGCTAAGAACTGGTCCTCGCTGGTGAAAGGTGTCATCACGACAAATTCGTATAACTGGTTGCCGGTCTCGGGGTCACGAATCCCTAGGTGGGGTATCGGTGTGTGACTCTCAGGTGCGAGTAGTGCCTTGTAGTACAGGAGGTCAGCTACAGTAGTCTCGGCAGCGAAATAGCTATCGTTATCTACAATAAGGAAACCTATATATTAGACTTAACGGTGGAAACCGAAAATCGTACGCAATAAATACAAGTGCACAAAGACAGTGATCATAACAAAATAGAAACACAAGCTTTTTATTACTAAAACCAACAAGTACATAATAAACGGCGGCTTAAAAGCCGGAGCTTCCTACAGCATACTGATTACAACAAAAGATCCTACCATTTGCTAGGCTTTGCTACTAGTCTAGAAAATATGCGGGAATTCAACCCTATAAGCTCCTATATCATCCTCGAAGGGTGGTGACTGCACATCTTCAGAGTCAGTGGTTATGTCCAGGAAGTCGGGCTGAGCCCATTCGGGTGGTAACTCCCCGTAAATCACCATTTCCTCATCGTCGGACTCCCAACCCATTGGTTCCTCTTCGGGAATTTCCTCAGGGTCTTCTTTCTCGTCGTCAGACGGTAGATCTGGATTTGGCATTGCCGTCAGATGCTCCCAGTCAGCTTCGTTAATTGGTGGGTCATTGAACTCCTCGGGATCCTCTTCCTCGAGGTCCTCTTCATCGGATTCTGCCTTGAGATCCTCCTCGGGATCCTCTTCTTCAGGGTCTTCCTCAACTTCCACGTTGACGGGGGGTGCTATGGCCACTGCTTTGTCATTGTTTCCCTCAACTAGGAAATTCACGTTACCGGGAGGTGCGATTTGGACGAGGACAGGTATGGCGTCAACCACATCCTCTTCCTCCTCATTTATGGGACGGATAAGGGTGCCATGCTCCTGGTAGAAGTCAGGAGTGTAGGGGAAGGCGTAGGGAAAGTAAGGATCCTCCACTAGTTGGCTTGTCATGGATCTTACAGTGCTTTCAAGTTGGTGAGCTTCAGCTAGAAGGTTGACTTGGTAGGGGCTCAAGTGATTCATCTACAATAAAGGAAACTATCTATTAAACTTATCAATAAGGCATGCTTAATAACAAATCTTTTATTTATAGCGTAACCAAAATACAACTTAGATAGTGGGGATCCTATTCCTTAAAATCCTATATCCCGAAGGATTACAACGGCTATGGAATTTATTGGGGTGCTCCGAGTCTTCTTAGATCTTCGAAGTTGATCCTATTATGCCGGGTTCCTTCTTTGGCTACCCTCATGGCGTCGTCGTGCTATTGGTTTCTTCCTCCTCGTTTCCTATCTCGGTGTTTGGCATTGGGGGTAGGACACCAAAATACTCATAGAAGTTTGATAAAATAGGAAACATTTCTGGAAACCAAGGGTCCTTCTCCATGGGAATAGGGGTTTTCTGTTGGACTCTAATGAAGTCCAGTTGTTCTGCACGTACTGTGGCAATGAAGTTGGGATCTTCTAAGTGCTTAGCTGTTATTCTTTCTATGGTATTTCTAGGTTGATAGGCTTCGACTAACAGATCGATCGAGGTTCTCATATACAAGAAAAATTATATTAGTAAAGTTTTGAAAACAAAATAGTTTTAGTAAAAACTAGAGGGAAAACTTTTCAGATTTCTATGTTCCACATTCGATCCTTGATTTAAGTCATCATCCAATTGTTCAGAAATTCTCAGCTCGGCGGTACTGCCAATTCTGCGCATTGCTTCAATCCGAATATTGTTTTGATAGAATTTCACCCAATTTGGGATGGTAAACTTAAACTCGAAGTCACGTTTGTGCAACGGTCAACTTATCTCACGGTTCTACATGGTTCTACCCATTCTACCCATGACCGAGGTTTGAACCTAAAGCTTTGATACCAAGTTGTAACGCCCCTAATTTTAGGTACGTTAAAGGATAATTTATTGCAGAAATTAAAGTGAGTCACTGCTCATTATTGCAACATAACTCTCGTAAGAGTATTTTAAACACAAAATAAGAAACAATAGGGAAATAGGGTTCCTAACTACTGCTCCTCTTGTTCTTCCATCCTAGCAAGTTCTTCAGCTCCGAACGCCTCCAAGGTGAAGAATTTGCCCTGTTCATCTATCAGATCTGACATATTATACCGGAATCGCCACCCATATAATATGCCAGGGTCACCAAAAGGGTAACACCATGAGCTACGAAGGCTCAATAGTAAAATCCTACTTACTAACTCTTAACTTATGAACAAAAAGCTTATAATAAAACATCGATTTCCACATGATACGTGTATTCACAGTACAAAAGACAATAACATTTAGCACAACTACAAACGCTTTATAACTATCGTTGGTGTTGACTCATCGTGAACCGACTTGTTATTTTCTTTTGGGCAAATTTTCGTAGTAGTCCCTGTAGTTTTACGGTTGTCTCACTTTCGTCCCTTTAGTTTCAAAGTGCTCGAATTTCGTCCATGTAGTTTGTTTTACGTTCCAAATTGGTAAAATCGTTAACACCGTTAACGAAACTAACGGAAAAAAAAAATAACTATTCAAATTTTCAATCCGTTTGAACCGGTGCGAAGATCTTATTTTTTTGATCATTTTATCCTAAATGGTCGTAATGAATTTTTGACTCTAAGGCCTTTAAATGAGCACCCTAAGAGAGCCTTGAAACTAAATAAGGAGTCTTCGGGTGCTCGTTGAAAGGCCTTAGAGCCAAAAATTCATTACGACCATTAAGGATAAAATGATCAAAAAAATAAAATTTTTGCACCGGTTCAAACGGATTGAAAATTGGAACACTTATTTTTTTTTCGGTTAGTTTTGTTAACGGTGTTAACGATTTTACCAATTTGGAACGTAAAACAAACTACATGGACGAAATTCGAGCACTTTGAAACTAGAGGGACGAAAGTGAGACAACCGTAAAACTACAGGGACTACTATGAAAATTTGCCCTTTTCTTTTTCCAAAAACTCATTTTTAACTCACCCAACCTCGGTTCCACCGTTCTGGGTTCCCGAGTATCCTCACAATGGTTCCGCCGCACCGGGTTCCCATTGGCACACATTTGCTTTGGCTCCTCTCCACGGATAACCATGCTACTCACCCAACCTCGGTTCTGCAGCACCGGTCTCCCGAGTATCCTCACAATGGTTCCGCCGCGCCGGGTTTCCATTGGCACACACATTCACACAACTCACATAATACCCTTGAAATGGTCATTATGTAGTTTCTAAAATATCTTTTTCTTCGGAAAACACATTTCTTCCTCGTTAACCACACCCTAGATGTCATGTTTCTACTTTCTCGGTTCTCTGTCTCGTTCTCATGCAAGATTCCGCGGTGTAAGACTTTACATATAAACAAGCATTTTACAAACTATTCCAACAAGATCATTCAACTCCAAACTACTTAGCATGCTTGAAACATCATGAACATAAACCATGCATAACCAACATTCAATAAAAGATAACCTTATCTACTTTTGAAAGAAATGATCAAAGTACTACTTAAGGTCGTTCTATTTTCCAACATATGATTTAATACCATACATAGAGGTAAAGTGCAAGATTAAACTACTTATACTTAGGATAAGTGAGTAGAGGTATAAACTACCGTTCTTCTTGGTGGTGGTCGGCTTACGAAAAATCGGTCGTCGGTTTTGAGTTTCGGCGGCGTAACGGCTCCGGTTTGCTTCGAAAGGAAGAGAGATGATCTTTTCTCTTCCTAGAAATAACTTACTAACTAAACTAAGTTACTTTTAAGGATCTAGAGGTGGTTTTGGAAGTGGTTTGGTGGTTTCGCTCAAAAACTCTCAAGAACTCAAGAAAAACTAGAACTTTAGAACAAAGAACACTAAGAAATTCTAGAGAGAAGTGAGAGCAATGGTTGAAGGTGTGAGTTTGAAGCTTGGAATGGGCTTCTATTTATAGGCAAGCTCACCCTCCCTCCCTCTCTTGGCCGGCCCCCTCTCTCTCTCCTATTCCTCAATATTTTATTCCATAAAATCAAGTTCCCATGGAAGATCAAAGGCTAAAATGCTAGGTTTGCATGGCTAGCGTTGTCCTTAGATTTGATTCTTGGAAAAATTTGTGGTAGAAAGGAGGTTTGTACAAGATTCTAGGGTTTAAACAATTGGGTAATTGTACAAGAAGGACAATGGAGGTTAAGTTTACTTGGAAGAGTAAGCCACCAAAGATTTTGAAGTACATTGGAAGATCAAGATCAAGGTACACATCAAATCCTCTTCTTTCTCTTCCTCTCACTCTCCCTCCCTCCTCCCTCTCGGCTCACTCTCTCTCTCTCCCCTCTCTCGGCTTCTCTCTCTCTCTTTCTCTCTCCCTCTCTCTCCCTAGCATGGTACAAGTACACTTATATATACATATATAGATATATAAGTGCAAGAATACAATTAAAATACTAAGTACTTTTGGTACTTTGAATAAAAAGACTTAAAAGGTCAATATTTACCCAATAAACTATTAAATAAGCACATGTGTACTTAGATATTATTCTAGTCTTTCATGTACTTATATAATATAAAATGGGTACTATTGTACACTAGGAAGAACAACTCCCAAATATAAAATAAATAAAGGGTACTTAGGAGAATCTTAGTACCAAGTACTTACGTAATAAAATATTAGGTACATTGACACATGGGGATCTAAGAAAAGGACTAAATTAATAAACCCATGTACTTGGTTGAAAAATGAACTTATTATCCAATGGATAATAATTCTCCTAGCTTTTATTGTCCAATGGACAATAGTTACTAGGGAACTTATATAATAAAATAATCCAAAAAGTCCTTTTAAGCAATTAAAAAGTCTTTTTTTTTTATACTCTTAGTACTTGACCAAGTATACCTTTAATATAAAGAATTGGGGTTTCTATTATCCAATGGATAATAGTTCTCCTAACTTTTATTATCCAAAGGAGAAAGAATAAAACCAAAATAATAAAAGAAAATAATTAAACAAATTCCAATTCTAGGGTTGAAAAGGTTCACAAGGTTCAAGGATGGGCAAAACGGTCCATCTAGGGTTAGGAAAAAGTAACTAGGTGGCTCCCTAGTTCGGTTTCTCCAACAAGCCGGTTAGAAGCTAACTAGGCTTGCTAAGTGGGCTTAAAGTCAAGAAACAAATTTCAAGGGGCTATAACATAATTATGACAAACTACAGGAATTTAAAGTAATTCATGCAATTTAAATTAATAACTCGAATAATGAATAATTTTCATTTATTGAAATTCAGAGTTATTACAACCTTTTGGTGTGTCCAGTTTAAAAAGTCGATGTCCTTTGGATCTATTGTATACGGATGTTTGGGGACCATCCCCTATTCACTCAATAGATGGCTATTCTTACTATGTTATTTTTGTCGATCACTAGACCAAATATTCATGGTTATTTCCAATGGCATATAAATCTGATGTCTTCTCTTTATTTCCACAGTTTAAAACCATGATTGAAAAATTCTTCAAAACCTCCATAAATACTATTTATTCTGATGGTGGAAAAGAATACGAAGGTCTAAAAACTATGTTTGCAAATTATGGGATTCAACATTTGATCCATCCCCCATACACACCACAGCATGTAGCTTCTGCTGAACGTCGTCATCGCCACATTGTTGAGACCGGTCTTACACTTTTGCATCGGGCATCTCTCCCTCTCTCTCTCTCTAGTCCTATGATTTCAATGCTGCGGTTTATCTTATTAATCGGCTTCCAACGTCGATCCTTGATAATAAATCACCATTTGAAAGCCTATTACATACTTTACCAAATTTTTCCAAATTGAGGGTTTTTGGGTGTCTTTGCTATCCATGGCTTCGGCCCTACACCAATCACAAGCTCGAACAACGGTCAAAGCCTTGTCTTTTTCTGGGCTCAAATGTTCACAATCCTTATATTTGCTTTGAACCCACAAATCACAAAATTTATTTTTCCCGACATGTTCACTTTATTGAAAATCATTTTCCCTCTTTGACTCCCCTAAATGAGCATGACAAAGTGAATGATTTTACTCTTTCCAAATGGGCAGCGATCACTCCTTCCCTTACATCACTTGCTTCTGACGCAGTTTCCCAAAATGTGTCCTCAAGTTTAACAAAACCCACCTCATCCCCCAAGTTACCAGCCATACCCCCAATTCATTCTCCCACATCACTGCAGCCTGCCAATGGTAACTCCTCCCCTACCCCACATTCCACCCCGTCTCATCCCTCATTCCAGACTTCTTCTGACACTGTACACGTTGGCGGCCCTCCATTGGCTATGGATCTCAACTTGGACCCTTCTCCAATCGATGCATCTCTTGCTCCCTCTCCGCGATATGGTGCTTCCGAATCTGATCCCTCTCCATCTCATTCTTCCCATAACCCTCTCACAGACATTAACCCTCCCAACATCCATCCCATGACTACACGCTCCAAAAACAATATTTCCAAACCTTCTACCAAATTCTCTTATGCTGTGTCTAAACATCCTCTTCCTCAAACCCTCGAACCTACCTCAGTTTCTCAGGCCCTCGCCCATCCCAAATGGAAAGCTGCCATGTGTGAAGAGCTCAATGCTTTCACTCGCAATGGAACCTGGGAACTTGTTCCCCGCCAATCCATATAGAATATCGTCGGGTGCAAGTGGGTCTTGCGAGTTAAACGGTGCCCTGATGGTAGTATTGATCGCTACAAAGGTCGGCTTGTTGCAAAGGGCTTCAACCAACGTTCCGGTATTGACTATCATGAGACTTTCGGCCCCGTTATCAAGCCTACCACTATTTGTATTGTTCTCACCCTTGCTCTCTCTCATGGCTGGCTAATTCATCAGTTGGATGTAGATAATGCCTTTCTTCATGGGCATTTATCCGAGGAGGTGTTTATGTCTCAACCCCCAGGCTTTGTCGACAACACTCGGCCTAATCATGTTTGTCGGCTTCACCATTCCCTTTACGGTTTCAAGCAAGCGCCTCGCGCTTGGTTTCAAGAACTGAAGACTTTTATCCTCTCTCTTAGTTTCTCTAACTCCAAGAGCGACACCTCTCTCTTTATCTACTCTACTGGCAATATCACTGTATTTTTCTTGTTTATGTTGATGATTTGTTAATTACAGGGAATTCTCCAACCTTTATTCGCAACGTCATTGGATCTCTCTCCAACCGATTCTCCATCAAGGATCTTGGTTCCCTTCACTATTTTTTGGGAGTTGAAGTCATTCCCACCGGCCATGGCTTATTTCTCTGCCAACATAAATACATTTGCGATCTTCTCACCCGCTTTAACATGGAAGGCATGAAGGAGTCTGTCACACCACTCAGCTCCTCTACCCGCTTGCTTCTTTCAGATGGTACCCCTCTTGCCGACACCACCAGCTACCGCAGCTTGATTGGTGGTATGCAATATCTCTCCTTAACTCGGCCCGAGATTGCTTACACCGTTAATAAGCTCACTCAGTTCATGCATGCCCCTACACAAACACATTGGACTGCTGCCAAGCGGCTCCTCCGTTATCTGAAGCACACAATCTCCTATGGGTTATTTCTTCGACGCTCTCATCCACTCTGTCTCACAGCCTACTCCGATGCCGAGTGGGCGGGCAATCGTGATTATTGCGCGTCCATCTCTGTTTATGTCATTTTCCTAGGGAGCAACCCAATTTCGTGGTGCTCAAAAAAGTAGAGAACCGTAGCTCGGTCTTCCACTGAAGCAGAATATTGCTCCGTCGCCTCCACCGCTGCCGAGCTCGCTTGGATCACCAGTCTTCTTTGTGAACTTGGTGTTCATCCTACTCAGCCTCCACGGCTCCTATGTGACAATCTTGGTGCTACATATTTGTGCGCCAATCCTATCTTCCACTCTCGAATGAAGCACATTGCCATTGACTACCATTTTGTGCGGGATAAAGTCTCCACTGGCTCTCTTAATGTTGCTCATGTCTCCACTCACAACCAACTAGTTGATGTTCTTACAAAGCCTTTGGCCAAGTCACGCTTCATGCTGCTTCGTTCCAAGATCGGTGTTTCCGATGGAAGCACGATCTTGCGGGGGCATATTAGGAAAGAAGACCCAAGATCCACAATCAACGATTCCTCACCTTAATTTACTGCTTCAATATGTCAATCTCATTCCTTATTCCTAGGATCTGTATAATTGACACCTTCCTTTTCTAGCTTGTATATTTTGTATAAATACATGTTCATAGTATCAAGAAATATAAGCTTCACAATTATTCTCAAATCTGTGTTCTCTTTAAATACAAACTTCTATGATTTCCTCACCATGCAGTGACTTAACTGAACTCAAAACGCTAATTCTACACCCAGTCTCCTTCCTAATCTTCTCAACAACTTTCCCTTCTTTCCTAATCACCGCCCCCGCTGACAACGACGGTGAATGCATGGCTCGCGCGAGGGGAGTCTGGTGTCGTGATTGACTTACCGATGACGTCGCCGATGTCGGAGGAGTGGCAGAAAAGGATGTGGCTTGCAGGGGCTTGGGGCAGTTGGAAGAGGCGTCGTTTATGGCGGCGGCAGAGGGAGAGTGGTGTTGTTGGGTTATGGCATTGGGGTTTAGTTGGTGGAGAGGAGATTTTGGTGGTGATTACAGGAACCGTCCATTATCAGTCAAACTCAATTTCTATGCTCTCTCTTCTCATGTGCATTTTGTTATAGTGAGAGTAATTGTTGTGGGTAGCTTTTTTTTGTTTAAATGTCCAATGTACCCTCACAGTTAACTGTTTTGTTTTGTTTTTGGTTTTTTTAAGAGGGCGAAATGGGCAAGAAAAATAGATGATAGAGTTTCAAAAAGGGAGACACCAAAGGGGTGCTCTCCCTTTATATATTAGAATAGATAGTCCTAATAATAATATGATAATTACCATAAATAATAATCAGTCCTAATTGTATGCAAAAATAAAACAATTTGTTTAATTACTTTAGATAGTTACAAGATTATTTTAAAAGAAATTTAATGTAATTAACAAGTACATTTTAGAATAAATTTTTATCTATTAATGATAGAAGACCCAAAATACCTTTACTAAAATGTTTGAGTAGTTTACTATAGTTATAGAGATATATGGAGATGTTACTAAGTAAGACAATATATTAGATCAAATAAATTAATAGATGTGTAAGTTAAATAAACTAAAACTAATTTACTTGTTCGTCAAAACTTAAATACCAAAGGCATCGGCCTAATCATAAAATAATATATGTTTACTTACTCACAAAATATTATTAAATATGAGCTTTCCATCTCATCTAAATGTCCTATGTTATGAGTTATGTTTTATTTGATGAATTATGCTAGATCAAACATACTATACGTTCATGAGATGGTTTTGAGTAGTGAATACAGAGACGTTATTAAATAAAAGATAAAATGGTAAAGTTGATTGAGGATGTTGGGTGTCGGAAAAGGACTTTGGTACGGTAAAACACCTTTAGTATAGTTGAGGAATGGTAAAGGACCCCGAGTGCAGTAAAGTATTCAGAGTGTGTGGAGGACGGTAAATAACTTTGAGTACATGATTTGGGATACGGTAAATGATCCTAAATGCGGTATAATACCCAATGTGTATGTGAAGGACGGTAAAGGACTTTGGGTACAATATTTTGGAAAACAATAAAAGATCCCTAAATACTGTATAGTACCCAGTGTGTAGATTATGGATACGGTAAAGTACCCAGTGTATAGAGTTGGGAGACGGTTAAGGATCCTGACAATGAGATAGTGCGACCCCTAATGTTGAGTTGTCATGGTGAGCTGTTCCTTTGTTATGGTTGTAAGCGAATCCAGACTGAGTACATTATTTATTAGTATTCGCTTAGAACCCTGGTGCATGACAGATAATGGAGAGTTATTCCATGAGACGGTCAAAGTTGGTGGATGTGGGAGAAAATGATCTCATGAAAAGGATCCTGAGATTTCATATAAGTTGATGGATACTAAAGAAAGAGAATAAATTCTTTATACCGCCGCTGTAAATTTTGTTTCCTCCAAATTAATTGCATCACGACTAATAAATATATGGCAACGTGGCGCATGCAATTGATTTGGATGAAACAAATATTTATACCGTGGTATAAAGAATTTATTCTCCTTAAGAAAAGGACGATGTGCTATTATTCTGTACCTTTTGTGTATTATCATCAATTAATTGTTATATTGTGGAACTGCTAACTGTAGTGTATGGGGTTAGTAGAGTTGAGATTATTTACTGAGTTTGAAAACTCATTATAGTGCTGTTGGATTGACATTTCAGGCTAGGTAATAAGGAGATCGAAGAATAGAATCCTCTACAAGATAATCAATATCACGTTGAGGATCTCTTAGCTGAGGAAGGAAAGTTTGTCGAGTCTTGAATGTCTTACCCTTAGAAACTCTGTTAATTTGAAATACTCCCTCCGTCCCTTATTTATAGTCCGGTATTCCATTTTGGGCTATCTCTTAATAAGTGTCAATTTTGTAAAGTTAGTGGGTAAAAGTTGGTGAATTGTCTATTTTGTCCCTAAATGTAGATTCCATTTTAAAAAGTAAGTGAGTAAAAGTGTAATGATGATGGGTAAATAGGAAAAGTGGAGGAAAAAAGTTGATATGAAAGGTATAATGATGATGTCTTTTTAATAAGTTGGAGTTACGAAGCAGAACACTTAAAAAGGGACGGAGGGAGTATTGTTATTTGAATTTTCAAAACTGTTATCACATTTGTCAAATTTTGTTGAATTGTAAGACAATTAAGTAGTTTTGAATTTAGTATTTGAGATTTTCGTTGCTCAATGCTGTTTAATAAAATTTCATTTCTTAAATCAGTTTTATGAATTATTCAATCAATTAAAAAGAATTTAATTAACGTGTCCAAAAATCAGGGCGTTACAACAAATATGTGTTAGATATTGCTAACTCTGGAGTATGTTAGAGCATCCAAAATGTGTTTGATATATTTATGTGTTAAAATGTGTATTAGTGTAAAAATGGGTCCCACAAAAGTATATTAGGAGCAGTGAGCATTTATGTTTTATTTTTATAGATATGAAACCCACTTGTTGTTTGCTAGCTTATTTGCTAAATTTGGCACGGATGCTAGCACGCTACTAGATTTATCATCACACTCTAGCACACAAACTAATACAAGTATTGTGGCACAAAAAATATATTTTTGTTTGTTAAATTTTAATACACAAAATTAAAACACTAGTTACTAAAACCATTACAAATGCTCTAACATAAAAGTATTTTTCTTGCGGTCTAAGGGGTCGTTCCGATTTTTAGAAAAATGAAGGTAATTTCAAACTAAAAAATTATATGTTTACACAAATAATTTTTTTTACTAATATGGATCTTGTTTGATAGATCTCATTGAGATCTTTTAAACGGTGCAAAAAAAAAATTTATTTTTCATTTTCATTATATTTAAACTTGAAATTATTTTTTTTTTAAAATTTTAAAATTACGTTCTTCTTAAAAAAAATGGAATAAAACCTAAACTGAAAAATCAAATCATGATAAATTGCGCAGAAATCAAACCTATTACAAACCAAGAGTGGCAGCTACGGCGACCTTTTCTAAAAGCACTCACAAAACTACTCCGCAAATTGGGCCCCACTCCGTCCACGCGTCGGCGATTCAGAAGAGAAGAGCTGACGTGGACGAATGAGGTCGCTGAAAGTGATCGTATTTCCACCCTCCCTCTCCTCCACGAATTTCGGTACCCATTCTCGTCTCTTCCGTCATTGTTTTGATCTCCGCGCCACGTGTCGCCTCGCCCATCACTCTACTTTATTCAAATCTTTTACAGTAACAAAACATATAAAATAAAAAACCCCTCTCTCTAGAACCTCCTGGATTGCTCTCTCTCTTTCTCTCTCTCTCTAACCATCCGATTGAGGGCACAGTGCATAGTTTTTGCGATCTGAAGCTCTGCGTTAGCCCCAGTCCGTGTTTCTTGGCCGAGGTATTGGTTTTAAGGTGAGTTTTTCGAGGACACCTTTGTAGAAATTTTGAGTATGTTTCCCTAGAAGCTTTAGAAAGATTTTTTGTTGTTTTTGTTGTACTTTTTCATCAATCTCCGTCTTTGGTTTCAATTTTTCTGTGTTTGGCTGCTCGGAAACTGTGGTGGAAAATGCAAGGGAACTTGTTTTTGAGTTGTGGATTTTGGCTTATTGGGACTGTCCCGATCGGAAAATTCACTTTACCGATCTTGATTTAGGCACCATTCTCCCTAAATTTTTGGTCCGGTATTTCAATCGGAATTTTTACTTTTCGTTGTAATTTTTGAGATTAATTATTTGTCTCACTGAAAGAAATCAGAAAAAGTATGAAAATGTAGACTAAAATTGAGTAAAATTATATTAGACGACCCTAGAAAACTAAAAACAGAAATACCAGCTGTTTGTATCTTTTGTCTATATAGAGAACTTTTCTTTGGCCTTTGGTCATAATTTTTTACTCAGGACCCTTCTCATCACGTCAAATGATTAATCAAAACATATAATCGAATCTAACAAACACTCAAAAAAGATGAACGAAAATACCAAAATAAAAATTCAGGGAGAATGGAGCCTTAATAACTGGTTCACTGGAGTTTATTGAAATTCAAATATGTCTTGTTTTGCTGTCTCAGCCAAAAAACTAGAGTTTGGGTGGTTGTAAAATGATTACTAGAATAGAGATAACCACTATTGATTTCTCAATTTTTCAAGTTTGATAGTTGCTTTTACTGATTTATTGTACTGAGGTAAGGGATTTTAACTATAAAATCTTTTATCAGGCAAGTGCATCTGCTTTTAGTGCTGGATGGAGCGAATCGGAGAAATGTTCGACTTGTGTATGTATGACGTAAGCATCTGTTTCCTATAATCCGCAACAAAAGTAGCCTCTTTTGATGATTGTAACGTATGCTATCTGTTGTTAAACTTTCTTGTTGCATGACAGATTGATGGACTTCTGAATTCTCTTACTCCCTCTGTCCCAATTTATTTGTGCGGGATAGAAATTTTGTCTTTTAGTTGGTAATATTTTTTGTAGTTTAGATCTTGTTTGATAGATATCAAATTAGTATACTAAACAAAATTCTCAAAATCACATAAGATATTGCAAATTTAAAGATATAATTAATGTAAAAATCACACAAACTCGCGAAAAGACTAATGAATTTGGACGGAGAGAGTAACATTTTCATGCTTTGGAATCATCTTTGGAAATCATATATTTTGGTTTCATCTGTATCCTGGAAATTACAAATCATATTCTGATTCCATAAGTTGCCACAATATTCTAATAGTCGTATTAGATTGTATGAAACGTGTTACTTTTTATATGCTTCGTGTGTACACTGTACAGTTTATATCGGTTGAATATTGCGTTTGAAGCACCTACCTAATGATTTACCACAACTTGCTGCATACTTTGAATGTATATGGGCTATTAGCCATCCGGGTGGAAAAGGGGACTTAAATTGTGCTGCGTGAATTTTGTCATCTTCCCCCATTTGTATGTTGCACGGTTAATGATTAAAAGATATACGGCAGCTTCAGCAAAGCTTAACTGCATCAAATGCCTTGTCAATGGCAATTAGGCAAATGCTATGGTCCCGAACATCTACCCCACCTTATTGTGCCTGCAGAGTTTCTGCGCCCTGTACACCTAACATGGAAGACCATAGAATGACATCCCCTTATATTGTAAATAGGCAAGTCATCTTGACATCCTTGTTACCAGATGTTAACAAGCCTTGACTAGCATGATATACCCTAATAAGTTACCAATGGTAATTTACAAAACGACTGTCCTAGACCCTTGATAGACTCTCTCACTCTCTCTCTCTCTCTCTCTCTCTCTCTCTCTCTCTCTCTCTCTCTCTCTCTCTCTCTCTCTCAATTTGAAATATGAACTGCTTTGTCTGCAATGTTAAGACTTAAGAGACCCAAGGAACTGCTTGTAACTCTATTAAAGAAAGCAAAAAGAAAAAATTACAGCCATATAATGTTATTTAACACTCGGCATACTCTCTCTCTCTCTCTCTCTCTCTCTCTCTCTCTCTCTCTCAATTTGAAATATGAACTGCTGTCTATTTTATCTGCAATGTCAAGAGCAGTGTTCTGAATGGCGGCCGCCTAGGCGCTTGGAGGTACCTCGCCGCCACGCCAATACCCCTTGGCGTTTGATTTAGCGCCCAGGGAGATTTGGGTGGGTTTGGCGGCCACCTAGGCGGCCTTGGCGGCTTTGGCGGCCTTGGCGGACCTTGGCAGGCTCAGCGGCTTCTTTGGAGGCCTAAATTGTATACTATTAACATTAAAGGGCTAGGATTAAAAGTACAAAAACTAAAAGGGCTTATTATGTAATTTTACAAAATCATATCTATATATATTACAATTACATTTACATCCCCATTCAACACTCCAATCTCGTTTATTTCTACTTATTGTCTTATTCAACTTATTTGTTAGTTACTACTACTTAATTTCATTTGGATTTGTACTTTGAAGTTTGAACATTAAACTTTGCATTATGGTTATGTAGAACTTTGAACTTGCATTATGGATACATAGAATATAATTTGATTGGATAATGATTTGTTTAAAAAAAAAAACGCCGAAATGCTTGGCGCCGCCTAGGGGGCTTGGCGCTTGGAGGTGGGTCTCCGCCCTACTAGCTCCAAGCGCCATTTAGAACATTGGTCAAGAGACCCAAGGAACTGCTTGTAACTCTAAAATTAAAGAAAACAAAAAGCAACAATTACTGCCATATAATGTTATTTATTACTGGGCATATACTCTCAATAGCATGGACATAAATGTCAGTGAAATCCTGGGCTCTCAAATGACTTGCCATTGTATAGATAGCACTAGCAGCATGCATGCATAGGCACCCACTAAAATCTAGTGATTCACTTGGCTTCCCATACAATTTTAGAGCAAAATAGTAGTAAATCGTAAAATGTAAAATGTTAATTTGTCATGTCCTTTAATGAGAGGATACGACTATTGGCTTGGCATGAATAGACATGCTTCTTCAGTTTAAAATTAAGGACTTGATTTCTGCGGAAGAATACGAAGAGGCATATAGTTTGAGGTTTGTATGTTCTATAAACTTTATGTGTGTTTCTACGTAAGACATGCAGATTTTACTATCCTCACTAGTACAACAAAGTTGTTTAATAGTATAATTAATTATTTTGGGGTGAAACATTACTAAACTACTAATTGTTTGTAGAGTATATAGATGGGCCTTGCAAGTGGTCAACCTAATTGTTCACACTAGCATTGTATATATTCTAGTAGTCATATTATTAGACGTAGAAGCTTTGGTTCTATTGGATGTCTTGTTAACAGACTTTTTGTTTTGTTGCTCATGACCACCTCCTATTTTAGACATGACTATCTCAGAAGGTATAATCCATGCAGTTCCAGTGCCTTGCATGCAACATTTTCTTCTTGTTTTAGCGAAGAGCTAAATCCCATAAATGACATGTACTCCCTGTGTATTTTCAGGTTCTTGAGCCATAGCCAGATAATTGGTGGAGGTATGATTGGCATGACCTCTGCCGTCTTGATTGAAATCTAAGCGTCAGTTTGTTACTTTTGATATTTTAATGTATCAACGGTGAAATACCTTCTATTCCTTTCATTCAAGCTCTAGAGTTACTAATCTCAGTTAGTATTCTGTGTCTTCAGATGTGATGCTCGTGGACTTGGTAACATCATTGTTTCTGGTGTCCCCTAAGGGTTATAACATTAGGTTTTTGCTGTTGGCTATCTTGCTTGTTTAGAGAACAAGAAGTGAAGAAGAAACGAATCCAGGAGAGAGGTAGAATAACTGATGGTTTCACCGTTGTCCAGAACGCTAACTTCATCACAATAATTTGAGAATCACTCTCATTTTATTGTTGCGTTCTCAATTTACTATACAGAAATTGGCTAGCTGCAGTACATCGATTCGCAAGGATGTAAGAATCCATTCTCCAGTATCTAATTTAGGAGGGCACCACAAAATATTCTCTGGGGCAGAATGCAAATCAATATGTATACTGTCAACCTCCGGAGGATAAGTATTTGTACTACCCTTTGGTAGCATCTCAACTCTCAAGTATTCACTTTGCGTCTAAATCTAGTTAGCTGGAATGCTGGATATCTTGTCCATAGGCATGCACTGAAATTTCCAATCTTGGTAAGAAATTGTGGTAATCATGATCCGTGTCTGAACTGGATAAGTTAATCCTAAGCGAAAATGTAATCTGATCAATTCTGATCGTAAGATCCCATGGATACTGCCCGGCAGGTTCATGATATGATCAATGATCATATCATGAACATCAATCAAGTGATCAAACCCCCGCCAAGTTAGGGTTGCAGCTTTTGAACTAGCTGTGAGAACTGCTCTAAACTATGCAAAGCTCTTCGTGACCTCTGCATTCTTCAATTTTCCTGGTGATGTGCTATGAAAAAGCTTATTCATTAATGTTGCCATGAAGAAAGTGCTTTTCATCTCACTTATTATTTGCATACTGTGCGTTGCACATATTTTGTGAGGTTGTACACATACCCTATATTCTTAACAGACGTGAAGTCCAGTTGTAGTGCGGATTTGTGGAACATCGTGAAGAGGTTGCCCATCATGGCACAAAGGAGTATCTTCATCTTTCTATCCTATCTTAAAGTCCTGAACTTGTTCCTATACTCTTAATTTGCTGGTGCTTTTTGGTACTCTTCTTGATGCTAATTTCACAGCTGTTTATTGATGGGCAGCATGCTCTGTTACCATCTGCGAGTTATCTCAGATTATGTGTTTAGTTTATTTATCTGCATTTGGTTTAATGAACTTCTCTGCCGTCATTGATGCTAAAATTCTGAACCTGGCGTTACAGCTTGAAGATATTCTTTGGGATGAATTTGATCAGAATGATGATCACATAGTACCCCACCAAAACAGGATTGAACCTGCATTTAAAGGCGATAGTTGTAAGAAACGTCGGCGTGAAGTAATTGGCATTTCATGTAAGGCTGCTGACCGTTCAACTTCCAAGTATGCTAATCAGGGGAAGGGGGATGGGTTTCAACTTCTGAAAAATACGGGGGCAACAATGTTGGAGAAGGATAACTGTTCTCATACACCTGAAGGTGTGTTTTCCGCATCACGTGATCATGACTCAAACAACGAAGTGACAAGCTTAGCATCTCATAACACAGGGATATCCAATCGTCGCTTGAAAAGTAGTAAAACAGAGACAATTGGTTCTGAGTTCTGTGATGATGGACCTCTAATTGGTGGAAGTTGTGATGTGGTTGATAGTAACTCCTACTGTTATTCTCTAGGGGACATTTCTCAAACAGACAATGATCTCAATTACTACGATATTTCAAGCTATGACGACATGGACAGGATGTATAGGTACGTCCCTAATGCTGCCTTTGTTGAATGCTCTCTCCTTTTTGTTGTGTAAAAGCACTTATCCGTTTCTTATTTTTCTGGTAGCTGCGATTCCTTGTTTGGCAACGAAGATGAGTTTAGTTGGATGAAGGATACTATTGAAGGATCCGAGGGAGTGTTGATGCCTGACTTCAAGTTTTCATGTCTTGAGTCAAGTATGTTTAAAGATAAACCTGTACAACATGAACAATGCTCTTCAGTCAACAATTCCAACTTGGACAGTTCATCTATGAGCTCTAAACTTCCTTTTCCTGCATCAGAATATGAAGAGCCCAAAGCTCTTGGTGACTGGACATTCATGAATGGATCTAATCTTGCTTCTGAAAGCAACAGCGAGTTCACACCTAAAGAGCAGGTCAGTGAAAGTTATGTTCTGTATAAATGCATGATCTTCTTCCTTGCTACATTTTGTTCAACTTAGAATGCAGGTATTTGTTTAGTGATGTAAAATATGCTGAATTTCCATTAGTTTTTCGTGGATGTGAATTTAATCGTGTTGTCATTCTAACGTTTCAAATGTAAAACCACGGTAAAGATCACAACAGCAGAATGGTAATGTTACAGACAAAAGAGTTATACTTCATAAAAACTTGTTCCCTTCTGTTTATTCTATTTATGCATCCTACAACTTGGTAAACCCAAAAGTCATTAAGGGTCAGCAATTTATAGGCTTTCTACTTTCTAAAATGTTCTAAAATGTGATATTACGTGGCAGGTCATTTTTCATGAGAATCAGGCAAAGCACCACGATGAATCAGAAGGAAAAAGAAAGGATGGAAGCTTAGAAAATGGCTGTTCGTTCCATCACACTGGCAATGTGAGGATTAAAGACACGAAGCTTCCTTCAGGGGACTCATGTCATGAAGTTTTCACCTCTCCCAACATTCTGAAACAAGAGGAAAACTTAGGACCTAATTCTTTTGGTTATTTGGAGACCCATATTCCGTGCATGATTTCTTCAGATCAAGTTCCAGGTAGTTCAACATCAAATGGAATTAAGTCCAAAACTAATGGTCTTGGGTCTCTTTCTGCGGAGGAGTCTTCTTATGCATCGAACCCAGTGTCCATGGAGATATGTGACGATTATTCGTTCCAGGCTCCTTCTATGACTGTGGATGAAAAAAGAAAAAACATGCCGCGTCACCAAGGTCAACCCTCTTTTTCCAGCAATCCTAAACATGTGGATTTACTGGTTCATGCTCTATCCTGTGATTCAATTCCAGTCTCAAATCATGCCCTTCATTTTAAAACTGAGGTTGAAAATTCTATTAATGCCAAAGGTGTTGTCATGAGGACGCCAGCAGATTTAGATACACCCTCTTGTATCAGTTCTGGATCTGAGAAAATCCCATTCGAAGCATCTAGTTTTCACCAGCTTCAACAAGTCATGGATCAGGTAGATTGAACTTTAAGCCTTCCATCATACTGTTGCGACTAAGAGCATCCATATTTTCCAGCTACCTTGGTTTTTAAAAAGTTTGGGGCCATCCGGCCATGTGCTTTTGTTTTGTATAAGTTTGACATTATCATGTTCACTTTTTGCATCTTTTTCATGCATGCGGTCATATATGAGCGTTACCATGTTCATTTCTTCATCTTGAGTGAACCGCATGTAGGTTGATAAATGCCTGAGATGAGCGATAAATTCAATTGTTGAATTGTGATTGTCCTATCTGTGGTATTACTCCAAGGGATTCAAGATCTCTCTTGTGCAATGAGGGTGTGGCATCCATGTTAGAGCATTCATGCATGCTCCAATAATTTGTTTTCACTTTGCATTGTGTTAATTCTCCTTTTTATGCATGCCTCACCTGGTTGTTTCGAGAGGGAGTGGATTTTGTTTGAAAGGAGTTTATCAACTATTCTACAAGGGTTTCTGTTATATCTCTGCCTAGTGGGGCGGACTTTGATTGTTGACGTTGTTATCTGGTTAGTGTCTCCTATTTGGTAATTGACTGAACTGAATGTGCTTCATTGCAGCTGGATTTAAGTACAAAACTATGTATAAGGGATAGTCTGTACCGCTTGGCCAGGAGCGCTGAACAAGGACATCATTATGCCAATATGAATGATGGCAATATTGGTGATAGAGACAATGGTAGAGTGCTGATGGATGAAAGAACGAATAAGTATGCAATCACTTCTTCCCGTATAGCGCTTCAATGCTACTATTGTTTAACTATGATGGTTGATTGTTTTGCCATCTAGAAATGTGGCAGGTTTCTATTCAATACTAGGAATGCAGGAAATGAGTTGTGTATATTTTGTAGTTGCTGCCAGACCTGTCTACAACCCTGAAACTGACTGGTTTCTGACAATATTATGCCTGACATTAGGGTCTGTTAACTGTAGTCCTTGTGTCCAATATTTCCCAGTTTTATAGGATAGTAACAATCCAATATGACTTGCACCACCTCTATTGTTTCTACATGAATTCGAATTGGACTGGTAAAACTTCCTCGTATCAGACTGTTATCAAAGCACAGCAGAAGTATTTGTTAAATCAAAGTCATAGGTGATAAATGTACCCACCATCAAGCTTACCCACCATCAAGCTAGTCCCTATCCTTGTGACTGTTCACCCAAACTTGAAAAACATAAGCACTGTCACAGTTTACTCAATTCTGCAGTAAAAAGCATGGTTGGCAACTATTTCCTGTTAATCATGCTATGTGCCTTGTGCTGTTTCCCATTCTGTGACCATACTTTCAATTAGATCATAAACGATCATGAATTCTCTGCATAAGTGAGTTTCTTATCCTCTCTTTTGGGTCTTCCTCTGCCCCCAGAGCTATGTCAGTCTAAACTATTGTCATGAATTAGTGGTTTTATTATACGATCAATTTATTGAGCCCTTCACCAATGCTCCTGGAGTATTTTTTTTCGCTTTGACCTTAATTGGTGATTCCCTTCTAAATTACTCTGTTGTATAACTTCCTATTGAAGTCATTTTGCACTTAATGGACATTTTCCCTTAATTGACTCATTCTTTGGTCTTAAACTTCTTTAATTACTACCTTCGGCTTTCTTTGTCTGAATTTTGCTTAAAAATATGATTATTTCAGTTGCAACGGATTTATGGAAATTGAAACAAACCCTATAGACCGGTCTATAGCACGCCTGTTATTTCACAGGCCTACGGACTCATCTGTAATGCCATCTCTTGAATGTTCACCTCTCAAGTCAAATACGAAGGTAAGTTCTCCATAATTTTGTCAGTAGAATTGCGGTTAATGCTGAAGGATTATATTATGTATCGTACATGTCTCTATATATGCTTGAATGAACAGATTCAGGGATCTATCAAAAGTCCACCTGTGATTTCCGAGAAACTACCTAGTCGAGAAAAAGCTGCCTGTGAAGCAAATAATGAAGTAGTGGTCACTGACAGTGGTGAATGATACCATTAGCTTCAGAAGAGTTCGTGTTAAATATATTTATAGTGGAGTAAATGGTGTGATCTTTGTACAGATTAGATTTTAGTTGCACCCATGGAAGTGCCAGGTTTGATGCCATGTTTTTATCGTCTTCTGTGAAGTTCATTTTCATTGGCAATTATCCTTGTAACAGTCTCCATGATGAGCTAAATGTTTCTAATCTTGTAGTGATGCCAACCAGTTGGGATGATACCTTGTTTATGTAATTTGACTTAGATTACTCTTACTATGGAACTGTTGATTAGCCGTGAATGTGGCTATGTTGCAATGAATCAAAATCTCTCATGTGAAGATCCTGCTACGGTTTCTTTTGACCATCTTAGTTGTTCATTTTGGAAGTGTTGGATGTGCTGTCATCTGCATGAAAAAATTAAGTCGATCAGATGTTGGTAATCGTTTTGTCGAATTGTATTTGTGAAAGAGATATAATGGTTAGAGTTTGGCTGGTAATTTACTTAGTGGCGAGTATATTTAATCCACATAGATACCGGTGTTACATCAAACTTGATTTTACAAAAAGATGATTATAGCAGGAGATATGTTTATATGAGAAGGATCAGTTGTGCGAATCACGTTGAGACCAGCGAGCCTCAAGTTGTTGAAAATACTCCCTCCATTCCCAAATAAGAGCACAATATCCATTTTTGGTTGTATTTTAATAAGTGTCAAAAATTGAAAAGTTAATAGATACTCAAGAGTTTGTACAATTTATCATTTTGTCCTTTTGAAAAGTGAATGGGTGAAAGTGGAGGATAGTTTTGAAAAGTGGAAGTAAAATTTGTTGTGACAAATGTAATGATGATGTCGCTTCAATAAATTGAAAGGACTTGGCTTCTCGGCACCATAAGGGGACTGCACCATGCAGTTGGACGAATAACGCCTCGTATTGACTTTATTTTCATGGTCGGAGCCATTCATGTCGTAGAGCTCGTCGAGAACTTCAACCGCTGCAAAAATCATGTAAATAGGAAATTGTTGAATACTTCATCGGATCACGTTTATGTTTCTGAAAATGGATATTGCCACACTGGATCAAACCCATCAAATCTAATTCAGTAAAGTAAAAGGACACTCCGATCAGGTTTCAAACTATTTTCAATTAACATGATTTTTCTCGTGGTTGAAGTTCTCGACGAGCTCTACGACATGAACGATTCTGATCATGAAAATAAAGTCGAAACAAGACATTATTCGTCTAACTGCACGGTGCAGTCTCCATAAGGGGACTGCAGAGAAGTCAAGTCGAATTGAAATTACAAAGCTGGACACCTAAAATGGATCTGGGACAGAAGGAGTAGTAATTTTGAATAGACATGTGCAGAGCATCGTTCTTTTCAGAAATGGCAAGAAATTTACTAAAATATAAGATTATAATTTTTTGGACGTAGACTAGTTGATCATGTAGCCCCCTTTGGGAATGAGAGATCGTGGGTTCGATTCCAATGGATAGGAGATCAACTCCTTGTGGTAATACTAACTTCTAACACCCCCACTAACCCCCGCTGATATATACAATGTTGACAAAAAAAAAAAAAAAAAAAAACTTATGAGCGTATGACGAGTTTTGTTCACCCTCATCAAAAGAGGATGAACACTACCCTCCTTCTTATTGGTTAAAGCGGTGTAAATTTTACCCGTGCAATATACTTTTTGGTTAGCATGACATTACTTTGTGATGGGATTTACACCATTTGTATTGGGATGTTGTGGGTTCCCAATGGTGTTGGTTCAAATTCCACCTAAGTAAAAGTCTTGCACAGGTTTAATTACTCTTTGGTTCCCGAAAAGTTTGCTGGTGATAGCTGGTCCCTTGTTTGTTGTTGACGTGTGTTGCTTTACATCTTCATGCTTTGAAAATGTAAAGTGCATAGATGCATGGGTTGGGCCCTATATAATGGCATTGAGTGAGAGTTTTTCGAGAGAGAGAGAGAGAGGAAGAAAAACAATTTTTGTGTGTATGTGAGCGCGCGCGTGGGGGGGGGGGGGGGGGGGGGGGTTGTGGTGTGTGGGAACACATGGTTGTTGCTTCCCCGGGGTTTTTTTACCGTGAGTTTTGTGTGTGCAAGGATCAAGTCTTGTACTTGGTGAAAGTGTGTTTTTGTATGAGCGAGTGCATGAAGGTTGAGTGTGGGTTATTTCATACTCAAGTGTACTTGTTAAGGAAAATTCTACTAGTGAAAGTATGGGATCCTCTCCATGGAGTAGGCGTGCCGAACCATGTAATTCTTGCGCATCTCTTTCGATTTTATTTTTCATCGTACTTCCATTGGTTGCAATTGTGATTGTGTTTTGAATCTCGGTTCTTGGGTGCTTCCGCGTTTTATCCCAACAATTTCAACCAATAAGAAAGAGGGTAATGTTCATCCTCTTAAGTGGAGAGTAAACAAAACTCAACTCGTGTATGACACAACATGACCCTGAAGATTCTGGAAAATAATAAGACCATAAGTGCCTGTTTGTTAGCTAGACTAGTTTTGGGAGATTAACTGAAATGAGGGATAAGAAGAAGAAATGGTAAAAGGGGGCGATTAATTAAGAAGGGATGGTAGGGTTTATAATTTATGTGTGGGGATATTAATGACTAGATAAGGAAAAAAAATGGAAAATGATATTGACACTCTAAAAATTGATGCATGCACTCCAAAATCAGTGTAACTCCAATGTCACTTTCTTTTGTTTTTTGGAGTGTCTGCATCAATTTTTGGAGTGCCAATATCATTTCCCAAAAAAATGTGTCAAATTACTTGCTTGCCCTTAGAAGTTCTTTTTAATACCCAAGTTATTTTTATGGCTATTAATAGGAGTATTAGTTACTCCTAGTTATTAAAAGAATTGATCTCGCACCAAAATTGAAGATCTTAATTAAATTTTGGTATATTATTCTCAAGACATTCACTACAAAATCTCAATTAAAAATGTAATTTCAAACAACTTACATAAATATTACTCCTTCCGTCCCATTTTGTTTGTCCGTTATTCCTTTTATCTCTTTTATGTCTATTGCGTATGGCGCGCATGGAATTTCTTGTAGAGAAACTTTTACATACTCTGTGTATAGGAGCGGTGGTGGTGTCCCCCTTCGGTTTGTTATCAATTTTTCAGCCATTTGGAAAGGATCCCAAGGGCTATGAAATTGAAAATTGGGACCGGCTTAGCATTTTCCCAAACTAATTTGAAGATTCAAGCTGATTATTCTGAAAATTTATAGTATGTGTTTATTATCCATGAAAAAAAGTTAGGTAATCATCCATCTTCATTTATTTGTATTGGTTTCAAGCGAATTAGACTATTAGATAATTACCTCCCATTTATTTTATAACAATTATGATTCATTCACGTGGATAGCGATATCTAGCAATGTCCAATCAATGTGAATAATTTTTTTTGCATAGATGAATACATAGAGACTTACAAAATAAACTGTTTGAATTCTATTTTAGATCACATAAGGTTCACATACAAACAATATCTCCATGATAAGAAAGGGAAAAGGAAAATAATGATAGAAAATTAGTACTCCATTCTGAGTAAATACAGCACAGTTTCCAGCTATATATATCAACGAGCAGGAAAATAAGAGACCATGAAAAGTGCAAACATCCCACAGGCAATTAAGACGTACGCCACAGTTCACATCTCAAATAACAAAAAGATCGTGCGACACAGTTCAATCCATGGCCCACCCAGATAGAGTTGACAAACTGATCAACTAAGAACGATTACCAAGTGCACGAAATTAATTCTGCGATTGTGGGTCCAAGGAAAAATTACGCCACTACATAGGCAACCTTTACAGCCACGAGCGGATACGGAGAGACTGTTTCCGACTTGAAAAGGGGGGCGCTATTTGCAGCCCACTTTTTGCTACCCACAGCCGATTAAAATTTTTACCAATTATGGACAAAAATGCCCTCGTACAGTTTGACCATTATACCCCTAAGACCTCATGTTATTTGACCATTTTACCCCCTAAGAATATTACATACAACCACATACTCTCCCTCTGATTTCCCTGATTTTCCCTCCCATTTGAAGAATGACGTCTCTTCCCTCCCCATTCAAACTCCTCCATTTTCATCCCTACCCAGCTCCCATCACCCACCAGCAACCAACCTTGCCTATCTTCCTCCCATCCTTTTCCTCCTAAATTGTCAATGGAAACCTCGATTGTTTCCCCTCCCTCCATAGCTAAAAAAGAAATAGTTGACCCATTAATACACTACGATTTGGAGTTGGAAAATTACACAACGGAAGTTGAGAAACAAGTTAATAACATAGATGTTGTAGTGACAGAGCAAAAACCACTTCTGCAAGAGGTAAGCCCGCCCTCCATTTCAATTTCAGTTCTGGCCCGACACAGTCGGACACACAGTGCCGAAACTTTACTAACTTTTCGGACTCTAATGTCTGAATTATGTACAACTATTTGGATATTAATATCCGAATATTGTCAACATTTTCGGACTCTTATATCTGAATTTGGTGCCAGTTTTCAGATGTTAATTTCCGAATGAAACTATAGAGAATCTTGCGCTTACCTAGTTTGTCTTTAGGTGTTACAGGGTGATACTTCAACACTTGGTAGTTATGTAGGGCCATCGACTGTATCTACTTCCATTCGTCCTCCATACGATTATTGGAAAGGCCACAAAATCCGATGAAGGAGAAGAACAAGGAAAGCATTTTTCGGAGAAGGTTCCTCAACCAAAAGTTATTGGAGAGGCCGTAAAAACCGACAACGGCGACCACTTTGCAACGGTACATTTATGACCGAATTCCCCCATCCCGCCTATTGCAAGGAATTGGTATATACATCACTACTCATCCGCGGATGGATGGGATACACAATATTCAAACAAGATCAAAGAGTTTAAAAGCATAGTGGAGAAAGATGTGGCAACGACGGACATAATTGAACTAGACTAGGTTGGCTGGAAGGACTTTTATGTAAAATTTCAATTCCTAGAATCTTATTGTCAAATATGAAATTTATGCAAACCCATTCGCGGGTAGTGTTTTATGTTTGTCTAGAGCATTGCCTGTCCGTATGACACTCGTCATTTAAATTTTCACATACAAGTATTGTCTAGCAAATTATTTGTGCCTAGAAAAGTATCAAGAATGATTCAAGGGCAAATTTTCGTAGTAGTCCCTGTAGTTTTACGGTTGTCTCACTTTCGTCCCTCTAGTTTCAAAGTGCTCGAATTTCGTCCCTGTAGTTTGTTTTACGTTCCAAATTGGTAAAATCGTTAACACCGTTAACGAAACTAACGGAAAAAAAAAAAAATAAGTGTTCCAATTTTCAATCCGTTTGAACCGGTGCGAAGATCTTATTTTTTTGATCATTTTATCCTAAATGGTCATAATGAATTTTTGGCTCTAAGGCCTTTCAAAGAGCACCCGAAGACTCCTTATTTAGTTTTAGAGCTCTCTTAGGATGCTCATTGAAAGGCCTTAGAGTCAAAAATTCATTACGATCATTTAGGATAAAATGATCAAAAAAATAAGATCTTCGCACCGGTTCAAACGGATTGAAAATTGGAACACTTTTTTTTTTCCCGTTAGTTTCGTTAACGGTGTTAACGATTTTACTAATTTGGAACGTAAAACAAACTACAGGGACGAAATTCGAGCACTTTGAAACTAGAGGGACGAAAGTGAGACAACCGTAAAACTACAGGGACTACTACGAAAAATTGCCCATGATTCAAACCATAAAATTTACGTTCTGGTGCCTTACTTAGCATTCATATTTTCACAGTATCCAATTATCATAAATATGCTAATAGTCATCCGCAATAAAATAAAAGTCATTCCACCACGGAAGGTAGTCCATAAATCATGGTCATAAAGTGTCCAAAATAAATACAACTCCATAAAGTCATAAAAATAAGTCATAGGACACCAAGTCTCAAGTACGGTCATGGCGCCGACAACTAGTGTAACCACTTTGTTGCAGTATGAAGAAATAATATGAGAAAGTACAAACAACCCTGAACATCTGACCCTCACAAGTAACCTCTCATTTGCCTCTGCTATTGACCATTTCTTCAAATTACGTCTGTGCCAGTGCAGTTTCAACAACGGTCACTCCCTACCCCTCCAAATATCAACAGCAACATGGTTCCTAAAATCCATTAACAAAGTCCAGTCTTGTGGACCATCAGCATGTGGCTCATCCTCTTTTACCTCCGAATGTATCTCAACCTTTGCATCTTTCTCTACCTAAGCATATTGCTCAACCACCACATCCTCCTCACCCCCAACCTCTTGCCTCTGCCATCCTTTCCCTCGTCCTCGTCTTCAGCCTTGTTTCCTTTCCAAAGCTAAAACTTGTTCAGCCTTCCTCTTCCTTGCAGAAACCAGTCGAACATTAAAATCTGGATGAGGCAATAAATTTCAGATATCAAAATTTCAATAGGGGGCGAACAATCAGACTTTAATATCCGAAATTGTGGAAAACAATCGGACTCTAATGTTCAATTAAATTTGAAATACACAAAATAGCAGTACAACAATCCAAGTGTGTATTGACAATTCCAAATACACGAAATAGCTGAACCTCAAGAACAAAATGCCCATCGACAAGAGTGTACTCCATAAATGGTTCAACACAAGAGTGCAATTGTGTGGTCTTACAACATGACACGTCAGGACGACCCTACAATTTTGAGTACCCAGTGCCAATTACGAGCTTACTACTACGCTGTACAATACTTAATATGAAGATGAATTTCTATCATGTTGTACATGCTAAAATATGCAACAATCAAAGTTGGTGGCTCCTTTTCCCGAAATGAAGTTACGGGTTTCTGAAAGTCTGTTGTGTTGCACTAATGAAGGTGTGCTTCTCTTGGTTTTAGTATTCCAAGTTACCAATTGACTACATTAACAACCTTTGGTGACTCGGTTCAGAAGAACATAGCCAATTGGACTTTGGTATCAAAACCGAAGGTAATTAATTATTTATGAAAAAGGTTTTCTTCGCATTTGTGTTAATGGTACTATTTTTAGGAGTGTAATCATAACAAACTTTTCACTAGGTTATTGTGTTACAAATTGGAAGTGTTTCAACGTATCATGACATTGTGCGTTATAGTTGTGAAGCCATATCGCGTCTCTATAAGCATAATAAAAGTGATACAACTGGTGTGTTGAGCACTGTTCATACATATTGCATCTTATAGATTTATTAATATGTGTACAGATTACAGAGCTCATCGATTTGGCTTGCTTTTACATTTAGACATTCAAAACTTGGTTGAAAGAAAAGCTACAGCTCTAGTTACAACTAAGGGGTGCTAATCGAAATAGAAGGGACTGATTGGACTATAATGTCCGAATGGGGTATAAAGATTTGGATATTAAAATTTGAATGAGACAATAAATTTTGGATATTAAATTCTAAATGACCTAACAATTCAACTTTTATAATATTCAACTAGGGAGCCATTCGGAAATTAAAATCCGAATGAGGCAATAAATTTCAGATATTAAAATCCGAATAGGGGGCAAACAATCATCTATCTGAAATTGTGAAAAACAAAGAGTCCGATTAAATTTTACACAAAATAGTGTACTATGGGTTTCTCGGGAAAAAACCAAAAATCAAACGAAAAAAAAAAAACCCGCGTAATAGCAAGATTCAAAATTTTACCGATGTTCCACTTCAAAATCATTGGTGATGCCGGCGTGGTGTGCTTTCTTCTCACACCTCCTTTGCCTCAAAGTTGCGCTACTGTCGTGGTGTGGTGGGAATGGTGTTATGGTAGGGATTGTATAGAAGAAGAAACGGGGAAGAGAGAGAGAGAGAGACGAGAGAGACAAACGGCGTGGGGAGAGAAAGAGAGAGACGGGGTAGAGTGGGCGTGCGTGGGTGGCGGTAATGGTGGGTGGGTGGGTGGCAGCGTTGTGGGGTGGGGAAGCGGAGAGCTATAGCAGAACGAGGGAAAAGAGAGAGAAAAGGAATGGACGAGGGAAGAGAATGACTGAGGTGTTAGGGTTGGATTGTATGTATAATGTATACAAGGGCAAAAATGGGAGTTCATGGATTTTATTTTGGCTGCAAGTAGCAAATTCTTATAAGTGGGTGGTTTGTAGGTAGCAATTGGCTGCGCGTAGCAAAAACTACGCTGCGAATAGCGGTGGCCCTTGAAAATCATAACCAGAGTCACAGACTCACAATGGAACAATCTTAGATAGCTCCCGGACTGCGCGTTTTTCAGTTCCGGAACGAAACCCTACCATAATTCTACAATGGGTTTGGTTCAAATTCCTAATTACTTGCATGGGACTTTGAATGGGAAGCTTGGATAATTGTTGGAGATTAAATTCTTTCGGATGAGGTGGAAACCTCATGTTTCCACCACTCATTGTGGGCCTTACTGAGCATTTACTACAGTAATCTAAACCGTTCATCATGTAAGGCTCGAAAAGTTATATATGCCCACGTAAAAAATCAGCTTGATCGGACATCAAGAACTATATCAAAATTTAAATTTTGGTTTATAAAATTGACGGTCGTAGACAGTTTAACTTAAAATCCTAAAGAGAGAATCAGGTCGTCTGTTTTATTTTTCATCGTACCTCTATTGGTTGCAATTGTAGTTGTGTTTGAATCCCGGCATGTGGATGCTTTCGCATTTAATCCCAACACTCACCTCATATAACCACATCATTGCCATAACCACTAGCACCGCCACCACCATAGTTTCCCAGGTTGCCATAACCTCTTGCACCACCGTTGTATTTCAGGTTGCAATGAAAAACAAGCGACTATTTTTCACGGGTCTTGCTACATGCGTAACGGAATTCAATAAACATTTCACGCTACATGCGTAATAGAATTCAATAAACATTTCACGGATATCAATACACTTTCATTCAGATATCAATATATATCTTACATATTATCCACCGCCTAGTGGAGATTGGTTAGCATTTTCCATTTTCACAAATATAACACGTTTTTCTCATAAAATGTTTTCTTTTTGTCTGCCCCAGAAAGAAAAACCATTTCAGCCAAAAATGTAGCGTAAAACCAATGATCAATTTGTGTTCATGCATCAATCTTTCTTGATCTAAAATCTTACCTTTTTGCTTCGTTAACAGTAAAAACACAGTTCCAGGCTTCCAGCGATGTCAAAAACTTTTCCGGGAATTAAGAAGCGCATAGATCGACAAATTAAGCAGCTCAAAGTACAACAATTATACAACTATCTATCAAACTTCTACATCGAGTTATATTACCCAGAAATTCCACCGCAATGTTCTTAAGATCCTGCTAATCAAACTGCTGCCGAAGCTGCATTTCAGTCTCGCTCTTCCAAGTCGAATGAGATGACTGGCCTTTCATCCTTTTGTTCTTCTCCTTATCTTTGATGAGGGATCCCTTCTTCTTCGCAGCATCATTATTTGGGTCCACAGGAGGGCGATCACCACATACTGGGCAGACCATTCCCCTTGCATTGGAGAATGTCTTCGGTATTCCACACTGCACGCACATCCTAAAGACAGAAACCCATTTAAAACAACTGGAAAACAATTCACTGCCATGAACCAGACGGCCTAGAACATTTTCCATGGATCAGAAAGAAAAGAGGAAAAACCAGACAATCACGTGCAAAAATTAAGTTATTAAGAGAATGCAGGGCAAGCTGGATTGCAAGAAATTAGTTGCATGAAACATGAGGAAGCATGTGCGGGGGAGCGAGAGTATATAAAAGAAATAGGAGCATGTGAATCGATACATATATATTCATGTCAATGACTCAATTAGAAAAAAGTACTCTAAAATTTTGTTGTTTTGTTAGTCTAACTATACATGTCAATTCCTAATTCACGCCAACTACAAATATTGCTTTAGCAAATCTAAGTAATTATTATATTTAAGTAATTATTATATTTAAGTTGAGCAAAATTGAGTTACTTTTCTAGTATCTTATCATTACTTCGTATATTCTGTGTATCTTTTTGTTACTTTTCCTGTTAATCTACACGCTTGAAGAGTTCTATCCTAGTTGGGTTCAGGATCCTAGTGATCGAAGCGAGGTTAATACAAGATTCTGACTTGAGAGCATGCTAGCAATGGTGGATTGGCTGCCCCAATACAGGATCAAGAGCAAGGACGAGAGCAAAACTGGGAGCAAGATATCTGACGGGTACTTCGAATATCATATGGATTCAAGCAGCCCAGGAGTGGCAATATACGAAGAGATTTATATACATGCATACTTGGATACATCTTAGAATTTGAACATCCAAAAAACACTGCATTATAGCAGATTTTCAGTATGTGTGTAAGGTTTCAATCATGGGTCATATTCAACTCTTCCGGGTAAATGTAAACTGAATTTCAAATGCATTCCTCCTACTCTGAATCTGGATTGACTTTGTTGAATATGTGAGTTTATTAGGCATAAGCATTTGGATAAGCTGAAATTATCCCCAGAAAAGAGAGCATAGAAGGGAGCTAATAGTCGCAGATTTTGCTTTGAAATACAAGCATAAATGAAGCTACAAGGCTACAAGTCAAGTCAACCATGATGGATGTTTAGTTCTGCTAGTGCCACAATACGTGGACCCCACCAAAAAAAATGACTTTTTGTGCACAAGTGATGCGGACTATAAATGGCTTAGTAGTCGGATGAAGATTTTTGTCCAAGAAATAATAATAATATTATTATTGTTGTTGTTGTTGTTGTTATTTTTATTATTATTATTAGTAATAGGAGGCACTTAATATTTAATTAGGTTATTTTTACGTTCCTTTTATTTCCATTAGGGTTTTGAGTCTATTAGGTTATTTTCAAAGTTTTCTTTTATTTCCATTAGGGTTTTGAGTCTTATAAATAAGACCTTCCACGATGTAATCGTCAGACTAGATTAATGAGAATTTGAGAATTAGGGTTTTGACCCTTGTGTGTACCTCTCTCCTCTTCTCCCTCTTTCTTGTCCAGCGTCAATTGGTGTCAGAGCCCAATGCTCCGATCCATACTTCTCCCCTTCTCTCCCTCTTTCTTGTCCGGCGTCAATTGGTATCAGAGCCCACAGCTCCGATCCATACTTCTCCCTCTCTTTCTCTCTCTCTTCTTCAACTGTTCACAGTGCCCAAAACAACTGTCAAAACAGTACCAAATTCAAAGTTTTCCTTCCTAAAACCGTACCCTGTAATACATAAACCCTTAAAGTCAGCATTCTTAACCCTCTTTTGCACCACAAAATTCTTATCTCCAGCCATAACCATGTTTACCAATGCTGAGTTGAATTCAAAAATTGATGGTCTATATCAAGAACAACAAGGCTTGAAGAAATCAGTGGAAGAGATTAAAAAGGCACAACAAGTATTGAATGAAGATATTGCACAGATAAAAGCTCTTTTGGAAAAATTAGTAGCTACGGGTTTGGAAAGTAAACTGAAAGATAAAGATCAAGCTACTGGGTCTGCAAGTGTTCCTCCTCTACAAATTATGGGCGGTGTCAATGACCAAGAAAAAGTAATCGAAGAGAAGGAAAATCCAACGCAAGACGCGATTTTATTAAAACAAGTGCTTCTTGACGATGAAAGTGCACCCAAATTATTAAATCCCTTTGATTACCCACGTACATATTTCTTCAGCTCAGAAAGGATTGATTTTATTGGCATTGAAGATTTCGTTCCGTTATCAAGCTGGATATCGTCAGCGATATACTGACCAAGATTACTTGGAACCAAAAGCAAATCAAGAAGCAGCCATATTCAAAGTACTTAATCCGTTGGCATGAACAAGTGCAATATTTAGACTTTAACTCGAAATCGAGGACGAGTTCTTTTTGTGTTGGAGAGGATGATGCAGACTATAAATGGCTTAGTAGCTGGAGGAAGATTTTTGTCCAAGAAATAATAATAATAATGATAATAATGATGATGATGATGTTGTTGTTGTTATTGTTGAGGAGGCACTTAATATTTAATTAGGTTATTTTTAATGTTTCCTTTTATTTCTATTAGAGTTTTGAGTCTATAAATAAGACGTTCAACAATGTAATCATCAGACTTGATTAACGAGAATTTGGGTTTTGACCCTTGTGTGTGCCTCTCCCCTCTTCTCCCTCTTTCTTGTCTGGCATCAACAAGTGTGTGTCGGACCTACCCAAAAACATGTGAGTGTGTGTAATTAGAATTTCCTGGATGGTTAATAGTAGAAGTGTATTTCCAAGGGGGCCACAGAGTTCTTTGGGCCTCACAAAATAGGGTTGTTTACAGCAGGTCAATCATAACTTTAAAAGTTTTTCTTCATTTGAATATTCCATCAAGAAGCTGAAGTTTCAATTAAAAGTACCCCAATGTTAGCACCCACGGATCAAAATAAAATAAAATATTAGCACCCAGATAAAGAAGGTTCCACGTTTCTTCTCACGCCTAGAATAGTTAGAAGCAACTACTAAAAATTAGTCAACAATATAATCATATGAATACTTACCTTTTTCATCCTCTTAATAAATCATACTGTAGTAGAAATGTTTACATACGAGTCATTAAAAATGTTACAACATCCAACTCCAAATCAATTGGCAAGGAGTGGAGAGGCCACCGAGGCTCATATACTAGTTTTGGAGGAAATAATTAACCAATGTGGGACAAACTCCAATACTCCCCCGCACGTGCAACCCCCAACTCACATGTGGAGAGGTAAACAAACGATCCATAACACTTATAACACTTGGATCACAACAAATAATGGTGCACTTATGGCACAAACAAGGGGGAACAAATTCTCCGAAAGCCTAGCTCTGATACCATGTTAAAACATCCAACTCCAAACCAATTGGCAAGGAGTGGAGAGGCTGCCCAGACTCATATACTAGTTTTGAAGGAGATAATTAACCGATGTGGGACAAACTCCAACAAAGACACGAGACACTCTTACACCGAGGGCTACACACACACACGACTCACGAGAGAATTCCATCCCAAGTAGAATATTTATTATTGATCTTTGTAAATTAGCTCAACTCTTAACCAAGACCACCTTTTTCTAAATATACCACTGCATGTAGGGAAAAGTACATAGAGCGTACATGAAGAGAGAGCGAGCGAGCGAGAGAGAGAGAGAGAGAGAGAGAGTTTAAAGAGTTTAACTGTTTTGAAGCTGCATGGATGTTAGAACTCAGAAGAATAAGATGTACCTCAGAAGTTCAGCGGCATCTTCAGCATTTGGATTGGTGGCAGTTGCCATTCGCTTGACTCCTCCTTGTGTTGTGCTCAATAAACCATCAAGTTGAACAGCTGGTGTTGGAGGGGTGTTTCCCTGGATATCACTTCTTACTCGCTCATGAATTCCAACAAGAAGGGGTTTGGCCTCCATTACAGCACCTGAAAACAACATTACAGCAAATTTCAAGATATTAAATTGCAGTCAAAATGCATGGACAAAGGAAGAAATTTCCAGACACTGAAAACTTATATATGCAGTCTGAAATGCTAATAATGTATCGGAATTAAAAGCTACTACTACTCCATCACATTAAGCATATGTATTTTTCTCTAGCTTGAACCCATTGACACATCAGCAGCTTAAGCAACACTTTCAGTTCTGCCCCCGAAATGGAAATTCATCTACTCTGTTACTAATTGAAGTACGTCAACTTTGTAACTAACCTAAAGACAACGAACTGTCTTATGGATGTAAAGAGCTAATCTTACCGAACTGTCTTATAGATGTAAAGAGATAATCTTCCCGAACTGTCTTATAGATGTAAAGAGTCTAAAGACTAGTCTTAGGTTCTTACCAAACTTCTTATAAACGTAAAGATGGTAAAGACGATATGCTTTGAGTCATAATTATACCCTATAAAGAAATCCAAAACCACTCAAGGAAGGTCATGAAACAACTCAAGACCCCATTACATCAATTGAAAAACAGAAAAGAAAAGGTTCCAAACAACATCATCCTTAGTATATATAATAGGAACAAGAATGTCAACAGAATCTTGGTGTTGAAAACTACTTCTTGGAATGCACTATTCCAAGTAATATACAGCCTCGTTTGATTTGCCGATTAAAACAGGAGGGATCAAGAGTCCTGGGATTGGTAGTCCGTGGACTCTGTCCTGGTACTAATTTTTGTTGGGAATACTAGACAATGCCATGGTCAATTCACACAGGATTAATTTCAGGATATCCCATTCAGTTAGATTGAAGTTACCTCCGAGAAGTAGGGGAGAGAGAGAGAGAGAGAGAGACAAAGAAGACCACGTAACAAGAAGTAGGGTTGTTTCGATGGCCATCAATTACCAAAAACAAGGGTTGTTTCAATGGCATTTCTGTAATTTTTCAGTCCTCAACCCTCATTAAAATGGGTCTTCCGTGTTTTTTAGTCCGCGATAACAATTACCCTGGGATAACTTAGTACACCACATATAGGTATTTAAAAAGGGAAAATTTCAGAATAGCACCTTACCTTTCACACAAATCACACATAGGCACCTGACCTTTTAAAATTATCAAAAAAACACCTGCCCTATTTAAAAACCCATCAATTTTACACCCGCCGTTAACTTTTCATCGAAAACAGATGGAAATGCTGAAAATGTGCATTTTGGCACGAATATTGGCAAAACAAGATTAAGGCTCATTTTGGCAAAACACAATATTATACTCATAAACAAGATTAAGACTCGATTTGGCTTTAAAAGTCAATTAATAACTTAATTTTTGTCTTTATTCAAAAGAAAAAAAGCGCATTTGTTAGTTTTGCGTCAAAATGAATCAATAAATCACAAAAATTACTTAACTTTTCAATCCAAACCCACTCTAAATAAGGAATCAAGCTTAATTTAGTAATTAAATACCCATAACTATGCAGCCAAATAAGATTACTCTGAATTAAACAAAGGAAAAGGCAAAAACATATAATAGTCATGGGCAGGTGTGAAAAGCGTCAAGTCATGGGTATTTAATTACTAAATTAAGCTTGACTATTCTATATTTTTTGTTTTTGCCTTTTCCTTTGTTTTAATACGGAGTAATCTTATTTGGCTACATAATTATGGGTGGGTTTGGATTGAAAAGGTAAGTAATTTTTGTGACTTATTAATTCGTCTTGACGCAAAACTAACAAATGCGCTTTGTTTCTTTTGATCGAATAAAGACAAAAATTAAGTTACTAATTAACTTTTAAAGCCAAATCGAGCCTTAATCTTGTTTATGAGTATAATATTGTGTTTTGTCAAAATGAGCCTTAATCTTGTTTTGCTAATATTCGTGCCAAAATGTACATTTTCAGTATTTCCGTCTGTTTTGGATGGAAAGTTAACGGCGGATGTAAAATTGATGGGTTTTTAAATAAGTCGGGTGTTTTTTTAATAATTTTTAAAGGTCAGGTGTCTGTGTGTGATTTGTGTGAAAGGTCAGGTACTATTTTGAAATTTTCCCTTTAAAAAACACCAGTTTTATTAATTCGGGACGGCTTCTTGGGAACCAAATGTAGGATAACACAGGATTAATCCGAGGCGTCTAATCAGTGATTAAACAAGGTATACAAGTACAGTACGATTAATAAAACTGGTGTATGTGCTATCCAACGCACCCGACATAGATCAAGCTAAAAAAAAACTCGAGATGTTCCATTTAGATTTGAAGCAACCCCTAAATTGTACCTACAAAACAAAAACATGTTTTCCAACAACCTAAACCAATGCAAGTACTGCCCACCACCTCACGAGGCAAAGATTCATCCCTTGGGGCTGACCCCAAAGTATATCCCCTATAACAAGCTGGTGAGTTGGGACAACAAGAGTGCACTTAGCCACCCACTCGTCCCAACTAGTTTCACGACTGCCGATCAAAAAAAGAAAGAATATAATCGGATATTAAACTCATACAAAGGAAGGTTGGCCTGGCTGAGTCCCCTGGTAACTGCCTCGCCTCATTCTTATATTGGAAGTATAAGTATACTAAACACACGCATTCCAGTCCTGATCTACTAAGGTCAAGCAACTAACAAATCATTAATCGGGAGAGAACCAAAAAGACTCAATCTTGATTTGGAGCCTCAGACTTCTCCTGCTAAAACTATAGAGACTATAACTGACCAATCAGAAGATTTACAAAAAGACATACTCCCTCCGTTCTTATTTGTTAGTCCCGCTTTGGGAATCCATCTTTTTAAGGGACTTCATAATTACGGGGGGCAAAGTTTTAACTTTCCTATTTTGCCACTCAATTTGAAATTGTTAAGTCATGGGTGTAGTGTGCTATTAGTTTTTGAACTTGTGGAGGGCAAGGACAAGACAAGGGATGCTCCATCATTAGGCAAAGAGAACATCATAAAATTCCTTAGGGGTTTTTTTTATAACTCAGAGTGCTCTTGCCCATCTCGACTAATTATGGAGACAATCCCACCATCCACTAGCGAGGCCAATTAAAGCCGGGACAAAGCCACTAGAAAAAGAGTTGATAGCACCCGGGTGGTTTCGAACCTGAATTCTTAACTTTCCCTAACCCTCCTCAAGTGATAATGCATCAACCAACTAGCAAGACTAACGAATAACAACAAATCAATTTCAAAACCTCCTAGGTGCTATCAACAAATCAATTTCAAGACAAACGAATAACAACTAAAGGAGTACACAGTTCAATTTCAAAACTAAAAACAGCACAGAACTAAATACCGGCGGGTAAATCCTTCTTCTCTTTCCGATTCCTCCTACGCCCATGCCGCCACCGGGGTCCACTGCCGTCTCCCGTCGCCAAGCCCGGTTCTTCCACGCAACTGTTCAGAAACCCCGGCGGCCCCGAAACCTACAATTAATCACAACAAATCAAACACACAATATCAGTTCGAATTTCGATCCAAATTTTGCCGAACTACCAGAAGAAGAAGAAATATTAAAAGGAGAAAAAGAAAAGTAGTGGGGGAAGATTTATTACTTCAGCGAAAGCGTCGAAGGCGGAGGGGAGAGAGGAGGAGGAGGCGCCATTTGGGAGGTCGAACAAGGGTTTGGAGGCGTAATCGGAAACGGAGTTGTCGCGTTCGTCGTCTGAGGAGTTGTGGAAGTGGAGAAGGTCGTTTCGGGCTTCGTCGTCTTCTTCTGCGGAGGAGTAGGATTGGATGAGTGCTAAGCTCATTGTGGTTATTCCTTCGCAAGTCCAGAAAATCTATGAGCAGTCGTTTTTTATTCTCGTTTCAGTTGGGTTTGTTACGCCGGACGAAAAAGCTAGGGCACCAGGTCACCCCTTGACCGAAATGCATTGTTGGGTTCGCAAAATTCCACAAAAATAAGAGCAATTATTTGGGTCTAGAGTAATTATTTGACGGGTTATTTTTTCCCTAATCAATTTTATAGTTGAATTAGGTATATAATAATCAGTAAAGCCTTGTGCACAGCAGGCTGTGCACAGCAGCTGTGCACAGCAGGCTTTTTCTCCCACCTCGGGTCGCAAAAAGATGATCGGAACCGCTCATTTTGTTCAAAATATGTCGTTTAAGGTCTCTGTAAAAAATGAGCTTCGTTCGGTATCGTTAGAGGCATCAACAAGACACCCAAAATCACTTCAGAATTTAGGCCTAAATTCTGAAGTGATTTTGGGTGTCTTGTTAACGTCTCTAACGATACCGAACGAAGCTCATTTTTTACAGAGACCTTAAACGACATATTTTAAACAAAATGAGCGGCTCCGATCATCTTTGTGCGATCCGAGATGGGAGAAAAAGGCATCTGTGCACAGCTCTATAATAATTGTGGGATTCCTTGGGATTATTTCTCCCCTAATGGAGCTAATAGTTGAGATTGAGCTAATAAATTTACTTCGCAAACCACGCCCAAAGGGGATTGGAGTTCCCACATCAAAATCAAACCCCATATTGGCCTAGTAGTTGGAATTGGAGAATTGTGGGCTACTCGCCCGGCAGAGGGCGCCATCCAATCTTTTTTTTTTATGAAAATACTTGCAAAAGGCACGTTCAATTTGGATTCACCACCCGAATTTTAATGATTTGCCACCCGAGGAACCAAATTCGAATTACATCCGTCGCTTTTATTTTGGAAAGGGCTTTATTTCTTTTACTGATCTGTCATAACCAGAGACAACGTAGATTAGAGAGCCAGGTTACGAGAGGGGAAAGGTTTTCAAGCACCTTCCTTGCCCGACACGAGGATTGGTCTCTACTTAGTACTTATGGGGATTTCAAAATCATTTTGCCTCTTGACTCTTAAAACAAGTAGGGAGGGGGAACAATAATGGGGAATTAAAAAGTAAACACGTTGTTTGTGAGTATACATATGCCTGTGCATAGTGTATAGTTTATGATGATAAACATGAGATGGCAGAATATACAACAAAACAAAAAGCTGCTACTGCTAATACTGTTGAGCACCCAGCTATGGACCTGAGGGCTCAGGTTCTCTTGAGTCCAGAAGTTTTGAACTCCTATTTTGTGTACAATAATGGCCAACCAAGCTCGAATTCAATATGAGGAACTAACCTGAGCCCGATGGCTCCCCTTAGGATAAAGAAAACAGTAGCCCGAAATGGCTTTCTACCTTTGTTAAGATTGAACAATGCCTTCTTTTGATTTGAAAGTTTGTTTTTGAAGTGGGAGAGGGTGTTTCTGGAAGAGCCATACAGATTTAAGATATTTCTCTCTAAAAATTTGGTCTTTCTCTCTCTAGAAAATCATACCCTTCCTCTAAAACACAAGCTTTGTATTTATAGAGAGATTTTGGTTCAAAGGGCACTGGAAATCACCATGATGTTCAAAGGGAGTCCCATCATAGCTATTTTGGGAGAGGGGGAGTCGTGCTTGCATGGTCAAATTGGTAGAAAGACCCCGCAAAAAGTGGGCTGACAGATCTTCACTTTTGCAAGCGCGCTTAGCAGACCTGAGCGCTTTGGTTTGACCCCGAGCGCTTTGGTCCAGTTAGGACCTGAGCACCCATGCCATGATTCTGAGCGCTAGACTCCGGTTTTTGAAAAGGTTTTATTTGGGTTCGAAGATTTAAAGGAAGCATTGTTCTGATTCCTTCAAAGACTGTTTTATTTTTCTTTCATTGGGGAGTTGTATTTTCAGAGGGTTCAAATTGGGGTGTCTACAAGAATTGTTTTCAGTTTCACATAATTTTTATATTTGTATTTTCCTAGCTTGACAAAAAAAGGTAACACGAGTACGCGAGCAATGTTTTTTGAAAGGACACAACTTACCTGCAGTATGGGTTTCAATTTGCAATGGTGGAGGTTGCCATTTCCGGGGCCCATGCCAGGTCCACTTCGATAATCGAGAATCGTTCATCTTGTATATCTCGATGAATAGTTCAACCATGCAAAACAATCATATAGAACAAGGTTTAGGTTGAATGGGAGATGGATCCCCAAGCTTTTCACCCTCATGTGCCATTAGACTTGTTATTACAACGGTCAATCGTATGGAACAAGATTTTTTCAGAAAATATGACTTGGTCCGTGTGAATAAAATTATTGCTCCTCACTCATATCCGACGTAATCCTTTGTAATTAATGACTTGCTCTTTCATACCTCAGACAATGTTCGTTGAGTTTGAATGGGAGATGGTTCCCCTAACTTTCCACACTTATGTGCCCTTAGACTTGTCATTACAATAGTCAATCGTGTGCGACAAGATTTTCTCATAATATATAACTTGGTCCATGTGAACAGAAAGATTGGCCATCAACCATGCTCGGCGTAATCCATTATAATTAATGACTTGCTCTTTTATAACTCAGACAATGTTGATTGAGCTTGAATGGGAGATAACTCCCCCTAACTTTTTACCCCCATGTTTCCATAGACTTATTATTACAACAGTCAATCGTATGAGACAAGATTCTCTTAGAAAATATGACTTGGTTCTTGTGAACAGAAAGATTAGTCATCATTTATCCTCGACGTAGTCTTTAATAATTAATTACTTGCTTTTTTATAGCTCAAAGGTTGAGCTTAAATGGGAGACGGCACCCCTAACTTTCCACTCGCATGTGCCCTTAGACTATTCACTAGAGGCCGGAAAACACGTAATGCGTGTGCAAGTTAAATTTTGTTAAAATTTGCACAATTTGTTTTGTTTAATATTTGATCAATTTTTCAATTTATTGTGACAGATAAGCAACAATTAAACTCTTGTCATGCTTCATAAAATAGATGTAACAAGCACGTGTATTCTATAAAGGGTTTGAGGCAAGGATATTTTAGAAACCTATGGTCATGCTTCAGGGTAACTCATATATAAACAAAAGAAAATAAACATGTTATCATAGAGGGGAAAAAATTATAGAAACCATCACTGAATTATAATTGTTTTTTTTATATGATTAAAAGTCAGGGGAACACTCTCGACCACTATCTCTTATTCCACGCATTTAATAACGTCTTAGTTTGGCTAAAATCCTTCTCTCCAGAGGCAAAGTATTATCTCTGAGAGGATGAACCAACAACTAACAAGATCAATCTCCACTGAGGAGATAAAGCAAGCGAAGGATGAACTGAGAGCATCAAAGTCACCTAGCCCTGATGGATTTCCTGGGCTGTTTTATCAGAGATTCTGGGGGATTATCGAAAAGGAGGTGTGTGAGGTTGTGAAAAGTTTTTTTGATTCGGGATATCTACTGAAAGAGTTAAACTACACCAATTTGGTGCTCATTCCCAAAGTTCAAGCCTCGGAGTACCTAAAACAGTATAGACCCATCAGCCTTTGCAACTTTATTCTTACAAGCATCACGAAAATCCTGGCAAACTGACTCAAAGTATGCCTAAGAGACATCATTTCTCCTAACCAGTCGGCATTCATTCCAGGAAGGCTAATTCAAGATAACATCATAGTAGCCCATGAAGCTTTCCATCATCTCAAGAGGAAAAAGAATGGATTTGGAGGTTATATGGCTATAAAGCTGAATTTCAACAAGGCCTACGACAGAGTTGAGTGGGATTTCCTTAGAACAATGCTTGTGAAGATGGGGTTTAACTCTAAATGGATCCAATGGGTTATGGAAAGTGATTCATCTGTGAGCTTTGGTGTTTGTGTGAATGGGGAGGTTAAAGCGAAGGTCAAACCTAGTCGGGGACTTCGCCAAGGTGACCTTCTCTCACCTTACCTCTTTCTCCTTGTTAAGGAAGTGCTCTCTAACCTTCTAAATCAAGCAGTTCATGCAGGCTCCCCATCTGGCTTCCAATTCAATCACCACTGCCCTAATCTATCCCACATCTTTTTCACAGATGATGCACTTTTGTTCTCAAAGGCTGAGTTAAATGAATGCAGGGTGGTGCTAGATATTCTGAAAATTTATGGTGAGGCTTCTAGGCAAGCGGTGAATCTGGATAAATCAGGGGTTTTCTTCTCATCAAATCTCAACCCAAATGACAAGCAACTTGACATCCCTTCTTTGAAAGATGATGCCAAGTACTTGTGGCTCCCGTCTCTTTGGGGGCGATCAAAAGCGGACTCCTTGTCTTTCATGGATGAGAAGACCTTGAAAAAGCTTCAGGGGTGGAAACAGAAGAGCATGTCTCAAAGAGGGAAGGAAATCTTGATTAAAGACATGGCTCAAGCTATTCCCTCCTATGCAATAGCGTGCTTCCTCTTCCCAAACAAAGTGGTGGACAAGTTGAACTCAGTGATTAGAAACTTCTGGTGGGAAGGTGATCCAGAGAACAAAGGTATTTGTTGGATGGCTTGGGATAACCTGCCAGGACAAAAGGATGAGGGTGGAATAACATTTCGGGATTTCAAAGCTTTCAATGAAGCTCTTCTCGCCAAGCAAGGATGGCGCCTTCTTATGAACCCCAATTCCAGCTGGGCCAGGATCATGAAGGGTATCTACTTTCCCAACTCCTCTTTCCTCTTGGCAACTAGGGGCAATAAGGCTTCTTGGGCATGGGCAAGTATTCTAAAAGGCAGAGAGATTCTCATGCAAGGACTAAGATGGCAAGTGAATGATGGCACTAGTGTCAAGTTTTGGGATGACAAATGGATACCCTCTCTACCCAATTTTTAGATTTCCTCTCCTAAACCTCTGGGTTGCGAGATTAACAAGGTGTCTGATATGATCAACCGAGGAATGGGATCTTGGGATATGCAGAAACTCAGGGAGATAATTTCAGAGGAAGAGACCATGGCCATTGCTCAAATTCCCATCCCATCCTTTCCTAAACCAGATAGACTTATTTGGCACCACACCCCTTAAGGTAATTACATAGTTAAATTTGGCTATAGAGTCGTTCGTTCAAAATCTGGTGGACCCCTGGATAAACTTGAATCCTCCTTCAAACCTGTTGAAGGTATAAATAATAAAGTTGTCACTCTCTTTAACAGCTTAAGCTTTTAGATGAGTTGGTGGTTAACAATCTAATATGGTATCAGAGCAGGCAATAGATCCTGAGTTCGAATCCCACCGCCTACCTAATGTTAAAAAATTTACACGTGTTTAGCCCGCTCATGAAGGAGAGCCTTGCAACACGTGAGGGGGCGTGTTGAAGGTATAAATAATAAAGTTGTCCCTCTCTCTAATAGCTTAAACTTTTAGATGAGTTGGTGGTTAACAATCTAATGAAATCCAATAAACACTTATGGAAAGTCATTTGGAAGTTGGAAGTTCCCCCTAAAGTGAGAAATTTCTGGTGGAAGGCCTGCAAGAACATTCTCGCAACCAAGGAAAACCTTTTCAAAAGGAAGTGCTTCCGATCCCCCTCTTGCTCGGTCTGTTTGGATGAAGTCAAGTCTGTGGAGCACATCCTCACTCAGTGCCCGTGGAGAGACCCATTTGGTTTGGCAGAGATCTCCACTCTTTGATTAATTCGGACAATAGCCTTTCTATGTTGAGGTGGACCTCAAATATCATCAATAGCAGCCCAAGTCTAAAAGAAGCAGCAAAGGTAATTGGTAAAGTGGCTTTTCAGGCCTGGTTTATTTGGAAAGGCAGGAATGGTTTCGTGTTCAACCATAAGCAGGTGGATCCCACTTTCACAATTATTAGAGCTACTAAGGCTCAAAGTGAATATGAATCGATACTCACTATTCAGAGATAGGTTTTGGATCATTGTGATGACCCCATCCCCCCCCCCCCCCCCCCCCCCCCCCCCCCCCCCCCCCCCCCCCCCCCCCCCCCCCCCCCCCCCCTCTTGCCATTTCGGCCTGGAGAAAACCTACCCTTGGCAGCTTCAAGATTAACAGTGATGTAGCAATGAATTGAGAAGGCCTAAGGGCTAATGCAGTAGTTATGGTTCGCAATGACAAGGGAGAATTGATTGATGGCTACGCGCACTTTTCAAGTGCCTTCTGTCCTTCAAGGTGAACTGGAAGCTATAAAGAAGGCTTGTTTTCTGGCTAAAGATATGTGTGCAATTCCTATCACTATTGAATCAGACAACAAGATGGCAATTTCTCTAAGTGTATCTGAGTTCGTACCTCCTTGGGAGGTCTACCCCTTGATTATGGATATTCGAGCAGTAAGAAGGCAAATAAATCTCGAGTTTATCTGGGTCAATAGATCGGCTAACCTCTCTGGCAACAAAGGGGAAGCTTTCGTTGGATTGGGTAGCAAATTCCCAGCTTCTTTACTTAGGTTATTACTTCATGATGTAATTTATGTCCCTTTGTAAGCCTTCGGGCAGTTTTTCCCAGTCAAAAAAGAATAACGTCTTAGTAGCTATTGTAAAGGCAAATTTTGAGAAAAAAATGAAACAATAAACAAGGGGTAAGCACTGTATCCTACTCCTACTTTTCCATAAATGACAAAACCTAAAACATGCATGGTAAAGGAAAGTAAACAAAGGACAGGTGTGAACAAAATGATTGGTCCTCACTTATACTCTACGTAGTCTTTTAAAATTAATGACTTGCTCTTTTATATCTCAGACAATGTTAGTTAAGCTTGAATGAGATATGCTCCCGTAACTTTCCACCCTCACGATTAGCCCAGTTAGTATTATTATCCAGTCCCATTACTTACGAAAAATTTGTCCACACAGACAAAACATGCACAGATTGTGCATAAATTTTGTCGTGGGACCCACCATGGATCTCACTTAAACGATCCGAGCCGTTTAATCAGCTCAATGCGACACCTATAAGTGCTCGATCTAATTCATCAAACTTTTCATTATCCTGAAATCTGAATGAAAAGTTAGATGATTGGATCGAGCGCTTATAGGTATCAAATTGAGTTGATTTTTTTGAGGGGACTCTCGAAAAAATATTTTACATTTAATGAATGCCTCGGATCACTCATGTGGGACCCATGGTGGGCCCATAAAAAAATCTATACACAATCTGTGCATGTTTTGTCTGTGTGGGTAACAGTACGACTTACTCCTAAAACAGATATCAGGTATTGATAGTTTTTTTTTTTTTTTTTATCTATACCTTCTCCCTCCCGAGCTCAATTGACCTCATGGATGGCTTGAAGTGTTGGAGAAGACAGCACCAACTTGTGGAGAAATTCCTATGCAGGAAGTTGATTTTCAATTAAACGATCAAACCAATCACTTGTGTCCTGAAAAGGAGTTACAAAACAACGGAAGTTTCAATAGTTTGGATATTTATATACAAGCAGAATTTATAAGCACCATAGGCATAAAACTAGCTATCTTAAAACAATTCCATATGAATAAAAATCAGAAGCACCATTTTTGTCCTATCCATTTCCATTTTTGAAGGTTTTTTGTTGTTGAAGTAAACAGATCATCCCATTGGAAACCATAAGTACAAAAGTCACTTCAAGGCAGCTCTTGCTCCATTATGAGCTGCCTTGACACACTATCTAGGAGACCATTGCGCAAACATAGATTGGCCTTTTCCGGATTAAGCAAGCCCTTAACAAAAACTAGGTAATAAGTGTAAATGGTAAGCTTGGATATGCCACTACCAATCACCCATTTCAATAGCAATAGTCCCACCCTGATCTCCACCATAGTGGCTGAAGAAGCAGCACATAGCTCCACCAGAAACTCATCCTCTTTTACTCCACAATTTTTGACCCAAGCAGCTGCTCCATTACCAACCTCCATGTCCCATGCACCATCTATGTCAAAAGATTCAACATCCTCACTGATCACATTATGGCCATCTTTTGAAAAACAAAACCTAACTAGACTCCTTCTCACAGACCCTTGTTCATTCCTTTGGGGTTCATCGCAAACATGCTCCTTTTTCATGCTAGACCTGCCAGGACTTGAAGTTCCTGAAAAATAATATAAAGCTTTGTCCACCGTACCAATATTCTGTCTAAAAAGAGCATCATTACACATACACCAATAGTCCAAAGCAAGTAAATAGAGTCCTCAATCGCCTCCTTATCTGGAGCGTCTTTAAGCCAACTAGCAAACCAAGTATTAAAATCTAATGGATCCCCAATTTCAAAATTAAAACCCAAATGAGACGCCCTCCAAACCCTACGTGCAAACTCACATTGAAAAAACGACAGAGCTGTTCACTTACAACCCCTTCAAACTCATTAAATTTTACCAAGTAAGCCAATTTGACAGAAAAAAACACCATCTTTAGTGTGCTCCCACACAAATTCATCCTCATCATAAGGGGAAATACAGGGCCAAAATCTTTTGAGCAATTTGATTAGGAAACAACACTGAGATTAACGGCTCACGCCATCTTTGGTGTTGTTGATCAAACAACTCCTTTTTTGAAGTTAGAATCATATTCATGACACACTTGTCAGGATACTACCGTGGAAGGAAAAGAGAGCAACACCATGTTTATTCAATCAAGATTTTGAAATTCTAGCAACGAAACTCTAGTAACAAGGCAGACCTAAATTTCTCAGTCATCGCAACGTGCATCGAGGTTTTGATGGTGCACAATAAGCCAAAAATCATAAGCCATAGAAAAAAAGATACTGCCACAATGCTACCAACTTCTATGTCCGAAAAACACATAAATCACAATACTTGTATCAATTAGGGTTTGCTATCGTAATCGAAGTCCTCTGATTCAGTCACCGAATTAGAGTGCTGCACCATTGCCCTTCCAATCGAGTTGATCCAGTCTTCGTTATCCTTGTTATCGGTGATGAGTCCACGGTGAATCTATCAGTGGAGATCTCGAATGCGAATGGCCTATTGGGGACTTCCTTTGCAAACCCTAGATGCAAATTCTTCTTCCTTTGCAAACCCGAATGCGAAAGGCAGACAAGCAGCGAGAACATATTGGAAGAAGTCTCACTGATGAGAGGTGAGGGGAGCAAAGGGAGATAAAAGAGGGAGAAAGCGTAGAAAGAAAACTGGTTGGGAATTATGAAGGGCAAAAGAGTCTTTCTAAATCATGGTTACCATGTTTCGGTCATAATTTTTAAACTCACCATGCGTTTGGTAGTTTCAATAGTGGAGACCATCAAAGTGGGTATTGGTTTGGGGGCACACCACTATCCCAGAATTTTCCCTAAATCTGACAGAATACATACAATTGTTTCACCAATACAAGGATCCACAATTGAAGTTCAACTTCAACAATTTATCACAACTTCGGTTAATAATTTTTTATTTTTCGTTTTGGAAGCGTTGCTTAATAATTGAGCTCCTAAAATACCATAACAAAAGGAGGAATGCTCCAAACAAATTCAAGGCAGCTTCTGAACAATGCATCACAATAAGCTACAGCACGTTGCACATAGATAATTTTGCAGGCAAAAGATACCAAACAGGGTGCCATAAAGCCCTTCATGAAAAACCCCTCTTATCTTAGGGTAAAAGAGAAGCTAAATAAATAAAACAACTTGCATTAACTAATTCAAAAGCTTAAGTAGGAAAACGCACTTCATCTTTGATTGCCTTCTCCTATGCCTACAACTGGAAGCTGGATAGTTAGAAAAGAGCAGCAAAGAGAATGGTGTATGGTATATAGAAAACCATAAAAACTATCCCCAAGCGCCATTAGTGTACTACATAATTCATTTCATACATAGCATTAGTAGGGATATCACAACCAAGACTTGTTATTACTACACTCTCATTTAAGAAAACTGACACAAAATTCTAATTGAGCATTGAAAACCTGTTGTCAATAGTTTCAGTGATGTTCCTTCCATCAACACACTTCGGTCCACCTCCAATCCAAGTCATTTATCCAAATGGCCCACCTGCCTGTATCACAACCATTCAAGATTACATTTGTACTCAAAGTTATTAAAGGAGAACTTCCAATTCAAGATGAGAGCAATTAGTAGAAAGTCAAGGAAAAGAAAATTGATACGACTCCAATCAGAATACTCCAGCTCATAAATAGTCATAGAAGCAAGGTATAAGAGTACCTCCAATCATTTTCTATTTCTCCAAAATGGGGACAAGAGTTCGTCCAATGGATAATTTATTTTCAAACTACGAAATGGAGAATCAAGTTTTGATTAGTCTCCAAAACCACTTTTCTTAAAAAATGCATTGGTTTGGACCCTCCAAAATGAAGGATTTGGGTGCAGATGCTCTAGCCAAACTTAATAAACTTATGCATTCTTTTACATAGCACAAGGGACAAGAGTACAAGACAACGAAAGACCTGCAACGAACCCCATTTCTTCTGCACGCATATAATAAAAGTTGTAGTACATCAAATAGAACTTTTTTCATTGACTGAGTCAACCATACTTCATATTCACGTTCACAATGAATTTCTTCTGCTAATTATGAACACAATTGATAAATTCTAGAAAGCTGTCAAACCAAAGGATCATCGCCTACTAAATCAAACAATTATAATGAAAACAACCAATTTGTTGACCCAATGAGTAAAAATCGTAATCCTAATGAAGCTTAAGCTTTGCATCTTTAGTATCGAAAGCATTGGCAACCCTTTTGCATGACAAACAATTTCGATCGTCTTTGACAAAACACCAAGATTCACAGATCAAAACAAATTAAGTTCGTCAAAATTTTCTATGTCCTTTGCACGATTGGTCATGCCTATTGACTTAATCCTTTCCAAGACTATTAAGTATAACAACCACTAAAAGATTTACATCTACTTGAGATCACAAAAAGTTAACCTACATAAATATATTCCACAAGTGCTATTAGACACCAATAACAATTAGCCGGAGATAGACTCCAAGAAAGTTTTCCCATTCTATGCACTGCTAACTTACATCTCAACTATTCTCGTCCAATGTTCTAAATGGCACTTGGCGGTAGTCGAGCGGAGACCCACCTCCAAGCGCCAAGCCGCCTAGGCGGCGCCAAGCAATTCGGCGGATTTTTTTTTTTTAACAAACCATTATCCAATCAAACTATATTCCATGTATTCATAATGCAAGTTCAAACTTCAAAGTACAAACCTAAATGAAATTAAGTAGTAGCAACTAGCAAATAAGTTGAATAAGACAATAAGTAGTAGGGCTTCGCTCACCTCCCTCGTATTATTTTTTATATTTTTTTTTTAGGCCACCAAAGGCTTCCAAAGACGCCGACGCCGCCACCAGGCCCGCCAAGACTGCCAAGCCCGCCTAGGCAGCCAGCAAACACCGCCAAACCTCCCTGGGCACCAAATCAAACGCCAAGGGCTATTGGCGTGGCAGCAGGGCACCTCCAAGCGCCTAGGTGGCACCTAGGCGGCCTGGGCGTTCATTATTTAGAACAAAGTCCTCATCAAATGGGGAAGTCTTCCATATATTCAACTCAATTATAATCTCCTCCAACATTTATTGCTCTCCATGGGTACCCAAGCACATTTCTAATCTTTACATGCCCCACAAAAATATAACAACCTGATGAACAATTCCAAACATAGGTGAAGGCAAAATATGAACCCATTATCAATTCTAATATATGGATCCGAGCCTTCTCTCTCAATGTTCCTAATAATTAGAGAGTGCATTAATAATTCCAAACACAGGTGAAGGCAAAATGGCAGGATCAATGGTACAATACAAACCTCAAATTCAAACATCTTGTGAAATAACCGCAGGACAAGCTTTTTATTGATGATAAGGAACTTGGATTTTTGACATACTATTTGAAACAAATGTCTCTTCTCAATCAAGGGATGTCTAATGCAGCCATTTTCAGAACTACGGTAGAACATAATAAATTGACTACGGTAGCCACTTTCCCTAATGAATTGACTTGCCACAAGTACTTCCTCCCATTTGCTCAGAAGGTCCTAACTTATAAAGCATCTGTGACTCTGTTTCGTAGCAGTATCAGATCCCTAGCTCTTGTGATCCTTGCTGGCAAAAATCTAGAGAACCTGCTTACCATTAGCTAAAATATATATTTGCTGAGAATTTCCTTATGGTTTATCTTCGAACATTAGACAAAAGCTATTGAATCAGAAATGCCTACGCTAAGTATGTCTGAGTTCGCAACAATAGACCCATCTCATAATAAAACTCATAGCATATAATTGGTTATTATTCTGAGAACTGCAAAAACCCTCAAAATAACCACAGAAAATATGCTGCAGTCGTATCCTTTTATTCCTCACCAAAATTTCATATATTAGTTCTAGTTAGACAGGATGTTCCAATGCTAAAAGTTTCAACTTGTATATGTACCAGATTAGCATATGCCTTTTCCTCACCTGCCCAGCCGTTGGCCTTGAATCTGCATCCTTGTTCAGGCAAGCATCAAATCAATAAATGAGCAGAACTCCGGTGAAAAAGCGTGATCTGGGGACTGGGGTCGATGGTGATGGATCATCCAAAATCTGACACAAAGACCCACAACATTGGCTTCATTGCCAAACACGGGCACATGTGGACATACCTCACAAGAAGTCAAATGGAACCAAAAGAAAATATTGCTGATTGCATATGAAGATAGTCATGGTGTAATACAACCAGAAAACGTGGACACATCCTTTCAATTTTCAATGCTTTGATCAACTCATAAATTATAAGACATCATTTCTTATAATTGACCATAATAAACAAGATACACCTTAAATCTATGCATCTAGAGAGAAGGAAAAAAGGGACTAAGTGGCAGATCTCCTTTTCCCTCCCTTCCTCTCTCTTTCAGTTTGGAATAGTAATAAAGGCGTCCTACGATAGTTGATTCTTCCATGGATATGCATTGAGGGCAATTACGGGTGTCGATACATTACCAAAATTTGCAAGTAACATCCGATAGTAGTTAATCACTTAAAGCTGGTACAATTTGGAAAGTTCAGAGGCTAAATCATTCATATCTTGAAACTATATAATAGCTTCATTTGAACAGAAGGCAAAGGAAAGCAATCATGAACAAAAGAAATATGTAACGGGAAATACCTGCAGAATAAGATTTACAGGTCCTTCCTTGGCAGAATATAGAAATTCTCCAGTCCCACATTCAAAGAGTTGCGCAAGCCCAAGGCTCAAAATATCAGCTGGGTAATAATAGCATTCAATTCGAATTTGCTCTGGTGACATGTATGTGACAGTTTGCACAAAAGTAGTGGATTGGTACACCAATTTAAATATAGTCGGTGATGATTCTCAAACTGATGTAAATTTATCAATCTACTGCAAATAGAAAGGGAAAACAACAATGGGGGGCAAGAAAACAAACTACCAAAGCATCCACCTAATGCATCATACGCTTCTAACCATTGCCATCGAATTCTCAAAGTAGCACTAATATCAAGATCCGTTATCTTTGTCCTCATTGTAAGTAATACTGAAGATATTGTAGTTTCTCTCATTTCAAAATCAATTTCCTTCTCTCAAAATTCATTTCTTTCTTTCAGGATCACCACCAGGCCTCCTTGATGACCTCAACTGACTCCTCCTTCGCCGTCACCCTTCTCTCACCTTCCCCTTCACCTTCTCCTTCTCCCTTGCTCACTCCCCCCATACTTCCCTCCATTCCTTGTGTCTATCTCTTCTCTCCCTGTCTCCATCTTTCTCCATATCCTTCTCATTCTCTCTTCCATAATGCAACTCACTACAACCCCAAAAACCATCAAAAAATGGGTTTGATTTCAATCCTTACTAAATTCTTTTTTGGAAGAGTAAGTGTAATTTCTGTATTTAGGGTTTTCAAAATCCCAAATAAAAGGTGAGCCAATGTGTAATTTCATTAACTTTGTCCCTACTTCACTTATTTTCGTTTGGTGTTAGTCATGGCTAATGAGAAATATTTGAGTAGACAAAAGAAATTATCAGCAGGAAAGAGATTATTAACTTAGGAAGGAGAAAATCTGAAGGACAAATCCGTAAGTTACATGCGTCAATCCAAATATATGATGAACCAAAAGTTTGCATAAAAAGAAAACGATTATTCTGCAATTTTCTCACTAACACATTTGGATTGGCCATAATCATACCCCTAGATGAAACCCTCCATATTGGCTAAGTGCTAGTCCCTAGCAAAACAAAACAAATGCAACAAAAGAAAATCAATAAAAATGGATACGACAAGAGAAGTCTCATGATGGTTATCAGCAGTGATACCCACAAATACTTGTGAACTTCCTCTCCATTCCATATCAACTCAACATGTTCCATAAATTTGAGCAAGCATCTTACACAAGTTGGGAACATCCACCACAATGATATAAAGAGTATGCAAAGTTCAAAACACTATCAACTCATAAAGACATCCAATAGCATCCCTACTCTGTGTGTATGTGAATTAGCTAACATGGACACAATCCCAATATTAGAATAAGTGATCACTCAAATTTCTATCTGAACCAAGCTTCAACTCAAATCTCACCAGGGTTTTTGCACTCAATAAATGAAACACTCAGAAACTTGTGCAATTATACTCTCTCACATGTGTGAGCAGGCGAAGTAATGTAAGCAAATCAAATTATTTGCACACAAGACCCTGAAAGAAGCTAGAACAATGAAGACTCATAGTCTCATGAACATAATGCCAAACACCGAAAATATATGAGTACCATAACACATCACCCTTCCATCAACCACACCAGAAAAGCCATGCCACACCTAAGATCATTTAGGATTTTGTTTTTGGCTGTACCGTTAGGTAAGGACAATGTGTATAAATGTAAAACCCCAATTTTAAAAGCCTAATTATGTAGCATAATAGTAACCATAGATGTTGATTAGGACCTATGAAATCAGTCATTGGACTATGTTGACCCGTGTAATTTAATAAGTTTATGTTAAATTTTTGGGAACCTTGACGACACTAATATGTGAACAGAAATAATCGTGTAAGAAGCATTTAGCAAAAACAAGTTGGTACGCCGTTAGACTGGTGTCAGCCATGTAGCCACAATGGGGCCAATGCTGCCACTTGTGAGCCTATTGATAAGACAAGTATGACTAAGCCCAAATCCTAGCAATAAATGGATGCATATCAAGACAGAAAATAAAAAGGGAGGAGACAAAACAAAAGAAAAGAAGCGGTGAAAGAAGAATCAGGAATAGAGCTCTCCCAGCCTTCATCTCTACAAATTTTGATAGCCATCACCAACACAGCGCTGATTCTCCTTCCACTAGCGTGCCGCCCAGAGATTTCTTGCATATTCTCTCTCTCTTCCCCTCTTTCCCTCATAGCAAACTGCCGCACATGGCGGCGGCTGTGACCGACAATAACGAGAACCGCAGCACTGATGCTGCTCTGCGAATGGGCGTGCACTGTGTATCTACTAGACTTATGTGTGCGCGTGTTATACACAAGTAAAAACCCCTCTTTCCAGCAAAATTTTGGAATCGCAACCCGACACAATTAACACTAAATCACCCATAACTAAGTCTCTAACTGAAGTATTAAAATCCTAGGAGTTTAAATTAATTATCCAATTATTGCCGGCCGCCGAAGCGGGAAACAAAAATACTGACTGAGTTAACGGAAACGATTTAGCGTTTTTCCAAAAATCCTATAGAAACCCCTACTCTATTGAAGAAGACACAATTCAACCCTAGCCTTCTAGTTATGATGGTATGACCCCGAGCGAGCTTGGAACATGGAAAAATAGCCTTAACTTGGGGAATTTTGTCCTAAGATGGATTGCACGAAAGATGGCTGAAACTAAGTCATAAAAATGACATGATCATAGCTTTAACCAAGTTAATCGTAAAGGTAATTTTGTGAGTAACCGTCACTATAATTATTTATTTAGGTGTTGGTGTTGTGGAGAAATCGCGTGTTAAAGCTAGACACTACTTCTTGGGTGAGTTATGCAATACCTTGGTTATATGCATTTTATTTAGGCCACTGATAATGCCACGACAGTTTTTTTTAATGCCACGACCGCCCAAGTAATCTGACAACATTACCCTTGTTTTGTTCTATTCATGTCTTCCTCTTAGCCCCTCTCTCTCTCTCTCTCTCTCTCTCTCTCTCTCTCTCTCTCTCTCTCACACACACACACACACACACACCACTTTCTCTCTCTTGTTTTCACCGACCCACTTTCCTCCTCTTTATCATCTACACCTTTCTCTCTCTCCCCCTTGCTCTGCCGTTCACGAAAGGTCATGTGAAAGGTGAGGATGCGAGTCGTTCTTTTTAGTCTATTTTGCGACCGCTCCTCTTAGTCCTCTATCTGAAATCTAGACTGAATGTTCTAGTAGAAAGTCTTAAATCTTGACAATAGTAATCTTCGAATCACTCAATAGTGGAGTACCTATCACTCAAGCTCTTGCATTTAATCTACATAGAACCACATGATTGATTTGAAGAATAAACACGATTTGGAGACATATGATCCAGCGGAAGATGTCCAAATGGGTTGAGACTTGGGACGTTGGGTATATTTTGTTCGAAGTGATGTGATTCGTCTTACATCCTCTTGGCGATGGAGAATTAGGTTCAGTTTTAGAGAAAACTTGGTACTATGTTTTTTGCCCTACTGCTTTCTAGTTGACATTGGTATCTAATCTAGAGAAGAAAAAAAAAGAGAGGAGATTGAAGGAAAATGGACATGGAGTGTTGGACAGAGGAGGTGGATCTTGAGACGGGCCAACATTTTTCGGATTTCACAGTGGATATACTCAAACAAAGAAAGTCAGATAAGAGGGGAGGAGATGGAAGTGGCCGAGTGGGTTTGCCCGTGTATCAGAGATTCAGAGAAGCTGTTATAGAAAATACTAATATGAGAGGAGGAATTGGAGAAAGAGAGAGAGGGGTATATTTGTCAGGTGCGCTTATCTGTCGTGGCATTAAACAAAGGGGTCGTGGCATTAGCCACACCCTTTATTTAAACGTTTTGATGTGAAATGGTATTTGCTTTCAAATGCTAGAAAATGTGAATCATGTGTTTATTTATGAAACTTAATAGTTTTAGCAAACTGTGAATTATCGGAAACTGGCCTATTCACTTGTTTTTTATTATGGTTGGATGTAGACCATGGAATTGCCCTTGACAGAGCTCAATGGAGGAAAAGGACTCAGGTAGCCGACCTCAAGTGATTGGGACTTAAGGCTCGGTTTGGTTTGGTTTGGTTTGGATGTAGACCATGGAATATGATTTTGGTACTTGAATGCTTTGAATTGCTCAGGCTTATGTTTCTATGTTACGTTCATATGGTGTCCCGAGTCCTAGGGGACAGTAAAGAGACTAGTGACATACAAAAGTAAGGGAGGGGTGTATGCCAGGCACCTTAAGTGGTATCGATATCATAAGGCCGCTCTCTCTGACCTTGGGGTCGCTCCCCTTATGTTCTGGCAAGGCCGTCGAACAATACTACTCTTTTAATTCTCTTAATGAAACCTTGAAGAGTCCTTCTACTTAGACTATTATGAATGACCTGATAGTATCTTATGACGATGTTGTTTTTTGATGAATTACTTTATCTTGCTCCTATTGAAAGTGAAGCATTATATGATGTAAAAACGTTTCAATGGTCAAATCTGTAACCTTGGTATTAAATATCTCACATGAGCTTCCACTTATGCAATTATTTCTACTTTTTTTTTTTCAGGGAATAGCGTGTGTATAGCAATCAACTGCTCAATGCCCGTTTGTGCTATATGGACAATCATGTGTTGTCTAATGGTTTGTAATTATTATACTTGTACACTTAGAAGCTCTGGAATTATGTAATTTATTCTACGCTTCCACATACTTCTGTTTATATGGTTTAAAATGACAATGATGCGTGAAATCCCTAAACTAGAGTATGAGCAGGCAGCTTAACACCCGCTTGGCCGGTCACGACTTCAAGGGTCGGTTTTGGGTCATGACAATAAGGCTAGGGAGAGAAACAAATCAAGTCCGAGAATAGGCAAGCAATCAAACAATTCAAGACTTGGGCTTAATTTTCAATGTGCCAATGTGGAAGACAAGGAGCTGACATGAACTGACTTACCATACTAATAGCAAATGAGATATCAAGCCGTGTATTGGTGAGATAATTCAACTTGCCTACCAAGCGATGATAACGGTCTGGATGAGGGAATATCTCCCCCTGATCAACACACAATTTGACGTTTGGATCCATAGGGGTCTCTACAGGCTTTGCTCCCAATAAATCATTTTCCTCTACAATATCTAGTGCATACTTCCTTTGGGACAAACTGATCCCTTCCTTAGATCTTGCTACCTGAATACCCAAGAAATATCCCATCCATGAAAACTTCAAGAAACTCTTCCACCATGTTAGAAAAATGGACATCATGCACCTTTGAAAGGTAACAGGTGTGTTGCACAAGCGAAAGTACAAGTGAAAGTAGTCTTTTCTTGATCATGCAGATCAACAGGCACTTGATTATATCCATAATAGCCATCCAAGAAATAATAATAACTTTGGCCCGCAAGTCTTTCTAGGATTTGATCAATAAAAGGAAGTGGAAAATGATCTTTCCTAGTCATAGAGTTCAACTTTCGGTAATCGATACAAACACGTCATACGGTAGTCATACGTCGGAACAAGTTCACCCTTCTCATTTTCAAGGACAGTGATACCGGACTTCTTTGGCACTACCTGTATAGGACTCACCCATTTACTGTCGGATATAGGGTAAATGATACCCGCATCTAAGAATTTCACCTCGTTCATAACCACCTCCTTCATATTTGGATTCAGCCTCCATTGCATTCCCGTGAAAGCCTTGCATTTTCTTCACAATGGATGTGATGCATGCATACGGAGGGGATCAATACCTTTAAGATCTGCCACGGACAATCCTATGGCATTTTTGTGTTCTTTAAGCACATCAAGAAGTAGACTTTCTTGGTCATCTGAAAGGTCCGGGGCAATTATGGCCGGAAGAGTGTCATCTGGCCCAAGAAAGATATACTTGATATGAGCCGGGAGTGGCTTCAACTCAAGCTTAGGCGGTACCTCTATAGAAGGAGGGGCGGGAGAGTCCGCCAAAGTAGGAAGTGGCTCAAAGCTTGGTTGTCAAGTAGGAGGTACACTATCTAGCAATGAATTAACCCCTTCTATGGACCAATCAATATTATACTCTTCAAAGCCAAAATGAGCCAACACGGCTCTAAAGGATCTTCGGCTAAAATGAAAGGCAATGCTCCCTCGACGCATTCTTGAATCACATCGATTGCAAAGCAATCTTCCACCAATTGAGGTTGTTCAGAAGCATTGTACATATTCAGCCTCACTTTCATATTACCAAAGGAAACGTTCATTACCCCGCTCCTTACTATGATCTGAGCGTTTGCTGTGGCCAAGAAAGGACAGCCAAGGATCACTGGGGTTTGTCTCCTATGGTTAGAGTCAGAAACAGGCTCCGTGTCAAGAACAATAAAATCAGCAGGAAAGTAGAAGGTGTCAACCTTGACAAGGACATCCTCGAGCATGCCTAGAGGTGTTTTCACCAAGCGGTCGGCTAACTAGAGAGTTACCGACGTAGGCTTCAAGTCACCAAGTACAAGTTGCTCATACACTGAATAGGGAAGAAGATTGACATGGCACCTAAGTCTATAAGTGCCCTATCAATGATGTGTTCTCCAATGACGCATTTCAGAGTAGGAATTCAGGGGTCTGAAAGCTTTGGAACTGTGTCAAGTTGGAGAATGGAGCAAACATTGGGTGGAATAGTAATGGATTCTTTCAAATTTGCCCGTGCTTTTCGCTTGTGTGTACACAAGTCCTTAAAGAACTTGGCATAAGAAGGAATTTGTTTAATGGCATCAAGCAACGGGAGATTGATCTTTACTTGTTTAAACACCTCCAACATATTTTCTTGATTGACATCCTTCTTACGGAAAGGGTGGAGGTGAATTAAGACAAGTAGGAAATGGAGCTTTCGGGGAATAAGATGGTTCCGCCGAAGAATTAGAAACCAGAGGGATTGCCTCCTTGCTCTTTGAAACTTTCTCATTACCCGAATACTTAGACTTATTAGAAGATGGTTTCTCTTTGGCTTTATCCTCCTCAAGTCTAATCTCAACATCTCGGCCACTCCTACGTGTTATGACGGCTTTAGATTGCTCATTATAAGTAGCACTAGCTTGTGCATGTTCAACCTTATACAGACCCTTAGGATTGTTCACAGTTTGGCTTGGCAGTCGGCCTTCCTCTCTCCTACTCAAAGAATTGGCTATCTGACCCAATTGGGCTTCAAGCCGAGTGATGAATTGCTTGTTAGAATGAGCTAACTGTGTAGTAGCCTAGAGCCCTTGAAGGGCTTGCATCACCTTCTCCTTAAAAATAGAGTTCTTTTGCTAGAACAAAAGGAACAAGCCTCTTGGAAGGCTGGAGGAGCGGAAGAGGAGGCTTGACCTGCAGAAAATAGCTCATCGACGTGTTGGGTAATGAAAGCCACTTGTTGTGCTAAGTCATTCGAGGGTTGAATCTCATAGACTCCACGTGTTTTATTTGTTCATAGCCTCTCAACTCTAGAGGACAAGGCATTATACTGTGATGCCTCATTGAGGACCTCAAACAACTCCCACGCTTGATCCTCAGTTTAGTATTCATTAAAGATGCACCATAAGAAGCATCAATCATTATTTGTCGCTGAGACAAAGGAAGACAGTCATAAAAGATTTGCACAAGTTGCCATTTGGGCACCTCATGATGTGGACACTTCCTAATCATGTCTTTGAGTCTCTCCCTTTGTGGAATTGTTCATTATCAATTTGGAAAAAAGTAAGAATTTCTCGATGAAAACGACCTGTCTTACCCGTATAAAAGTATTTCTTTAAGAATGCATCTTGCAACTACTCCCATGAAGTGATAGATTGTGCTGGCAAGGTACTTAGCCAATGTTTGGCCTTGTCCTTTAGTGAGAATGGAAATTGGAGCAACTTAAGGCATCATTGCTGAAATTTTGAATTTTAAGTTTGGAGCAGACAGTCAAGAATTCATCAATGTGGTTGAATGGATCTTCATTTGAAAACCCGGGGAATGATGATAGCAAGTTTAAGGTCAAGGGTTTAATCTCATATTGGGCTGCCGCCCCATTTGGCAACACAATGCATGACGGAGAGTTAAACGTTGTTGGAGCAAAGTGCTCCTTCAAAGGCGGAGGATTTCTTGCCATGAATGGAACCGGTGATGGTTCGCGTTTTGGTCGGTCACTTTTCTCCCTAAGAGGTATGCGAAAACATCCAAGGGTTTTTTCAAATTCAGGATCAACAGGGGAACTTATTGGTGATAGTGACCTATAACCACGCATATGAACTAGACTCCAACTATAACTCAACTTACTATAAAGTTTCAAAAAACAGAAAATCTCAAAACAGAACTTACAATGATCAACGAAATCGCTTTAATTCGTCTTGGCACCTGTAAGCTCGACTTTGCAATCTTGTGCAATCCGAGAATCTGGAAAAACTGAAACAACTAAAAGAAAGTATTAAATAAAACCTAACCTAAGAATTGAAATGAAAACCAATTGAAACTTACTAGCGTCGCCTTCGAGTCCCCGGCAACAGCAATTTGAATAATAAAACTCTAAATCAAAACATAAAAGTTGTTACTCAGAGAGCAAGCTTCATCTACGCCCTAGGAGAGGGGTTTAGCCGGACATCGGAGTTGAACCCATCAGAATTTGGTTGATCGCTGACATGGGAACCAAGGTTTTTGCAAACTCGTCTCTTCTCTGATCTCCAGCAACGAGTCTTCTTTTTCTTCCTTTTCTCTGCTGTGCGTGTCCTGTTTTTTTCCTGAACTACTGTTGTCTCTTTTCTTTTTTATGCTGCTGTTGTCGACTTAACAAAACGCCATTTTCCATTTTCTTTTCTTCTTTTAAATCCCAGCCGACTTAATACACTTAAACTTTGTGAAACCTTGGGACCCACCACTCAAAATAACAAATAACATTGGGTCACTAGATGTCCAAGTGCACGTCCAGTATAGAATGCAAGACTAAAAATTCTCTTTCCAAAAGGAATTAACTTGATACCCAATTCTTCATGTAGGCAAGTAATGGTGGGTCCACAATCGGGAGTAAGCTGATGCGAGTTAGTGATTTTTGGCTTTCATTCTCTGTAATGACATCGTTCCACCCATTAAATCCAAAGGCCAAGATAATTTCTTGTTACCATCTTCTCAACATATGATACTAGAGCTTTAACCCTCCAAACACCTACAATACAAAAACTAAGCATCAAGCTCCAAGTAACAACATAAATGAACTTAACAAAGATAAATTAGGCGGCGCATTTGTGAACATTTACGCGCCTATCACTAAGCGTGGGTCAAAGGCCAAAGCAACGATGGCAGAGGATTGATGCGGCTTCGGGTTGATTGCTGCGAAGGAAAGGACGACAGAGAATCAGATATCTGGCTCATGTGGAGAGATAGATAGATAGATAGATAGATAGATATAGAGAGAGAGAGAGAGAGAGAGAGAGAGAGAGCAAACTATGAAGTATCATTCTTGAATGCACTTGTGATCTACCTTCCCACTCAGTTAATGGTTGAGATCTTTCCACAACCTGAAGGGCTGAGATTGAATCACAACAAAAACAACTAGACACATTTGAATCCAATCTTGCATCGTGATCATTCACAATTACACCCCAATACCCAGTAATGTATGGAGCAAGATACAGTCGCACAGGCAAGAATAAGCAAACCAAGCCTTACAAAAATTAGGAATTTATAAACCAAAGATAGTTGAAGTTGATCGGTCATTTAAGATATGAGACATGAACCTTGAAAATTTGGAGAAACCCTATCATGCAAAAACTTCCAAACCGATAGTATGCACAAACTTTTGAAGTGCAAGTTTCAACACGAGTTTGCGCATTGTTGAATCATAGGGTTTGGATTGAAATAGGCACCCAGAATCATATGAATAGCTCTTGCATTCCAAACTAATAGCATACAGAAACTTGAGTATATGGAGGAGGAGAATGATGCCATGCATTTTGGAGTTCAAGCAAAATGTGTCCTAGTCCAAGTAATCATTGAATGTCAAGTGCCAACAATGTGATACACTTGCTGCACAGACCAACACAATGAAATTTTAAACCGTAACAAATCAAGAAAATTTAATTCATTGGGCAACCATAGATCTAACCGAAAATCAAAACTTAGAAACTATCTCATCGTACATAAGCATTGATCATAACAGGGCAACGGTCATAAGACCCATGATTTCTTTGTCCAAGAAGTAATACCATATCGAAAATGCTACCAATCATCATTGTCGCTATTGAGAAATATAAACAAGTGCTCATACCTATTTACCCACTCTTAAGTTGTCCCTAGAATTAGATTATTTAATTTCATCTAGAACTGTTAAAGAAAAACACTAAACAGTAAACACTACCCAAGTACGGCACATATATACACACATAGAGAGTAGAGACCATGATGCATTAAACGCATAATTCTCATGACCCAAAACTTACAGAAGTCAATACACATTTCATCCGTCCATCCATCTTATTAAAGCAAAAAAAAAAAAGTCGTAAGCACCAACATAAAACGAAAAGGGCATAATCATAACCTAAAGAAACACGTCTTGTATTTATTTAGTTTAGGACCCCATAATTTTTGCATTTAATTTCAAGAAAGGAAGATGAGTAACTAAAGATCGAGTCATATTATCAAACTTAAATACCACCGAAAATAAGAAACCTCAAATATGAAATGGAATAGAGTTTGGTCAATTGATTCAACTCACCCACACTGTTGTGTCGCCTGTGAAATTGATGGCTCCTTAGATCTAGACCCCGCAACAACCCATCGTGATCTCCTAGGTACTACTTCGTGATCTCCTAAGTTCTACCCCATCGTGATCAAACAATGAGAAAAAAACAACAAAAAAACAGAAAAAAGATAATGAAAGGTACTAGTTCAGATTAGATTCATCCACTTGATGACTCCACAGCCCTACCTTGATTTACCAAACGATAGTCAAAAACCCCTCTGCATATAATAATTACAGAATCAAAGGCAGTGTGAGAATATCAAACCCAAAAAACCCTGTTGTCCTTAGGCACAAACCATTTAAAAGCCGTTAAACAATGTAATGAATTGCCCATGCAGAAATCAAAGAAATTTGTCATGAATTGACAATGGATAAGTAGAATTCACTGAAAGAACGAAGAGAAAAATAGTACATGGTGAAACAACCAACCAACAAATATCCACAAATCATATTCAGAGAAAACTACAGCGTTAGCTTGTTAGATTTCTAGTTCAGGAACGGCTCAAAAATTTTAGTTCATGACTTCTATCCATGGAAATGTGTGCGCATAAAACAATCGCACACTCAAACATTTTCTAGTGCATGCCCGTGCCTAAAGGCCCTACTGAACGGAGTATAATCTCAAGTTAAATCAACAGCAGTTGCCCTATCCAACGAATCCTTTTATGTCCAAAGTAATCGTTGTATATGTCATTGATGGATAATAAAACCCTATCTCTCTGATAAATTTAATTTTGTACGGTGAAAAATGTAACACGCAAAACAAAAAGTTTGAAAAGTTTAAACGCATTTCCTAACCTAATTTTCTCCAAGAAAAATCAAAGCCAATCACTTGTCCTTCTACTAATAGAACTCAAGAATAACAAAGAAACCCGAGTTGTCAAACATTTTGATCCAGTATTAAAAGGCAGAGACATTCTAATAAGACAATAGTGCATTTAAGTGCCAAAAGGCAAGGCTCAAACATCTCAATATTCAATACAACTTCAAGTGTGTGCACAAATGAAATGTATAAACAACTAGAAAGTATGCACAAAAGAAGAGTGTAACATAAAGAAAAAATGAGTATCACATATGCACCCAAAACATATACACCTAAGTGTACCATAGCATTCTCCCTATATGGATATAATAGATCTTCGAACCAATAACTTACTCCTGCCCTTCTTTCACTTCTCTAATTGCAGTCATAACCTGTGAGAAATAACACAATTGCTGGTAAAATGATAGAAATAGGTTATCTTTCTGTTAAACCAAAGCCATCAAACCAATAACATACTGAAAAAAAAATCTCACACTTCATTGAAGACACCAGTAGGAAACATCCACACGCCTGTGCCTTTGGAATGCCAATATTTTCTTCGACTACCATTACTAAAACTCATTCCAACATCAGAGACAAAGCTTTAACCTATGGCACCAAAGACACTTAAACCAAAAGGGAGAATAGGAATTAGATCAGTTTAAATCTTGGACAGAGAACCAATATAATTAAATCCAGTTTGGCACTAATTCTGTTTTTAAATGGTTTTTGGTTACCACTTTTGATAACCATTGACCGTGAAGAGAAAAGATTGAAAAGTCTACTTTGAAAAGAAGTTTGTCTTGAAGGATCATAAGACCAATTATAGCATATTGAACACTCAAAGCGGGCAAGAAATGGAACATAATAATCGGAGTTGGTAACAAAGTGGGCAAAAAACCACCAACTTCCTCTACCATTGATCAAGTAGAAGTAAGTCGGCCAAATTTCATTATCTCAGGCCCTCACACCAGACCAACTCCTGATCTCACGTTTCAATACCAACCCGCACAAGATCAAAGTCCACAATTCAGATTGAAAAAAAGGAAAAAAAAAAAAAGATAAAACATTCTTGGCCCTTGGATGAACCTATAAATGATTAAAAACCTTTTGATATACCAGCAATTTTGTGACTTCCATGCCAAAATCAACGAATACCATTCAAGAGAATCAAAACATGTGAGAGTTCATAAGCAATATAAGGTGCAGAATCAAGTACACCCGAACTACCTTATTTTCCCAAAAAAATAAACCCCAACTGAGTAAATACCTATATAGCCCTGGTACAGTGACATTGGCTTCCCGCTTATCACGGATCATAAGTTACTTGGAGTAATCACATGTAGAAGTCAACACATAGAGGAATCTTGGAGGAGCTGTGGTCTTGAGATGCTCAAACTAACAGAAGTCACTGCCTAGAAAGAGAAACAATATTAAATAGAGTAGAAAGCCAAAAGTCTCTGCTGAACTCAACACAAAAAAAAAAAAGCTGAAAATCCAACATGTAGCCATTTTTCGTACACGAACCTATAAGACAAACTATTTTCATGCACAATAAAACCACCAACTTCCTCCACCATTGACAAAGTAGAAGTAGGTCAACCAAATTAACTAACTCAAGGTGGAAGGGATTGGTACTAAAAGAAAAATGCGCAGAATAAAAAAGGTGTTGAGGCAACACTCAAAATACCATTTTGAAGGTAGAAACCCTTGCACTGATTTTAACTCCTCTCCCATGATCTGGCAATACTTAATCAGTTTCCTATGAAGGTGATGAGGACCTAGATTTTCTTTGGTCAGATTCACAACTTCTAGTGAATCCATCTCTATTTCTACTCGAGTGAGTCCTTTTCCGAGGATGTACTTGAGTCTTGGGAGCATCCCAAAAACTACTGAAATTTATGCTCCTTTGTCATCCCTAAGCAATCTACCCAAGCAGCTTCTGGATTACCCTTGGAGCATCCAAAGTACTCAATTTCACGTTGAACCACCTCATGCAATTAACATCAAAAGGCAATGCTTGGATGTAGAATCACCAGCTTTTCAAAAAAGCATTTTTTTAAGTGCCATTGAAAAGTCGAACCTCAACCCAACCCAATGCCATAAGACATATAAGGTCACAAAAGGGCAGTCGTGTCACCAATATACCCATACATGCAACTTGGAAAATGAACTACATTATGCAATTAAGTTCAAAGGGCAATGCAATTTTTAAAAGTACGATAACCAGTTTTGAAAGTGCCGTTAAAAAGGCTAACCTCAATACAACCATAATCAATACCGTAAGGCATACGGTGACAAAAAAAAGGGCAGCCTCATTGCCAATATACCCATACATGCAACCTGCAAAATGAAAAACGTTGAACTAAATAAAGTATGAAATTAAGTTCAAAAGGCAATGCAATTTTTAAAAGTAGGATAACCAGTTGTTCAAAAAGTCATTTTTAAGTGCCATTAAAAAGGCTAACCTCAATACAAGCCTAACCTCTACCATAAAGCATAGGTATGAATTTTGCAGCCTCAATGATTGCATAAGGTGAAAAAGTTGCCTATGGGATAACAACATGGGGAAAAAAAACAAAGTGATAGGAAAAACAACATGAATGGCCGAATATAGTGACCAACTAACAATCTTAAATATTAGAACGAATACCACACACAAAGGTACCCATTTAAAATTAAGTATTCGGAAGCCATTTAAAAATAATAGAAATCCATAATGGTTGACAATCAAATGATCAACGTGACATTCATTGCTCTAAAAGCTACGGCTGTGACAAAAGAGAAAGTGCTGTGGCAAGCCCTATTTGAGGAGAGTGAAACAGGAAGTGATGTTAGAAGTAGTGACCGTTCTGACTGTTTTCTTTATTGACTTGAATATATTGTGTCACGTGAAAATTAGAACCCTATATAGATTTACATAGGGTTTTTTAATCAAAAATTAGAACCCCATAGATATTTATCAGGAAACTTCTAGAAGAACCTTCTGATTCTCCCAAAAGGGAACTTTGATAGGACACTCCAAACACTTAAACCATACTTTGAATAAATAAAAAAAATCATCAATCAAACCTTAATCGCCAATTGGAGTTTTGACTAACTTCAGTTTTCTATAACGGCTAACTATAGTTTGCCGAACACTAAGCCAACCATTTAGAGTACCAAGATCTGAACTTGTATTATTCATGACCATACAAACTCAAGCCAAGGACAAAATGCAATTGCTCTCATACATATAGATGAAGCTATTTGATGAATTTAACAATGCTATACCTTTAGAAAAAAGCAGATGAAAAATATAATGCAGAATGCAAGCACAGAATATTTAATGGTGGAGTAGCCTGATCACAAAAATAGGAAACAGTGACCCCCTAATTACAAACCTTCTTTTTAGAAGACACTGCATTCCCAAAACTGTATCATCCAGTGGAAAATTTGCTACATTGTGTATCAACCGCAAGTGTCAGACACACATGTCAGAAGTACTTAAGCTAGATTATTGTGATGGAGGTTGGGAAGCAACTAATGCCAGATGGGTGAAGCAGCTTAGGTGCTTTATGAAGCCTCTCACATGGTTGTAGTTTTAAGTATAGTTGTAGGGATTGTATTCGGAGATCGATTCCAGCTGAAAACTTGGATCCAACACGTGACGATGGAAAAAGTACAAACGAGTCTCATAGGCAAGAATGGTTGTCCCTGTTTTTCACCTGAAGCGAAAGATGAAAACCCCTATATCACTTTACTTTCTATTAACTCAAATACTAATCGCGTATTTAGTAATAGCACTAAACTGTCAGGGTCTAGCACTCCATACAGAATTGTTTGATAGGAAGTAATTATCCTACCTACACCAAAAGAAACATTTTGACACGAAAACACAATACGTGGACTGACACCAAAACACACGCCCACCACCCAATTCATTCTTCAAGTCCACGCATCAAACAGATCGACAGCTAAAAAAATAACAGAATGCTATCTATACAGAGAAAAGTACAAAACTCAAGATCAGTAAATAAAAATCAAAGTCACTGAAACATTTTCAACAAATTGAAGAACTTGAAGAGGTTATGAATTCCTTAGAAGCTAGAACGCCAGCATTACTAATTAAATTTACATGAGATAATAATCAAGTAAATTGAGGATGGAAGTAACAGACACAAGGCTTAAACAGATATGGCTGCAAAGTCATATATTTGTAGAATAGCAAAACAACTATAAGTGTCAGACTGTTAACAATCCTCTTTAACCTTCACATGACTTTTTAAGTGACACTTGCAATATTATGGATACATGTAAACCCGAAATTGATAGTAAGATTATTGGGTCAAAACAAAGAGAAAGCATATTAAGTGAAGAACAAGACAAAAGAACTTAAATTGACAAATGCTACCATAAGCTGATTTCCAGAATGGGGAACAAAAACGAAACCATAGGATTGTGCAGCATAGATGGTTAACAAATTGGTACCACATGTTCCCAACTGAAGGTTTTGCGTATGTGTGCATGTGTACATTTGTCACTTAACATTACCCAGATTTGATGGATTCCCATAAGGCAGCTGTCACATGAGAACCCTTTAGCATTCTGATTCCTATAATAACATGATGTAAGTAACAACAAAATTGAAAAATAATAAATTTTGAGATTGCACAAGCAGTACATTAGTAACAACCTTCTGAATTAAATTCATACAAATTGATAAGCTCGACTAATGGTAAGTCTATTAACGCGCAAGTTCTCACACAAGGGAAGCTCAAACCTTGCATGAGCAAGCATCCAAACAAACAAGGGGACTTGTTCGGTCTAGTTTGAGGAGAAAATTTTGATACTCAGGGCAAATCTTTTCTTGCCAATTTGTTTCTTAATCTACTTACCCATCAAACATGAGAAAAATGAATCATTCATTTTCCCAGCTACATAAAATGACTTCATCCTCAAAATGAATACATAATACCCCCAAAATAGAATATTTTAAGATGCTTTGTAACTTCATTGAGTAGTTTGGAGATAGAGAGAGAGTTTTTAATAGCTCACAAATATAGCTCAATTCGACTAAATACAGAGAAAATCAACAAACAGAAAACATAGAGGACACTATAATCGAATAATAACTCCAAAATATGCATCCAATACTAGAGAGAGATACGTACGTACATATCTGTTCACATTATATTATATATATATATATATATGTGGAAAGAGAGAGAGACCTTTTCTAAAATCAGTGTCTAGTGTCCTGATGTCTTGCAACAGCAGCAATTGTCCTTGCACCTTCAATTGTGTAATCATAGTAGAAACCACCATTATGAGAGCCTTCATGTGGGTGCTGTTCATAATCCCTGGAAACAAAAGGAACACGGAACACCCATAGCACTGCAACATAAACTGAACAATAAATAATGTAGTACAATGTATCTCATAATTCCACAAAGATACAAAAGAAGCAAACCCCAGGGATAATACTGATTAATTTTGAATACCAAACTGAAACTACATGAATTTATCTAAGAATGGTTCAGTAAAAATTAAATAATGCTGCCGACCACAGACGCTACATTTTCTGGGATGCATTGAATACCATTTTCTGTGTTTTTTATTTTGTTTTTGTTTTCGTTAGGTTAGGTTCCTCTTTCTCCGTATTTTTTGGTCGATCTCTTCTCCTCAGCGCGTTTTGCAAGTTGTTTAGTATGATTATTGTAGGTGTAAGACACCGTCTCTGGATATGCAAGAACTTAAATGTACCCAAAAATGGAAGAAGTCATAGAAATATTCGTTTATTCAGAGCAGATCTACTTTGAAGTACAATCCTACAAGTACACGAAACAATGGCAGATAAATCCCTAATTTAACATGAAATCAATTTCACATCGCTAAATCCCAAATTTCACTTCAACATGAAACCCAAATTTCTTGTAGGTGGACCAGTTTGTAGTGTGGAAACGGAAGTTAGGGAGGAGCATACAAAGAGAGACCTTGGCGGAGGGTGGGTTTGGCGTCAGTGGTCGGCGCTACCGATCGTGGTGATGGTCAGCGCTGCCGGTGGTCAGCGATCATTCTCTCTCTCTCTCTCTCTCTCTCTCTCTCTCTCTCTCTCTCTCTCTCTCTCTCTCTCGCGCGTTGAAAAATAGGAAGGAAATGGCGTGCAGGCTGTCACTTGCAGTCTTATGAGTCCCACCACCCAAAGGGGCAAATGTTTTACCAAATAATCCCTGCACGAAAGACAAAAAAACAAAGAACAAAGCAAAAAAGGACACAAAAGGAAATCATGTAAAGTCTGGAAACCTACTAAAGTAATTTGGAAAACCTTGCTACTGTAGGTGAACAGTGTGCATGGGGGCCACCCAAAAAATTGCAAAACAACCAAAATGCTCCCGACCCCATAACTTGAGGTCCCCCAATCGGAGGGTCCAATTGAAAAAATTGGACCAAAATTAGAAAGCCATCGATTTGGCCAAGTCTTTTTTTTCCTTTTAAGGGGGTTGAAACATGCAAACATGTGGACATTAGAGAAAATGCATATCAAAAACTCAAACTAAGAGAAATCGGTAAAAATGAACAAGCCTTAAATAGTTAAATTGCAGCTCAAACTTGGAGGAACGTTACTATTAGTTTGTTAATCACCAACTCATCTAAAAGCTTAAGTTGTCAGAGAGAAAACAAACTTTATTACTTATACCTTCAACACGCCCCTTTACGTGTAGCCAGACACTCCTCTATAAGAAGGCAAAACACATGTAAATATGTGAACATTTGGCAGGCGGTGAGGTTCTAACACAGGATCAATTGCTTGCTCTAATACCATATTAGATTGTTAAATCACCAACTCATCTAAAAGCTTAAGTTGTTAGAGAGAGGGCCAACTTTATTACTTATACCTGCAACAATTACCCTCTCACTTATTGGTTGAAACTGTGTAGGTCCCACCCATGCAATACACTTTTTGTTAAGCATAATATCACTATGTGGTAGAATCCATAACATTTCAACCAATAGAAAGGAGGGTAAATGTTCACCCCCTTTTAAGGACATGCAACTAAGAATTGAGATTTACTACAACAGCACTCAATGCATACCACTCTCCCTGCAATAGGAGATAATGCCAATCTAGCAGCACTAGCCACAATTCCTGATTCAAGCTACTCCTGGGGCAATATCCCAAAAGTGATCTGGACACATATTTGCACAGGGTCCATGAATTTCTTTGGAACTACACAGAGTATTTTCTTGATAACTCAACGTGTCCATTAACTACACAAATGAACGGTCCAAATCAGTGTTGGGCCATTGCCCCTTGATGTCTACTTTTTTCTGTGTACCTAGTCAATTACAATGTCGACATTGCCCCTCAAAACAAATTACTTAGGAAAGAATGCATATATTAGGTTCAGGGAGTGTTAATCCCTCAATTTTCTAGAGGGAAATTAATTAATAATTGATTATGAGTTTTTGTACTAGTTGTGACCCAAAACCTTCTCTCCCTTTTGTAAAGAAGATATCCAATTAGGAACAACACAATATTGAAATTCAATGAAGTCAAGGACATAACCTCACTTAAACTATCTTGAAAAAATAAAAGAATACAAGTCACTTTCTCCGTTGAAAACAAGTTAAGGAAGCCATTTAACTAAAGCAATGTTGGAAAATTCAGTCTACTTGAAAAGGAAAAAATGGCATCATCTATCCTTCGAAAACTGAAACACAAAAGCACTTTGAGGCGCATTAATGAATCGCTTTCCTAAAGATAGTATTTGCCCCACCAGAAGGTGTGCACCGGGTTATAGCAAATCCGCCTTCAAGATGCATCGAAACTTGAACTCAAGGTTCTTTATATTTCCGTTTGCACAAACGAAGACCGACAGAATTCCACTATGCAAATGTAAAAGAACCAAGAACTGATATTCTATTTCTGCAGAATAACACAATATCAGTATACCTAAAATTCTAGGAAGAGTGTGTAGAGAGAGAGCAATCCAATACAGAATTTTCCATGTAAGGAAAGACTTTACAAATACCCTATTTATAGTAATAGACTTGTAGGCACCCTAGTGTGGAAGGCTGTGTCTTTAGTAAACACACATTAGGAAGGGTCATGTCTTTTAAAGACAATTAACTAGAAAGGATCATGCCTCTTAGTAGGCACCCTTTTATGAAAATAATTAATTAAGAAGGGTCATGCCTCTTGGAGGCAACCCCATGTTTCATATCCTTTCCCAACAAACAAATCACTTCCAAATAAACACGTCCCAATTTATGGGTGTTATAACTATGCACAATTGCACATAAAGTCACAACTCATGTGAAAAGGTGTTGCAACAATTCACAAAAACCTCTCTCAACATCTTTTCAAAAAACCCAAACTAAAAATCCATTTATTATTTTGAAAATTTCCAACAAGCTAATGAAGAAGGAGACAAAACGGTTAGGAGACTGGTGTATTGCCACGGGCAATCCTGTTGCATACCAATTAATAGAAAATGCAAGAAATAAAATGCAACCAACCTGGAAAGCCTGTTGAAGAACATGGAGTGTCTCCCTTGTGTGCTCTCTCTTCATTGCCACCTCATCAGGTTCTTGCAACATCTCTTCAAACACGTTGTCTCTGTTTCAGAAGATAAGTTGAATGCATAAGCATCATAATCGAATAGCAAAGCCAGGTCTGCATAAGCTCCACAGTTACTGAGCTGAGTAACTCAAATCAATTTTATTGGAAGAATAGCAGTAATGGTCTAGCTCTTCTTTTAAGAACAAGGTCAAATGAGCAAGTCATACCTCGGAACATTGACTACCTTTTTGCAGTCTTTGCTGTAGAGTTTTTTAATGAAGACACTGTGCAGCTCTCTTTTTGTAGGGTATACCTTGCAATTATAAAAATATAACAAAGATATCAGAATCAGCTATACTAAACTACAATGTTCACTGTTCCACCCATTAAATTAAAAAGACATAAATAAAGCATGGGAAAAAAATTTACCGTGGTAAAAGAAATACAATACAACCACATAAAATCTTAATGACAGAAAAATGACAAAAGAACAAGCGCAAAGCACTTATAAAAACAAGTTATGCCTCGTTATGCCTTTTCATGGAACAACCAAAGGTATCGTCACATAACCCATCCACATAGCAGTCTGTGAACCATATGAACTAATGGTCAGAGAGGTAAAAAAAGGGAAGATTCGTACATACTGTTTTGAAAAGAAACACCGGACTGTCACCAGAAGTACCAGAGTTATATGTTCTGCATAAAAGTCCACTCAGATGAAGCATTTGAAACCTGTTCAACTTAAACGTACTGACTGGAAGGCACAGAAATGAAAAAGACAATTTCCAAGAGTACGAAGTATGAAGATGGAGAATGATCAATTGTCAAAGCTTAAAAGTGGCTCTTATTATTTATTGAGTTCCCTAAAAATGGGTTTAAAAAGAGAACTTTTGGCCTGACATTATCACATCAGCCCTGATGAGTTGTAATTTTCAAACTGCTTTTGATCAATTCAACTGATCAATTGTTTCAGATCATACTCAGCCTGAGCCACCCCTGTAAAGTTCAATTACAACTCCACCGCCCTTGCAACACAATCATGCATATTCCACTGGAAGTTATAGATATTCATTAAAATCTAACAGGAACGTTGAAAGACAGATATAAAAGATAAAAGATAAAAGGCAAAGAAGTGGTTCAACCAACAACGCAGTCACATAGAAATTACCAGGAAGTGCAAAATTGCTTTCGGAACAAATCCTCTACATTCTTTCTAACAATGTCATAGTATGACTTCAACAGCAGTTTAGTGACTGCTATTTCCATACCCTCATGATCTGAAAGGGTTTCTGACAATCCCAAGATGGTTGGTGGCTTAAAAAAACACACAAACGGACAATTGTTAGGACCATGGCGACATAAAAGGTCAAGGCTCAATAGTCAAACCAATTGAGTAGTCTGGACTCTGGACATAAGACCTTTTCCACAAACCTCTCTCAAATGAATCATAGAGACAGCATGCTTGATGCTCTGAACAAGTTCACTGAATGACATGTTTGTTGAGTTCTCTTTCATAGACACCCGACCTTTGGCACCACCAAAAATAGATGAAAAACCCCAACTTGAACAATTTGTGTTGGCTGGTAAATCATAAGTTACACTCAGTAAGGCTATTTTCAATGCAATCATACAGCTAATCTCACTTCAAACATACTGGCAAGAGTAGCCAGCACACAATTTGTGTTGGCTGGTAAATCTAAAGAAAGTCGCTCTAGATGGTGGGATTATGGCAGCACAGGGAAACACTCTTATCACTTATGAATGCGGGCACTGTAAAATTAACAATCGAAGCATTAAAGAGATTTCTTTTAAATTCCAGACTCCAGACAAAAAAAAAATTTCCCATCATGCACAAGGAGTTCGTGTTGACCTAATGAGCTAGCCAACATTAGAGCATCTGTTTGTAATCAGCTCTTAAAAGTCACTTTCAAAAAGTAAATGGAACATCTAAGAACGTTTCATCTCCATATAATTTCTTGACGATGACAGATTGAAATGTTTAATTTGAGATTTCCAGCTTTGTGTTGGGCGTGTTTTGCATGCTTCAGCTGGGGTATGCATCAGAAGGCAAATATAAACATGGGACCCGAAAATGCTGTCCAAAAAATTAGGATACAGACACGGCAGATAAATAAAAACATATTAATTTTTACACAGTTTCACAAGGGAAAAAAATCAGCAACTTAAATGAAACATTATAGGAGGGAGGGAGACAGAGAGACTGTCACGCCCTCGATTTTTAACATAAATATTAAAGGTTTTTTCATAAATAAAAATTCTCACAATAATACAAATATTACCCAAAAGCCATTTCTATTTCCTTTGTTCGCAAATCATCTCCAAACTCCAAAGCATTTCCAAATTTACATCCTTGGCCCAACGGCCTAAAACCACTAGATCACGTTAAAAGAAAGTTAAGAGTTTACATGAATCCTTCATTTAATAGAATAATAATAATAATAAGATTACAATTCCTTCATCCGAAGATAAAGTTTATAAGAGATGCAAGATTAACCCTCTGAAGTCGCTTTCAAAATGTGGGATCACATGCAAGCACAGCAACCCATGTCACAGCCTCTGATTTGTACCTGAAAAATAATAGGTTGAGCTACACTAGCCCAGTAGAAAAATCTATGCTAACTTTATGTGCATACGGGAAGACAAGTGCGAAAGGAAGATCACATCGATAGACGATAGCAATTAGAGCCAAATATGAATGTACTACACAGTCAAGACTTCTAAGAACTCAAGGAATTTCTCGCATTAACCCTCTTTTTCTCATGTCACGTCTCATCGTTTCACACCTCCCTATAATTAGATTCCGTTCATAGCCTAACGTGCGAATGCCTATACCGATCTTCCTCAACGTGTCACACTATAGTAGGTCATCTATGCCTCTTGTCAAACACTCTACCAAATGAAAAATCACACGATAGATAATAATAAAAGTAGTGTAGCTAAAATCCCACACGAAACCCGTTACCACAAGTCACCATACACTACTATGATATCCCAAATTCTTAGCTCAATACAATCAACATCGCCCTTAGAGTCACCACGGCTTCCCCCGGGTCTTTTCCCTAAGTCGGACCGGAAGAGAGTCACCATGGCTTTACCCAGGTCTATCCTCAAATCCGAAGAGCAGTTGGGTCACCACGGCTTTACCCGGGTCTATTCCCGCATTCACAAGGCACTTGGGTCACCACGGCTTTACCCGGGTCTATTCCCATATTCAACGTATATTCACGATGCAAACCTATCGATACGACTTCATAACGGGGTCTATTGTATGACAATCAGTAAGAGGGCAACACCCACATACCAACGAGTATTACAATTACACCCATCTCACATTAACATAACTTATATCAATAATAAGTCAGCACGTCACCATTTCAAATGTTAGTTTACCGATAAACCATTTCACCTCGCATTTTCCATGATCGTCATCATTTCACAATTATTGTTCATGTGTCCTCGTACCACCTTTGCAATATTTTAAGTCAATCGAACTCATTCTTAAGTTGTGGCAACTAATCCCCCTCTACTTCTATTGTCCTAACTTTTTGTATACTTAACCTATCAACGTAATTTTGGTGGCAATTAAAAGATGACTTCAAAACCTCGAAATCGATATATCATACGATCGAATTGAACATCGGACAAGGAAGCTATGGCCATTCGAAGTTGGGCAAAAACCTAGAAAATGACAGAAACAGCAGAAAACGAGGCAGCTGACACACCTTCACTCCTATGATCATAACTTTCTGTGTACTTAGAGTTTTAAGGTGATTTTGGTGGCCCTGGAAAGCTGACTTCAAGATCTCGAATTCGATATATAATTTGCGCGTTTTCGATAACGGACGAGGAAGTTATGACTGTTCGAAATTGGGAAAAATCTCAGAAAAACGGGCAGCAGCAAAAAAACAGGACAGCAGCAGATTTTGGGGATTTCAAAGGATTTCAACAACAAATCTCAATACAATGATTAATAGCAAGTCTTAAACACTATATCAACTCATAAACACATAAAATTAGTTAGATTTTCCTACCTCAAGTATCAAAGCCGAGATCAAACAAAGCCCTAGCCTCTAAAACTTCAAAATCAGCCGGTTCCTCCTTCCCCGAGCTTGACCCACGAAATTAAGGCTCAATAATGCGTATAGAAGGTAAAATGGAGATGGGTTTGTGTAGGTTTCATGTCGTTTTGATGGGTTATTGAGTGAGAGTGGAGGAGAGCCGAGAGAAAGAGAGAAATGTGAGAGTTAGAGAGAGAGCCGGGAGATAGAAATGAGAAAGAGGAAAGTGTTCCTCTGGAATTTATTAGAAGACCAAGGGAAAATTATACCCTACTTCTCACACCATACACTCACATGTACACCTCTCACACATTTATCCTTATATCCTTTCACGAACACGCCGTACCGTAAATCCACACCGTCTATCTCGACAAGTTATACGTTTACAAGGGAAAAAAAATGATCTAAATAAAAAAAAATACGGGTCTCTACATTCTACCCTCCTTAAAGAAGATTTCGTCCTCGAAATTCGCCAAGGTAAGTCCAACCAAACCAAGTATCATATGGATACGCAAAACCACAACAACTTACATTATGCAACGGTTCAATAATCATGAAAGTGCTACGTCAAAAACTCACATCAATCAACTAAAACAAATGCGGACATTACTCTATAATTTTGTCCCCCTTTTCGCACATAAGCTCGCACTATCAACATCGTCTTACCGCTCCAAAACTAGATTATGCGAATCTAGGATACGTATCGGTTTCTTTCCATAGGACACGTCGGCTTCTTACTCAAGTTCGGACCTCTCTAGCACATGTAATGGATTCGTTTCATACTTCCTCAATACCTATGTATTAAAAAGCATCGCGAATACCCGATAGTCCAATTGACTTCCCGAGACTTCCACATAGAATGGGCGGTGATCAAACGCCTCTTCCAATTGGATTTCATCGGTAGTCGCCTGGTTATCCAAAAGACACACATCGTATCCCAATACTCAACCCATAACTCTCATTTTCTTTCTAACGATGAAAGCTTCCGTTTCCACCTAAAACGAGACAAACTCCAACGCGGTGATGCTTTACAAAAACACATTATTCCCCTTTTTCAATTTACATTGGGTGATGACAACGATCAACACAATCCTTTGGTCTTATGCAGTTGGCAATCTTCAAAGAACTATCTTGGTTTGTTTAGTCATTCTCCCTTGAGCTTCCAAATGTCGTTGACGAATAGATTCCATCGCACCCCTTAACACTAATTCTAGAGAGCCAAGAACACATGCCAATTTCTCTCGAAAGATGCACCGAACTCTCACACTAAGTTAGGTCAAGAGAAGGATTCAGTTAATATTCCCAAATGAAACATGTAAGCTCAAAGATTCGGACAACACCAAATAAGAATTTAAAGGAAGGTCACGAGGTATCCGGAAATCAAGGAACACACATGGAATCCTTAAAGTGGTTAGGCACCAACTCTACGTACCATCTCATGACAATTCGAAGAATCTAGAAATTATTAATCATAATCCTTCCACTGGCTCCACAAGTCAAATAAACCATGGATTTCCTATTGGCAAAAGAAAGATTCCGAAACTAAGAATAAGCACAAAATAATTAGACCAAGCCCTCGTAGGCAAACTGATACAAGACCAAGAAATTTGTCCAAGACTGGAATGTTTAAACTTCTAACAAATTGAAGCTGGACATTATAGAACGAATCATGCGTCTCCGAAGTTCGAAAACCATAATAGGATTTAATGCCACAGAAAGCAACTACAGCAAGTGAATTTGAATTGAACGGCACCAACAAATGGATACCAGTGAATATATCACCACAAGATTTGGCTCCAATTATGACATAAGAACTTGAGTGGGGTAGCAATCTCCAACAAATAGACTAGTAGCTACAATGATGGAATCCAAATCAACCAAAAAGTCTAGGCAAGCAAACGGATATAATGTGGAAATGAGTTCAAATCAGGGGCTTCAAAGTTGAGATATCTTAACAAACTGTGACGCCAATGCAGACAACAACAACAAACGAAATCCGAACTTAATGGCACTAACAAACGAATTGGTATTGTGAGACACATGACCACCAAATTTGGCTTTAATAGATAGAAGTCGCAATGTAAGAACTTGCGTAAAACAATAATTGCAAATGACAAAACTGACACTTGTAACAGAGGCGGCCAACCTAACCGACAAAGTTGTATCCCAAACACGGTAGTGTCCAAAGTAGAACTCGAATGAGGGACAAGAAGCATTCACCAACATCAATAGCAAATGTGTCATAGGATACTTAATCACAAGAATCCAAATAGCACCAAGAAATACTAGGAAAGGTAGTGTGAAAGTTAACTCGAACGTCAAAAACCATAATAGGTCAATAGCACAACCGACTTCACGACAGATTACGACACAATTCTAACAAGATTCAACTAGGTTAATATAAAGGATTCACAAAAGAAGCAACCCTTATAGAATTACATTCAGAATATCTCCAACTATCATAGGTATAACCAATCCCTTACCAAATCAGATCAAACCTCACCATACGCTGAATGGGAAAGTTAATTACTACACAATACATAGGAACGAATAACTCACACCGTTGGTGGACTTAACCTTGAGGTATGACTCTACAAACAACGTAGACTATGATCATTGGTTTTTTTTTTTTTTTTTTATTTCAAACCACAAACAAAGACATTGTCATGAATGAACAAAATGCTCCCAAGTCAAAAGAACTACCACAAAGAAATTTAACAGGAAGGAGAGCAAAATACCCCACACAACTGATGTCTCTGAAGGCTAGAAAGTGGTAGGAGGTGATGAATTAGCTTCGTTAATCGTAAAAGCTCTTTGCCCACTACGTGATCCTCGAACCGAGGTAGCTTGATGGAATTGCTTCTGTTGTTGTTTCGGCGTACGTTTGTGCCGTTGCGTTGAGCCTGACTCACCACGTATTCCCGATTCCTGAGGACAATTTCTCGCAATATGGCCAGGTTCGCCACAAGTATAACAAGACCTATTAAGCAATGGAACTTCCTGATTCCCAAATGAAGTAGGTAGCCTACGATTTGACTGGTTCTGCAAAACCTGATTCGGTTCTCTTTGCCTTTTCCTCCCTTGCTCCCCAAAACTCCCAGACGGCGTACTCACATTAACGGTCGGTTGCCTTGGTTTCCACATCTCTACGTCTCCTAGCGCACCCACTGAATTCTCAATGCTCCTTGCGCATTCGACAATCTCAGAAAACCTTCCAATACGCTGACTTACTACCAACAGCTTAACAGACGAATGCAACCCCTTCTCAAAGCGCCGACACTTCCTTTCCTCCGTCGCCACCAATTCTGGTGCAAAACGTGATAAAGATTGAAATTTCGTAGCATATTCGGAGACGGCCATATTACCTTGTTCTAGTTTCTCGAATTGCTCTCTAAGTTGCTCGCGACATGTTTCTGGAAAATATTGATTCTGGAAGAGTTCTTCAAACTCAGCCCAAGTTAGGTTCTCTACATCCGGCTCATTTGTTTGATTAACCGCCCTTGCCGCTCTCCTAGCGTCTCTTCTTGCTCCCAAAACCGATTCCCACCACTCATTTGCCTCACCGATGAGTTGAACTGCCACAATACTCACTCGTAGGTCATCTTCCGCAATCTTAAGAGCGCTAAAGATTTTACGAATTTGTGAAAGCCAATGATCAGCCACAAGAGGATCGCTACTTTCCCCATCAAACTCTGGTGGTTTCATACGACAAAATGCCTTCATCGCTTCCATGGCACGGTCATTCGCATTAGCCCTAAGCGCTGAGTTCAAAAGATTTGACTCTGCAAGTGCCGCTACAATTTCTCTAGCAAGGTTACTCTCACGTCTCGGTGGCATCGTGCTACAAGAATTGAAAATATAACACAATCAACGACAACGACTATCAACAATAACAACCACGACTCCATCGTGAGACCAAATGTCCAACTTTCCCAACATAAGTCAACCATACTTTAACAATCTACACTATCGTAAATGCAATGTTGTGCCAATGTACTGACTCATTAATGCAAGCACACATGTCATGTAAAAATTTTGCTATGATTTTGAACCCATGAGACTAAAGTCTCCCCATGGTCTTTAGGTATTCAAACCTAGACGCTCTGATACCAAGTTGTCACGCCCTCGATTTTTAACATAAATATTAAAGGTTTTTTCATAAATAAAAATTCTCACAATAATACAAATATTACCCAAAAGCCATTTCTATTTCCCTTGTTCGCAAATCATCTCCAAACTCCAAAGCATTTCCAAATTTACATCCTTGGCCCAACGGCCTAAAACCACTAGATCACGTTAAAAGAAAGTTAAGAGTTTACATGAATCCTTCATTTAATAGAATAATAATAATAATAAGATTACAATTCCTTCATCCGAAGATAAAGTTTATAAGAGATGCAAGATTAACCCTCTGAAGTCGCTTTCAAAATGTGGGATCACATGCAAGCACAGCAACCCATGTCACAGCCTCTGATTTGTACCTGAAAAATAATAGGTTGAGCTACACTAGCCCAGTAGAAAAATCTATGCTAACTTTATGTGCATACGGGAAGACAAGTGCGAAAGGAAGATCACATCGATAGACGATAGCAATTAGAGCCAAATATGAATGTACTACACAGTCAAGACTTCTAAGAACTCAAGGAATTTCTCGCATTAACCCTCTTTTTCTCATGTCACGTCTCATCGTTTCACACCTCCCTATAATTAGATTCCGTTCATAGCCTAACGTGCGAATGCCTATACCGATCTTCCTCAACGTGTCACACTATAGTAGGTCATCTATGCCTCTTGTCAAACACTCTACCAAATGAAAAATCACACGATAGATAATAATAAAAGTAGTGTAGCTAAAATCCCACACGAAACCCGTTACCACAAGTCACCATACACTACTATGATATCCCAAATTCTTAGCTCAATACAATCAACATCGCCCTTAGAGTCACCACGGCTTCCCCCGGGTCTTTTCCCTAAGTCGGACCGGAAGAGAGTCACCATGGCTTTACCCAGGTCTATCCTCAAATCCGAAGAGCAGTTGGGTCACCACGGCTTTACCCGGGTCTATTCCCGCATTCACAAGGCACTTGGGTCACCACGGCTTTACCCGGGTCTATTCCCATATTCAACGTATATTCACGATGCAAACCTATCGATACGACTTCATAACGGGGTCTATTGTATGACAATCAGTAAGAGGGCAACACCCACATACCAACGAGTATTACAATTACACCCATCTCACATTAACATAACTTATATCAATAATAAGTCAGCACGTCACCATTTCAAATGTTAGTTTACCGATAAACCATTTCACCTCGCATTTTCCATGATCGTCATCATTTCACAATTATTGTTCATGTGTCCTCGTACCACCTTTGCAATATTTTAAGTCAATCGAACTCATTCTTAAGTTGTGGCAACTAATCCCCCTCTACTTCTATTGTCCTAACTTTTTGTATACTTAACCTATCAACGTAATTTTGGTGGCAATTAAAAGATGACTTCAAAACCTCGAAATCGATATATCATACGATCGAATTGAACATCGGACAAGGAAGCTATGGCCATTCGAAGTTGGGCAAAAACCTAGAAAATGACAGAAACAGCAGAAAACGAGGCAGCTGACACACCTTCACTCCTATGATCATAACTTTCTGTGTACTTAGAGTTTTAAGGTGATTTTGGTGGCCCTGGAAAGCTGACTTCAAGATCTCGAATTCGATATATAATTTGCGCGTTTTCGATAACGGACGAGGAAGTTATGACTGTTCGAAATTGGGAAAAATCTCAGAAAAACGGGCAGCAGCAAAAAAACAGGACATCAGCAGATTTTGGGGATTTCAAAGGATTTCAACAACAAATCTCAATACAATGATTAATAGCAAGTCTTAAACACTATATCAACTCATAAACACATAAAATTAGTTAGATTTTCCTACCTCAAGTATCAAAGCCGAGATCAAACAAAGCCCTAGCCTCTAAAACTTCAAAATCAGCCGGTTCCTCCTTCCCCGAGCTTGACCCACGAAATTAAGGCTCAATAATGCGTATAGAAGGTAAAATGGAGATGGGTTTGTGTAGGTTTCATGTCGTTTTGATGGGTTATTGAGTGAGAGTGGAGGAGAGCCGAGAGAAAGAGAGAAATGTGAGAGTTAGAGAGAGAGCCGGGAGATAGAAATGAGAAAGAGGAAAGTGTTCCTCTGGAATTTATTAGAAGACCAAGGGAAAATTATACCCTACTTCTCACACCATACACTCACATGTACACCTCTCACACATTTATCCTTATATCCTTTCACGAACACGCCGTACCGTAAATCCACACCGTCTATCTCGACAAGTTATACGTTTACAAGGGAAAAAAAATGATCTAAATAAAAAAAAAATACGGGTCTCTACAGAGACTATCATAAATGTAGTTAATGCAGCTAACAGCTGACCAAATTATATAAGTTAAAAACATTACATGATAAGAATATAGAAGTATAAATTGTAAGAGGTAGGACTGGATAGTTACCATTCAATATATAGGGTGATTTTGAGCTGCTCCTTTTGTACGTCTTTACCAAGCCACTCACCCATTGCCCTCTTTCTGAAACCATTACTAACATAGTCTATGAGCTCCATAGGACTGAGGCAGCCCAATTAACCCTAAATGAGAGAGAGACAGAGAGAGAGAGAGAGAGAGAGAGAGATTTACCTATTCTTGACATTGCACGTGTTATTACTCATGATAATACTACATGGAACCATGAAAGACAAAGGTAAGTGTTTTTTACATAATTGTTTCCCGTCTTGGCTCTAACTATCCATTGAACCTATGCTGGTCTCATTCAGTAGAGTGTCAAGGACAAAAGTGTTAAAACAAAATTGTGAGAAGTGTGTATCCTAGAGCCAAGACAGTAGTAAGAAACACGTTGATTACCAAGGACACCCAGAACGGCTACCGAGGATTCATTTGAGTATGAATGCCTCTTGGATACGTCCTTCCATGTCACAGGCTATCTTCCTCTATTGTACCAAAGCATTGTACAAAAACTCATGGTGAGACATCATGAGATACCATACCACAACACAGGATTGTTATTCACGTGGCTTCTAGAAGGAATCTAGTATAAGAAAGTAATAATATTCTGACCAAATATACATTCTTGCCCATGGAACTTTGTGTCGGCTAATCCATGGTCGAGATGAGAACTGCGAAAATCAGCTTCTCATCCACGACACAAGATATCTGAATCTGTAGTAGTTTTACACAGATACCTAAAGCACAAGCACATAAAATAAAATCTTATGGACAGATCAAGCATTTCTTCTATAGCCTATTAGGAATCGAAACAAGCCAAAACAAGCCAAAAATTGCGAGAGATCAAAACAAGCTAAACTGCTGCAATTCATTACTATTGGACCTCTTTTTAATTAACTGGAAGTTAACACAAATTTGACTTCTCGTCTGACAAAAGCCAAAACTCAAAACTCAAAACAGTATCTTCTCATTTCCCTCTAGGGCATGACTTCAAGAGACGGGGACAAGAAATGATGTTTTCCCTCTATTAATACCCCTTACTAATAAGGATCACCGACTCACCCAAAGCCACACTGGGAAACAGTGCCCTACCAAATACCAATAAATGAATACATTTCTACACTCAGTTTTTCATGTAGGTAAGGGAACAGTTTTAGGTGACATTCTAATTCTGACTTTCATTGCAGCAAAAATTGCTGTATAAACTCAAACTGTTTCCTCAAGTTCTCCCCTTCCCATTGGTTTTAAGTTATTTTTCCCCGCAATTAGTGTAGTACTAATACAAGCAATGGCATGGCCAAAGTTTTGTTTAGTGGTGTCAATCAATGAGTCATTCCCAATTTCATTTTTAACTATTGTAAACTTGCAACATAACATCATTACCCACATACACAAAAAAAAAGCGAAAAATGTAACATAACTTATCAAGTTACTGCACTGCACACTTACTATTCAGAATTTTCCAAAATCTTCAGGTGTTACTTAATAGAATGTACCCAAATATCCAAAGAATCCAGTACGCCCTTGCACGAGTTAATGAGAGAAGCAATATGGGGCTACGGGGACTTACAATCGTATTGCCGCCTTCATCCATGGGACATCAATTGGTGTTCAGAACTTCAGATCCCACAGCAGGAAATCAATAGCCTATGCCCATTTTAAAGCGGTGATAGTAATCATTCTCCCTTATTTCAACTAATCCTACACAGTCCATCCTACACCAACCAACATGTCATCCAAGATGTCCAGAGGCGGAAATGAAACAACCAGGAATTAGCAAGGTATCAAGCTTTGGCCAACGAGTCAACATTATCACGTAACACTAATTTCCAACAAACTCATACCCATGCATGCACACGTGCACACACACAAACACAGATAACCATGAAGTGCCAAACAGAAGCAAAACAATCAATCCACCATATAAGTAAACTTGTTACTATCCAACCAAAGGGCGGCGGGGAAAATGTTGCTTTCCACAGTATCCGAATGCTTTCTAAAAAGAATGAAGACCTCAAAATGGTTAGCTGTTTACAATTCAGGGGAAAGTGTTAGGTCTTATTGTTTCCCTAAATAAGAAGATAGTCTTCCTCATTTCCCAACTCCAAAATGGACATGTGAACATTCCTAACATACATCTCTACTTTTTGGTAGATGTAAACATATACTTCAGAGTGATATCCCTTTTCAAAATAAACCACAGTTGATATTGTTCACCATTCCCCCCAAATTCACCACTTCTTTGAGAAGCACAAGTGCAGGTTTCGGAAAAGTTTTTTAATAATCACTTTTCACTACCCATTTTATCTAATGAAGAGATGATGATTTTATGCAGGAGTATAATTTTGGACATTATATTCTGTTGTATACTTTATCAGGACCGTCGCAAGGTGTTTACGGATTGAGTCCAGTTAAACATTTAAAAACGGAGGTTACATTGGTGGACATGAGTCGTGGGCCTCGTGGCATTGATCAAACAGTTTTTTTTTAATCGACAATTTTATCAAACAGTTGGTGTACATCATCATCATTCTAGTAAAAGGAGTAGAATTTAGCGACATGCTTTACCCAGCATTGACTACACATTTGAAAAATAAGAATCCACTCCTAAGACGGGAATGGTGGTGAAAAAACATAGTAGGATTAGTCAATTACAAGGTAAAACTAGCATTGATACATGGGTACTTGTTATAAATTTGGCACTGGAGTTGGGCTTGCAAGCACCTAAAAGTGTCTAATTTGTGGTCACTTCGCACCAAGGGAAAAGAAAGCCCTTAATCCAACACCAAGAAATGTTGAGCAATTCATTGAACAACTGGTGTGCCCAACATCAACAATTCCGAAATTCCATCGAACAAATTGGTGTGCCGTGTGCATAACATCAACAACGCAATTTTTTTTAAGGGATACAATCGATGAAGATTGGGGAACGGAGGATGGAAAAGATTGAACTCAACTATGCAAGTATTGTAGACAGCAGAAACGGAGTTCTTCTTCAATGATTGTCGCTACGACAAGGTCATAGTTGCAGTCTAAAATCCAATGGAAGGTCGTAGAAGATGGGATGGTGTTTCTTGTTGACGACCGTTGAAGCGTTTGCGAGATGGAAGAAGGTGTTTGTACCGATTAATTAAGAAAAGTCTTTTGGGTACGTCGTTTGGGCCTTTGGGGTGAGCGTGGAAGGCTACGTGGTTGTTTGGGGCGGCTGTTTTTGAGTAGGGAAGGAATTAGGAAGGGTATTTTGGGTGGAAAAATGTCGACTAACATCCTACCCTTTTATAAGAAGTATAGAATATTTAGTGCAATCTTGCACCTTTATCACATAAGAATGAACTATAACTTATGAGCAGCATATTACATGACACCAAATGCTGAAGATGAAACTAGAAACACCAAAATTACTGTAACTATTTACCAGATGATGTGGTTCTCTCAACATGTAAAACAGGCCGAGCTCCCTAAAACATGAGAGAATCGCAGTAAGAACAGCCAATTTGTGTAATTTGAAATGCAATATATTTGCTAATTGTCTTATACTCCGGTTAAGCATAATGTCCTGTTTAATGGTGATAACCATTAATCAGATCACAAGTGCATAGCCTTACAAAATTCACAGACCAGCCATTCCCAATGTGTAATTACAAAGCCCAAGATAATCTCAAAAAAAGGCAAATTTAAATGACTTTCGTCACTTACCTCTTGACTGCGATTCACAACGCCCACGTAACCAAGCCAAAGAGGAATAACTTTTCCAAGCAAAAAGTGCGAGCATTTGTACCTCTATCCATAATGTCCAACTAAAGAAAACCAAAAAACACTAACCCCAATCAGAAATAGAACATCAATCGCACATTACAAAGGAAGTTCTTGTGGATGACTAGTTAACATTCTTTTGTTTGCACCTTCTTGATTACACCAATGTTTCTATGACCTGAAATCAGAAAGTATCATGCGTAAACAACACGATTACATGGTGATCCAAATCCAGTAATGAATACAGCTTATTCAGCCAATTTTGTCTAGAACTGTAGAGATATAAGGAGAATAACTCACCATCAGAATCGGCATTTCCAGCAATCTGGAGAGCATCTGAATTTGCTAAATCAGCATTTCCTGGTGTAACAGCTAGTATCAAACAGCTTGGGAGTTTAATAGATGACATTATCATTGTTCTGATCCTTGCTTCAATGTCAGAAGGTTGGTCACCAACAGGAACCTTTGTTATACCAGGCAAATCCACAAGTGTGATGTCAAGAACGTTTGGTGAATAAATCTTCAAACGAATCAGCTTGACAGAAACACCCTTGTTCCCTCCTGCTTCCCTCAGTCTCAGCCTAAAGTCAATAACGACAGTGGAAAAGATATTAACAGTACGCAAACAAAAAAATGCCAGGGCAAAAAAAAAAAGTAGCAACATCAGTAATAAGTCTGCATTGAGGTGAGACAATTCTCCGATTCTTAGACAAGAAGCTTCTCATCACTTTTCAGTCGTTAACTTTGATAATTTAGCTGAACTCTAAAGTAATCACAAACATGGACAAAAAATCTGAGGGCGGTTTTACAACAGCAAGAAAGTATCTACTGATACAACCACTAGAAGCTACGTCAAATAGCTGGACTCTGACAATCTGAGATTATACACGTGTTCATATTTATAATTTCTATTTATTTCTGACAAATTACTTTTCTTGCACGTCTCTTTACCACTATGGACATTCGAATGTGGAGGTAATTTATTAGGCCACCGTCAAATACCAGAGATTGAATGACACCTAACTATTCTCAGCAACTTGGAGAATTCTAATTGACAATTTAGTACTCTTATAAACTAATCAAATTATCTATATGGCTCTTTCATGTAAAAAAACATACTCGATTACGAAATGAAAGGATGACCAATCAATAAAATGACTTGGTCTCCCTATCCTTGTTAAACAGTAAAAGCAAAGTTGTTGAACAATCCAGACAGTTTGATAAGCAATTTTGTTTAACATAGGGGTTATGAAATCTTAAATAAAGTAGCAGACTCAGAGAACCGGACTAACTTTAAATTTGGAGATGATATGATGACCTGCTATCCTAGTCTAACAGCAGAATTTAAAAGGAGCTCTGTGAACCCGGGGCAATAGTTTGGAAGCTTAAATCACCAAAACCCAGGAACTGGGAGCAGTGATAGTATCCTAGAATGTCAAATATTCTTGCTTTGTATTCTCTCTGTGTATTTTTGCTTTTTCTTCAGCTAACTCAAAAGACAGAAAGTCTAATAGGTGGCAAAAGAATTCCAGGGAAAAAAAAATCTAGTAATTCAGTTCCACTAATAAAAACATGGCTTCCGTAAAGTGCACTAATTCAAACTTTGCTAAAAAGCTAGTAGCATGTGCTAGAAAAAATACATAACAATTCAAGCTTTGTTAACCAATATCTTAAAATGCTCGATAACAAGATCCTAAAAACGTAAGATAATAAAGATTTTGCAGTTATGATATACTACTTGAACATAATAAACGAGGAGAAAGCTACGGTAGTGTGTACTCTAGAAATGCTACCTACCTGCAGGTCTTTGGTACACGTTTTCTTGTCTATTTGTTTTTTGAATAAAGACAAAAGTAAGTCAATAAGACGGTTATTTTTACTTATTTGTCTTTTTGAAAAAAATTATGAGTTCCAATCAAATTTTTTTACTTTTCCCATTCCTCTCGTCGAGATGAATCAATAAGTCACAAAAGTTCGACGCAAAACTAACAAATGGGAAAAAAATTGAATAAAGAAAAAAAAGTCAAAATGACTTTTGAAGCCAAACCGGCAATCCTTTAAACCAGCAGGAATAATAGGAGTACAAAGCTTGAATCTGCTCAAACACAGGATAAACCAATCTAAACTATAAGAGAATGCAATACGAAAAAGAATGAGACTGATCAAAGATGGCTGGTGTAACAAATAGGGAGAATAATCCCCAACTATATGCATACAACAATAGTTCCCCTTTTCGGACACTATGCATACACAAACTGACTGCAACGCCATAAAATAGAGAACGGGGAAAGCAAAACCAGCTAAAACTGCAAACGAAACTCAAGTAGCTTATATGTTATGGTTTATTTGTCTGTGTCAACCAATAGTATTTGTTAAACCGCAATTTGAAGCTTCATCCTTACTATCTTGTTAACCCAAATGCATTGCCATGCCACAACTGGTTGCAACACGCACCAACAGAGGAGCACACAAACACCCATTCTCTCAAGCACACACAAACACTCCGAATAATTCACGCCCCAAAAATTGGGGGAAAAAGAGGAGAATCAATTGTTTGTTTCTCGCCAACATCATCCGACTCACCAGCGGCATTGTTCTCAATCACATTCGCCTTCTCCAAGCGTACAACACAGACATCGTCCAAATCTTCCGCCGCCGCTAGCGTCGGCCTCTGCTTAGGGTTTAGCAAAACGACGTCGGCTTAGGGTTTCACAAAACGACATTGTCAGAGCCATCTTCCAGAAGCTCCGATATCCAGTCGTAATCGTCATCGCCTCGTTCGTCTCAACTTATGTCGAGTCCAGCACCCAAAGGCCTCGATTTCTTCCGAGAAGCAGCAGAAAGCGAGAGGTGATATCAGGGTTGCCTGTTTATGGTGACTGGAGGGTTGAATCCGATGGTTTGCAAGAGGAAAAATCCAAGGGTTTTGGTCTGAAAATCGATCATTCGAAAGGGTTTGTGGCTTGAGACGAGAGAGAGAGTGCTTGGATGACAAGCAACAACGTTCCCACTTCCCACAAAAAGGCTATTTGAATTTTGAGTCGGTCCGGATCAAAATTAAAAATAAAAAATTTGAGTCGGTGGTGATCAAAATTATTGAAAGATCGGGGATTTTTTTTTAATTTTGTAGATTTTTTATTTTCTTTTAAGTTGTAAAATCGGAAGAGAGAAAAGAGGGAGAGAGAGGACGTGGAGAGAGAGAGAGAGAGAGAGGACGTGGGGATCAGGTGAAGGGGTGAGAAAAAGGGGAGAGAGAGACTTTGGGAGAATTGGGGAAACAGTATTCAAGGGTACCCATTACTCCCCATGGGTATTGTCTAGTCCAATTTCTCCGTCCACCGCATAATTTTTGTTGCTCGCACTATAAATTATAGAATCCGTATAAAATTTGTTATTTGTCCCGTGAATCAAACGAGTATAACGCCATATGTGTACTTAGAGGCTATTCATAGCTCTAAATCCCAAACACTCATAACAAAACTCGAACTCTAATCCCTTATACGAGGAGGATCAAGAGATACTAACTGAGCTAAAGCCCACCGGCGAAAGATCAAGTTTTAAATCAACGGAAAAATTGGTCTAACCCAAAAGTAGGGGCCTATAGTTTAAAAGTTTTTTCAATGTGCCCCTGAAAGGCCCAAAAATTTACTCCTACTAAAACAGAAACAGTGCACGTAACAAAATGTTAAAGGAAAATGACGGCCCAGGACGTGTTTGGATAATTAATAGTTTTAATACCCGCCAAGTACAAGCTAAGAATATTTGATAATGCTGAAAATGTCCTTTACAAGTATTAATTATCAAAACACGTCATCGTCCATCATTTTCCCAAAATGTTAACCACATAACCTGTAAAAGGGACGTTTGCAATACGATATCTTTCGGGAGTTTAGCACGATAAACTAGATTATTACCTCTTGATCATCGGTTGATTGCCGAACAATTGCGGGAAAGATTGAAAGATTGACTGTCGAAAGAGGAAGAGAAGTAGAGTTTGAAGAGAGAGTGTGTGAGAGGGTTTTTTATTTTAATTCGAGATAGCTGTGTTATTTGGACCCCATTCCATCAGCATTTTTAGAAATTTTAGAAAAAATTCACGTTTTGTCATTATTCAAATTTTTTCCGTGTTTGTTAATCTTGCACCAAACTTTTGTGAATTAAATCGGAAAATTAAAAAATTAGTTTTACCCAAATATTTTGGAAAATAACCAATTTTAAGTAAAATATTTGGATAAAAGTATAAAAAAAAAAATCGAAAAGGATCAAAAATTCTATTAAAAAAAAAACCTGTTTTCTTTTCGAAAAAGAGTTCAGAAACTATTTTCTATGTGTAATAAATAGTTATTATTAGTTTCAAAATTATGTTTAGAAGAGTAAGATTAGGTACAAAGAAAACTTATCCCGAAAATGTCCCGAAAAAAGCAATTAATAGTTGAGATTCACTTTGATGATTGGGTTCCACACGTCAAAGTGAATCTCAACTACTAGTTGCTCTTTTGATTATGTCATTATGGAGTTCTACATTACTAACATTAACTATCTCTTAAATGAATAATCATTATCTATTTTTTATTATACCATTGTGAATACCATAATACATGTTAGATAAAATATAACTGCAAATATAAAATGCGTTGTGTTCTATGTAAAGCCAATAAACAAATTGACAAAAACCAAAAATTTTATTATCATAATAGAGTTTCCTATTCCATGGACCATGCTTTACATCAACTGTTAGCCATTGAATATTTTCCTTTATATTTTCCTTTGGATCAGACTTCTTCAACATGTTTTGGGAAGTATGTTGGAATTTATTTATGTGGCTCACCTGCCACATCAATCCTAATTATATTTTATAGTATTTATGTTCATAACTAAATATGGGTATTAGATTTAAATGAAATATTGCCTAAATAATTGGTGACAATTCATGAAAAGGTATGGTGGCTATTCATGAATGGATATGGTGGCTATCTATGAATGGGTTTAGTGACCAGTCATGTGTAAGGTTGTAACTATTAATGAATAGGTGCCTATTACTTCTTTGATGGAAGGAAGTATGAAGGGTTGTGTCCATTGGGAAAGGGTCCCGATCTATCTATATAAAGACTTGTGATTACCATCAAGTTACAGCCATGAAGAACATTTATATAGATTAGATTGGAAATCCTACCCATTGCTCTCCGAAATCAATTAGTGGGAGTTTGTGTTGATGGAGTATATTGATTCGAGTTCAAAATGATTTCCGAGTTTAGTATAGACGAATTGACTGGTAACATTAAATCTGTCGAACCCATCACTGTTATTGTGCATTCTTGTAAGAGAAAGGGTTTTCTGTTATAGTTTTGATCTTGGCCTTCGTGTGGGTTTGCCTAAAAGTCACAGCAGCATTTGTTTTCTGTTTCCATGACGATCGACGTTGTCGGTTTTTGCCGCTATTTAATTGATCACTATAGTTTACGTGACTTTCAATCCCATTGGATCTCTATAATTTTTGTCTTAAGTTTCCGTGACTTTCGAGAATTAGGATTGTCGGGTCTTATATTTATCCAATCCAATATGAGAAACTGGAAAATTGTGAGAGTTTATTTTTCCTGGAATGATACATCGATATACTTTGTGTACTTTGGTACGGAATGGGAGATGCTGTGCGAAGCGGTACCAAATGTTTTTTTTTTATGTTCTAATTTTCTTCAGAAATTGGATTGGGTCTAGTGTCCTTCACATGCATGATGATGATGATGATGATATGTAACTTTCCTTTGCATGACAAACACTTGGTAGAAAAAACCCATGTCTGCAAGTTTTGTTTACAATTGGAACTATATGACAAAAGAAACAATGTTTCCGTGATTATGATGTCGGTTTTTCCACACTTGATTACCATTGCTTTACCAACAGGTGTGACTCTTTGGCCTTTGCCAATTTTTAAGTGTCACAACTCCTCGGAGGAGCATGCGGTGCATTTCGATCATAGTTTCAGTCTTGTTTAATACTTATGGACTTAGTGATCTATGCATGTATAGTTATCATGGAGTTCGTCCACGTACTCCTAGACAATAATTTTCTCTATTTAATTTGTTATTGTTGTGCATGATTGTCTTCTTCTGCATGTTCACAAGTGTTCTCAAAATTGGACATCTGGATTTCTATGACAAAAGAATGGGTTAAGAATACTGTTGAACAAAGTGATGTTCACTGTTGTGAACACATTGCAATTTTTATTGAGTAATCGAAAATTGCTTTTGATTTTGCTAGACAATATTTGATCCAATACAATGAAAGAAGTTTGATTGCCTCCTTTGATTGTGTTCGATTATTGTTCTTTGTTCTTTCATCAAGTTTGAAATGGTGTGACTCTCTAATATGTCACATTGCTCTATATGTGAAGATGTATGATCCTTGGGGTTAAATCAAATGGTTTGTCCAAACCACTCAGTTTACATTAAGATCGCTGTGACTCTTAGGTTCAAGAGGCGTGACCATTGGTGAATAAGTCACATATTCTGACTTTTCTAAGAATTCCTTGGGTCAAATTGATTGGTCTTTGAATGTGTAAAGTCATGTTTTGGATTATTTGAAATCAATATCAATAGATTAATTTACAATGCTTTTTCTGACATATGAAACCATTTCACTACCATGAGACTATAGTGAACATATGATTATCCCACATGAAGTGTTCTTAATGTCTTTTGAGGTGACTTGAACATCGTAATATTTTGAGATTAGCCACAGCTTCTTGAAATATTATGGTCTTTCATATCAAGTTTAGTCACACATGGAATGGTTATTGGACTCTGTGTTTGTGTTCCATGGCATTTAATACTGGAGTATTACATTGAGTTTGAATTAGTAAAATTAATTATTTTTGCCCATAGGAAAATAATTAGTTCTACTAATTCATTTGTGAAAATTTCTATGTTCCCATGTTATGGAATTTTTATTTTGATGTTCGAATTTCGCTAGTCTTGTTGCAGTGAAGTAGATTCAGTGCATATTGCGGCCTTTGCCCACAGGGAGGTTTGAGTTTACTTTATTTCAAGTATAGATTAGCATAAAAGTTAAAAATGTAAGTTGATGAGTAAGATAAACATTTGGAAGTCGAGAATAAACTTTTCCTATGCCCACAGGTATGAAGAATTTGTTCTCATTGTTTAAATTATTCATCTTATTCATAAAGTGTGGCGTAAATTCATGCGTGCTGCACCTCTACTCACAGGAAGGTTAGAATTTACAAAATATTGAGAGTTATTATTTCTTGGTTATTGTAGCTATTCATGCTTCTAACATGTTTCTTAAAGTTGCTTCTTGTATTTCACTATCATTTGTGGAAATTTTATTGATTGCTTAAGAAGTACTCTAGTCAGGGATGCATGGATTATGTTTCTGCGTTATGTGGGTAAAGCACCCTACCACATGATCGATTAAGTTCACGCGCTAGATAAAAGTTTGAACATTAATAGTGGGAGAATTAGTCCTTATGTTTAATGTTCAAAGTAAGAGTATTTGGAGTTCCATTTATGCCGTTAACGCGTTTATACGAAGATCCAATAAGGTTTTGGATAGCATCCAAAAGAAATTTGCAAAAAGATAGCCTTTTGTTTATAAGTAGAGACAAAGGTATGTTCCTTAAAGTTAGTGGGAGCAAGCACATTTTTCTGGACTATATAGATATTGGCTAAGGATTTACTGGATCTATATCCAAGTAACCATGGTTTATAGAAAGCTACAAATAAAGATTGTGAGGTACGTATAAAGAGCCAAGAATTATATGTACATGCATGCTAATCAAGAGTAATTGACTGAGGTTAAGCTATAAATATCTTGCCACGGTGTTAACATCCAATTCAAATTGATGTTTATTATGAATGGCAGAATTAGTGGGAGCTATGAAACTAGCCTAGCATGCAATATGGGTCTCAAGTTGTCGATGTTATGTTGAACCATTATTAAGTTTACTTTGGCTATAATTTTGTTCTCTAAGATAAAGATGAAAGCCAAATAAAGAATATCGACATAATGTACTTCATTAGGGGAGAAAAAGAGTTTATAAATACAATTCGTGACTATTGAGCATAAAGTATTGAGCTAGTTATTGCCAACAAAGTGTTTATGTCATATAGTGAATACATGACTTTTAGCTCATTTCGTATTTATTTTCTCTCATATTGATGCTCAATTAAAGTTTTGTCACACTATAAGTGTTCTTAGAGAATAAAGACGTACATGTGCACATAAGTTATGGAGTACGTATACAGTTATCTATTGGGATAAATAAAGCGGACCCTAAGTGACTAGTAGTTAGTCATGATTTACAAGGGATACCACATACATAAAATTTTGAGAGATTTGTTCATTGTAATACACGGAAGGAAATGCTTGCTTATATAGCATAACCGCTATGATTCGTGTTCAATCTTTCTACTATTGACCGTTATTTGGACAGTTATTGTACAGCCATATACAATACTCAGTATCTTTTACCCAACAGTTTTTTGGTTGATTTGTCATGTGAGCCCAGTGGGAGAATGTTGGAATTTATTTATGTGGCTCACATGCCACATCAATCCTAATTATATTTTGTAGTATTTATGTTCATAACTAAATATGGGTATTAGATTTAAATGAAATATTGCCTAAATAATTGGTGACAATTCATGAAAAGGTTTGGTGGCTATTCATGAATGGATATGGTGGCTATCCATGAATGGGTTTAGTGACCATTCATGTGTAAGGTTGTAACTATTAATGAATATGTGCCTATTACTTCTTTGACGGAAGGAAGTATGAATGGTTGTGTCCATTGGAAAAGGGTCCCGATCTATCTATATAAAGACTTGTGATTATCATCAAGTTACAGTCATGAAGAACATTTATATAGATTAGATTGGAAATCCTACCCATTGCTCTCCGAAATCAATTAGTGGGAGTTAGTGTTGGTAGACCATATTGGTTCCAGATCAAAACGATTTCCAGGTTTTTCAAGACTTAAACATTATGGCAAAAGGTAAGTAATTTTTCTGCTGCGTATTGATTTTGATTCTCCCACATAGGTTTTTCAAAGTATACTTTTCAAAATTTGTTAACATGGCTGAGTTTGGATTGCACATTATTCGTCTAAAAGCTGCACGTTAATTAACCATTGGGGTTCAAATAAAAGGCGAGGTTCCTCCCATCAAGACGAATCAAAGTTTTACTTTTCCAATTCCTTCCGTCGAGACAAATTCATAGTTCACAAAAATTTTTATGTCAGTTTTTGACGCTCTTCAATTAGAAAAGATAACTGAATATAAACAAACTTGAATTTAATCAAAAGCAAGTTTATATACAATTACTTTTAAGATTTCGATAAGAATAATGCAATAATATAGACACACTTGAATTGAATCGAAAGCAGACCTATATTCGACTACTATTTGGCAAGAAAAAAAAAAGAAAGATATAAGATAACTTGAATTTAATAAAAAATGAGCTTACATGTAAATAAGACTTCAAACTTGCAAAATACTAAACTAACTAAATTACTCTAAGTTCTAAACTACGATAGATCTATGAGCAATCATTTTTGTATGAATTGTCCGATGATGAATTTGTTGGGGGTTTCTCTTTAATTGCTTCTTCTATTTATAGACAAAGGGTCTGTCTTTAATCTGCATTCTTCACGTTTTCTTTTGATGCCCACGTTCTCGTTCAAATTTGATTCAAAACATCCTTCATTCCCTCCAAAAAAAGGTTGCAAAGGGCTTTGAACGGTTGCTTGACTTGGTCTTCTCATAAAACTCTTCTCCTTTCACGTTCGTTGATGCTGATCATGGTTAACTTCTGGGTAGTGGGTTCCTGTTTTTATGTAACATGGATTAGTGCTTTGATATAGATTATTTAGATAATTCCATACAAGCATAACTGATTTCTTTCATAAAACTGGCCTCTAATGACACAGTTTGATGGTTTTAAGAGTTAATCAACGGTTGTTCTTAATTACCATCTTAATAATAACATTGTCATTAAACCCTTCAATCTTATGTATCTCAGGGCTAATTACAATATGTTTTGATTGGATTATATACTGTTTGGTGCCACATGTAATTTTCTTATTGGGTGACATATTTTACGATGTAAACAAAGGCGGCTACTGGTTGATTCCCGTATTTGATTTTCTATAGCAAGCAGAGGTGGGCGGAGATGGGGAACGCACCCTCACCACTCCAGTCGGCGAGTAAGTTGTGATGATTGATGGTTGTCGATTGGCAAGAGAGAGAGGAGGAGAGAGGAGCAACGAGATGGAGGCAGAGAGAGAGAGAGAGAGAGAGAGAGAGAGAGGTTCAGGCGTTTAGCTAGCTCGGGTTTTACAGAGTGATTTGGGGGTGGGAGGGTTTTGGGGAGACGTCGAACGTTTTGGGAAATGTTTCAACGAACGACGTCATGTAGGAAAAGGGAGTATTTTTGTCTACGTTTGTTTTTAATTTCATGTCTTTGGAATTAATCTTCTCCTTCCCATAACTTAAGAATTTCAAAAAAGTGGTCTATGAATTGAGCATTTTTTGCCCCTCTCCGCTGATCAGCAATTTCCCCGATACATAGTGGAGTATATTTTTTTGAATATTTTCCCACCGTTGCACTAAAATACTCTAACAGAACCGCGTCCCTGGAATAATAACAACTCATCAATCAGATCACACGACACGTGTACCAGGGACACAACCGGTACGCCATAATTCCCCCTCGCTGTTCACCGAGCCGGCTCTCCATTGTAGACTTGGACCGAGTTTACATCTTTCCTTCGTATTGATTGATTGATTTGTAGAGGTGATTCCGTTGAAAGCGTAGACCCATTGACCATTGTTTGAAGTCCCCACTCATTTGACAGTTCGTTTAACAACAAAACCCCCCATCAAACCCAATCCAAATCACACCAAAACCCACCCATATAAACCTAAAATTATTCGCCAATAACAGCTCTCACAAGTCGGCCGAATTATTCTCCGGCGTCTCCAAATCGCCGGCGAACTGAAAAAGATAGAGAGAGAATCAGATACGCATACATAGGTATATACAATTGTATGTGCCGTTGTATGAGAAACTGAGAGGCGGGTTTTGATCCTTTTGAGGTTTGGGCTGGTGGGTTTTGATTCTTTTTGAGGTTTGGGCTGGTGGGTATGGACAAAGTTTTCAACAAGGTTCGGAATTTGGACGCTTACCCAAAAGTCAATGAGGATTTCTACAGCCGCACGCTCTCCGGCGGTGTCATCACCCTTGTTTCCTCCATCGTCATCCTCTTGCTGTTCTTCTCCGAGCTCGGTTTGTCTCTCTTGATTTCTATCTCTATGTATAAGATTGTTCTCCAAATCTAGGGTTTTGTTTTGGGCTTATATTATGGGACATTCTGTCTCAATTGAATGCTTTATTACCAACTGGTGCTGGCGAGGAGAGGTTAGGAGTTCGAATCTCCCAACCTGCGTGGGGTGTTCTTCCCTTGGGGGGTTTTTCCTTTCTTTCTTTGTTTCTTTCCTATGATGAGCTTATTTCTTGTAGTGGTTAAGTTGTTGAACATAGTTATCTTGTGGACTCTTATAATTAATGAAGTGCCCGGGTTTGTTCTTTGTAATTCATACTTGATGTAAATGATCTCTCCTATCGATTGAAACCTCCCCCAAAAAAAGAAGCTTTATTTCCGTTGTCAATCTCTGTCCCTTGCAAATTTAATTCGATTTTTTGGGGTTTAGTTGTTCTTTATTGGGTTTAGCATAGTATAGGCAACTACACATGTGTGTTCCTTCATAGATTAATCAAATTACTCAAGACGGGTTGTTTACTTAGAATACTTTATGTTTCTAATTGTATTTCGTACGTGCTTAGTGTTGTAGACTACTTTGGGCACTGCAATTGTAGTCACAGATTTGGGAGGTTCTGAGTGACTTGACTAGAACCAATAAGTCTTAGAGTTGAAGACATGAAGGTGACTCGAGGAACCCTAGGTTTTGAGCAAGGTGCCTTTTTCGATGACCCAAACCAAACTGAGCCTTTTTGGATGCCCCATGCTACTATTATTCAGATGGAAGAAGGAGAAGTAGAATCAACCTGAATGCATATGGGAACGTGTCTTGTGAGATTTTGGTTGTTTTATTTGAGTGGTTTGCGGTTTCATCGGATAGTATTTCATGACTTCCATTGTATCTGCACTGCTTGTGTGTGTGTGTGTGTGTATATATATATATATATATATATATATATATATATATATATATATCTCGAGAGATCGAGAGAGATCGAGAGAGAGAGAGAGAGAGAGAGAGAGAGAGATTCCAAATGTTTTGATCACAGTAATTGTTCTTCACAGTTCACTTTTAGAATCACACATGGCATGAGGGGCTAAAACACAATGAAAGGGAGTGTAAGACACTTCGGTGGAGTGTGAGTATGACTGGTGTTGAATAATACTTGCTCTCCAAGACAATTATTCCCCCCTAAAGAGACCACTTTATGGGGCTTGCAAAACCATAATAACAATTAATTACTCTAGTAATACCAGCCTACACAGTGTGGTATCGACTTAAGTGCCATAACTTCATTGTCGAAACACTAAAATGCAAAGAACAAGAAAGTAAAAATATGCTAATATGAAGCTTTTAACGGAATCTCAATTATAGCTCAGGGTTGTGACTCGTGAATATACCTGACTTCAATGTTTATTGATAGATAAGTAAACCACAATAGTCCTCTACCATGATCAACACTTCTTATAGCGAAGCAGGCTAATAAGAAGTTTCAAGAAGACGTAAAATTTCATGGGGCAAAACGAAGTGTCTTGTGGAGTTAATTTGAGGAAGAGTGTCCATTAGCATGTGAAGAGTGTTTTTTTTTCCTGCCAATATTGTATACATCAGCGGGGGTATGCGGGGTTAGTAGGTTAGTCTACAAGGGGTTTCAGAGGCTATCCGTAGCCTTGAATCCCAAACGCCCACGACGGGGCTCGAACCTTGGCCTCCCACAAGGGGAGGACAAGGAGATGCCAACTGGGCTAGAGCCCATTGGCAACATGTGAAGAGTTGAATAGTAGGTTATTGTAGTTTCCAACTCTGTCAAGATAGAAAGTTACAGGACGACATAAAAATGCTCCTCCTGAATCACTTTGATGTTTATAGTTTCCACAATCATACTTTTGTATATTTTAATAGTACTGGACTGCTAAATGATCTAAGTATCCTCTCATGGATTGTTGCCGGACCAGTTATGGCGTCCTTATGCCAAGGTGCGTCATGAAAGAAGTGTGGACAAGTGTATTGGAGTTAAATTTGTAGCCGACTAAGGTTATTAGCTGGTTCTCATGACAACTGTTATGGTGTGCAGAGGTTTATTGTACAATGCACATAAAAGTAGAGAAATAGTGCGTATATTTCATCAGTTGGAGCAGAGACGCAGACTAATGATGCTCTTTCTCAGTTTCTTTGCAATGTCTAGGGTGTCCTTCACAAAATGCACTTTGTAGATTAGGGATTATAAGACTTAGTGGGTTCATGATGTGTGAAACCTAGAGTTATTCTACCTCTGTTCCCTGTTTTTTAGCTAAGCCGATGGACAGCAGTTGTTTGGATTTATTAGTAATGTGATATCATGCAACTGTATTATGCATTTTCTGCTGAATCATTCATTCTTTTTCAATTTAGAATTTGTGACGCTAATCATAGGAACTATTTTGATCTGCTAATGCTGTAACTTTTTATTTCTGATTTATCAATGCTGATACGTTATTGTGGTTTTGCAGGGTTATACCTCCACACTGTTACTGAAACAAAGCTCGTAGTAGATACTTCGAGGGGAGAAACCCTTCGTATTAATGTAATTATCTTTGTATTTTGTGCAAATGCAAATATATCTCATCTCTTTCGTTATTAGCCGCATTAATTATTTTAATCCTGCCAGTTCTGTATTGTGACCTATAGCATGCTTCGAAAATTGTACGGGAGGTGCCTTTTTTCTGGCATAAATAGTAGCTACTGAAGTTCTTATAATAAGGACATTTGTCATCTTGCTTATCGTATATACTCTGTGTTTTATATTGGATCTGTCTATCTTTTACTAATTGGTGGCCTCTTTTTCCCTGAAACTGCAGTTTGATGTTACTTTTCCTGCAATTCCATGTTCCTTGCTCAGTCTTGATGCCATGGATATCAGTGGAGAGCAACATCTTGACATAGTATGCTGTTCACACTATGCTCCATTTTTATGACTTCTGAACTAACATTCCTTAAAGATTTTTCCATTTCCACTCACTGATTGGTTTCATGACAATGTTTTTACTTTCCAGAGACACGACATTTTCAAGAAAAGAATAGACTTCCATGGCAACGTACTAGAAGTCCGGCAGGAAGGAATGGGTGCCCCTAAGGTTAGTGTTGTGCTTATCTGCGAAATTTCTTCAAAAGTTGTGTGTACTTGTCATATATTGAGTTGAGATCTACAGTTAAAACATACTGGTCTCGAATGATCTATGGTTATGATGACATGGAAGTATGGCACAAAGTATAGCATCTAGCACTTATCTAAAAGTGACATGATCAGCATTGAGGAGGAACATAAAAAGACACATTGGATTGTGGGATTGATATCTGTAATATGGTCAATTCAAAGTTTGCCTCTATGTGTACAAGTACCCAGGCTTGACCCTGGGTAGAATGTGTGAAGGTTCATAATGAGGCCATCATGTGGCACTAGCTGACCCCTTAGGTGGCGCGTGGCGTTGGGCACATGTGCATTTTAAGTTCTTACTTTAGTTCCTTTAATGCATATCATCTTCTAGTCTTCTACTGTTGATTCCGGTACGATTTACTACATTGGAGACGACGATTTAGCCCTCACACACTTCAGCACCAGTAATTTTGCTCGGTTCCATCCATAGTTGTCAAAAGGTAAGCCTAGGCACACGCCTAGGCGAGAGGCATGTCAAGGCGCAAGGTTGGCGCCTTTATTCTGCCTAGGCTAGGTGACTTGAAACTAGTGCAGCCTATGCGAGAAAGGTGCGTGCCTGGAGAAAGGTGACGAGGCGACGAGGCGCGTGCCTCTTTCAATTTCAATCACAGCCATAGGATAAGTAATAGGCTGAGCCCTTGGTTAAACTTACGAAGTCGATCGATCATCTCTAATCTCTTTCAATCACTAGCAGACAAACAAAATAAGTTCAACAGGAGCCTCGACTTCAGTCGATCATCTCTCATCTCTCTCAATCCTCTCTCATCTCTCTCAACCGATCATCTCTCTCTCTGCCATTAGTCTATTAGCCCCTCAATGGTCGATCTCCTGATCTCTTTCGAGTCTCAATGCTCGTCTCTTTGTTGATTTTGACTTTTTAGTTCTTCTCTTGCTCTATGACAGAGTTGTTGACTATTTGACATTTTGTGGATGGTTTTATGAATTTTTTGGATGGTATGCTTTCAAAAATTCATTTGCTTTGTGTTTATTATTTGAAGTATTCGTGTATGCTATTTTTGCCTTTTCCCAAAAAGGTTTGTGCCTCGCTTCAAGAAGGCCCACACCTCGCCTTGCACCTAGACCCCAACAGAACTTTGCGCCTCACTTGCTCTTAGCAACTATGGTTCCATCCCAGATGCATGACACTGCCTCTGGTGTTTCATTTTGGGCATGATTGCATCCAAGCTTTTCAGAGCATCATTGTCTTCTAGAAGGAAGCTTGGACATGTGGATGGAACAATGGCACATGAATTAAGATCTTGAACACATATGCCCCTGTGGGTTTGTAAAGGCTGATGACGACAAAAGGTAGAGATTGGCAGGCCGAGTTAGTTCGCACATGCCATGATAAGCCATCAAATATTTGTAGGTGGACTAAATGGTGGCCACAATGTAGAGATTGGTAAGCGGAGTAGGGTTTGGCAATGGATGTCAGCTCCTTCGGATGTAAGGTTCATTTTTTTTTTCTTTTTTGATCAGCAGATGTAAAGGTTATGAGTTTTACACACACACAGTTGTGCAGCAAAATGAGCGGAGTACAGTTGTACCATTCTATTTATACCCTATACACACGAAGTTATAAATGATCAAAAGTATATGAAGTGGTTTTAAAACTAGCTTCCTAGGGTTTAAGGCTAGTTTTGATTGTAACACTGTCGGCATGTCATCGATTCATACATGTGTCCTTTAATCTCTTTTGCTCAGAAGACAAACACATATTACCTTCGGGGGAGATATTCCATTATATGCTTAAGCGTGTCACTTTGGTCGTTAGATCTTAGCTAAAAATGATAAACCACCCCCTGTTTTTCTGTTTCCCCGTGCAGCGTGCCCCTTCTCTGTTTTTTCTATTTTTCTTTCCCTTATGACTTTACTTATTTTTAACTGAATGCAGATTGAGAAGCCTTTGCAGAGGCATGGTGGTAGGCTTGAGAAGAATGAGACATACTGTGGTTCATGTTTTGGTGCAGAAACGGTAAACTAGTCTATCACCTTCTCCCTTGTGAAAATTCATGTTGGATATTGATGTGGAATTGGGAATGTAGGAAAATGTCAGGGGACTTCCTTAGAGAATTTGAAGTGAGTGCATCGCTCAATCTTTCATGTAATCTCATTTGCTTTGCATGAGATATTGTAGAATTTGTCTCCTTTCCCTCTTCCTGAAATGAATGAGTGCTCTAGGTGGCACAGAAAGTTATCAGGACCTCTGTGTTTTTTTTTTTGGGTTGCAAATCCTTGTCATAAGTGTGGTGTAGGGGAAATGGGTTATAAGCAGTGATCAATTTGCTGGTGCGTTGGAGGAACTTACCCCTTTGTTATTTTGGTGGCCTTTTTCTCAGTTCATTTGGGTGACGTATATCTCAAATTGTCTGCGTGAGACTGCTATTAAATCTTTATTCTTCAGGGGTGGTTCCTCAGTTATTTCTCTGTTTTGCAGTCAGATGAAGAATGTTGCAATTCATGTGAAGAAGTCCGTGAAGCTTATCGAAAGAGAGGGTGGGGGATGACAAACCCAGATTTGATAGACCAGGTTCACTGGTGATCAATATTGTTTTAGATTGCTTCATGATGGTGTCCTATGAATTGATTTTATTCAAGTTAGGATCTGAGATTAGCAATGACTGAAGCCTTTTCCCTTTTTCATCTCTACATTTCGTCAAATGACTCGAATCACTAAGATATATGTTACTCTGACATTCAGTGCAAAAGAGAAGGTTTCGTCCAAAAGATAAAAGATGAAGAAGGAGAAGGATGCAACATTCATGGATCACTTGAAGTCAATAAAGTGGCTGGGAACTTTCATTTTGCCCTTGGGAAAAGCTTTCATCAGTCAAATGTTCATCTGCATGAGTTGCTAGCATTTCAGAACAATGTGTACAATGTAAGATACTCGCTCCCTACTTAGGGTCATGGGGATATAATCATAGAAGTGGCTTTATATGTGTCTTATCTTCGTATCCTTGCGGATCATTTAGTTATGTTCCACTTCTTCAATATGCCTTCTTTTATTATGTCATATTGCAATTTTATTAACTTTATGGTCCTTATGCAGATAAGCCACAAGATCAATAGGTTAGCTTTTGGCGAATATTTTCCGGGAGCCGTAAATCCCCTTGATGGGTAATATGTTTTCCCTACACAGAAGTTTCAGTTTCCGTGTTAATGTTGATTCCCTATGAAGCACCGACCCTCCTAGAGGCTGGTGAGTCCCCATGTCCTACACGGGGACACGAAAAAATACTTATGGGACACGCCATTTGCGTGTCCAATAAATTTAACTAATCTTTAGGGGGACACGGCAAGGCCACTTGAGGGATACAACAGGGACACGGGAGACATGTATGGGGACACGGCATGCGTTAAATATTCAATTTTTTAAATTTTTTTTGGGGGAAATGTGTATTACTTCAAAGATTTTGGGTTAAAAGTGTAATATGATGTATCTATGATGCTTGTTTATATATATGGAAGCTTCATGCTTATACCTCTACCATATTTCCACTAGTACAAAACAAAATTTATTTATTTATTTATTTTTGCTGTGTCCCTTGCTGTGTTTGTGTCCCCTGTTGTGCCCATGTCCCCATTTTTCAAGAAATCCCGTGTCCCGTGCCGTGTCCGTGTCGGTATCTGTATCTGTGCTACATAGTTGATACCCAAATTCATGCACGAGTTTAGAGGTTTCTAAAAAAAATGGTCAAATAAGCATGTCTGGATTCCATGAAAAAATCATGACAAGTGCCTTGTCTTATAACCTTTTAATGAAGTCAATGTTAGCTGCATGCCTGACCACATGGAGGGACAAATCGTTAGCTGGTACTAACTACACAAAAAACCGGTATTTGGAATTTATTTTGGCATCAGCATCTATGAAAAAAGTCAGAATGGTAGCAATGATTAAGTATTCTTGGAAAAAGTTATAGTATCTTCTATAATTTCCCGGTGAAGTATTGCACCTTATAACCAATTTTGGCCAGTCCGCTGTTCATTATTGTCAGTCCATTTTTATTCCTCCCCCTCTGCGCTTTCTCTGCTAATTTTACTACTGAGATAAAAAATTGTGAAATTTGTGAATTCTGTTGGAAGTTTCTTGTCTGGGTTTGAGGGTGTCCCTTTTTTTTTTTTAATCACCTCACTAACATAATTTTTTTCTTCGCCTATTCATCAGAGCGGAATGGGTTCAAGAAGCACCAAATGGAGTGTACCAGTATTTTGTCAAGGTCAGTATTCCTAGGGCTTAATAAATTATCCTTTGCCTTTCTTTACTGTGTTTAGCGTGTTTTCAGTGAAATCTAACCTAACCCATAGATGTACAAGTAATAAATTTTCTTTCGGAGTTCAATTGTATTTGCATGTAGAAGGTGATGGTTGTTCAAAAGCTTAGGACATGGTTTGCTTAGGTATGTTTATAACATGTATTTATATGACGACATACTATGAGGAAAGACAAGCCCAGTTCCCTGGCCCAAATACCCTCAATCTTGTTACCCAGTTATCGTACAACGGCCCCCTGCGTTCCTGATTGCTGGTGCAGTTTCACCCTTGGCCAGGTTGATATATACACCACCTTCATGTCTTCATCAGATCAAAATGCAAGTATCTCTAACAGTCAAGGTTTTCGATTGGGTTTTCATGCTCCAAACATTACTCCAATGCTTGCTTTGTCAAATGACTTAAATATTTACTCTTCTGAATTTGGAAGTCGCTTAGTAGCCATTTACAGGATTCCCCTACCTCTACACCATCGGCCATTGATTCTTCAGTGAACAATTTTGCCTTCATAGGTGATATCTCATGTACCAAGTATCCTTAACCATCAAGGGACTGTATTGCACCAAGTGAATGAAGTTCTCAGTCCCTGTAAATATCACGAGTACTCAACTTTCACTGAAATAACTCTTAGTTATGTCCTAAGAAGCACAGACACAGAAACGGGATATGGAAACGACACAACACGGACATGTCATTTCTTCGAAAATTAGAACACTCATCTGGGACAAGTCAAATGTGAGATGTAACAAGTCAAATGTGAGATGTATTTGTATTATAAAGGCATGTTATGGATGCAGAGAAATGTCGAAAACATTATTTCTTTCAAATTAAGAACAATACAAGGAAGATACCAATCAACGGTATGTATAAGTTTACATGAACTATACATCTGTGGAAATTTTCACCTTGGGCCGAGATTTAGAAATTACATTTTAACCTTTTAATGTGTCCTTAGCATGTTTCCAAGAGTGTCACAAACGTGTCCTAAAGTATCCACAAGGTGTCTGAGTAAAAGTAATATAGTAAAAAAAATTGGACAACTATTTAGGAATGTCCGTCGTGTCCGGGGAGTGTCATGTCGTGTCCATGACTGACATGTATCGGACTTGAATACGTGAGGCTGGTAGACGTGTCCGTGCTTCTTTGGTTATGTCCCTTGCATGAACCAGTCTTGAGCGTTTTGGGGGGCATATGCATTATGCCTTAGATTGCTAGGGACAAAAAGGCACGATTAGGTAGGAGATACTGACTTGCCATTGCAAGTGCCATCTTCCCTTTCTTGAAAAATGCTATAATTCTTCCCTGCTTCTGTTTTTTGACGTTTCCAATGGTGTTGTCATTATGTTGGAAGCACTACAGAGTTCTCAATATTCCAATTGGAACTGATGATTATTTCTGTCAAGGTCCAGTTGAAACTGAAGTATATATATGCACCAATATCTGTCTCTGAGATTGAATGAAGTGAATCTCAACTAATGCAAACCAAACCAAACCAAACCGAGCCTTAAGTCTCAATCACTTGAGGTCGGCTACATGAATCCGTTTCCTCCATTGAGCTCTGTTAAGGGTCACTTGTTCACACAAACCCATTATACTCATATCTTTGCGCACTACAGCATCAATCTCAACTAATGCAAGCGATTGAAAAAAGGGTACCATAGTATACTACCATAGGTCAACAATGTGCTACATTAAATTACTAAACAGAAGTGCTACATTATTGATACAAAAATTGTAATTGTAGAACCTTGTATGTCAGTTTGTTCCCCGGTAATTTTCTCGTAGTTCAGTTATAATCACTTTTTTTCCCAACTAGATTGACTTTGAATCAACAAATTATTAGTCGTGCAATAGTCGAGTTTCCATTGGCTCAAATTAAGGGCAGAATCTGGTCTCATCTGACCTCTTCACAACTCCACCATCCTTATTTCTAATCAATTTTCCATGAATTCCCAACTTGAAAACCCTTAAGGTTGCTTGAGATTGAAAATTTTCAGTGGCTCTTATATGGTACTATATCACCGTACTTCATTTGTGCACATTTCGGTTCTCATGCCAGTCATAGATGGAAAATCCATTAGGTGTCCATATGGGATAAAACAATGGGGTGTGAAATAAGAGATTTATGCAGCCGGCTTATTTCCTTCTTTTTCTCTTTTTAGCCTTTCTGCTTGCGTTCTCACCTAGGTACAGATGCAGTGTTTTAACATTTTTGTCAACTCCCATTTAATCTAATACATTTTTTTTTTTTTGCAGGTTGTCCCTACGATCTACACTAATGTACGAGGCCGGACTATTCGGTCAAATCAGGTACTCTTTGTATAGTGGAGATTGAATTTGTTCGTTTTTATGTCAACTAACTCGGTGTCCTAAGAGGCATGCATCGGTGTATGCAGTTCTCCGTGACAGAGCATTTTAAGAGTACGGAAGTGGGTTTCTTTCAGTCGCCTCATGGAGTTTACTTCTTTTATGACCTTTCACCAATTAAGGTGGGTTTCTCTTTCTATTTTAGACAAGCTGGTAGAAAACTAGGTCAGGATTTTGCAGCCAGTCAAGCTTTCATTCAAGCTTCCATGGATCATTAGGGACCGTTTAATATTGGAAAGTTTTTACCTTGTGTACAAAAAGCATCTAAACAAGTCACTATAACATTAACTTCATTAGGGTCATAAATCGACAGTTCTATGCATTATGGTTTGAGACCGACACAATTGAATTCATTGTGATTTAACTAGAGACCACTCACACCAGCTTCCTTACTTGCTGATACATTTGCTTGTTGCAGGTTACCTTCACAGAGGGGCATACCCCATTCTTACACTTCCTCACACATCTGTGTGCAATAATTGGAGGTAACGCCTAATTACATAATTTTATCATATTCGTCTTCTTTTTCCTTTTCTTGTCTTTACTTGCATACATATTATTTAGCTCCAACAGTAGTTTCTTGTTCCATTGCATCACAAACTCAAGGTTTCAGAATTTGCTCGCATGTTGCAAATTGTGGTGTAATTGGGATTTAGACCCATTGACCCAACTTGAATTGATCAATATTCTAATTGAGACATTTGGCCCGCAAATTGGAATAGCTGACAAGATTTAGTCTAGGAATTAGGGTAAAAAAACAATCTTTTTTCATGATTCTGGGGTACTTGGTTTTGAAAAAGTCAACTGAAGGTTTCTACGGTTGGACTTTAGCAAATCTTGTTCGAATTAAGTAAAAAGTAATCGAAATAATGAAGTTTCATAGTTTTTACGTCTGGGAGTGAAGTTAAGATTTCAAGGAAATTCGGTTTCAAATAAGTTCACTTGTGGAGCGGGCATATGGAAAGGATGAAAAGTTTATGGCCACATCGATCCTAAGCTCTTGGGACATCCAAATGCAAAAGATTTTATGGCCAGACAATTCCTAGATCCCAGGTGGATGGATGCCAATGGGACCTCCAGTAGTCTACTGGAATTGGCTATTATCAATGAAATAGCATCATCTGTACGCTAGCATTGTACTCTAGATTGGTTGGTGGGCTGGTTGAGAAAGAGCAATTGAACTGAAAGGAAAACATGAATGAATTAAGTCTGATGTTAGAACTTAAATGAAAATTATAAGTGTTGATACATGAGATAAATGAACAAAATAACGAAGGTTGATTGAAATGATTTGGGAAAAGTTGGGAGATTCATCTGAGTCGGTGCTTGTACAATGAAATATTTGGCCAGAAGAAAGGGGGCATTGATTAGAGAAAAGTATGTAAAGATCTATGAATGTATTTTGAAATTTGAAATTTTTAGGCATTATGTATATTATCAATCACCAACGGTTAGAAGGACCTGTATAATAATTTAAAGTTTCACGTACAAGATTAAAATTGGATATGCTGTAATATTATCGATGGCGGTAATATTCTCTTTTGCATTTCTTCCTCTGACTAGAGTTTATGCTTTGTAAATCTTTCCCGCATTCTGCATAGTATGCAATTAATCTTCCTTATCTTTCTATGCAGGTACCTTCACGGTGGCGGGTATTGTAGATTCATTTGTATACCATGGTCGGAGGGCTTTAAAGAAGAAAATGGAAATTGGGAAACTCAGATAGTGTTTTGACACCTCATGGACGAAGTGGAGAAACATCTGATCATTCTTGAGTTATCGTGTTTTTGGCTTTTCTTTGTTTTCCCAAATGAGGGCGATAGATTAACAAATCAAGATGTATGTAACCTGTGGGTTTGTTTAATTTATGTTCCGAGCTTCAATTTTCACCATAGGTACCAAACTGACATCTTTTCCTCCTTATTTGTTGCAATTTGTGACTTAAAATCTGTTGATCCGGATTTTTACGTAGATGCGTAATTTCTTCTTTCATATACAGGGGTTCCTTTTGAGACTATTGTCCAGTCTGGTTTTTTTCTTATAGCTGCTTGTCATTCAGTATACTGTGGCAATCGAGAATTTTATAAAACAGAGAAGGCATAGATGATGTTGAGGAACTGGTTTCGTCGTTGTACTAATTTGCTTGGGGGTAATGCTGTGTAGGGTTTCTTCGGGTTGGAAGATGTAATTGTCGACGACATTTCCAGATTTATGTATGCTTGTATGAAATTTTGTTATATTTGCGTGAGTGGTTATGCGATTGCGGTGAAGGGCATTTTTCTGGAATTTTATCAATATCCAATTTAGAGGGAAATAAAAATACAAGTAATCCATCCAAAATGCCAATAATTTGCCTTTTTCCTTTGGCCAGAACGGGTAGTTTTGCATTTGGGTAGAATTTTTGTAGGAAGAATTCTTGTAGAGGATCCAGACTTCCCTCAATTGATAGGAAAAATAAATTCCAGACTTGTCTCAGGCCCCTCTTTTACGACTAGTAATTAAGTATTCAGTTGTCCATCTTGGGGCATTGTCGTGTGGTGTTTTAACATTTTTTTCAATTACAAATTCATATGGAATCCAAACACCAAGTCCAGGGCCTCATAAGAATATATGGTGAAAAAGGCGTTGCTTGTCCCAAAACCATCCAATTATTTTGGAAATTGATTTTGGGACTATTGTTTTAGTAACAACTACACAGTGCAACTTGTTAAACTGGAGTGTTAAAATCACATTCCTTATTTTTTCTCTTACTGTGACACAATCACAGGATCTGCACATATATTTTTGGATCCATATGATTGTGTGGTGGTGTGGAGGAGAATGTGATAGAACGTGGTGTTATTTTGGTGATAGCCAAACCCTTTGGAGGTTCCAAAATCTGCACACAAGTCTGAGTTTCCTTCGTTTGCTGCTATTTTGATGGAAAAAGGTGTGGTCTGCGAGAAACAAAAAGGTATTTGAAAATGGCCCTATTGATGTGAATCTTATTTTGAAGGAAATTGTTTGCTTATGGAAGGAGCATGGCCTAGCTAAATCAGTAGAATCTCCTAAACCGTTACTATCTTCGGATCCTATTTTTTTCCCTATGAAGTGGTGTGGCCCAATTGAAGGAGTTTTCAAGGCAAATTTTAATGCTGCTTTTTTCTGGTGGAAAGATGGTCATTGCTGTTGTGCTTAGAGATCATTCCAGCGCAGGTTGTCTGGGCAAGGACCCAAGTGGGTAACTTTTCCTCCCCCTCGTTGCTGAAGTTGAAGCAACCAGGATGTCTTGCTTCTGGGTTGATAAAAGAGTCCTGAGATATTGTCATTATTGAAGGAGATGCTCAATCCTTCATCAAGTCCGTTTGAAATGAAGCTCAGTTGCTGCACTGGTAGCCATCCGCAGTAGCCCTTTACCTTTGTCTTGAGACAAGCCAAGGGGGTTGCTCATGAAATAGCTGCTTGGGCGCTCAAAAATGGTTTCTCTTGGCACCTTGGTATCTGAACAACTCCCATTCTCAATTCGCACAGTGGTTGAGATAGAGTCCGCTGAAAATATTTCCGTTATTTTTGTTTCTTCTCTTGTCTGTTTGTATTTTTTTCCCCTTCCTCTTGTATCAGCTTAGCCAAAAAGAAAAAGATAGCACGTGGTTGGTGTTGCCCAACTCCAACTCCAGTAGGTAAAATCAAAGTTGTCAAATCCGTTCCGTACTTGCCGGTACGTATCGTACCGATGCGTAAACGGAATGCAAAGAGTTATGTTTCGTTCCGGTTGAAATACCGGCCCGTTTCGGCCAATACCGGATGTACAAGACAATACCGGTCTATTCCGGACATTTTCCGGTGTTCCGGCCGGTACAAAATTACCCTCTCTCTCTTTTTTTACATTTTATTTATGTTTATACTTAAAATATGGTAGATATATATTAAATATATATGTCAAATATTAATTGCGGTAAATTCGGAACAGTACCAGAATACAGTCCGGTACCGGTATGTACTATTCTAGTAGTGAAAACGGTACGCTAGCCGATACGGTATTTACAACTTTGGGTAAAATTTTCATCAATGGCCGGAAGATCCGATTGTGTCCGACCCGACCCTTTTCTATACTCATGGTAATCAAAGACTTAAGACGAGGTCTCCACCTAAATCATCCAGTTCATCCTCAACGGAACCTCTCTCTCTCTCACTCGGGAGCACACAAACTCTCCCCCGCAGAATGGATCCTCACCGGAACCACATGCCCGGCGGTTCCCCTTCCTCTTCCTCCCCCTCCACCGCCTCCTCCTCCCCAAACCCTAAATCCTCCCACCACCACCACACCACTAACAACAACGGCCACAACAACCACCACCAGCAGCAGCAGGACCCCGACCCGATGCACTCGTGGTATGAATCCGTCTCCAAAGCCCGGTCCCGCATCCACCTCCTCTCCTCCCTCCTCCCCCCCAACCTCTCCCCACCCCTCTCCTCCCTAGCCGACGACTCCGACAACCCCGCCCTCTCCCTCCTCTCCTCCCACCCCACCTACTCCGCTCTCTCCTCCTCCCTCTCCGGCTCCCCCCACGACCCCCTCTGCCACTGGCTCTATGACACCTACCTCTCCTCGGACCCCCACCTCCGCCTCGTCGTCCTCTCCTTCGTCCCCACACTCTCCAACCTCTACCTCTCCCTCCTCCACTCTCTCTCCTCTGACTCCCCCACCTCCTCCTCCCTCGCCGGCTTCGAAGCCGTCCTCCTCTCTCTCTACTCTGCCGAGACCAAATCCCGCAACGGCAAACCCCTCCTCGTCTCCATCCCGGACCTCTCCCTCCCCTCCCTCTACCACACCCCTCGTCGATCATCCTCCGACAAACCAAACCCTTACGCTAACCCTAACCCTTACTCAACCAAACCAAACCCTAACCCGCGCCCCTCGGTAGGACTCATCTCTCCTCCTCTCGAGCCCCAGACCGCCGTCAGATCCACCAAGCGCGCCACCATCGTCGGCGTCGCGCTTGACTGCTACTACAAGCAGATCTCCCAAATGCCCGCCTGGTCCAAGCTCGATTTCTGCCGGTTCGCAGCGGATTGGGCTGGTCAGGACTGCCCCTGCAAATCAGAATTCGACGGGCCCGATGAGATTGCTGAGGAGATGGGTGATTTGGGGATTAGCGAAAACGGGTCGGCTGGTGGTTCTTTGGGCGCAAAGGGAGCTAGGATTCCGCTTCCCTGGGAGCTACTGCAGCCTGTGTTGAGGATTCTGGGTCACTGCCTTTTGGCTCCGCTTAATGCGGAGGAGGTTAGGGATTCTGCTTCGGTGGCTGTGCGGTGTTTGTACGCTAGGGCTTCTCATGAGTTGGTTCCTCAGGTTATTCTGGCAACCCGGAGTCTGATTCAGCTCGATAAGAGAGCTCGTGAGTCGGCTAGGGCAGCAGTTGCAGCGGCTGCGAATGTGGGTTCGAATTCCAACACGCCCACAAAGGCCAAGAAGCCGGAGATACTTTTGATGTCGAAGTGAAAGCAGAGCAATGCAAGGTTTTTCTCTAACTGATCTTTTGTATTATCTATATTTTGTTTTCTCTTTGTAGATTAGAGTTACAGGAGGAAATGAATGATTGGCTGTGGTTGTGTGTTGATTTATTGGATTTGTAAATGGATTTCTGAGCTATTGTTTGGTGTATCATTTATGTACTTCGTCGGTTGTGTAGTAGTTTTTATTGTTCTGTGGAATGTGTTTGTGCAAGGTTGTGCCTTTGCTTGGACATTCAATTTGTAATTTCTTTTCTCAACTGTATATTCTCAGTTGCTTTGAAATGTGATGTTGACTTTGTTGTAGTGATAAATGTTCTGGAATATAATGGTTTGTTTTTTGTTGGAGTTTGATGAGCTTGTTTGCATGATCTACTTGAGCTATGGTTTTTCTTTTGAAGTTTACCTCTCAGATGCCACATTCAGTATCTCTACTTGATAATTATCTAAAAATTGACGAGATTAGTCATTTTCTAGTTCAATGTTTAAGTCAGCAGCGCCCCATCTCACAGATATGCAAACATTCAATAAAATAGTTTATGTAGCTCCATAGAATCCATGGAGAATGTGTGACAAGGTTGAAAAGTCATGTTAATGGTTACAGTTTGACTGGAGATCCGTTCGATTCCCTTTCCTTGGTTGTTAAAACCTTCTTGCTGCAAGTTGGATTTTCTCTTTCGCTGTATTTGGTCTATGGATTTGGTTAAGGAAAAAGAAAACATGACAGACAAGTTAAAGGATCCAATGGCTCTCAAAGGTGTTGGTGGAACCTTTTCCAACTTTTGGGTCCAATGTAAGTTGTTGTAGTTAGAAAAGATCTTTCTTAAAGCCCTTCAATTTTCTCTTGCGCACCTTTGCCTCTTGTTGGCAAAGGCCCTCTGATGCTTAAGTTAGACCATGTACTAACAAGGAAAACCTAGCTCACGTGTGTAAAGTAATTGCGAGTGACAATGTACTTTTCTCCTTCGGTTTACCTCCTTATTTATAGACTTGGGTAGACTTGCCCTCCAAGTACCCTTATTGTGTAAGGAAACCTCACGTTAGGAATTCTTCTCTACATGGACTTGGTTCCATATAGCAACCTAATCTTTGCCTATCATAACGGCACGATTTCTTTCAATTATTCACGAGATTCATTTCTATCTCGTAGGATGCTCCTTGTAGAATATTCAAGAATAACCTAGCCACCCTCATTCGTAGGTCAGTCATGCTAGTCTTTGCTCCTGTGTACTTATGTGGCTATGCCCTTTGCTCAGCTATAATGTCGTGCATCCTTTTATATTGTCACTGACCAGGTACCTTGTTTGGTCCTATGCATCTTCTCACTGTGCCGCCGACCTGGCCATGTGTAACGTACGTGGTCAGGGTTACTCCCTGCGACACACAAAACTCACGTCATGTTTAAGGGCTGAATTGGCTTCAAACATCTTGACTTATTTTTTGTCTTTATTCAAAAAAAATTCGCATTTGTTAGTTTTGCGTCAGACTTTTGTGATTTATTGATTCGTCTCAACGAGAGGAATCGGAAAAGTAAATCTTGTTTTTATCGAAACTCATAATTTTCTTCAAAAAGACAAAAACAAGTAAAAATAAACTGTCTTATTGACTTATTTTTGTCTTTTTTCAAAAATTATGAGTTTTGATCAAAATTTTTTACTTTTCCTTATTCTTCTCATTGAGACGAATCATTAAGTCACAAAAGTTTGACGCAAAACAAACAAATGGAATTTTTTTTGAATAAAGACAAAAAAATAATTGACTTAACTTTTTAATCCAAACCCACCCTAAGTATTCTCATGTGTATACCACATGGTCGGTCATTACTCTTCCTCTTTGGGAAGACCCCTCTACATATACTTCTCTAATAATATTGGCTTTCATTTTTTATAGAACTGTTATCATAACGTGACAAATTTCTTTGGACTCTAATAACCAGCTCAACTTACTACGCCCTTGTTCGGTTGTGGGTAAAAAAAAATTCAAACCCAAATCCACTCATTGCTTTCATTTCTCTCTCCACTCATTACCCCTATATTCAATCATTAATCTCATTTCTCTCTCCATTCATTACCCCTATTCCCAATTATTACCCTATTTTCTCTCTTCACTTATTACCCAAAAACCGAATCCAAAAATTTTCCAAACCCACAACCGAACAAGGCCTAAATAATTTCCTCCAAGTGGCTACTATCTGGTGCCCATAGTAGCTGCTTTGTAATTGTAACTAGGTATTCCTCTAAATGTTCTGTTAGAAAGCCACTAAATTCCTGCTATCACTTGGTTAGCTGCCAGTTAGTTCAACGCCTAGCAAATGGGAAACTATTACTTGGTGATTACAAGTGTTGTAAATTGCATTGGCTTCCTAACAATTGCTCCGTTCGAACCTTGGCAGTTATTGTTTGTTGGGTGAGAATAAATTGCGTACCAAACAAACGGTTTTTATGTCACAATGAATCCTCAGCTTTTTTACCTTCAGGATCTGGGCACTTTGCAGCCCAGCAAGCAGTGCCTCGTACTCTGCCACGTTGTTCGAGAAGCTGAAGTTGAGCCTTACAGTTACTAACCCCTTTGGTGAGGAGATCACGACTCCTGTTCCAGGCCCTTTGTTACATGCTGAGCCATTGACGTATAACTTCCACTCGTCAAGATCCTGCCGGCAGGAGCCTTTGCCTTCTCGGTTGGCAGCTTCATTGCCTCTGGGACCAATTCGTTCGGGAATGGCCCTTGTGGGTGGTGGGGGTGCCATTGTCGATGAAAATGCGATAAAGTCTGCCAAGACTGGCCCTTGATTGTTGTTCGTGGCTGGTAGTCTATCTCGTGGCCGGTAGTCTATCTCGTACTGGCTCAGTTCCACCGTCCAAGTCGAAAACCTACCTGAGAAGTCTGCTTTTCGAAGCAGGGCCTTCAAGGGATGCTTCATGAAAAACGACGATCTGATGGCTCAGGAAGTAGTGTGGCAGTTTCTTGGAGGCAGTGAGCAACGCCAAAACCAGCTTTTCTAATGGAAGATACCTTGTCTCTGAATGTAGGACAGATTTAGAACCCTTAGCGTATCGCGGCCTACAATTGGAATCGTGGTTGTTTTGGGTGGGGAAATAAGAATATTGCTTGAATAAGTGCACAAAGTAGAAGAAATGAGAGAATAGAAGAAGTCGAGAGAGAGAGATGTGCTTCACCCTCGCAAGGGCTAGGCATCTTCTGCAAGGAAGGGCCGCAGCCCAAACCCCAATTACAAAGGCCTTAACCTTGTAAACTCAATTCATTAATCAACTCTATTCCAAATGAAATATTACATCTCAATTTATAATCCATGGGAAAGACTCTTCGAATTCCTAGTACTCTAAATGAAATGAACCCAATTAATGAATACATCCAAAAAGATGTGAGGCTGAACCTAGATATATGCGTACATTGAACCTACTAGCATGTGTTTAATGCATCTAGATGAGTATTAATGCAAACACTAAATACATGATGACCCTTTTAACTATCAATGAATATTAATGCAAACACTTAATTCATGATGACCCTTTAACTACCAAACTACCATAGATGACCCTTGAACTACCAACTACCAAGGACACTTATTTTTGGACAAAAAAGCCTTCTTGATGCTCGTGCTATCCTTAGCCTTTGGTGTTTGCTTCCAAAGCCTATGAAGCTTGTCTAACCACTCCATGGCTATGTCATCAACCCAGCATGGTCCTCGCTCGGCATCCTTTACTCGTAGGAGTGTTGCGCTAACAGCATGGTCTGACACTGCCAAGTACAACAACAATGGCTCCCTGGGCTTAGGGTTGGATAGTAATGGGGGAGAGGCCAAGTACTGGTTGAACTCTTGGAACGCTTGCTCACAATCCGCTCCTCATTCGTATCCAACCCTCTTTTTCAGCGACTGGAAGAATGGCCTACACTTGTCTGAAGATTGGGTTTGGAATCGATTCGAAGCCGCTGCCATCCCTGTTAACTTATGGACTTCCTTCGTAATCTTAGGGCTTTCGAATCTATGAATCGCAGAGATCTGGTCGGGATTCGCATCTATACCTCTCATGGGCACCAAGTGCTCAAGGAATTTTCCCCATCTCACCCCGAATGCGCACTTTGATGCGTTAAGCCTCAACTTTCTCAGCACTTCGAAGGTTCCTTCAGATCGGATATGTGGTTCCTTTTTTCTTTGCTTTTAACCACCATATCATCTATGTAAACCTCCATCGGTCTACGGCTCTACCGAGCTACCTGTTGAACATCATTTTGGCCAACCTCTGATAGGTTGCCCTTGCGTTCCTTAGGCCAAACGACATTTCTTTATAATAGAACAACTCCCTTAGGGTGATGAATGACGTCTTCTGTTTATCGGGCCCATACATGGGATGGTATCCTCGGTACGCGTCGAGGAAACTCATCCTCTTGTACCCAATAGTGGAAACAATCGGTCGATTCTCGATAGTGGGAAGCTGTCCTTAGGGCAGGCTTTGTTCAAACTCGTGAAGTCCACGCAGACTCGCCACTTCCCGTTCTTTTTAACCATCTCAGTGTTGGACAACTACTCTGGGTAATACACCTTTTTGATTGCTCTTGCTTTAAGGAGTCTTTCTACTTCCTCAAATACGGCCTTTGTGTGCTGGACCACAGGTTTATACTGGGGATCCACATTCAAGTGGTGGCAAGTTATTTCAGGGTCAACCCCCGACATCTCCTGTGGTGTCCAGGCGAACATGTCTATATGTTTCTTCAAGAACTGAACCAACTCTTGCTTCTCGTGGTCGGCCAGGGTTTCGCCGATTAAGAAGTATCTCTCGGGATCGTCTTCTTTGATCTGAATTTTCTTGAGCCCTTCCACGATTTTCTTTGTCGGGTCACCACCACCATCCTCGAGCGTTAGTTGGTCGGGCACCTCCACAAACTTGACCAGGTGCGCTTTTGGAGCTTTCTTCAAGATTTGGACTAGGCATTGCTGGGCCACCTTCTGGTATCCTCGGATACACTATATACCTTTCACTGTTGGGTACTTGATCATCTGGAGGTAGGTTGAAGATATTGCCTTCATCCAATGCAACCAAGTCATCCCAATGATCGCATAGTATGAGGATGGCACGTCGACAACCACGAAGTCAGTGGGCAGAACGATTGATCAGCGGAGCGGAACTGAAGAGTCCACAAGCTCGGCTTGCGTAAGGTGACCACATGTTTGGAAGCTTTATAGTACATTATCTCTGTGTAGCTCCCTTGATCCCCCAAGATTCTTTCCACGTCGTAGTCTCCCACCCGTAGGGTGACCACTAATGTGTCATTGTGAGGGAGCTGTACACCATCCAAATCCTTGTCTATAAGACTAATCGGGCCGTTGGACCCACCGTCTAACTTTCCCTTTTTTTTTTTTTTTAAATAACCGAGGAACAACCCTGCAGTCGAGTCACTATTGGACTCGACTGCGCAATCCAAATCTCGGGGGAGACAAACACAACAACCCACCGCCATAGCCCCCCACTTAAATCATGGTTTGCCTCCACGGGGAATCGAACCTTGCTATGTTGCATGACATGCCTCTCGTGCTCGGCTTGCCTTCTTAGAAGCGTTACGTCGTTCCTAGTATACGAAGTTGCCAACCCACGCATCATCTGGATTACCCGTTTCAAACTAGTCCAGCTCCATGGCCATCTTTTGGCCTCTTGGTGCCTTTTCAATAAATTCGTCAAGGTGACCCTCCGCCACCTTCTCTTTGAGGAACCTCTTGTAAGCCCTCTCAATTCTCGGTCATATGCCCCCAATCTTTATGGAACTGCAACGCTCGTTTGTCTCCCTTGCTTTTGGATCTCCTCCCATCGTGGGCGGCCACCTAAACCACAAACAATTCTTTATTCAAAAAAGAATCTTTTGGATGGGGACCTTGAAGACTGTACTCACTGCAAAGAACTTTGGCTCTGGAGGCGGCTTGTTCTCTCTTTTGTTTTGCCCTACTCCTTTTCTTTGTAAGAGTCGGCTCAGGCTGTGCCACCTTCTTTGTGGGGCTCTTCGGCCGATCAACCGACAACTTGCCTTCCTCCTGAAGTATCTTGTCTTCTACCCTGGTATGCTTCTCAATGGAGTTTTTTTTCTATTTATCTCCTAAACTATGCACATTTTCTCTACTTAGTCCTTAAACTATCAATTTGATGATTTTATTCCGTTAACTATCATACCGTTACCTACTTAGTTCAATAGCTAATGGAAATTAGAAATTTGGACGGGAAATGTCACGTAAGGCCCTATTTGGGACCATGTAAAGCAGATACTTGATTATGAGACCTTTAGAGATAAAAATTAATTATGACCCTTTAGGATAAAATGATTAGAAAAATAAGACCTTTGCATCGGTTCTGTCGAAATACTTCATTGATTTATTCTTCTCACAATGAGGTACAATATATAGACTGGATATAAGGTAAAATAAGGAAAGAAAATAAAATCAAATAAAATCCCTAATTGATCCCTAATTGATTCTACCTAATCAAATCCCTAATTGATTCTACCTAATTGAGTATCTTCCTAATTACATGCAATACATTAAATACAGTCGACACTCCCCCTCAAGCTGGAGCATAAACATCGTGTACTCCTAGCTTGTGACAAATAGTATCAATGGAAGTCTTGGGAAGTGCCTTGGTGAAAATATCAGCCAGTTGAGAACCTGAAGGAACAAAAGGAGTGCTAATATCTTTAGATTCCACCTTTGACCGAATGAAATGACAATCAACTTCAATGTGTTTGGTCCTCTCATGGAATACTGGATTATTAGCAATGTGGATAGCAGCTTGATTATCACAATATAGAGGAGTAGGACCATGGACCAGGATCCCAAACTCTTGTAGAATTGTGCGCAACCAAGTCAACTCACCAGCGGTATGAGCCATTGCTCTATACTCTGCCTCAGCACTAGAACGTGCTACAACTGATTGTTTCTTACTTCTCCATGTCACAAGATTGCCTCCTATAAAGGTGCAATAACCAGTAGTAGAACGACGATCAGCAGGAGATCCTGCCCAGTCAGCATCTGTATATCCTTCAATACGAAGATGTCCAGATGATTTGTAGAGAAGTCCACGTCCGGGAGCATTTTTGAGATACTTCAAGATACGAACAACTGCCTCCATATGAGGAACTCGAGGACAAGTCATAAATTGACTAACAACGCTAACTGCATAAGAGATATCGGGTCGAGTAATAGTTAGATAAATAAGTTTTCCCACAAGTCTCCGATACATCTCAGGGTCGTCAATCAGCTCACCATCTTCTGGCATTAACTTAAGATTAGTCTCCATAGGAGTAGCTACAGGTTTAGACCCAATATAACCTGTATCTTTCAAGAGATCGAGAGTGTATTTCCTCTGTGATAAACTGATACCCGCTTTGGAACGAGCCACCTCAATTCCAAGGAAATATCGAAGCTTGCCTAGATCTTTGGTAAGAAAGCTAGAACCAAGATGGCGAATTAGTGTTTGAATCCCAATACTATCACTACCAGTGATGATGATATCATCCACATAAACCACGAGAATCACAATACCACGAGTGGTCTTTTTAAAGAACACGGAGTGATCAGCTTGACTCCGAGTCATACCATGATAAATTATAGTATTGCTGAATTTGTCGAACCAAGCCCGGGGAGACTGTTTGAGGCCATATATAGATTTGTGAAGACGACACACACTCTCCCCTTGGTGGTTGTGCCATATAGACAGTCTCAGACAGATCCCCATGTAGAAAGACATTCTTGACATCAAGTTGGTGGAGAGGCCAATCAAGATTTGCCGCAAGAGAGATAACAATCCGTACAGAATTAAGTTTGGCCACTGGAGAAAAAGTCTCAGTATAATCAAGCCCATAGGTTTGGGTGAAACCTTTGGCCACAAGACGAGCTTTTAGTCGATCAAGAGTACCATCAGGATTTTGTTTGACAGTAAACACCCAACGACAACCAACAATATGTGCTCCAATAGGCTTGGGAACAAGGGTCCAAGTATGATTTATGGACAAGGCACGCATCTCTTCTTCCATAGCGGAGCGCCATCCAGGATGAGAAAGAGCCTCCAAATAAGACTTAGGAACAACAGCAGAAGATAGAGACACAGAAAAAGCGCGAAAAGATGGAGATAAACGATCATAGGACACAAACTGAGAAATAGGATGGAAAGTGCAAGAACGCGTACCCTTACGAACAGCAATAGGCAAGTCAAGATCCGGATCCTCAGACGGTGAAGGAGATGATGTGGGTAAAGAAGGTGGGTCTGCAGGAGCAATAGGTGGTGCGGCAGCGGAAGAGCGACGAAGACGAACATAGACCTGTTTTATGGGTGGTCGAGGAGCAGTCTCAGGAGGACGGACCGATGTAATGGGTGGTCGAGGAGCAATCTCAGGAAGACAAGGTGACAGACCAAGATTAGCCAACATGGGTGGCTGTAACCGTGCACCTGCTGGGGAATAATATGGGACGGTCTGAAAGAATGTCACGTCAGCACTTACAAAGTGCTTACGTAGCAAGGGACTATAACACCTGTATCCTTTCTGTGTCCGAGAGTAACCAAGAAATATACATTTATAAGAACGCGGATCAAGCTTATCACGACCTGGAGAGAAATTATGTACAAATGAAACACAACCAAAAAGTTTTGGAGGGAGAGAGAAGATCCTTGTCAGGAAAGAGAATCTGATAAGGAGTTTTGCCGTTCAAAGCCCGAGATGGCATTCTATTTATAAGATAATTAGCTGTAAGAACTGCATACCCCCAAAAATATTTTGGAACATGCATGTGAAGCCTAAGAGCTCGGGCAACTGCTAAAATCGGTCCATTTTTCCGCTCAACAACCCCATTTTGTTGAGGGGTGGTTACACAAGTAGTTTGATGAATAATGCCATGAGTTTCAGTAAAATGCGTAAATTGATGAGATATATATTCTTGGGCATTATCAGTCCGCAAAATACGTATTTTGGCATTAAATTGAGTGACAATTTCAGCATAAAAATTAGAAAATACAGAAAATAATTGAGACCGATCTTTGAGAAGATATACCCAAGTTAAACGAGAAAAATCATCAATAAACGTAACAAAATAGCGAGCACCACATAAACTTGTGGTACGAGATGGTCCCCAAATATCCGAATGAACTAAAGCAAACGGTTCTAAACTAGGTGACTCAACTCGTAAAGGAAAAGACACCCTACGATGTTTACTGAGTTCACAAGTGTCACAATTAAAAGGAGAAAAACTAGGTAAATCAGGGACTATCTTGCGAAGATTGACAGAAGATGGTTGTCCAAGACGACAATGCCACTGGTAAGGTGTGGTAGTGGAGTGGAAGGCAGATAACTTGGAAGGATTGGACGGTTGAAGATAGTACAGACCATTCTTCTCATACCCCCCACCAATCATCCTCCGCGTCTTGAGATCCTGAAATTCACAATGAGAGGGATAGAAGAGTACATAACAATTGTGAGTTTGAGAAAGTTTATGAATGGAAAGTAGATTAAAAGGAAATTGTGGTAAGTACAAGACAGAAGTAAAAATAAGGCCAGAGGCACGATAAGTACCAATGCCATGAACACGAATTTTAGTACCATCCGCAATAGTAACATAAGAAGGAACAGAAGGTGTAACGACATCAATAAGAAGAGACAAATCACCTGTCATATGATCAGATGCGCCAGAATCGAGAATCCATGGAGTACTGCCAGTACGAGAAGATGAGTGAAGGCAAGTATTACCTGATGAGACATGAGTCGCAATGGAAGTCGAAGATGCATTAGCCTTGTGAAACATGGAATCATACTCAGACTTAGAGATCTGATCCAGAGGAGCCAGCCCAGATTGCTCCCCCTCAAATGTAGCCTGATTAGCCCAAGCCGGCTTGCCATGAAGCTTCCAACAGAACTCAACAGTGTGATTGGTTGCATTGCAATGTGTACACTTCTTGGTGCCACGACCACCACGGCCACCACGTCGACCACCACGTTCATAAGAACCATTACGACTGTGGGGAGGATTAGAGTGGCTAAAATTCCCAGAAGATGGAATAGGACTAGTAACAGGAGCAGCTAGGGCAGATGGAGTTGGATGCTCTAAAACAGAATGCTGAGGAGCAGCCCTTCGAACACGAGCAAAAGCCTCACCAATAGTAGGAACTTCTTTGCCGGAAAGAATTTGGGGACTGAGAGGAGCAAGTTCCGTATTCAGCCCGGACAAGAATTTGGTAACTCGAAATTCATCTCTGTACTTCTGCTGAACCTTTAAATCTGTGGTTAAAGGTTGATAAACATTTAACTCATCCCACATCCCTTTTAAGGTGGAAAAGTACTCATCAACCGATCGATCTCCTTGTTGGAAAGAGAAAATATTCTGATAAATCTGATAAATGCGAGAGATTCTGTTCGGATGAATATAATTCATGTAAAGTATCCCATACTTCTTTGGATGTGTCAAGGCATGCAACATTATTAAAAATATCAGGTTCAAGACTATTCCAAAGCAAAGTCATAATATACGAATCATTTTGAATCCAAACAGAATCTGCAGATGGGGCATCAGTGATATAGGAAGTCTCACCACTTGCTCGCAAAGAAACAGTCACAGCACGTGACCATGGCAAATAATTGGCCCCATTTAATTTAATTGAGGTGAGAGAACGACGATGAAATGGATCCCTAACAGTGTCCTTAGAGCCTGATGTTTCGGTTTTCTTATCCTGATCACCCATAGTACGAGAGCAAACCAAAAATAGGAATAAACCAAATATTACCAGATCTGGTGGGGATGCAACAGAGGTACCCGGAGTCCGACTGAGTGGCCAGCGGAGTCTGTAGAAGGTCGGAAAAGGCAGTCTCAGTGTTGCTGAGAACTGAAAGTACTTCGTCAGAAAAGATAGGTTTCTCAGATAGGTCTGAGAAACAGAGATCGTTCGAGAGATAATAGAGACAGGCTCCCTGGCTCTGAAAAAAAAAGAATAAAGACGATACTTGGTCGAGAGACCAAGAAAAGAAGAGAAAGAAGAAATCAGGTTCTTGGAACCCGCTCTGATACCATGTCGAAATACTTCATTGATTTATTCTTCTCACAATGAGGTACAATATATAGACTGGATACAAGGTAAAATAAGGAAAGAAAATAAAATCAAATCAAATCCCTAATTGATCCCTAATTGATTCTACCTAATCAAATCCCTAATTGATTCTACCTAATTGAGTATCTTCCTAATTACATGCAATACATTAAATACAGTCAACAGGTTCAACCAGATTGAAAATTTGAGCACTTAATTTTTTCAGAAGATTCATATATTAGAATCTTATGTGGCATTTTATAGAGACTAACACATACATATTTTTTTTTTTAAAAAAGACCGAGTTCTTTATATAGAATTTAGACTGTTTATATATTAAAAATATGGTTAAAAATTAAGCACTCTAATGTTCAATCCGTGTGAATTGGTGCGTCTTATTCTTCTGATCATGTTATGCTAAAAGATTATAATTAATTTTTCTTTCTCGAGCTCTCATAATCAATTATCTGCTCTAAAGCGTCCCAAATAAAAAAAAGATATTTAATTATGATAGCCCTGGAGATAAAAATTAATCACGACTCTTTAGAATAATATGAATAGAAAAATAAGATCTTCGCACCGTTCCAAACGGATTGAAAATTCGAGCACTTAATTTTTTTAGAATGTTTATATACTAAAAAATATGGTTACAAAATTAAGTGTTTCAATTTTCAATCTATTGAAACCAGTGCGAAAGTCTTATTTTTCTAATTATTTTATCCTAAAGGGTCATAATTAATTTTTATCTCTAAGGCTCTCATAATCAAGTATTTGCTCTACAGGGTCCCAAACAGGCTTTACATGGCATTTTCCGTTCAAATTCCTAACTTTCGTTATCTATTTGACTAAGTAGGTAACGATATGATAGTTGCGGGGATGAAATCGTCAAATTGATAGTTTTGGGATTAAGTAGAGAAAAGGTGCATAGTTTGAGGGATAAAAAGGAAAAAAACTCTTCTCAATTCGTTCCATCAACTTTGACAATGTATTGATTGGATACATGTTCAAGTTCTCAATTTCATTAAAGGCCTCCCAGAACTTCAAAGGTCTTTGGAGCTATTCGGTTAGTTAAAAATCAGGCTGTGAACTCCTCGGTGAGCTGCCTCCAGCTCTTAATGAAATTTGGGCCCTGTTTGTGAAATCAGGCCAAACAACCTTCCCAAGTTTGAAGGGAACATTTTGCACATAATGGCGTCGTCTCCGGTGTGCATAAACATTGCTTGCTGGTAGTGCTGGATGTGCGCTACTGGATCCGTGTTGGTTTCGTATGCCGTGAACGCACTGTGCTTTTATTCTGCTCGGCAATCATGCTTCTTGTAGTGGCTTTGAGAGCGGAGAGGCTGCTACTTGGCTAAGGGCCTTACGCACTGCTTCACTTGCAGTCGTAGTGCACTCCCCTCACTGTCCAGACATGCGCTCCTCCTCCCTCTCCCAATCAGAGTCAATCCTCTCATACCTGTCCTCCCTCTCCCAATCAGAGTCAATCCTCTCATACCTGTCTCTATGGTGTTTCTTCAACTTACCCTTCTCTGGGGTTAGGCTTTTACATCTCCCTTTTTGCGGAGAGCCACCTATGCATTTTTCTGGTGTACGACTCCTACTTCTGCAATCACGTGTGCTTCCAAATCTCTCCCTTCGGGCCACACGCCAATGAGTTCCTGTATCTCTCGGTCGCACTTCTTCATTAGCTGATCAAACTTCCCCAAATCTTGCTCTTTCCTTTAGAGACTTTCTTCGTAGTCCCGAATGCTTTTGGAATACCTCTCAGACCGGGATTCATCCCTCTTCTCCTTTCGCGCAGACTTCGAACTGGCCCCTTCATCTTATGAGCCATGCAGCTGTTGCAGCAACTAGCGCAATCGCCACGTTCTTCAGCTTTTACTCTGTGGCCTTCTTCGAAGCATTCGAGGGCTCCAAATCCTCGTCCTTGTTCGGATTGCTCTCCATTCATGGCGTTTTTGGGTCCGTGGACGTCATGGTTGATCTCAAGGAACTACTTCGTTTAACACCGACGGTGCCAATTGTATGGGGAATAAATCCGTGTAATGTTGGAACATGCCCCCTGAGCCCTAATGCTTGCAAAACAAGACACCATGAGTTCACCTTTGCCCCTTGTCGGCAAAGGCCCTCCGATGTCTAAGTTAGACCATCTTGTACTAACAAGGAAAACCCAATTCACGTATGTAAAGTAATTGCAAGTGACGGTGAACCTTTCTCCTTCGGTTTTACCTACTCATTTATAGACTTGGGTAGACTTGGCCTCCAAGTACCTTAGTGTGTTAGGAAACCTCTCATGTAAGGAATTCTTCTCTATATGGACTTCGTTCCATATAGCAACCCAATTTCTGCTTGTCACAGCAGCACGATTTCTTTTCGTTATTCACGAGATCCCTTCCTATCTCGTAGGATGCTCCTTCTAGAATATTCCAGAATAACTTAACCACCCTCATTCATAGGTCGGTCATGCTAGGGTTTGAGCCCATGAACTTATGCCCTTTGCTTGGCTACAATGCCGTCCATCCTTTTGTTTTGTCACCAACCAGATACCTTGTTTGGTCCTATGCACCTTCTCACGTGTATACCACGTGATCGGTCATTATTGTTCTTGTTCGGGAAGACCCATCTGCTTACGCTTCTAGAATAAATAATAGGGGCTTTCGGTTTTTATACAATTGTTATCTTAACGCGACAAATTTCTTTAGACTCTAATAACCAATTCAGCTAACTAAATGATTTCCACCAAGGGGCTTCCATCTGGTGCCCATAGTAGCTGCTTTGTAATTGTAACTAAGTAGTCCTCTAAATGTTCTGTTAGAAAGCTGCTAAATTCTTGCTGTCACTTCGTTAGCTGTCGGTTAGTTCGACGCCTAGAAAATAGGAAACTATTACTTGGTGATTACAAGTGCTGTAAAATTGCATCCGCTTCCTAACAATTGCTCCGTTTGAACCTTGGCAGCTGTTGTTTATTCTGTGAGAATAAAGCTTGTACCAAACAAATGGTTTTTATGTCATTAGAAACTGATTTGGTAGTTATTAAAGTAGGTTCCAACTCCCCAATACCGTAATTGAATTAACCTTTTCTCATGAATGTTTTTAATCGAAACTGGGAAGGAGTAATTCTCTAATAGCCAAGCATCTGTTTTGGCAAATATTGGTACTTTTGATCAAAGTATTCATCCGCTGCTTGGTGTTGGTAGAACTCAAGATCAGTATGGAGATGGTGATATGTCAGATTGATGACCAAATTGGGAGAACAAAATAATTTTTATGGCCAACCCAGGTTTCCCGGATTCTGATTTAGTAATTCGTGTCAATAAATCATTGCTACAGTTTCTCTAAAACTTGATCATGGGGTTGGAGCACAAAACCTGAGCTAAAGGTTAAGTTATTGATGTCTGATGAAGAAGAGTCCAAATTTAGTGACGGGAAAACTAGAGTTCCTGTTAACCGGCAAACCATGGTTTCCTTGTGGATTCAGAATGTAATATGTCTTGATAGACCTAAACAATCCTATTACCCTTAGTTTCTGTTGATTTCTTAGTTTCTGTTGATTTCATACCTGCCCTGTGAATTAGTGAGAAGAATCTTGTAACTGTTAATGTTACCTCTGTGTATTGAAGTAGATTACTCTTTCCATGTTTGTAATGTATCATACGAAGGTAGTTGAGCAAACTTTACTTCTTTCTCATTGTTCTTTACTCTGGGGATTTCTTTACATGTACGTGCTGTGTGTGTTGTTATACCTATACATTATGGTTATTATTCTGCTGCTGTGAACCTAGCCAATTTTTCTTGCTGCATCCTCCACTTCTCTTATCAGTGGATCTGGTCTTTGGATTTTTTGAAGTCTCTTGTTTATGAGAATTGTTCATGTAACCATCTACTTTCTCTAGATAATGCAGGACACAGCTCCTTGAACGGCTCTGTGTCGCCTTTCCTGGTATATTTATTTTCATTGTTTTGGTAAAGTTCGGGAACTAAAGGCGAAAACGCAAGTTTCTCCCAACTACTTTTCAATGGATGATTTTTCTTTCCTCCACTTTCTTGTTCATGATATAGTACTGTATTTGCACTGGCATGCAAGATGCAACTACAAAGAAACAATTAGTTAGGGTGCAGAAAAGCAAGCAGAGTTTTTTTCCGAAGCTATGATGACCTTAGGAGGGAGCAAACTCCTATGTTCTAAGCCAAGACCACAGCCAACCCCTTCGGATTAGTCCATACAGAGTTTTGTTTTGCCTTTAAATGAGACCCCCGCAAGTGGGTGGTGAGATTGGTCCCCAGAATTAGTCGATGTGTGCGTAAGTTGACTCGGACACCTGAGTTATCAAATAAATTAGAGTTTGCTTTGTATCTAATGTCTGAAGAGATCAATCTACAGTGGCAAGTGACCATGGGTTATCAAATGGCACTTGATTGTGAAATCTGGTCATAAGTAAGAGTGAAAGGCAGTTTTTATTAGATCCGTTCAGGAAAATGCATGGACATCGCTGGTTTTTCCCTTGCCCTCCCATCACCCTAGGGTATGGATGCGTAGAATTTCGATGCAACAAGCTGTGAGTTGAACAGGCCTACCGTCCTATTTACGATTCTAATTTAAATAAAAATACTCCATGTTGTAACTCAAAATTCACCTTAATTTGTGTGTACCTATCATTTTCTGAAAGAGAAAATGCTTTTATCCGCATGGTTGCACCTCCTTTTACAGAGAGTAACTTCAACCTTGTCAACGATTACAAAACTGTGAATCAAGCGAAGCGGAAGTTTGAAATCAACCACAAATGCTCTGCTTGACTTTGATACAAGCCTAATAATCTAAGGGCGCAGCTATTTGTAGCGTAGTTCTTGCTACTTGCAGTCGATTAAAACTTTTGTCAATTACAAACAAAAATGTTCACGTGCAGTTTGACCATGACACCCTTAAGACATCATGCTATTTGACCATTTTACCCTTTACGAATGTTACATAACCCATTACATACAACCGCATACTCCTGATTTCCCTCCCTCCCCAGACCACGTCTCCTCCCTCCTCCCGTTCAGACTCCTCCATTTTCATCCCTATCTAGCTGCCATCACCCACCAGCAGGCCCCTCCCATTAGCAGCCAAGTTTGCCTATCTTCCTCCCCTACTCTTCCTCCTTAATTGTCAATAGAAACCTCGATTGCTTCCTCTCCTTCCATTGATAAACAAGAAATAGTTGATCCATCAATACACCACGATTTGGAGTCGGAAGATCACACAATGGACACAATGGAAGTTGAGAAACAAGTCATAGATGTTGTAGTGACGGAGCAAAAGCAGCAGAAAGAGGTAAGCCCGCCCTCCATTTTCAATTTCAGAAGCCCTCCATATGATTATACGGAGTATTTTACAACGGAGACGGTGAGTGTTTTTTGATAGAGCATTTATCATGTGCAATCTTATATTATGGGCTATAATTTTTTTTTTTTTAATGTGTGAAGGTTTTTCCATCCGATGAAGTGTTGGTAGATTGGATAAAATGCACTGGTAAACAATACGGGTTTATCATTGAAATTAAAAGTTCTGAGATATGTATTAAGAATCGCACACCTAGGATGAGGTTTTCATGTGAAAGTAGCGGTAAGTATAGGCCATTTGTGAAGAAGATTGATGGGAAGGAGGTAGCTGTGAAAAAGAGAGTGCGGTCCACGGACACCAAAAAATGTGAATGCCCATTTGAATTGAAAGCTGTAAAGGATAATGATGGTTGGACTGTCTCTGTCCACAATGGCACTCACAACCATCCTCCAACGGTGTACTTGGAGGGCCATTCGTATGCCGGGAGGTTGTCTACAGAGCAGACTAGCACGGTGGTTAATTTATCAATCGTTTTGGTGAAACCCAGAGAAATCTTAACCCATTTGAAGGTTCAAGATCCTAAGAACGTAACGTCTATCAAAACTGTGTACAATGTACGACAAAAGTACCGAGTAATAGAGAAAGCTGGAAAATTTCAAATGCAACATTTGTTGGATCGGCTAGAAAAGTACTAGTACGTTCATTCGACCCGTGGGAACAAGACTGAGAATGTCACAGAGTTGTTTTGGTCTCCCCCATCTGCCGGGGAGATGTTACATGCTTTTTCCCGAGTTTTAATGATGGATTACACATATAAGACAAATAAGTACAAGTTTTCTTTGCTTCAAATTGTTAGTGTAACATCGACGGCGATCACTTTGTAACGGTACATTTGCGACCAAATTCCCCTATCCCGCCTATTGCAAGAAATTGGTATATACATCACTACTCATTCGCGGATGGATGTGATACACAATATCCAAATAAGATCAAAGAGTTTAAATACATAGTGGGGAACGATGTGGCAATGATGGACATAATCGAACTAGACTAGGTTGACTCGAAGGACTTTTATGTAAAATTTTAGTTCATAGAATCTTATTGTAAAATATGAAATTTATGCAAACTCTTATTTTTGGTAGTGTTTTATGTTTATCTAGAGCATTGTTGGTTCGTACGACACTCTTCATTTAAATCTAAATTTTCACATACGAGTATTGTGTAGCGAATTATTTGTGCCTAGGAAAGTATCAAGAATGATTCAAACCATAAAATTCACATTTTGGTGCCCTACTTAGCATTTATATTTTACGGTATCCAATTATCACAAATATCCTAATTGTTATCCGCAATAAAACAAAAGTCATTTCACCCCGGAAAGTAGTCCATAAACCATGGCCATAAAGTGTCCAAAATAAATATAAGGCCATAAAGTCCATCAAAACCAAGTCATTTTAGTCAGTCAAAAACAAGTCATAAAACACCAAGTCTCAAATACGGTCACGACGCCGGCACCTAGTGTAACGACTCGAGTAACGATCCGAACTAGGGCCTGCTATGCTCACTTCAGCAGCCTCCGGTCCCCTCAAAGTCTTCCACACTTCAACAAGTGCTTGTCATAGTTCATACGGGCAAGTTGAAGTCGTAGCCCTAGTCTCACCCAAAACATTGTCCAAGTTCGGATCGTTACTTTCTGCCTTCGTCCTCGTGTTTTACCTCGTTTACTTTCTGAAGCTCAAGCTAGCTCAACCTTTCTCTTCCTTGCAGAAACGGTAGGAGGAACTGGTTTCATTTTCTGTACATTGCAAACAATACATTTGAACCATAGTTGTCAAAATCATATGATTCACACAACGATATGAATCTATACATAAATTAAGATTTATCACATTGTTGCATTTGACTAATATGAAACCACATGAATGAGCTAACAATTCAACTTTTATAATTGGGAAAAAGGTCAATCCGATTCTCAATTCGATTCAATATTTGACAACTATGGTTAGAACACATGAATTAATGATAGGAGGATCGGATACTAATTTCTGAATAAAGATAAGTAAATCGGATTCTAATAACCGAAATAGAGGGGACTAATTAGACAGTAATGTCCGAATGGGGTATAAAGATTTGGAAATTAAAATCCGAATGAGGCAATAAATTTTGGATATTAAATTCTGAATGAGCTAACAATTCATGCAGGGTGATTAATAGATGAACAGAAGAATCCTTAGGCATATAAACAATTCGACACACTGATGGCTACATTTTACAAATAATAAAGACAAAATAGGATTAACACAGGATTTCTTGTTATGCTATGCATGTTGTAAATAGATCTCTTTCTCTCACTCTTTATCCTATGTCCACAGAAAACTATATTACAACTATTGATGTGACAAAGTAGTTGTTTGCCTTTCATGTCTGTGTTTACGGGTCCTATGCTGCTTTGTTTGGTGGTTGACATGTCAAATATTTCAAGATACTCTGGCATTGGTAGCCTATTTCAACAATCAAAGTTGGTGGCTCCTTTTCCCGAAATAAAGTTATGAGAGGTTTCTGAAAGTCTGTCGTATTGCACTAATGAAGGTGTGCTTCTCTTGGTTTTAGTATACCAAGTTACCAATTGACTACATTAACAACCTTTGGTGACTCGTTTCAAAAGAATATAGCCAATTAGACTTTGGTATCAAAACCGAAGGTAATTAATTATTTTAGAAAGGGGTTTTCTTCGCATATGTGTTAATGGTACTATTTCTAGGAGTGTAATCAAAACAGACATTTCACTAGGTTATTGTGTTACAAATTGGAAGTGTTTCTACGTGTCATGACATTGTGAGTTATAGTTGTGAAGCCATATTGCGTCTCTATAAGCATAATAAAAGAGCTACAACTGGTGTGTTGAGCACTGTTCATGCATATTGCATCTTATAGATTTATTAACATGTGTACAGACTACAGAGCTCATAGATTTGGCTTGCTTTTACATTTAGACATTCAAAAATTGGTTGAAAGAAAAGCTACAGCTCTGGTTACAACCAAGGGGTGCTAATCGAAATAGAAAGGACTAATCGGACTGTAATGTTCGAATGGGATATAAAGATTGGATATTAAAATCCAAATGAGACAATAAATTTTGGATATTAAATTCTGAAAGACCTAACAATTCAACTTTTATAATATTTGACTAGGGGGGTCATTTGGAAATTAAAATCCAAATGAGGCAATCAATTTCAGATATTAAAATTCGAATAGGGGGCAAATAGTCATCTATCCAAAATTGTGAAAAACAATCGGACTCTAATGTCCGATTAAATTTTAAATACACAAAATAGCGTACTGTGGGTTTCTCTGGAAAAAAATAAATTCAAACGGAAAAAAAAACCCTGCGTAATAACAAGATTCAAAATTTTACCAATGTTCCACTTCGAAATCGTTGGTGATGCCGGCGTGGTGTGCTTTCTTCTCACACCTCCTTCGCCTCAAAGTTGCGCTACTGTCGTGGTGTGGTGGGAGTGGTGTTGTGGTGGGGACTGTACAGAAGAAGAAACGGGGAAGAGAGAGAGAGAGACGAGAGAGACAACGGGGTGAGGAGGCGGAGAGAGAGAGAGACGGGGTGGCGGCCCGTGGGGTGGGGAGGCGGAGATCTGTAGCAGAACAAGGGAAAAGAGAGAGAAGAGAGAGAAAAGGAACAGATAGGGGAAGAGAAGGATAGAGGTGTAGGGTTGGGTTGTATGTATAATGTTTACAAGGGCAAAAAGGGAAGTTCATGGATATTCTTTTGCCTGCAAGTAGCAAATCCTTATAAGGTGGTGGTTTCTAGGTAGCAATTGGCTGTGCGTAGCAAGAACTACGCTGCGAATAGCAGTGGCCTAATCTAAAGGTTCTTTGTACACACGATTACACAAAACCTTGAGGGATTTGGCTAAGTGAACATGAGAAAGCTAATAAGGTCCATGAGGTCGTATGTTCTTTCCACAGAGGCCAAACATTTCAAATTTTGGAGCCACTAGAGGGTTCATCCAGTCGTTGAGCAACGTTTTGAAGGTCATTTAGTTAAGTGCCCCCTAATTTGATTTCGTAGAGCCACCGTTATTTATGTTCATTCTATGTCCGAAACATTTATTGTTAGGATGAGCTTAGCCCAAAATTAACTTGTCTTGAAAACAGTCACTATTATTCATGTCTAGTGATATTTGTTGAGTTTTTTGTCAAATTTTTTGAAATTAATCATTTGTCTCCACAAACAAGATTAAAAATGTAAAACAATGACGGTTGACACAATTTCAGATGAATGATACTCTTTTTTTGGAAATGCAGATGAATGATACTCCCTCTGTCTCTTTTTTAGAGTCTAGTATTCCATTTTAGGATGTCCCTTAATAAGTTTCCATTTTGTAATTTTCCATTTATCCCTAAAAATAGATTCCATTTTGAAAAGTTAGTAACTAAAAATGTAATGATGATATTTCCACAGAGGGTAAGGACGGAAAGTTGAGGTAAAAGTTGATGTGAAAGGTGTAATAATAATATCTTTTTAATAAGTTGAAATTACGAAGCAGGATACTTAAAAAGGGACGGAGGGAATACTACAGATGGGTGTTTCAAATTTGTTTATTTTTAGTTATTTTTTATTGTAATTTTTTTTACTTCTTTAGTCTTTTGTCGTGAAGAATAATTATTGAAACAAATTTGACATGAAGTTAACTTGAAATTTAAAATATGAACAAAAATACCAAAACAAAAATTCAGGGAAAAGTGCCCTTTAAAATGCCAAAATCAAGTAGCTGTTGAGGCTAAATAATCCATTTGGATAATTTTTTTGTCCTTATTCAAATTTTTTGGATGTGATTTTGGTACTTCAGTTTTAGTCAATGGCACCCCACCTTTAGTTTTGTTTTCTCAGATGATCAAGACACAAAGTGGATCGCTAGTGACTAAAACTGGAGTGCCAATATCAATTTCCATTTTTTTTTTTTGCTTATGTTAGTTTTTCGTTTATGTTTGTGGATTATTACTTCATCATGACGAGAAGAATCTAAAAAGTAAAAAAGTACGATCAAAACCCAAATTTATTTGAATTATTAGATTATTTTCATCGTTATTCAAACAAATTTGGATTTGGATTTTAATTTTTTTACTTTTTAGGTTCCTCTCATCATAACGAAACGTAATTCACAAAAAATTGATGAAAAACAAACAAAATACGAAAAAATTTGAATAAGGGCAAAAAAATAATCTAAATAGATTATTTAGCTAAAAAGCCTTCCACTAAGGGCCTTTTTGGCTAAATGAGCCAATTGGCTTATTTTTTTTGTCATTATTTAAATTTTTTCAAAATTTATTTGTTTCGCGGCAAACTTTTATGAATTATTGGTTCAACTCGATGAAAAAAATTGAAAAAGTAAAAAATTATGGTCCAAACTTAATTTTATAGAATAAAGATGAAGAAATTGGCTTATTGTTGTCTTTATTTTAAAACAATTGGGGTTTGATTGTAATTTTTTTTAGATTTCTCTCGTCATGACAAAGTAATGATTCACAAAAAATTATGAAAAATAAATAATTACGCAAAAAAAATTAGTAAGGACAAAAAATTAGCCAATCCAAAAAGGCCATTAACCATAGGTAGACATTGATTTTAAAAAAAGGGCAAGGTTAATGCCACGCTGGAATTTTTCAATGCCACGACATGAAATTTGGTCTTCCAATTATACCCACTTAGTGGTCTTCCAATTTGGTCTTCTATTCTCTTCTCTCTCTCTCTGTTCCCTTCTCTTCAATCTCTATCTGATTTCGATCACCCACAATGTTATGCAAACCCACTTCTCCTGTCTCTCTCTCTCTTCTGCAATCTCTATTTTTTTATATCTCAATCACCAACAGTTATTCCCCAAATGACACCTACCACCAAATCAATCTCCCCTTCTGCCACTCAAAGCACCTCCATTTTCTTCTCTTTCACCCACACCTGTACATTTTTCTTTCAGCCATATCTTTTCGTTCCTCCATGGAAACACAGCCAGATGCATTTTTGATGAAAAATTTCTTATTCCTACTTTTCCGGATTCCATGTTTGATCTATCTTTTCCAATCAGTCCTTATCTTCACTAATCCGCTTCGTTTATTACCAGATTCAAAGAAGACCTTGATTCGAAGGCATTGGGTGATTCGAAGATCGCTGGGTCACCATTTACTCTCTTACAAAGATATTGGGTCCAAATTAAAGAATGGATGGGGAGTAAACTAGAAAAGAATGCCCGTAATCTCACCTTCCGTTGCGCTCCGGGAGACATCCATTCCATCCCGAGAGAGAGAGGATATCACCTCTCGGTTGGGTTTAAAGGAAGAGGCAATGGTACAGCTCAGGGCTACAATTGTCATAAGATAATTTTTGTCGTGGCAGTAAAAAAACTTGTCGTGACATTATTAGCCACCTTACAAAAAAGTACTCCTATATAGATAGATACCCCACGCGCGTAAAAGCGAAACAAACATAACGACCGCTCTCTCTCTCTCTCTCTCTCTCTCTCTCTCTCTCTCTCTCTCTCCCTCCCTCTCCCCTCCGAACTTTATCCTCTAACCTTTGGAGTGGAGTGGCTGTCATTCTCAATTCTGGATATATCTTGATCACTACTAGATCCAAAACTTCTTTATTCGAAACCCTAATCCATACCCTTTTGCACCTAGAAGAACTCAAACATTTATCAAAGAATCTCCTTTACACTTCCCCAATACTACAATACAAAATGCCTGATCTCTTCTCTAACTTCCTCGACTCTCGCTCCTCCAACTGTTTCTCTCTCTTCATTCCACGTCCTTCTTCCCCAAAATCCCCATTCTTCTCTACTCTCCAATCCACCCATTATTTCACCCACGAAGAAGGAGGAGAAAATCCATTTTTCTGACTATGCTTTCCAAACCCACTTCGCGCCAAAGATTTTGAGCTCATTTCAACCACCGGTAAGCTTACTAAGTCTCTCTTTTGATGTTCTGATGAATCCAATTCTTGCTTTTGAGGGTTCTGATTGATTCCTTGTGATGGTTGTTGGGAAAGAATGTTCTGATGGAAGCACGGTGTTCCGGTTCGGGGGAGGTGACCGGCGTTGAAATAGAGGAATCCAATTTCGCAGTTGGAGGGTTGGTCACTGCAAGTACACAAAATTCCCAGGTTGTGAAGGTTTTAGATGGAGTTCATGAGAGGCAGGTTATAGTTAAAGAGATAGAGAGAGAAGCAAGGGGGAGAGAACACAACTGAGATGGCTGATAATGTGAATAACACAGATTTAGTTGTGTGTGCCAAAGACAACGGTGCTAATGAGAGCAAAAGTACTGTGGTTATTGATAGGATCAACTCTGAAGCAGAACCTAATGACCTATTAATGGACGATATAGAAGTGCCTATGTTTGAAGAAGTTCCAATAGAGTCAAACGGTTCTTCTATCTCTGAAGCTGCTCATGTTTCTCATATCAATGAGACTGATAGGTCTAGCTTTGGATTCATTATTGACATGGAAAAGGGTTTGCATACTGTGGAAAATTCTATAGAGGATGATAAGCAAGAGATTTCAAGTCCAGTCAATCCTTCACAGCTGGATAAAGAGATTCATGTTGAAAATGGTGGTTCTGTTTCTGAGGAAGTCCTTGAAGTGAGGAGTGAAATTGAAACCATGGCTTCCTCAACTGCTTCCAAGCACAACTCTGTTCTCGAAATTGATATCAGTTTGGCCTGCGAGGAAAGTGACGAGAGGAATAGTAAATGTTGAAGGTAATTGTTTGACTGAGATTGCTGTGATGGGCTGCGAGAGTGATGAAGTTATTGGTGAAGGTAATTGGATTGAAACCAGAGGTAATGTAATCGGAACCAAACCCATTCCAATTCTCGATGAGGGAAACCAGTCGTGACACGATGGAAGAATCAATTGGCATGGTCCGGAATGAGAGCTTCATAAAGGTTGGTTTCCAACCTTTCACTGTTCTTTCTTCCCACATACTCATGTGGTAATTATCTTTTCTCTTGTTATGATGGCTATAACATGATTACTACAACGAGGTAAGGTAGTACTCCGTGCCAGAAGAAGTATGAAACCAATATTGAAAATTGTTCACTGCTAGGCATTTGCCATGGGAAAGTTTGATGCTGCGACTTTTTTGCTTTTTAGTGAGATGTAACTCGAGCAAGGAAAATCCTGTTCTTCCTCCAGGTTGACTCAACTGATAATCTTTTGTGTTTATGTTGTTTCTAGCTGAATGATAGAGCAACTAATGTGGCATTGGAAGGTGGAACCACAATCAACGATGCACAGAAAAGTGATTTCGTAGACTTGTCAGGTCATGGAGCAGAAGAATCAGAAACAATTGTTGCTGCTGCAAACAGGTATTCTGCTTCTTTCTCCCTTCTTTACAAGTTGAATTTGAATTCTACATGCTCAATCAGATAATGGAACGCGGTCGTCCCCGTTTCCACTTACAATTTTGCACTAAAATTTGGGTTCTTTTGTCTAGTTGTTCATACTAACCCACAACTTCTTCCTCTCCATTTTCCCCTCCAATTTTCCCTTTGACCTGCTCATATACCATCTACAACTTATGGGTTAGTGTAAACAATTTGACATTTTTGACGACAAGTAGTCCATAACTTTTTGGTTAGTGGAAACGCTCCTAGGGAAATGTGCTGCCTCTTTTCTTTTGTTCAGAAATAGTGTTTGCATTTAAAGCACAAAGGGCTATACAAGTGCTCTTTACTCCACACATAGGATCATCTCTTTCTTTTAGCAATTGTCAATTACTCCGGTCTGTTAACAGTTCTTCATTTTTGGCTTTATCTAGAGCCATATGCTTCACCAGGACCTTGGCAGGTTTGTATAACACACAGTTTCTCTCTCTCTCTCTCTCTCGTCCTCTCTCTCTCTCTCTCTCTCGCACCGCGCGTTATGGTCTCCTTCTGAACATTCACATTTTGGTTGTATTCATTCAGTGAAAGTTTTCTGTTAATCTTAACCATCCAATATTGGCTTCTATCAGATTTGTACTTCAACCCAGCTCATATTTTACCATCACATAATAAAATGAAAGGCCCTCTTTTGCAAGTTTCTCTATTTGTGACTAGGCAACTCAACATTATGAAATATTTCACTCTACAGCAATCTCCATGTGGAGGGATGTTTTCTGCAGAGTGCAGACTAAGAAGTGTCTACATGGAAAGCTAGAATGGTTAATCTTCAAAAGGAGTAGGGAAAAAAACATTAGTGACTTATGAAGGATTTTTGATCTGTCAAATCATCAGGTTCATTTATTTTACTTCTAAACAGGGAGGAGATCTCATCAGCAGGATATTTCCTCTCCTCTGGTGCCTCGCTATTGCCACATCCCTCTAAGGTATCTCCATATGTTGACAACTAAGGTATCTCCATATGTTGACAACTTGACATGACTTTTTCATTCTATGTTTTGGACATAGGAAACTGTGACAGGCATGTCTAATATTCATGTAATTTGGAATAGGCATTCAAACTTTTGGATGAGCGAGTAGTAGGACCATATTTTGCCAGGTTACTCAAATTGTGGAGTAGTCTAGTTTTGGGTTTTCATGAATTTCTAGTGGGCAGAGGGAAAAAGCCAACTCCCTTGATGGGTAATTGATTTCATAGCTGAAATTCAGAATTTCAACCATTGAGCTAGCTGAAAATTTAGTTGGTGCGGTATTATATATGAAGACCTTGTGAAGTTTGTGAAATTTTAACTTCAAATTCTGTCATAAAAGGATATCTCTTAGGTAGTAATTCAGCAATAATAATGCCAGGCATCAACAGGTGGGGAGGATGCTTATTTTGTTGCTGGGAAGAATTGGTTGGGTGTGGCGGATGGAGTTGGTCAATGGTCACTAGAAGGTAATCCCTTTTGTCTTGCACAATGTATGTCAATGTGGATGTTAGCATTTGATAACTCAGGGTGTCCGGGCCATCTTATGCATTAACTCTACTAAGCCCGAGGGACCACTAGTGCTCAACCTTCATTTTTGGGTTGTTTGTTGTGGGTGGTATTACCGACAACCCATAGTCTGAATTTTGTGCGTTTCACTATATATGGTTATCCATAGACGCACAATTCACAAATATTCAGAAAAAAAAACTTTTTGCTAGATAGCCCCATAGGCAAATGGCCTGCTATCAGTTGCCATGAATCGGTTCTTTCATTTTTTTCTTCTCTTTCTTTGCTCTTCTCTATAATTTTCCTCAATTAATGCAGCCTTATTGTATCTTGAAGTTGTGCGGGCACGTTTGGTTCAGTCTAATATGTTCTGCATTTGTTGCTCAGGAATTAATCCCGGAATTTATGCCCAAGAATTGATGGACAACTGTCAAAAGATTGTCTCGAATTGCAACAGTATGCCACTACCTAAACCGGAGGAAGTTCTCAATCAAAGTGCTCTTGGTGCAAAGTCTCCTGGATCGTCAACAGTTTTGGTTGCTTACTTTGATGGTCGGGTAATTGTACCTATCTTAACACCTATGTTGGCAATGTAATTAATGTTAAACTAAGTATTGACATTGCTTTTGTAAATTTCATCCCTTTTTTTACCTTAGTCAAGGTTGTGTTTGGATCTTGGATTGTGAAAGGAAAAGAAAAGGTAAGGGATCACAAATCGAGAGAGCCAATGTAGACTTTGTATAGGTGACGATGCATAAATCGTATTATTATCGTGTAATTACTTCAATTTTTTGTTCATTAGGAAGTGTAGCTTTCAGAACAAGCTTAATGTTTCTTTCTGCCCTTTATGGTGTTAGCTCAAGAGTTTTGGATTTGTTATTTCGATCATATTGAATTGTCGTTGCAAGAAAAGAAATGAATCTATAAATAATATTGAGGATGCAATTCCATAATGAATCTAATCTTAACCAATCACTTCGGAGTTCAATGGAAGTAAGTGTTACGAAATATAAATTCAAGCTGTTAGGCCTTGAAGAGACAGAGATTTCTGTTGAAGTATGAAATACCCAAAACTCATAGACCATCTAAAATGGAGTTGTGGTGATGCTTATAACTTCTTGTAAGGCTGTCAATCAACTGACTGTTTAACTCCAATCAGGCTCTTCATGTGGCCAATATTGGAGACTCGGGATTTATTGTAATCAGAAATGGTGCTGTTTATAAAAAGTCTTCTCCAAGGTCTTACGAGTTTAACTTCCCATATCAAATAAAAAGTGGAGACGATCCCTCGGAGCTTGTGGAGGTATGTTTTCCCTAGTGCCAATAATATGTCTGAGGATGCAAGTTAATTATTTGGAAAACCCTAGCTAAATTACTAGGGACTATAGGATTTGATGTGGTACATGATTGATTAAAATGTTGTCGTGTTTTGATGCTACATTTCAGGTGTATAGAATTGATTTGGATGATGGTGATGTTATTGTTACTGCAACTGATGGCCTTTTTGACAATCTATACGACGGAGAAATAGCTTCAGTTGTCTCCAAGTCGCTGCAAGCCAATTTGAAACCTGAGGTGCTTCTCAAATCTTTTGTGCTCAAATTTATTAAGCTTGTCAAGTGTTCATTAGATTATTTGGAAAACTATCAGATTTGGTTAACCAGAGGCAATCAACCTAACACAAAGAATTGCAGTGGTTAAGCACAGAGTGACCTGGCAATTCTTTTCTCTTTATATTTCTGATATATGATAAGGTAGAGGTGATACTTCTAGCAATGTGTAATCCTGTCAATTGATGGAAATAGTTACAGCTTCCGTAGATTGGTCTCTTAGTGCTGTCAGAAGATAAAGAATAGGGCAGGGAAACCAAAGAAGTTATTTAACTTCTCCACTTCATTATCTCTTATGCGTCCCTGGACCTTTTCTTTACCTCGAGAAAACCCTCCCCAGTTCTGTGATCCAAGGCGGCCTAAGTGCTTTTAGGTGTTTCTCTTCTGAGCTCTGCCTAGCAGTAACCCCATCTTGCAGACGATCACATTGGACTCGGTTTGTTAGCAACCCTTCATTGTTATCTCATCCCATTTTTGTTTAAGGTGATTACTAATACATAGAAGTGACAATCTCAACCCATATTTTTTAACCCGCCCAAATCCGCCCACTTATAACCCAACAACCCAACCTGCCCATATTATATAATGGGTTGAACCCATATTTATATTGGTTTTAGGTGGGTTGAAAATGGTTTCAATATGGGCTCAAAGGAAAAGATTCAGGCTGCCTCGTTTTTTTAATTGCTCGTCCAAAATCCACACTGGTCCAGAGAAGCAGCAATCTGTTCCCCCCCCCCCCCCCCCCCCCCCCCCCCCCTAAATCGTCTAAACCCTGTTCCATCTCCATCTCTGTTTCCGTAATTTGCTTTGTCATTCTCAACATATTGTATGTTATTCACTCAAGAGAAAAAGAACAGTTTTGATATTTCAGTACAAATATGTGTATATACATATTTTTACGAGTTCATGAAAAAATATCTTGTGTAGCATCAGTTTTTGCAAGTTCTAGAATTTTCGGTTTTCCTTTTTGTAGGTCTTGCGATATGCAGCGGACTCATCGTAAACCTCTATTTATAATTTAAGACGACCCTAGAGGAACGTATGAGCTCAAGGATAGATCGAGGGGCGGATGAGCCCGGGCACCGTCCTACCCACGCACATTTAATTTTTATTAGAATTATAGTAGTTTTTTTCCTCGAATAGTCTAACTATGGTATACTACACCCCGTAGTACATTACCGCATCACACGAACCATTGTCCATAAAGTTTCCATTAAAAACACAATCAAAATTAATGACTTTATACGGGTGACTCAATATATATTTTAATTTAAATCACAGTTGCCTCAATTCATTTGATTCTGAGTTATACTCAAAAAGGTGAGAAAATGAAGGAAAGTGGATTGGTCAGGTCGGGTTTAGTATGGCTTGACCCATATTTGACCCGACTCATTTCAACCCGCTGACTATTGACCCGTATTCAACCTACCCATATTCAACCCACAACCCGTTTCAACTTGCCCAAACTCCCTCAAACCCGCCTGTTTGCCACCTCTACTAATACCGCATGCCCCTTAATATTCCACATTTGTACGCCGATCAAGAAAAATACTCCATATTTGTTCATCTCATGTTTTGTTGGATTATCTGATGGATATGCAGTCCCTCCGGCAATAGTTACATATGATAGCAGGAGATCTGCTCCACTCGGATTTGTAAATTTTTTTTTTTTTGCTGGGTAGAAGGTGGAGGAGGCAGTGGCCGGCTATGGCAACCTCTCTTAGCGTAATGATACGGACTCCAAACTCACGATGGGTCCCATGAGGGTCTAGTCACCAAGAGGTTTCTATGTCCCCACCAAGGGCTAGTCGGGCCTGTGGGGTTGCAAGGCAAGATTGGGCATCATCCACATGCCTTGTTTTTGTAACGTACGTCCTGTACCCAAAACCTATGGGAGCAAGCCATTTACCACTAGGCTCGGATTTGTAATTGAATACAAGTCTAATCTGACTAATCGAACGGGTCTTAGTGTTGTTTTTCTTCTTTGTAGTGTCTCTCATCACTTTTGTTTTTTGTGCTCTTGTTTCTTGGATCGTCAGGAAATAGCGGAAGTCCTGGCTGTGAGAGCACAAGAGGTGGGAAAATCAGAAACTGGTAGGAGTCCATTTGCAGATGCAGTACAAGCAGCTGGATACGTGGAATTTACTGGTGGCAAACTTGATGATGTTACCGTAATTGTGTCTTTGGTCGTGAAGTCCTCCCACTGAGTAACGACAATGGCTTTCTTTCATCTTCTTGTTTCTTGTAAGTTGTAGCCTGTAAATGCTTTCAAATCATGTAATATAATTTTTGGCTTGATTCGCAATATAGCTTGTTTTAACCAACATTTGTCTTGACCTTTTTTCACACCCGATATGTTGAAGGGTGTGTTGGGACATAGATTTGTGGATCAATTTAAACAAAATTACCGGAGCTGAAGAAAAATCGTTTTCGTCACAGAGTTTTGTTTTTTCGTTTTCCTTTCCCTTCCTAATTGTTTTACCCACCTATTATGCTAACCCAGTTCGAGTATTGGAGGAACTGAAGGAGATGGACAACAGAGTCAATGATCCATGTTGGACACCTCCAACATGGACCCTCAATATGAGCATATTCTTATACGGGTTCTGTTAATATGGGGCATATGTTAGGATTGCATTAACATATGAGCAAGTGTATTTTTTGGTGCAAAAATACACTTGTAAGGGAGTGGTGTTAACACAAAGGTACTTATTGGTAGCTGAAGAACTTGATTTCCGCTCAAATGATAAAAAATAGCAACAACAAAAACTATAAATGGTTCGAATCATAAAAATAATACAGTATTTCAATAATTTTCATTTAAAAGACTGCAGATAGTTGAATCAAGCATTTATTCATTTTGACAAAAAAATGAAGTCCCTATGCTTAATTTTTCTTTTCGTGTTGTTACGGAGAACATGTCTGTAACATATACTACTGAATTCTAATTGCATATTGCCACCCGCTTAGCAAATTTATGGCTCCACTGTTGGTCATTTGAGAGCCTTTTTAACCGAGCATGAATATAAATGGGGGCAAATATTTGACTATTAGGGATGGCAACCATTCAGTTTTTTCAAATTCGAAACAAAAATTATAACCGCGGTCAACTTGCCGTATAAGGATTTTCTTCAATTTTTTAAAATTTCTATATGGAATTTGAGAAATGGCATAGTGGGGGAATGAAACAAAGAAAAATCAAGAGGGAATGAGGAGTTTAATGTTTGATAGGTCATGTGTGTTGGTGAGTAAACCCTAGCCACAAAATATTGAACCAGGGGTATTTTTGTCTAGCATGTAAAAGTTAATCTCTTTAAAATGTGTTATAATTGATGACGCTACGCAGACTTCGTTCAATTGTCAAGAATGTTACATGAAAAATTACGAAATCAAATGGTAAAAGTTAGAATTCACATACTAAAATTAATTAAAGAAACGAATTCATTAGAATAAGAAAACATACCCTTGCATCACAAATTAAACAATGACTTGTTGCAGTTTCCCTTTGCAAATCAAGGTTGATGAACGAAACCCAACATATATATACAAAACCCCACCCCCAACCTCCGTCTCATTTTCATTGTCCATTATTCCTTTTTTCATTTTTGTGTCTATTGCGCATATCATTCAATCTATAATATTTTTCATGATTTTGACATCTTTGTATTATAGAACAAATTGAAATCTATTAAATAAGATCCATATTGCATATTTTTGGAGATTCACATAGGAAGATACAAGCGATTGAAAACTGACACGAATATCAAAAAAGGACAATGAAAATGGGACGGAGGAAAAATTTTTCAGTGCCGAGCGGGTACCACGTGGTGCCCGCTCGTCCATCCGAGCCATCCATTATGTGTATGGACGGCTCAGATTTGGAGAGAGAAGAGGAGAGAGAAAGTGTTTGGATGGGAGGAGAGAGAGTGTTTTGATCCGAGCCGTCCAAAAATGCATCGGACGGCTCGAGTGCACCGAGCGGATGCCACGTCGGCAATACCCGCTCGGCACCGAAGAATTGCTCGGGACGGAGGGAGTACATCCCCAACTGGCCTTTCCTCTATCCCCCTCCCCTCCTCTGCAATTTCAAAGGTTGGGTTTCTTTTGCCGCTTTTCTTCTATTGCAAAAGGTGACATTCTCTCTCTCTCTCTGGTTGCGATCTAACCAAGATGCACCTGCAAAATCTACTGGTTGCGATCTGGCCCAGTATAGCAGAATACCGGCCAAATTTCCGATACCATCATCTCGTCCGGTATTGTCTGAAATTGCCGGTGCCGACTGGTAAGGGTTGGTATTGTAGCACCAGAGTCTGTTTTCTTTGTCGGAAAGAAAATGGACCGGCTGTATTCAAAACCTTGATCTCGGCTTCCAGTGAAATCCTTGTCCCAAATGAAATAAATTTCAAAAATTTCTTTTTTCTAAAATACTATTTAACAAAAAAAAAAAAACAATCTTTATTTTTTATACCACCTTTTTCAAAAAAATAAAAAATCCAAAAATTGTTTTCAAGGATGTTTGTCTTTAAAAAAAAAACAGTGCTTTCTTATATATAAACTTTTTTCAAAAACCGTTTTTGTTTTTAGAAAACCGTTCTTTATCCCATAAGTAATCCCATGTTAATCAATAATAAAAATTACTAGGTACAATTCCGGATGAAACTATTACCCAGACTAATATTTCGGACTTTAAAATATTAATCCCTGAATTGGTAATCCCGTTGTTCAATTTGCTATATAATCAAACGAGGTCTAACTTTAATTTTAAAAAAAAAGTTCTTTATCTATCTTTGTTTCTTGTGCCAATATTGCTTTTTGGATTATGCAGAAAGCACTCGATTTCTTCACAATCCATCGACATGGCAAAGAAGGTTAGGGCAAAGGTTAGGGCGATTGTGGATGAGCTGCCAAAAGACGTGTTGATGGGCATCTTGTCGAGGATTCCGGTGAAATCCCTCCTCCGATTCAAATCCGTCTCCAAATTCTGGTACTCTCTCATTCAAGACCCAAGCTTCATCTCTCTCCACCACAACCTCGCACAGCCGTACGACGCCATCCTCTTTCAACTCGCCTACAAATACAAATGTTGGATGTATTTATTCCCCGACGAAACTTCAATTGGAGAAGTAGATATATCTTTCACCGGGTCGCTCCTTAAGAAATACTGTCACGGTGGCTCTTGTAACGGTCTCATTTGTCTCTTCGATAAGTCCACTATCGTCATATGCAACCCTGCAATGAGAGAATTCAGGCTACTCCCCCAACCCCCTTATAGAACATTTCATACTACCTATTTAGGGTTTGCTTTTGTTCCCACAATCAATGATTATGTTGTGGTTAGACTTGCCACTCGCCCTGGATCCTACATTAAACCTATCGAGCATAAAGTTCACATCTATATTATGCTTACCGATTCATGGAAACAAATTATTGCTACGGTGCCCAACTACTACATCAACCCTTGTCCTTCCCCTTGCACATCATTGGATGGGGTTTTCTACTGGTTATGTGATGATTCTTCTACTGGTGTCAAGGTCAAGGTAATTGGTGCCGTAAACACCATTAAAGAATCGTTCGAACGGATATCTTTGCCTGTCAGCATTTGCAATGGATTTTATCTCTGTCTTCTGTATGATTCACTTGCCCTTGTTGGGTTGAAGGATTGCGCATGCTTTGACGTATGGTTAATGGACAAATACAGAGTTGAGGAGTGTTGGACTAAAAAGTACACTTTTGGGCCCGTCTTAGGATGTGACATTGTATTTGCGTTTCGGTCAAATAACGAGATTATTGTCAGCGGGGGCAGCGATTGTTGGGAGTTTGTGTCATACAACTTTAGTACACATGACATGAAAGAATACAAACAGTTATGCGGTTGGCCGCAACCCTTGGAACTATCACAAGTTTTTCCGTATTCCGAGAGCTTAGTATCTGTTAAGAGACGAGTTGATTTACATGTCGCTAAAACAAGAAGGCGAAGGTGATAAGGAGTGCCAATCAGCTTCTGGAAGTTCTTCTTGATAGTCTTCTACTCAAGCATCATGGAACTAGAAAGCAATTATTTAGGTTTGCATATTCGTTGAGAATTGTGAATGGGTCAAATTTCCAAGAGTTGGACTATTGAGATATATCCATTTTCAATTTTTCTCGTCTTGACTTGGTTTTCTCTATCGTTGGCTTCACAACTACTAGTCAACCTTGGTGGAACTTATCTTAGGAAGGAAATGCATTTGGTTAAACTTTCAATCATAAGATTTGGTTCTCTACTTAGACCCCCTCAATGTATTCGATCGTTTTGCTATTTTGGTGGTTATATAATAATAATCTTGTGCAAAGTACTATTTTAGATCACAAACGACACTCTCAAGCTGTTGCTATGTGAGTCCGTTTCGTAGTTCATATTTTTGGAATCTTATTACAGGCGTTACATGTGAATCTGTTACCTAGTATCTCTGTTATTGTGTACCAACCTATGTATTATCAGGAGCAGAGAAACAGGACATTCCTTGGAAAGGAGGAGCCCAAAGAGTTGCTTTTTGTTTATTGTATAAAGCTGGGACATGGGAACAACAGCATCTAGCTTTGATCAAATTGTTGATTCTGTGGTTTTTGGCATTGGTGATTAAAAGTTCGACCTTTTCATGCTATATGGCTCCTTGTGTTGCTTTTCTTTTATTTTCCATGGTTTTTTCTTACCATTCGCCTCGTATATAGGTTTTGTCACTTTATTATTATTATTTTTTAAATTTGCTTATTAAAGTCATAGAGATTAGAAATATGTTCAAGTGGTTGCTCATTCCCCTTGTTTTGACTATGACCAGCTGATGAAGTTATCTAAGTACATGTATTTTATTGTTTTGTTGGTTTGTGATTTGAAATTATATTAGTATAAAAAAAATGTGCAAGCATTGGGTATGCCAAGACTTCTATTTTAGTAGTCATAAAAGGTGCAGAATTCCCAAGTTGGATGCGAGTGTTCATATGTGACATCAGAAATCCTTGGTTAACATCTTGAGATTTGTAGGAGATAAAAGCAATAGAAAATATCGCTGAAACAGATTAATCATTTCCCTTCCTATGTCCGTGTCTTTTCTTTTCGCCCATAGACATCCCTTACAAATTTAAGATCCGAGCCTTAATTCATAAAGTTTAGGACATTTTTCTTGCTCACTTTCATGTTATATATGAATTCTGTGTGCTAGAATCATAGATTATGATTACTTTGCTCCAAAAAATGGCTTTTTACGTGCTTCCTTTTCTGCTCTATGTACTCCATTGTATAATGAGATTGCATATCATGAGTTCAATTACTCTTTTGTTTGAAGTTCTTGCGACACACTTGTTGCCTCTGTGATTTACGATTAAGCATAAGCATAATAATACTTCTGTGGAGTTGCTAAATTTTCTGGATTACCAAATCAGCAGTTGTTCCAAGTCGTATAATGGGCATGAGAGAGATAAGTCAGTATACTGTTTTCATTAATGATTTTTTGGCATCATGTCATTTGTGTTAGGATTCGATAAACATGATGTGTTTCCAAGTTGCATGTGTTTCACACGCCACCACGCGAGTTTGACTCCCAGCGCATGACCTGCTGTTGCTGTGGTTCGATCATGCGACCTCAGGTGCCAATTAGGTGCAACAAGAAATTGCCATGGCACCGGAAGGCTTTTATGCTACTCAATTCAAATACATACATATATATATATATATATATATATATATATATACACACACACACACACACATATATATCACAAATGGGGGGGGGGGGGGGGGGGGGGGGGGGGGGGGGTGGGGTGTGTGTGTGGGGTGGTTGTGGGGTTGTCATTTTTGTACCGCGCCAAGGGCCTTGAAAATGTCAGGGCTGGGCCTGGAAGACCTGCATACCTAATGGAGAACACCAAGTACAACCCCTTACCACAATTGGTGCATCAATATTCAACCAAAAAGGGGCACATCAAAAAGGACCCCTAGATATTTACAATACATAGACCAAGCAAGAACACCTCCTATAGTTTTCCTAGATTGGGCCAAGACTTGAAACAAAAAAGGTTGCATCAAAAAGGACCCTTAGATATTCACATTGCATAGACCAAGTAACACCACATTCAAAAGCTTTCTTAGTGGCTACCAAGACTGAAAAACTATGACACAAAAATCTGCTCCAGAAACTATTTAATTTGGATCTCTCAACTTTGCTCTCTAAGGCTGAGGTGGATGATTAAGGCCCTGGAAAAAAAAATATTGTTAGCCTTGAATGTGCTCTCCAAGTTTTAATTAATAACATTCTTTATAAATGCATACCTGTAATGGTAGTTTACTAGGCCAGCGTGATTAAGGTAAATGTTTGACTAAGATTGCCGTGATGGGCTGCAGGAGTGATGAAGTTATTGGTGAAGATAAGGTGGTTGAAACCAGAGGTAATGTGATCGGAACCATACCCATTCCAATTCTCGATGAGGGAATCAGTCGTGACACGATGGAAGAATCAATTGGCATGGTCGGAAATGAGAGCTTCATAAAGGTTGGCTTCCAACCTTTCACCGTCCTTTCTTCCCACATACGTCAACCTTGCCTTTTTTCAATCCCTTTTTGAAGAACCTCTTCTGTCCTCCAGGTTTAGAGAGGTGGTAATTATCTTTTCTCTTGTTGTGATGGTTATAACATGATTACTACATAGAACGAGGTAAGGTAGTATTAGTACTCCGTGCCAGAAGAAGTATGAAACCAATAATGAAAATTGTTCACTGCTAGGCATTTGCCATGGCAAAGTTTGATTCTGCGACTTTTTTGCTTTTTAGTGAGACGTAACTAGAGCAAGGAAAATCTTGTTCTTCCTCCAGGTTGACTCAACTGATAATCTTTTGTGTTTATGTTGTTTCTAGCTGAATGATAGAGCAACTAATGTGGCATTGGAAGGTGGAACCACAATAAACTACGCACGGAAAAGTGATTTTGTAGACGTGTCAGATCACGGAGCAGAAGAATCAGAATTAACTGTTGCTGCTGCAAACAGGTATTCTGCTTAGGCCCTCTTACTATCCTTTCTCCGTTCTTTGCAATTTGGATTTGAATTCTAAAAGCTTAATCAGATAATGGAATGCGGTCGGCCCCGATTCCACTGACAATTTTGCACTACAACTTGGGTTCTTTTGTCTAGTTTTTCATACTAACCCACAACTTCTTCCTCTCCATTTTCCCCTCCAATTTTCCCTTTGACCCGCCCATCTATCATCTACAACTTATGGGTTAGTGTAAACAATTTGACAGATGACAAGTAGTCCATAACTTTTTGGTTAGCTGAAACAGTCCTAGGGAAATGTGCTGCCTCTTTTCTTTTGTTCAGAAATAGTGTTTGCATTTAAGCACAAAGGGCTGTACAAGTGCTCTTTACTATACATATAAGAGCATCTCTTTCTTTTAGCAATTGTCAATTATTCTGGTCTGTTATGTGAATACTTCTTCATTCTTGGCTTTCTCTAGAGCCATATGCTTCACCAAGTCCTTGGCAGTTGTGTATAACACAGTTTCTCTCTCTCTCTCTCTCTCTCTCTCTCTCTCTCTCTCTCGCGGAGCACATTGTGGTCTCCGTCTGAACATTCTCATTTTGGTTGTATTAATTTTGTGAATGTTTATGTTAATCTTAACCATCTAATATTGCCTTCTATCGGATTTGTACTTCAACCTAGCTCATACCATCACATAATAACATGAAAGGGCCTCTTTTGCAAGTTTTGCCGTTTGTGACTAGGCAACTCAACGTTATGAAATACGTCACTCTGCAGCAATCTCCATGTGGAGGGATGTTTTCTACAGAGTGCAGACTGAGAAGCATCTACATGGAAAGCTAGAATGGTTAATCTTCAAAAGGAGCAGGGAAAAAAACATTAGTGACTTGTGAAGGATTTATGATCTGTCACAGCATCAGGTTCATTTATTTTACTTCTAAACAGGGAGGAGATCTCATCAACAGGATATTTCCTCTCCTCTGGTGCTTCGCTATTGCCACATCCCTCTCAAGTATGTCCATGTGTTGACTTGACTTTTTCATTCTATGTTTTGGACGATAGGTAACTGTGACACGCTTGTCTAATATTCATGTAATTTGGAATAGGCATTCAAACTTTTGGATAAGTTAGTAGTAGGACCGTATTTTGCCAGGTTACTCAAATTGTGGAATAGTGTAGTTTTGGGTTTTCTTGAATTTCTAGTGGGCAGGGGGAAAAAGCCAACTTCCTTGATGGGTAATTGATTTCATATCTGAAATTCAGAATTTCAAAGATTGAGCTAGCTGAAAATTTAGTTGGTGGTCAGTGTATGATATTACAAAGCATCATATGGAAGATGTAATCTTACCGAGTGAAAAGCAAAAATACCAAAGAATCCACAAGGGGGTTTTCTAAGCCTTTGCTTTTTTAAGGTGAACGTTCCAGCACATCGGGTATTATATATAAAGACCTTGTGAATTTTGTGAAAGTTTGACTTCAAATTCTGTCATAAAAGGATACTATATGTTAGGTAGTAATTCAGCAATAATAATGCCAGTCATTGACAGGTGGGGAGGATGCTTATTTTGTTCCTGGGAAGAATTGGTTGGGTGCGGCAGATGGAGTTGGTCAATGGTCACTAGAAGGTAATCCCTTTTGTCTTGTACAATGTATGTCAATGTGCATGTTTGCATTTGATAACTCAGGGTGTCCGGGCCAGCTTATGCGGTAACTCTACTAAGCCCGAGGGACCACTAGTGCTCAACCTTCATTTTTGGTTTGTTGTTGTGGGTGGTATTACCGCAACCCATAGTCTCAATTTTGTACATTTCACTATATAAGATTATCCATACACTCACAATTCACAAATATTCGAAAACAACTTTTTGCTAGATAGCCCCATAGGCAAATGGCCTGCTATCAGTTGCCATGAATTGGTTCATTTTTCTTCTCTTTCTTTGCTCTTCTTCATAATTTTCCTCAAAGAACGCAGCCTTATTGTATCTTGAAGTTGTGCGGGCACGTTTGGATCAGTCTAATATGATCTGCATTTGTTACTCAGGAATTAATCCAGGATTTTATGCCCAAGAACTGATGGAGAACTGTCAAAAGATTGTCTCGAATTGCAGCAGTATGCCACTACCTAAACCGGAGGAAGTTCTCAATCAAAGTGGTCTTGAAGCGATGTCTCCTGGATCGTCAACAGTTTTGGTTGCTTACTTTGATGGTCGGGTAATTGTACCTATCTTAACACCTAAGTTGGCAATGTAATTAATTTGAAACTAAGTATTGACATTGCTTTTGTAAAATTTATCCCTTTTTTTCCTTAGTCAAGGTTGTGTTAGGATCTTGGATTGTGAAAGGAAAAGAAAAGGTAAAGGGATCACAAATCGAAGAGCCAATGTAGACTTTGTGTAGGTGAGGGTGCATAAATCGTATTATTATCGTGTAATAACTTCAATTTTTTGTCCATTAGGAAGTGTAGCTTTCAGAACAAGCTTAATGTCTTTCTGCTCTTTATGGTGTTCGCTCAGAGTTTTGGATTGGTTGTTTTGATCATATTGCATTGTCGTTGCAAGAAAAGTAATGAATCCATAAATAAAATTGAGGATGCAATTCCATAATTTGAAGGAATCTGATCTTAACCAATCACTTGGGAGTTCAATGGAAGCAAGTGTAACGGAATTATAAATTCAAGCTGTTAGGCCACGAAGAGACTGATTTCTATTGAAGTATGAAATACCCAAAACTCATAGACCGTCTAAAACGGATTTGTGGTGATTCTTATAGCTTCTTCTAAGGCTGTCAATCAACTGACTGTTTAATTCCAATCAGGCTCTTCATGTGGCTGATATTGGAGACTTGGGATTTATCGTAATCAGAAATGATGCTGTTTATAAAAAGTCTTCTCCAATGTCTGCGAGTTGAACTTCCCATATTCAAATAAAAAGTGGAGACGATCCCTCAGAGCTTGTGGAGGTATGTTTTCACTAGTTCTAATTATATGTCCGAGGATGCAAGTTAATTATTTGGAAAACGCTAGCTAAATTACTCGGGACTATACGATTTGATGTGGTGTATGATTGATTAGAACGGAAAAAGTTATTGTTACTGCAACTGATGGCCTTTTTGACAATCTATATGACATAGAAATAGCTTCAATCATCTCCAAGTCGCTGCCAGGCAATTTGAAACCTGAGGTGCTTCCCAAATCTTTTGTGCCCAAATTTATTAAGCTTGTCAAGCGTTCATTAGGTTATTTGGAAAACTATCAGATTTGGTTAACCAATTGCGTATATCGATGCTCTGGACTATCAATGAAGGAAGAATGGTAATGTGCACATAAATTGAATTGGGTCTCTAGGCCTGCCCTCTCTGATGCCATTTTGCTTTGATTTGGGGGCATGGTTTTGCAGCAAAACAGGTATAGGGAGCCACTATTTCAGTGGTATTTTGAGATCAATTACTTTGTGCATATTGCCAAATGTTAGGTCTGTATCTAATCCTCCCCTCCCATACCCCCAATGATTAGGGACTACATGGGTTTTGTTATTGTTGTTGTATCAGATTTGGTTAACCATAGGCATCAACCTAACACAAAGTATGGCAGTGGTTAAGCAAAGAGTGACTTGGCGATTCTTTTCTCTTTATATTTCTGATATATGATAAGGTCCAATGTTTTAAAGCACCTGGAGGTGATACTTCTGGCAATGTGGAATCCTGTCAATAGATGGAAATAGTTACAGGCTTACAGCTTCGGTAGATTGGTCTCTTAGTGCTGTCAGAAGATAAAGAAGAGGGTAGGGAAACCGAAGAAGTTTTTTTTTAGATTCTCCACTTCATTATCTCTTATGTGTCCCGGGACCTTTTCTTTACCTTGAGAAAACCCTCCCCAGTTTTGTGATCCTAGTCGGCCTAAGTGCTTTTAGGTGTTTCTCTTCTGAGCTCTGCCTAGCAGTAACCCCCTCTTGCAGACAATCATGTTTGACTTGGTTTGTTTACAACCCTTCATTGTTATCTCATCCCATGTTTGATTAAGGGGATTACTAATACCGCATGCCCCTTAATATTCCACATTTGTGCTCTGATCAAGAAAAATATTCCATATTTGTTCATCTCATGTTTTGTAGGATTATTCGATGGATATGCAGTCCCTCCGGCAATTGTTACATATGATAGCAGGAGTTCTGACCCCCTCGGATTTGTAATTTTTTTTGTTTTTAGTTTAGTGTCTCTCATCACTTTTGTTTTTTGTGCTCTTGTTTCTTGGATCGTCAGGAAATAGCAGAAGTTCTGGCTGTGAGAGCACAAGAGGTGGGAAAATGAGAAACTGGTAGGAGTCCATTTGCAGATGCAGCAGTACAAGCAGCTGGATACGTGGGATTTACTGGTGGCAAACTTCTTGATGTTACCGTAATTGTGTCTTTGGTCGTGGAGTCCTCCCACTGAGTAACGACAATGGCTTTCTTCATCTTTCTTGTTTCTTGTTAGTTGTAGTCTCTAAATGATTTCAAATCATATAATTTTTTGCTTGATTTACAATATAGCAAGTTTTTACCAGCATTTGTCCCGACCTTTTTTCACACCCGCTATGTTGAAGGATGTGTTGTGTGGATCAATTTAAACAAAATTACCAGGTCGAAGAAAAATAATTTGTTCACTTCAAGGGCGGACCTACACTAGGTCAACGTAATAATTACCGGGTCGAAGAAAAAATAGAAAAATAATTATTACCTTGAAAATTTCATGGGATTTATAATTCTTGCCCTCTTTGATTGTGACATTATACAAAGAACTCAATGTTTTTTTTCCCTCTCCACAAAGTTTTAGAGTCTAAGGAACTCAATGTTTTTTCTCTCTTCACAAAGTCTACAAGTCTATAGACTTCTATACTCTATGGTTTGTTTCTCTCTCTCTCCCTCCCCAAAAGCAAGCATAGGCTCATGCAAAGACAAAAGCAAACAGTCTATCTAGATAGAAGCTAGGTCAGACAATTATCAATTAATGTAAAAAAGCTCGGGTATGATAGTTTCTCCAAGTTAAAATTAAAAACTCTATCGGTGCATTTTACACTGTGGTAAGTAATTTTTGTGGTGTCCAATTTGTTACTCTCTCCCTCTCATTTTATTTGTCCATTTTTTAATGTTTTTCTATTTTTTAATTATTTATATCTTTCAATTTATAATATTTTACATAATTTTTAAAAATCCATATTAGAAGATATAAGTGATTGAAAACAGGAAAAGATATTGAAAATAACGAACAAAAAAGGACGAATAGAGGAATTATGATAAACTTAGATCTTATTGAACAGATTATATGTGATTTTTATGTACGAAAAATAAATTATATGTGTTGTAGATATTTGACCCCATTGCGACTAAATCCTGGATCCGCCCCTGGTTCACTTATTCGTTTCGTCAGAGTTTTTTGTTTTTTTTTTCCTTTCCCTTTTTAATTGTTTACTTTTACCCACCTATGATCTAAACACAGTTGATCTTATGTTAGTCAAAAAAAAAAATTGGCACTGTTCTGGCTCGTGTTTGCTTCCCCTCTTTACGCATTCTTTCTGATTTCCTACTTCCAAGAGTCCCCAAGTGTAAAATTTTGCATCCGTATATGAGGCGATAAATCTCACTCGGAGTCTTGGAGGGATGTCATTGGCGAACCAAATTTTTTATTCTGGCGATGTCTTGATCGGTGAGGATAGACCATACCTCTTTGTTACATATTCTTTTCTTTATTGTGTAATTCATTAAATAAATTGTTGTGTTTTTTTTTCGGTAATTAAAATACCGACATACTTTCAGTTCAAAAAAAGATACTACTCGCATGCTTAATTTGATGGTGTTTTATTAAGAGAATTTAGTAGATTTTTAAAGAGCAACATAAAATATTTGAATTGAAGACAAGCATCATTTCATTATACAATTCAAAGACCAATTTCTTGTATATACGATACTTTATAAATATACATTAAACTTTATCGGGGGCCAGCAGGATCCGGTTTCTTCTACCCTTGTTTATGTGATTGGGTTAAGAATCTTTTCTGATTTTTTGCACTTTTGCGTGCAACACAAGGTTTTCTGCAAAGATGATAAAAAAAATACTAATAATAATTGTTTGCTGCAAATTAATAAACTGACTCATGTTGCGAAAAATAAAGGGAAAAGATTATCTTGCAAAACTGCACAAACATCCTTCACCAAAAGTAATTCATTAAATAGTAGTATAAAAGGATTTTTTTTCCCACCGAAAGGGAAAATGATTCCCCATTAAAAATGTGGGACCCTTCACAAACATAGCCCTGGGATTGCCAGCTCATCCAATCGTGCCATCCAGCTCCGGCCCCTCATCAATCCCACAATCACGTTCAGGGACAGAGTCAAAATTTAGTTGTGGTGAGATTAAGTATCTAAATACATAAAAATAATTCATGCTTAATAATTGGAAAAAAATTGAAATACACGAAACATTGTTGTAGAAATTGATGATTGTTATGGCAATTTTTTTTTTTAAAGAAAATCTCTACACAACTATAGAAAATAAAAAATTTAACTGTCAACACAGCAAAGCCTAAGTTTATCCTAATTAACAAATTGGGCACATTAAAAGATAATTGCAGTGCAAAAATAATAATCTTTCCACCATTCACTAGCAGTGGCTGGTGGGTGCCCATTAATAAAATTGTATGAAATTAACATTGGCTGTAATCAATGGTGTTTTGCAAATCTATTTTCAAAGTAGCAGCCACGTACTAGAAGATTGGAGGAGCAGGCAGGGACGGAATCAAAATTTCACCTTTTTTTTTTTTTTTTGCCACAACGATAGCAGGTGATATTATAGATCCAAGAAACAGTACATCAAGAGGAAACTCTATCCCTAAACAAGGGATCAAGAAACCAAATAGGAGGGGACTCAGTTCAAAGACTATACCCAACTCCAACTAAACCAATCGCTCCAAACAGACGGAGTACTGCAGAAAACAACCAAAAACACCCACATAGGGGTGATAGAAGCCCCACAAACAGGGAGAAATCCCACATAGGGGACACCAAAGAAAAGAACCAGAAAAAAGAAAAAAAAAATCCCACACAGGGACGAAATCAAAATTTTACCTTAGCAGTGGTGAAATGTATACTAAAAAATAAAAAGATGCATTACAATATTAATAGTTATCGACTCTAAAAAAAATAAAATAACATAACAAAAACTACAGTAAATGATATTTGTCATTTGCATATGGAGTACGAAAAAAGACTAACTTTAATTTTTTAGGTTTAAAGTGTGAAGCTTTTTTCCCCTTAATTATACCTCATCATTTATATTATTTCACTTTGGCCCATTGAATTTAGTTTTGAAATACTTTTTTGATCCCCTTTCTTGAAAAAAATAGAAAATTTAGGATTAGTATATAACAAAAAATAAAGAAGACTATATATGTTAGGGAGATTTTTTTTAATACATATAATAATTACAATTTTTAAAATTCTTATAGTAGCAGTCACTACCACTAAATCACTCCTAGCTCAATCTTTGACGAGATGGGGTCTAAATAATCATTTCTCGAGCTGCAAAAGCAACACTACCACTACTATACTACTACTGTCTATTATCGAATCAAATCTCCCCACACAATTCTAAATCCTTAATCCTATTTGGCATAAATCGCGGTCAAAAGTTCCTTTAGTTCACGGTTTTCAATGATTGGTGTGGCATCCCAGCATGCAATTAGGCTTTTAAAGTACTGTTTCTACTATCATAATTCAACTCTCCAACATATGTTCTTCCGTTCACGCTTTGGGCCATTCACAATCTCTCTCTCTCTCTCTCTCTCTCTCTCTCTCTCTCTCAATACATACACCTAAGGTCCTTTAATAAGTTGTGCTTTCCATCCATCTCTCTCTCTCTCTCTCTCCATTGAATACATGGATTGTATCTAATTAAGGTCCTTTAAGTTGCACTTTCCATCCAATCCAAAAAGGAAAAAAGGACAAGTGTTTGGTCGCATGAAAAAAGGAATAGTGTTTGACCTACACACAAAGCTGCAAAAACTTTTTCACATTGCGCATGTTTTGTGTAGCTAGTTCTAGCACATTTGGTCGGCCCCCCATGGGGTGCACTTGGGTGGGTGGAAGCTCAAATCATTTTGTGGAGTTATTTTTTGGGCCTACACTAAATTCATACGTTATTTTTTTTACGGAGTCTGATGATAATGAAATTAATATGTTCTCTGCAACAACTTAAAAGTTTACTCTCCGACGAGGATTGGGAGTCGTGAACGAAGGCATCTGATGCCGATTTTTCTATATTTTTCAAAACGAAAAGGTATTAATAACGCCTTCCGTTTCTACCTGTCCTCGATTTGCAAGTCTGAAATGGGAGTCCTCTTTCTTTCAGGTTCTTCCCTCGTGCACAGGGCAATAGAGAAGAAATGTATACATGAGCTTAGTTTGTAATATAGGTGAATAAATCCCCATATATAATATATTATAACAATTCATTTTTGTAAGCAATGAAAAAGATTATTTGCTAAACATTTTTTCTAATAAAAATCCCTATTCTACTATAACCTAAGTGGAAGGGAAGCATTTAACGGGGTTTCAACCATCACCTCCCGCCGTTGACTCAATGCATTAGTTTTTTTCACTATTCAAACCAAGTCATTTCCTCTAGTTAAATGGACTACATAGTATTTTTAGTGAGACGAGTTGTCTTTTTGTAGTTAGGATTTTTTACAAAAAAAAAAAAAATCCCAACAGCACAACTCTCTCTCTCTCTCTCTCTCTCTCTCTCTCTCTCTCTCTCTCTCTCTCTCTCTTCACTATGATATTTAATTCGAGAAAATTTCAAAAAAACACATGAATTTTTCTTGTATTTGCAAATAAATATCTGGACTTTGACTAATAACAAAAAAATACCTGAACTTAATTTACCATTCCTAACAATTAGGCTCTTGCCATCCAATTCAGTAAATTTGTAACGGACCTTTTTTTTTCCCTTTTAGGTTAAAGTACATCAATTATTTTGTATTTTTTCTTTTAGGGTACTTAACTGTTACGTTTTTATTTTTTATTTATGAAAGAAATTGATAAATAAGAATGTAAAAAAACCAAATTTTTATCAAATCAAAGTAAAATTATTAAGATAGTAAATAGTTATGCACGAATAATTATCAAAAGTATTAAAATTAAATCAGGTATATACAAAATAAAATTTTTAAAACTCGAAAGTTCGGAATACTAGAGCGGAGGGGCCGGACCCCAACATAACTCTGCTTGTTAACGGAATGATAAGTCCACAAAGTGCCTTTTTGTTATTAGTTAAATTCCAAATATTTTTTTTTGAAGAATACATGAAAAGTTCAGGTTCTTAAGTTTTGAAATTTTCCCATTTAAACTTCCCCATAAGGCCATAAACCTTCCCATTCCCACTCTCTCCACTACCACTTCCCCATAATTCCCTCACACCTCCTCTACCTCTTCAACTGCACCCCCCCCCCCAAAACAATGGCGATCAAAACAACGATCCCAATCCTGCTCTCCCTCACCGCCGTCTTGTTCGCCGCCGATGTTTGCATGGCGGCAACGGCCCCGGTGCCAGCCGCGGACTGCTCGAGCATTATCCTGGACATGGCGGACTGCCTGTCGTACGTGAGCGGCGACGCCACCGTGAAGAAGCCGGAGGGGAATTGCTGCTCGGGGCTGAAGAAGGTGTTGAAAACCCACGCCGAGTGCCTGTGCGAGGGCTTCAAGAACGCCGCGCAGTTTGGGGTGACGTTGAACATGACCAGGGCCTTGGATCTTCCCTCCGCTTGCCGTGTCTCTGCTCCTCCTGTTAGTGACTGCGGATGTGAGTCCTCACCTTTTCTATTCCAAAAAAAAAAAAAAATTCTCTCAATTCCAAAATGTTTACCTTTTCGGAATTCCGTGTCATTTTAGATTGATTATATATTTTATAAAGCATAATGTGATTTTGAAAACTTGGTCTAATAGAACTAATCAAAATATATTGAACAATATCAATATTGTATCTTTTTTAAGATTCATATTGAAAAGTAAAAGCAATGTCAAATGGCATGCTATTCAAAAAGGTCTAATATAATATATTGGGATTGAAGGAGTACTACTACTGATCAGCCTTTTAAATAAAGGCACTTATGATCGTACATGTTCGTCTGTAACGGGATTTTGGAACTCCGATAATGTAATATACTTATGTATCGACTTGATACAACAACAGGCGTTATATACTTATGTCGACTCGATACAACAGCCCAATACTGATACAGACGATTTTTGGCAAATTTGCAATTTTGACCATCAAAGAGGGGACCTAAAACAGGGATCACAATATACTTGGGTTGGCTATTTTCCCGATGCTTTTTGTTTGTATGTGAAAATTTGTGGCTATTTTCCACGGGTTTCTGACCATTTTCTATGGGTTTATCGATCGGATTTTGTTCTGTTTGTATTCCCGGGGAGAAAAATAGTCTAGTTAAGCAGGTGTATGGTTTTTTTGTTTTTGTTTTTCTGGATCCATTCTGATATATTATACTACCCTGTTGTGTATGCATCTCTGAATTCATGCGTATGTGGTTTAATTGGTCTAAATTAATCATTCTTTCGATGAATAATTTTTTTTCATCTTTCTGATAATTAATTTTCTTCCTTATTTTCATCGATTTCCCACACTTTTTTTTTGCCTTGTTTCTGGTTTTTCTGTTATCACCTTTACCCTGTTTGTTTCCCGCCAGAAAAATCCCAGATATCTTCTACCCTCTATTTCTTTCCAGTCCTGCTATGAGCAGGGACACTCCGCAGGGACAATCCGCAGGGACAACGCGTTTGGCCCCATTTTGGATCCCGAAAAAATCTAGAAAAATATCCATAAATTTTTGAATATTATTTTATGGGGCCTTGTGAAAAATCAGCTCTAGCGGATATCGATAAGTATTACTTTTGGATAAGTAGGGACGAATTGACAGTTTCGCCCTTACTTATCCAAAAGTAATACTTACCGATATCCGCTGGAGCTGATTTTTCACAGGGCCCCATAAATTAATATTCAAAAATTTATGGATATTTTTCTAGATTTTTTCGGGATCCAAAATGGGGCCAAACACGTTGTCCCTGCGGATTGTCCCTGCGGATTGTCCCTGCACTTAGAATTTTTGATTTCTTTTGTGTTAAAAATCTCAATTTGAAGACAGCAGATTCTATGTACATTTTTCTGTGCAAGTCTACTACCCTCTCTGGCAAAAAAACTACATATTTATTTCGCCTTATTTTTTTTATTGTTTATAAACTTTTGTACGTACTACATCAAATTTGTTGGATCTCTTGGATGTCAAATATTTCATCTTGATGGGAGTAATTTGAAAAATATAAAAACAAGAGCTAATAATGTTTTTACTGAATATTTTTCAAAATAACAGGAGTTTCAAATTGTTTTTATTTGTTCCGATCAGCTCTGTTCAATTTTGGTTCACAGTTTTTATACGTTTTTATTTATTTCTCTCAATTAGACAGATCTGAAGAAGTTAACAATGTTGACCAAAAACAAAAATTAATCTCAAACAACGAAAATAAATTATAAAACAATGAATTCAAGCAGCCCAATCTCCAGCTGTGTACATGCATGTCATGTATGGGTGAAATAGAAATTTATGTCGGTTTGTTTTTTTAATTATCTTTTCTTTCACTATTTTTTGCAGTGAGTATTGGCACTGGTGGAATAGGTTCTCCAGGTACGCGTCGAATGATCTTCAATTTATCCTGCCCTTATTAATGTTTGACTTACTTTTCTGTTATCATGACTTAGTAAATGATTATGCAGTTCTAGTCAATTTCACCTCTGCATTCTGATCTGGACAAGTTTTTTTCTTTTAAACAACAATTGTTTAATTTGGAAAGCTGATTATGGAATTGGTGATGCTGATAAAATTGTAATGTACAACAAATACAAATACAGAAATTTGTACTTGTGTATACTGTGTGCCATTCATACATCACAATTCACATCCATTTGGACATAAAGATATTTGTGTATACAATGTACCATAGTATTCATAATTTGTAAGTTTTTTTTTATAACCAGGGTTCTGATTGAAACTTAGCTCCATATGGACTTAATGTCACTAGAGTCAAGTAGCATCTAAGAAGTTTTGAACATGAGATCTCAGAGGGAACAAACCCTTTCATTCTAGGCCTTGACTACCAACTATGAGGTTCATATTGTACATGTTTAACATACAGAAATTAAACCAGCCAAAATGCTAGTTCTTGCAAACATATAAATCGAACAACGGGTTGGAGTAATTTCTTTGTTTTGGTTATTAGTACTTAAGAGGAAGGTCCTTTTTTTTTTTTTTTTTTTCTTTTTCTTCCTTTGATTTATTTTTCTTTCTGGCTTTAAACCTTTTCAAATTTCAGGGAAAGTAACTTGTCTCCCAATCTTCAATTAAATTTGTGTTCAATTCTGATCCTTGTTCATTAGAATTCAGAATTTTCAATCCCAACCATTCATGTTTGGGCCATTTTAATGTATTGACAGTGGCAGATAACCAGTTAGCATCACCATCACGATGCTTTGGGCCACATGAAGGACTGCTTTGTTTTTATTTGTTTATTTAACAACATATAAGGTTCTAAAATCAAGTGAATTCTTTTACGTGTAGCCATACGCTGGGGCTCATTATGAATATCCAAAATGTTGCATAGGAAGGAACTTGCCTTCATCTCAAAATGAAGAATCCTTAAATTTTTGGAAACTAGTCCCCTTGTCAAACTCCAAATTAGATAGAGCACTACTAGCCGTAACCACCTTTTTTTTTTCATCAGTGCCGTAACAACCTTGTTATGACAATTTTGGTTACAATTCGTTGATTAAATTTTGCGATGGATCGAGAGCAATGCTACGGAAACAAATGGATGTACATAAATCCAGACATAGACATATTCAGAACAGTTCGATGCAATTTTGTCTCATACGGTAGATGTGGAACCCTCACACATCCAGGTTCAGTTTGGTCCTGGCCATAGCCCCATCAGACGATCGCCTAGGGCCTTCAGTTTTGGGCCCAATAATTGGACCTCCAAATAAAGGAATATATTAATTATTATGTATGTGTGAACTATTTTACAACTAGGCTAATGTAGCATGGTGGTAAAGCGCACAAGTTCGATTCCTGGCCCCCTTTTTAACACAACAGTTTTGGAACCCGTACAAATTTTTTTTGAAATGATGCTTTCGAGGCTTGAACTCACGACCTGAAATACCTATGATGCACAGATACGGACACAAAAATTATAAAACAAATGGGGACACGGACACGGGGGGACACGCCACGGGAATATTTATTTCTTCATTTATTTATATACTTAAGTAATAACAGTTTGACCCCTAAAAACTTGTAAAAAATTAAAGCTTGACCCTCGAGATTTTACAAAAAAATTACATTTTGACCCCCGCTGTGTCCCCCTTAAAAATTTAAATTAAATTATTGGATACACCATGTGACTTGTCGGACACGTGTCCCCGCGTGTCCCCATGTCTGAACACTAGGACACCTCAACCTCTAGAGGTGTCAGTACTTCGTAGTGAGATACTAAAGAGGTGGTAGAACCACTTTGCCACCAAACAACAATGCAGTCTTGTTTCCTACATCGAACAACTAATTAATATAGTAGAAAATGAAAGGCCCATTTTCAAACCCCGCCTTGGGCTTCGGAAATCCCAAGGCACAGCCTGCACATATCGGATGGTTCTGGATACATCCGTGCCATGATCTGTGCACATCCATATGTGGTTGTAGCAGTTTTGGTCCGATTAAGAAAGCAAGTGTGGTCCTTAAAACTAAACAATTAGTTGTGTATAGCATGTTACTCAGATTTCAGATGTTACAAACTTTTGCAGCACATACAAAAGCTAAATGCTGAAATCTTCGCAGGTCGGTTGTCGATCTAGTCTGCCTACGTGTGAGTCTGATGTTACTTAACTTTTGATAACCAGCTTGTCAGTCATTCAATTTTGCGTTGGTGGTCCAAGTGTTGATAGTTTTAATAACTTATGCACTTCACCTGAAGAATGTTGAACATATAAAATGTCAAGCAACACTATTAGATTAAACTCATTGTGCATGCATACAAAGAAGGGAACTAGCAGAAGTACTACAATCTTACCTATGGCATAATGTCTCAATGAGTGAAGAAAATAGACACGAGTAAAGGGTAGATGAAAAAAGGGATGGTTACTTTGTTTCAAGCTTTGATTGGAGTTCCATCTCCAATCCATTCTTGGGACAATAAAGTGGACTAAAAGATGGTTTTGAGTCCATCTTTGGCATCAAACGGATGATTAATTCAGGTGACCAGCATAATCTTGAATTGTTTTTTGTTTGGGTGCAGCCATTTCGCCCATTTCGCCAGTGGGTAGACCTACTGCAATAGATGGAGCGAATGAGATTGCGGCTCCCGCACCAGCTCCGGAATCCTCAGGTTCTGCTTCACTCACCGCCCAAGCTTTTGAATCTCTTGTTTTTGCCCTGGTGGTTGCTTCATTCTCTTTCATTTGAAAGGCTTATGGGTCTACTTTTAGATGAGAGGATGGAAATCGGAGGGACTTGTGATGCTTGTTTCTAAACTTTTGATAGCAGTCATCTATATTACTAGAATTTTATTTTATTTTTTTTTAACCTTTTGGGTGTGGGATAGGAGATGTCATTTATTCCGCGAGTCACTTATTTTTTTTAGGCCATGTTTGACATTTGAATTCCCGTGTTACTATTTGAGTTGCATTATCAGTTTTCCATGGTTGTCACTGAATGGCGAATTTGAAACCAAGTAGCACAGGTTGTACGCAGATAACTAAAAAAATGCAGGCCTATGGTGCCGTAAAATTTTCTGATTTATTATGTTATTTAGTCGGTAACTTGATTTGTATTCACCAAAAGAACAAGGAAGATCCTTGAGAAATCGCAGGACAACATCAAAACAATCATTAAACAGACAACAGAACACTATCTAATACAAGGCAAACAAAACAAACAAATGCAGGACAAGGGCCAGCAATAGGCCTTCCAGCACCTTTTCTGGAAGATCCCAATACAAACACATCTTGTTTGCCATAGTTGGGTCATTTCTCCTTAGCTGATAAAAATGCTCTCACATCTGCTACATTCTTCTGAGCAGCCTCAGCACTACCACTACTTCAGAGGCTAAAGCTTAAAGCTTTTAGAATTTCTTTCCCTCCATGTATTGTAAATAGCACATATATTAATAGTACCTTACTTTTGCAATGTAGATTATTTTATTTTTTCCCTGATCTGCTTTTGCAATGTAGATTGCCAATCAATAGTAGGACAAGAGTTTCAGGGACATTCAAAAAACCCCTTTCTGAATAGATGCTCATGGCAGGGGCGGCTGAGCGCGTTTTTTTTTTTACATTGGTGACAATTGCATTAGAATTAGTGTTCACTACGCAATATAAGATAATTATATGTATTTTAGTTGAAAATTAATCGGGCTTAATTTGTTTTTCTATTGGGCTACATGATCTACATACAAATTGAAGTGATGTTTTATTTACTCTGGACATGTACAGATGCTCTAGTGCACAATACTAAAGGAAAATAAAATTATATGCAAAAGTATAAAACTTTAGTACATTTTTTGAACCCCACGGGAATTGCTTGAACCCCCTAAAAACTAGTGGAGCCACCCCTGGTCATGAGTCCCAACTCCCTCTCAACAGAGGACAATGGAATGTAACTAATGGAAAGTTAACGAGGAACGTATAACGTAATACTGATTAGATCAAGAAGTTGCATGGTTGATAACTTTTAGCATTAGGACATCGTTCATATAGCACTTGCATAATTATATAACATTGCAAAGTATGTTCATGGTGCATAAGTGTGCGGCTGTGAAGCATGTTGAACATTGTGACTTCTACGACATTCCTCACTAGTCACGAGAAGGATTAATCAAATGTCGCCAAGTGTCTCCAAAAAGTTCGATAAATCAGTACTATTATGAATTTGCTCCATGTCTATTTTAAAACCTACAGCAGAACTGACATTCTTTTTAAGGGGGTTTCCAAGAGAGCTGTCACATGACAAACCTTCTCTGTAGGACTGCCCTTAATTAGAGTTTGGGGACATTTTCGGGGAAACCTTTTGGGACCTAATTATCGGCTTAGTTGAAGGCAACAGAAAGCAGATACAAAAACTGTTCCATAACTCACTAAAATTGTACTGTACTCCTAATTAATCATAAGTCTATTTACTGGGTCTAAAACGAAAAATTTCACATAGATATTGAAAATTAAACAAGGAGAAGTGTCCCTTCAACCTCTAGTCCATGCAACACACTCCGGAATTTACCAATTTCTTGTTCCCCTCCTTCTCTGTTAAAGTACAACTCTTTAAGCTTCATGAATGTTTGCATAGTGAGTAAGCTATCTGAACCGGCTTGATGGCTCCTCCCAGCCATCCGATTGACGTCTAAGGTTTTCGCCACCCTCTCTAATCCGCCGTACAATCCGGAGCAGTACCGAATCATGTGTTTCATATCGTACACGGCCCCACCGACGTACATGTTAACCCAAATCATGAACGTCCCGAGGTTTTCCGGTAGTAACTTCCCCCCTGTCAAAATCTTGAGCAGAAACCCGAAATCGTAGGCGCTGTGGAAGGTGATCCATGTCAGTGGGGACCCGCGATTGAAATCGAAAGCGAGTCGCGAGTTGAGAAAGAGCCAGGCGAATTCCCTCGAACGGATGCCGAGTGTCCTGTTCTTGTGGAAGTCGATTCCTTGCCGTTCAAGTAAGGCGATGGAGTCCGGGTTTTGGAGGTCGGATTGGACGTCGAAGTCGCAGAAGTTGAATTCCCATATGTAGGAGTGGGTGGTGCCAAAGTCAGGAAGGTTTCCGTGGGAGTCAGAGAGGGTGAGGCCGAGCTGGATGAGATTGAGGGCATCGACGTTGGCCTTCATGACGCGGTAGTTGTAGTCAGGAGGGAGGTGAGACAAGTGGTGTTTTTCGACAGTCGGGTGGAAGATGGTACCTGGGAATTCTGTATCCATCGCAACGAATGGGTAGAGGTGGGCGATGCGGTTGATGAGAGAGAGCTCTTCGAACAAGTTCTTGGCCCATACCTTTCGAATGGCGACCGGCTTTTTTGGACGGTTCATGGTTTTTCTCGGTTACTTTTCTTCTTTCACGAGAAAGGCAATATATATTATATATATATAGGGGGATTGATATTTCTTGTTTTCAGATCCGATGAGAATTGGGATTTGGGTTTCCTTCGTTTTCTTCCTAGTTCAACTGGGACTTTGACAGTTTTGAAATTAATTAGGAAAGTTTTCCTAAGGAGTAGTATTTATTATTTTTCTTTCTTTTTTAATTTTGTTTAATTCGGTTCGAAATTCAATACTACTCCTGGAAAGTTGCCTTTTTCTGTTTTGAAACTTTCGTGCCAAGTACTTCCGAATCTGAAAAGTATCCTTTTTTCTCTTTCCAAATTTTAAACCCATCTCGAAGTTTTTTTTTTTTTGGGTTTCCTAATTATCAATTTTAAACAATAACGGTAACTTAGTTTTTTTTTTTTTAATATTATAGTTTAAAAAAGAGCACAACTTTGAAGGAAAACACACACCACACAAGATTAAGAGAGTAGAAGGTTAGGGCATATTTGATAACCTAGAATATTTGAGGACGTGGATTGGAGAATCTAGTGCTCCGCCACCGTATGGATCGTGGGATATGAAAAAAAGGATTACAATTGGAAAAAATATGACAGACTCACCATTTTATATATTTAATTATATAACAACAATATTAGTATTATTAGGTAACCACGTTTGACTACCGTCGCCTAATTAATCACTAAATTATAGCTTCAGGAATAAACTTAATTAATTCCACATACTCTCACCAAACCTAGGATCACACGGTACAAGGGAGGATTAGGAACTCCGATTTCCTTTTCCTTTTTTCCTATCCATTTTTTTTTTATAGCTAAAATAATTCTGATAAGTGATGAACTTATACATTCCATCTTTTGTCCCATTCACAATCCCCAAGATGAATTCGTGAACCAAACGCGCCCTTAGAATATTGTACTCCTACCAGTATGCAGTATTACAGTTTGCTCACATGCTCTTCTCTATCATTCTTTCATGGTTGTGTAGGTGTCTCCACATGGGAGGCCTATCCACTGGATTGGCTATCTACACCTTCGTCTAAGGATGGATGCCCTTTGATGTTTTTCTTCATATCGTTTATCAATGAATCGGTTATCCTGTTGGCAAAAATAAAAAATAAAAAATTAATCCGAGGCTGTGAAATTTGAATATTGAATTGGTAATTATTTACCCCATGAATTGCTAAGAATGAGAGCTAGTATCTTTGTATTATTTTTATTCTCAAAAAAGGGAAGAAAGGCAAGAGAGCTACAAATCTATAGCTCTTATAAAAGGAGGTCGGATTTCAGTTTAAGATCATCAACTTTCTTCATTTTCTACTCATACAACACCCAATAGCATTGGAAAATATTGAAAATCAGTTTTCTCAGTTTCAAATATGGGAGTACTTCTAATTCAATGAACTCCTCCGTGATTCCCACTCCAGTAAGCTTACCCAAAGAAAGGCAAAGGTCTAACTTGTCAGCCGCTCAGGTAATTTCTAGCCAAATATGGCGGAAATGAAAAAAGTTTTTGACAAATTTGACACAAACAAGGATAGAAAGATCTCCCGCGACGCGAGGAGTACAAGTTAGCGGTGCAAGCCATGGGCGCTGCAAACACGGAAAAGGAGGTGGCTAGGGCTTTTCAGGTGATGGATGCAGACGGAGACAGATTCATTGACTTCAAAGAGTTCATGAAAGTGAATAACGACACGGGGCTAGGAGGAGGGGTGAAGACAAGCGACATTCACAACGCGTTCTGCGTGTTTGATTTGGATGGGAATGGAAAAATAAGCACGGAGGAGTTGTGGGAGGTTATGAAGAAGATTGGAGAGAAGTGCAACCTGGAGTCGTGCCGAAAGATGGTGAAAGGGGTGGATAAGGACGGGGATGGACTAGTTGATTTGGATGAGCTTATGAACATGATGACACACAACAACTTCAAACTTTGCTAGGGTTTCCATGGCTTTTCTTCAAAAAGTTGGATCTTTACTTCAATAACATGTGACTCGTGTGCTTTTCTAATTATTTTGGCTCTCTTCCTTTCACTCAATGTCTGAAGTAATGCTTTGCAATATGCAAGTTAATTAAATTTATAAATTCTTGCCTTTCTCGAAAATTCTAAGGTGTTCGGATCAGGAACCCGCGTGTGCAAACACAAATCAGACCAAAGAAATTTGATTCTGGAGTCGCTATTAACTCGGTGCATACAAATTTAGCGATTAATTCGGGCAGAACAATGTCTCGGACAAAGCGATTTTTGTAAGGCATTTGAACTGTTTCTACCATCTTCTTGCATCACATATTCTGCAGCAAAAAAACCTCAGTCTCACATCATCTATAATTTAGATCCGGAAGTGCAGCATGAATCCAGAAATAAAAAGAAAAATCCTGCTTACAAAGTTAGAAAGGACATGAATTCGTAACCATCTCCGATTCTCCACCGTCGTCCAAGCTCGATCTCCTTTAGTACCATGGGAGTCAAACTTAACTTCGGTCATTTAACTTCGGCTTTACCACTCGGCTTGTTTTGTTGGTAGCCCTACCTACTCAATTTAAGGTCCGAATAGTAACCAAGAGACATTACAATCTAAGCTTAACTGATAAGTACAAAACAACTTATCGATTCGAGAAGTAAGATCATAGATATATGTATGGAGATCTACACATAACCTAGCAAGACAAGGTTCTTATTAGGCACCATTGTCTTCACGTAAGATCACTAGATACAAAACTACATGGTTGGCTGGTTGCTATGAAAAAACATAGTTTTTCCCACCGTTTCCCGCCACACGTAATGGACTAGGATACAGAAACATAACACAATTCAGAAGGCATTGCCGGGAGCATCACCATTACAAAAATATTAACATCATACAGAAGATAAAGCCATAGAGCAGAAACTACCATGGAGCATCAACTTCTTTCTGGAACTTGTGTTCATAGCCCTCGACCTTAGATTTTAGAGCCTTGATAACTGCACCCAACTTTCTGGATGCCGCCTTCAGCTCAACAACCCTAGCCTCGAGCTTTCCTCTCTCATCATCCACTTGATTTTTTCTAGTTTTAGCCTCTACGTACTTCTTGACATCTACATCAACCTCTGTTTTAATAGCAAGGCTAAGAAGGCGCCGTAACCGAGCTCTTAAAAAACCGACATTCATTCCGATGAGCTCAAAAGACTTCAAGCTTTTTTCCCACACTTCGAATTCGTCCCGAGAAGTTGTGAGCGTACATGCTCTTATGGCATCAGCTATATTGACAGTCTCGGAAATAATACCAGAAACCAACTTAATGTTAAGGCCACGGAAAAGGCGTGCATGAAGGAATGCGCTTCTACTCCGGCAGAGGTTGAAGTACTTGACCCGTATATGTTTCGGAATCTCTAAATCTATGGACAACCCATCAACCAAAATATTGAAGTGTTTAAAGCTTTTGACATCCTGGATACCAATTGTAGAGCTAGAGAATCTGGGACCAATGAGAGGTTCTGAACCAACCTCTTCGCAACCATTTTCAAGTTGCACAATGGATTCTGTGAGTTTAGGAACTGACTTTTGGAGGCTTGCCTTCTTGTTCTTCTTGACTATAGCAAGTTGAAGAGAGATTGGACGCTTCCTCTTCTTGTTATCCAGAGCTATTGTTCCGTTATCTGCATCGTCCTTTTCTGAGATTGACATTCAAGCCAAACCATTACTATTTAAGTTCGAAAAAGTACTCTGCAAAATTATACTTGGACCACTGAACGCTGTAAATACATCAACTAACCTGTATCATCTTGTTTGACGTGGGCATCAAGGTTAAGAAGGCTTAGAGCACCATCTACCTCAGTCAAACCATTGGCCCTTACAATGTACACCTTAAAAAAGGATGTGCCATATATGAGGGAACACATAGTCAGAATGGGTAAGGTCTTTGTGGAGAAAATGCTAGGGATGTGTTTGGATCAAGGGTTCACGGACAAAGTTAATTACGGAAGGAGAAATAACAATGAAGTAACGAACTCAGATCATAACCTTGATTACGTACTTTTGTTACCTTTCCTTTCCCTTCGTAAATCCCTCCACAAATCCATGATCCAAACAAGGGGTAGGGACACAACCAAATTGAACATAGTGACTATTGATATTATTTCAACCCATCAAACACGGCTGTTAGAACTAAAAAGGAAAAACGGTTCAATTCGTATTCTCTACCTCTACAGAAGCAGCAAAAACTGAGAAATTCATATTTTGATTCATACTTCCCCTGCTAGCTGCCACCATTCTTATTCCACTTCATAAAACCAGCACATTTGATGCCACCACTGACATTGACTTATTTAGTTTCATCATTCGCTATTCAATTTTCCTCCTGCTCCCAGGCTGATTACACTTAGCTTCGCATTCTAGGAGGTATTGTAACAAAAAGCTATGAACCTAGATTTGTGAATATATAGAAAGATTTTATATTGGACAATAGGCACTACTCCTAATACTATAGTCAACCCATCACCAGGGTTTCATTTGTTTAAGACATGATACATACTGAACCATCAAAAATAAATAAATACAACTTCAAATTTTACCTTCATTTTGTATGATTCAACTAACTGAAAGATCAAGACATCACCCTCGAGCAATTTGTGTCCCATTGCAAAGCTTCTCCACCCGCCACTAAGTCCCCACCTTCCTTGAATGTATTTCACTTGAAATTGTTCCCCACTTTCATCTTCCAAAATTACTGATGTATCCTTTTCAGGTAGGTGAGACTTGCTGAAGGGACCAGGAAGCCCCTGTCAACAAAAGAGTGAGTTTGTCACACAAAACTCTCTGGCTTGACTTGAACACCGTACATTACAATAGATTTCGAATTCAAATGCAAATCAAAATGCAGAGGAGTCATGATTACCATCCAAAAACAACTGGAAACATTCGATCGAACCAATGGTTTTACAAAGCTAGGAAATTCACATCCCAAACTGGACTTGATCTCCTCAGCTCGAATCATGGCAGGTGTCTTAACTTCAATAGGCAACCCAATCATTGCAGACTTGCTTCGTTTACAGCTTCAAAAACAGCCAGAATTTTTTTTACGATCCATAGTCACATTTCGTACTCAAGAAATTTCAAAACAAAAATTCAGAAAATTGACATTTCTAACTGACCTCATGGGCTTCCCTGCATGATTAGATACTGCCTGTTCAAGAAGTTAATAGGTTTGCCATTAGTTTTTCCATCCACAGTTAGTTAAGAAATGAGAACAAAGCCCCCATTCCGCTAAGGAAAATAAGTACTTATTTTTTGAATTAAAGGTGATGTATTGTGAGAGAATGACCTATTTTGTAAAGCGGAAAATAAGTACTTAAAAAATAAGAATCTTAGGGAAACAGGGCCTAAGAATAGGAGAACCATGAACACCTAATAACTTCCACATCGGATTAAGGATAAGATGGCAATATAGTGTAAAGTTAGTCTGCGTAGGTAAAAAAGACAGTGTGATGATCCAGGTCAAAAGCTTTGTAAAAGGGGAAAAAATAAGAGATTGGTGACTCTGATAGTCATGGGACATACGAGGATAGTGCCACGTGGTTTGACAAACTGGGTGGCACTAGATAGAGGACAATAGTGAAAGAGGACTCGTGATCCCAAAGTACATGTGGCATTTTCACATGGTACTCAAACCAATGTCGTAGCAAAGAATTTTACGGGTGGGACATTATGATTCACTTTTATTGGGTAATTGACCAGCATGGTGTATGTTTCGTTCAGTTGGGAGAACGACATTGGCTATGCCACATTACTCTGGGTTTTAGTAGTACTTTAACAATTTTCTGAAGCCAATACACCAAATTGTCAAGGCAAAACCTTTTCACTAGCTTCTTCTTACTGAATTCAGGTAGGTATATTACAGAAGCAGATACAAAACACCCAAATTATCCAAGGATTACTGGCCTTAATTTGATGGAATCCCATAAATCTTGCAACTTTTGGAGCCCTTTTTACCAGAAAAAGAACAGAATATTATTTTTCTACTAATAAAACATGGTTTACCAAACAGGTCCAACGGTTTGTAGTGCGTCATGTACTTGTTAATTGTTATTAGTATCGGGCATAGGTGTGTTCGGGTGCATGTCCAGGCGTCAGACCTCCCTAAACCCAATCTTAGGATGCATGCAACCAAAAAGATGTCTAATTTTTTAGTCTTACAAATTAAGGATATCTATCCCATCCAAAAGTTGAGTACTTAATATTCTGATTTGACCCAAGTATAGTAGTAAACGATCTACAGAGATATCTAAATGGAAAATGATTTTTACACTCCAATTTTTTTATGACAGTACTCCAAAATTTGTCAGACAAGTTTTGGAGTGCGAAAATCAATTTTCTAAGAAACAAAGAAGAGAAGAGTACTATAGATACTTCAATTTACTTGACAAACTACAACATTTTAACAGTGATAATAATAGAAAGGGAGAGTTCTTTTTTTTTTTTTTTCTCCCTTTTTTTCTGATCACGAGAAAGAAAGGTGAAGAAAGGAAGTCTCACGTGCTTTGATGTGGATACAGAGCGCTTCTTCTTGGTCTTCCCCAACTGCCAGTTCAACTCCTGGTGCAAATCCCAGGAATTCTTCTTTCCCTTAATCTAACCACCACCAACCAGATCTAGCATTAACCGAGAAAAATTCACAGAAACAAAGTGGCACTATATACATAATGAGTGTATGCATGTTACAGAGAGAGAGAGAGAGAGAGAGAGAGAGAGAGAGAGAGAGAGAGACCGTGGAGGAAGGGGAGGGAGTGGAGGGAGAAAACTGAATGAAATTGAGTTTTGCTGATTTGGGGCTATGGTCCTCTGATGTTGGCAATTCTTTACTTTGCACCTGCTTTATAAATACAATCTCTTCCCCGGCTTGATCATCACTGTCTGAATGACTGTTACTAGGAGTATCAAGATCCAGAGTAGATTCACTTTGCTTACCTGACTTTACTTTCTCCATCTCTCACCCACTAATAACTCCCTCGCTACACAGTTTCAATACTAATAAGCTGGTTTGGCACAGTGGTTAACTAAACCATGGCGGGGTTTTTCAGCCCAAGGTCGTAGGATTAATTCCCCTCGACAATGATTTGTCAATGGCGCTATCTCATCTTACGCAAACGCGTAGAAAGGGTTGTGAGAGAAGTCGGAGAGATTAGTCTATTTTTTTTTTTGTTAAACGGAAATATGAGATTAGTCCGATGTACCGAGACATTATTCGTTATCCAATTAAAATACTCAGGCCTTGTTCGTTTTGGATTTTGAATAAAGTTTGAGTGAAGAGATAGGTTAAAAAAAAAAAATTAGAAACTGTGCACACAGAGACTTTAAAGCCTCAACGATCAATCTCTCAATGTTCTAAAGCAAATGCATATGAGTGAGAGTGAGAGTGAGAGTGAGAGTGAAGGAGATGAATAGTGCCGCGGGGCTGTGGAGAGGAAAAGTGGGAGTTAGGAACGCTGCTGTCCCGGTTGAGGGGGCCCCGTTTTGGTCTCGCTCTGACGATTAAAAACGTTCACTTCGTAGAGCTCGTCGAGTTGAACAAACATGTAAAAAAATTAGCTTGATCGGATATCATTAAGTGCCTAATTGAAACTTTTGTCTTGAAAAGAATGGATCCGAAACACTGGATCAAATCTACTAGAACCCATTATTGGCAAGTTATATGTGTTCCGATCAGACACTTAAAGATATCCGATCAAATTGATTTTTTACATACTTGTACAACTTAACGAGTTCTACGAAGTAAACGTTTCTGATCATTGGACTAAGACCGAAGCGGGGCCCCCCAAACCGGAACAGCACGCTGTTGTCCTTTCGAGGGACAGCAGCCTCCAAGTCCGGAGAAGTGTAGTGGGTGTTTGACAGGTGAAAGGGAGGATCCAATGCGATATAATGATGAGTTCTCAAAATAGTGGTCATCAACTGTTGAGCCCATTCTTTTCGATAAGAACGAGGCAAATTCTAAAGTTTGGGATTATAGTGTGATACATGCTCCCAACTTTTTGTCTTCTGACATGGGATGTCAAATTCAACAAAATGCTACACACAATATCTCTCACACAACAATTAGAGGGTTTTAATTGAGAGGTGTTAATCAGCCCCCCCGTGTCAGGGGGTGTCTGACGCGGCCGATCACTTTCCGATTTTACCCCTACCTACACCTCCGGATTTTCTCTCTCTCACAACTCAGTCTCTTTTTCTTTTTCTTTTTGTTATAAATTTTTAAATGCTAATAACTTTTGTTTCACGTAATTTTTTAAAAAAAAATTATATATTTGAAATGTACTCAATGAAACCTATAAAATGAGTCTAATATTGATTGTGAAATAATGTAAAACGGAAAAACTATATTTTTGTGGTAGTTTAAACTGTTTAAAGAGATTGAAAAATTAGGTGTTCTAAATTTCAATCTGTTTGAACTGGTGGAAAGATTTTAATTTTTTGATCATTTTATCCTAAATGGCCATAATTAAATTTTGATTCTAGGACTCTCGTTGAATAGTCCTAAGAAATATTTGATTCTACGAGTTCAAAAATTTATTATGACAATTGAAAATAAAATGATAAAAAAATCAAGATCTTTCCACCGATTCAATCGGATTGAAAATCGGAACACTAAAATAATTTTAAATAAATAAAAAAGAAAAAAGATACAAAGTATAATTATTAGTATTAATTAAATAAAGAAAAAATAACAGAAAAAAGGTTTGGATACTTTTAGACCGTTTGCAGTTTTAACCAATGGTCATAATTACATTTTTTTTTACCAATGGGCAACTTTGAACCAATGCTTAATTTTTTTAATCTTTTAATATTTTTAATCTTTTAGACAGAATGTCAAAATATAGTAAAAAAAATTAAGTGTTCCAAATTTCAATCAGTTTGAACCAGTGGAAATATATATGTTGAAGTAAATTATGTATATTGAATCAACTTAAATTTATTTTATATTTCATTGAACAGTCAATAATGCAAACTGAAATTAAACTTCATTTAATTACATTTGAGTATATAGAACCAATACATGAACATAAATAAATACACATATTTAGTCAATATTTCCCCCAAATTGTGGTCGTCGTCCCGGCGGATCTATCTGCATTACTTCGTACCACAATTGGAGGCGTGTTTCATAAGGATGAGCCCATCCTTGTGCTTCATTTGATGCATTTGGCCTCCACCATATGATGATGGGTGGTACAGGATAATTATTGCGTGTATTGCTTTTGAATTCTGGGTGTTGAGTGTTTGGGTGCCAAATACAGAATGGGTTATATATAGATTCACTTACGATCCAACGAGGGAACCTTTACCAGTCTACCGTGCGGATCTCCTCTTTCCCGATCGAATTGTGACGATCTGAGCCGCTCAATGTGTTCAGAACGTGATTTTAAGGGTACTTGCGAGGAATCAACAAAAAAAATGATTGAGAAGGGCTTGATTTGAGCAGTTTTTTACTGAACCGTTCAATCAAAAACTGTTCAGATAAAGTCCTTCCCGATCATTTTTTTTTGCTGATTTCTCGCGGGTACCCTTAAAATCACGTTTTGATCCCTTTGAGCGGCTCGGATTGTGGCAATTCGGTAGGGAAATGGGAGTCCCGCACGGTAAGCCCGTGCGGGATCCCTCATGGGAACCGGACTGTATATAGATTATCATAAAGTAATTGGAGAATGTTGAATTTAAAAATCAATTTCAGATGATTTCAGATGAGCTTTTTTAAATTTTACTTGTATTTCCAAGCACAGAAAATTATTTTATACAAAACTTGTTTTTCAAATATCATCCGAAATTTTCAACACACATTCTTATTTTTATTCAAAATTCAAAAATCAACAAAATTAACTGGCTGGTAAACTACCCTTATTTATTTTTCCAATGTACTTCTTCTGCAAGCGGGATAAAGGGGTGATCAGGAGTACATTATCTTTTAAATACTAAATTGTGGATGGTAGATCAAATATTTTTGAATTATAATGTGTAAAAATGCTTGAATAATACTATGTACGGAATAGATTTTTTAAAAATTTTGTAAGTAAAAATATAATCATAATCTAACAAGCTTCTCAAGATGTTATTTGAAATTCTACGTTTTACAATTCAATATTTATAGTGCATTTTGACGTAATCCATTCCATGATTGAGGTTCCATTCTCTTTTTTTTTCTTATATGTTTTGTGTGTTTTGTTCGTTTTTTTCTGAAATTTTGCTAGATTCACTGATATTATTTGGATTAATTTTTCATTTCGACAAGAGAAGTCTAAAAAAGTAAAAAATTATGACAAAAAGCAAAAAAAAAATCGCTAAACACGAAAAAATACCTAACTGTATATTTTTTTTTGTCTAAATCGTCATCTTATATCAATTTTTTTTAACATCAGTCCGCATTTTCATACTTTTTTTATTCCTCTCATCGAGACGAATGATTAACCTTAAAAACTATGACCAAAAATATTAACAAAATTTGCGAAAAGCAAAAAAAGATGGGAAAAAAGTTTTATAAATAAAAAAAGTCAAGAAGAACAGAGCTTGACTCTCAAACTGCCAAAATTAAAAAATTGGACTGCCAAACAGGGAATTGGAAATCCAGCAGGCATTCCCTTGCAGTGCAACTTGCAGGTAGATCCAGACCGTTTATCTCAGACAATTGATGGTTCAGATATTTGTTACTCCTTTCTTTTACCGGTAAAAGTTATTTAATACCGGTAAAAAGTACCGAAAATACCCTAACTATTACGTAAGTAGTAAAATGAACGATTCGAATTTACCAATTAAGCAGTATGCACTATATGAGAGTAAATTTAAGTTGATTCAATATACATAATTTACTTCAATATACATGAGTTTATGTGGGTTAAAAATGGGTTCAATATGGGTTGGGAATAAAACACTCATACTGCCCTTTTATCTGATCGAAAAAAAGAAAGTCTCGCATTTCACACTAGCTACACAAATCAGCTCCCACGTGTCACCAAAGTCTCGCATTTAATTTCAACGCATATTATATCTGTTTGCTTCAAAAAACAGTAAGAATTGCTTGATTACTGGAGTATTTTATTTACGGATCTAATTCCTAGTATTTTATTTATGGACCTAATAATTCCAAGTTTATTCGTGTTCTGCGTGCTACTTAGCTTGTAGGCTTCCGATCGATGTTTTCTATCGAGATGCATACTACATTAACAAAAATAAGTAACAAATATGTATAATAACAACATTAATAACTAACCTGATCAGTCGTAAATTCTGCTGTGTAATCACGCCTAACGTAGGAACTGCTCTCCCCACAAGGAACATCATTCGCAATATCGTTCCCAACTGACCAACTTTCCGAAAATGAAAAATTGTACTGATCCATAATATTCTTTTATGAATTACGAAAATGAAATCAAAATAGAGGAAAATTGTGATGATGTGGTGAATGAGACTAAGTATGAATATACAGACCAATGCATATAGAAGTGAATATATAGGCTAACGTTCTATCGAATTGTTGCAATATGCAACAATCCTATCAATGTACCTGCAACCTTGAAGAAATCACCTGCAAGCAAACGTTGAAGAAATCACCTGCTTAAGTTGCAGAACCAATTGCCTGCAACCTTGAATCAATCACCTGCAAGAAACAATCACCTTGAAGCAATCACCTTGAAGCAATCACCTGCTTAAGTTGCAGAACAAATATCCGAGTTTTTTTTTTTGGCTTTATTTAATTAATAATGTCTATACTCTTTATTTTGTTCTTTTTTATTTATATAAAATTATTTAAATGTTTCGATTTTCAATCCGGTTGAATCGGTAGAAAGATCTTAATTTTTTTTATCATTTTATCTTCAATGGTCATAATGAATTTTAGGCCTCGCAGAATCAAATATCTCTTAGAATTAATCAACGAGATCCCTAAAGTCAAAATTTAATTATGACCATTTAGGATAAAATGATCAGAAAACTAAAATTTTTCCACCAGTTCAAACGAATTGAAATTTGGAATACTTAATTTTTTTTAACCTTTTTAAACCGTTTATATATTAAAAATATAGTTAAAAATTAAGTGTTCCAAATTTCAATCTGTTTGAACTGGTGGAGAGATTTTGGTTTCCTGATCATTTTATCCTAAATGGCCATAATTAAATTTTGACTTTAGGGCTCTCGTTGATTAATCCTAAGAGATATTTGATTCTACAAAATCAAAAATTTATTATGACCATTAAAGATAAAATGATAAAAGAACAAAGATCTTTTCACCGATTCAACCGGATTGAAAATCGGAACACTAAAATAATTTTAAGTAAATAAAAAAGAAAAAAGATGCAGATTATAAACATTATTAATTAAATAAAAAATTAACAGAAAATGACTTCGGATATATTTGGGGCATTTTCGGTTTAGGGGTGGTGGGGTCGAGGGTAAAAGGGAGAAGAGGTAACCCGTGTCAGGGGGGGTGTCTGACACGGGGGGGGGGGGGGGGGGGGGGGGGGGGGGGGGGGGGGGGGGGGGGCGATTAGTAATTCGCGTTTTCATTTGAGACCCTAAAGTGTTGTGCTGCCAAGAAAACAAAAAAACGTAATTCAAAAATTTGAGAAACCCCTAATTCGAAAATATGAGAAATCCTAAATTGGAGTTGTTAACCCCAGAATAGTGGTTTAATGTGTTGGTAATCTTTGGTAATTGATACCAATTTGTCGGTCACCTTATCCTATTACTGTAGCTCAACAGGTTTTGGTTGAGATTGCTGAAGCTCAAAGCCTCAAATAGTATGGGAACATGTGGGAACTGAAAATGCATTAATGTCTTATAAACTAGAAACCGCCATAGAAATTTCCCTCTCAAATATGGAACTATGGAAGTCATTGGCAGCATAAGTTCAAAGCGTACAATTATTCCTGCTTGGTTTCAGTTGTCATAAGTTATGTTTTGGATACCTTCTTGAAAAACACAGAGAACTTATTGGTAAATGTCTTGATGATTTTCAAGACTTGTTTTCGGAAAACTACCCGTTCTGAGAAACACGAAATATATGTTTATATTATCAAAAAATACAGCAAAAAAAGTAATAGAATATGAAAGTGATGAGTACTGATGTTGTTTTCAGTATTGGTTCCAAATAATGTGGTTTAATGTGTTGGTAATCTTTGTTAATTGATAAGAATGGGTGCTTGGTACTTTTTGTCCTAGATTCTCCTTTGTCTTTTATTGGTAAGATATATATTAGTTTTGCTTGATTGGATAATTTGGTAAGTAGATTGAAGAAAATTGTTATGCTTTTACAACTGGGTTTTAAGAACCAGCTCCAAAAATATTGTGTTTGAGTGCTTGGGTTATCAATTAAGTGCTAAAAATAGGTCTCTAAGTGAAGGAATTTTATTGTATATGCTCAAATTAGTTATTTACACCTTGAACATGTGCACTTCTATGCTGAAAGCTGATTAGGGAAAGCTGAATCGTTGTTCTTAAGTGCTGAAAGTCGAACTAATATGCTGAATTCTATGCTTAGATGGTAGAAATTATCGTTGTATATGCTGGAAATTATAAGTGGAAGCTAAAAACTGAAGTTTATATGCTGAAACTCATACTCTTAAGTGCTGAAAATTGCTATATGGTGCTAAAACTATCTTTTTAGAGTGCTGCAGCTACTAGTTTAGTGTGGAATTACGAGTATAGATGCAAGAAATTATGTCTACAAATTGAAATTAGGTGACTTTTGCACAGGACTATGTCAAATAAGTTGAATTTGATAAACGGTGAGTTGAAAGTGCTCCTTTTGATTTCAATATGATATTTGAGTGTTGGCTTCTACATATTATTTCTAGCATTTTTGAACTTTATTCATTCCTCTTGCATTTTAGTGAAGGGCATTTTAGATACCCAAGCAATTGATTATCTTCTTTTGTATGTTTTCAAACTGGACCTAAAGATCTTGAGGAGCAAATTCAAGGCATAAATTACAGAGCATTGAGCGATTGGTTTCTTCTGGGCAGAGCAAAGAAAGAACACCTTCTGATATGATATGATATGATGTTTCTGTACAGATGGTTGAGATATGTAATGAATAAGTTAAAGATCTCCTGCATAAGTTGAAGAAATGGCAGGTAACAAATAGTGAGATGGAGAATGAGAAATAAAAAATTGGCCTAGGGTCCACTATAGCTTGTTTCTAATCCACTAGGTCCACTGATCAAGTTTCTAACCCACTAAGTCCACTAATATGTATTTGGTAAGGCACAAAATCCACTACATTTAAAAAGAGAATTAGTGCCTGACAGAATTACCCTTCCATTCAAATTCCATCCATTTAGCCTCTTATCTCTCTATTATCCCTTCTAGTTTTGAAATCACGCCAATCACGGGTATCTCTCTCTCGTCTTTCTCTATTTTTGAATTCAAACCAATCACGTTGTTGTACTTATATAACGTTATATAACAGTCGAAGATTTTCCTTTTCTGACACACTATATTTAACGTTACATAACATTATTGTATATATATAACGTTATATATTCTTCTTTTTAAGAGTTAAGCCGCCGCGCGGACCAATTCATATAAGGTTGTCTATGGTTATATATGATTATGGTTATATATTTGTGCATATATATGTTCAAGTTTTAACAAGTATCAATCATTGAAACCATTACATCCGTAAATCAAAACATCTGTGTTCAAAATAAATAAAAATGGATTCAGAGTCTGCTATTGTTCAACTACGTAGTTATAAATTTGATCGATACATTTACAAAACGGATTCAGAGTTTTCTGAATAGCAATATGAATACAAGACAAAGAAATTACGCCAAAAGACTTTAACCAATTAAAATTCTAAATCTAATGTTCTTGGCTGTCTTGTCAGGATCAACGATCCTAATGTGGCTCTTCAACGTCATGAGGTACCTTTGGTAGAAGGATTTGATGTGGAGGGCTCTTCTGAGGTTGGAGTTCATCCTAAACTCCATTATCACGGTGTCATTGTGGTGATACTCCAATTTGCAATAAATTGGATTAGGCACTTCATGAAACCATACTCCTATTTCTTGTGGATTTGTCATTTCTGCACATATAAGAAAAAAGTTAAACAGATGGAAACATATAACTTTATATGTTAAAAAAAGGATTCAGGAATTCGTATATTACCATATATGTTTCATGATATCAACTGTTAAACAAAAACTTAAACGTTATATATCGCATGATATATGGTTATATATACAAAATAAATTAACATATATTTATACACAAAAACTAATAAATTGCTAAATTTACGTTATTGAATAGGTCCGCGCAGCGGCTTATAGACCTGAATATATAACCATATATGTTTCTTAACAGTAGCAAAAAAAATACAAAAAACATTTCAAAGCCAGCAAAAAAAAAAAAACAGTTTCAGTGCAATTGGACTATGGTTTATAGACTTGAATATATAACCATATATTTATATATGCATAAATATACAACCATAACCATGTATAACTATATATATAACCATATATGTTACCATAACCATATATAACCATAAACAACCTTATATGAAGCCTAACAGATCTGAACATATAACCATATATGTCACCCAACAGCAGCTAATCAAAAGTACAAAAAAAAAAACCCTAACATATCTGAACATATAACCATATATTACCCAACAGTAGCTAAACAAACGTATAAAAAAACAAAACCTTAATAGATCTAAATCTATAACCCTTCACAGAGAAGGATAAAGAAAGGAAGAGAAGGATTCTTATGCTTTTACTGGTGTATAAACCCTTCAAATGCAAAGAACCATATCGAGGGACACAAGGCGACGAAGATCAAGTTATTTGTTACGATTTGGAAGGGCACCTGATGTAACGACCATGGATGGCGACAAAGACCGAGGGACCTGGTGGTAACGACCATGGATGGCGACGAAGGCCGGCGAGGAGGAGGAGGAGTGCACCGCGGCGAGCAGGTGAGGAGTGAACCAGCGGCAGTGAGTAATCGGCAAGGACGGGATGAGACGGCGACGGGAGGTGGGTGGTGATGGCAACGACGACAGGAGGCTGCAATGAGAGATTCGTTTATGGTTTCTGCTGAAAAGTTGGATCATCTGGGAAAAGGGGGGGAGGGGGGGAATGCGCTGGGGTTTTATAAGGGGATTAAATGGATGAAATGGATATGTTTGAAATTGAGGAAATAACGGGGCAGATTTTTTTTTTTTCAAAACAGGGGGTATATTAGACTAATCAAGATTATTATATCCTTATTAATAGGTTAGTGGACTTAGCGGGTTATAGAATTTAGAAGTGGACTTAGTGGGTTTGGAAAGTGGTATGGTGGACCTGGGAAATATTCTCCCAATGAGAAATGCCTGGCGTGAAGGAATTGATGTCCAGCAAGGAATCCTTTGTATCAAACAAAGGTCCAAGAGATGTTTATCACCAACATTGAACTGATTGTAAAGAATGAAGAGCTGATCAAGCTACTAACCCATTCTCAAGCTAAAGAATGGTGGATGAAAGTGATTGTGTTTATGTTAGTTTTCATTATTATTGCCATGCGTTGGCAGATTGTGAAGGGTGAATCAAATGGGAAAAATGGTCCCCTCTTGTATGACTTTATAATGTAACTAAAGCAACTTATATTGTCATTGCTTGGTTCATTTACTTGATATTGTGCTTCTGTTCCAATATATAAGCCATTGCCATTGCTTGGTTCATTTACTTGTTATTGTGCGTAAGCTGAGCTTGTGACTTGTGATTTAGAATGAGAAATGCCCAAGATGGGCTTGTGCATAACCTCATGTTGTTTCTATTGTTGTTCGGACTGAGACGCTAGACGTCGGGCTAAGACCAAAAAACAGGGGAGACTATGCTAAAATTTTGCCAAAACCAATTTTGCCAGAACCAAATGTACTAGCATAATTCTAGTATTGATATTTGTGACTGAATTCATCTCAAAACTTAGTATGATTTTGCTTTTATTCTAAGCTATCGATAACACCTTGAACTAGCCAAATCATCCTCCATAAAAAGAAACTTTCAAAATCTTATTTGATGAAACTATGAATTCAACAAGCAATCAAGCCATTACAGAAGCATAAAGAAAGTAAAGAAGTGTTGCAATTTTATGAACAAAAGTAGAATGCGTCTCATTAAAGAAATCAACTTGAAACAGAATTCTCCAAACCATCTACCTTATGAAAGGTTATTACAACACAGGACACAATATGGACACAGGACACGATATGGACTATGATTCTAGTACTGATATTGCTGACTGAATTCACCTTAAAACTTGGTACTATTTTGCTTTTATTCTAAGCTATTGAACTGACCAAATCATCCTCCATAAAGAAAACTAACTTTCAAAATCTTATCTAATGAAACAAGGACACAAAATGGGACACGATGTAAAACAATACAACCAAGTGAACTACTCTTTAACATTATCCCGTGCCGTCATCATTTGCAACAGAAAAAAGAGCAAACTAGCAGTTCAATTGCAATTGAAACAGAAGTTTTAAATTTAGTTGACATGAATACATAATGCTTTACACAAGAGGCATGAGCCAAACAACATCATCATCGTCTACCCTAAGCTATATTACAAGAAAAATGAAAAAGAAAAATCCTAAGTGTCGCTAACATCTCTTCTTGGCTGGACGCTCCATACACCAAGGGGAACTTGGTTTGGGATTTGTGTAACTGCTTTGTGCTCTCCCTCTTGCATAGTTTTGTCATTGCCGTCTTGCATAGCACCATTCAGAGTGGTGTTGCGGCACTCCTTGTTTTTGATCTTGATAGGATTCTTCTAAAAAATTTGGAAGGAGATAAGCAAGTGATCAGCATACCAAGAATAAGCAAACTGTTCAACATCTAGTCAAAGAATTGCTAACAATGTATCATCCTACCTAGAAACGGTAAACCCTAACAGTAACATGCTCAAAACACACAGAGATCACTCAACTGTAGTTGAAGTGTTGAAATTACAAGAAGGCTAGAAAAAACAACTACAAGACTAGAATGTCAAGTATATAAGACAAGACAACTAAACTTTTCATTTAACCAAACAGAACTGTTACAATGAATGTAGAGTATACAAGACAGAGAACTATACTTTTCATTTGACAAAACGGAACAATTATAGTGACATTCAAATTTGAGTGAGCGATACATGGACACTTAGATACATGGGCTTTTTTTGGACAAGTACATGGTAAAATTGGCTACAAGTACAAATTCTACAGCAACAAACAACAATATCTGTAGAGACCCGTAAATTTGTAAAATTTATTTAAATGTTTTAAATGGAAATAAAAAGAGGAAATCGATTTAGAACTTTGAGAATTGGGGCTAAAGTGATAAAGTGTTGCATTTAGAGGGGTGAAAGTGTGATTTGTGTGTTGTGTGCATATTTGTGTGTGGGGTGAGAGGCAGGGAAATAATTTCCTCACTCTCTCTCACTCTCCCGTTCTTTTCTCTCTCTCGGCCTTCCTCTCTCTCACTCACCCTTACCAAATTTCAACCAAAATCACCCAAAACCCAACCTCAAAACCTTTTTCCCTCGCGTATTGCAGTCCGTATTGCGTTGGTTTGAGCTCGGTGGAAGCGTATCTCATCCGGTTCCAAGATTTGAGGCTAGAGCTTGGAGGATTCCTTTGATTTCGTTCTTTGATCTTGAGGTAGGGAGTTCTAACTTGCAATATATGTTTATGACTTGTTTCTATTGCCTTGATTCGTGCCATTGATTGTTGTGGTAGTTGTTGTTGTTGTTTGTTGTTGAAAACCCACGTGGTTCTGTCAAAAATCTGCCCGAAACCCATTTGTTATCGATAACATTTCCATTGTTATCGATAACGTTACGTTCCAAACCCAGAAATCCATTGTTATCCCTAACAATGCGTTGTTATCCCTAACGTTTGTCATTGTTATCCCTAACATTGCATTGTTATCCCTAACATTGCATTGTTATCCCTAACGTTTGTCATTGTTATCCCTAACATTGCATTGTTATCCCTAACGTTGCATCGTTATCCCTAACATTTGCCATTGTTATCGATACCCTCGCGTCTGGAACGATATTAACCCATTTGTTATCGATACCTCCCTTCATGGTATCGATAACGTTGCGTTTTAATTGACCTCAACTTATTGTTATCGATAACACTCGTAAAGGTTATCGATAACACGTTCTGTCTGGATAATTTTGCTGACTTAATCCATCCTTTATTGTTTTGGGTTCCATTCACTTCTGAATCACTCCAAGAACTTCCCGAATGATCCCTTAACTTGAGTACTCATATCTAATGTCTTCATTGCACGTATCTATGATCTTAATGCTCATTTGAACACGATTGTACAACAAAAAAATTATTTAAAGACCAAAGATGGATTTGAACGGTACGGACTGATTGGAAAAGGATTTTGAAACTTTACGGACACAACGAAAATATATCAGGACATCCCGAAAGGGTAAAGAGCCTGGCAGAGGACATCGGGGTCCTATAAATGGCCCGGCATGAGCTATATGCTCCTATCAGGACATCCCGAATGGGTAAAGAGCCTGGCAGAGGACATTGGGGTCCTTTAATTGGCCCTATAAGAGCTTCGGCTCATGACACACGTGCGAGATACATTTTGATTCACGATGCTTCCAAAGTTTATATGTTGAAAAATATGATTGATTTTGGAAATGAAAGATTGAGGTTGGATTACTGTTGTTGCTCCATTCCATTGGTTTCAGTTGCTGTTGCTCTTCTTGTTATAGTTCCTGCAGTTCATATGCATACATTGTTAGATTAGAGCTTTCTACTGGGCTAGTGTAGCTCAAGCCTTACTTTATTTTCAGGTGCTAACTCTGGACAGTAACCTCATGTTGGGAGTGCATGGATTGTGGACACGATTTTGAAAGCTAACACTGAAGAGTTATTAAGGCATCTTTGTAATCTATTTTTGAAAGATGTATTTGTAACTCTAATTGTAAATCTTTTGATTAAAGAACATTGTAAGCTTTTAATTTCTTTGATATTCAATACTTTTGACGATTTGGGGCCATTGAGCCAAAGATGTACTTTTGTGAAAATTTGGGCATTAGAGCGTAATTGATGGAAATGGAAATGTCAACTTTCTTTTGGGGAATTGTGCGTATTAAGTGAGATTTTATCTATGAAAATTCCTTTATAATTATGTTGAAAATCGAGGGTGTGACAATATCTATATACTAAATGGATGAACAAGCTAATCAAATCCAAGAATGAATGTCATGTATTGATATAGTTTGGTGAAGAGGTGGTGCTGCGCAATACTACTTTGCCATGGTGATTTTGTATTCATTTTTATCTTCATCTTTACCTGCTTGAAGTGATTCATCAAATAAAGAGGTTGACAACATTTCTTCTTAGGCAATGGCATGGAAGATTGGGACATCCACTTGGTCAGAGACTAGAGTAGATGGTGCATGCAGAAATTTTATGCACAATCTGACTGACATAAATACGTATAGGAACATAAAATTCGCTTTGTTACCCCTACAATTACAACTCACTGTGCTACACGTGCTTATCTATATTGTGACTGAGATCCCCCCATAGTGTGTGTTAGCTTGCAGAATTTTAACCAATTTTCTTTTCTTGTTCCTTTTTCTAAATGTTGAACAGATGAAGAATAAGAGCAATGCTGAAAAAACAGAAGCTCAGCTCCTTGACACGTTTGATTATGCATGGAACAAAGGCAGTAATGGTGTTCGCCGCCCTAACAATATTCTCCAAAAACTTGATAGAAGCACTTCACAAAGTACTCGGTTTCCTGCTATTGTGAGGAAGCTTCTGACTTTCTAGGAGAAGAACAACAAACAATGAACTTACTAGTTCCAAAGTTTTATTGTGTTTCCATCACTAAAGCAGCTAACTATTTGCAAGGATATTAAATTGAAAGTTTCGAATTAGGGTTTTTTTTTTTTTTTTTTTTTTGCAGCACAACAGTTTAGGGTTTTTCAAATTGAAACCCTCTAATTGATGAGGATGAGAAGTAAATAGTGGGGGTAATATATCTATCTGAAACAGAGAGAGAGAGAGAGAGAGAGAGAGAGAGAGAGAGAGAGAGAGAGAGAGAGAGAGAGAGAGCCTTCATGGTGGGGTTAAGTACTTTGAAATTGGTGGTGGTGGCGGTCGACGGAGGTGGGGGACCTCCCGGGTTGGGTTGTGGTGGTCACCGGTGGAGTACCCGGGGTCGAACTCGGTGGTGGTGGCAGTCGCGCCCTCTCTCTCTTCTCTGAAAATTTTGAGCGTCAATGGAGGAAGAAGGGGAAACGAGATTCGTGGCCTATGGTTTTTTTTTTAAACAAAACGACGTCGTTTCGGTCATGACGTCAGCGGTTGTGTGAATGGTTGTGTGTCCGTACATTGTGTGTCTAACATTTTTGCAAATTCAATGTTTGATTATAAAGCAAAATGACAAGCTTGACCCTATTTACCTTTTCTTGAACAAGATCCAAGTTTTGAAGGACGAAAGATCCATCTTTGCTTCCTCTTCCATGTGTCAAGATCTTGTACAGGTTCATAGAACTCAAATACTCTTCTTTCTTGAGAAATTTTTCAGTGCCAGGTGGGTACCACGTGGTGCCCGCTAGGCACATCCGAGCCGTTCGATGTGATTTTGGACAGCTCAACTTTGGAGAGAGAAAAATGAGAGAGAAAGAGGAGGGATGAGAAGAGAGAGAAAGTTTTAATCTAATCTGTTTAAAAATTAATTATGACCCTTTAGAATAAAATGATAAAAAATATAAGATATTCGTATCGAGTTAAACGGATTGAAAATTAGAACACTTAATTTTTTAACCATATTTTTACAACTGCTAGTGCACTCGAACAATATATCACTACTAGTGCACTTTCATTTAACAACGCCATCCCATCTTAAAATTTTGGCTCCATCACTGAATATTTGTCTACCTTTTCTATTTTGTCCTTACCCAGTTCTTTTTCGTGTTTGTTAGATTTGCGTCAAGTTTTTGTAGATTATTGATTCGTTTCGAAGAGAGAAATTTGAAAAGTACTCCCTCCATCCCTATTTAAATGTCCACTATTCTATTTTTGGCTGTCTCAAAATAAGTATCTACTTAAAGTTGAGGATAATTTTGGAAAGTGGAGGTAAAAATTGATATGAAAAGTGGAAAGTGGAAAGAAAAGTCGATGAAAAAAGTGTAAAGTAGAGTTGAAAGTTGATTTCTAAAATTGCGTGTTTGTCAAATTAGATCATTTAAAAAAGGATGGAGAGAGTAATAAAGGAGATTATTTTGTAGGCCTGTTTCGAAATCTTTAGGCATATTTTGGCCAAATTATCCAAAAAATGGATTTATTTTGGTATTTATTCAATTTTTTTTCGCATTTGTTAGTCTTGCGTTGATTCTTTGTAGATTATTACTTCGTCATGGCGAGAAAAATCTAAAAAATAAGAAATAAAATCCAAATCTATTTTTTTTGAATAAAGACAAAAAGGTGCTTATTGGCTTATTTTTGTTATTATTTAAAAAAATTGGATTTTGAAGCAATAATTCACAAAAAAAAATTGATGCAAAATTAACAAATGCAAAAAAAATTATCAATGATAACAAAAACATATTTGGCCAAAATAGGCATTCAAAAAAATTTGAGTTTGGATCAAAATTTCTTACTTTTATATTTCTCTTGTCGTAACAAATTAATAATTTATAAAAATTTAATGCAAACTAACAAATGCAAATTTCTTTTAATAAAGATTAAAAATAAATCACTTGGCTTGTTTAGCCAAAATAAGCCTTTTAGTAGAGAGAGAAGGCAGAAAGAGGAGGGGATCTGAGTTATGTGAAACTGTACAAGAATTTGACACGTGGCAGAAGAAGCAAATTGGGATGGGGTCTTTCGTTCTTTAAAGAGGAGTGCTAGAAACAAGGAAAATTGGCAAATAAAAGACCCTTAAAGTGTACATGAACGGTTCAAATTCATTGTACAGTGCATCTAAGTCGTTCATGTACACTTTAAAAGTCTTTTTTTATCTATTTTTTTTTGCACTTATGGGTGTTCGGATAAATAAGCCAAAGTGATTTATTTTTTGTCCTTATTCAAAATTTTTTCGTATCACTTGACTTATTGTCAATTTTTTGGGGATTATTGTATCCTCATGACAAGAGGAATCTAAAAAGTAAAATTTTTTGACCGAAATCTAATTTTTTTTGAATAAAGACGAAACAAGTGGCTTATTGACTTATTTTCGTTTTTTTTGGATTTATTTGGCTCATTTTTGGAGGGAAAGTCAGTGACTTATTTAGAAGAACAACCCCCAATGGCATTTCTCCTTTAAATGTTGGTTCTAGTTCTACTACAAGAAAAGGTGAATGGGGTCAAGCTTGTCATTTTGTGCTATACTGGCCAGAGCATCAATGCACATTCAGACATTGGATTTAACTTCCATAGCAGAGTACAAAAAGTTGCGCTCGTGGAGGACACTATAGTCAGCCCACAGTAGAGGGACTGCAAAAACAATAATTGGCTATGTTCGGTTTGAAGTTTTGTTTTGTTTTTCAATCATTATTTTATTTTATTTTTTTCAATCATTATCCTATTTCTCCAATTATTACTTTTTCATCTCCCTCTCTCTATCTCTCTCCAATCATTACCACTCTCTCCAATCATTATTCTATTTCTCTTTCTACCCACTACCAAAACTAAACTAGACTAAACTCTCAATCAAACAAAGTTCTCCATCCGTCCCAAATTCTTTGTCCGGTTCGCAAAACGGAGTGTTAAAAATAATACAATTTTTGCAAGAAAAAATTAAAAGTTTTTTAATAACTTACTAGATATCAATGAGTATTTTTAATTTGTGAAAAAAGTTTGAATTTTTTTTTGAAAAAAATGCATTATTTTTAACACTTCGTTTTGCGGACCGGACAAAGAATTTGGGACGGAGGGAGTATAATTTTGTTCACCCTCCTTAAAAAAAAGTGACTATTACCTTCCCTCTTATTAGGTGAAATTATGTGAATCTCATCCATACAATACACTTTTTGGTAAACATGACTTCATTTTGGAGTGGAATTCATACCATTTCAACTAATAGGAAGGAGAGTAATGTTCACTCTCTTAAGTAAAGGGTGAACAAAACTCAACTCCTTTGGAAACCCATAGGGGCATTTCCACTAAGCAATAAGTTATGGACCACTTGTAATTTATTAGTGTCAAATTGTTTCCACTAAATTATAAATTGTAGAAAATATCAGTTAGTACAAGAAAATATAAATAACATAACTTGAAAATGTCAGTTAGTACAAGAAAATATTTTGGATGTTTTAGTTTTTGGAATCAACATAACTTGACAAAAAAAAAAAAAAAAAGATTAGCATGTGTAGACACTAAAATTTCGGCACGAATTAATCGCCGACCAATTTGTGTGTTACAATATGAATAACTTCACAAAAGTCAATAAGTTGAAGTGCCAAATTTTAAGTGGAAATGGGGCCTTAAACTGATCAATCATCGGTTGTTTGTTTATACAATTAAATTTCAAGAACACCCCATGAACTACATATTTTGTCAAAATCACCTACTCAACTATAAAACCAATCAACTTCACCCCCTTAACTATCATTCCTAAGGGCTATTTACGTCTAGGTACAGAAAATAAAAAGTAATTTCCTCTAAGTCACTTCTAATTAATGAAACATTAAAATCTTATAAAAGCGCGTCAAACTCGAAACCTTGAAAGTGCTTAAACCCTAAGATACCCTATGAAAGTGCCTAAATCGCTAAAGCTTATACGCTGTTTCTATTATTCTACAAATATAAAAGAATATACTCCAAGCATTTCAAACGTGTTAACAAGTGCCGGTGGGTGCTATTCAACAAAATTCAAAATAATACAGCAAAAAGAACACAGTCAATTCAAGCTGAATAAACAATACCGTCAACTCAAACTGAATAAGCCCATGGGGTCCATAATTTCTTGTTTTGACAAAACCTCATAGAGAAAGGACAATTCAACCACATGAACGTTTTACACAGCCTCGCTTGAAAAGGCAAGGGCAATTCAGCGCGCGCTCTCTCTCAAGAATGTAGTCACTAGTGGAGAACACAAACTGTACACAAAGATTAAACTTCATGTTATGTCCCTCAGGAAACTGTATGCTGGTTAATCAGGAGAGAGCTTCAAAGCCCGAAAAGTTCAAGATAATTCCATTTTCCCAAATGCAGCATCACCAAAATACACAGTTATGCCCTTTAAATAGCCGTTCAAATAGTTCTTTTCAATCTGCACAAATGAAAACAGCTTTTGATATGTAAAAGAAGCTCCCAGCAAGTCCTTATAAGAATTGAGAGAGAGTGAAATCGATACCTCAACACATAATGGAGGAGAAGACAGCCATGAAAGTTCTTCCACTTGGAGCAAATCCACATTCCGCGGTAAGAACATAATGATGTTAGGTGTTATTGTTTGAGCAATTTGAAACAATGAGTACCTGCAGAAATAAATAAGGAAGAAAATATAAAGAGACACGTCATGGAAAGAAGAAGATAAATAAGAAACCAAAAAACAGAACTCGACACTACAGGGATCAACAAGTACCAAATGACTGTCATCTTTTGTTTCTGGTGGCCACAATGGAGGGAAAATGACGGCCAATGACATGTTTCGATAATTAATACCCGCCAAGGACATTTTCAGCATTAACAAATGTTCTCAGCATGTCCTTGGCGGGTATTAATCATCCAAACACGTCCTGAAACGTCATTTTCCCCACAATGTATCTAGAGAGCCATATTTGTTCCGACTATTTTGTGCTAATTCAGGAAGTGGTTTCGTAAGTGGGACATAGGAACCTAACAATCTGCTCCCTTCCAGCATAACATTCTCTGACCAAAGCTTCACGAGAGAGGGTTATCTCGAACAGATGTTTCATAAAAGGACATCTACCGTTATTCAGCAATGAATTAGGGTTTACATCCTCTCTTGGCCCTTGGATTACTGATAATGGGATCTGAGAGCCACATACATTAGAAGTTAGTAAAACACTGGACTGATCAAATTCTCCTCTTATGTACCCAAATTCGAAAATTGCTTTTACTTAATAGTTAGGATCAAGGATCAAGGAGACGTCCCTTATAAATCCAACTGCACAACTTTAATTAACTGAATGGAAGAGCAAAACTAAGCCTTCGTATTCGTCATACTAATCACAAAGATATTCAGACCAACCACATAAAAATACATATTCAGACGTCCCAATTCCACATTCTAAATAAGCTCCTTTTCCTACTAAGTACTAAAATAAGGTTTAAGATATCCCTAATGGTGAAAATGTTGGGATAAATTCGATCCCACCCGCAATGGAAGCCTAACAAAGAAATAAACACGCACAAAACACCCAATGCCTCAATGCCTCCTCCACGGGAGAGAGAGATTCCACTATATGAAAAATAGGAGATTACAATGTGAGATGAAAAACCACCCTTGAGCTCCTAACATCATGGCTCTACACTATATTTTTTACTCAACCCCACATCTCTATTTTTCCCTCACATCTATTCTCCTCTCACCTCACGGCTGGTGTACCCGGCAACTCTCGAAGGAGCTGCCCACTCACCCACTCTAAGCACACATGCACACCACCCTGTAAATAGATATAGAGAACCTTCTACACGTTCAAAGTATCTAGGGCTCTTAAAATTCCTAAGCACACATGCGCTACAAATGCTCCTTGGAACAACAGCCGACAATTTACCCACTCCATTAACACGAGCCAATTAATGCACAATCAATTTTCCTTTTCTTTATTAAATTGCATTTTATCATGGCAAGAAGATGCATACACTTTAAAAACATGCTGCGAAACAATCATGAGTTCACTCTACTGGAGAAGGTCCATGACTTTTTGAACTGTTCTGTATGAACTACCTTATTAATGCAATTCTGACCTCTCTTGGGCTGTGAAAATGTCTGCATTTTCAGTTTGATAGAGCAAAAGACCTAAGGGATTTAACCTTTCATTCCATCAAAGAATGGATAGACACGCATCACCACGTACCCATCTTTTGGCTTCAATAAATCAAGGGTAAAATTCTTCGTTGCTTTATATGATGGACCTCCCCACGGTGGAGAGAGAAATACTGCATCCCCCTAACAAAACAAACACTGGAATATTAAATCTATCTACGTAGAGGAAAAGGAGGGAAAGCAGTAATATTAAACGTTAAAGGATCGTCCAATTTGGTCTAATTTTCAGCTTCGACTAGCAACATCACTGCTTTACATTTCCCAGTGCAGACAAAGCTGAGTTTCTCCATGTTTGTTAGATTCTTGCACTGCTCAAGTTCTGTACACAAGGAAGGTATGTGTTCTAGGGCTCACTTTTAGGACTTCCAAACCCTCAACCTGTTAGCAAACAATTGCGTCACATGTATAATGTATATCATTTCCTCTGCCTTTTCTTTTCCATTTCTCTTGAACACCATTTACTGTTTCATTCAACTGATTTCTTTAGAGAAATCAATAGGTAGTAGTAAGATAACAAAATTATGGCAGGTTGCTTCTACACAGATCCGCCAAAAACACTTCATTTTACACGATTACAGATGTGACATGCCATCAAATATCTCACCACATCGAAGAACAAGTTAAGCACTCCCTGTATATGTGTGCGCGCACAAAATAGAGATAAGAACTCACTTTAAATATACAGAAACACAAAAACAATACCACGGTCCGAACAGTAAAATGAGCTCAAGGAATTGGTACAAGCTTTTTCACTTGTGTCTTTCAGAGATGGGTGGGGGCAGGGGTGCTGAAAATATTGTTGACCTCAAATTTTTGCGATCATAATAGAAGCCTTATTAGAACGCATCCAGGTAAAAGAATAAAAACATCTTGACTTTTTTTTTTTTGATAAGTAATATCTTGACTTCCTTTACTTCTAAATTCCAATATTTTCTCATTCCAAGAGAGCAAAAGCATACCTTTAGAGAAGGAGCAAGTTGGATAAAGTCTCCAACAATGAAATCAACATAATCTTCCACGCCGTAGACTTTTGCGTTACTTAATGCCATTTCCACTTTTTGAGGATCAATGTCAATTGCAACAACGTGATAGCACCTATATTACAACAGAAATACATGAGCCCACTTCCCTCCAAGTAGCTGATACAGTTTGTCCCCATAAAGGAAAATATTGGTCAAATGCAAGGGTTTCTTTTTTCTTTTTTTTTTCTTTTTTTTAATTTATCCGAACACAATTCATATCAATTCAAATAAGCCATACGGCAAAGGATTGGTCAGTTCGGGCTGATGGTAGTATTAGATTCTTTATGATAAAATCCAGATCAAGAACATTTACTAACATTTGTCTTTACATTCTGAACTACAGATATCCATCCGAAAACAATGACAAGGGAAACACCAAAACCATCCAACTAAGAATGAAACAAGGAAGATAAATGTCTAAGACCAGGAACGACTTCAAACCGCCAATAAAGGTCGTGACACATGGAGTATGAAATCCAGACACTCAATCCCCTAAGAATTGGTGAAAACCCGAGTCACAGATAGCAATCGATTCTGATGGATATCGAAACAACAATGTACGATCAATTGCCTTGGGTTACTGCCCTAAAAGCACACCTGCCGTCTTCGGGCGAGGATACAAGACACCGTCAGCCGAGGGCGCGAACGAGTTCTCACACCGAAGTAGTGGAGGGAATCTTCGAGGCAAACCTACGCTGTCACGACAGGCTCCGATTGAGAAAACCGAGAGCCAAAAATCCGTGTTGGCTAGTGGATCGGTGCTACGATCGAGGCGGCCGACGACCCTACCATGCTGCTAAAATGGAAACCACCACACACACCCATGCACCAAGGCCAAGCCCCTACCCTTATACAATTCCGAGAGCCAATCCCCGCAGGTGTTATTCACCCACCACCTCAACCCTCTAGATCCAGGGGAAACCAGGACTGGAAACTCAATCCGGACAAGCCGGAGAAAACAGACAGCAGAACAAAACCCTTCACTCCTCCTTTATTACTCCTAAACCCTAGCCACACCACTCCCTGCACCCCAGCACCACCACCGATGCAGCCATCAGATTTGGGGACTCAGAGGGAGCCAAGCTAGAAAGAGGAACACCGGCCAGAAATCCGTGTTGGCTAGTGGATCGGTGCTACGATCGAGGCGGCCGATGACCCTACCCTGCTGATAAAACGGAAACCACCACACACACCCAGGCACCAAGGCCAAGCCCCTGCCCTTATACAACTTCGAGAGCCAATCCTCGCAGGTGTCATTTGCCCACCACCTCAACCCTCTAGATCCAGGGGAACCAGGACTGGAAACTCAATCCGGACAAGCCGGAGAAAATAGACAGCAGAACAAGACCCTGCACTACTCCTCCTTTATTACTCCCAAACCCTAGCCACACCACTCCCTGCACCCCAGCACCACCACCGACGCAGCCATTAGATCTGGGGACTCGAAGGGAGCCAAGCTGAAAGAGGAACACCGGCCAAATGGCCATGGCCTCCACACCGGTCGCACATCACGAAAGCCCCAAACTGAGGGCGAAGAAAAGGGGAACTGGAGAGACGAAGAGAGAGAGCGGAGAGAGGGAGGAAAGATGGAGGAGAAGGGGGTGAAACCAACGGGGAGGAGGCAGAGGCCGAAGCCCCCCCCCCCCCCCCCCCCCCCCAAAAAAAAAAAAGAAAAAAAAAAAAAGAAGAAGAAGAGGAAATTACACAAAACAAGAATCTATAATTATTGTCTACAAAGTCTTCTACTGCAGGAAAGCATGCGAGGTATAACTATATAATGTTTGGAGGTTTGTCTATGGGTATCCATTAGGCTAGAGCCCACAAGTGTTGCATTGTTTGGCTTATCTTAACCAAAGCATCCAAAACAATACTCCAATTTGACCGCCAATTAAAAGTTCGTATTCATAAGTCGTTGGAAAAGGCATTTTGCAATGATTTGAGAATAAAATAGAGTTATGCTCTTGTAAAATCGACAGGCATCGGTAAACTCGTAAAATTATACGACCAAACATCCAAAAGTCCCCTGGGATGAGAAACAATTAAGATTTGAAGCAGTTTGCGAATTTAGAATATATTCTCAATTTTGTACCATGGAATTCCACAATGAAAGAAAAATGGAAGATCAGTACAGTCAATGGAGAGGTCTGTTAGGCAACAAAAAACTCGTTTAAAAACATGTAAAATCCTATGCAGATATGAATTATTGGCATAAAGGAAGACAAGATAGAGGGTGGATTGACAGACCTGAGTGAGCCTAAAGAGACTCATATAACCAACCCCAAATAACTGAGAGAAAACTTTGTTGAGTTACCTCAGTGTCCCAAAGCTCACTAACATATGGTAATACTAAGAAATCTACAATGTAACTTACTAAAAGGTAGGCAAGACCTACAACTTAAGCATAAGCAAGACAATGTCATCAAACCAAACCAACTTGACTGTCCAACCAAGTGCCACACTTAACTACGTTTTTATTTTTGTTTTTTTGGGATGAGAAATAAATTTATTGAAACATCTGTAAGTATGCAAAGGACTCCCAATCAAGTCTGCATTAAGGGCCTGACATCTTCTTTGCCAAGATTGGTTTTCTATTTAATGGAATAGAGATATATGCACTCACAGTTTGTTTCTTCAATAATAGACCATTCCCTATTTCATTATGAACTCGATTCAGCCTTTTCACTATCAACACTACAGATACAAAAATACTGTAGAAGAACAGGCACAGACACATACGGACATAATTTTTAGTATTACGGCTTCTGAATTTGTAGGTTCTTCGACTGTATTAAAGATTGTTTTGAGAAAACAACCAAATGAGTCAAAACATATTTATGTAGTTATTTGTTCCTTCTTCTTTTTTGGTTCTTAAAATGGAGGTGTAGGTATGCTACTCCGTCACTTCGGAGTATTGCCCCATCACCACACCACAATCCGTAGAGGACCCACCACACCCACATCGGGACCGAAGCTAAGGTCTCACTACATGTGCATGGTGTTAGGAATATGGTTAGTGCCAGTAAGGGGCTTTGGGACTCGAACCTGGGCCTCGTTATAGGACACGAACTTGGGGCCTTATGTTTATATCCCAAAGCTTAAGGAAATATAGTCCCACGTTGCTTAGGAGTGAAATGAGTGATCACCTAATAACACGAGGGACCTCACCACGCATCGCCAATTGGCTTTGACTTGGATATAAAATGGAGCGGAGCCATTCCGCTCCACATTTAAAAAATAAATAAATTATAATTCACACCCCACGATAATGATAGACCAACAAAAAGGCTACACGAAGACACAAAAAGAGGCTACGCATGACAGAGCTCAAATACGGCTGCATGTGAGGAGATGTTAAGGACATAGTCCCACATTGCTTAAAAGTGAAATCGGTGATCACTTAATAATATGAGGGAACTTTTCAGAGGTCACTCATTGCCAATTGGCTTTGGATTGGATATAAAGTTTCCACATCTTCATGGACTACCAGGTGAGCTTAGTATCATTGTGAACTCAGGTCCGTTTGATGTAATTCAAATACTTGACGTACCCATACGAGCTTACATTTTAGCAAACTGAATGGAATTCCCACCGACGCCGGCGAAGCAATCCACGACGACTCCGCCGCCGCTCCGCTCGGCGTGCCGGACTGCAATCTCCTCCGGCGTAACCGAAAACCATCCTTCTTCGTCCAGTTTCACGCCCTCATCGTACTTGGAGAACAGATCGTACCTCCGTAACCAGTACTTCTCCACCAGTGGGCTTACCCCTTCTTCTTTAACTTGCTTCTTCGCCCTTGTTTTCACTAACAGGAAGATTTTAAAAGGAATTAGAGCGATGAAGATTTTATTCGGGTGACAAGGGATTGATGCATGTATATGGACATATGGGGATAGGAAATTAGGGTTTTACCTCGTCGTTTTGCGAGCTTACGTTGTCTCTTTGAGCGACGAATTTTGCGTTGGATTGGAACTTCTGTTTTCATCTCTCTCTCTCTCTCTGTATACAATGTTACTAAATGCAAAATATATGCTCTCTAGGGCCATGTTTGATGAAAGTGTTGGATCAGCAAGGAGATGAAATCGGTAAAGTGACGAGATTAGTAATACAAGTGTAATTTCAAGTGGTTTTTGATTGTATAAGGATTAAATTATGAAATTGTGATTATCAATCCCTTGCTTGTTTGATTGGAATACCATGGAATAGGATTACAAATTGCATTTCCAAATATGAAAACATGGCCTATTGAATTGCATGGAAAAAAAACAAACAAAACACAAATGGTGCATTTTCCAATTATTTTCCCACAATTTGCATTATTTTCATCCAATCAATTTCCAGATTATTTGGACAACTATCCCTACATCATTGTGAATTTATTTGGAATAAAGCAAGCGTATATTTTTTATTCATGTAACATAAAAGGAGAAAAATGAAAAAACAAAACAGATAATATCTTATTATACTTTTAAATAAATATAATTATTTATTTGAGTTACATTACGTGGGCGACAAAAGTCCATAAGTAGCAATTTATTCTTTCAAACTTTTTTCTTCTCGACCTACTCATGCCCAAAGCAAATGCGTCAGTCCTCGAAATATGAAAATTGCATGTGACTCATGTTTCTTACTCGTGGAACAACCTAAATAAATGAGAAAAGAAAGAGATATTTACGAAGATTAATTTTAAGTTTGCAAAAAATTAAAACACATTAATTTCGACTTACTTGCATATATTCATTTCACACGTTAATATCATTTAGGTCGAATGACCAAACTACACGCAGTTGTTAATATATTCTAACTTCATGCACTTATTTTTCCTTCTCTTAGAAAACTGAATTTGATTTCAAAGACAGTAATAATGAACACTTTCCTTCTTTTTATTTTTTCCAAAACCCTATTCCTCTATCAATTTAAAATACAATACGAGTTTTTTTTTCTCTCTCAAAACAACCCATTTTCTATTCAAAAAAAAAAAAAGAAAAAGAAAAAGAAAAAGGTTTGTCTCGAATCGAATGATTCGAAAGGGCAAAAAAAATTGCAAAAACAGAGGTAGAAATTGGTTATTGTGCTTCTCCTATTGTCAAAAAGCGGCAACGAATGAACATATCTTGTCGCCATGGAAAAGATCTATCTACTGAATTAGCGGGGAAATTAGGACTTTTTATACGTTTTTAATTCCAAAAGTAGATTCCAAAACAATAAAGAACAGGAGAGAAAAAAAAAGAAGAGAGAGAGAGAGAGAGCAGCAACAATAGAAACGCGGTAGAAGGTGTCACCGTCAGCAGAAATGAGGTCGAACGTTGCCACTTGCCAGCAGCCGTGGATGTGTCCTCTCCTTCGCAGCCGTGGTTGTGTTTTGTGTTCCCAATGTGATGAGACTTTGCAACATTTATTTTTTGAGTGTGGTTTCTCTAGCTCTATTTGGGAAGTGATTTTACATAGATTCCAGATTCACCGAGGAGCTGAGGCTTGGAACAGGAAAGTGACTTGGGCAACTAGTTTCTGTCAAGGCAAAAGTTTTCGTTCCATGCTGTTCAAAATAGCTTTTGCTGCAGGAGTGTATTTCATCTGGGCTGAAAGGAATTCCATAGTTTTTGGGGGAAGGCCTAGAAGTGCCAATGACATGCTAGCTCATCTTGATGAAAATATAAGGCTTAGGATCTGTACTTGGAAGCACTTCCCAAATTCACTTGAGAATCAAAGGCTTTGTAGCCAATGGAATATCTCAAGTAGAGTCCTTGGGAATGCTACCCCGTAATTGTGTTTTCTCTTTGTTTCTACAAATGTAGATTGTAGTGAGGTTATACTTTTGTGTATAGGCACTTGTATTGGGATTTATTTCCTTTGATTTCTGGTTTGGTTGGTTATAAAATTGTACACTTACCAAAAAAAAAAAAAAAGATACAAAATAGAAGTAGGGTTTTGGTTGGGTGGGTTGGTGAGGTGTGTAATGGAAGGTATTATTGGTATTGAGTTGAAAAATCATGGGCACGGTGGTACCCCATGATATTACTAATCCGACAAAAGTGTGGGATTACTAATTCCATCCTCTTCTCAATCCCATCATTTGTTTGACAATCAAACAAAGAGTTAGGAAGCCCATGGGATTAGCAATCCTATCCCAAGGCCTAATACACTTATCAAACATGGCTAGAGTCTAGACTGTGATTAAAATAGTGATGCAGGAGGGCAAAAGGAGAACTGTCAATAGGAATGGCAACAGGGTTTACCCGCCCAGTACCACCCCCCTCATTTCTTTTTATTTATTGAGAAAATATGATCTAGATTTTAAAATAAGTGAGCACAAACAATAAAAATTTATGAAATAACTATTATAATTTAACCAAAATCTATTATCTAAAAGGAAAATGGAAGAAATAATTAATATTTTATGTGGTATTTTAGTTCTAAGGGTAAAAATACAAGAATAGAAATAGTTTTTTATGCATAAAATGATTTTGGGCCGGGGCGGGTACCCAAACGGGGTAACGTGCGTCAACCCAACCCCGATCGGGTTTCATCAATTTTCCCTCGACCCGACCCAACCCCGAAAAATATAACAAAAACTAGTCCTGATTGGGGCGGGTTAGGGGCGGGGCGGGTTGAATTGTCATCTCTAACTGTGAAGAGTAATCAGAAAAAAGTTTTTCAACCGCCCACATCCACTAATAAAAAAACAAAAACCCACCCACACCTCTCTTACATAAGTGTGAGTTATGTGGGACCCATACATATATGAAAGGTGTGTGATTGGGATGTGGTTGGTTAATGTGTATATATTCTTATTGGTTCTGGTAGGTAACTTAAGCGTCAGTTGTTGTTGAAAAATATCAAATTTGTTGTGAGAGAGTTGTTGAAAAATGTCAAATTGTTTCTACTGACTAATAAGTTGTAGATGAGATGCAAAACTTGTAAATGAGATGCAAGATTTGTTGCATAATGTGAACAACAAACTAAAATATTAGTAAACATGTTGCTCAAAATTGTTAGTGGAAACGTCGCCCGAAGGTTCTTGAGAGAAAAGGAAAGAAAGGAAATGGTATTCCCTCTCATGTTTGCATGGATATAGAGGTGAAGAGGGTGAGAATCCCTGAGTCAAAATCCCCCTTATAGAGCCATTTTTGTTTCTCGCCACTTTTGGTGAGATTTGGTGAAAAGAGAAAATATGAAGAATTTTAATATTTGATTTTGTCTATTCAAATAAGAGGATGAGAAATCATACTACTTTGTTCTTCTTTTTTCTCATTAGTAGTGAAACTACACCCGTTTTTTTTTTTTTTTTTCATTTCTCACCTAAGTATATTTGGTCTATCCAAATGAGAGGATGAAAAAACACTCATTTCTTTTATTTTCTCATTAGTAAGTGAAACTACACCTATTTCTTTTCATTTATCACTCAAGTAGCCAAAGGGGCTGTTAGGGAGGGACTGTGGGAGGAAAGAAATGAAAAAGAAGATAACATAATTATGAAGAAAATTGGAGGGAAAGTTATACACTATTTTTTGGAATCTAAAGAAAATGAGAGAAAAGAAAGGACAATAATAGGGAAATGAAAAGGAATTTTTGTTACGGTTCTGCTAACAAGTGCTCCTGGGCACAAGTTAAGGTGCAACAAATATAGAATATTTTTCAATATTTCCTAAAAGAAAGTCCAACAACACTTAATTTTCTTTTCCCTCCACTTCATTTTCTACTTTTTAATCTCTTTCCATTTTCCTCCCCCACATTTTCTTTTTCCACTTCATCTTCTAGTTTTGTCGTGGACCATTTTCTCCACTTCATCATGCTGTAAGATTTATCAAGTATAGCATTAGCAGGTGACTAAAAACCAATCCAAGCATCTAACATAAAAATTAAATGACAAAAAAATACCATGGTAGGACATAAATAAAATGCAACATTCATTGTAAAGACCCGGTATTTTTAATAAATAATAATAATCATCAATACAAAAATATTATTTTTGCTCGTTAGTTTATTTAATGCGAAAAATTATTTATGTCGTCACACCAATTTTATTTCCGTAATTGATTGTGTGCGCGCGTGTTCGGCTAGTAATCTTTCCAAGTGTGTGCGCGTGTTACCCCGGACCAAACTCAAGCCTTCCCCGTTTCTTATAAAATTTCGGCTGAAAATTGGAGGGAGCAAAATCCCATATTTCCTCCTTAAAACCCTCCCAATGTGACACCACCTTATTGCCCATGGGTCATTACCCCATGCTAACCCATTTTTATATCCTTGATCTCCTTTTCATTTTGTTTCCCAGCCATTCGGCAGAGAGAGGGAGAGTAATGGACTCTGTTCTTAAAATTCAACTTTTCTTCCTTTTCCCATTTTCATTTTCGGCTGAGAAGGGAAGTGAGGAAGCGCTGCATCTTGTCATCTTTTTCGCCTCCACCACTCCACTATTCGGAAATCTACTCACCACCACCGGGTCACCACCAGGCGAGCTCCACGCCGCTCCGACCGCCACCGAAATCTTTCCGAACTCCGTTTCGCTGGACGAGAGGTAGTCCGAACTCACCTCCCTAAATATATAATATGTTCTGTATTGATTGTTTCGTGTTTTGGTATGAAAATAATCAAACCCGACGTCAGCGGTCGAGTCCGGGCCGGAAAACCGACCTTATTCGGACACCATTGTCTCTGTTTTGTTTTTTTTTAAAAAAAAGGTTGCTAGCCACTGTTGGGTTTGATTTAGAAAAGTATGATTTGGATTTGATCAATGCAATTAGGATTTAAATATAAAGCATGCTTGGGCTTGATTAACGAAATTAGAAATTAAATATGCGTGTTAACTTATACTATTACTTGTTCTGTTAACGCATGACCTAGAATTTGGTTAATGGAAATAGGAGTTAACTGTTTTTTCGTGGTACAATTTTAAGAGGAAAGTTGCCAAGTGTGTGATCGTTTATGTAAGAGAAATGTTACTTCTATCACATGCTATAGTCTCTAAATTCGTCAAGCAGAAAAGCATTCTAATAGGTATTTATTTCTATCGCTTGATTTGTTATTATTGCAAAAACTAATAGTTGTTGGCCTGTTAGCATGTTTCGTAAAAATGTTGGACTGCGTGATATGTTGTTGTACTGATAGATTGGACAAATAGTTTTCCTGGAGTTGGTTGCGGTGTATGGGATTTAACACCTTAGACATGAAAATAAGATTAATGGAAAGATGGAATAATGTGAAAGTTTGTGGGCTAAGCAGGACCTCGGGGGTAGCCTGATAGGACCTCGTGTTATCGGGGGTAGCCTGGTAGGACCTTGAGGGCAGCATGAAAGACCCAGTGTAGCTAGGGTGGCTAAGCAGGACCTCAGGGGTAGCCTGACAGGACCTCAGGTATTGAGGGTAGCCTAGCAGGACCTTGAGGGTAGCCTGATGGACCTAGAATTGTGAGAGTTAGACCTGTAAAGTATATCAAGCAAAATTCTGAGTTAATGGCTAGTAATTGAAATTGATCGTTTGTTGTTTAAATTGCTTTTCAATTTAACCGTATTGCAATTGCCTTTGTTTGTAAGTTATGGGTTTCGGGTGGGTTTTGGCTATTGAGCATCATCGCTCATGGTACTATGTTGCCCTGGTAACTCGAACGCCAGGTACCGAAGACGGAACAGAAGTGTCGTATGACTCGATCGAGTTCAATCCTATCGAGGAAGAAGCAGCATAGTCGCTCTGATTAATTTAAGTTGACTTTAATTTTGGAAGCTTTGAAAATTTTAATATTTTGATTTATTTGAAACGTTTGTAATATATAATGACATATGCTTTTGAAATGGTGACGTTGTAAATCTATGAAATTTTTTTGTGAAAATAATCTTTGAAATATTTATTAATGTCTCTGAATTTTCGGGGCGTTACATTCATAATTTAATTTTCGCAAAATCCTACAAGAAAAAAGTTCCTCTTATTGATCCAAAACAAGGTGATGTTTAAGAAAAGATAAGAAAATAAAGGATTCAAAAAAAGTCATTACCTAGTACTTCAGCGAAAATGTAACGCCCTGAAAATTCGGAGACATTAAAAAAAATTAAAAAAAAATTGAAATGAGATATCTAATTAGATTTCCATTTTGAAGCATTAAAATCCCAAAAGTTCTGTCAATTTCAGTCAAATCACATCGTATCAATCTTAAACTATTTTTGCCAGATTCTCTTATTGTACAATGGAGTATTAAAATAATTAATTGAAATTACAGAGCAACTAAGGGTGTAATCAGAGGTCGATAATATCTTCTTCGGTCAACGTCAAATCATTCTTTGTCTATGCCATTCTGTTTCATCTTCAATATCTGGCGTTTGAATTACCAAAGCAATATAGTACCGTGAGCGATGACGATCAATAGCCGAAATCCACCCGAAACCCATAACTTACAAGCAACAAGATACATAATAGAAATGCAATAAGAATGACATAAAAAGAAAACAATCAATTATTTCATTACTATTCTTCAACCTATGTAAATTCTCGGATTTTATTCACAAATCCGTTTCTACCCTTAACCTCCAAGCTACGACCATGGCATTATTCAACTCCCTCTTTGTGCTCGGATTAAAAACCCTAAGTTATCTACTTAGTAGAATTCATCGTGGTACTTCCACCCCTTGCTCTAACACAAGGAGAATGAACACGATAAATTCCACCCCTTGCTTTACAACACCCCTTGCTCTTCAATTCCGTTTCTCAAAAGTTAATCATAGTCATGCCATACTAAGGGTTACGAAATCTCAGTAGTCAAATCTAAATCAATGACCTTGACCACCCATCCAGATGTCTACCGGAACTCGCCTCCAGAGCTCGGACTCAACTTGACTATGAGCGTCACAACTCATCTCAGCATCAATTCACACTTTTACTTTTCCCATTAATCTCTAATCATCGTATCTATAGTGAATTCCTCACAATCTGTAACCAACTTGGGCCGTAATGTCAAATCTAAGTTCTCGTAGGCAATAGCATAAAAATAATGTAACAAGTAATTGAAATAACAGAATCACAGCATTTGATGAAATTGAAATAACATAACAAGTAAATTAAAGAGCAAAGTCCACTTTCACCCCCTGTGGTTATCGCCATGTGCGGATACCCTCCTCATGGTTCAAAACTGAGCACATAACCTACCTATGGTTTTGAAAATGTGCGGATACACCCCTTGCCGTCATGTTTTCCATCCATATTAACGGAGGTGTATCTCACATGTCTGTAGAATGTAATTTGAGTTGTTCATAATGTATTAAATAAAGAATAGAGTATCTCTGTAATTTGACCCCTCATGGTTTGCGCCGGGTGCGGATACACCCCTCCTCCTTTGAATATCAGCACATAGCACCTCCTGGTTTTTGGACAAATGTGCACAGTGAGCATTTCCATCCACAGTGATAGATCGTGGTGTACACGCTCTTCTTCGGCAATTGGATCACCTTTTTCCTACTTTGGATGACCAAAATGCCCTTAATTAATAACAAATAACAAATAACAAATATAAGAACAAAACCTATCAATCCATTTGGTACCTCTCCCATAGGTCTCTCCTTTTCCTCTCTCCTTCTTCGTTCATCTTATGCAACCCAACCATGGCTTCCTCATCCACAACCAGCTCAAAGGGTTGCGATGCTCTAGACTTAAGGTACGTACCAAAGAAGTGTTAATGTGGGAAGAGAGCTGCAATTCGAGTGGTGGAGTCCGAGAAGCCATCGAAGGGGAAGCTCTATTATGTCTGTGATTCTGAACCAGGGGGTTGTGATACCTGGGCTTGGTGCAAACCTGTTCGAATCATTAATGTAGGAGACGAGAAGGTGGAAGAGAGCCCAATGATGGAAGAGAGGCCAAGGGTGGAAGAGAGCCCTAGGGTGGTTCATGAAGACCCACATTTGATGGCTAGACTGGTGATAGTGGACGCAAATGTGGAAGCATTCAAGACGATGATGAAGTGGATCTAATGGACCTCTGCATTGTGTGTGCTTTGCACAATTTTGTTGATGATGAAATGAAGCTGGGCAGCAAGTAGGGTTTGGAAGAGGATTAGGTTTTTTTTTTTGGTTTTTTTTTTTTTGTTGGGTTTGGTGTACGTAGCTGGGGAAGTGGTTGGGGAGTGGGAGTGTTTTGGTGTATTGCAAAATTGAAAGCCAATGTTCTAAATAGTCTTTGTGTTGAACTTATGTGATTGAATTGTAATAGTGTAGCTTGTTATTCCAATGTTTTACTTTTCAGTTCTAGCATACAAACTCACATTGCACATGACAGTTCTAACATGGAAAAATCTGGGTAGAATATAGTTCTAACATACAGTTCTAACATATAAAATCATACACTTAGCAGTTCCATTGCAAACAGACATTCCATTGCCAATAATAACTGGATTCCATTGCCAAAAAGACTGCATAGCAGCAACTAACATTAGTTCACAGTTCTTAATGCCAAAAAGACTGCATAACAGCCACACAAACAGCTCCTAATGAAGTAGCAGCCTGCCTAGCAGGCACACAAACATTCCTAATGTCAAAAAGACTGCATAGTAGCCACATAATTCAGTTTCAACATAATTAACCACTGGCAACTACACCACCAATGTCAAAAAGACTGCATAGCAGCAGCCAACATTACTTAACAGTTACCATAAGTAGCAGAAACCAAAAAAAAAAACACACATAGTAAAGCCCTAAGCCGCTACATCCCAGTGACTCTAGCTTGCTTTTTTGCCCTTATATTCTGAAGCACTGTTGCCAAAGTAGGCCCTCCAACTGGTCCTGATGATGAAACTTTACCACCTCTTTCAGCACCTATTCCAGTCACACCTCTTCCAGTACCTCTTCCAATTGGTTGTGATGATGAACCAGTTGGAGGTTGTGTAGATCCAACCCCCCTTCCCATTCCAGTCACACCTCTTCCAGTACTTCTTCCAACTGGTTGTGATGATGAACCAATTGAAGGGTGTGAAGATCCAGCCCCCCTTCCCCTTCCAGTTCCAACAGTTGTGACACGTTTTCTAGTTGCTTCCCTTCCAATTGAAGTTGTCATTCCCCTTCCAGTTGAAGTTGTCATTCCCCTTCCATTTGTTTCCCTTCCAGTTGCTCCTCTTCTAGCTCTAGTTCTTGAGCCCTAAAAAGTCATACAAGAGTAGCAAGTCAAATACAATATGAAATTGTCTAGTACATGAAATGATAAACAACATGAAGTGAGACCTTGCCCACAATGAAGGAGTAACAGCCCTTAACCACTCTGCAGCTGTTTGCCTCCTTTCATTCAACTTGGGGTCAACTTCTTCAATTTTTTTTCATCCAATAATTAAACCCACTGACACTGCATGTGGAGGCTACTTTCCAGAATAAATCCTTCAAAAAAGCACCAGGAAATTTCACTTTAAAGTTGCTATACATATGCCTAAGACAATACCTGTGATCACACCCTGGCAACTGCTCATTAAAAGTCTCAATCAATCCCTTCTGTCTGTCTGAAATAAATGTCCAACCCATCTCTTTATAACTCCCAATGTCCTCTTGCAAAACCTGTAGAAACCACGTCCAAGAATCCTCTGATTTAAGTTCCACCAATACCACAGCAATTGGGAGCATGTTATCATTCCCATCTCTCCCAATAGCAGTCAACAATTGCTCTCCATAGATACCTGTCAAGTGACATCCATCAAGTCCTATGATAGGTCTACACCCTGCCAAGAATCCATCTTTCATTGCTGACACCCTGTAATACATCCTCTGTAAGGTAGGTTCAACTGTATCTGGATCAGTTTTGATAATGATATGGCTCCCTGGGTTGTGTTTCCTAACTGTCTCAGCATAATCCCAAATCCTCAGGTATTGTTCTTTGATATCACCAGCAATCAATTTTGTTGCTTTTCTCTTTGCCCTGTAAACTTGGAACCTACTAGCATCCACCATAATCTTCCTCTTTATCTTGTTCTTGAAACTAGTTATGTTAATGGTAGGGTTGTCCTTGATTTCATCGAACAACTTCTTCCCTATGTAGCTGGAATTGGCCTGCCTATTATCATACTGCCTTCCACACTCATGTTCCCCCGTTATTGACTTTATTTGGAAAGTTGTGGTCCTCATTATAGGAGAAGCATGAATCCTCCAAGTGCAGCCATACCTACAAACAGCTGTTATCCTAATAGATTCATTTTTCTTGTACTCTATGTCATCCCCATTGACCACATTCCACTCTTTAAGAAACTCCCTAAATTGTCTTGCTCCTGTAAACTTCATTCCTTCTACCAATATAGGGTTGGCCATGTGGATCTTCACTTTGAATTCTGGGTGTCCATCCCCCTCTTCATCTGATGATCCCTTTAGACTAAGATTTTCTTCATCCTCTGGGTCAGAGTACCATTTCTCATCAGTATTAACATCTGCATTGGTTGGTTGTGGTTGAGGTTGTTCATCTACCCTTCTATGGGAATTAACTTCAAAAATGTCATCCTCTGGACCTTCTAAATCCTCATTCACCCAACTAGCATCATCATTAACTTCATCATCATCACTAATTTCGTCATTATCTTCCTCACTAGCAATATAATCTGAGTCCTCAGAATTTGCATCACTAAGATCACACTCCTTTCTAGCCCATTCCTCAACCCCAGTTACATTTTCATCCCCAATGTCCCCAACCTCAGTCAAATTTTCATCCCCAATGTCCTCAACCTCAGTTTCAGTTATAGTTTCAGCCCCAAAGTCCTTAACCCCTGTGCCGTCATCATTATCAGACAGGTCAATGACAAGTCCACTTGGCATTGCTGGAGAACTTAATAAAATCTCACCATTGGATGACATAACTAGGAGGGGGTCCATTAACTTATCCACATATATTACAATGACAGTCAAACCCTTGTACATCTCTAACATCTTTAGCACAGCATCACAATTTATCAGTGATAAACCCGTATCAAGTGTATACCCAGGCCACTTGTAATACAGGTCAATTGCACCTGTACCACCTAACATCTTGTAGTACACATCCCTAATTTCAAATAATGACAACCTTGCAGGGTCAAATTCACCTACATAATCTACCTTACCACCCACATAGGCCACTTGTGGATTCCAAACAAATTGTCCCCCATGGTGTACTTCAAAGCTGAAGTACTGGTCCCCCATTTTTGTCAAAAGCACAGCAAAGCAACAAAAAATGCACTATTTAATTCATTGACCAAAACCCCACCAACCCACACAACTGACTCCCACTAGCTTTAAATAAAAGGAAAAAGTGCACAACTAGTAAAAAAATCGATTCTTACGCACACATTTTAAAAAATACAGCAAACATGGGGGGACCACATCCCAACTACCATTTCGAAGGCTATATAAATACACATACAGTTCAAAAATCAAGCAAATCGATAAAAAAATAGTCATAGTTGAAAAATTTTGGTCTGACCCAGTTATGGTTCAAAGGTTTGAGATGATACATTCTCTGCATACGCTAAATAAAGGCTACTTTGACGAACACGCAGAAGATCCTTCAACGTCTTCACTGTCGCGACCAAACATTCAACCTCGATAGATCGTTGTAAACCGAATTGCCGCTCCAGAAAGAAACCCTAGGGTGTTGGTCTCTTTCTTATCCCCTCTGTCTCTCTTCGTGAAATGAGATTTGGAGGGAAAGGGGGTATAAGTATATAAGAAAGGGTGAAATGGTATTTTAATTGTTTCCTTTAACAGAGTCACTCATGCACATTAGTCCAGAAACCAGGAGGTGTTATGTGCTGATATTCAAAGGAGGAGAGGTGTATCCACACCCGGCGCAAACCATGAGGGGTCAAAGTGAAAATTTCCCTTTTAATTTCATAACAAAATCGATTCGATCATGGGCTTTTCATTTTTTGATTGACTTGAATTTTGGCATAGATGTAGTACTCGTCAAAATTTACAATATCAATGGTTTGGATTTAATTTTTGGTATAAGGGATGGTGTGATTAGATTTAAAAAAAAAAAGAAGAATCAAGGGACATGATGAGGGTATATCAGTCTTTTAATACTTTTTCTGTTAATATGGATGGAAAACATGACGGCAGGGGGTCTATCCGCACATTTTCAAAACTACAGGTAAGTTATGTGCTTAGTTTTAAACCATGAGGGGGGTATCCGCACATGATGATAACCACATGGGGTCAAAGTGGACTTTTCCAACCTAGCATAAGTTACAAGGCTAACACCACCAATCTTTATTTACTGAAACTAATCTATTTTTAGTTTACGTTACTATTTACCATTGGTTTGCAGATAATCAAGCTACTGAAGAGAACTAACATGAGATTAGTAAATCAGCAAATCATTTCTTCGAATTGCCCCCACTTTATCTTCACTGATTTTTCTCACTACTCAAATGAAAGTGTAGACAGTCAATGGGATAAAATCAAGAGCAACATTTATTTACTAATGCACCAATAAGATGAACTACGCAACATTTAATATCCCATGGTACCAACAACTATAACCCTTGTTCATTCTTTTTCTATGTCATTATCTGAAGCACAAAAAGATACATATGCTAAACTTCAACTTCATCATTAACCAAGTAACTAAACATAAATACACTTAGGGAGATAGGATTTAACTACCTCTCTTCCCGAAGAACAAGCGGTGATTGAAAGAAAGAAACTAAGTGAAATGGCGGTTCGGTGGTGACTCGGTTGCGCCGATACGAACTGATTTTGTGGCTGGTTTTTGGAGTAGGATTGCTCATGCCACAACCTCGCCTTCAAATATTAGGTTAGAAAAACCCAAAGCGTAGGGTTGGATCGTCGGTAGCATAATAGCCGGTAAGTCCGGGATCGTACCACAGGGAATCAGAGATAGCTTAATTGGATTGTAGGTTTTATATGGTGGATTTCGGCGTTTAAGATGGTCAACTTGGTTTTGCTTTAAATGGTGGAATTACTAAAGAAAAAGACTAGAAATGAGGTTTTATGAACTAAAAGAGGCAAGTCTAGGGATCGTCTTTCCCTTGACAAAAGCCGTTACCGGTTCTCAATTATAACTCAAATGAGAGACACGACCGCATGCTCACGCTCGGAAGATTTAGCTTTAAAGACTACGTTTATCGAAAGATGTGATTTATCGGAACTAAACCAACATATTTTTGCTAATGTATCTAACACGTAGGAGGCCACAAGCCCTCAATATGTCGCTTGCCAAGATCGCTTGACTAACTACATATCAAGGAGTTAACACCCCTTCGCTTAGACCAAAATGGCTAGGTTACTTTAATTCAGAAAACCATGATTTTAAGCCCGAAGGTTTGAGAACCAAATGACCACCTAAGTCTTTGGGAAAGAGTAGCCCAAGACTTGGCCAAATAACTACTCACACATAGTTAAAGAACAAGACAAAGCATAAAAATAAGATATGATTTTTTAACCGATAAAAATGAAAACAAACTTGATATTACTAAGGATCTAGTCCGTACAAACAACTTTAATAAATGAGAAATTAACAAACGAGAAAGACTTACAAGTGTTCTTAAAGGATTTAACTAAAAAGCTTGGAAGACATTAATGGAGTAAAAACCTAGAGTAGTAATGAACTAGATACTAGACGAAGGAGAGAGAGGGGCCTATATACAAAGAGACACTCTCTCTCCTCCAAAAAATCCAAAATACAACCAAAAGTAGAAACTTGCCACTTATGGAAAGTTACAAACTGTCAAAAAGTAAGTCGGTTAGCCTTCCGATCGATACAACAGTACTCGAGCAACCTTGGCTTGAAATCCAAAATTCCCTGTAGACCATGCGCATCGATACAAAAGGAACCATATCGATATGAAAAACTTTGTATTGATGCATTTAAGCTTCGATTTCCCACTGTTCACAACCGTATTGATACCATAGGATCCGTATCGATACCAAGCAGCTTTCTGAGCATCTCCAATTCTTCGTGACCCGTCTTGACACCCGATGGCCCTTCGTGACCCATCTTGACACCCGACGGCCCTTGGCACTCTCCAGCCCTTCAGTTCTTTATTCTCAAGCCTTGACGGCGGAGTTCCATACAGCCTCGCCCTCTCGATTACCCTCAAGGGTTGTCCATAACGTCAAATCACACCCTTTTATTGCGTATTGTCTGAAACGCTCAACAAAATACCTTGCGTGCAAAATTACTATAAATGACAAATAAACATAAGATGAACGACATAAAATGAGACTAGTCGCACCAAATATCTACCATATTGGGTGCTCAACAAGGATTGGCTGTCTTCTGGAGCTTTTTTCAGGCTGGAACAAAGCAGTTTTCAGAGTGAAATGGAGCTGATTTTTAGAGCTGTTATGAGAGCTGAAATTGGTTGCTACGGGACTGATTTTAGTGTGGAAACGTGGCTGTTTTTCTGGGCAGATTTTGGAGCTAGAATGAGGTTAGTTCAGTGGTGATCAATGGGGTGGAACATGGTTGCTGAAGATGGTGTTTGTAGGTGATTGGGAATATGGAAATTGAAGAAGAAATGTGCACTTCTTGAATTCTCTCTCTCTCTCTCTCTCTCTCTCTCTCTCTCTCTCTCTCTCTCTCTCTCTCTCTCTCTCTCTCTCTCCTCTGCTGTGTATGTGTGTGTGAGCTGGGAACAAAGAAGAATAAATGGGAGAGGGGATATAAGAGTGGGTTGGGTGTTTGCATGGGGAATATTAACCCATGGACAACTATGAGCTAGGTGTCACGTTGGGAGGGAATTAATGAGTAAAATGGGGGCTTTTGTTTCTCCTCTCTCAGCCGAATTTTAGAAGGATGGGAAAGGGTTTGTTCCGGAACAACACACGCACACACTAGTAAAATCACTCATTGGGTACACGCACACATGATCGATTACGGAATAAAATTGGTGTGACGACATAATTAATTTTTTTTGCAAAATAATATTAACAAAACAAAACATATATTTTTGTTTAAAAAAAATCGGGTCTTGACAAAAATATAGGATTCAAACACGATGAAGACCTTATTGTATGCATGCAACCCCCTATCAGTTAGTCATTTTATGTTGGAAGATGCCATGGGGAGGGTTTGGTTTAGGGATTGTCCTAGTTAATTACTAAACAAAGGTGATTCTCTAATCTACATCGGACTAATATGGACAAATGAGAATAAAATATACAAATTAATTACATGAAATACTCATTGAATAATATTTTCTTGTGATATTTGTGCATATTCCATATTTATTATACCAAAACTTATGAATATTCTATATATATCGCATGTTAATTTGTGACCCGGAGGCATTGGTTAGCATTTTCCAAAGTAAAAAGACATTAAAGTCAAAAATAAAACCCTTGTGACATTGTACTTTAAGCTTGAATTACATTGAAAAATCAAAATGTAACCATAGTCATAGTTTTATGATTAGCACGATTTGACTAGAAGAAAACAACTTCTCCTTTCACTTTTTTGAAGCAGATTCTTCAATTAAATCATCGTACTTTAACTTATTCAAGTACTTTAATTGTTTTCAATCAAGACCATAATTAATCTACTCAATCTCTCTTGTGATATGAGAATCGATCCGAATGTTAGTTTTTGTCTTTTTCAACTTAAAAAAACTCCTCCCCGCCGAAATAATTGTAACCTGTATAGTTAATAAATTTTTTGATAAGCAACTCATACCATTTGGAAACCACCATCTTCCCAATACGAGCTTATAAAATCAATGATGTTAATTGAAATTTGTTACTTCTCTTGGCAAAATTGATTTCAAATTTATAAATTCTTGGAATAGTTCATCACTATGTACGTTAGTTGTGTTCCAAGAAACTTTCTTTTTTAGTTCAATTGTCACGACCTCAATTTTCAACATAAATAAATATTACATTTTTAATAAAGGAACCTCACGAATCGTACATATTACCCAAAAGGATTTCCCACCTGTTTAATTTACAAACAAGTCCCCCTGTTCAAAGAAATACAACATTGGCACCTCGGCCCAAATCAACTGTGATACAGATACAATACGGTCAGAATACTACAAGCTTTAGTCAAAAGATAATTCAAGAGTTAATTAGTTACAAAACCATCTTTGGCCAAAAGAAAATCTATTACAAAGATGAATAAGTAACTAAATAAAATTTAGTTTCCAAAAGTCTTCATGTACAAGCACACCGCCTCATGCAGCCTACTATCCGACATTCGAACCTGAAAAGAAGGATTTTGTTGAGCTACACTAGCCCAGTAGGAAAATCTTTACCAAATTTACATGTAAACATGATGACGAGTGCAAACAAGAGAGGATAAGGAAATACAGTTCGACAGACGATAACCAATCAATTCTCAGATGAAACCCTATTGAAATCGAATGCACAGGCCATACAATACTAACCCCTTCTAATAATCCCAACCCGACTTGCTAACCCAAAACTTCACCATCGGTATTTCCACCACTTGCGTTACCGGAATAACACCATAAGGATTACCGTGTTACCACCACTTGCGTCACGGTGATCCCTAACGACTCGGGTTACCGTATTACCACCACTTGCGTTACGAAACCCTTTAAGTCTCCGTATTACCACCACTTGCGTTACGGGACTTCCTAAACCAACCTTCAACCCCAAATCAACTATTTCCTCATATAACATACAAGCTAAGACTCCCCCATGATCCCATTTATGGATGGAACACCCTACATTATGCCAAAGTTATCACAAATGCACCATGAATGATCACACGATACCAACAATCTATAGAAAGTACATTACAACGCTCAACTAAGTCAATTCTTATCCGGTTATTGCTAACGGAAGACCAACGGACCAAGGAGTACATCGAACCATCATAGGAAGTCAATTAGACAAGATTGAGATAGTTTAGGAGGTGTTCAAAAGGGTTTAGAAGTGATTGGAGGCCAAAACAATCAACGGAGAAGCAAAAGGTGCAAAACTGGAGATAAGCTCACTGTATCGATACGCGCTTAATCCGTTTCGATAGGGAATCAACTGTCCAAAAAGATAAGCTTACTGTATCGATACGGCCCTTAATCCGTATCGATACCACGGGGCTTTGGGTAGAACTTTCAGCAGATTTTCAGACATGCTTTACAACCAAAATTCGACAATCAAGGGCACGATTCTACACCAAATCAACACACAAACATGTAAAAGAGGTAAAAAAATCTCTACCTCGCAATAATGGTCGAGATTCAAGCGTTTTTGAACGAGCCCTAGCTTTTTGAACTCCGAAACTTCGATTTAAACTCAACCCAAGGATCTCCGAGCTCAAGAACGCGATTGCAAGGCCGGAGGGAGGTTGTTTCTTGAGGATTTTAGGAGATGGAGTGGAGTTTTGGGTGAGAAGAGAGGAGAGAGAGAGAGATAGCCGGTGGGGAGAGGGAGAGAACGGATGAGAGAGAGTTGGGAGGTGAGATTTTGATCTCCTACATCTAACACACACCCTTATATACCCACATATCTCTAAAGCACACACATACTCCCTCAACTTTCTACTCTTTCAAATCAAGCCCCAATCTAGTTAATCGCCAAATAATACCTATTTTCTCAATTAGGCATTTAATAATTAATTTCAATAATTAAATAAATTACGGATCTCTACATCAATGCTCAATCAAATGCTCTTCACTAACACTTTTGAATTTTGTGTTAAACAAAAATCCCAAAATATAAGAGGGTTACTTACAAATGTCGTTAATTACAGATTTCTAACTTAGGAATATAATTAAACTACATGACTTCAAAAACACCCAAAACCAACTAATTAGATCTAGGTAACTTAGAGTATCTACAATGCTATAATCAAAAGTAAAAGATTTTTAAAGTTAACAGTGTGGTGCAAAATATAGCTCACAATGCTATAATCAAATTTAACAACCTCCTTAGAAATAATCAAATTTTGAGCTTTGGATAACCAAAATTAGCAACCTTTTGACAATAACCAAATTTAATAGACCCTACATATTCTCAATCAAATACACCAATTATTATACAAAATTATTCTCTCTTCCCTTTTCCTCTCTCTCTTTCTTTTGAACAATATTTTGGGAAAAAAAATATTTTACTAAAAAATTAATTTTTTTTTCGAAAATAGTTTTTTCCAAAAAAAATTTCAAAATTTTTTTTTCTATTTCTAGTAAATAGTTTTTATTATTTTCAAAACTATTTTTAGAAAATTTATTTTCTATTGTTCACAATTTTTAGTTTTTTGTAGTTTGAAAATATGATGTAACAAGTTTTGGTTATCCAATTTTGATTATACCATTGTAGACATCTATATTGCTAACCTTAGCAATCTCTTAGATGAATAATCAAAAGCTGATGTGGTATCTTTTGATTATCAATTTTTGATTATAGTATTGTGGATACTCGTACCAGTCCTTTTCCCTCGGCTTCTCTCTCTTTCTCTTTTATTTGTTCGGCAGGTCTATACCTCTTGCTATGGTCATACGTGAATTCACTAAGTAGATAATTGATCGGGTCGTTTCCGTATCAAAAATAATTAATAAAACAGAATATTACTACTACCTAAGAGATAGCGGTAAGTACTCCGAGTTTTGTCCTCAGGGATTACGAAGGCTAAATTGCAGTTATTTCAATTGACTTCTAACTTAATTCGGAAAAGGATTTGATTGTTTGATTTCTAAAATTATGCAAACTAAATTAATGCAAAGCAATTAAAAGTAAAGAGAGTTTATGAGAGAAAAGATCTAGGGTTTCGAATCCACTCGACCCATTGTAACAATATTCATGCAATGATCAAGGTTAATTATTCGAATCAATCCGGATATCGTTAGGGTTCATGGGCCCTCACGGTATCGCCTAAAGATATTTATAAATCACCAAATAGCATGGGGTATCCCCGCCTAGCACGAACCGTCTTACTAGTACGACCCGTCTCGATGGCACGAATCGTCTAATAGCACGGCGCGTCTTGCGGAGCATAACCCATCTTATTTGGTTATCACAAACTAATTAAGACCCGTTGTATGAACGTGCATAAAAACCTAGAAAATTATACACAAGATTTGATAGACAAAATTAATACCGCAAATAAATCTTTAAGTCATACAACCACGATTCGAATAATAAAACACAAAATCAAAACACAAATATTGTTACTCAGAGTTCGAGCTTCATCTATACCCTAGAAACGAGTTTAGCCGGACATCGGAGTTGAGACCATCGAAGTTCTGTTGAAGGCTGACATGAAAACGAAGGTTTACGTGCAGCCGCTGTTTTCTGATTCAATCCGTGGTCACCTCCGCTTTTCCTCTGTAGTGCGTCCACAGTCTTAAAAGCTTGTTCTCTGATAGTGTGCCCTTTTCTGTGCGTCCCAGCACTGCCTCTTTTTTATTCTCCCGTAATGCCTCCCTTTTGTTATGCACATGAGATTGGTTTTTTATAGGTTCCAGGAGCCGACTTCACTAAATACCCTTATTTCTCTTGCTTTCTAATTCCCAGCCGAGAATTGCATTAGAAAACCCCTATTTTCCAAACATGGTGGGCCATGCCCACTGCTGAGAATTGGCTTGGGCCAATTCCTTTTTCCTTTTCTTTTCTTAGTACAAGTCTAGCCAATATAAACAAGAAGTAAAACTGGTCCTTGGGCCCATCAAGACACGTATGCAAATTGTTTCCTCTGTAACCAATTCCAGCACAGTGCGAGCAACTATATTAAAGCCCATTTAAATGTTCAAACCTCCGGATACCTGAAACACATAAATTAAACATTAAGTTATGAGTAATAATATAAATGGACTTAGCAAGGACAAATTAGTGGGCGCTTATATGAACATTTACGCGCCTATCACACCCCCCAACTTACACTTTGCTAGTCCCGAGCAAAGAAAATAAAATGCAACTAAAGAAAACTAATTGAAATCGATAGTTCTTTTAAACCCCCAGGCGGCCCCGGTAGGACGAGTGAAGTCTCGTGAGGGTTTTCAGCAGTGATTACCCACAAAACACAGGGAAACCTTTCACATGGAATCCAAATTCTGTCATACAACTTACTGGTTCCTCAAGCAAAGAATATGCAACTACCAGAATGATATAAGAAGGCGCAAATAGTTCTAAACGCTATCAAGTCCAAAAATAAACCATGGCACCTAGGCTTAGCGTGCGTGTGATATGGGCCTCAACCACAAGTTTGCAATGACTAACCGCTCTCTCCGGTCCGAGTCTCAACTTCAATTCTCACAGTGTCATGCACTCACAAAGAAATTCACTCGAAACAAGGTGCATATTGTAACTCTCAAGTGTGCGGTTAGAAGTAATATAAATGAAAGCAAAGTATTTCGCACACAAGACACGAAAAGAACGCTTTATATGGTGGACACACGGTCTCATGAACAAAACACCAAGCATTGGAACTCTTACATCCATCAATCCACTTCCCATCACCCCAAGGATCAAATAGGACTTTAATTTCAGTAGTAATGTTGGGCGAGGAAAATATTTCAAGATTAGGGTAAAACATCATGCATCCGAGAATAGACAAACAACTTAGGGCTAATTTAACAATGTGAGCCCAATTTTTTTTCACTTTTTCAACTCCACCTTATCTTTCCTTCTAACCTTTCAACATTTTTCCAACCATAAAGCATGATTCCTCCTTTTCAAACATATTGGTGCCCCTTTCTTTCTTTTGTGTTGTTTTTTTCTCAGGGGAACCACCAATTCAAGCAAAATATTTCACAATCCATCCAAAAATTATACCTTTATGTTTTTCGCCTTTCTCCAAACACAATATGGAAGGTGGAGCTAACCAAGAAAAGGCTAAGCATAAAAGGCTCAAAGTGGCTCGCAAGGGATAAATGTGAAACAAAAGAACGAATGAGCTCAAATAACAAAGACGGCCTATAATCCTCTCCAAGGGGTGAATCAACCATATGTCAAACCAAACCAAAGAGATTAACAAGTCAATCAATAAATTCCAATGCTTAGCAATCAAGAATAATGAGTCCTCAATAAGTTGACTCTTTCCATGACAAACTAAGAGTTTATTTGACACCACTCCAACAAAAAGATAAGGCACAAAAGCTCACTAGGGCATAAGTCTCCACTAATCTAGCCATCAAGAACAGTCAATTCACAACTCACTAGTGATCAAAGCCCAAGTATACGTGAAGTGCAAGAGTGCCAAACCAAAGTGCCATAATCAACTTCTTAAGACAAGTTAGCAAGTAGAACTACCATGCCAAAAACAGATATCACTACGGTAGGCAACACACCTCAACTCAATTATCCAACAAATAATCACAACAAGTGTCAAACTACATGCAAAAGGGTCCCACTATTTTTTTTCAACATTTTGAAATTTTTTTTTTGGATTTTGATTTAACAAGGAAAAAGAACAAAGTGATCCCTCCCCCCAACTTGAACCATTCGATGCCCTCATTGAAAGCATAAAAATAAGAAGATAGGACATAAACGTAAAAGAGAGGAAAAATATCACCTCGAATGAAGAACTACGCAGGATGTAATATGAGAGGGGAGGAGACCCCCCAACTTGAATGGAAGCAACCTGCAAAATGTTAGCCTCCACAACAAAATATATGAAAGAAAAGCAACTAAATAAAATAAACAAAGACAAGAAATAAAAAGAAAATAAAATAAAAATCCATCCACTTTCTTCACGCGAAAGACACGAGTACTACTTTTCTCCCTTGCCAAAGACTGTGGTCCCTTACTTGTTGGAAGAGCAATATGCGTAGGATTCAACGATATCTTGAGAAGTGGTGCCATCATCTAATAGGCTGTCACTCCCTCTGGGGCTGCCAGATTCCTTACCCACCACTCGGCTTATGAAGCAATCTCCGCCAAGCTGGACACTAAAGTCGGATGGTTCAGACAGATTTCTCGCTGCTAACTACGCGCCTGCCGCCAGACCCAACCTCCTAAGTACTACATACATAGCTTTGACAAGGTGGCTATACCAGACCATTGAAAACCGTTCGAGCACGGCAAACACTGGAGTTATCACAAACTCCATGGATTTTAAGTCTCCTAGACTTCCAATGAAAGCACTAATCTATATAATTTGGGTCCATCAAAGTAATGGACTCCACCGTGGCACCATCCACCACGCCATCACCAATTCCTTCCACGTAAGGTTTAAGCAATTGGCCATTGATCTTGAAAACATTACCAACACGTGGATCCTTAATCTCTACAGCTCCGTGGGGGTAAACACGGATGACAACATATGGACCATCCCACCGTGACCTCAACTTGCCCGGAAAAAGTTTAAGTCTAGAATTAAAGAGCCACACTTTTTGACCAACTTCAAAGGACTTTCTAACAATGTGTTTATCATGAAATGCCTTAGTCCTATCCTTATATATACGTGCACTCTCATACGCTTCATTGCGCAACTCTTCTAATTCAGCAAGTTGGAGCTTACGATTTAACCCAGCAGCGGCCATATCGAAGTTAAACTTCTTAATGGCCCACATAGCTCTGTGCTCCAACTCAACGGGCAAATGACATGCCTTACCAAAAACTAACCTGTAAGGAGACATGCCAATAGGAGTCTTATAAGCTGTACGGTAGGCCCATAAAGCATCATCGAGCCTTAAAGACCAATCTTTTCGATCGGGCCTTACCGTCTTTTCAAGTATGCGTTTAATCTCCCTATTTGACACTTCAACCTGCCCACTAGTCTGAGGATGATAAGGTGTCGCCACCTTATGAGTGATAGAATACTTGCGCACAAGGGCGGCGAAGTGTTTATTGCGAAAATGGGTGCCCTCATCACTAATTATCGCCCGCGGATAGCCAAAACGAGTAAAAATATTACTTTGAAGAAACTTGACCACAACTTTGTGGTCATTGGTCTTGGTGGCCACCGCTTCCACCCACTTGGACACGTAGTCCACTGCCACAAGAATATACGTGTTCCCATGCGAACACGGAAACGGACCCATGAAGTCTATCCCCCAAATATCAAACATCTCCACAACAAGGATGGAGGACAATGGCATCATATCACGGCGCGAAATATTGCCGGTTCTCTGGCACTTAAGGCATGCCTTGCAAAACACATATGCATCCTTAAACAGAGTGGGCCAGTAAAAACCGCTTTGTAAGACCTTCGCAGCCGTCTTTTTCCCACTAAAATGCCCTCCGCACTCAAGTGAATGACAGAAAGTGAGAATGCTATGGAACTCAGTCTCAGGAACACACCTCCTAATCACCTGGTCCGAACACAACTTAAAGAGTTCCGGATCCTCCCAAAAATAGTGCCTAACCTGCGCAAAGAAACGGTCCTTGTCATGCTTGGACCAATGAGGGGGAAGCGCGCCTGTGGCTAGGTAGTTGACTATGTGTGCATACCATGGGGGTCGCACTTGTGACACCTCAAAGAGTTGCTCATCGGGAAATGAATCCTTGAGGGGCAAGGTGTCACCAGAGGCATCCACGAGGATCCTCGATAAGTGGTCTGCTACAGAATTTTCAGAGCCTTTCTTGTCTCGAATCTCCACATCAAACTCTTGGAGGAGCAGAATCCACCTAATCAGCCTAGGTTTGGTCTCCTTCTTAGAAAGCAAATGCCGCAAAGCGGCATGATCAGTGTATACTATGACCTTTGACCCTAACAGATAGGACCGGAACTTGTCAAGGGAAAAGACCACAGCGAGTAATTCCTTCTCCGTAGTGGTGTAGTTCAACTGTGCATCGGAGAGGGTCTTACTTGCATAATAAATGGCGTGAGGGACCTTGTCAACACGCTGGCCCAAAACAGTACCGACTGCATAGTCGGATGCATCACACATAATTTCAAAGGGCTGGGACCAATTGGGAGACTGCATGATAGGTGCTGTGGACAACGCCTCACGGAGCTTCTCAAAAGCTCTCATACATGCTGCATCGAAAATGAAAGGAGCATCCTTAGCCAAAAGATCACATAAGGGCTTGGCGATTTTAGAAAAATCCTTGATAAAACGCCTATAAAACCCAGCGTGTCCCAAGAAAGAGCGAATTTGCTTGACTGATGAGGGGGGAGGAAGTCGAGAAATTAAGTCAACTTTTGCCTTGTCAACTTCAATCCCCCTCTTGGACACTACATGGCCCAAAACAATCCCCTCTTGGACCATAAAGTGGCTCTTTTCCCAACTTAGGACCAGGTTAGTCTCCTCGCAGCGTTTAAGCACCTTTGCAAGATTTTGGAGACAGGAATCAAAGGAGGCCCCAAAGACCGAGAAGTCATCCATGAATACTTCTAGAAATTCCTCCACCATATCATAGAAGATAGCCATCATACACCTTTGAAAAGTCGCAGGTGCATTGCACAAGCCAAAAGGCATGCGCCGATAAGCATAAGTACCATAAGGACAGGTGAAGGTAGTCTTCTCTTGATCCGCGGGGTCAACGGCCACTTGGTTATATCCGGAATAGCCATCCAGAAAACAATAATAGCTCTGGCCCGCCAACCTCTCTAGGATTTGATCAATAAACGGAAGTGGAAAATGATCTTTCCTAGTCATGGAATTGAGCTTTCTATAGTCAATGCAAACACGCCAACCAGTCGTCATGCGTGTGGGCACAAGCTCACCCTTGTCATTCTCAACGACAGTAATGCCTGACTTCTTGGGCACAACTTGAGTGGGACTCACCCACTTGCTATCAGAGATGGGGTATATGATACCCGCATCTAGCAATTTGACCACCTCCTTCATAACAACCTCCTTCATGTTAGGGTTCAACCTCCTTTGCATCTCTCTTGATGGTTTCGCATTTTCCTCGCAATGAATGCGGTGCATGCAAATGGAGGGATCAATACCCTTGAGGTCGGCCACTGACCACCCTATCGCACCCTTGTGCTTTTTTAGCACCTCAAGTAATCGACCCTCTTTCTCAGAAGAAAGGTCAGAGGCAATGATCACGGGCAAGGTGTCATCATGACCAAGAAAAACATACTTCAGAGAAGCTGGGAGAGGCTTCAACTCAAGCTTCGGTGGGGCTTCTATGGAGGGAAGAGCTGGAGTACTAGACAGAGCAGGTAAAGGCTCGAAAGGAGTTTGCCAGGTAGGTTTGGCCACACAAGGTGCGAGGTCTAACAAAGAATTGACCTCAGCAATGGATTGGTCAATATCGAAATCCTCATAGCCAAAATGGGCAAGACATGCCTCAAGAGGATCCTCAACCAAAATGTACGGCAACGCCTCTTCTACTACCTCATGAACGACATCGACTGCGAAGCAATCTTCCTCCTCGTGAGGCTGTCGAGCGGCCGAATACATATTCAGACTCAGTTTCATATTACCGAATGATACCTCCATCAGTCCACTCCTCACGGAAATCTGTGCATTAGCCGTGGCTAGAAAAGGACGACCCAAGATGACAGGTGTTTGAGACTTAAGGGTTGTGGGGTGGACTGGCTCTGTGTCAAGGACAATGAAATCAGCAGGAAAGTAGAAATTATTCACCTTGACAAGGACATCCTCTAACATGCCCCGTGGGGCTTTCACAGAACGATCGGCCAATTGCAGAGTAACCGATGTGGGCTTCAACTCACCAAGCCCCAACTCCTCGTACACAGAGTATGGTAAAAGATTGACACTGGCCCCTAAATCTAAGAGTGCCCTATTAATAAAGTGATTACCTATGACACAAGAGATAGTGGGCACACCAGGATCAGCAAGCTTGGGGGCAGTGTTAGATTGAAGAACAGAGCTAACTTGGTGAGGAATGGGGATGGGCTCTAAAAACTTAGCTCGAGCCTTCCGCTTGTGAGTGCACAAGTCCTTGAGGAACTTGGCATAAGAAGGGATCTGCTCAATGGCATCGAGCAGTGGGATGTTCATCTTAACTTGCTTGAACACCTCCATGATATTATCAGTGGATACTCCCTTCTTACGAAAGGGTGGCGGTGCATTCAGGCAAATCGGAAAAGGTGCCTTAGGAATATAAGATGGGGTCTCAGATGACCCTGGAACAACTGTGGACAATGGATCGGTCTCCTTTTCCTTAGACCTCTTATCAACCTTAGACCTCTCAGCGACAGGTGGAGACACTTTCTCCTTCGCTTTGACCTCCTTCGGTCGGGTCTCTATGTCTCTTCCATTTCTGAGGGTGACAACTAACTTCGCTTGTTCGTGACCTTGCGAATTGTCAATATGGTGCATCCCTCGTGGGTTAGCCACTGGTTGACTCGGTAATCTACCCTCATCTCGATGGTTAAGAGCATTAGCAAGCTGACCCACTTGGGTCTCCATCTTAGCAATGGATTGAGAGTGGGAATGAAGCAATTGGGAGTCAGCTTTCATTTGTTGGCAATCGGCTCTCATTTCAGCCATGGCCTTCAACATTTGCTCCTCAAAAGATGGTGTCCTTTGAGAGGACACAGGAGGAGCAGGAGGTTGTTGGTACTGGGGTGGTGCAGGTGGTGGACAATAGGCCTGAGTGTTGGAAGTATTAGGAAATGAAGGCCTCATAGGTTGGGCAAATGGTTGCCCTTGGTCTGGCTGTCGCCATCCAAAGTTGGGATGCCTCTTCCAGCCGGGGTTGTAAGTATGAGAATAGGGGTCATTTGCTGGCCTACCAAACCCCTGGGCCGCATTCACGTGCTCTTGAAGAAATTCTGGAAATTGAGATGCCATGTGGCACTCATTTATTTGATGGCACGGACTGGAGCACAATTGACAGACCTCCGCAACAGCAGCAGGAGGTGAAGAATGTAAAGGACCATGACCCAAAGATAAGAAAGTGTCAAACTTTCGGGTCAATGCATCTACCTTATAGGAAAGATCATCAGAGCGGCCCACCTCATAAAGGCCACTCTGTTTTGAAGAGGTAGAGGCTGTCCTATTTGTGCGAGATGATGCAGCTCGGTGTCGTGAATTTTCCGCTAACTGCCCAAACAAATCCCACCCCTGATTCTCGTTCTTAAGCATAAATGTGCCTCCACATGAGGCATCCACCATATATCGGTGTTGTTCGCATAGTCCATCGTAGAAACATTGGACTAATTGCCATTTAGGAACTTGGTGGTGTGGACAACTCCTAATGATATCATTGAGTCTCTCCCATGCTTGGTGAAATTGTTCGCCCTCTTTTTGATAGAAACTAGTGAGTTCTTGGCGAATTTCTTTTGTTTTGCCTATGGAAAAGTACTTTTTCAAAAACTCATTTTTCATTTGATCCCAAGAGGTGATGCTATTCGGTGCCAAAGTATTAAGCCAGTATTTGGCTTTATCTTTAAGTGAGAATGGGAATAACTTCAACCTAAGGGCATTATCAGTGAAGTGCTGAATTTTAACGGTGGAGCAAATCTCTTCAAAGTCCCCTAAATGCCGATATGGGTCCTCATTATCAAGTCCATAGAATGATGGAAGTGTTTGTAACAAACTGGACTTGATTTCAAATTGTGTTGAGGCAGTGGCAGGCAATGTTATGCATGATGGTGAGGTGTAGGCAGATGGGAGAAAGTACTCCCCAATTGCTGGTGGATCTGCAGCCTCTATTCTCTCAGTCATTGTAACTAGTGAAGTGGGTGGAGTCCACGGGTTACGAGAGGCTGCTCGATTAGCTCTAAAGGTCCGTTCGATCTCTGGGTCAAAATTATCAAGTAATGGGTCCAATGATCGACGACCAAACATACAATGCAAAATGCCCCTAACTCAAATAAAAACAAATAAACAAAACACTAAAACTCAGAAAAATAAGAAAACTCACAGCGCCAGGAAGAGTCAACTGAATTTATGGTTAAGCTGCAGTGTTGCCGCTTACTTCTCACTCCTGTGCGCTATAATTTCTCAATTCCTGCCCTGACACAATAAAAATTCTAACAAAGAAAGAATGCAATTAAACAAATAAGATGAATAATAAAATTAAATAAAAAAACAACTAAAAATACCTATACTAGGAATTAAAATAAAAATCAACTAAAACAACGCAATCGTGCTTGTAGTCCCCGGCAACGGCGCCAAAATTTGATCGGGTCGTTTCCGTATCAAAAATAATTAATAAAACAGAATATTACTACTACCTAAGAGATAGCGGTAAGTACTCCGAGTTTTGTCCTCAGGGATTACGAAGGCTAAATTGCAGTTATTTCAATTGACTTCTAACTTAATTCGGAAAAGGATTTGATTGTTTGATTTCTAAAATTATGCAAACTAAATTAATGCAAAGCAATTAAAAGTAAAGAGAGTTTATGAGAGAAAAGATCTAGGGTTTCGAATCCACTCGACCCATTGTAACAATATTCATGCAATGATCAAGGTTAATTATTCGAATCAATCCGGATATCGTTAGGGTTCATGGGCCCTCACGGTATCGCCTAAAGATATTTATAAATCACCAAATAGCATGGGGTATCCCCGCCTAGCACGAACCGTCTTACTAGTACGACCCGTCTCGATGGCACGAATCGTCTAATAGCACGGCGCGTCTTGCGGAGCATAACCCATCTTATTTGGTTATCACAAACTAATTAAGACCCGTTGTATGAACGTGCATAAAAACCTAGAAAATTATACACAAGATTTGATAGACAAAATTAATACCGCAAATAAATCTTTAAGTCATACAACCACGATTCGAATAATAAAACACAAAATCAAAACACAAATATTGTTACTCAGAGTTCGAGCTTCATCTATACCCTAGAAACGAGTTTAGCCGGACATCGGAGTTGAGACCATCGAAGTTCTGTTGAAGGCTGACATGAAAACGAAGGTTTACGTGCAGCCGCTGTTTTCTGATTCAATCCGTGGTCACCTCCGCTTTTCCTCTGTAGTGCGTCCACAGTCTTAAAAGCTTGTTCTCTGATAGTGTGCCCTTTTCTGTGCGTCCCAGCACTGCCTCTTTTTTATTCTCCCGTAATGCCTCCCTTTTGTTATGCACATGAGATTGGTTTTTTATAGGTTCCAGGAGCCGACTTCACTAAATACCCTTATTTCTCTTGCTTTCTAATTCCCAGCCGAGAATTGCATTAGAAAACCCCTATTTTCCAAACATGGTGGGCCATGCCCACTGCTGAGAATTGGCTTGGGCCAATTCCTTTTTCCTTTTCTTTTCTTAGTACAAGTCTAGCCAATATAAACAAGAAGTAAAACTGGTCCTTGGGCCCATCAAGACACGTACGCAAATTGTTTCCTCTGTAACCAATTCCAGCACAGTGCGAGCAACTATATTAAAGCCCATTTAAATGTTCAAACCTCCGGATACCTGAAACACATAAATTAAACATTAAGTTATGAGTAATAATATAAATGGACTTAGCAAGGACAAATTAGTGGGCGCTTATATGAACATTTACGCGCCTATCAATAATTTAAGTGTATTCACTTAGGACTCTGATACAAGAAAATCAATAAGGAGGATAATTATACGGCGGTTGTGGTTGGAATTACTAGGAGGAAGGATATTATCAAGGAGGATAATCGTAGAAATCACATAAAGACAACAAATTATAAAACGTTAGAGTACGTGTTTAAATTTGGATTTCATTAAGTGTTCCTTGGAGATATGTAATGTAAGGGTTAGTGAGATATGAGTTATCAATTGAGTGTAAAAAAATCACTCATAGTGTTGTTATGGCCCTCACTTATCATGCCAGGTATTGAAGAAGGAGGTGAGGTTGAATACTCGTAAGAAGAGGGTGTGGAAGTTGAGTAGGAATTTCCCGAGACATGGATCTCTTATCCTTGAGTGCTCTAATCATCACCGTGTAATTTCAATTGAAATCGTAACATATACAAATGAAAATGAAAATAAGAACGATTTGATTCACCTGTATATAGGGTTTTGTAACATATACAAATGAAAATGGTGATGACTCCACAAGTTTATAGATGACACGGTCCAGTCTACTTTGAGATTATTCGATGATTTAAAATCTTCTCATTAATGTAAAATACGTTCCAACATGATGTCATTTGACTATTAATTTGAGTTGTTCATTTCATAAGACTGGACGCATAAATCATTTATGCGAAAAGATAAACCAATAGAATGTCAATAGAAACTTTTGCGTAGTATTTTAGAAAAATAATAATGTCAAAATTATTTTTGTTAATGTCAAAATTGTAGTGCAGAAAAGAATTGTACCTTTACACATGGTGATGATACAAGCTTTTTGTGTATTAGAGTTTTGATATTAATAAATAAAAACAGTTTTGATATTATCACTACCAATTATTTTTATACAAATTTTGAAATGAGAAAATAATACTCAAATTGACCGGCATGAAAACTAACGTGGTATGGCCAAATAGGATGAGCATTTAATTAATCTAAAAAATATATGCATGGTCAGACATTTTATATGTGACAATTACGATTTGCTAAGATGTTTCAGAATGACCAATCAATTTATTTAAGGGTAAATTTCACTTACCTCCCCTGAGGTTTCTGACAATGACAGACACCTCTCTTCACGTTTTAAAAATTGCACTTACCCTCCCTCTGCTTTAGTTGTCGGCTGCAGATTCCCCATTGCCGTTAATTAGAAGACCGTTACTAGGTAATGGAAAATGCTTACATCAGCTACTAAATCCATTTCATTACCAATTTTACCCTTTTAGAATGATTTTGTGAAATGAATTCCCTTCTAGACTCAATTTAAAAGACATTAATATTCCTAATTAAAACTATTTAAAAGAGATTAAGTTATTATACATATCTCACATGCACGTGTATCTTCAAAATTAAACACATATATACATTGATTTTAAATTTGCGTGTATAAGCATTTTTCTTACAAAACTTTGAAAACACTTTTGATTTTTTGAAGTCAAATGCATATTAGGCGTAAATATAGAGATTAAGTAACAATTTTTTTTCCTTAATTGTTTTTTGTTGGAAACTTGAAACAACCTTTGACTTTTTTGAAGTCAAATGCAAATGTAGGTATAAATACAAAGCAATTACAATTTTTTTCCTTTATCATAAAACTTCAAACATCTTTTTTTTTTTTTGCATAGAATAACAAAAATTTCTAAAAACAATATGGCATTAAATTAAGGTAAATTTTTTTTCCCAACCCTATCATTTATCATGAAACTTCAAAAGTCTTTTTTTTTTTTTTTTACATAGAATAACAAAAATTTCTAAAAGCAATATGGCTTTAAATTAAGATAAACTTTTTTTCCCAACCGTATCATTTATCATGAAACTTCAAAAGTCTTTTTTTTGTATGGAATAACAAAAATTTCTAAAAACAATATGGCTTTAAATTAATTAAGGTAATCCCCAACCCTACACCATGCATCTTTATACCAAAATTATTATGTTAAAAGTTTTAGTCAAAATATCTTTTTTCTCCAACTGATTTTTTTTTCGAACTTTTCAATATGCATGAATACGTATTTTTTTCTACGGTGATTGAAAAAGATTTTGAATTTATTTGAAGACAAACGCTACGTAAGCACTACAAATAAATTACATAAAGCTTCAATTTTTATTATTTTTGCAAAGAATAACAAAAATTTCTAAAAGACATGGTTTTAAATTAAGGTTACATGCGGCCCAAACTGGGAAAAAATTGATTGGAGTAAAAAGGTATATTTTGGCTAAAACTCTTACATAGTTTCTTAGCCAAACCATATTTTTTCTCCAACCGAATTTTTTTTTCAAACTTTTGGATCTTGTATAAATTTTCACAGTATTAAAAATTCTATGGTATATAGAATATAGTTGCTAATTAAGATCGGTTTAAATTAGCAGTACACATGTCAATTTTTTTGGTCAAAATTAATTTTTTATTTTTCAGAAAAGGACCTTATGCATACATGATTTACCCATATGTTTTTTTTCAATAATGATATTTATGATAGGATATTCTTATAAAATTCAATTTAATTTATAAAGCTACAAAATTATAATTGGAAAAAAAGGTAACGGGTTTCCAATACAAATACCTTTAGAATTTTGCTAGAATTAAATTTTCACAACTTCAATGAAACTAGAAATCTAAAACTAAATATTTAAATATTTGAAAATAGGCAAAAAATTATAGTAATTTTAAAGTTTGTTTTCACAAGAAATTTAGAGATAAGATGAAGTAAACTTTCATTTTTTAAATTCTAGACTAGATAACTTTGTATTAACTCTAATATCTTAATTAAATTATAGTTTAAATTATATAGCAGAGAGAAACCTAGGGGAAGTACCTGAAATTGTTAGAAACCTCAGGGGAGGTCAATAAATGGGTAAAACTGTACATTCACGCACTATGTTAACGTCTGTTAGTCGACAAGTCTAACAAGGGAGGTAAGTGCAATTTCAAAAATATAAGGGAAGGTGTCTGTCATTATTAGAAACCTTAGGGGAGGTAAGTGAAATTTACCCTTTATTTATTTTTCAATTGACTACTACACAAAGAATTTCGAATAATAAATGGCTAGATGATATAAGATTGTAAAGAATCTCACCTCACCACCTGATGTCAGATAAGCCTACTCTAATATTTAACTGACTAACGTAAATAATGTGTCGTCACAAATTCTAGTAGTAAATGAGCTAAAAATACTCAAAAAGACTAACATATAAGTCTTCTTTTTTTTTTTTTGGGGGGGGGGGGTGGGCGCGCAATATTAATCAAGTCCCACAAAAGTCTACATAAAAAATGAAATCATTATTGAGTCATGCCTAACCAACTAACGTAAACAATGTGTCGTCACAAAATCTAGTAGTAGTAAATGAGTTAAAAATAGCCAAAAAGTCTAATCTTATCTTTTTTAGGGGGCAATATTAGTCAAGTCCCACGAAAGTCTACATAAAAAATGAAATCATTATTGAGTCCGTGTTTCCGCTTGAAATTTCTTTATTAAACATAATTCTGTTTTCTTAAATTAACACAATTGTTGTGTGCATCTTCTCAAGGGGATTGTACCGTGCAATTTTTCCTTTGTGGGATCGTACTATGTTGAATTTAATGATCGAAATCGTTTATTTTGTAGAACAATAAAATCATTCTCTTCTCATAAATCAAATTGATTGGATACAAACTATACCTCATCTGAAGGCTTTACACAAATGGGTTCAGTCACACAGGATGAAACCCACCTAATTAATTTTATGTAAGATAAATGCATTGAGATGAGATAGTAATCTGTATCCTATCAATAGCTTTTTTGACACAATCAATGTTCTTGTCCAGTTTTACAAAACGAACGATCACAAATCATTTAACTGAACCTAGTACGGGCCCACACATGGGGCAACTGCACGGTGCAGTCTCACAAGGGGGGCAACCGAAAAGCTGCTGTAAGAAAACAACAAAACAGAAAAAAGTGACGGAACGCCGGAAGTGGAAAGCTACGTGGTGAATTGGCCGAGTAAATCTCCATTCCCACCTCCCAAATCCCACTCTCTTCCCAAACCCACTCCGCTTGAACCCTAATTGCATCAATTTCCCCTATATTTCCTCCCTTTCAGAAAGGTAAGTAGTTCACTCACACATAAACGGAATTCGTTTATGTATGTGTGTATATATGCTTTGTCTATAGGCGTCTTGTGTACCTGTGTTCATCAATTAATCTGGTTTGGATTTAGATACTTATCTGGCTTAATTGGGTTTTGGAGTTTAATTTTCTTGAATGATGATTTATTTCGTGTTGATATGGGAGGATATGGGAATTTGTTTCTTCCAGCTGAGCTATTTTGTTGTCTGGTGGTTGCTTCATATGGGTTTGATGTTCATTAGTTGATATATTGAAAACCATGCATGATTTCACACACCCAAAAAAGATATGAGAATATGAAGTATATTCTAGTGTAATTTTGGTTGGTATTTTAGAATGGTTCTAGCTCATCCTTTTTATGTACTATGTTTTTGCTTTCGGGTCGTGTTTGAGATGCCAGATGTGGAACATTGGTTTACTGTCATCTCAAAAGCATCTCAATTTTACTACTTGGTAATATGAAATTACTTCCATTTGGTTGCTTTGGTTATAAGATTGTTAGTGGGAAACATCTAACTAAACAAATAACCGCCAATCGCAGGGGCGGATGTAGGGAGGTGCAAGCGGGGGCCCTGGCCCCTGCACACCTCCCAATTATCCCACTAACTATACTATATTTTCAAGTTAATTTGGAAAAGTTTTACATGATCGGCCCGCCGCCCATGCAAGTCTCTTGGATGAAAAAAAATGTTGATAAAGTTGCTATATATGTCTGAGAAAACATCCTAAATTTTCAAGTTATTGACCATTTTTCGGTTGTGTTATAAATTTAAATGTGATTATGTATATATACACAATCTCATCTTCTGAGCAATATTTATCTTATAGACTATATTTTTCCTAGTAATGTAAAAATACATGTGATTCGGGCCCGCACTTAGTACAAATCATGCGTCCACCACTACTCATTCGGTGGAAGAAATAATCAATCATTGCTTTTGATTGGATTGACCCCCTGACCTCTACTATAGAAGTCTACAAGATTGGCCAACTGAGCTAACTCCAGTTCGTTGCCTATAATTTTATTTGGTTTTCTGGAAATAAAATTCAACCTCACAAGTTAGACCGAGTTTTTTTTTCTTCCATGAATGAGAAATTCATTAAGAAGAACAATGTTAGCTGTTAGACCTCTAGTTTTTGAAACTTTAGGACTTTATTTTTTCTTAATCTGGTTGTAACTTTGCATGCTTTGCGACTATTGTTTTTGTTTAATCAAGTGGCAAACTAGGGAATACAGAAGTTCCATGTGTCTCTGGTGTCTGATTGTTTTGCACCAATTTGAGTGTTATGGTTTACTAACGAACATAAAGTCGATCTTTTAGAGATTTTAAGTGCCCTTTTGTTTTCCTCAGTTTATGTACCCTGAACAACAACTATTTTATGCCAAGCATATAATGATCTCTCAAACGTGATGCTTATCATAAGTAGGTGTTGTACCTTTTCATTTATTTTGTTTGCTAACGCCTTTTATAGTTCTTTTGTGGTCTTTGGTCAGTATTGGACATGAGCCACCATGTTGCTGTTCATTACAGATATTGAGTTCAATGTAGCTAAGTTTACATTAATTTCTGGCACATTTTTTTTTGTTATTTTGGGGGTTTCATTCCTGGTGTTTAGTTTTTTATATGCATGTTCTTACTTAGAGGTTTTACTTTTTCTTCTCCACGGGTAAGAAGGAGCTTGATGGTTTCTTCTTATGCAATATCCTGCTGAAGCGTACAAATCAATTGTTGATTTTTTGGAAGTACAATATTATCGTAGCACTCTTTCTATAGGAACGAAATTGCAAAATTTGTGATATCTCTCTCTCTCTCTCTCTCTCTCTCTCTCTCTCTCTCTCTCTCGCGCGCGCACACACACACACACACGGTTTGTATCACATTGAAGATGGTTTAGAAGTTATATTTGTGGTGTCCCAGTCGTTTTAGGAGGAGTTGTGGATATTTCTATTTTCTTTCATTGTGTTGTCATCGGAGTTTCGACTTTTATAGTGTTTCCATTGCAACTTATGTAGTCATTCACCCGTGACATTATGTTCTCACACCCGTTTCTTGCTGCTCTGTGGTCAGCTTTGTTGTTGCTGATTTCAAGTAGAAATGAGATGGTCTTACAACACATGAACCAAGTTCTCAATCTGGATTGGAATTGCCAATACAGAATCTGATGGGGGGAATATTGAGTCGTAGAGCTGGAAAGAGTGATTTCTATGAGTTTCCACAGGGTGAAACCACTAAGAGGCAAAGAATATCTTCAAGCTTTTACGAGGAGAGTCCACAATTAATTCCCTGCCTTCCCGATGAGATATCAATCCAAATTCTTGCTAGACTTCCAAGAATTTGCTACGTGGGCTTAAAACTAGTCTCACGGAGCTGGAAATCTGCCATTTTGAGTGATGAACTTTATAAAATTAGAAAAGAACTTTCAAAAACAGAAGAGTGGCTCTATATTTTGACCAAGGGGGAAGACGATAAGCTTATGTGGCATGCATTGGACCCGGTGTGTCAGAGATGGCAAAGGCTGCCACTGATGCCTAACATTGCGGAAGAAGAAGCATCTAAAGGGGGCCCATTAGGCCTTTGGATGTGGAATATGGTGGGGTCAAGTATCAGAATTGCAGATGCCATAAGTGGGTGGCTTGGGAGGAAAGACAGATCGAATCGAATGCCCTTCTGTGGTTGTGCTGTTGGAGCTATTAATGGCTGCATCTATGTTTTAGGTGGATTTTCCAGAGCTTCAGCCATGAGTAGCGTTTGGTGTTATGATCCGATTCTTAACAAGTGGAGGGAATCAAGTCCCATGTCAGTAGGTAGAGCTTATTGTAAGACAAGTGTCTTAAACAGAAAGCTTTATGTCGTTGGAGGGGTTACTAGAGGTCACGGAGGACTAACTCCACTGCCGTCTGCTGAGGTATTTGATCCTTGTACTGGGATTTGGTCGCAAGTCCCAAACATGCCATTTTCAAAAGCTCAGGTCCTACCGACGGCATTTTTGGCCGATTTGCTTAAACCTATTGCAACTGGAATGACCTCATACAGAGGAAAACTTTATGTGTCTCAGAGTTTATATTGTTGGCCATTTTTCGTGGATGTCGGAGGGGAGGTTTATGATCCCGAAACAAATTCGTGGGTTGAAATGCCGATGGGCATGGGAGAGGGGTGGCCTGCAAAGCAGGCGGCAGCCAAAATGAGTGTCGTTGTTGATGATGAGTTGTACGCATTGGATCCTTCCAGTTCTTTGGATAGCGCTAAGATGAAAAAGTATGATCATGAAGATGACGCTTGGAAAGTGGTTGAGGGAGATGTCCCCATCCGTGATTTTGCTGATTCTGAGTCTCCTTATTTGCTTGGTGGTTTAGTAGGGAAGCTTCACGTGATCACAAAAGATGCAAACCATAATATTTCAGTCATGCAGGCTGAAAGACAAAATGATTCGACCTCATTGCCATCAACTTCATCCACTCTTTCGGCTGATTCCCCCAACCTGGCAAGATCCGAGACGAATATATGGAAGGTAATTTCCACTAGGTGTGCTGGTCCTGAGGAACTTGTCAATTGCCAGATTCTTGATATCTAGACCTATATTATGACTGTGAGTTCTGCTCTTTTATGTTTTCAACGAAGGCTATATTTGAATAAATAGGATTTGGATAAGAAGAAATGAAAAGGAAATAGAAAGTTGAAGGATGTAACCGTTGTTTCCCATATCTTCCCATTTATCTTACCCAATTCCTTGATTGATATACCGCCTAAAGGATTTGTATTTTGTGAGTCAGTTGATTTGACCACAATTGGGTTTGATCACTTTCTTGTTCCTGGAAGTTTATATGGTGCACTGTAGTAGTAGTTGATATCATTGTATTGTAAAGGATCCATCTGCTGACCATTTTCTCGTATTGTGGCTGAATTGGTTGCAGATTGAGTGTATCAGGATGTTGTAAACTCCATTAGAACATGTTTGAGTGTGCTTAATCAATTTTATTGTCGACTGTGGTAAGATGATCTGTCACATGGTTATGTTCTGCATTCAATTAATGGCCTCTTTCATGTGTTCTTGATCAAGTTGGGTGATCTCAGCCTTGAAGGTGATATATATCAGCCCCTTTAGTTGCAACCAAGAGGGGCAAATATTTTTGAACAGTAGGGTCGAATAACTAGACTTGCGTTTGGCAGTGTCAAGAGGGCAAATTTATATTGTAGTGTCGTTTGTCAGATAAATTTATTAAAACTGTCGAATCAGATACATCATACGTGAAATAGGAATAAAAACTACGGCGATTATAACAGATCTTTTCAACTCAGTTGGGTAACTTAACGCCAAATCTCAAGTCCTCACTCTGCCCTTGAGTGCACCTTAGTTTCTTTGCAGGATTGTAATTAAGTTACAGAACCCTCAAAATCAGGGCCAGCCTATGGCCTCTGTGTTATTTAGTGTGAGGTTATAAATGAGGTTCAGCTGCATTTCTCTACTGAAAAAAGGTCCTTCAGCCTAGTTGAGGCTTCCAGGATACTCACCGTGTCCAAAAGTAGTAACCCTAATGAACTCTTCACCGCCAGGACCAAACCCACTCCTGGGGACGGTAAATTATGCGCGTTTTTTCCTGGATCACATTAAACACATCCCAAGATCTAGAACCTGGAAAACGAACCCGCAGATGAGGTGAGTTAACACCTCTGTAAACCTTGAAGCTCATTAAAGCAAAAGTGTCGACAAGTATGTTAGCAATCTCCTTGTAGTAGTCAACCACAGAGAGCATGGCCTGAAAGTGGAGAGATTCAGCTGAGTAATTAGATAGATATTAGTCGTCGTTGATTAACTAGTCAGATTCCGGAAACCAAAAGGCATTCTGTTTACTTGTGGCTTCCCAGGTGTCTTCCTGGTTTCAGAATGCAGGAATTTGCCAATTTGTTCGCTATCGTTTTTGTATTCCGGTTTTCAGAAAACACCAATGTTCGTTGGTGAACTGTTTCTGGGAACGTTTTTGGAAACAACACACTTTTTAGAAAGCGCTGAGAAGATGTTTTCGGCTTCTCGGAAACTTTGCAAACAAAAATGAATACGAATAAGAAGTTAGATGTGTTTGATGTTTTAGTCATTTCTGCATCCAAAAGCATGAAAACCAAAATCAATTCCAAACGGCAAACAGGTGCACACAATCCGATCGAAGTCGTTTATGACAGGAAACCCATATGAAAATAAGAGCTCATGTGGTACTACAGTCCAACCGAGACGGATGCCGCGGGTGAACCGAGCAAGTTTGGAGAATGATGAAACTTCAATTGCAACCTAAAAAGAACTCAAAGCTCAGTTATGCTATGAATATTGTCCACAAAAAAAAAAAAAAAAAAAAATCTCAGTTATACAGCAATTTGTTCACGTACCACTATTCAGAAGCAAAAATGAACCTGGAGATATTTCTCAGCCACGGAAAGAAAACTTCATGGACATAGTTCGACCTCTTAAAAAAGGGAGAAATACAATCAACTTTAGTACAGATCACAAGCAACAAGGATGGTGGATGGTGAAGGCATATGGTAAATGAAGATTCTACACTGGGCCGGCCCTAGGGCAAGGTCCAAGAGGCCGCCGCCTGGGGCCTCCAAATTTTGATCGTGTTTTAAGAGAAATGCCTTTGTTGGCTCAGTGGTAAGTTGATTCCTGACCGAGTGAAATGTCTGAGTTTGAGTCCCAGCGCGCACTACTTTCTTTGTAAGTGTTTTTTCCCAAAAAAATAGTGCAATGTTTGCTATTGTAGCTGCGAAGTTTGGAACCCAGGTGCAAGAGGGATACAAGCCATCCACTTGGCTGCCGGTGACAAAGCAGTTACAGTTCTTATAAAGGTTAAAGTCATTATATTAACACATTTCTATCATTGTTGTTTAATTCTAAAATACATGTAGGGTCCCACCCTATGATTTAGCCTTGGGCCGGCCCCGTGAGGATATTAGCCCCTGAATTAGAATCATCCAACCGTAAATACATAATTTGTTACTATTTCAGTTCAAAAGAAAACAGGGCAGATCCTGTTTTCCTTTGTTATAAAAAACCAACAGTCAGCACCAACAACAACATTCCAGAAAATCAGACGAAACAGTGGAAATACAATCCGTACGTGTCAATGATGTACCTCTTTGGCGCCGGGAATTTCATGGATTGATCAAGGATTTCCGTCGGTGATATAAGCCGCATAGGCAGAGTCGTATACAACGATTGAGCCATTTTACCCGGAAAATTCCACAAGTTGCTCTAATTGCTCCATTGATGCTGCATGGCCAGTTGGGTTATTTGGAGAGCAAAAGAAGAGAGCGTCCGTTCTTGAAGTTTTCGACAAATCAGGAAAGAAATGATCCAAAGGTCCACATTCACGTACTTGATACTTCATCAGGAGTCGCCAGCCTGAGTTGCATTAGTAACATGTAAATTTAAGGACGTAAAAAGAAGAAAAAGTAGTACTCAATAGTATGAGTATCATTTAAGCACAATAACATCACCGGAAATCATCACTGCTGTATCTTTCACTGCTAGTTTCTCTATCGAAATTTTCTACTATTGCTTTCCTCAGCGCCTGGACAGAAAGACTAGTTAAGTACGTACCACTTTAAAAACCCAAAAGGTCCCCTATTAAGTTTCACGAGTGTTTATTTAAAAACTAGAGTATATACTAACAGAAATAAAATAGCAACGAAAAGCCAACAACCAATGATCTGAATGTCGGTCATTGGAGAAACTCAAGTGCAATTGTGCAAGTAGATGCTGCTTACAGAATGGATCACAACCATGGATAAAATATCACCACCAGTACCAGCACCAGTGGGGGTGAGCATGGTCTGGATTGGTTCAGTTTTATAATAAACCAAGAACCAATTCAATACCTACGGATTATAAGTTTGGAAAACTAAAGCAACCCACAAAAGGCCTAGAACCAAACCAATCGAAACCATTAAAATACGGTTTGGTTTCAGTTTTAAATCACGGTTTGCTTTGAAGTAAGCTATCATCTTCTAAAAGTATTTAAAGTACTTAAATTAGAAAGATAAATTAAAGTAAAACAAAAATAAAACCGACCAATTCTATTCAAATTACCAAAACACACTAACATCATCCAACCAATTAAAGTAGAACACCAACAATTGCCTCAAGTCTTAAACTAAGAAAATGAAATACTGGTAAGTCACTAAAATGAACCAACTAAGAATACCTACTACTAAACATCTTAAGGTAGTTTAACCTGATAAAAGGCCAAAGATAATGTCTAAAACTATTGAATTGACATGAGGCAGCAAAAGAGCAGCAGCAGCAGCATAATAGCAACCAACTTGTGATGATCACTCCACAGCAAGGAAGGAAAACTAAATACTGCGGTGGATTTAATAAGATCAATAAATTAGGAAATTAGTTGACTGAGGGCGCCCTTAAAATATTAAATGTGGATTCCCGATCAAATTTCGATGATCCGACCATTCAATATGATTAGAACGTGATTTTAAGGATCCCTGCGAGAAATTAACAAAAAATATAACTGGGAAGTGCTTTATCTGAGCAATTTTCATTGAACGGTTCAATACAAAACTGCTCATATCAAGCACTTCCAGGTCATATTTTTTTGTTGATTTCTTGTAGAGACCCTCAAAATTATGTTCTGAATACTTTGAACAGTTCAGATTATCGAAATTTGATCGGATAAGGGGAGGTCCACATTTTAGCAAGTTAAGGGTGCCCTTAGAGGAGCTTCCAAGAAAACGGTTTCAACTGTTAGTTGAGCTTCCAACTGAGATTGAGCCGTGAGCTCACTTGGCTCCTTGGTTAGCTCCACTAGCTCAGTTTGAGCTGAGTTTGGTGACATATGTTACCGTTTTTGTGGTAAAATTTTTTTTTATAGGTAATCAAATTTAATTAAAGAAGCATCAAGGGGATGCTACCCATGTACAATTCGTTGTGATTATGTAATGGTGATGAAATTGGATACGTCGCGATAGTCGTGTTGTTAGGTTAATGGCAAACTTAAAGTTGAATATCATTATTGTTTGTAAAGCGTTTTTTTGGATGCCAAGAATTAGATGCTGGTTATAACGTGTATCTGTAAGTTTTGGAGTTTGCCTATAGTCAGAAAGAGTTCAGAGGTTTGCTTTCCAATTCCAGTAAGCGGTATTGAGATGTCAAAAAGAGTCCGAAAGATTGAAAAGCGGTATTGAGATGTCATTAAATAAGAAAAAAAAGGAAGTGCCACATTTGCTTTCAATTTGAACATGATAAGAGAACTTGTCCTTCACATCCAATGCGTAAAACTAACAAAGGTAACTCAATTACTAATCCTATTGTTCTTATTGACATAGATGTTCTTATTTACTACTAATCTTATTTTTTTTAATTGTCAATTTTATTCAATAGACTTGGAAGAGGAAGCGGAAGGCTCAATTAGTGACCAAGAGGAAGGCTCAGATTGCTTCGAATGATCATGGAGTATTTTGGCATGTTGGCTGTCGTAATGTAATGTAGTTATTGTGCTTTCAGTTGGGAATTGAATGTAATGGGATGGACGAGTTTTTAGGTTAAGTGAAATTTCTTTTTATGGATCAATTTGTGGGATGAATTGAATGTAAGAAAGATTGAATCTTTATACTTGGTATTGGCATGCAATATTGGGTGTTTGAGTATCTGTATCCTGCCGTATCTGTATTGTGTTGTCTTGTGTCCACTTACTTGCTAATAATATTAGGATCTCAAACTTTGTTTTTTTTTTTTTTTGTTTGAAGTACGAATTTCACACCCTCAATAGGTGTTTGAATCATTTTATTTAATGAAAGAGGAGGCAGGTTCAATTCTGATAACTGTTGTGTATGCATTTCAAATTTGAGTTTCTAGAATTTGAGATTTCTATCATTTCAGGTTTTGAGTTTCAATGTTGGTAACACTTGCTTCATGATTAGGTGCTGGCAAATTGAGTTTTTGGAGTGCCTGTGCCCGTGTCGTGTCCATTCACAAAGGTAGGTTCTGAAAAAATTTTGGCAGAGTCTCCCTTCTTTTTGGTCCTAGCTCAACATCTCGCGTCTCAGTCAGTACAACAATAACAATAGAAACAACATCAGGTTATTCACAAGCCCATGCTGGGCATTTCTCATTGCCAAGTTTTCCATTCACAACAAAAACCATAAAACCAAATGCTATCACCAAAACAAGTTGTACAAACTAGTACAAGTTACATCATTTGAGTACAAGTTACAAAATTCATCTCTCTACATGTGAAAATAAAACTTCTAAGCCAAGTCCACATTTGATGAAAACCAAAAACTTGATGATGCTCACATCTTCGCTTGTCTTCACCATAAATTCACGAGCTAGTTGAATGGGTGCAAGCTCAAGCAGTTTGAAGACAATACCCCTGTCACAAGGGTCACCAGGTACTATAGCCCAATGATCAAACACAGAAAGGCAGAGTGCCTGTCCTTGGGTGTGATACCTCAGGTCTATCTCAAAGCCAAATGACTCGATCACCAGTAAAAAGGCCTGGAATTTCATAAAGGAAAACGAACAAAACATAAATGAGATTGCTTTGGAACTTATTATTCAAACAGGAACATTCAGCTTTATAATCAAAACAAAGAACATGATGGCTCAGAAGATCAAAGCTAAGAAAATAATGGGAAAAAACACTTTTTGATGTTCCACCTAATGTTGTGACATGATGACATCTTCAAAAAAAAAACCTGATGTAGTGAAAATTTGTACCACCAGTCTCCTTCATCTTACAATATTCTGGCAGTGGAGGACATGCAAGCTTTGAAATTGATGTCTGAAGAAAAAAAAAATATTCTCGTATAAAAAAGAGTGTCTGAAGTTACCTTATGTGAAGAGGTAGGGAGTTGTCTCTTCCTTTTAAGCAAAGCTATCACTAAAATCTCACTATCAATTCAAACAAAATTCAAGTCTCGCAAATGTCGTAGTTTTGCTTAAACGTATGTATTGGACGGGCCATGTTGAGTAGCCCTTATTGAGTACTACAGACCCTCATATATCAGTTCAAGCAAAACTCAACATGCCCTTACACGTAGCAGCGTTACTATAGACTCATGGTCAAAAACCATAAACAAAAAAAATTCGAAGGAAACACATAAGAAAAATCAAAGCTTTTCTCTACATTTTAACTCACACTACACAACTATCATTTGGACTGTGAATACAACACAAAGATTTACTCTTTAATCATTGGACCAGTAAGGGTTGGCTAAAACTATCTAGCGGATCAAAATTCCAAATCCGTCATTTCAATCAAAATGTTTCAATGAGAAATATTTCACAGACTCAAATCTGAAAGGATCATTGATCGTGTCGTTTCCGTTTCAAAAATAATTTATAAAACAGAATAATTACTACTATGTAAAAGACTTCGAGAATCGTCCTCAGGGATCAGCTAAGTTGCAATTATTTAAATTCATTTCTAACTTAATTCAAAAAAGGATTTGATTGTTTGATTTCCTAAATTATGCAAACTAAGTAATGTAAAGTAGTTAAAAGTAGGGATAGTTTATGAGAGAAAAGACCTAGGGTTTCGAATCCATTCGACCCGTTACAATGTTTATGCAATCATAAAGGTCTTTTATTTGAATCAATCCAGATATCGTTAGGGTTCGCATGCCCTCACGGTATTGCCAAAAGATTTTTATGAATCACCAAATAGCATGAGGAATCGTTGCCTAGCACGAACCGTCTCATGAACTGTTGTATAAACGTGTATAAAATAATTAAGAACCGTTGTTATCACAAAATAATTAAGAACTGTTGTAAATAGGAAATCATAAATAAGAGTAAATAGGAAAAATTAATATCATATATAAATCCTTAAGTCATACAACCGTGATTCGAATAATAAAACACTAAATCAAAACATAAATGTTGTTACTCGGGGTGCGAGTTTCATCTACACCCTAGGAGAGAGATTTAACCGGACATCGGAGTGGTAATCCTCGCGTTATTTTTCTGTCCAGCCGTGAGCAAAACCCAGCAGTTGAATGTGTTTGCGCAGCCCTCTGTTTTTCTTAGGGGTGTTCAAGAAAACCGCCCGAACCGTAAAACCGGTCCGATCCGGACCGAACCGTCCTATTTGGTCTCGTTTTGTGATTCTGCGGTTAGGTTATGGTTCCAAAAAAATAAGAACCGTTAATTTTGGTTCGGTTACTGGTTTTCAATTAAAGAACCGTGGTTAGAACCGGACCGGACCGTTTAACATTAATATATATAATTATATAAAAATAAATATGTGTGTAATTTGGTAGATTAATCTCTTCTTGCTAAACTTTACTTAATTTAGAGATTGATTTCATTTGTTAGGAAAGTTTTTACTTTCTTCCTTCTTTTTCTATTCTAATAAATTACCTTCCTATTCTTTCAATTCTTCGCAATCTTATTTAACGGATTAGTCTTTATAATTTCAATCTCACGTCTCTCTTTCACACACACGGGTAATAGGTTTGGATGCTAATTGGATAGAATCGGAACCGGAACCGAACCAACATCGGACTGATTTTGCGGTTTGGTTCTGGTTAGGTTCCACTCATATATTGGCTAGGTTCTGGTTCCAAATTTTCTAGAACCATCTGAAATGGCCCGATTACTGATTTTCTAAAGAACCGGACCGTGTACACCCCTAGTCTCCAGACTCTCCAGTAATGCGTGCGTGTCCGTTCTGAATGTATGCCTCCTCCTTTTATAAGTTGCTGTTGTAGCCGACTTCCAATTTCTTTCTTCGTGGGCTCCAAGGCCTAGCATAACACCCCTTTCTTTCCGAACATTGTGGGCCATGCTCACTCCCGAGAAGTGGCTTGGGAATTCGCTTTCTTTTCTTTTAAAGCCCGTTCAAATGTTAAAAACCTTCGAATACCTAAAACACATAAATCAAGCATTAAATTTCGAGCAACTATATAAACGGACTTAGCAAGAATAAATTAGAGGAATATGACGGTTCATGACGTATTTTGATAATTAATATCTGCCAATGACATTTTCAGCATTAACAAATGTTCTCAGCAAAGTTGGCGTGTCCCCTCTATTGTTTCATGTAAACACCAGTAGATATGTTTGTCATTTTTGTTATTCTTTGATTGTTTTGAGTTCAAGGGTATGCCCTTGCTTTGTTTTTTCCTTTTTTGGTGGTTATAACAGCTTAACTTTCCAAAAAAAAAAAATGGTTCTCAGCATGTTTTTGGCGGGTATTAATTATCAAAATACATCATTGGCCGTCATTTTTCCATAAATTAGTAGGCGCTTATGTAAACATTTGCGCGCCTATCACACCCCCCAACTTACACTTTGCTAGTCATAAGTAAAGAAAATAAATAATAGGGCTGTCCACGGTCCGAATCTGATCGGATTCATATGAATCCAATCCTAATCCGTATCTCACAGTTTTTAGAAAATGTAATCCAATCCTAATCCAAAAGTCTCACGGTTCGGTCCCGATTTTATCCATAGATTTCCTTCCATAAACACTAAAAAATGCAAAATTTCTTCAACTACTATATTACATATCATTCCAAATTTCTAGTTCAAGTGAGGAGCAATCAAGGAAGCATTACAATCTAGATTGACAAATTTCCAGTTCAAGTGACCAACAATAAGAGAAACATTACATTGCAATAAGCTACAAACTGCAACATTACAGTTACATCCATTGTTACATCATTCCAGTCCAGGTTTCATCATTTCAGCAACCAGATTCCATTAGTCTTGAATTGGATTAAGAGAAACATTTTGTAGAGCTGCAATGATATGAATGAAGCTAAGTTAGATCATAATAAAATGAAACTCTTGCACAAAAATTAACTAAGCTATGGAAGTGAAATACAATTAGCACAATAAAATTAAATATCACCCAATTCAAGCTCTTGCATTTCTTCAATATTCTCTTCCACTTCAAATGGCAATAGAGTAGCATGCAACCAATCTTGCATACAAATTAAGCACTCAACAAGCCTTGGAGAAAGAGAACTACGAAATTGGTCAACAACACAACCTCCGGTACTAAAAGCAGTTTCAGAAGCAACTGTTGAGACATATATGGCTAAAGCATCTTAAGCAATTTCAGAAAGAATCGGGTACTTAAAAGAGTTCACCTTCCACCATTCTAAGAAGTTGAAGTTTGTAGCTTTCTTCTCACAACGTTCTTCCAAGTACCTATCTATCTCTAATTTCCCCCCATCATCTTCTTCTTCTAAATGTTTCTGAAACTTGTATTCAAATGATACTCCCTTGTCACTTCCTTCGCTATATGGTTGGTCAATCTCCATCCCACTCCACTTTTGGCTAGAAACTGGTGCACTTAAGTTGAACTTTTCGTACTCAATAAAGACACGATCCAACTCTCCCCTTATCATTTTTGTCGACTCTTCCACCACATCAGAATCAAAAAGTTCACTAAACCAGAATTTGACATACCTTAACTTGAAGCAGGGATCCAACACAATAGCGATGAACATCATCATGTTCATGTTTTTCACTTTATCCCAATATTTATTAGACTTTTACTTTCATTTTTTTAGCCATATCAACTAGTACTACATGACTCCCTACCCTCACATCACCCTCATACATCCCATGAACATCTTTTAAATAATTTGATAAAAACTTATCAATTCCCATAACTTCATTGAAATACAAATTAGAAGTGGCATATGAAGAACCAGACAAGTGTAGTGTGGTCTCATAGAACTTCTCCAAAAATTCAGAATAATTCCTAGCATTGTCCCAATCTTGAGTGGTAGGAGGCCTCATATGAAGTTCAACGAGGAAATGAGGATCCTGCTCTTCAACCCTTTCAAATGCTTTTTGAAAAATTAAAGTGGTGCTCAGCATGAGGTAAGTTGAGTTCCACCTAATTGGAGCATCAAGGCATACAAAGCTTTTACTATTAGTTATTCCCTCACTCACTACACATGTCTTGAACCGTTGCTCTCTTTGAGGAGAACTCCTAACATACTTCACCACATCATGAATTCCAGAAATTGACTGTTTAATCTCACCCAATCCATCTCTTACAATTAAGTTTATGATATGAGCACAACATCTCATGTGAAGAAACTCACCCCCTAAGATCAATGCACCACTCTTCTTGGATAATTTTTTCTTTAAATATGAAACTGCAACATCGTTGGCTGTTGCATTATCCATTGTAACTGTACACACTCTCCCCACACCCCATTCAATCAAACAGGTTTTAAGGGCCTTACCAATTGCCTCACCTTTATGGCTCGAAATCACACAAAAGTTAAGAATCCTTTTATGCAGTTTTCAATCCTTATCAATGAAATGGGCAGTAAGACACATGTAAGATAGATTCTAAAGGGAGGTCCATGAATCTATATCAGTGGTAAGGCATATCCTTTGATTTGATTTCTTGAACAAATTCCTTATTTTGGTTTTGTCGCTAGAATAGAGGTCGACAATATCCCTCGCCACTGTTTGATGTGAGAATGTTTTGAAAAGATGTTGCAACACACGACAAAAAGAATGAAAGCCCTCGCGCTCAACAAACTGAAAGGTAACTCATCCATGATAATCATTTTGGCCAAAGCATCTCTACAAGCCTTCTGGTCAAATTTCCAAAGCCCAATTCCACAATGAGGTTCTCCTTTTACTTGTGCATATGATGCTAGTGTTGTCTATTCTTAAGTTTCTGAATGTCAGGATTTTTTTAGCAGCTTAGCATGTGTTTTTTCAAGGTACTAGTCCCATTCCCATTCAACCATTTATAGATTTTTCTACAGTACTTACATTTAGCACGATCAGGTTTCGTTTGCCCTTTTCTAGTGACTCTATCAAAGTGATTCCACACAACAGACAAAGGCCTTCCTTTGGATTTAAAAGCAGTTACCTCATCTTCCTCATTAGACGATATATTGATTTCTGGCTCAGACATAGCATCTGCATCACTCTCCATGACCTCATTCGCAGTAGCAGTTTCTGCCTCTCCCATGCTTGACATATCTATGAAAATGGGTGACATAAATAAAAATCATACACTTGTGTGCGATTAAGAGTAAGAAACGAAGTTCGATTACGGGCTAGATTGAATCAAAGAACATTGTGATGCGGAATTGCAGATACGTAGTATTGAATATAACAAAAGTGCTACAATTAATTGATCAATGGAATAAGGATTACCTCTTGGTGATTGATTCAAACTAGAAGTGTAGTTTTTCTCTTCCCTAGTCTTGAGGGAGGGAGGGAGGGAGGGAGGGGGGGTGGAAAGGGGGGCACTTTTGAGTTCTGTACTTCTGTCTTAAATGATTTTAGTTTAGGGTTGTGGACGGCAGTATGATTTTAGGGTTTGGACAGTTTACAGTTTACCCCTTAAATTTTAGAGTTTGGATAGTTTACCCCTTAAATTTTATATATTGTCACATTAATGTAAAATTGTTAAAAAAAATTCATAACAAGTAGTAGAATTATAATTATTTATAAATATTACACACACACACATATATTTTTAAATATCACATGGTTCGGTTTGGTTAATCCATGGTTTTGAGATAAAAATCCAATCCTAATCTGTATCTCACAGTTTTTTAGTTTTTAAATTTGTGTCCGGACCATTAATTCTCGGACAAAATTCAACAGGTATGGATCGATTTGGTTCGGACTGGTTTTATGGTTCTCGGTTTTTCTTGGACAGCTAGCCCTAACAAATAATATAAATTCTAACTACGCCACTTTCGTAGGACTCATAATTGCACTTAGCCCATGCAACAAGCCTTTTAAACCCCTAGGCGATAACCAGAGGACGAGTGAAGTCTCGTGAGGGTTTATAGCAATGAACACCCACAAACATTGTGAATACTTTTCACATGAAACCTGAAAACCTGTAAGACAGCTCAATGATATCTCAAGCGAATAATATGAAGCCATTGCAAAGAGATAACGAGCATAAGCAGTTCTAGATACTATCAAGTCATAAAAATAAGTCACAACACCTATACTCAGTGTGTGAACAAGGGCTTCGGTCACAAGTGAAAAATAACTAAAAATTCTCTTCGGACTGAGTCTTGACTTCAAATCTTACCGTGTCATGCACTCAACAAATGAAATCACTCGAAACAAGGTGCACATTAGATACTCAAGACCCACCGACATCCAACGGTAGACTTTCCTGGCGGAAGAGAAACCAACTCCCAAGTGCCATTGGCATGGAGAGCAGACATCTCAGCCTCCATAGCTGTTGCCACTCAGAAACAGATAAGGCCTCTTGAACAGTGTTAGGAACAAAAATGGACGAAACAGAAGTAGTAAAAGCACAAAGAGACAGAGACAGATGATTATAGGAAACAAACTGAGCAATAGGATGAGTAGTGCAAGATCGAATACCTTTGCGAAGAGCAATAAGAAGATCATGTGATGGTGGAGGTGGAGGTGGAGGTGGGGGTGAAGCGGGATTTGGGGACAGAGGAGGCGTGACAGCAGGCACTGGTGGGGCTGTTAATCTTTTCCGTTGACGAACATATACCTGTAAGGGTGGCACAGGAGCAGGAGGAACATCGATAGGAATAACATACTCAGACTTAGAAAGGACATATGCAGACTCAGGGGTTCCCCAAAAAAATGGCAATGACTCATTAAAGGTGACATCAGCACAGACAACGTAACGACGAAGAGAGGGTGATTAACACTTATACCCTTTCTGAGTACGGGAATACCCAAGAAAGATGCACCGGATCGAGCGGGGATCAAGTTTGTCCCGGTCAAGATCTAATGCATGAACATAGCATGTGCACCCAAATACCCAATGGGGTAATGAGTGGAGAGGCCGACTTGAAAATAAAACCTTATGCGGTATTTGACCACCAAGAATAGTGGAGGGAATATGGTTAATCAAGTAACAACCTGTAAGAACAGCCTCACTCCAGTAAGACTTAGGGACTTGCATTTGGATTGACATGGCACGCATAATTTCAGATAAGTGTTGGATCTTGCATTCGGCAACCCCATTTTGTTGTGGAGTTCGAGCGCAAGAAGACTGGTGAATTATCCCATGATCATAAAAAAACCGAGAAAGAACATAATGAAAATATTCACGTGCATTATCGGAATGAAAAATACGAATGCAAGTATCCAACTGAGTCTTTATTTCTGCATAAAATGACTTAAAGACAGAAGACAACTTTGATCTCGTTTTCATAAGATAAAGATATGTAACACGAGAGAAATCATCGACAAAAATAACATAATATTGAAAACCAGCTAAAGTGGGAACATGAATAGGACCCCAAATATCCGAATGTACTAACTGAAAAGGATGTGACACACGACGCTCAACCTTAGGATAAAAAGACATTCAACGGTGTTTTACTAAACTCACAGACTTCACATTGCAAGTCCTTAACATGACTACATGATGGCACCAAACGCTTCAGATTCTGAAGTGAGGGATGACCCAGATGACAATGTTGTTGATAGGGAGAAACGGATGACTGAAAAGCAACAGATGCAGGACAGATGTCATTGGTAAAGTAATATAGGTCACCCCGTTCAGTACCCCCACCAATCTTCCTCCCCGTCTTTAGATCCCGAAACACACAACCATGAGAAGAAAAAGTGATGGAGCAGTTTAAAGATTTTGTAAGTTTACTAACAGACATAAGATTAAATAGAAAACGAGGAATATGAAAGGCAGGGTCCAAAGTAAGAGATGGAGTAACAGAAACGGGACCCAAACCAGTAATTTCAGAAGTAGAACCATCAGCTAAGTTGACACGAGATGGTGGACCAACAGACCGACGACTGGAAAAGATAGTAGATGTACCAGTCATATGATCTGAAGCACCAGAATCGATAACCCAAGGGGTGCAAGAATGACAAGAGGCAACACAAGCAACGGAGGGATCGGTCTGAGCAAGCGTAGCAGTAGAGGATGAAGTTTGATTTGACACAAGTCGTTGATACTCTTCTGTAGAAATAGTCACCACAGAGTCGGTAGGGTGAGGAAATGGTTCGGCATCCTCAAAAATTGCAGTCTGATGAGCCTGAGGAAACCCATGAAGATCATAGCACGTTTTCACGATGTGATTGGTTCCCCCACAATGAGTACATGATCGAGAATCACGGCCACGACCACGATTACCTCCCCCTGACATGCGACCACCAAAACCACGACCAAAACCACCAATACCAGAACCACGATTACCCATACTAGAATCACGCCCACCAAAACCATGGCCAGAACCACGTCCACTAAATCCAGAGTCACTACCACGACTGTTAAAACCAGACTCACAACCGCGACCACGACCACGACCACGGATAAATGAAGTACCAGAAACAACGGAACCCAATGCTGAATGATCAGGAGGTGGTGCAGATATAGATACAGATACAGAAGACTGACGAAGGCGACTAAATACCTAGCTGAGAGAAGGAAGATCGCGAGACCCCAATAGATGATTACGGACAGGACCATACGTGGATGATGTACCAGATATAAACCGAGCAACCTGCATACGCTCACGCTGGCGCCGCATGACCTGAACATCAGAGGAAATCGGCTCACATATATTAAGCTCCTCACAGATACTACAGAACTTTGAATAATAAGCCTCCAAAGATAAGTCACCATGTTAGATAGAAAAGAAGGACTGATGAAGATCATATGTGCGACGGAGATTGTTAACACCAGAATACATCTCCTGAGCTTGTGTCCATACTTGTTTGGCCGTAGGTAAGAAAACCAGTGTGCTAGCAATATGTTCTTCCATACTATTCCATAAATCAGACCAAATATTAGCATCCTCAGATACCCATATCTCATATGTAGTAGCAATCGTGGCGGGAGGATCATCTGTCAAATAATGATAACGTTTTTTACCTACATAATAAACCTCGACGGCTCTAGCCCAAACAACATAATTCTTACTATTCAAAGGAGTGGAGGTAATGGACAATCTTTCACAAAACTGAGAAGAGCTAGCCAAACGATCAGTACCAACAGAATTAGAAGGAGACTCAGACTTCTTTTCAAACATTATGTTGAACAATAAAGTGACAACAACCAATAGAAATCAACTATTGTAACCGAGTAAACCACCACCACCAACTAAACACCAACCAACAGTCAACCCAACATCAACATCCACTGACCAAAATTTTAACAACAGGACATAAGTGTTCGTAAGGGTTTTGAGGACCACCGAAGTCGTAAATTTTCTGTTAAAATAGACACAATCAGAGGCCCATTTCCTTATAAGTCAGAAATACCTCTGAATACCACATACCACTGAATATCACCACTGAAGACCATTGAATACCACTGATGTGTGTACGTGATGCATCAACGAACCAGATTACAACCGCGGCAAGGCTCAAGAGTACCAACGGGACCTGGGTAAGTTCCGACAGGTTTGTTGGGCCACGGTTGAGAATGAAAAAGATTTGGGTAAAAGACATGGAGTCAGGCAAGGATCATACGGGTTCAGGCGAGGGTCACCGGAGGTGTGCCAGAGGCTGGCGAGGGTCACAGAGGCTGGGTAAGGGCTGGATCTGAGGTTTTGAGGTCTGTCAGAACTAGGTAAGAAGTTTGAGGTTCAGGCGAGGGTCATAGGGATGCAGACAAGCGTCGCTGAAGGTACGCCAGAGCCTGGCGAGGGTCGCCGGAGGGGTGCTGGTGGCTGGCAAGGGTCATGGCTGGATCTGAGTCTTTGGTTGAAATATGGTGGCTAGGGTTTCTGGGCTACTGTTCACAGTTGTGACACTGTTCATTACGGCTACAGTAGTCGATTTTTTGGGCTAAGGTTAGAATCTATGGTGGGTTAGGATTTGGCTCTGATACCATGTTGTTTAGAGAATGAGAGAGAAGTGTTTAGGGCGTTAACTAACCCTAGCACACGTAACCTTATTTATATTATATGGTGACTAGTTGCATAACACAAGCAAACAATGTGGGACTTAGTCCAACTCTACTCTAACACGGTCCCTTGGATATCATCCAAGTTGCTGATCAGTTCTATAACATCCTGCATAAACATTGCAACAAAGTGCATGTCAGCTCAAGTGTGTGACATAAAATGAAATCCATTTTCATGCTGTTTACTTTCTAAAATTGCAAGTTTATTAAAAACAGGCTGTAAGTTGTGATGAAGCATTTTTAGACGTCAGACACTTTGAAGTGGAAGATCCTCAGTTTTTAGCTTCAGTAATTAGAAAAGATATAGTTGAAACTATAGGATGCACCGCAAGTGCTAGAATCTATGGGAATTTGCTTATGGCTGGCCTTGTCACAAAAGTTGCTAAACTAGATGGTCAATGCTACATCCCTCCTGAGAAGGTTTGTTTTAAGCAATGTTCGTTATCGTGCTTTCAACAACTTTTAAGGAATCAGAAGTTCCATTGGACGTTGTCTATGGTAACCCGAGTCCCCAGATCTTGCTTAGTTGTATTTGACAAGTGATGCTTCTAAGTTTATTTTCAAATTTGATTCCACCCCACCCACCCACACACACCCGCACCCACCCACCCACCCACCCACCCACCCACCCACTCATTCACAAAAATAAAATATAAAAATAAAAAGAAGACAAAAGGTAAAGAAAGAAAAGAACATATAAACATTGGCATATACTTTTGACTTTCTTATGGCTGAGTTTTCACATGACTTTATGTTGTAGGCATTTAGAATAATAATTGGGAAATTGTAGTTTCATTTACATTTCTTGCTTGAGGTGTAGTGGGGATTTATCCGGGTGACTAACTCCACCTAATATGCACATAGCAATTTATGGACATGGAAGTCAGTTTCATGTCATTGAATAATTATTATGGGCAAAATATTAATCAATTTAAAATCACCTATCATTACCACCACCCCACTTCCCCACCCATTCTGAAAATGTGCACACACGTAATGTGTGCCCACCTTCTAGTTAAAGTGATTGGGCGATCTCTTCCGTTCAAAAATTTGTTACCGGTTTGATTGACCTAGTTCCGATTTTTTGTGGGTTGATGGTTCATTAGTGGCTTCGGCCTATTAAGTTTTTTCGGCGGAATAAATGGTTTAATCAATTTTTGAAGGTAAACAGGCCAAAGCTAAACATTAGCGGCTTTGCCTTTTTACCTTCGAAAATTGATTAAACCATTTCAGGTGAGATAGTCGAGCGATCGTGACTTCGGCCTGTATGGATTCCTCGATTTGTTTTCTACACTTGGAAATTCCATCACTTTGAATTAGACCAAACAGTGAGTCCAGGACTATCCTAAAGTGGGGGCTAGATGGATGATATAACAAGTTCGGTCTTAACAAAAAAAGACATGCAAGAGAGCGTGAAATTGCTACATCCCAGGGCACGATGTTGTCGAAAGTCTGGTGTTGGCCTTCAAAAGAATATTATAGACATACGAACTGGTATAGGCCAAATATCTGGCACCAGCTGTTAAGACAACAAAAGTTTAAAATGTTTTCTAGTCGGTCAGATTCTTGGGGTCGGCGGAAACAGTCTCGGTGGCTTTAGGAGTGGCCTCAGGCTCGGCGTTCGAAGGGGGCTCGGCTCGTCCACCGACCGAAGACTTCTTCTATTTTGGATATTTTGGCAATGACTGGTGAAGTTCAGAAGTCTTGGGAACATCGGTAGACTTCAGGCCGAGCAAGTAGCCAACACCACAAGCCCTGGATGACCTCTGTTGACAAATATATGCATGATAATTTATTGAAAATTATATGCATTACCATTTGTTATTTTGATGATTATATTGATGAAGTTTTTATCTTTTGGCAAAAGAAAATCTTTTATCGCAAAGTCCTTTTTCGGACAAATTTGTTTCTTTCCTTGAAACATAGCATAAAGTCTCTTGGTTTCAATGATTAATATTTACAAAGACTTAATGAGCTCAATACATGTTTTAATGGATTTATTTAGATGAAGTTTTGAGCTACAGGTTTGATGAACCGGCTGACAAGCCGGCTGTCTGAACAGAAGGGGTTGTCAACCCGACTTCACTGGATGACAAATTGGTTGAGAGAGTGGACGACCTTTCGGTCGACCGGCCGGACGACCGGTAGTGTAATTCTGCAGATTTTTGCAGATCAGTAAAATCTCAAACGGCTATATTTTTCCTAAATTAGCTCTCCAACGGCTCTTTCACTCTACAAACGGCTAGTAGAAGATTGGATGGCTATATAAGGCTCTAAGAACTCATTGATGAGTATCAATCCAAGCTATAATATTCTATATCATTCCAAGAGCAACTTCTCCAAAGATCAAGTCCAAAATTCTCCTTGATCTTCCACTTTCATATTTTTCTTGAGAGAAATTTTGTACAAGTCGTGAGCGATAATTTTCGTACTTTCTTCACATACTTGTAATTCCTAAGCGAGTGTTTGGGTCGAACACTTGAAAGCTTAGAAGACCAAATTCTTGTTCAATTTGGGTGTTCTTATTTTCGAGAGGTTTTCGGAGAAAACTCTTGCGGTTGTACTAGCTCCTCGGGAAAGCTAGGGGATTGGGTTGTTGTAAGCACCTGCAAGACTTACTGCTTGTAATCTTTTTGAAGATTAGTGGAACCTTCAAGTAGTTGCTTGAGGAGAAGTGGAGTAGGTCGGACCGTGGACAAATCCGGGCCGAACCACTATAATCGGGTTCTATCTCTCTAACTCTCTCTATTTTACTTGCTCATATTATCTTGGATATAGTTGTTAGAGAATATATTTTAATTGGCAATTTTAATTAGCAACCTTATTCACCCCCTTCTTGGTTGCCTTTTTAGGTAACAATTGGTATCAGAGCCTCGGCTCTTGTTTGTAGACTTCACCGTCTAAGAGTTAAGATCTATGGCAACCACTAGTAGCGTATCATGCATGGAGGGTCAATCCTCAAAAAGGCCTCCCTTGTTCACAGGTGCTAACTATAGCTATTGGAAAAATCACATGCAAATTTTTATCCAATCCACCGATTATGATTTGTGGAAAATTATTGCAAATGGTCCTATTATTCCTACTAAGAAATCCGGTATTCCTAAGGAAGAGAGCGAATGGACCAACATAGATAAGAGTAATATAGAAAAGAACTTTGGAACCATGAATCTTCTTTTTTGTGCTATTACTCCTAGTGAATATGAATGTGTATCCGCTTGTGAAACCGCTAAGGAGATTTGGGATAAATTGAAAATGGCTCATGAAGGAGATAGTCAAGTCAAGGAGTCCAAGATTGATATTCTTGTGCATAATTATGAGCTTTTTAAAATGAAACCGGAAGAGTCTATTTCTCAAATGTTTGCTAGATTTGCTAGTATTACTAACGGTTTGAAAGCTCTTGGCAAGACATATAGTCAATCTGAGATGACGAGGAAGGTGCTCCGGTCCATGCCATCAAAGTGGGATACTACCACTTCAATCATCCTTCAATCCAAAGACTTCTCAAAATATACAATGGATCAACTTATGGGATCTCTCATGACCGAAGAAATCCATATCAATCTCAAAGATGAGAAAGAAGAGAAAGTCAAAAACCTTGCTCTTAAAAGCACCTCACGCATGTCCAAAATCCAAGATGACTCAAGTGATGAAAGCGAGGATGATGAAATTGATCTCATCACAAAGTCGCTTAAGAAACTCCTCAAAAATAGAGCATCTCGCAAGGGAAGAGGATTTCCAAAGAAGGATGGGGGCAAAGAAGAAAGTAGCAAAAATGATCCAATTATTTGCTACGAATGCAAGAAGCCTGGCCACATCAAAAGCGAATGTCCATACGCCAAGAAACATTCAAAGAAGAATAAAAGGAAAGCTATGATGGCCGCATGGGACGTTAGTGACGATAGTAGCTCCGATGAGGAAAATGAGCAACAAGAGGTCGTTAACTTGTGTTTCATGACCACCGAAGAAATTGAGGTAGATCTCAACTCATCTTACTCTTTTGATGAATTGCTTATTGCTTATAAAGAATTGAAAGTTGATTTTGAAAAGGTTGTTTCAAAAAACAAAGTTCTTAAGAAAATGGCCAAAGAACTTTCAAAAGAAATGAGTGATCTAGTTGAAGAAAGAGATACCTTGGAAGAAGAAAATGAGTCTTTGAAAAATTCTTTGGAAATGGAAAAGGAAGTTTTGAAAAATATTCCTCAAAATGAATCTCTAGTCAAGCAAGTTGATGATTTGACACACATAGAGAGATGAGAGACGAGAGAGAAGAAGATGATCAGAGAGAGAGAGACGAGAAAGAAGAGAGAGATGAGAGAGATAAAGACTTGCAGTCGTCGTCGAGAGAAATGAGAGACGGGTGAGAGATATTGATCGTCTTCTCTATTTCTGCCTTTCATTCTTCTCTGGTTCTCTGCCTTTTATCTTGTCCAGGCAGGAAAAATGAATATGTAGTCCTAATTGAAATTTTGACCCATATATTTTAAGTAAAAACATTTTTACCCCGCTCGTACCCAAAATGTATCCAACACATATCCGAAACGTATCGGGATAACAAAAAATCATTTAAAAAATAGGATACTCTAAAAAAAGAACGTATCGGATACGTATCCGGAGCATATCCGTATCTGATACGCATATGGTACATGATACAGAGGCCAAAATAGAGTATTTGTGCTTCATAGGCTCATATAGCATTTCCTCTAGGAAGCGTTCTGTCCCTCGAAGTAAATGCCAAAGAAGTCCTCTAGGTGGAAGTCAAGTTTGTGCTGACAAATGAGCTTGGCGACTCTGAAGACAACTTTGTAAGCATCTAAAGAGAGTTGGGATGTGGTGATTTGAAGGGCGTTGAAAAACTCCCTTAGAAACTTTGGGAAAACCAAAGGAATGGCGGCCTCTCGTGGGACAGGTTGGAGGGCCACGTCATTGGGAATACGATACAGCTCCCTGAATGCGACAGTGGCGGGAAAATTTATCCTCGGCCTTTTTGGGAGACGGAACATAGGGTGGTCGGTTTCTACCCTTGTGGCCTAGGCGGTCTCTGTCTCTTCGGCTGGATTGACCTCCTCGCAGTCCTCTTGGACATCAACATGGACATGATCGTCTACATCTATGACCGAGGACTATTCTCCCTTGCGGTTTTCTTCATATCGGTCTCGGTTTGGTCGATAGCCGAACTAAAGAGCCCGGTAAGGAAGTCGGGATCATCTAACTCATCGCCACTTCCACCGAACATCCAGCGTCGTAGTCCTGAACCATCTCTTCCTCATCGGTTGTAGCCGACTCGTAGTCATCAACCTTTGGAAAAGACCTATAAAAATAGTGCATGAGTGAAGTAGGTTAGCTGCAACCTTAGAAGGATGTTCGGTTGAGCTTGTGGAGGTCCGGTTGATCTCATGAATGTTCGGTTTAATGAATTGGGGTACTTTGTCAAAGATTAGGACGTTGGGTTGATCATAAGGAAAGTTCGATCATTTTTAAGGCCCTGTTCGTTTTGGGATTTTGGATTTGGATTTGGATTTGGATTTATAGGTAATGAGTGTAGAGAGAAATACAACAACAACAGAACCCATGTAGTCCCCAATCATTGGGGGTATGGGCTGGGGAAGATTGGAGATAGATCTAACCTTTGGCAATATGCACAAAGTAGCTGCTCTTAGAATAGCACTGAATAGTGGCCCCATATACCTATTTTGCTATGAAATCATGTCCCCAAATCAAAGCCAAATAGCATTAGAGAGGGCTGCCCAGAGACCCAATTCAATTTCTATGCACATTACCATACTTCTTTCATTGATAGTCTAGAGCATTGGTATGCACATTATGTAGAGAGAAATAGAGTAATGATTAAAAATATGGGTAATGATTAGAGAGATAGAGAGAAAAATGAAAATAATGATTGGAGAGAAATAGGATAATGATTAAAATCCAAAATCCAAAACCCTAAAACAAATGGGGTCTAAGAGTGTTCAGTCTTAATTGAAATGGTGATGTGACATCCACTGAGATGTCATTTTTTCGGTTTTAAACCTAAGCACCATTTCAGGGCCTGAAACGTTAAGGAAAACTTGCAAAAACAGTATGAAATGGAAGATTGAAGCATAAAGAAGAACTTACATCAAGATTAGTGGATTTGATGAAGTCCCAAAGCACCTGGATCAAACTGAAATTGATCGTGGAAGAGAGAAGAGCTCTGGTTTTCGAAATCAAGAGAGAGTGTGTGTGTGGTGATTCTCTCTCCTCGCACCTATCTATATACAAGGGGAGGGTTTCGAAAAGTTATGCGCGGAAAACGAAGAGGTGTGCAGAATACGAAGTGGCAGCATTGGTGTGGCCAACAAGGTGGTGACATGTGGTACTACATGCAGATTGGTCATGTCACTTGGATGGTGCGTCAGGTCCTGATGCAAATCTCATGAAGAGACGTGGACGGTAGAGATAAGGTCGGTCCGGTTTTGGTCAAGAGGACGACCCATTATCAATGAAAGGTTCAACCTTGACCCGGTTCAACTCCGCGTGCCTAGTGAAGGCTAAGTGAGAAGTTAAAGGGCTATTGTGGTGGGTCGAACCCAATTGTAGTCATGGATTGGCCCGCCAAGATTGAACAAGACTCAAAGCAGCTTAGGTCAAGCCCATCATTCGGTCTAAGCCCAAGACGGTGCGAGTTGGGGGGGGTGTCTTTCTAAATGGTTCTAGGGGCTTCTAGAGAGTTCCAGAATTAGGGCTTGCATGGGCTGGGCATCACCGTGACGTCACTGAGCTAAGTTTGTTATACATGACGTCACAGACACATGTCGTGCATTCCTAGGTTGGGGAGAAAGTACGTTCGCCTATAAGTTGGAGGGGATAAACCCTAAGATAGGTATGTTCACACACCATAGCAAAGTGCTTTCCCTTCTTCTCCTGTTTATTAACTTGTTTATCGGAGCGACGTACAGCGGCCAACCACCCTACGTCTTTGTGCAGGTCCCGTGGAGGATGACGGAAGGAGGATTTGAAGAGGTCGACCAAAACCACCACACTACACTTTGTTTGAACAGTTGTCATTTTTTAAGCCGGTTTTGAAAAGGAAGAGGTTTTTAAGTTAATTTGGATTGGATCAAGGCCTGGTCAAAGGGCCGACAGGTCAAACTGGCGGCCGGTCTGGTTTTTAAAAAGTTGATTCGAACTAATCAAAGAGACATGCATTTAATACACGGTAACCAAGTCGAATGGTATAACAACAGTGCGCTGTTATCTCCGTTTCTATAATTTATAACATTAGCAAGGGATGAGATTGGGAAGCTAAAAAGTGTTAGATTTTACATATATTATATGGTTTCTTAGATTTTGTCTCATGTGCACAAGTGAATACCTACTCTAGTCAATCCATACATTTATGTAGATAAAAAAGAGGAGAAATGGTGCTGAGGAGCCAGTAAAGTATATGGGCTGCGGAGACTGTGAGAACCTGAGCCACTCTATAACAGTAGTAATGAACGATGCCCATTAAGGGTTCCATTTGTTTGAATGGATTTGAGCATCGGATTGGAGTCATTGGACTATGAATCTGAGGTCACCACATATCTTAGTTTATAGAACTTAGTTACATTGTTCTGACTAGATATCTGTCGGATATGAAATCCCATAAAAACCATGGAGGATGTGGTATTATTAATCCCATCACTATTAGGCTGATGGGAATACATATCTTATGAGGTTACATATTCATTCACTATTAGTCCAGTCAAACAAACGGGCCCTAAGCTTTCCTTAGTCCTTCGATTTGCTTTGGGTTTGGCATTTTAGATTGTAAGCTTATTGGTGAAATTACAGGTTCCTTTTGCTACTGATGATGTGGATATAATCCAACGAATAACCACATAGCTCTTTGGATCATTTCATATAGGTAAGTCAGCTTCAACATATGATTCCTCCTCCATTATATTTGGAGACAACTAAGACCATTTTGATGAACTACTTGTCTAAGTTTTTAGAATAAGCATGGAACAATTTCTGTGAATAATATGGAGAGGGGAGTATTATTAGATTCTTATTCAAGCCGTCAAAAAGATGGAATATTTTGATGTTGTGATTAAAATTTTGGTCTTGATAAGAGTACAATGGGTGATGATAAGGAGAACTATCTGTGTACAATTGGTGAAATGGTACAAGATAATGGCTTTATGTCTAGTAAGAATTGACTATGACTTTTATAAACTTATAACTGCAATAATCCATAGTTGAAAATGTTTGTCACGGCTAAGATGCCACTTTATGTAGATCCTGCCGAACAATTTATCGGTTTCTGCATTACGTCATTTTGCTAGGTGACTTTACCACTGTCATTCAGGGGAGTTGGAAAATGCATCACTGTGACTTTGAAGTTTATGAAAAACTGTTCATTAAACTCATTACTCATTCTTTCATGGGTTTGCCGATGCAATGTTCTTTTCTTGCTTTAGGCTATCTCCTTTGCAACAGTACAATTGATATAGTATTGTCTGCACAATGGCTTGCTAAAAAGTGATCTGCTATGCCAAGTAAAATGTGACGCCAAATGTAGTCCTTTTTTTTCCCCAGATGTCAAGGATATTCGTGGCATGGGCTTGCAAGTTTCGAAGCTTGAAAGTGTAGATACTGCTAAGCAAGGTTCTTTCCCCATCTTTTCTAGTTTATAATAAATTTGTTCTTATCCTGTGGTACATGGACTCCAATACTTTTGTTGGGTATGAATGCATTTCAACGGAAAGTCTACTTGATGGTGCACAGAGTCGAGAAGCGATCCTATTTTCATAAAGGTACAGTGTGTTGTGGGATAATATGGCTTTTGTAACTTATCTACTCCATATACAACAGCGACAGTTGGCCGTGTTTCTCCTGCACATATACTTCAATGACGTTTTTTTTGTCCCTCTACCTTCTAACTTAATTACAGTTGTATCTAAAGACACATATACGCGAGGTTTTGTACCAAAAGACCATTATGCCTTCTTTGTCATTAAATGAGGCGGGCCGTGTGGGACCCGCATCTATTATAGATCATAACCATACCAGGACCCACCACATTTAGTTAGCATACATCCAATCAAGCTCTGTGGGACCCGCAACCATAAACTTAAGATACATATTAACTTTTATAACAATGTTGGGGGCACGGAATTTAATTTGGTACTTGTCATAAAGAAATCGCTGATAGAAGTTGTTAAAGCATCCAACTCAAAACCAATTGGCAAAGAGTGGAGACGCCGCCCAGTCTCGTATACTAGTTTTTTGGAGGAGATAATTAAATAATATGGTACAAACTCCAACAATGGTGCACTTATGAATCACAACAAACAATGGTGCACTTATGGCACACAAATAAGGGGGAACAAATTCTCCGAAACCTAGCTCCGATACCATGTTAAAGCATTCACCTCAAAACCAATTGGCAATAAGTGGAGAGGCCGCTCAGGCTCATATACTAGTTTTGGAGGAGATAATTAACCGATGTGGGACAATTTCCAACACTCCACCTCATGTGCGACCCCCGACTTGCACGTGGAAAGGTCAACAAAGGATCTGTACACAGATCACAACGAACAAAGTGCAACTATGACACAAACAAAGGGGAAAAGCCTCCGAAAACCTAGCTTTGATACCATGTTAAACCATCTAACTCAAAACCAATTGGCAAAGAGTGGAGAGATTGCACAGACTCATATACTAGTTTTTTGGAGGAGATAATTAAATAATATGGGACACACTCCAACAAAAGTGACTGAGATTGATAGGGAACAAGATAAAAAGATACTGAAATATGAGTCCGATGTGGTAGGAGCCCAACACTACAATAGAGGTACAACATGATGATTGTATGATGATATTAGAAGCGACGAAAACTAGTAACAGGGAACTTAGTAATGGAAGGAAAATGAAGAACTTATAATATTTGCTGAGCAAAAAGGAATATGGCAAATATGATACAGGCGGCATACTCTGATTGAGGGAATTGACCAAATTAGTCAACACAATTTTTGATGATTTTTACTAAAAATCAAACATGCAATGTTTTCGTTGATATCAAAAAATTTAATAGTATATGGTAACCGGTATTGAGCATGTGCAAAGCCCATGCCCAACTCTGTAGTGTTAGAATAACATTTGGCTAAATTTGAATGAAATATGCTATAAATATTTCCACAGAAGGGCAGCGTTACACAGCATTATGTAACAATTTTCTAATTGGTAATCTTGGAGAGTATATCCCACATAGCCACACTTGTTGAGGTTTCAAGTTCTGACATGGGTACTACCGTACTGTATTGATTTGAATAGGCAAGGTAACGTAGCTCTTATCAGACTATTTTATGGTTTATAGGAATCACGTTGGCCATTGTTTTCTTTACTCTTTGTTACTAGACTGGGTTTTTCTGGATAGTATTATCTGCACCATCTGATTTTATCGTCGATTTATCTAAATTTCAAACTAATCTTTGGCTTGTGGATTCACAGGGCATGAAAGGAACTCTGGCTCCTTTTGTTTGGGTGTAAAATTTTTTTCGGTAAAATGTTTTACCTATTTTTTGGTGTTTGGTTGTGTACAAAACTAGGAAAACTTTTTACATGTAAAATATTTTTCATCAATTGGATGAAAATGACTTACCCTTAAATATTCCGTAAGTTATTTTCCGAAATGACCCCGCTGTCTTCTATTGCAATTCTCACTGCTTAGTTTCCTCGAATGTCAGTCCTGATCTACGTTCAATTCCAACATTCTCAGATCTCTCCACCGTTTAAGCCCCCCTCTCTCTACACTATTTTGTTGATTTCTGAAAATATTTTCAAGTGCCAACCAAACACCAGAAAATAAAATTTTGAACTTTGTTTTCCGGAAAAATATAAAATATTTTTCCATCAAAATAAACAGAGCCTCTATTCACTCTTGGCTTGCCTTGGCCTCAGCAAGTACCAAAGAGTTGGCGGTAAATGGAGACATGTTATGGTTTTGTATCTTTTACCTGTTATTCATGGCGCTGTTTCCAGTTGACTTCTAATTACTCTTTGGGGGTTTTGGCTTCGAAAAAAAAGACTATATTTAGTTGCTAATTCATGAAAAGTTTTGGAAATTTATAAAAACGTCTTGTTTGATATACCATGATCCTCCCTCCGTCTTACATGGTGGGGCCCAATCATGTGCGCAGGATTGTGAGTGCAAAATTCTTTTCAGTTTGCTAACTGTCCCTTTATGGATTTATGCCCCGCTTATCCTGGTTGCTAGCACTCAGTTCTAAATTGGTCTGTCAATCTTTGTACTGGTACAACCGAGGTGAAAGCTGATCTCATTACAAGGTTATTAGTGACTTTGTATCCTTCTTTCTATGCATTGGCTGTGCCTAGAATCAGTACCGCCTCAAATATGGAAGCTTCATGACCGCACCAGTATGGAAGCTGAACTTTGGGTACTCAAAAAATGGACTCAGATACATCCTTCGACAAGACCGACTCAAGTTGAAGCAGAGATAGATTCTTTGGGAGTGATGAATCTGGTGAAAGAGAACCCTGATCCCCAGGGGAACTTGATTGAGGAATGCTGCACGCCAGAACGAAGCAATAGCTCCATCAACCATGCTCTTCGAGAGAGAAACAGAGTGGCCGACATGCTGGCAAATCTAGGAGTAAGGCAAGAAGACCCCCCTTCTGATGTTGCAAGCTTTCTTGCAGCTGAATGCAGGAACAATGTTTGAGAGGCCTTGAGCACTCTCCGATTTTTTTTTCTTTTAAGTTTTTTTGTTTTTGCCAATGTACCAAAAAATAGGAAAATTCGTGTCATTGCCAGTGCATTGGCTCATAGCCCATTTTATTCAAGTTACACCAACACATAAAATGTGAAGTGTTAGCGTGGATTATAAACACTTCCATATTAGTGTGAGGTCTAAACACTTGTGATCGTGTGGTTCACGAATCCAATGTACGAAGGATTTAGTAATTAATAAATGGTTCGTCCTCTCGTGATTCACCACCACAACTTGAATAATGGCTTATATGAGGATCTCAAGATGAAAGGTGACAACACTAATTTAATGTTTTTTCTTTGTCTGCCCATGTCAAAGGTTCACTGTGATGCATATTTAGTTGGTATAGTGTTTTTAGTAGTGTTTATTAAAAAAGAAAATGAACTCTGCATTCATTTTAGTGTATCAAATTTGCACAAATATTTATGCCGAAACTCACTCATTATGGAAGTGGAGTCATTTGTTCGATATGCTTGGACTTAATTTCTTTCCAATGGTGTGGACATAGCCCCCACCTTTTATGGTTACATTTTCCCAATTCTTTCTTTGAACAGAGATCCCATTGTCTAAATTGGATGTGTTGACTATGAAGTCAGAAAAGAAGGGAGGAAAACAATTCCCATGTTTTTGGATTGTTCGTTTTGGATTTTGGAAACTATGCGCAGGGGCTTTAAACCCCTCAAACGAATAATCTTGTGCCTTGAAAACTGCCAATCATAACTTGCATTTGTGACTAACAATCAAGCAGCTCTTGGATGTAAAAAGTAATTTAATTTCCAATCCCCATGCCAAGGGATAAGTAGTTGACAAATTGAGGGTCCATAGATAGAAAACAAAGTTGGGAATCGGAAACAGGTTCGATAGGGGAAGTCTGTCTAAGTTCTGCTAAGTTTTTTGGACTTTTTGTGCGTTTTTGGGTGGGGGAAGGAAGGCTAAAGTTGGGAATCGAAAACAGGCTAAGTTCCGCTAAGCTTATCATGCCCTCAATGTAGTATGCTTTTTAGGAAGGTGGGTTGTTTGTCATCACATTTGTAAGGAGATTCCTCCTGCCAAAAAGATAAGCCCCCTTTAGGCCTATAAAAGGGATCGAAAACAGGCTAAGTTCCCTTAGCTTATCATGCCCTCAATGTAGTATGCTTTTTAGAAAGGTGGGTTGTTTGTCATCACATTTGTAAGGAGATTCCTCCTGCCAAAAAAATAAGCCCCCTTTAGGCCTATAAAAGGGAGGCCTCTTGTTGTATTGATCAGACCAGTGCAATAATATTCTCATGTGTGTTTTTATATCCTTTCTTTTTTGTGATTGTATTCTCTTAGTGATTGCACTTGTATTAGCCATTAGGTGTGAAATCTTGGGGGAGGGGGATGTTGCTATAACATTTTCGATAGTGTTTATTTATGTGGGATTGAAGTCTTTAGGATAACGAAAATATTGTAGCAAGACCTTTACCGTGATTCTATGCGTCTTCAATTTGTGATGAGACATTTATTGTGATTCTCTGTCCATGTAATCCATATTTTGCAAACAATTGAAACAAGAAACATATTGTCATGGTAATCTACAAACGCTATGACATAAAACAATGAAGAAATCCCGTGATATAGATCATTTCTCTGATTGAAAGCCAACCAAATTTATTATACTTTTATTTTTTTTTAAATGACATGTGATTTACTTTACCAAATTTTCCACCCCAAACGTGTCACCATCAATTTACCAAACACTAAAAATTATGCTCAGTTATTTACAGTTCCAACTTAAATAAGTTGTCTGCTCTACCCGTCCAATATAACCTACTCACTCTCTGCCTCACTTTAAAACCTCATGCCAAGGTAGAGAGAAAAAATAAAAAAGGCAATAATTTACAAGTTAAAATGAAAAAAAAAGAGGTAATAAATTGGAAAGTGTATATATTACTGCAAAAATAGGTCAAAGTATAACTTAAGGAAACATTCTCTTTATCGGACGGTTACGATCTTTGCTTGAAGGCGATTAATGGCTGTAAAGGTGTTCATGTTTGTATGTATAGACAAAAACCGCTTGTTTTATAATATAGATAGATAGATAGATAGATAGATAGCACAGGCCCTTTCTTTTTTGCAAAACTTACAAAAGACGACAAGAAGAAAATTACCCAATTTCTTAACAAATCATTCCTTAAAAAAAATATTTTTTCCTTCTTGTTTTGGTAAGCTCTGCTTTTCCTTGTTTTGTTGGTATTGAAGCCTGAAGGTTATTGACAAAATACAGATTCCTTTTCTTATGTGATATTATAATTGGGAGATTGCTATCAAAATAATCCTTTTTAGGAAACTGAAACCATTACAAGATCGAGATGGATGTGCCGGAGAGAACTTGCCGAAGATGGAGGTGGCTGAGATGGAGGGACCAGGGGAAGGGGTGTCGGTGTTTACAGAGAGGGAGGGATAACGTGAGAAAGGGAGCGATGGGGTGAGGAGGGAAGATGGAGGGGAGAAGTTCTTCATTTACTCCGGCAAAAGCATTTCATTTTTTTAATTAGTAACCCATCATCATCTATCACACAAAAGAAGAGACTTCCATAAGCTTTAGTAGAGCCCATTATTTGTTAAGCACTCTTAACATGTCCTTTAGGTGTCCACAGCGAGCTTTTGAGTGTTCTGGGATGTAAATGGAGAAACATTTGGACACTTTTGATTTGGGTGTCGTGTTCGGAGAGTGCCCGTGTCTTATGAGTGTCCGAAACCAAGTAATGACATCCGACTAAGTGTCCATGCTTCATAGGGTAGTACATCACATGCTATTTTTGTTTGGTTATCGGCAGTATACTACACGCTATTGAACATGGTATGTTACGGTAGCCTTACATAAATAGGAAAAATTGATCAAATTAAAAGATTTGGTATACTTTTGTAGGGTTGGTATACTCTTCGTAATTCGTATGAGGAAATAGTATGGACATAAATAGGAAAAATTGATCAAGTTAAAAGATTTTTTCTCTGCTTTGGAACAAAAGGGTATCTGGGAATAGTTTATAAAATGGTATGCAGCAGCTATATTATCATTGCCAGGAAACTATCTGCCTGGCCCTTTCCCTAACCAATATCTTCTTATTTTACTAGCGTTTGTATCCATTTGATGCATGGGTTAAAAAATCACATTGGTTTTTTTGGCCCTGTGTGTCGAACGGGCTCTGACATTGGCTTTTTTGGTATCGAGTATCGAACGAGTATAATGCTAGTTGATAAAAAAAGATAGTTTAATATTTCTCCAATCTTGTATTCGATGCACGCTAGCATTGGTTTCATTCTATGCATTAAAAGACATTTGTGATGGAAAATCAATTTGGAATACCACATGACGGTGCCCCATAAGCATAGAATGATTTTTTCTCTATATTCAACCCCCCACGTCTCTCTCTCTCTCTCAAAAATCTAGAATCTAGAAAATTAGGATTGAGAATTTGAATGTTATTTAAGGCAAAACACATTTGCATATAGTATGTATTGATTGATTGATACCCATCGTTAATTCCGTGTGTTCTATTATGAGTTTTTTTATGTTTTCATCCCTCAAACTTTTTTTTTTAATTTCGTTCTCATACTCTACCAAAATCACCCACTTCGTCTTCAAACTACCTGATTGCATTCTATTTAGTCAAATTGGTAACGACATCCACGAATTTGGACAAAAAATTGGCGCTTATTACCAAATTGTCAATTTGTTCCCAAAATATTACTCCCTCCGTCCCTTTTTAAATGTCCTACTTCGTAATTGCAACTTATTAAAAAGACATCATCATTATACCTCTCACATCAACTTTTTCCTCTACTTTCCCTACTTACCCATCATCATTACACTTTTATTCACTAACTTTTCAAAACGGAATCTACTTTTAGGGACAAAATAGACAATGTACCAACTTTTACCCACTAACTTTATAAAATGGACACTTATAAGGAACAGCCCAAAATAGAATACTGGACTATTAATAAGGGACGGAGGGAGTAGCAAATTGTCAATTTGGTCCCCAATTTGGACATTTGTCCAAATTTCACCATCCAATGTGCGTTTATTTTAATTTATTTTAAGTTTTTTGAACATATTTTTTTTTATCATCCAATGCACGTTTACTTCAAACGTTTTAAGAATTGAACATAATTTTTTACTTTTTGGATTCTTCTCCTCAAAACAAACCAATAATTCATAAAAATTAATACAAAACTAACAAACGCAAAAAAATCAGAATAAAGACAAAATTATAATTCAAATAGCTTATTAAGCCAAACCTACGGTTGATTTGGCCTACATAAATCAATTGGCTTATTTTATTGTCTTTATTAAAAAAATCACATTTATTTGTTTGTCAATTTTGTTTCATTATTCAAAAAAGTCTCTTGATATGCGTAATTTAGACTTTTTTCAATATACATTTTTTCATCATCATATTCTAATTTACCTTTTTTTGGTTCGGCAAATTCCATTAGACCTTGATCCAACAAGAAACGAAGTTTTTTATGTGCAAAAAATTGATGACAACGATTTACATATTAGGTGCCGCTTTACTTATTTTTTGTCTATATTTGATTCTTTCATTGGTTAATTTTATCAAATTTTTGTGGATTATTTGTTCGTCTGATAACGGGAATCGAGAAAAGAAAAAAATTTATGATACAAACTCAAAATTTATTGACTGAAAATAACAACATAACAAGAAGACAGATTTTTTTGAATAATTTACAACAATTTGATGCAAAACTAACAAATGCACTTTTTTTAATAAAGACAATAAAATAAGCCAAGTGGTTTATGTAGGCCAAATCAATCTAGGTTTAGCTTAATAAGTTATTCGGATTATATTTTTGCCTTTATTATAATTTTTTTTGCATTTGTTAGTTTTTGCGTTATTTTTATAGATTATTGGTTTGTTTCGAGGACAAGAATCCAAAAAGTAAAAAATTATGTTCAATTCTTAAAAAGTTTGAAGTAAATGCACATTGGATGATAAAAAATTATGTTCAAAACTTTAAAAAATTAAAATAAATGCACGTTGGATGGTGAAATTTTGACAAATATAGATCTAAATTGGGGACCAAATTGGTAGTTCGCTAATATTTCGGGGATAAACAAGGTAATAAATGCCAAATTTCCATCCAAATTTGTGGATGCCGATACCAATTTGATTAGATAGAACGCAGTTGGGTATAGTTTGAATACGAAGTAGAAAAATGGGTGATAGTTTGAGGATGAAAACATAAAAAACTCTGACTTAGACACTGCCTCGACATTAATAGTCCAATTTGAATGGTTGTAGGCGTATCGTGAGCTCACAACGATGAGGGAAAATGACGGTCCGGGACGTGTTTTGATAATTAATACCCGTCAAAGATATGCTGAAAATATTTGTTAATGTTGAAAATGTTCTTGACGGGTATTAATTATTAAAATACGATTTTGGCCGTCATTTTCCCCAATGATAATCGACACTTTTACTATTGTATGTACGCTAGCATAGAAGTATGCAAGCTAAGAAAATAGCTCAATTGAAGATCGTAATTAATACACAATTCATAGTTGTGGAAGACAAAATGAACGGCAGAGGTTTTTAAAACCGCATTTGCCGTCAAATTTATTTTCTTTAAAGATGTCAGATTGAGTTTATTGTTGCAAAAGGAAATACATGTAGGTGGGAGTTGTAGAATTTTTTTTTTTTGTCAATCAATAGAAGAGATCATTTTTCATCAGATATGAAGTACAAAGTACAAACTCGGGACACTACATCAATTGTGAAAGTCTACGAGATAACTAAGCCCAGCAATTTAATCAATACAAGAAATAAGTCCATTATATGGTAGAAATAAAGGAAAAGCCCTCTAAAGGAAGAACACCCACACGTAAGTGGGGAGACTCGAACTCTTGATTTCCTAATGAGATACAAGAGTCCTGACCAACTGAGCTAGCTCCGGTTAATTGTAGATGGGAATTGTAGTTAATGGGCACAGAAAGGGAGTAACGTGGGTGCAGGCTTGAGCTAGTGGCGTGGAGTATGGGTGCAGTATTTTTCCATTAAGTGCTTAAGAATAAATGCATTTGCATGCATGTCTATATGGGCCTTATATTCTAATGGGAAAGAAGAAAAAAAAGAGTTTTGGCATGGGATCTGCAGATAATATTAGCAGATTAGTCAGAGAGGTGGAGTTCAAACGGTGTGATGGATTAATGTATCCGATCATAATAGAATTTTAGTATGACGTTCATGGTGTTGAGATGCATATATTCAACGGTCACGATTGTCATTTGAGTTACCGCAAGTATAGCTACTACAAGAAATCAGGCTTTTTGCGAGGAACATAATTCCTCGCAAAATCTGAATTGTTCCTCACCAAAAGCCTTTTGCGAGGAAATTTCATTCGTCGTCAGTTCCTCGCAAAAATATAGTCTCTGATTCTCTTTTGCGAGGAATTTTTTTTCCCTCACAAAAAAGATAAATTTTGCGAGAAATTGACTTTGTCGCAATTGAGTACACCGTTTAGCGAGGAAATTAATTGGACACTAATATTAAACAAATTTCTCGCCAAAAGTGGGTCATTCCTCGCAAAAAATATCTCATTGGCGACAAAGTGTTTCCTCGCTAAAACAATAAATCTTTTGGCGAGGAATAGATTTCTCGCAAAAGACTATTCCTTTTGCCAAAATAGGTCTTGCATTTTGCAATGAATGTTTTCGTCGCAAAAAGTGATTTCTTTTTGCGAGGAAGAAATACCTCGCCAAAAGACGATTTCTTTTGACAAACCAGTGAATCCTTTTTGCTAGGAAACTTACCCCTCGCAAAAAGGGAATTTCTTATAGCAAGGAATTTTTTGGCAAAAATAGTTCTTTTTGCTACAAACTAAATCATCACACAAAAATACTAGTTGCTAGATGTTTTCTTTTGCTTCCTGTCATGATTTCAAAGACATAATTTATCAAACTCAAAGGCACTAGAGTAACATTAACTTAAACCAGTTAACATAAGTCAAAACACAGTATCTTAACCTTAATCTTCTTTAATACCCAAAGCAAAAGCCAAAACCCCCCGACCATAACATTAAGTATCAAAGGCAAGAACCACAATCCAGGGACTATATATAATGTGTACTGCCATATATCAAAAACTAAAGACATCCTTCTTCCATCTAGTAGTACCAAAACATAAGACAAAAGGCAGCTTTGTCCCTCCAAAACATCGTTCATCTCATATATCCTAGTACATTGTATCTTCATCCACCAAATGATCACCATCGATTGTTAAGCAATCTGCATGTAACACAATAAAAAGCTTTACAAATTATAGTCATGAGTAATAATTGATTAGAATATGTCATCACTACTAAACATGAATATCCCTAGTAGCTTAACGCATAGATTGTGACTTAACCACAAGAAATAAAGTAGCATAGAGTCCTTAAACAGATAACACTAACTATAATGAGTTGCTATAAAAGTACTAGTCTCTTAACAATAGTCCAAGAACATAAGCTTAACTTAGTTTTAGATCCAGCATATTTAAGGATGAAATTAGTTGATGAGCTAGGAAATACAAGCAAATTGAGTTTCAGATATTAGCTTCCATGGGTACAATTGCTTTAAACTGACGGTGGTTGACTAAACCACTTCATAGTGATCGATCAGGGAGTGATTCAGTGAAACAAGTAGAGATATGGAAAGTAATGTTGTACCACCACTCAGCAAGTGAAAACTATGTAACCAATACATAGGTCATAGATGTATCCCTAGCTATATACGTTCGATTCCCTTAACACCTTTTTTTTTTTTCCAAAAAAGTTGTAAAGACTAATTGAGCGACCTCAATTGCTCAACAAGGATGAGCTAAAGCCATAAAAGAATCACATTCTTTTTTTGTACTCAATAAAGATTGAAATCTGTTAGAAATAATAAGAGACATAAGTTGCTTCAAGAAGATCAAATTTTTCTAACATATCTCACAAATTCATCCAGCCAATATTTGCACCGTGTCTAAGAAAAAAAAATACAGGAGTAGTAAAGATAGACAAGTACATAACCAATAAAGAAGAACTCACCATTGGATCACCGGAATGGTATAGATAAGTCTCCAAGTTCTCTTTTTGTGCTGAAAACCAGCTGGTAATGTCCTTAACAAAGTTGGATACATCTTTTCCAGACTCAAATCGTAGCGAAAAGACAGCGCGACTTCTAGAAATAAGCCTGAGCAATAGGTGATGAAGGTGATAAATGATAAATCTCAAAGCTCCACTTTGTTCCCCTGGGAAATTGCTAAAGCTCAAACCAAATGCACATAGCAACTCTTGCACAAACTTGAACTAACAATATTAAATTCACTAGCCCCGCAGAACAATTTCCACATACATAGCTGAGGGGAAAAAGATTATTTGTTTGTTTAGTTGTTTTCTTAGAAACTCATCATAAAAAACAAGGTAGCAAATCAATGTCCAGAAGCATTGCTACTGTATGCACTACAAGAAATTACACCTTCGGTGACAAGAATTTAGTCACTAAAAGCTCATATTTAGTCACCAAAACCCAACAGTCACCAACTATAATTTGGTCCAACTTGGTCACTGTAATAGGGTTTTAACTTTTGTTATTATGTTGCCTGTGCCCTGTAACTTCCATATACAAACAATACTCATCCACTCCCCATTGAAAATATATCCAAAACTTGTTGCAAATGGGAGTAATTAAATACAACCATAAAAAAAAATCAAATTCATCCAAAGTATTCTTTACAAACCATGATCTCAGTATTTCATGCTTAATCAGGGAGTGCATACATACATCAATGATATCTAAATCTTTACAAATTCATATGTAAGCTTCTCTAGCTATATACTCATATGCTCAAGGCTGAGTGCCTGATCTAAAAGAAGGGGAAGGAAGTTATAGCTTCCAAATCCTGTAGTTATAGCTTCCAAACTGCTCTATTAAACAAACCTACTTGATTAAATCGCGTACGAGGTAGTAGTGTGCTTACTGAATGTTGAGACAGATTCGGTTATGCACATATCATAAAGGAATTAAATTTAACACTTTGTAACACCACAGGGGCAGATTTATGCATCGCTGTATAACTTAGAATTAAAATCCCATCGCATAATTGGAAAACAAGGAAGTATCTATTACTAGATTGGTACCCACCAAAATGGTAAAAATGATCTAACTGATATGACCCCTATAAACACAAGTATCCCAAGTAAGACCCCTATAAATCCAACATCCACTTCTCCAAATCCAAATTCTTTCCTTGTAAGCACGAATAGACGTCAGCAAAGCGAAATTTAGATTCATCCCACTGAAGTAGTCGAATCAGCAAAATGCAGCAAAGAAGAACATGGAGAGCAGAAGTAACAGAGTCGTCAAATTCAGTTGGACATTATGTAGAAATGTAACCTTCATGCAATCTAAGGAGAAATAGCAGCACATTATAGCAGCAGTAGTAGCAGCATGTAAAATTTCCTTGTAGCAGTATACAGCAAAGGGCAAAAAAATATTAGCAGCTAAGCTTTGAAAATCATTATTTAACATATGGCAGCACCTCCGTAATGATCAGAGACAAACTCATCAAACATAGTAGCAAAAGGAATCAGTTAGGAATGGAAAGCACCTTGATCGCAATTGCATATAGCATCCACAATAGCATATTAGGATCACACAGCCACAATGCCCAAATATCCACAATATGCACTGATTTTCAGGTGCAAAATTGCACAGGTAATCAAAGTGTCAAACTATCATACCAACAGCTTTCTCAGAATATAGTTGGATTGCAACCTCAGATCCTGAGGAAAAGAAGAAAAAGCTGAAATTAAGGAATGGACGGTGTCAAAGTGAATGCAAAATTGCACATCCCTGTAACGAAAGGATATATATTCCAAGGATTATCAAAATATCATTTCAGAAAATGCTCTATTAAACAAACTGACTTGATTAAATCGCGTACGTGGGAGTGGAGTGTGCTTATTGAATGAACAAATGACAATCGTGCATCAACCCCATGTAACACCACATTTGGTTCTGAACATTTATTTCAAGTTATGAAGCACATAATCTCAGTGATAAATCGAGTCAGATCACTTCCAGGAAACAAAAACAAAATGCATCTAGAATTTCCATCATTGGATTCTCGGAATATCTTTCACTTCCAATGCTGTGTTTTTTTTAGTTTCTTAAAGGTTTGTACTTTGTATCATACTTTTGAAGTGTATAGGTGGAGCTAATACCAAGTAACATAAGTGCATTGCTAATCGATGCAGCTAAACCATACTGCCATGCTATGGAACTACAACCTGTACCTAACCAAGCAAGTAATTAAAGAAAAGACCAAGCAGGCTATGAATACATACAATATGGTTGTTCTTTAAACAAGTGGAGAACTGAGTTAGTTAACAATATCTGAGGTGATTTTAGATGATGGGTAAACGAGTCTAGATGTCATTGACCATTAGTGACATCCCCGTAAGAATCAAAAACATACTTAAGGTCTTCTCGTCTGTTGATGGAATATCAACAGTTAACGTGCTGAGAGTTTTTTGGTTCAAGCTGATGGAATATCATCGACTCACTAATACTACCTATAACAAAAAGCAGGTGGTTCAAGCTTGCCTTCTTAAAATATCCCCAACTTTAATTTAAAATATCCCCACTTCCACTCCCCTCCATCACTGGCATCCACGCAGAGCAACAAAGGATCTATAAAAACTCAATCGACATCTTATAACCTACAAAATGCTTTGCATTTATAAGTCCCATAATTTTTTTGGGTAATTATAATCCATCAGGAAAATAAAGAAAGAAGCAGAAGTAATTTAGCCCACGCAAGAGAAATTGACCACACTAACCATATTATCCTTTTATTCGAACAACCAATTTGAGTTTTGCTTTAGATCTTCTACCTATTTAGTCTACTGACACACACCGGCTTCGAGGACTTGTATAAACCACGGATGGATCGACATTAAGTACTTTGGGATTTTCGCTAAAAACTCTGTACTAAACAACTCTAGCAACGGCGGCAACAGAAGAGCTTCAGGTTCAGAAAGATCGAACCCAAAACTTGAGATAAACCATACTCTGTGCATGTGTCTTCTCCAAATCGCGTTACGACCAAACACACACACACACACACACACAGAGAGATCGTGTGTACCTGCGACGAAGGTGAGAGATCGACAACCAGTGAAGATGCCGGTGAGAGATCGACGACGATTAGAAAGAAATCAGGTTTTGGGGCTTTTCGTCTTTAAGGGGTTATCGTTTGGGGCGGAGGAAAATTTGGGAGGGTAGTTCAAAAGAAAGTGAAAAAAAAAAGGAGGAGGGAAATAGATTTTGGGTATATCATAGACGACGTCGTTTTAGGAGGGATGAAATTTCTCAGGTGTTTCTAGAACGATTGAAGTGTATAATCACCACATTTTCTTTGTAGTAATCCGGATCTCTACTCGATTATCCAAACCATTCATCTTGCAGAACTCGTCAAATTGAATCTCCACACAAAAGTTCAAATTGATCGGACATCCACAACTACCTCATCGAAATACTTTTATACAATAAAAAAATTAGATGAGTGTAATCATTTTTTTGGCATGAATAAACTATTCCAATGAGGTGGTTACATGTGTCCGTTAAACTTCATTTTCGGTAGGAATGATCAGTAGTACAAGGTACAAATGATAGACGGTTTTGATCGCGAATAAATACCTTGAGTGGTGTTGTGGTGGTGTATTATGAGACTTTAATACCTCCGGATGCATTGATTGTCTTTCGATCAAGTAGTTGTTGATATCCGATGATCTTCTATTTGGGTGACACTTATTGAATTGGTAGAATATGAAATTCTAACGGTTTAGATCGCCCATTATAATAATAGACTCAATAATGACCTATAGAATCTATATGTTCAACTTACTTGTTAGTAAACTAGTTGTGTGCCATAGGTGAATGTACCGTAGCCACGGAACTACAATACAATCATGATGATCGATACCGTTGATTTCCTTGAGCTTGTCGATTAAATCATTCACGTGAATTTTTGGCTCAATCGGTTTAAAAAACCCCCTTCATCGGTATCCAAAATTGCTAATAAAATGAAAATTTTAAGTTTGATCAAGTATCTAACGATACACGATTAACTTCATTCTTGATACAAAGTGATTTAGTTATATTACATAAAAAAATAGACGATTTTGATCGCAAAAGAAGGCTTCATGCGGTGCACTATAAGACTTTAATTTCTTTGAACGCTTGCAGTAATGCCGATTTCTCGCAGACTGTGCTTTTAACTGTTGCATGGACTAACATATTCAAAAAAGGAAGTTTAGACTTATAGCAACAAATTTATTATTTTCTCGCAAAAAATTGGTTTTTTGCGAGGAACACAATTTTCCGCAAAAAGAACCATAGTCTTTAGCGATGAATTCTTTATTTTCTCACAAATAACCAATGTTTTTGCGAGAAAACTAATTCCTCGCAAAAGGTTTTGAACTTTAGCGTCCCAATAAGTTTGCCACAAAAAATTGTAGGGAGGTATTCCCGAACAGACACGATTAGTCACCAGATACGTGATGTACAGGGGCACGTGATAAGCCGGGTAAGGCTTATCGCCGGGCAGTGCGATGAGCAGCAGTGTGGACCAGTGACACGCAAAGGCATTGGTCCAGGTTGTCTGTTCGGCTGCTAAGGTCAAAAGACATGTGAAGTCATTTGACCAGATATAATAGCATGGACCAATTGCATGTGAGGTTATTGGTCCAAGAGGGCTGTTCGGCAAAGAGGAAGCCGAACAGTGGAAAATTGCCCTAAGTCGTGACGTGGCAAGAATACTCTAGAATAGTAATATTCCGCAAAAGGATAAGATCCCGAGTGTATAGGATCGAACCTAGAAACCCAACGTGATTGGGGTGTTCGGATAATTATGGGAAAGAGTCCCAAAAGGACTGAGAGTCCTATAAAGATTAAGATAATATACTGATAAGGGAACGAGATTCCGTAAGATATTAGGTTTCCTGTACGAGGCGGGAATCCTAGGGCGACTTGGATGCTTGGGCAGCAAGCATCCGTGAATCTATAAATATGAGATAAATCTGGAGGTAAAAGGTACGCAATATTGAGCACTTGCATTATTTTCCTATTGATAATTAGGGTTTTTTAGCCAGTACGTGATACTAACTGAAGCATCGGAGGGCCTTTGCCACGAGAGGCAAAGGTGCACTCACCCCTTGTCTGTTTCGCAGATTAGGGTTCCGATAAAGAACTAGGGTCCCGGTGTAGAGGCACGTGAGGCCGTTTGCAGCTTGGTACGTTCAGAGCACCAATTGTTTTCACCTTCCTACAATTGGCGCCGTCTGTGGGAAGCGAACCCATTCTTTGAAAAACAATCACGATGGAAGAAGATCCAGTCACGCCGTTTAATCCAAAGGACCAGTTAAGTGGTGGAGGAGATAAATCTCCGCCAGCTGCTCCGAAAAAGCCCACCGGAAGGCAGGGCAAGACACCCACGGCCTCCACGAGAAGGAGCAAATCTCATCGAAGAGAAGCGTCGGTGGAACAGTCAAGAAGTATACACAACAGTGAGGATGTCCTCGACCGAAAGAGGAAAGAAATCGAGGAGTACGCTCGTTTGATTAAGAAACGAGAGTACGAAATACAAGAGTTGCAACGGATACGGGAATACCCAGAAGATTCTGGACTCTCGAGGAGGAGTCCTGAAAGAGATAGACGAACTGTAGTAGTCCATAGGCAGGCTCGTTCGCGAGGAAGAAGGAGCAGAAGTCCTACTATGAGGCGAAATCAGGTTTCTCCACGAAAAAGGAGCGACAGAAGCAGGAGCCGAACACCGGAAAGACAGAGGGCGTTCTCACGAAAAAGGAGGAGTAAGGACCGGAGTTCCACCCCTGAAGAAGAGGGCAAGAGGAAACATCACCGGGACAGGTACGAGAGACCTGATGTTGATTGGGCCAATGCCACGGCTCACAAGACGAGGGAATTCGAGGATGGGACAGTAACTGCACGAGAAGCAGCAAGAAAGGCCCTAAGCAACATAGCGGCTTCCCCCTTCTCAAGAAGGTTACAAGAGGCTAGGTTGCCGAGTAGAGTGAAGCATGGAGCATTCGTGCTCTACGAGACAAACACGGATCCAGTGGCTCACATACAGCACTACCAGCAGGCCATGTTCATGCATGATGGCGATGACGCCATTCTGTGCAAAATGTTCCCATCAAGCCTTGGCAAGGTAGCTTTATCCTGGTTTCACAAATTGGCCCCGCGCTCCATACGAGGATGGAGACAGCTGGCAGAAGAATTTACTGCTCGGTTCTTAACAAGTAGAAAGGCTCCGAAGACGTTTGAAAGCCTCTCTACGATGAAACAAGTAGACGACGAGCCGATCAGGGATTATGCAAAAAAGTACTGGGAAACTTTCAACGAGATTGAAAGTTGCAGTGAGGAATACGCCATCGCAACGTTCAAAACTGGTTTACCTGTTCGGGGTGAATTGCGCCGCTCATTGAACAAACATCCGGTAGCAACGTTGGCCAAGCTGATGGAACGTATAGAGCAACACGCCAGAATGGAGGATGACATACTCCGTGAAGACGGCAGGACAGTTGCCGAACAGCCTAAAGTGTCTGCCAAAAAGGTGGATAAGCCGGAACCTAAGACATACAAGGAGAGAAAGGAATACGGGCAGACTAAGAAAGAGCCGTACAAAGAGAAGCAAGCCCCTGATCCAAAGTCCTTCTTCTCCATCACAACAGTTTGGAAGGAACCAATCTACAAGATTCTTTATCGAATTAAGAATCAACCGTACTTTAAATGGCCCCCAAGTTTAGGCGGAGATAAAGATGCAAAGCGTGCCACGAATCAGCACTGCAGTTACCACAAAGATTGGGGCCATATGACCGAGGATTGTGAAATGTATAAAAGGCATCTCGACGATTTAGTTTCTCGGGGATATCTCAAGGAATTTATCCAAGAGGACCCGAAGGAAAAAGGGAAAGCCATGGAGATGGATTACGAGCAAAATCCTAAAGGGGTAATCCACATGATACACGGGTTAGCCGCACCTTATAGGAGAAATGAGGTGAGGCTACTGCAAAGGCAGGTTAAGCACGACCAGCATGTGATGCGGTTGGGAAAAAAGAGAGGCCGAGGGAGTGGCGTATGCCATGAAGGCATAGCATTCACGGATGAAGATTTGGGGGAAGTCCAAGTTCCCCATAATGATGCTTTGGCCATCACCCTACGAGTTGGGGAATATGACGTTGAAAGGATCCTTGTGGATTCAGGAAGTTCTACAGAGGTGATGTACTACGACGCGTTCAAGAAGCTTGGGCTGGCCCAGACAGATTTGGAGCAGTCCACAACGCCCTTGATTGGGTTTGGCGCAGGGGCTGTCTGGCCGCTTGGAAAGGTCACACTGCCTGTTCGGGCAGGATCAGTTGTTTTGAGGACAGATTTTCTGGTCATAGACGTCCCTTCTTCCTATAACGCGATTATAGGAAGAACCTGGTTACACAAGATGAGGGCAGTCTCTTCAACTTATCACCAGATGGTGAAATTCCCAGGATCCAATGGGGTCGAAGCAATTAGGGGCAACCAGAAAGTGGCCCAACAATGTCTGATTTCCATCGTTAAGAAGGCCCCGAAGGCCCACCATGTTCATGCACTGGAGGTGCCGGATCAACCGACTATCGAGGATGTCGGAAGATGCCCGGCCGATAAAGTAATCGAGGGCTTGGAAAAGATTCAGATCGACAAGACTGATCCTGAAAGATATTTTTTAATTGGGGAATCGTTACCAGCAGAGGAAAAGGCTGAGTCAATACAGTTTCTGAAGGAATATGTCGATGTGTTTGCATGGGTACCAGAGGAGATGCCCGGCGTGGATGCTAACGTAATCTGCCACCATTTGAATGTCGACCCTCAACATAAACCAGCTATTCAGAGAAAACGTAGGGCGGCCGTACAGCACGTGGATGCTGTTATTGAAGAAGTTAATCGTTTGCTTGAGGCAAAAGCAATACGTGAGGTTTATTACCCTGAGTGGCTGTCCAACACCGTGGTCGTAAAGAAGAAGAATGGGAAGTGGCGTGTCTGTGTGGATTTTACAGACTTGAACAAGGCCTGCCCTAAGGATAGTTTTCCCCTCCCAAGGATAGACCAGTTGGTTGACGCAACAGCTGGCTACGAGCGAATGAGTTTTCTTAATGCGTATCGAGGATACCATCAAATTGCTATGTTTGGGCCCGATCAGGAGAAGACATCTTTCATCACCCCACGGGGCCTGTACTGCTATAGTGTCATGACGTTTGGGCTGAGAAACGCAGGGGCGACGTACCAAAGGCTCGCGACTATCATGTTCAGGGAACTGCTCGGGAAAACTATGGAGGTTTACATAAACGATATGGTGGTAAAAAGTCGAGACAAACAAGGGCACATTACAGACTTGAGAGAAGTCTTTGAGATTTTGAGAAAGTACAAGTTGAAACTCAACGCCTCGAAATGTGCGTTTGGGGTCGGTTCTGGGAAGTTCCTAGGGCACTTGGTCACCATAAGGGGAATTGAGGCTAACCCAGACCAAATTGCAGCCTTGCAAAGGCTGCAAAGCCCCAAAACCACGAAGGAGGTTCAAAGGCTAACTGGGATGGCTGCAGCACTTAATAGATTTATCAGTAGATCAAGTGATAAATGTAGGCCCTTTTTCCAGTTATTAAAAAAAAGGGAAGGGTTTGAATGGGGAGCAGAATGTGAGCAAGCTTTTCAGGACCTAAAGAAGTATATGGCTGAGCCTCCTCTTCTGTCAACCCCACAGCCAGGTGAGTCCTTGATTTTGTACTTGTCTGTTTCTGAGCATGCTGTAAGTGCAGTCATGTTAAGGGATTTGGGAATCGAACAAATCCCAATATATTATGTAAGCAAGACATTGCTAGACGCAGAAACGAGATATCTGCCTTTAGAGAAACTTGTTCTGGCGCTTAGGACAACGAGGAAACTGCCACACTATTTTCAGAGCCATAGGATTGTGGTATACACCGAATTTCCACTAAAGTCTCTGCTACGAAAGGCAGATTTTTCAGGAAGAATCTCGACCTGGTCCATCGAGTTGAGTCAGTACGATATTGATTATCAACCACGAACAGCAATCAAAGGCCAAGTGTTGGCTGATTTTGTGGCAGAGTTTTCTCCCACGGTAGCTCCCCTGCCTCCTACGAAAAAGGAACAGAGGAGTAAAACATTGTCCAGGAGGGATAAAGTCTCAGCCGAACAGGATGATACGGAATGGAATTTATTCGTCGACGGATCAGCTTGTAACACTGGTTCGGGAATTGGTGTTGTTCTTTTTCCTCCCGGAGGAGTTATGATAGAACTGTCCGTCCGGCTGGGATTCAGCGCATCAAATAATGTGGCGGAGTATGAGGCACTCCTAGCTGGATTGAGAAGTGCGAAAGTTCTGAAGGCAAAAAGAGTGAGGGTGCATTGTGATTCACAGCTTGTGGTGAATCAGCTGTCCGGCGAATACCTGGCCCGGAATGAGAAAATGGCGGCATATGTGGAAGCGGCCAAAGATTTACTTGATACCTTTGAGAGGGTCCACATTGAACAGATAAGTTCTGGACAGAATGCACATGCCGATTCACTGGCATGGCTGGCTGCAGCGGTCTCGACCGAACTCAAGCGAAGAGTTGCAGTTGAGTATCTCTCAGAGCCGAGCATTGGGAAAAGCGTGGAGTTAGTTTTGGAAGTAAACCAAGGTCCAAGTTGGATGGACCCAATCGTGGAATTTTTACGAGATGAAGCACTTCCCACTGATAAAAAGGAGGCTCATAAGATCAAAACCAAGTCTGCAAGGTTTTGGCTATCCCCAGAAGGAAAGCTTTACAGAAAGTCCTTCACAGGCCCGTACTTGCTGTGCGTACACCCCGAGATGGTGCAGAAATTTCTTCACGAAATACATGAAGGAACTTGTGGAAGTCATGCTGGGGGCAGATCCATTGCCCACCGAGCAATTACTCAAGGCTACTGGTGGCCACATATGCAGGAGGATGCAAAGCTGTATGTGAAAATTTGTGAGAAATGTCAGAAATTCTCACCAATGATTCGAACACCGGCCGAAGACCTGGTACCTTTAACGAGCCCCTGGCCATTTGCCCAGTGGGGAATGGACATCGTGGGTCCCCTCCACAAAGCAACTGGGAACCGAAAATTCTTGTTAGTTGCAACAGACTACTTTACTAAATGGATTGAGGCAGAACCATTGGCCAAAATCACCGAGTCTATGGTAGAAAAGTTCGTGTGGAAGAATATCATTACTCGATTTGGGGTTCCTTATTCCTTGATCACAGATAATGGGTCCCAATTTCAGAAGAAATTTAAGGCTTTTTGTGCCCAGTTTGGGATACGGAATTACTATTCGACTCCAGCCTACCCGCAGAGCAATGGGCAGGCAGAAGCATCTAACAAAACCATTCTTGACGGGATCAAGAAGAGGTTGGATAAGGCTAAGGGGAAATGGCCCGATGAATTGCCTCTTGTTCTATGGGCGCACAGGACAACTCCTAGGAGGTCTACGGGAGAGACCCCCTACTCGTTGGCATATGGCACAGAGGCAATCATACCTTTGGAAGTGGGCCTCCCAACCAACAGGACAGTATTGGTTGAAAGTGGGGGCAATGACAGAGCCCTCGAAATTGAGCTTGATCTCGCCGAGGAAAGGAGGGAAAAGGCACTGATCCATCTGGTTTCTTATCAGGAACAGCTGATGAAGGACTATAATAAGCACGTCCACCCTCGAGAGTTCGGTGTTGGGGACCTTGTACTGCGAAAGGTGCTCGGCAATACCAAGGTGGCCAATGAAGGCAAACTAGGTGCCAATTGGGAAGGCCCGTATCGAGTAACTGAAATTGTGGGCATAGGGGCCTACAGATTGGCTGATCTGGACGGTAACCCGATTCCGAGGCCGTGGAATATCCATAATCTGAGAAAATTCTTTGTTTAGAAGAATCAAGTTTTATTTTAGATTGCATCATGTGATTGTGTGGGAGCTATGAACACAGCTCCTTTGTTTTTATTATCTTCTGGTACCAAGGAGCACGAATAATGCCCCCTTGAGTTCAAGTTTATGAATAACGTTTTTTCTTTTCACATATACCCAGTTGTTCCGAAATTTTAGTTGTCGAAATATGGAATATGAAACTTGGAGATTTGCTTTATCTTCCTTTTTTTTCATATTGGGGAGCACGGGATTGGCACGAATGCCAAACATGAGATATTTGAAAGTACGAGATACTTAAAATACGAACAGCTTGCAACAGGGTACGAGATACTCAAAAGAACGAAACTCTTACCAAATTCTAAGTATGAATATACTTAGTAGAATTCTAAGTACGAAATACTTGGGCAATAGACATAACGAAGTATGTCTAAAAACCAAACTAAGTATGAAGAAACTTGGGATGCATACAAACATATGCAGTTTGTTCGGGTAACATTCATTTGAAAAGCAAACAGTAACATCAAGCACGAAATACTTGGGGCTCTACACTTATGAGTATGAGTAAACTCAAAAATGCATACGAACATGTGTAGCCAATAAAGTACGAAACACTTATAAGCCAATATGAAACATTTGGCTTAAAAGCCAACGTGCGAAATACTAAACTATGCATTTGAATATATGCATCAGAAAGGGTTAATAGCCGAGCAGACCAGATGTTATGAGGAAAATATCTGTGTTATCAAAAGAAAAACAAAAGTATTGTACTGACGCCTCGCAGGGCTCAAAATAACTACGGTCACGCAGGACCAGCAATGTGTTTGGAGGAGTTGGGTGGGAATGCGATTACCTGCCAGACCGTTCAATCCAAGTTCTGAATCTCCGGAGGGGTGTTATCTGCAACCTCTGTGCTAGTATCAGCAGCAGCATTCTCCTCCACGACGGCGGCTTCATTGGTCATCTCTTGAACTGCTGCATGTTGAAAGACATTATCTTGAGATTCCATTTGAATCTCCTCATCAACGTCAGCAAAATCGTCTATCTCTTGATCTACATCATCAGCAGGAGGCCCACCAGCTTCCCGAGCAGCCATCACTTGACGACTCGGTAATTCATTATCTTCCCAGAAGGGAGAGTCTTCAGCGACACCAACCTTCGTTAAGCACGTCTCCCAGCAGGTGACCCAAATCTGGTCCTGAATGGCCGGCATCTGTCCCACGTAATTGGCCGTTGTAGTGTCAAACCCTTTTTTGTAACCTTCATCATATGCAGCCTTTTTGGCATTATCGATCTCTGCCAAGGATTGACGGAGGTTATCCTCTGCAGTTTCAAGCTTGCCTTTTGTTTCTGTGACCTCTGCTTTAGCTTTGTCTCTCTCTCTCTCCAGCCTCGAGACTGTTTGGAGGAGTCTCGTGTTATCATTCAGCAGCCTAACTCTCTCTGCGTCAGCCTCTTGGAATTTTTGGCCTAGTGCCATCAATTTTTGGATAAACTGTATAATTGCAAATTACGAGTTAATAAAATTGAGCAGACGACTATTGTCAAGGTAAAGGAAAAGGCAATCTCTACGGTTACCTTGATTCCACTGACGAGACCAGTGGACACTAGCCGGTCAGCAGAGGATGAAGCCTCTTTTTGCATGTCTACAGGAAGTGATAGTCCCTGTGCCAGTGCCAGTGCAGTCTCAGAGGAGCTAGCACTGTCCCCAACATTCACTGGTCGGTCCCCCCTCATGAGTTGAGGGGCCCAGACAGCAGGAACAACTTGGATGTTCGGCGCTGGGGTTTCCGATGGCACTGAAGTGTCTGGAGCGCCAGTGTCTCCGGCTTCTTCGCTCCGAGGACGTTTGTCCCGATGAGCATCAGTAACTTCGGTCGAACTGTCTTGTTGCCGAGGAGAGGATGATCTCGTAGATCCCCCCCTGTTGCGACGAGATCGCGGGGGAGCAACACCGGTTGATGCTACCCTATTTGCAGCATTACGACCTCGTGTGGAAACGGTAAGAAGAGTGCTAAGGTCAATGGGTTGTTGAGTCATCGTACCTGGGCTCACGGGAGATCGCGAATAACCAGAGGAAGAGGACTGGCTCGTGTCACAGAGGGTAAAGGGCTGTTTGGTACGGATTTCAGGAACAACTTGTCTCCGCGTGGACCTCCTAAGCACCACACGTGTCTGGGGCACGCCTTCGGGGATCGTAACTTCACCTGACTGTCCGGCGAGGGTGACGCCGGCTTGCAATCTTGAGCTTTGTGGTTGGGGAGCTGTGGACGTCGAGGCACCGCTCGTGCTCGGGTTCGCTAACCTCCTGTCGATGAACCCCCTGTAGGCAGGATCATACCCCAGCAAGACGTGTGCGTCACGACCACACCCAGCGATACGAGTACCCGGCTCTCCTGTGTACTTAAGAATTCTGTTGATATCAGCTGCTCGGATGTAGTTTGGCTCTCGTCTAGGGCGTCGGTTAGCGTTGTCCGCTGTACGAATACAAAGGCAAGTTAGAAACATACGAATCAGCTAAGAGGAAGCAATACACGAAATCACAAAGCAAATTAGAAGCATACGTGGGTAACCCCATATGTGGGGGCAATGCAAACCCACCACTTGGCCATCCTCTCCTATCGGCTTGAAAGCTCCTGTTACATAGAGGAAATCGACCTCGTGGTCACGAGCAGAGTCTGGCAAATTAAGCACGAGACGCCTGTCCGCTCTCCTAACCTTGAGATAGTACGTGTTGTACTCGGGGTTTAGCACGATGCTATACCACCATTGGATGTCCCAAATCCCCAGTTGGGTCCCTAAGATTCTGTTTAATGCCACCACTCCCATTACTAACCTAAAGAAGTTAGTCGAAACCTGCATCGGCGTAAGTCGATACCAGCTCAGGATTTGACGGAGTAGAGGGTGAAGGGGGAATCGAACCCCTCCTTCAACAATGGCGACTATTGGGATACACATTCTATCCCATGAACCTCCGTCTCTATCTGCGCCTAGGGGGGCAAGTTCAAGACCAACATTGTCAGGGATGCCGTATTCCGTTCTAAATGCCGTCATGGCAGCAGGGGTTTCACATAGCTTCCTAAATTTACTGGGTTTCAGAGGGTTTTCCCCATCGTCCGCCATCACTATACCCAATGTATACAAGGAAAACCAGAAGGATCTACGAATCAAGCCCTAAGGGGATGGGTGACTCAAAAATGAAATCCTAGTACGAGATACAGAAAGAGATTTGAGAAGTCTTACGATGGATGTAGCGGCGATGGAAGGAAGTACGGACGAAAGCTTCGAAGCGGCGGCTATGGCGGAGATGGTGGAGGAACCCTTTGAGAAAAACTGAGGTTTGTGCGTTTTGGTTAAAAACCCAAAAGCAGCCCTTTCAGGGGGAAAAGGGCGAAAGACGGAGACGAAACGTCTCCGTTTACACCGTTAGAAGTTAACAAGTTAAAGTAACGGAAAGCAGATACTATTCTGACTCCGTTTTGTACAACGTTAGTTGAATACCAATAGAAGGCGTACGAAAGATGCCACGTGGAGTCATTATCCCAAAAAGGTATAATGATTAAGCCGCCAAAGGCATAAATGAGCATTGGTATTATGACCATATGAGGGCAGAGGGGTGCGATCCAACCTTGGTCCTTGAGAGAGCTTTACCTGCAACCCCCGAACAGTGGTTATAGGTAAAGCTGGGGAGCAATTGTAGGGAGGTATTCCCGAACAGACACGATTAGTCACCAGATACATGATGTACAGGGGCACGTGATAAACCGGGTAAGGCTTATCGCCGGGCAGTGCGATGAGCAGCAGTGTGGACCAGTGACACGCAAAGGCATTGGTCCAGGTTGTCTGTTCGGCTGCTAAGGTCAAAAGACATGTGAAGTCATTTGACCAGATATAATAGCATGGACCAATTGCATGTGAGGTTATTGGTCCAAGAGGGCTGTTCGGCAAAGAGGAAGCCGAACAGTGGAAAATTGCCCTAAGTCGTGACGTGGCAAGAATACTCTAGAATAGTAATATTCCGCAAAAGGATAAGATCTCGAGTGTATAAGATCGAACCTAGAAACCCAACGTGATTGGGGTGTTCGGATAATTATGGGAAAGAGTCCCAAAAGGACTGAGAATCCTATAAAGATTAAGATAATATACTGATAAGGGAACGAGATTCCGTAAGATATTAGGTTTCCTGTACGAGGCGGGAATCCTAGGGCGACTTGGATGCTTGGGCAGCAAGCATCCGTGAATCTATAAATATGAGATAAATCTGGAGGTAAAAGGTACGCAATATTGAGCACTTGCATTATTTTCCTATTGATAATTAGGGTTTTTTAGCCAGTACGTGATACTAACTGAAGCATCGGAGGGCCTTTGCCACGAGAGGCAAAGGTGCACTCACCCCTTGTCTGTTTCGCAGATTAGGGTTCCGATAAAGAACTAGGGTCCCGGTGTAGAGGCACGTGAGGCCGTTTGCAGCTTGGTACGTTCAGAGCACCAATTGTTTTCACCTTCCTACAAAAATCACTATAGGCTTTTGGCGACAAAATACTGTGTTTCCTCGCAAATTCATTTTTCCCGCCTACATAAAAAATTCCTGCCACATTTTTTGCGACAACAATTAGCGAGGAATTTTGAAACTTCCTCGCAAATACTCTTTAGCGACAAGTAAATAGCGAGAAAAATGTCTTCCACGCAAAAAAAAACACATTAGCGAGGAAACAATAATTTCCTCGCCAAAACTCTTCCTTTAGCGAGGAAATAGACATCCTCGCTAAAAATTTCCTCGCAGAAAGGCTAATTTCTTGTAGTAGTGTACATTACATTCTAAGTCTTCGGAGTAATTTTTATTTATCGTCCCCCTACTTGTATTCTTTTGTTATCGTTGATCTCATCATTGACTCAAGCAATGCCATTATATTTGTGAACTAATGCTTGCCCGTACCTACGGCACTACCCACCCTTTAATGGCATTTTTGTAATAAATTTGTAAGAGTGTGGGTGTTTTCTTAAGAGAGTTGGAGAATACATATCAACCCTTAGATTAAATCAATCTCAACCCTCGAATCAATTTGTCTTGTGTGGAGGCCCACACCATTGTGTTTTATTAGATAGATGGTGATATATCATGTTTGTGTAGTTGATTATCATGGAACAGAGTACATGTGCAAGCCCATCAGGTCTAGAGAATGATTGATAGATTTACTGAGATTTGATTGATTGCCAGCAGGAGTATTGTTGTTAATACGGCATGCGGGCATATGTAGTTGATTTTGTCCTTGGTGGTGCTTAGCATATTACTGAGATGGGCCAAGTTTGAGGCTTAAGTTAATTGTTGAGAATCAAGGTTGATGCGGTCGATATATTTGGTTGAAGTTGTGAAAATTATTTATTGATTCCGTTATATCCTTTAATTGTCCTCGTATTGCGTACTTCTTGCACAATTTATGTGACATGTACGAAGAAGAATAAGTACGCGCGGAGTTGAAGTAGTTGAAGAATCGGTTTTGTTGTTATTTGGAGTAGGGGCTGTCCAGCCAATGAACCGAACCGCCTAATCTGTCCAAACTGGGCCAAACTGAGACATGTTATGGATAGACGCAGATCTAAAAATACTAGTTCTGGCGGACCTGGTTCAGTTCCAGTTCAAACCGAACCATCCACCACTTATTAAATAAAAAAATCTAATTCCTAATTAACTGATTTTAGTTTCCACCTTGAATTACAACTGAAAAGCATCCACCACTTTATTAGTTTTTATAGCGACCGATTTCTCGTATTTGGTACTCCCTCCGTCCCTTATTTATTGTCCGATATTCCATTTTGAGCTGTACCTTAATAAGTGTCCATTTTGTAAAGTTAGTGGGTAAAAGTTGGTGAATTGTCTATTTTGTCCCTAAAAGTAGATTCCTTTTTAAAATATAAGTGAGTAAAAGTGTAATGATGATGGGTAAGTAGGGAAAGTGGAGGAAAAAGTTGATGTGAAAGGTATAATGATGATATCTTTTTAATAAGTTGGAGTTACGAAACAGGACACTTAAAAAGGGACGGAGGGAGTAATATATAATTGTTTCAAGTGTTTTTAAGCTTATCTTGGGACTTATCCTCTCAGAGCATCTCCAATCCATCTCACTCTTTCCCTATTTTGGAGATTTAAAAAACTATATTTTATTCGCAAAATAATTTTGGAGAATCAACAACTCCAACCCAATTCTTCATTTTTCACCTCCTAAACTCCCCCCAATTCTTTCTCCATTTATTGTTCGATATTTTTTTTCCCCCCTTTCATTAAATGCATGTGTTTTTCTCATTTCAAGTCATTATTCAAACTAATACAATGATAAGATAGTATAAATGAGAAAAATAATATTAAGAATTCAAATAGTTTGAATTTACATTTGATGTTATTTCAAAGGTAAATGCACGGTCACTACACAAGCCCACTTTTTGACAAGAGTTCAGCACAACATTCAATGCACGGTCACTTTTTGCTAAAGTGATTGTTCATTTTAGAAAAATTACGAACAAACCCTTTTTTAAATTCCCATCACCTCCTTTCTGTTTTATTCCTAGGGCAAATTTTACTAACCTCCCCTGAGGTTTCTGACATGAACAGAAACCTCCCCTGAGGTTTCAGAAATGACACTGCCCTCTCCTCCTTTACCTGACAATACCAAGGGACCCCCCCTCCGTTACCTACACGTTAGAAAACGGATGGAAAATGTGATCGGCTTTGTTCGGTCCTTAGTTTAGTTTAGTTTTCCAATCATTACCCTACTTTTTTCTCCAATCATTACCCTATTTCTCTAATAATTATTTTCTCATCTCTCTCTATCTCACTCTCTCCAATCATTACTCTTCTCTTCAATCATTACTTTATTTTTCTCTCCACCCACTACTAAAACTAAACTAAACTCCCAACCAAACAAAATCATTAATGTCATCGTACTATACTTTTTACAATACTTATACTACCCTCACCAGACTCTTTACCCCTCTTATTTATAAAATATAAAATACAAATATCATTAAACTTTGTACCCGTTTCACTTTGAGATTTTGTCCTTATTTAAAAGGATTCACATTTGTTAATTTTCTATCAAACTTTTGTGAATTATCGGTTCGTTTCGATGAGAGGAATTGAAAAAGTAAAAAATTAAGACTTTTACCATATATTTTGAGAAATTCAATATTTTGGATAAAAGTAATAATTTTATATTCTTTTGATTCCTCTCGGTGAGACAAACTAATAATCCACAAAAATTTAACACAAAACTAGCAAATACGAAAAAAATTCAAATATAAACAAAAATAAAAAAAAGCCTAAAAATCCCATAAACAAATCTCATAAAAACCAAAAAGCCGAAAAATTCCACAAACTATTGGCAACGGAGGGTACGGGCTTGTTGGTGGGATTTTTAGATTTTTTTTTTATTTTTACGGGATTTGTTTGTGAGATCTTTAGGCTTTTTGATTTTTGTTCATATTTGAATTTTTTTCGTATTTGCAAGTTTTGCGTTAAATTTTTGTGGATTATTGGCTCGTCTCAACAAGAGGAATCAAAAGATTATAAAATTATTATTTTACCCAAAATATTGAATTTCTCAAAATATTCGGTAGAAGTCTTAATTTTTTACTTTTTTCAATTCCTCTTATCGAAACGAACCAATAATTCACAAAAGTTTAACAGAAAATTAACAAATGAGAATCCTTTTAAATAAGGACAAAATCTCAAAGTGAAACGAGCACAAAGTGTAATGATATTTGTATTTTATTTTTTATAAATGAGAGGGGTAAAGAGTCTGGTGAGGTTAGTATAGGTATTGTAAAAAGTATAGTACAATGACATCTCACCTTTTCCATCTGTTTTCTAACGTGCACGTAACGGGGGGGGGGGGGGTTTGGGGGTCCCTTGGTATTGTCAGGTAAAGGAGGGGAGGGTAGTGTCATTTCAGAAACCTCAAGGGAGGTTTCTGTTCGTGTCAGAAACCTCAGGGGAGATCAGTGAAATTTGCCCTTATTCCTATCTTACTTTCATGATGTGATATGGCATGAAAAACTCCTCTCTTCCTGAAAAGGAAGAGCTTATTCGTTTTGGGGTCTCAAAATTTCTGGGCATAGTCTTCAAAAAATTTGGCTCGTTCGTTTTGGCATCTCAAAAATTCCTGTGCACAATCCCCAATTTTTTTTCTTTATTTATCTCTCTCTACTATTTATCTCTCTCTACTCATTACTCTTAATGACATCTCTCAAAATCCAAAATGAACATGGTCAAAGATGTTTCTGTACCGAAATACGAGTAACCAACCACCGCACATTGCGCCCCATCTTGCCCTTCTCTACTACTACTACACACACTCTCTCTCTTTTTGCAAACCCAGTCTTCAGCTTTCCACTTTTCAACCATGGCAACCTACCAGTGATGGAGACGAAACTATTCTCCATTCGACAAAGCTTCTTCACCCTCTCCAACTGTTCCGCATCTTGTATCAACTCCATCCACTATCGTCTCTCTCTTAGGCATTCCATCTCTTGATTTGGGTTTTCTTGATTTGTATAGATTTTGATTTTGGATGCTCTCCCAACCCGACATACTGTGCCTTAGATTCTGGGTGTGTCAAAATTAAAAATATTGGATCAATTTCTGTACAATCCCCTTGGGATTCTCTTTCCATGAAACCTTACGAAAAGGCATTTAGAAGTAATATCATTTAAAATGAACAAAAAAACTAGACATTTAAGGAGTGAGGGAGGAGGGAGATTCATAGAATATCAGAGCGTTGCCCTGTAAGGGCGAGCCATGATGTTTGGTCGAATATTAAAGGGGAACTCGCCATCGGAAAGCCCATCGAAAATAATGGAGTTGAGTTTTGTTCACCCTTCGGGTCTCAACATTGAGAAAAGAGGAGGGTGGTGGGTGGGTGTGTGTTGTTGATTCGTAGAATATTGGGGCTTTTTCCGGTAAGGGCAAGCCATGATGTTTGGTCGAATATAAGGGCGAGCCATGATGTTCGGTCAAATATTAAAGGGGAACTCGCCGTCGAAAAGCCCATCGAAAATAATGGAGTTGAGTTTTGTTCACCCTCCGGGCCTCCACTTAATAGGATGAATATTACCATTATTTTTATTAGTTGAAATTGTGAATCTCACCAGAAATTAATATAATGCTTATCAAAAAGTGTATTGTAAGGATGAAACCTACATCATTTTAACCAATAAAAGAGATAATAATGTTCACCATCTTTTAAAGATAGTGAACAAAATTGCGCTCAAAATAATGAAATTGTAGAAGACAAGTTTTGGCGCATCAAATGAAAACAAAAGGGTAATTTTATAATTTCAAATCAAGGGACATAAATGACTATCAGAAAGGACGGTGCATAGAGATGACAGTAACATTTAAGCACGTACTTTTGCTTTGGTGGGAGTGACAGACCGTCCTTAATTGAATGCCCACTAAGCGGTGAGTAGAAGAACCACCCTATTTTAAAATGCATTTATAGGGCAAATTTTCGTAGTCATCCCTCTAATTTTACAGCTGTCTCAATTTTGTCCCTCTAGTTTCAATTGTCTCAATTTCGTCTCTGTAGTTTGTTTTATGTTCCAAATTAGTAAAATCGTTAACACCGTTAATGAAACTGATGGAAAAATATAATTAAAAAATTAAGCACTCCAATTTTCAATTTGGTTGAACCGGTGCAAAAATCTTATTTAGTTAATCATTTTATCTTACATGGTCGTAATGAATTTTTAGCTCTAAGACCTTTCAACGAGCACCCGAAAACTTCTTATTTAGTTTCAGAGGGTGCTCATTGAAAGATTTTAGAGTCAACCATTATGACCATTTAAGATAAAATGATCACAAAAATAAGATCTTCGCACCGGTTGAAACAGTTAAAAATTGGAACACTTAAATTTTTTTTAACTATATTAAGTGTTCCAATTTTCAGTCCGTTTGAACCGGTGCGAAGATCTTATTTTTCTGATTATTTTATCTTAAATGGTCATAATGGATTTTGGCTCTAAGGTCTTTCAATGAGCACCCTAAGAGAGCTCTGAAACTAAATAAGAAGTTTTCGGGTGCTCGTTGAAAGGCCTTAGAACTAAAAATTCATTACGACCATGTAAGATAAAATGATCAACAAAATAAGATTTTCGCACCGATTCAACCATATTGAAAATTGGAGTACTTAATTTTTTAATCATATTTTTCCGTTAGTTTCATTCACGGTGTTAACGATTTTATCAATTTGGAACGTAAAACAAACTACATGAACGAAATTGAGACAACCGTAAAACTAGAGAGACGACTATAAAAATTTGCCCTTATATATACTACCTCCGTCCGGATTTAATTGTCTCTAATTCTATTCTAATCGGCTAAAAAACGAGTTATATCTTTGAATCCGTAATGAATTTTATACCGAATATGTATCTTGTTTGATAAATATCGATTATTTCTATAATACAATATTTTTGAAATCACGTAAAACATTATAAATCAAAAAATATAATCGATTGAAAAAGGCATGAACTCCAAAAAAGAACTATTAAATCCGGACGAATGGAGTACTTAATAGTATATTAGACTCATTTTGAAGGTATTATTATTAGGGAGACTTAAATAACCATCCTCAGAAGCCACTCCTCGTAGGTTTTCATCTTGCCCAATTTTTGCACTTATGTTTTCATCCTCATTCTTTTTTAATCCCAGAAGTGCCCTTTTTCATTATTTCCGTGAAAACTTAATACCATATATATGCATTGAATTTTGGGATGGAATCCTAAAGTTGGAGGTCCCAACAGTGATTATGAGATATAATTTACTGCACAAAATCTGGCAACAAACGGATCCATATCTCCATTACTAGAACATGCACCTAATCTGCAGTGTAGTATCGTGGATTAAAAAAAAAAAATCAAGTTTAGTATCAGCCAATATGCCCTATCTATGAATGTTTCAAGAATTTGACAAGGGAATTTTCCTAGCTGCAATTGTATGGAAGTCCTGCTAGATGGTTCTTTGATGAGGTGACTAATAAAAATCTTTTTATCAATTGGAAAAAAAAATTACAAAGTGTAGGATTTTTGACACATTGCCCTTCTTTAGGCTATAGCCTCCTCGTAGTGTATGAAAAAAGGCAATTCCATTACTTTGAAGAAGTTAATGATTATAATCTTTGCACAACTACTACCCAGCTTCAGTTTTTGACATGGATGTGTAGAAAAAAATATCAACATTTGTGACATTTCATTGTATCCTCCACAGTGGGTAGGTGTGAAAAAAGGCAATTCCATTACTTTGAAGAAATTAATGATTAAAATCTTGCACAACTACTACCCAGCTTCAGTTTTTGACATGGATGTGTAGAAAAAAATGTCAACTTTTGTGACATTTCATTGTATCCTCCACAGTGGGTACGTGCAGCCAATTGTGTTCATTACTACCACTCCAAAAGTACCCTTAAATATATGGCATTGCTTGTCGTGTTTCTAGGATGTCAATGGTTGCGGTTGCCTTTCGATATTTGTTGGAAATTTCGAGTTGAAAGTTGGAACTTCCTTTAAAACTTGGAAGATTATATTGTCTTTTTTTCTTACCTTCAAGTGGCATAGCCAGGATTTCGTGTTGGAGGTGACACCTAACACAAAGACCTTACCAAGTCTCAATACTCCGCTCTCGTTAAAAGGGGGAGCCATTGCATCACTCGTTCACCCTTGACAAGCATCACAACACAACAAATTCACACATTTAATATCAAGGAGGGATGCAAGGGAATTCCACTTTCTCCCTTAGAGAGTATTCAAAAAAACTAAACATTAAGTAAATTAATCAACACGAAGTAATTAAAAAAAGGGGGGAGCCATTGCATCACACTTTCTCCCTTGACGAGCAACATATTAAAACAAATTAACACATTAATGTCAAGGAGGGATGCCACGGAATCCCACTCTCCCATAGCAAGTATTGAAAATTACAGTTTTACCAGAGTGGCCGACGAAAATGAGCAAAGGAACAATTTCAAAAATCTGCGCGAATCAACCTGCGAATAAAGAATAGAAGAGTTAGAATTGTAAAATATACTAATTACTAATTAGAACACTATTTAGTACTAAACATTACTGATTAGAATATAAGTCCACTGGTGTTAAGATCCATTAATCCAAGATGAGGTATAATACTATATTCAAGAATCAAGAATAAACTTTAGGCCTTTCAAAAAATAAATAAACAATAGTTATATAGTATATTACTAACACATCGCTTGGCCGCGCGAAATAAGAATGCCACACAGGAATCTGCCGCCAACATTAAAAACAAATCCCCAATTCTCCACCTAAAATAGATTCATCAAGTAAATATAAATAAGTGTTCCTAACCCCAAGTCCTAATTCCAAAACCAAATGAGAAGAACACGACAGAGGGGAGGGAAGAATTACAAAAGAATACGAGTAAAGGAGTAACTTTACCAATACGAGAGGCAAGAAATCGAGCAACTGCCGATTAGGTTCCATGACTGTGACTGCTGAGTGCCGACTTGGTATCTTTGCATTGGAAATATCGTTCGGCTATCGAGTCAACATCGGCTATCTTTGCATCACCAATCTCATCAATCATCACGATTCCATGACTGCGACTGCTGATTGGGTTCTCGAGTCTCGACATCGGCTTTTTAAGGACCGAAAACCAAGGAGCAAGAAAGGAGAGAGATTCGAGGAGATAGAGAGAACAGAGAGAGCTACAATTCAATTTTCAACTGAAAGACTAACATCGACCGCCAATGCCAAGTGAGGGTTTTTTCAAATGGTTTATGGTTTGGGGGTGTCACGTGTGTTCCTTCCCAGCTTTGAAACCTTTTTTTTTTTTTTTCAAACAATTGGGGTGGCTAAGAAAAAGAGTAGTATTGCCAACATAAAAATATAGATCAACGTAATATCTGTTCTAAATCTTTTGGCTAAAATCAAATGTAGTATCTGTTCTCAATCTTTTGGCTAAGAGCAATTGTAACAAATTTTCTCAGATTTTTTGCTATGATCCAGTGTGGTATCGCGGATTACAAAAGGGAAATCCAATTTAGTATCAGCCAATTTTCCATTTCCATGAATGTTCCGAGAATCTGACAAGGGAATTTCCTAGCTGCAATTGTATGGAAGTCATGCTAGATGTTTCTTCGATGCGGTGACTAATAAAAATCTTTTAATCGAATGGAAAAAAAAAATTACAAAGCGCTAGATTTCTGCCATATTGCCCTTCTTTAAGCTATAGCCTCCTCGTAGTGTGTGAAAAAAGGCAGATCCATTACTTTGAAGAACTTAATGATTAAAATCTTGCACGACTACTACCCAACTTCAGTTTTTGAACTGGATTTGTGTAGAAAAAAATATGTCAACTTTTGTGATGTTTCATTGTATCCCCCACCGTGGGTACGTGCAGGTAATTGTGTTCATTGCTACCATAATACACTCCGAAAGTACTTTTAAATATATGGCATTGCTTGTCGTGTTTCTAGGATGTCAATGGTTGCGGTTGCTTTTCGACATTTGTCAGAAATTTCGAGTTGAAAGTTGGAACTTCCTTTAAAAGTTGACAGATTATATTGTCTTTGTTTCTTGCGTTCAAGTGACGTAGCCAGGATTTCATGTTGGAGGTGGCACCTAACTCAAAGACCTTATCAAGTCTCAATACTCCACACTCGTTAAAAAGGAGGAGCCATTGCATCACTCTTTCTCCCTTGACAAGCATCACAACACAACAAATTCACACATTTAATGTCAAGGAGGGATGCAAGGGAATTCCACTTTCTCCATTATAGAGTATACAAAAAAACTAAACATTAAGTAGATTAATCAAAACGAAGTAATTAAAAGAGGGGGGAGCCATTGCATACTCTCTCCCTTGACAAGCAACACAACAAAACAAATTCACACCTTAATGTCAAGGAGGGATGCAAGGGAATCCCACTTTCTCCCTTGGCGAGTATTAAAAAATACAGTATTACCAGAGTGGCCGACGAGAATGAGCAAAGGAACAATTTCCAAAATCTGCGTGGATCAACCTGCGAATAAAGAATAGAAGAGTTAGAATTGTAAACAATACTAATTACTAATAAGAACAGTATTTAGTACTAAACATTACTGATTAGAATACAAGTCCACTAGTGTCACGATCCATTGATCCAAGATGAGGTATAATACTATATTCAACAATCAAGAACAAACATTAGGCCTTTCAAAAAATAAATAAACTATAGTTATATAGTAGAGTACCAACATATCAGTCGGCCGCGCGAAATAAGAATACCACACAGCAATCTGCCACCAACATTACAACCCCAATTCTGCACCAAAAATAGAGATATCAAGTGAATACAAATACATGTTCCTAGCTCCCAAGTCCTAATTCCTAAACAAAATGAGAAGAGTATGACAGAAGGGTGGGAAGAACTAAAAATGAATACGAGTAGAGAAGTAACTTTACCAATACAAGAGGCAAGAATTCGTGCAACTGCCGATTGGGTTCAATGACTGTAATTGCCGAGTGCCGACATGGTATCTTTGCATTGCAAATATCGTTCGGCTATCGAGTCAACATCAGCTACCTTTGCATCACCAATCTCATCAGTCATCACGATTCCATGACTGCGACTGTTGACTGGGTTCTCGAGTCTCAACATCGGCTTTTTAAGGACCCAAAACCAAGGAGCAAGAAAGGAGAGAGATATTTGAGGAGATAGAGAGAACTGAGAGCTAGATTTCAATTTTCGACGGAAAGAATGAGATCGACCGCCGATGCCAAGTGAGGGTTTTTTCAAATGGTTTATGGGTTGGGGTGTCGTGTGTTCCTTCCCAACTTCGAAAACTTTTTTTTTTTCAAACAATTGGGGTGGCTAAGAAAAAGAGTAGTATCGCCAATAAAAAAAAAAAAAGATCAATGTAATATCTGTTCTGAATCTTTTGGCTAAAATCAAATGTACTGGATCTTTTGGAAAAGAGCAAGTGCAATATCTTTTCCCGGATTTTTTGCTATGATCCAGTGCAGCATCATGGACTAAAAAAAAAAAATTCAAGTTTAGTATCGACCAATATGCCCTACCCATGAAAGTTCCAAGAATCTGAACAAAATTTTCCTAGCTGCAATTGCATGGAAGTCGTGCTAGATGTTTCTTTGATGCGGTGACTAATAAAAATCTTTTTATCGATTCTAAAAAAAAAATTACAAAGTGCATGATTTCTACCACATTGCCCTTCTTTGGCTATAGCCTCCTCGTAGTGTGTAAAAAAAGGCAATTACATTACTTTGAAGAAATTATTGATTAAAATCTTGCACGACTACTACCCAGCTTCAGTTTTTGACTTGGACATGTGTAGAAGAAAATATGTTCACTTTTGTGATTTTTCATTGTATCCCCCACCGTGGGTAGGTTCTGGTAATTGTGTTCATTGCTACCGTTATACACTCCGAAAGTGCCCTTAAATATATGGTCTTGGTTGTCGTGTTTCTAGGATGTCAATGGTTGTGGTTGCTTTTCTACATTTGTCGAAAATTTCGAGTTGAAAGTTGAAACTTCCTTCAAAACGTGGCAGATTATATTGTCTTTGTTTCTTGCCTTCAAGTGGCGTAGCAAGGATATCGTGTTGGAGGTGGCACCTAACACAAAGACCTTATCAAGTCTCAATACTCCACACTCGTTAAAAAGGGGGAGCCATTGCATCACTCATTCTCCCTTGACAAGCATCACAATACAACAAATTCACACATTTAATGTCAAGGAGGGATGCAAGGGAATTCCACTTTCTCCCTTAGAGAGTACACAAAAAAACTAAACATTTAATAGATTAATCAACACAAAGTAATTAAAAAAGGGGGGAGCCATTGCATCACACTTTCTCCCTTGACAAGCACCACAACAAAACAAATTCACACATTCATGTCAAGGAGGGAAGCAAGGGAATCCATTTTCTCCCTTAGCGAGTATTAAAAAATATAGTATTACCAGAGTGGCCGACGAGAATGAGCAAAGGAACAATTTCCAAAATCTGCGCGGATCAACCTGCGAATAAAGAACAGATGAAGTAGAATTGTAAACAATACTAATTACTAATTAGAGCACTATTTAGTAATAAACATTACTGATTAGCATACAAGTCCACAGGTGTCAAGATTCCATTGATCCAAGATGAGGTATAATACTATATTCAAGAATAAAGAATAAACTTTAGGTTTTTCAGAAAATAAATAAACTATAGTTATATAGTAGATTACCAACATATCGGTCGGCCGCGCGAAATAAGACTGCCACACAGCAATTTGCCACCCATATTACAAACAAATCCCCAATTCCGCACCAAAAATAGAGATATCAAGTAAATACAAATACATGTTCCTAATTCCTAAACAAAATGAGAAGAATATGATAGAAGGGAGGGAAGAACTACAAACAAATACGAGTAGAGAAGTAACTTTACCAATACAAGAGGCAAGAAATCGTGCAACTGTTGATTGGGTTCCATGACTGTAACTGCCAAGTGCCGACTTGGTATCTTTGCATTGCAAAAATCATTTGGCTATCGAGTAAACATCGGCTATCTTTGCATCACCAATCGCCTCAGTCATCACGATTCCACGACTGCGACTGCTTACTAGGTTTTTGAGTCTCGACATCGGCTTTTTAAGAACCTAAAACCAAGGGGCAAAAAAGGAGAGAGATTCGAGAAGATAAAGAGAACAGAGAGAGCTACATTTCAATTTTCGACTGAAAGACTGAGATTGACCGCCGATGCCAAGTGAGGGTTTTTTCAAATGGTTTATGGGTTGGGGGAGTCACATTCGTTCCTTCCTAGCATAGAAAACTTTTTTTTCTTCGAACTCTTGGGGTGGCAAAGAAAAACTGTAGTTTCGCCAATAAAAAGAAAAAAGATCAATGTAACATTTATTCTCGATCTTTTGGCTAAAATCAAATGTATTAGCTGTTCTCGATCTTTTGGCTAAGAGCAAGTGCAATATCTTTTCTCAGAGTTTTTGCTATGATCCAGTGAAGTATCGTGGATTAAAATAAAAAAAAATCAAGTTTAGTATCGGCCATTATGCCCTATCCATGAATTTTCTGAGAATCTAAGGGAATTTTCCTAGCTGCAATTGTATGGAAGTCGTGCTAGATGTTTCTTTCATCCGGTGACTAATAAAAATCTTTTTATCGATTGGAGAAAAAAAAATTACAAAGCGCTGGATTTTTGCCACATTGCTCTTATTTAAGGCTATAGCCTCCTCGAAGTGTATGAAAAAAGGCAATTTCATTACTTTGAAGAAGTTAATGATTAAAATGTTGCAAGACTACTACCCACCTTCAGTTTTTGACCTGGACATGTGTAGAAGAAAATATGTCAACTGTTGTGATTTTTCATTGTATCCCCCACCGCGGGTAGGTACAGGTAATTGTGTTCATTTCTACCGTTATACACTCCGAAAGTTGTCGGAAATTTCGAGTTGAAAGTTGGAACTTCCTTTAAAAGTTGGCAGATTATATAGTCTTTGTTTCTTGTCTTCAAGTGGCTTAGCCAGGATTTCGTGTTGGAGGTGGCACCTAACACAAACACCTTATCAACTCTCAATACTCCTCTCGTTAAAAGGGGTGAGCCATTGCATCACTCTTTCTCCCTTGACAAGCTTCACAACACAACAAATTCACACATTTAATGTAAGGAGGGAAGCAAGGGTCCACTCTCTCCCTTAGAGAGTATACAACAAAACTAAACATTAAGTAAATTAATCAAGACAAAGTAATTAGAAAAGGGGGATCACACTTTGTCCCTTGACAAGCACCACAACAAAACAAATTCACACATTAATGACAAGGAGAGATGCATGGGAATCCCACTTTCTCCCTTAGCGAGTATTAAAAAATAAAGTATTACCGGAGTGGCTGACGAGAATGTGGAAAGGAACAATTTCCAAAATCTGTGCGGTTCAATCTGCGAATAAAGAATAGATGAATTAGAATTGTAAACAATACTAATTACTAATTAGAACACAATTTAGAAATACGCATTACAAATTAGAATACAATTCCACTAGTGTCAAGATCCATTGATCCAAGATGAGGTATAATATTATATTTAAGAATCAAGAATAAACTTTAGGCCTTTCAAAAAATAAATAAACTATATTTATATAGTAGATTACTGACATATCGGTTGGCCGCGCAATATGAGAATGCCACACAGCAATCTGCCACCCACATTACAAACAAATCCTCAATTCTGCACCAAAAATAGAGACATCAAGTAAATACAAATACGTGTTCCTAATTCCAAATCCCAAGTTAGTCCAAATTCCTAAACAAAATGGGAAGAATATGACAGAAGGGAGGGAAGAACTACAAACGAATACGAGAAAAGGAGTAACTTGACCAATACAAGAGGCAAGAAATCATGTAATTGCCGATTGGGTTCCATGACTGTAACTGCCTAGTGCCGACTTGGTATCTTTGCATTCCAAATATTGTTAGGCTATCGAGGCTATCGAGTCAATGTCAGATATCTTTGCATCACCAATCTCCTCAGTCATCACGATTCCATGACTGTGACTGCTGGCTGGGTTCTCGAGTCTTGACATCGGCTTTTTAAGGACCCAAAACCAAGGAGCAAGAAAGGAGAGAGAGATTCAAGGAGATAGAGAGAACTGAGAGAGCTAGATTTCAATTTTTGACTGAAAGATTGAGATCAACCGCCTATGCCAAGAGAGGGTTTTCTCAAATGGTTTATGGGTTGGGTGTTTCACGTGTGTTCCTTCCTAGCTTTGAAAACTTTTTTTTTTCAAACAATTGGGTTGGCTAAGAAAAAGAGTAGTACCACCAATAAAAAAAAAATAGATCATCGTAATATCTGTTCTCAATTTTTTGGTTAAATCAAATGTACTATATGTTCTCGATCTTTTGGCTAAAGAGCAAGAGTAATATCTTTTCCCGGATTTTTTGCTATGATCCAATGTAGTATCATGGATTAAAATAAAAAAAATCAAGTTTAGTATCGGCCAATATACCCTATCCGTGAAAGTTACGAGAATCTGACAAGGGAATTTTCCTAGCTGCAAATGTATGGAACTCGTGGAAGGTGACTCCAAAGGCGTCTAACGGACATGAGTTCATTTTGGTGGCTATCGACTACTTCACTAAATGGGTTGAAGCCACATCCTATTCTACCATTCCTAGGTGTTTCTTTGATGAAGTGACTAATAAAAATCTTTCTATCGATTAGAAAAAAAAAAAATTTCTAAAGTGCTGGATTTCTGCCACATTGCCCTTGTTTAGGCTATAGCCTCCTCGTAGTGTATGAAAAAAGGCAATTCCATTACTTTGAAGAAGTTAATGATTAAAATCTTGAACGATTACTACCCAACTTCAGTTTTTGACCTGGATATGTGTAGAAGAAAAAAATGTCAACTTTCATGATATTTCATTGTATCCCCCACCATGGGTAGTTGTAGGTAATTGTGTTCTTTGCTACTGTTATACACTCCGAAAGTACCCTTAAATATAAGGCATTGCTTGTCGTGTTTCTAGGATGTCAATGGTTGCGGTTGCTTTTCAATATTTGTCAGGAATTTCGAGTTGAAAGTTGGAACGTCCTTTAAGACTTGGGAGAATATATTGTCTTTGTTTCTTGCCTTCAAATTGCGGAGCCAGGATTTTGTATTGGAGGTGGCACCCAACACAAAGACCATATCAAATCTCAATACTCCATTCTCGTTAAAAGGGGGGAGCCATTCCATCAATCTCCCTTGACAAGCATTACAACACAACAAATTCACACAATTAATGTCAATGAGAGATGCAAGGGAATTCCACTTTCTCCCTTAGAGAGTATAAAAAAAACTAACCATTAAGTAGATTAATCAACACTAAGTAATTAAATACGGGGGGGAGCCATTGCATAACACTTTCTCCCTTGACAAGCACCGCAACAAAACAAATTCACACATTAATGTCAAGGAGGGATGCAAGGAAATCCCACTTTCGCCCTTAGCGAGTATGAAAAGATACAGTATTACCAGAGTGGCCGACGAGAATGAGCAAAGGAACAATTTCCAAAATCAGCGCAGATCAATCTGCGAAGAAAGAATAGATGAGTTAGAATTGTAAACAATAAACATTACTACTTAGAATACAAGCCCACTGGTGTCAAGATCAATTGATCCAAGGATGAGGTATAATACTATATTCAAGCATCAAAAATAAACTATAGGCCTTTCAAAAAATAAATAAACTATAGTTATATAGTAGTTTACCAACATATCTGTCGGCCACGCAAAATAAGAAACCCACACAACAACCGCCGGCCACATTACAAACAAATCCCCAATTCTGCACCAAAAATAGAGACATCAAGTAAATACAAATACGTGTTCCTAACTCCCAAGTCCTAATGCCTAAAGAAAAGAATATGGCCAAGGGGAGGGAAGAACTACAAACGAATACGAGTAGAAAAGTAACTTTACCAATACGAGAGGCAAGAAATTGTGTAACTGCCGATTGGGTTCCACGACTGCAACTACCGAGTGCCGACTTGGTATCTTTGCATTGCAAATATCGTTCGGCTATCGAGTGAACTTTGGCTATCTTTGCATCACCAATCTCCTCAATCCTGACAATTCCGTGACTGCGACTGCCGACTGGGTTCTCGACTCCCAACATTGGCTTTTTAAGGACCCAAAGCCAAGGAGCAAGAAAGGAGAGGGGTTTGAGAAGATAGAGAGAACTGAGAGAGCTAGATTTCAATTTTCGATTGAAAGACTGAGACGACCGCCCATGCCAAGCGAGGGGTTTTTCAAATGGTTTATGGGTTGGGGGTGTCACGTGTTGTCCTTCCTAGCTTTGAAAACCTTTTTTTTTTTTCAAACAATTGGGGTTGCTAAGATCAAGAGTAGTATCGCCAATACAAAACATAAATCCGTTCACGATAAGCGTAAGAACAACAATTCCACAAGTGATAAAACAAACTGAGACAAGAAAACAAAAAAATGGTGATAAGTAATATGAATTTTCATAATTTGAATAACCAAAAATCCCAATTGCAAGTTCTATGCTGAATATCATAAACAGTTTTTGTTTCTTATACAACAGCTTGGATTTATGGGTTTCCGTTGTTAGTGGTATTTTTTTTTCGGAGCTACGGGAATTTTTAGTGGTATTACTTATTCTATTACCGTCAAACGATCAAATCATGCCATTAACCTCACAACAAAGCTAGTAGCACCGACACTCCTAGAGGCCCGCGGGGACACAACAAAATACACATGGAACACACCACGTGCCGTGTCCAATAAATTTTATTAATTTTTTAAGGGGATAAGGTGGGGACACGCGAGGGACACGGCAAGAGATAAATATGCAATTTTTTTAAAACTTAAAGGGGGAAATGTGAAATTGCTTCAAATATTTTGTAATAAATATTTTGTTTTACGATGTATATATGATGTTTGCTTACAAATATTAAAGCTTCAAGCTTATACACCTAACTATTTTTTCACTCGTATACAACAAAAATAATTTATTTATTTTTGTCATGTCCCTTGTGGTGTCCATGTACCCATTTTTTTAAAAATCTTGTATCTGTGTCCATGTCCGCATTCGTGTCCAAGTCTGTATCTATTTTTTCACTTGTATACAACAAAAATTATTTATTTATTTTTGCCGTGTCCCCATTTTTTAAGAAATCCCATGTCCGTGTCCGAATCCGTGCTACATTGAAGAGAGAAAGAGAGAATTTCCAACAACGTACCAGAGTTCCTGTTTCAGAACTGATGTATGAATTGCCGCTGGATTGCTGTACAACCAAGTAGGAAGCAATTTAGACTAAAATCAAAATCTGGCACCAATGTGGCATTAGATAAATACAAAATAAAACCTCACCGTAAAAACAAAGAATTAAACTCCATGTAACATCTAGAAATATACCAAAGATGCACAGTTTAATTTTTTTATTACAGAAGTCGTGTATGCTTTGGCCTCACGTTCACAATTCGGGCATGTCTTGTTGTTTGAATACAAACATACCATCCATTACTATTCCTAAATATAACAAAACAAAATCAGCACTAGATGGTTTCCACCAACCAAAGCTAATACGTGACTATATTTTTCTCATTTGAAAGAAAATCAGAAAAATGCTATAATAATATTGACAACAAGAGAACGCAAGCTTTGACCATCATGAATTACTCCCAAGATAAGTTGCGCAATGATTGATATGGTATATATAATATAATTGTTCCAGCATGAATCTGACAAAATTTCATACAAGCTTTAACCCAACACATACCATACCCATCATATAGGTGAAAACTTGGAACAATGTGTCACTCACATGAATTGTAACCATTTAATACGATGCCAAACATATTTAAAGAGAATAAAGACGAACAAAGAATATAATCAAGAAAAGCTGTTGTAAAAGCAAAGGAAGACCAATTATAAATACCCCTCCCAAATGGAAAATAAGAAAAGACAGAAAAACAATAAAAGGGAAAATAATCAAAAGGAGACAAAGAATTAGCCCTCAAAATTACATACTCCCTCCGTATCGTTGAGTTTTATCCCATATTTGCTTCATGGGCAAAAAAATAGTCAAGTTGAAGGCATCTAAACAAATTCGGAATGAGCCTAGTCTAAGAGCTGATTAGTTTGTCCCTTGCAGCATTTAGTCAAAACATTATTTTTGGCATACTTAGTACACCGCAAGAAAAATGTTATCCTCTTGCTGTTTGAGAAAGAGAAAAAAGTAATTAACCCTAACACAAAGACTTGTTATTTATATTACGTCATCTCTTGACACAAGAATACATTAACCAATGAGAGACAAGACTAATGACTACTAATAATATTCTAACACCTCTAAATCACCAATTATAGTAACAGCCAGATGAACTCATCCAAAAGAGCTATGTGTGCAAGGGTTGGCTCCACACCCTCTCCTTGTGGTGAAAAACGAAAAGAAATCAGGTGATAAGAATTAGCCCAGTGGGCATAAAACCTCGTTTAACATTCAACTGACCTAATAAAAAGGCCCTAGGGATAAAAAGTAAAGCAAACTATAGCATTCAATTGACCAATTCCAGAAGGGTTAGTGTGAATCCCAAAAGAAAATTTTGGGATACAGAGGTTGTTTGAAAAGTCGTTGGCCCTTTAAAGATAATCCATGCAATCTGAGCACTTGAATTTTAAAGGCAATCTTAGCACTTGAATTCTAGGATGCAGCAACGCAATAGCAAGTTTGCAACCATCCAGAATTACAAATGGGCTAGAAACAAAGGGAGACAACATAGTAAAAAATAATAATAATAGTCCTATTACCTCAAATATGAACGGCAAGAAAAAAAACGGTCCCGCCACCTGACACATAAACAACATGAAAAAAAATGATCCCGCCACCTGAAAAGAAGTTCAAAATAGATACCTCAGAACCGGTAATACCAAGTTGATACGTTGTGGCTTTCCTACATTCACCCAAATTGCTTTAACATCAAGACAAAGCAATTTACATTCCCTTCCTTCATGGAAGCAAGAGAATTATTTCTTGGAGTTTAGTAAATTATATTAACCATGGCAAAAATAGTTGTGTTATATTAGATTTTTAAGAGGGGCCCAATCATTACTTCAACTACTATATATGTCCAACAAAAATATAGGTAAGAAATCTCTAATTCTACTCATTAAAAGTGATGAAACTTTTGAGAACTTGAAAACTTCAAAATATAGGATAGGAAAGTTGAGTAAAATTCTTATCCTTTTTTTTTTAATATTCTTAAGCCCCAAACACTGTTTTATCTAAAGATGAACAAAGAAAAAATGAGGATACTAATACATAACACTGCATGAGCAAGCACATGAATTGCAAATCACCATATCCACGAAAACAATGTCCCTATTTCTTTTGCATGAACTCTTTTGACAAATATTTCTTCTTTTTAACTGACAGGAGTTTACTACATGCAAAACCTAGTCTCATAGAGTTGACAGAATATCCATTACAACCATATCATTATCATATACCAAAATGTAGTGATAATTTAGCAGGAATTTTCTCTTTAAGCTAATATACAGATAATTACTTTCATAATGCAACCCTTCTCCCTTTTCCTTTTGATGCGCTAACAGAAATATAGCTCCAAAGGAGGTAAACCTACATTAACAGTTGATTAAGCAAAGAAATAAAACACATTGTGCAAGGCATTCTAAGTTCATCATATCATAGTGTAAAAGCAATACTTTTAAAACTGGTTGAACTTTACGATAGTGAAAAATAGTACACGGTGAAACAACCAACCAACAAATATCCACAAAATCATATTCACAGAAAACTACAGCGTTAGCTTGTTAGATAACTAGTTCAAGCACGGCTCAAAAATTTTAGAACATGACATCGTTAGCTTGTAAGCATAAAACAATGGCACACCCTAACATTTTCTAGCCCATGCCCGTGCCAAAAAGCCCAACTGAACGGAGTATGATCTCAAGTTAAATCAACATTAGTTGGCCAATCCAACGAATCCTTTCTTCTATTTCCAAAGTAATCGTTGTATATGTCATTGATGAATGATAAAACACTATCTCTCTACACCAAGCCGATCCTCCAAAAGCCCAAAACCACAACTCAGAACACACTACAAGAAAACCTTAGCTTGTAGTGAATAAGATTCTATGACAATGCAATTGAAGATACTTGAGCTTCATTTTCAAGTTTCAACATGACACTCCTAAGGAACATACAAATCTTATAGTATAAACTAATACTCCACATAACAAGAAAACCTTGGTGGCCATCCAAGGATTCTATATGAATGACATGAACCACGTGACATTTATATATGAATGACATGAACCACATGACATTTATATATGAATGACATGAACCAAATGGACACCAAGGTTAATGAATTAGTACACAAGTAAAATTTATAAGCTGAAGTTTTTACACCTCATAGGGTTATCCCCAAACTAAGGATAGTTTGGCATATTTTCCGAACCTCCAGCGCTTGGTTGAAAAAAGGTTTCCAAAAAACACGCCTCTCAAAAGAAAAATTGTGCTTCCAATGTCTGTTTTCCAATGGAGGCAGGCCTACAAAACACTCTTTCAAACGAAAGCACCATTCAAACATGCTTTTGGTGAGCTGTAACAGCAAAAATATAAGTTAGGCACATGATTTCATTCAAACTCGTAATTAGAAAACATGCTTATTTTGAACTATATGGAGCTTAGGAATACATTCAAAAAGCACTCAGATCTAGTGAAATACTCTCTATACGTGGACGCTCAATTTTTTAGCTCCATTTATGTGCAAATAAGAAGGAAACTTGTAAGCCAAAGTAAATGGGTTTGAGAAATAAGGAGGACAATAAGATGGGAGCACGATATCTCTGTACCCAAACCCATAAAATGGTCCACAGGGACGCTTTAAAACCCAAATACCTAAATCCCATAACTAACGAAGGATAGGAGTAATTTCTAAGAAAACATATAAAAGAGCTGTTTGGGCACATCATAAGTTGAAAGTTGCCTAAACTAAATATAACTTAACCAATGACATGGCATAATGCAAAGGAAAGCATTACATAGTTAGGGGAGGGAACTTACTCTTGATCGAAAAAGTAAGACACATCAACAATCATCTTTGAGACCCCATCATTATCAATACCAGCAATTACCTGATGAAAACAAGAAAAACTACACTTCATTCACACCTCATAATGATATCAAATAACCATATTCAATGAAAAGCTCCATCTTCAAATACACATACAGTGCACAAGATGTGCGCGTCGATGTCCACATAGTTTACCACAGTTAGATGTGCTTCCGTCCACTCCTCATCTCTCCACAAGTATTCGTACACGGTCATCATAATTATACTCATCAGCCAGCTCCTCGCTATCCCGAAATAACTCAAAAGAAGAATCAACATCCACCTCCAAACCTTGATCATTCTCCACATGAGCATCTTCGTTGTCATTAGCTTTGGAATTACAACCACCCACCTCTGAACCTTTTGAGGCACCATCTTCAAGAAGGTGACGAACACACAAACTGTAAAGAGCAAAAAATATTCATAGCTGGAAGACAACTAACGTACAATGATGTTGCTTATACTGCTCAATAACCTAAGGAGGAAAGATGAATACATAAATAAATGGAGACAAAGCAATTAACCTTGACATGTGTTGCTCAATGCTAACTTGGAAATGAAACCAAAATAGTTACTCCACAAGCTATTCCCTAAGTACAAGTTTTCAGGATCAAGAAGAGAAGAGGAAAATGAACTAAACTAAGGAAAGAGGACAAAAAGTGTTACAGTCACGTCTATGTGCACAAACTTTCTCGGAAAATCCTGTATGATCACTAACTATGTAGGGCTTATTTCCAGGTCAAGTGACCCGCACCTACTTACCTACCTCTGCCTTTCCGTGACTCCCTATAATTCAAAACGATTTAACACATATTGCACTCGGCCAATTGATACTTGAGCAACAAACTTGAAAATAGAACTGAGCTACATTTTTTTTAGCCAAACAAATGGTGGAATCACAAATAGCTTCATAGAACAAGCTATGCCCAAAATGTTCATGTAGAAACCTATGTGAGCTGCATTAGGTAACCATACAATAATGCTAGATGAATTGTTTGTGCAATTTTGCAAGATCAAGGCCTAAATTTTATTCATCAGCCATTTTATGAACTTGACAAAAAAGAAAACACTAAAGACAACAATAAGCATTATCTCAAAGAGGCCAAGGACAAAAATAAGCATAACCTACCATAGGCAACACAAACAAAAAAAAAACCCTAAACATAGGGGCAACTTCAGGATTTTTTGTATAGAAAAATAAATTTTACATTGTCTTAATAGAAAAAAGATGTTAATCAACAAAACTAATTAATCAACAATATCCCAATACCCATAGTATCTAGACCAGCTTAGCATAAAAAGGTTAAGAATGACTTAGATTAAAAAAATCCTGTGAGAACATAAGAGTGTGAAGTATGAAATAGTGCTTGTGGCCAAAGAGAGGAAGATGTGAGAAGTAGATGTACCATTTAGGAAAATATATGCATATAGATGGGAACAGTTAGATGTTTGGATTGGGAGTCAGAGAAAATATTCAGAGCACCAATCTCCTGCTTGGGGTCAAAGATGTTTTCCATGGTGTCAAGCAAAGACCAATCCAAAATTTAGCAAACATTGGCATGGGGTCAGCTGACCCCACACCCAACCCTTTGGCGTTGCTTGTGCCTAAGCATTACCCAAAAAGAGAACATTCATCAATTTCACATATGTACACATCCGTACGAAATACCAATAGTTTTCTGCCCACATTCAAGAACCATAGAACTGGAACCTACTTTGATTATATGAATCATTTCTACAAACATTTTAGAGTCAAATATTAATCCATACCTAGAACCACAGATAAATCTTCTTGGCTCCATCAAAGCCAAAGACAATAACGCGGAAACAAATTACCAGATTATATCAGTACACAATGCAAAAGCCGGAAACTCTCCTCAACATTCAAACAAATTGCAAGATTTGTAACTAAATAGATGGAAGGAAACCCCACATATTCGAATGAATTTCATTGAATCTAACATGTTTAGAACTATGATCTGTAAAAACCAATGTTCTAAAAGTCACTCGGCGCTAGTCGGGCGGTCGGCCACCTTCAAGCAATTAATCAGATTAATCGGCGACTAATCAGTGCATATTAATTAGTAATCGGCGATTAATGTAATTCGGACCTAATCGGATACGCCCCGCCAGCTATTAATCGGTGATTAATCGCCGATTAATTCCTTGTTTTAAAACACTGGTAAAAAACAGTACACATGCAAAAGAAAACACTATTTTGATCATCTGTATAGATGAAGAGGAGTAATGAAGAAATATAAGACATTGAATAACCTCATCCTAGTTCTACTTAGTCCCAAAAGTAAATAGGTGAACGGAGGAAAGCAAAAAAAACTAGTAAAATTGTTCTTCAAAAAAGAAAAACGAAGATCAAACAACATATGTAATCAAATACCAAGATGAAATAGTCCGATGTCTCGCGATCAACTGGGACTCGAAAACCAGGCCGCATGCCGTCGCCACCAGTGTGGTCGATCATCGCCTTTGTCGCCCATTTACACATGATCGGAGATTTTTTACGGGTTTCTTCTGATGTGTATGTGATTTGTGTTCGCTCTTGTTTTTCTCAGAGAGAGAGAGAGAGAACTCTAGAGAACACAAAAACTCTGCACAAGGTGAACCCCACCACCCGAAGAGCCAGATAATTTTACCAAAAAGCACCCACATAAAGGAGCACAAAAGACAAAATAGAAAGCAAAAAACAGGACACAGAATATCCTAGAAGTAAAAAAATCCTTTAAAGTAATTCTAAATAAACTCAAACAGTACGTGAACAGTGCTACGGGCCCATGTCAAAATACGCCGAAATGACCCAAACAGCCCCAAAGCAAAGGGAGAAGCTACCCCAATCAGGGAATACAATTGGAAAAATTGGCCAAAAGTGGTGGAACGCTCAAATTGAAACCATCACACATCTCCCTTCTCTGCATTTGGATATGTATACTCACACACACTAGTGTAATTCTCGTGCTTCGCACATTTCTGTGTGCTCATTGGTTTAATTGTACTCAAAACTTAATATATATATATATATACATAAAAGGTTTTTTTCCTTGTGGTGATGATAGATTGATAGTAGAGAAAGAATATGAACAATGGACGTATCTACTGTTGTTGTGTCTATGAATACTGAGAGTCACAGGTGCCCTCGTTGCCATCTTCTCTTGTTGCACTTCTTTGTTTCTCTTACGGGCACAATCTGTGATCTCCATATAAGAAACAAAGCAAGGTAAAACAAGGTATCTCAATAAGCAGCAGCTCAATTTGGTCAACAGGAGATGAGCAATGGCCACGAGGTTAAACCAGGCATAATGTATGTCCCACCTGTTTTGCACTCCCAATTCTTTTTAATGAATAGCCTAAAAGAGAAGAGGCTAAATCAGTTACCCAAAAGATCACAACATACATTTTTTACTATTACGTATATCTAAGTTGGCATTGTTCTCTTATAATCAACATCTATGGCACACACCCACACACAATTATGCATTCGCACACGGACACAGAGACAAACTACACAGACTCTACTACACATTTGACAAAAGAGAACAATTCATGGAACATAGCTTGACAAGGAATTACTACAAAATAGCAATTCCTATTTCGGAGATGAGTTTTTCCGGCCTCTATAAATCTGTAACCTGGAACAAGTTGTCGGTTATCCTTTCTTGACCTTGAACAAGTCTAAGGTTGGGATAATGATAGTCCCGACAATTGAACTCTTTCTTTCTTGTCTAATTGTACAATTTTCTAGCCCTTCAACAAGGCTGGCCAAACTAAATGGACATTCTTGTCAAAACCAGACGGTTTGGCTTGCTTGAGTAGTCCAAAGTCCAAACACAAACTGACCTACTTTGGTAATCAATTAGTACGCCTAAATGTAGTCTTTGAGGTACTGATATATGAATAGAAAACAGGCATTCACCTGCCCAAAATGGAGGTACTCTACTGAGAAGGATGTATAGAATGACTCGTGCATCCTTCCCATAACTCCACATCAACACTTCCGGAGCAACGTGATAAGCACTCCCAACAATGTTCCTATAAACTTTTCCTAGAGAAACATTTTAAAGCCTTATATTAACTCACAAAGATTTTATTGATCATCAATCAATGAAAATGAACAGTCAAACAGCAACTTTAAAAAAAATCATGGGCAGAAAAGAAATAAGTGAACCTCCCGATTACCAAATCAGGGGGGATAAAATTTTGATAAAATGTCATCTTCTTGGTATGATAGAACAATACCAATTAAACCATTGGAAGCAACTCTAATTAAAGTTCCATTGCGGTCTATATATATATATTCACGGCTATGATTTTAGCAAGATTATCAGGTCCAAGATGTAAAAAGTGCTTCAAGTTCATCAGTCCAAGGCAAGAATAATCATGCAGTATTAAGGTGCAATAGGACACTGCCTGCTCATGAGGCTGTTGAAACTCGATATTCTACCCAGGAGACGGTTTCCTACTATATGCCAAAAAGATATGTAGGACATATCAATCAGTCATCCATAAGTAGAAACGGTACCAAAAGGACTAACGTGGTGCTGAGTTTAAGCCTTTTGCATAACTTATTGACAGTTATAAAATTCTGACATAGTACGTTCATTCTTCTAATTTTCTGTTCTCTGTTTTTTATTCTATTTCCTTCAAAAACTGCATTGTTTCATTTAATTCACTTCCAAAATCTATGCCATTATCTTGACAGTGACGTAGTCATATATTATACAAACAATGTTCTTTTCACAAGCCTAACTACATATTCTTCATAAATAGCAATGAAAAGAAATTGGAAGTAACTTATCTTAAGAGCGGCAACCAAAATATTAGGGTCCTCAAAGCAGGGAAAACAAGAGTTCCAATGTGGATAACGGGGACACCTACATATACAATTTTCACATTAATTAAGAGCCTTGACGATTCCAATGTTGATAACGGGGACACTTGCATATACAATTTTGTTTTAGTTCGAGTATATTGAATATGTAGTCAATAAAAGTAGAGATATACAAACCTTCCTCTCCTGTTCTTTCTTAGAATTTTGCTCCCTCTTGCCCCTGTAGGCACTGCCATCCTCCACCACTTTATCTGACATAAACGTAAGACAAGAAGAATCTAGAGAGGAAAAAAAAAAAAGGGTTCGTGTACCCGGTGTGCAGCATAAGGTTGAAACTCAGCAACTCGAAAGAGGATTAGCAAGTTCACTAACAAGGTACATCTAAAAACACACCTAAAGCAAATTATACAACGCACATCAACAATGAGTAAAAAAACACAAAAAAACTTGGTATTTGCTCAATCACCTCAATTCAAGTATCTCGGTCCAAACAAAAACACTTTGATGTGCGAATAAATCTTAAATGTAATAGGAAATAGAAATCAACCATTCTATTCTATGGTTCAGAAGTGTAGTACAGGTGATTATACACTTAGCAAGTAATCTCAAAAATCTTTGTAATACAATCACCTCTAGGTTGAAGCTTTCTTCAGTAAGTCCAACTTTGAAGAACCTGTGAGTCCAATAAGTACATCCAAATGAAATTTACTAGATTAAGGGGTGAGTACAAATCATTCGTATAAAAACAAGAGTTCCAATGTGTTTGAGATAGATGGACGTGGACGAAGAACTCACCAAATGAGAAATGCACCGTGGGGATTCGCATCGAAGCGGGACGGTCTAAATTTATGAGTTTCGATGTTAGAGACGTGGAGGCTTATATGAAGCTTGGGATCAAATATTAACGAGAGCCGTCCAAGAACGCCATTGTGAGAGGGTAAAAAATCTTTGCATGCTTTGAGAGCGAGAGGATTTGTAGGAGATTAGAGAGAGTCTAAGGTCTAATGGAGGGAGAGAGATAGGGTTTCTGCTCTATATAGCTCCTCAAAGTTTCCTCTTGACCTTAATAAATCATGGAAAATGTTGATCCTCAAGAGTCCCAAAATTACTCTTGAGATTGTGGGTATACTTGCGCAGCATAATCTCAAACACTTCACACAGTAATTGTACTTTTACTTCCAAATAAAAAAGAACTGCAAGGTACTGATATAGAGTTTATTCTTAAAATGCCTAAAATACCCCCAAACTTAAATCCAGTCTTAGACAAAGTACAAGGGCAATTTGGTAATTTCAACATGTGGCTTGGCAGGCAACGCTAGATCTTTTAACACAAGTGTATTGATAAACACACACACCAGCATCTCTCATTCCAACTGTTGCCATCAACACGGAGCTCTTTTGGCTTCTTTTCAGGCTAACCCTCTTTCTAAAGCAGAGTAAGGTACCAGTACCAGAGAAAGATTTATTGAAAGGCCCGACTTGTATGGCTTTTTCAATTTCTCGATAAAGAGAAATAAGACCAACAGTGGCCAGTCTCGCTACATCTTTCGTTGCCGCCCCCTATTTGCCTGAAAATGTAAATTGCACAGCTCCAAAAATGCTCTATATTGACTATCCTACTATCATTATGCCTTTGCAATGTTACTTGAACCCAAGAATTCGTATACCATTGCTCATTTGCCCTCGCGAGAGACTTCTATGGCAGCTGAATAAAGGCTCTGCTATGAAAGAAATCGATGGAAAGACTAATTTGGCCGGTATTCCCTAATGAGAGTCTTTAGGAGATAGGGTTAGGAGATTAGAGGTGGCAATTTTCAACCCGACCCATGAACCCACCCATACCCTATGTTACGCGGACTCCCCATTTTTGGTGGAGTACCTGTGTCGACATGAAAGTGAGGCGAGAGGAGAGTGCGTCGGGGGAGAAGGCTGGTGCCTAGTCGTTGCAGTGGAGAGGCATCGAAGAGATGACCTAGATCTGTTGTTTTGTATACATAATCAGGTAAATTACAATTTTCAAAACCCATCTTTTAATTTATTACTTTGGAGCCCCCCATCTGCTACTGCAAGATCTGCGGCTGCTGTTTGTTTTAACTATAGGTCTGGGCCACTAATCTGGGCTTGGGCCATTAAGTTTGGATAAGAACTTCCTTTAAAGATTTACATTCAAAACTAATGTTATCTTCCAAAAAAAAATGACAATATATTTTTTTCCGAATAATATAAATAAAAAATATGGGAGGTACCAAAAATAAAAAATAAAAATGGTATTATATATATATAAATAATAAATATAATTATATACACATTCAACGGATCCCCACACCCGTATCCAAACTCGGATACATATCCCCGAATCCTCTATTTTCAGACTTAAGGTGTCCGACACCTAGATTCACACCCGCACCCGATTCTCGTACCTAAGTCCGAGCAACATAGCCCATACCCGCCCAAATTTGCCCATATTGTATTATCGGTCATAAATGGGTTAAACCACATTAACCCACACCTACAAGGGTTTAAATGGGTTGGACTCAAAGCCATGACCGCTCTCCAAGCTTCTCTCTCATCCACAACAAACCTTCACTACTCTCTCATCCACAACAAACCTTCACTACTCTCTCATCCCTACCCCCGAACCGCAACCTTCAACTCCCTCTCTCTCCTTACCACACCCTATAATTCCTCTCTCCTCCCCACTATCTCTGTCTCCCCCCTCAATTCACCTCCTCAAACCTCTAGATTATCTCACCGTCATCGTCTCTCTCAACTGCTCATCGCATCCCGACAACGACAATTCAAGCCCCAAAGAATCCACCTTTTTGGATTCCAATTTGATTTCGGACTGGAGGAATCTCAAACGGAGGGAATTGGCAATGAATTTTCAGGAGATAACACGAGAATCAATTTCTTTGATAGCAAGAATCTTAGTTGCATGGAGCTCCTAAAGTGGTGCCGCTCCCACCTTGGGAGCCTGCTTTTGCGCTCCCAACTAAGGAGCTTGACAGGAGCTCGCTCCCATTGCGATGGGAGCTCACTCCTTACAAAGATGGGAGCTTTTGGATGATCTTTGTATAGAAAAACAAGAATTTATCACTTGGCTTTATTAATTGGTCTTTTGATGAACTCACATATCTAGCCCAAGTGATGATATCTTAAAAAGAAAAGCATACTATATTGTACTTCCTAAAATGATTGTACTTTTAAAGTGAATACTCTATGCTATATTATTTTCAAAATATATGTACATGCTCCCAACCTTGGGAGTTTCTATATTCCCTCGCTCCCACGCTCCCGCCCTTAGTAGCAGGATTCTTCTAAAATGGGTGCGCTCCCAAGACGGGAGCGCGAATCGGCGTTCCCAAGATGGGAGCTTGACGGGAGCTCGCTCCCCTTGAGACGGGAGCTCGCTCCCAACTATCATGGGAGCTTATTGGGTGGTTAAGGCAACTATTCTCTTATTCTTAAGGGAGGTATGCCATTGTGGAAATAAAAATATGAAAATCTTATCACTCAAGAAGTTTGGCAAATTGAAAATATCTAACTTCCTATAAGTACCCTTTAAGATCATGAAAATTCTCATATGTAATCACTTTTCCTTCAATGGTTAAGTATTTAAAGATACTTTATATACGTGTTTATATGAAATCTAAATATGCTTCTTAGGCGCTCCCAACCTTACGAGCTTCTAGGTGAATCCGCTCCCACTCACCCGCTCCCGCTCCTGCTCCCGCTTCGTGCTACTAAGCTCCCGCCCCCGTTTCCGTTCCCGCACCCGCTCCCGCTCCCCCTCCCGCTTCGCGCAACTAAGGCAAGAATGCTTAGATTGAAACACAGACAAGTACACGACAAACAATCACACAACAGTATACTTTTGTGTATACATCAGTCACACCCCTTGAGATTTGCAAATAAGACGATGCGATCCCTAAGAGCATCTCCAACCCTTAACCATTTTTCAACCCAAATTTGGGTGAAATTTGGGTCAAAAGCTCTATTTGGTTGTCTTGTTCAATGCTATACCCATTTTTTTACCCAAATCTAGTACTTTTTAGGCGCTCGCTCTCTCTCTCCAAAATTTGAATCAAAATGGTACATTGGTAAACATTAAGGAGTGAATGGGTTTTGGTCTTCCCAAATTTGGGTAAGGAAAAGGGTACATATCAAAATGGGTGGGGAAATGGGTATGACATCGGAGATGAGTTATAAATGTTTTTACCCAAAATTTGGGTTAGGGTAAGAAAATGGGTAAGGATTGGAGATGCTCAAGGTACTAGAAATTACTGTCCTCATTCTAAGGGTCTAGGCCGCATTGTATTTACAATCTGCCGTTGACCATCAAACGTACAAAATACTATCAAGTTTAACACTGTTTTCAAGTTCTTGGTCTCTGTATTGTAAAGGTCAAAATAGTATAATCAAAAGGGACAAAAAGTTACTGTCATGTAGGGAACGAAGTGGGCCAAAAGAAGAAATTTTGATGGAGGACCGGAAATTCAAAAAGTTTTTGCATGGGACAAAAAAAATTTGACCAAAAATGCAAATTCTAAAAGTGGGAAAGAGAGAGGGGACGGGAAAATTGTGAGTCGTATTTTTTTAACTCTTTTTTCTAGATAAAGAATGTACAAAAAGAGGAAAATAACCAGAAAGCATAAAATCAGCTCCACATTTTCAGCAAACTTGGTTTCAGAAAGGTTTTCTAATAGGTCTGGGAGCATGAACAAACCTTTCCATTCCCAAGATGAAATTCTGACTTCAAATTATGATGATCCCTTGACAGCAAATACGTCTGTAAACCATTCGCAAACTTTGTGTCCCCTGCAACAATATATAACAAGCGAGCGAGAGAGAGAGAGAGAGAACAACATTACAAGGTTGCTTAAAGCTGAGGCAACTTTCCTAGATACAAGAGGAACTCAAAACTCTACCTCTGTATAATGCTAGAACATTGGAGTTGAACAATAACACGTCGCCAAAGTGATGGAAAATGCCAAATTAGAAATACCATGGAAGCTTTTTTGAGCAAGAATCACCTGCAATTTTTACCAGACTATACCATGTATGAAGAATTTGCTTCAAGAATATATAGGAGTATATCTATCAACAACTGGTGTCAGAAATCTTTGGCAGAATAATGAAGCAAGAAGAAACCTTAGCAAATTTTGCCAAACACCCTCAAACCTCAACCTATACATACATTCACATATGCATCGAAAGATTACCAATTTCACCAAAAGAAATTTCAAGAGATCAGGGGTTCAAATCACCACCTCAGCAACCCTCAAAACAATTGATTCAATACCTATTGCTACATGATAGCCAATAACTTCCTTCAATATCAATGCTTTAAACCGCACATTTATATCCAGGCTTTAACCAGGAATCATTATAAAAGTTCCTCCATATGAAGATTCTCATGTTGCCCCAAAGCTAATGGGAACAAACAAAAGGTACTTGATGTCGGTAGTATTAGATTATTTTATTTACTTGGCTTGTGGGGACCAAGTGAATGCAGAACACTGTGTCTTGAAGTTAATTTTCCACAACTATTTTTCCTTTCTTGATAAGTTTGAGATGTGCAATGTGGAAGAGGAATAGAGGATCTGCAAATGATATGGACAGTTTAATTATTTTCTTATGAACGAAATTACCAGCAAAACTACTGGAATTGGATCCTTGTGCATTTGAAACTTTTCAACTGTAATGTAGAAAAATTGAGGAGATGAAACAAGTAACAGCAAACTAGTCCATAAACCAGGTACCTTAGCAATCTAAGTCAAAAGAAGACGGCCAGGAAACATCACTGATGAGTAAACAGCAACCAACATGTGCCATTCAAGGATTTAAAGGAGACGACAAATGTAGAGGACTACAGGAAACTAGACGCTACCAACTTCTCTCATTATTTCAATATTTTACATATTTATCGAGTAAAAAGAATCACTGATTCTCACATAAAGAGTTTACAGGAAATTTTTTTGATGATGCTTCATTTAAGCTTTCAGTGGTTCACAAAGATCCACTAAATTAATTTCTTCACAAATCGAACTGAAGAAGAGAGAACAGCAAGCATAATTAAGAAGTATAACTGAAACTCACCGCATGTGGTGGCATCATGGTTGAGGGAGGCAAATACAAACCAAGTACATCCCTGATATATTGTTCCTGCACATGGTTATAAAAGAACTAAAATGTGTCGCAATTCACCCTTTCAAAAGACACTCATTATTTCACCTTTTACCCAAACTTCGTATCAGAAAAAACAAATCTCAAATACCATGCGGCTGAGAAAGGACTCCCCGAAACCCTATGATTGAGCATTAGAAATTTAGAAACTGGAGAACTGCATACGCTATGTGATTTGAGGCAGTTTTTCACTCTCGCAATTAATGTCATAAAATTTCAGTGGACAAAGTATTTAGAATACACACAGGTCACAGATGTTACCTGGGAATTCAAAATCTGTTGTGAGGTAGACTCATCTTCATCCAACGACTTGGAAGTATACCTCCACCATATCAGTCGGTTCAAGGGCAGCTTTCTTTCGTAGCTTGTGGATTCTATTACAACCTAAACAATTCAAGATTACAATCATCATTACAAGATAGCTTTTGGATCCTATTCCAAACCTAATCTATTAAAGTTCGGAAGTTGTATACAAGGCTCTCTCCCTCATTCGCCTACTTATGAGAGCATCCACAAGTAACAAAAGTAATCACAAGCAGCTTTGATTTACCTCACGAGCAACCCCAGCCTCAAACAATGACTCGTCAGGGCGCAAATCCAATATCACCAAAATATCACCTAAACATGTGACTGAAAATGAATGTCAATAAATTCATGATCATTTGCTGTTGTATTTGAGGAGATAATGTCCCAACAAATCCTAATCATCTCCTGCAGCATCAATTTCCTCCTCTGTCATATTATCAGGGCGCCGGAAACCCCGGTTGATCTAAAAGTCAAAAGAATGTCAGCTCTTAGTGATACAAGTAAATATTCAGTGAAATAATACATTGATGTCTAAAACGTAATTCCAGTGCTATTTCTGAATTAATTCCAGTCAGAATATAAAAGGTGGCTCCCATGGAACTAATACATAATCTAAATGGACTAAGAACTTGTGCATAATAGAGGTAACCAGTAGGACAGCTCATAGAGGGCCGATAAAGCCAGAAACAACAATGCACCTTAATATCAGACAGCTTCAAACAGTGTGTATCTCGAAATCTAAAATATCTTTCTGTGACATGGCTTTGACTTCCTTGGCAACAATGCCCATTGATTTTCCAAGACTCTTACCTAATACACTAGGAAACAGCCCAAGGACAAACTTCAGCACAGAGAGAGAGAGAGAGAGAGAGAGAGAGAAAGCAACATAAATCATAAAATAGTACCTGAAATCAGGATCAGCCGCTCAGCTCGTAGAGAAGCATACTTCAAAAGATCATTGCAGGGGACAACAGATTTTACATTGAGTTCCTCCAACACGAACTACAGAAAGAAAATTGAACTATAAGAAAACCAAAAAGTTAAGCACTGAAAAAGGCATTCAGAAACCCAAAAGAAATTATGAAATATTGCAATACTGTCTGAAACCTCTAAAATTTCACATACTAGATCTATATCTAATCATAAAAGCAATTCAATCAGAACAACATTCCAGACAAAAACACATAAATCATCTAACAGAAACAGAGCATAGTTCCGAACTTCAAGTAGATTTAGTAATCCTCAAACACTACAAAATATTTGAGATATATCTAAGATCTCAATCGAAACTAGGTTCTCAGCATTATTCAATAAAGCATGATTCCATCAGAACAGAATTGCAGAACACTTTCATAGTATGCTATGCGAGGCAATAGTTTCCTAAGTATGTCAAGAGATTCCTAAGTATGTCAAAAGAAAAGGAACCACCATCCCTGCCAAGTTTAGATTGGTAATTTACCTGCAACAGAGTCACAAATTGCATAAACATAACAAGAAAGAACAAGAGAAATTGTGTTGCCCATGCTGCATATAGGGTGGAATAAAGATTAAAAAGCACACTCAAACATCCTAGTTGATTCACACCGCAGACATGCCAGACAAGCCAATGGTATGACCTCGTACACCAAAAAGAAACTCTATGAATGTATGACTTCACTTACAGCAAAAAAAATGAAATACATACAATTATATCATACTCTATATACTGTAGATGTTCAGAGATGTCTCTTAAAATTTTCCAGCTATATCATCGAGAAACTCTGCTTCAGGATGAACTACAACCATCTCCCTGCAGTTCACATAGAATAATAGAAAAGGAAACAGTTATAAGGAAAGCAAATACAGAAGCACAGAATGGAAGTAGTACATGGAATCAGACGAGGCACAAAAACTGCTTGAGTGGTGTTTTCAGAGGCTTGTTGTGACGCTCACGGATATTCCCGGCAAGATCAATGATAATTTTCATCCTTTTAACACTCTGTTCAATACGTTGCCCTCCCTGAAAAGACAAAGGGCTTTAGACAAGTTCCACCCAAACTCCCCAAGAAAACAGACTTAACTAATGCAGCAGGAATCGACAATACCTTCCCTTCTTCCTGGGGAAAACTGCAAAAGTGAATGCTTTCCTCCAACCCATTGGAAGCTTTACGCAGATTTTGGTAAAGAACTTCACTAAAGAATGGTGTGAATGGAGCCATTGCTTTACAAGAAGTTAGGAGCACCTGAGATGCAAATCCAGATTACGAGACATTCTTTTTACGTGTAGGCATGTATATTTATGTGGAATAGATAATCCTTTGAATCAAGACGATAGGTAACCAATAGCTGAGAAGGTGAATAATAAGTGAACATAGAAGAGTAAATTACCAATAATTAAACATCTAGGACAGCAAGTCATAACGTTAAAGAAGCTGACACGTCGCACGTTGCTACAAATAAGAATAGCAAGGGACCATATTTGGAATATGCACATGCACAAAGCCACAACTAAGGCCAAGACATAGAAAATTGATGCAGCTCAAGTTGACAAATGTGCACGAGGATACAAGTGTACAATCGCACGCTTCATGATCCGTAATACACTGAGAATCAATTCATATCTAGGGGTGAATTACTCAAAGCATGAAGCATAGTAAAATCAGACAATTCACGATGCATCTCGCACGATTCCATTTGACACATCAAATAATCAATTCAGTTACTTTACGTACTCCCTCCGTCCCTGAAGTTTTGATACACAATGTATATACTTGGTTACATTTATCTTTAAAAACTCCTCCAATTCAATACATTGAATTGTGTTATATTAAGACAACGGATCACCTAATCTTTAAAATCCACGATTTGACAAATGCCAGGATTTAAAGAAAAAGAGTAGCTACCAGAAACTAGTAATTCTATCAGTTTATATATATTGTAACATCGCAAGCTATGCATACAAGATCTAGGCCACTCAGTTCTAGATAAGAAGAATTGATACAGAGACCAGATAGGCATTGCTAAATGGATGTCCCAAAACCCATCATGGAACCAGACAGTTAAAACTGGAATCAATGCAAAAGAAAATCACACATGGATGAGAAAGCATTCAAAGAGGGCACTGTTATTGAATAAGCAAAAAATCAAAATTTTACAAGAGGGAAGTCATTGTCAACATACATGGTACAGAGTCGAAAGTGCAACCCTGCAATCATCTTCTCCTGTACGATCTTTAAGCCTCTTGCGGTTAAACCAACCATATACATTGGTGAGGTCATCGAGAAATTTCAAGAGATAAGGAACCACCTGCAAAGAGGAAGTATAAACATAGGAGCATGATTGAAGGATTCAATATGGAGTAACTTTTATTTACATGCACCTATTGCGGAGACCAGATAGGGCAACTTTGTATTCCAGTCTTTTTAATAACAATCCAAAGCCTTGAAAAGTAAGTGTTATATTCTCAATTTAACAGCTCAATCTAGCGAGTTACACAAATTCAGCTCTTAAATATAGTAGGGTAGGTCATAAAGCTTTCCGTCAGGCCAGCACCAATAAAAATGCTTGTGCCCGCATCATGGCCTGGTCCTGAAAGTTTAATAATAATCCTCTAAAAGCCGAAAAAAAAAAGCCAAAATCGAGTCAAGCTCATCAGACTTGCCTGCCCACACCTAAACCAAGTAATAGGGATATAGATTCGGGCCAAAGCTTGGGAGTTTGGACAATAAAATATGACAAACCGTGAATGCAGTCTACATCAGCTCTTTCACAAAAAAATCCATCAACTTGTCATATATTTTGAGATAGATTGGTATTCTCGTGTGCAGAATGCTACTTGTCAAATAAATTTAAAAACATTGTTAAGATAGCTGCATCATCATACCCAGAAAGAAAAAGCAAAACCAAACAGCACCTGTAACACCATGTGCTACAGTTTCCTATAGTTCGTTAACCTCAGCATAGTTAAGAATGTGACCCCTAGTGAACCTATTTTTCTGACATTTAGCAGATACTTAAAGTCAACAAACCTTCTCATTCTGGCATAATTAAATCCAACACAAAGCACCAAGGGTGCACAAACCAAGAACTGCAAAGCACATGAACCAAGTGGTTACAGTATCATACTAGTAAAACGAAAAAACCCTAGCTGCCAACTTAGAAAAACCCAGTGTTCTAAAAGGTGGCCGCCTAGGCGCTAGGCGGTGGTCCGACGCCTAGATTAGACAGTTGACTAGTCGGGCGCCCAGGCGCTAGGCGGCTGACTAGTCGGCGCCTAGGTGCTAGGTGCCCCCTTTCCGCCCGACAAGCGCCTAGCGATTTTTAAAACATTGGTACAACCTATGCCTTCTAAAGTTTAACCTAACAAAAAATTAGATGTGAAAAAGATGTGATGCAGTGCCAGGAGACGTATCGGTGTCAATGTTACAGTCATATATCGGATAGTATCTAACAGGACATAGGTAAGTATCGGTCACTGGTCGAAAATCCTGTTATGTAACGTCTCATTTTCACAATCCTGGATGCTGCATTTTTTTTTTATGCATCAATCAATGTGCTTGAATCAACAATTAAGTGGTCAAATGTTAAGCTAGGCTTTAGCTTAAAGTAATAAATGACAAAAATTTGTACAGGTGATTAAATAATAAAACACTAGATCAAGCTCAATATGATTCAACTTGTATGGACCTAGAGCCAAATGCGAAACCCCTAGAGGTTCTGATGCTTGCCGCCCAACTCGTACAGTACCATGTAGAATGAAAAATAAAATAGGTAGCAAGTAAACATTGATGTCCTTTGGGAACTTAGAATAGGCAAGATCAGGATGTCCTTTCATAGCATTCAATTTTCACTTTATGTACTAGGTTATTTATCTTTTGGCTTCTTTAGCTGCATTTTTCTTGGAAGGTAACTTTCAACTATATATTCGGCCCAATCTTTTAGTTTCTTTCATAGCTATTTCAAAAGGCAATACTCCCACCAAGATTAAAACTATCAATTCAGCAATGAATTTGGTCAACTCAGCATGATCTCCTACGAGCCAGATGTGGTCCTGATAGAGTATCCTCCAGTAGCTATTCATCAACCTCAGTCACTTGGAAGTTGGAACTTTCAACTTCTTTCACTTCTTCAGAGTAAAAATTACAAACAAGAATCTCTTTTCTTTTCCTCTTTTTTTAGAATTATATTATATTATTTCTACTTCAAAAGAACTGAAGTTGAGCAGCAACTCCTCTTAGCCGGTCCAGATAATGACCCATAATTCTCTGAGGAGTGGCAGTAACTTTTTCTAGCCTCTTTGCTTCTACACTATTCTACGTCTTCACATTTCCAACAAGAGCGAAAATACTACAAAGGTTGCAAGTACACTGCATAACTACATCGAAAATTATAAAAGAAACAAAAATTGCAGAATGCTCAGTAATGCTTAACAGGCAACTCACTATGTAGAGGCGATATCCATTCATTTCTTGCTGGACAAAATGAACCAAACTCAGAGTAGCTGAGTTGATCCACTGGTCAAGAACATTAGATGACTGCTGAAGTGTAACTTTGTCAACAGGAATGAACGGTGCAAGCCCCTCGACCTCAAGTCTCTTTGCATTCTGAACAAGAAATCTATATGCATTGTACCATGGTAAAAATACATCTTTCACCTACGTAGAAAGGAGGGGAAATTGAAGATCAATGAGATATAACAAGTAACCAAAATATTGAAGCAAATTAAAAGTATTCAAGGTTATTAAAACATCTAGACATGGCACTAATAGAGTCACTCGCAAACAAAAGGAAAAAAAGTACTTACAACACCAAAAACTCCATCCTTTTTAAAACATAAAGGCTCAGCCCGCACAACTGGAGAGTTAATTATGTATAATCGCAAAGCATCCTGCACAAGGGTCAAGACAGTACGAATCCAAGCAATTTTTTAAGTATCATGGGGAAACATAAAACGACCAATGAGACAGGATGATTCCAGTACTTATTGTAACCTACATTGGCAATATAAGTTGGAAATTACTTACAGCCCCATAATCATTTATGACTTCCATAGGTGATGGATAGTTCTTGAGTCTTTTACTCATTTTCCTCCCGTCCTCAATAGATGATGGACAGTTCTTGAGTGTTTTACTCGTTATCCTCCCATCCTCAGCGAGGACAAGTCCATTACAAATGAGATTCCTAAATGCAGACTTTCCAAAAAGCGCAGTTGACAAGACCATGAGAGTATAGAACTTGTGCATTGAAAAGGAAAAGGATAAAGCCCAATTCCATCCTATAAAGAAAACCTGGGCCACTCCAAGATAACGTTGAAGCGTACCAATGAACTATATTCAACGCTCACAGATTGGTTGAGATAAACTCTGTAAGATGAGGATTGAAAACATTTATTCAAGACAAACATGAAAGAACTTGCAGAAGCCATATGAGCGGATATTTATCTTTCTTAGTTATCTACTAACAAGTGACACCTCAGCTCCACTGAATGGAAACTACTGAAGGTGGGGTGGGTTTCCCTAAAAGTTTGTCTATGGCTTAAGGACTTTAGACAAGTTGTTTTCGTGTTTTTGTGAGGTTTAGCCCATTTAGTCCGTTTCCGTTTAGACAATAGGGGAAACCCTGCCAAAATAGCACGATGAAATCAAGCCAGACAGTAACTACAATACAAATCTAAATTTCATTGGCTTTGTTTGGTTGGTAGTTTTGTTTTGTTTTGTTTTGTTTTGGTAGTGGGTGGAGAGAGAAATAGAATAATGATTAGAGAGTAGGGGAATGATTGGTGAGAGATAGAGAGGAATGTCAAAGTAATAATTGAAGAAATAAGATCATGATTGGAGAAAAAAATAGGTAATGATTGAAAAACAATACTAAAATGGCAAACGAACACTACCATTGTGTTGCAGCCTATGTCACCTAGAGCAAGGATGACACCGGTACAAGAACGGGAAATGTTTTAAAACACATGCTCAAAATGCAGTACGATAACATCGCATGTGTGGAAGTATTGTGATATGAAATAATTATTTTTACAAGTGTTCAGGTCCTTTTTGGATAAGATGTAACATAAAATACACTCAGCCATCATTGTATGCTTGCTAGCACCGCAGGACACTTTTGGTTTCTTGGATGTCTAGTGATCGAGCCTATCAATTTTTAAATTTCCCCGTTTTGCATTATGCCTCTTTCCATGTAGAGATGTTTAAATCTCCACGTGAAAGAAAAGGTCAAGTGACAAGTGATTTCCTAAAGGAAGGTACAGATGAAGGGAAACAAAGAACTCTTGGTGTACTCAGTGATGGTTTCGTTATTGTACAAAGGGGGTTAGCCTTAGGAAACATTGTGGCAGATATTCCCTGTTGAGCAAAAATCATTTTTGTTCATCCTTCTTACATTTGATGTCCATTTGATTTCGGAGAATGTTTCAACTACGGGAATGTTCTTTTGATGTTTCGTTGCAGCGGTTATATTGGTTGGGTCATCACAAGTAATATAAATTTCATTAAGAAGCCGCCGTAATGTAGGGAACTACTAATGAAGATTACGGTATGTTCACCAATGGATAGTTGTGGTAGTAGGACTCAACTACCCAAAATTCACAAGCCTTAATCTAGGCACTAGCAGGATAGAAACCCTTGTACAAGAAGGGGAATAGAGATTAAGTACACAAACAAATGACAAGAAACTAACCAGCCACGAGTTTGATCCAACCCCTCAGCCACAAAATGCCCGGGGAAGTTCTTCTCGAAGAGCTCAACATTCTCAAATGGATAGTGGATATATGCATATGGCATCGATCCACTCTCAAACCAACAATCAAACACCTTAAACCACAAACCACAAATTCTAAAACATAAACATAAAAAAAAAATGTTTATAAAAGCTAGAACATGCTTTTAAGTTATGCACTCTGTGGCTTGGAGCTTTAAATTAGTGGCATTCACTTAAGTTATGCATTCTGTGGCTCGGAGCTTGAAATTAGTGGCATTCACTTTTGGGAGCATGAAAAAAAGTTTTAAAAAATCTTGCTCAACGACCAAAACAGCAAACAAAGCTTTTCTAGACTAAAACTGCCACTTATAACCCTCCAGCTCCGCAATTTACGAAAGCAAGTATTCAGACTCTTCAAAAGGAAAATACATCATCTATTTAATTTAATTATAAAAAATACATTGTGACACCAGGACAGAGATGTGACTAGATGGCATCCTCTACAAGTTAACTATTGCCTATTGGAGGGAAAAAAACTGCAAAACGAGGAACCATAAAATTCAAAGACAGATTTAGTGTTCTTACATCCTCAACACGTCGAAGCACTCCAAAACTAGGGCCACGACTTGGCGGGATACTGATATAATCAATTTTGTGACGATGCAAGTCAGTTACTTGTAAGTGAAAGAAAAGACAAGCAATTAGTAAAGCTAAATAAATCACATATGGCAAAGAAAGGAAAAATACGCAAAAAATATGGAACCCAAAAAAAAAAGCATGAGTTACAAAACCAGGCAAAGAACACATTTTTCATCATCAAGAATCCAAGGTCAGAACATACAAAGAGAAATTTTACAAGACGGTATCAGCATTGCCAATTTCCAGATGCAGAAATAGTTCTCATGCCATTCTCTGAGACTGCATATCCATTTCTTAAAAAGGCTTGACACAATACAAAAGCAGCATTCTACAATTTAGACTAGCATTTACAAACAGAAGATGGAGATACCACTTCCTTTATCTTTATATTCTATAGCAATGTAGTATCGTGTCAAATTAGAGGTCTCCTGATCGTTTCTCTCTCTTACGTGGCATTTTTCTGTAAATTTATTCCCCTCTTTTTTTCAATTTAAAACCCCCAAAAAAGGAAATAAAATCACAGAAAGGGATTTTACAAGAAAAATAACCTTCAAGGAAACTCAAAATAAAATTTGAAAAGGGAAGACAACTTTCTCTGACTTAGCAGATTATACAAAACCCATCCCCAGCCAGTCACATGTGTACTCCACAACTATTGATCTATTCTATGCACAGCTCTCCCTTCTCCAAGTCCCTTCTTCTCCTAGCCTATGTTACATGGACTCGGGTGCGAGTATCGGGTGCGGGTGCAAGTCCAAGTAGGACCTTCCAAAACTAAAATCTTAGGATACGTGGATATGTGGTCCCCAACTTGGGTACAGGTATGGGGACATGTTCTGAACTCTTATTTGTATTATATATATTGCATAATTTCCCAGATTATGTACCATAAACTATGTTTAAAAATGTATTTAAACAAGAAAGGGTTAAGAAAATTATGTTTTTGCTATTTCCCTATTTATTGTCTATGTGAAATACTCAGATATATCACTTTTCTAGCTAATTTGATATTCCTTTCCTGTAAATATCTTAACAATTAGAGGATCCGAGTGTCCAAAAGGATATGGGTGTCGGATACATTGACACGGGTACCTGAGCCAAAATGAAGGATCCATGTAACATAGCTCCTCGCCATCTCTGACCATTCAAATAGACTACTACGGTACTACTATAAACGTTTTATTGAGGTAGGTTAACGTAAATCTTAGGGTTTTATAAGCTACTTTATGAAGCAATATACAAAATCATGTTACGACTTGACTGATAAGAATTAGACATTGATATAGCCCAACAAGAGAGCTAACCTTTACACCAGAAAACTTTTCAAGTTTATCAATGGAATCCATTACTATTGTTTCCTCGCCGTCGTCACTAGTCCACACAGGAAGTGGTGTACCCCAGAATCTACGACGACTAACAGCCCAGTCTCTTGCATTTTCAAGCCAATTGTGGAAGCGCTTTTCCTGCAATATGCAATCACAAAGTATAAGAAGTTGAGAGAATGTGAGGGGGATACAAACTTAATTAGTACGTACTTATCACCTTACAGATAAATTTCATTCAACTTTTTCTGTCATAAGAAGCAGTTTATTTTTCTAGGTTTGGGGGAAGCCAAGGAATATAAATCAAACCTTAACAAAATCAGGAACCCAATATGTTTGTTGTTTTGTAGCAATAGATCTTTCAACTTGTCCACAGCAACAAACCTTAAAAAAATGAAGCAGGATCCAACAGTAAATACAATTAAAACCATCAAAGAAGACACTTACATGCTACACGCTAAAACCACTCACACAATTAAAAGTTGTCAGTGGAATGAAATGAAGCAGTCATCTGAAATAAAATCTAAAAGATTGGAAACACCTAGATAATAAGAACTCAATAGCCAAACTCTCTCAGCCAGCAGCTTCATCAAGATTCAATGCTGCTAACAAAACTCTATCATTTCCACAGATCAAAAGGTATCGGAAAAGAAAAAGAACACTGACAGGCCAAAGTTTTCCCACGAAACTGATAATATTTTACTCAACAAAAAAAAAACAAAATGAAGAGAGAGACCGTCAATGGTATCCCATTAGACAGTACCAGGAGAGGTCGACAATAGCCTGGGAAAATCAATAATGTGAGGGGCTAAAAAGAGAGAAAAAATATATCACCAAACCCATGTGAAAAGTTATCGCACCACTCTTTTTTACTCTAAAAGTAAATAACATTTCACCATACAGGCATACAACAGTACTCATGGACAATCCGAATAGTATAATACACTATACAAAAGAGACAAAATACCATCCCGTGGTATATTAATAGTTCGAGAACTTATTTTAAAAAAGAGTATCAGTTCTAAGTTCAGCAGGATCCAACAGTAAATACAAGGTTCGAAATGATACAAATTCTATCACGGCTGTAGTCATGCACCATCCAGCTTAATAGCTTACTAGCCATGCACGATCCGTAAAATTTCTAAGCTACATTAAATAGACACTTGTCAAGATATTCGAAGTCTACGAAATGATACAAAGAATCATTCTAATTTTTCATCACTACTTGGAACAAAACAAAACTAATAAAAGGAAAAAGTTAACCACCTAATTGTACAGGTTTTTCCAGAAAGGTAAAAGTCTAATCTATTCATACAACGTTCAAGCTTTTTTGAGCCAGATTGAGAAATTTAGCCTATGGAGAACTCCATTGCTAAGCCTAGTGTTATTTACAGTTTTACACCTATTTTCATATTTTCTTATTTTCCTTTAAGTTGTTTCTATGATTAAAAAAAAATATGTATTATCATGGAAACCAAAAAGACTAGCACAGAAATTTCATTGAAAACCAAAAAAAAAATAATTCTTATGGTGAAAAGGAGTGACGTTTGGAGAGAGAGAAATAATTTTTTGAACCCTATTTGCTTAGAAAACCCAAACTGAAAGGAAAAGATGAAATAATTTTTCTTATTTTCTCATTTTGTGAACCCAAGTTCGATAGACTTAAAGGAAAAAGATGAGTCACAAAACACAATCAAAGGGGGAAGAAAATGTAACACTACCATTTCCGATCAGCCAAAACAAAGGACAAAGATGGGTTTGAAATCGGTTACCTTAAGACTCTCCTTGTCACTCAGGTGGAGTTCGAAAGAGCATGTTGTGGTTGTGGTCATGATATCACAAATTTCAAGTACCTGCATAAAGAAAATCCAAAATTCCAAATCCAATCAGTTTCCAAATGGATTTTCGAAGTCATCAAGGAACAAATGGCTATGTATGCAGTCTCATATTGGCAACCAAATAAAATGGGTGCTGTTCATGGCTGGAACAGAGGAACGAACGCTAAATCAAATAATCCCACCATGTATGAAGATTTCTTACCCCTACAGCACATGGGCCAAAAAATGTCTTGCCACCAACCTGAACCTGTTGTAAAAGGAAAGGACAACATGATTAGGTACCATTTTCCTTTGATACATTTGTGCTTGTTTTGGTAACTTAGCAGAAAGTAGTAGTTTAGCTTTCAAGAGCACGTGAAGTGGTTGTACTCTAAGTATCTCTTCAAGCTAAATAAACAGTGGCTAGGGGACTTTAAAAGTAAAAACTGAGAAACACCCATACTGTGGTGGAAAACATGAACATTCAAGGCAAGAGTAACATAAATACTTCGACATCAAAAGATAGAGGGAAAGCAAATAACAGATTAGATGTGATCTACCACATAATCATACCAGAAACAAAACAATTAACAAAAAGTTGAAGGAAAAAAATAAAACTAAAATTAGATGTGATCTACCAAATGTACAGATACACCAGATATGTAAAAGCCCTAAAAAAAAAAACCCTAAGCAAGGCTTTCTTTCATTACCTGTCCAAAACCCTAGGAGTCGGGATTCCACAACATACTCAAAGATCTTTCCACCTAGGGCTCTGTCACTGGCGACACGGGGGACTGCTGAAACCTTAATTGTCGGCTGCCTTCGATGGCGAAAACAGCAGGCTGGAGGACAACAGAGGGTACGACGACTGCGGTGACGGGAAGCTACCGAATGGCAGCGGCGATGATGGAAACAGGAAGGGCGATTGACCCACGGAGGCCTGCGGCGGGTTGTTGGAAGCAGCGGCTGTTGTTGAGAGAGAGATCCCGAAATCAAAATAGAGCTTGGCGGCAGCCGGACCCATGGTAGGGTTTGATACGACTTGGAGAGAGAGAGGTTTTGAAATTTGAATGCTGGTGTGACCGTGTAAGGGAATGTTCAATGGATTTACCCAGTCCAGAGAAATACTGGGTGCGTGTGTTTGTGGCTTCCATGGGAGAGGGAGAGGGAGAGGGAGAGGGGAGGGCGTTTCGAGTGTGAGCGCTGAGGGGTTTGGGGTGTGGGTGTGGCCGTTGTGGGCGTGTGGTACTGAGTTTCTGTTTCCATGAGAGAGAGAGAGAGAGAGCGTGGTGGTATTGAGTTTCTGTTTCCAAGAGAGAGAGAGAGAGAGAGAGGAGCAGTGGTGGTATTGAGTTTCTGTTTCCATGGGAGAGAGAGAGAGAGAGAGAGAGAGAGGAGGGGTTCGTGTGTGGGTGTGGCGGTGTCTGGGAGAGAGAGAGAGAGAGAGAGAGAGAGAGCTGTGGGTGTAATGGTTTTTGAAATTTAAATGCCAGTTGGCCAATTAGTTTTTTGTTAATTGTTGTTATTATTAGTACAGTAGTAAATGCCAACAGCTTTGACCCAAAAAAATTGCCAACAGCTATCGTTCCCAACAGCTCTTTTTTTTTAAACGGGTTCCCATTCCTACCACGTTTTTTTTTAATCCGCAACAGGTCTTTATTTGCCATTCGAAAACAAATACTATATTTAAATCAAATATAACAGCTATTCATTACTCAATTTTTAATGCTCTTTCCATATTGAACGAAGTTTCTTGGCTATTTCTGTTAAACTTATTTCGTTTGGATGATCCACGAGTATTAAATAAAAATTAATTGTTTGTAAAATTTTGTTGGCAAAAACAAAATTGCAATAAAAAATCTTGATGATTTATCTAGAAGAGATATTAAAAAATAAAATTAATACATACTAAATTTGTTCTGATGGTCTAGTCTTGGATGGCTAACCTTTTATCATTTGCTAAATTTAACTTATATACTGTATTAACCTATCCAATTCATGCTAATAATGTCTAAATTCTAGCTAGAAATTTAACATGTCCCACTAGCATCCGCAATGTAATAATCAAAATTAAAAGATTGTTAAAGTTAGCAATGTGTGCTTAAAAAATTGCTCACATTGTAATAATTAAAGTTAGCAACCTTCTAACCAATAATCAAATTTGAGTATTTGAATAATCAAAAGTAACAATGTGGGACTTTACATTGCTAACTTTACCAACCCTCTAAATGAATAATCAAAAGCTGATGTGGCAAGTTTTGATTATTCACTTTTGATTATTACATTGCGGATGCTACTCCACACCCAAACACCGCCACAATTATTCTGTGAATGTGGTAAGTTTTAATTATTCACTTTTGATTATTACATTGCGGATGCATAGAGGATGCTCAACGAGACTGCTACTAACAGAATATTTTTTTCCAAAAGAATGAGTTGCCTTGTTGTACATATACTAGGGCATACTCGTGCCTAAAGGCATGACTCGAAATTGGTATTCAACGAATTATCCAGTTTTGTCCCTCTAACCTCTTGAAAGCCAAGGACTCATTCGCAAAATTCCAACTATGCAAAAAATAATAACTTAAGTATATCCACCGGTTAACTTAAATCAACATGTAAACAAACTAACAGTTGTTTTGCCCATGTCTGAGCGCACTTATCGCTAGCCCTTTAAGTTCACAGTATATTGACCACGCTACCAACTATTGATCACAATTGGCAAAACCCAACTATTATCACAAAATTCACTTTATGGGCTTATAAATAAATCAAACTTCATAATGTAAGAATACAAAATCATTAATTAAACTAAACTATAATATGGCAACATCTAACTTTTCTTCATTAAGTTTACTAAAATCATGAGGAAAAGGTGAAACATGATTTAGTACTGCAATTGAATACAAAAATGTAATTCACCTTTACTAAATCATTTATAACAAAGTTGTAGACTTTATAAGGTTCAAGCTTCAACCAACTCAGTAGTTGTTGTTCGTTAGCTGATGCAACCTATACAAAAAGGGAGTTTATAAATGCAACTGCGAATTTACTACATGTAACGTCTACTAAATGAAACACCCAAATTTTATAACAATTTGCTACATACAACCTCAAAAGTATCCATGATCTTCCCAAATTACCCTTCCCTACCCCAAACCTAATTTTTCCCCAAAAAATTGAACTTTAACCATTCCCCCCCTTTGGCCCTTCTCTCTCTCTCCCATTGTCAATTTCTTCATCTTCATCTTCCTTATTCTTCTTTTCCTCAGACCACCACCACCACACCATTGACACGAGTACCGTCCACCATCACACCACCAGCACAAGCAGTGTCCACCACCACGCCACACCACCACCAGCCTATTGAACATGTTCCTTCTTGTGTGTTAGTGCTAGAAGAGTTTGGAAATTAGTGAAGCAATTTAGGCTGTGCAATGGAAATGGAAGAGGTAGCCATGGATGTTATAGTTTCAGAGAAAAAATCATAGCAAGAGTTAACTCATCACTCCTCCATTTTTAACTTGTTTTTGTCCTGACATCATCAGATTCTAAAACTTGAAATTATGCCAAAATTTCAAACTCTAGAGTTTGAAAATTGACGATAATATCATATTCTAAAACTCAGAATTCTGCCAAAATTTCAAATTCTAGAGTTCAAAAATTGTAGACAATAATCACTCAATTTTTAACCTGGTTCTGGTCCGACATTGTCAGATTCTAAAACTTGAAATTATGCCAAAATTTCAAACTCTCGAGTTTGAAAATTGACGACAATATCATAGATTTTTAGAAAATATCATATTCTAAACATGCCCCAACAATATATTTTTCGGATTCTACAATTTGATATTCACTATAAATTTCGGATTTTAGAATATGATATTATCTAAAAATTTTGGATTCTAGAGTTTGAAATTTTTGAATATAATCAAGCTCTAGAATCTGATAATGTCTGGACCGAGAAACATAAATTGGAGGAGCTTTGCTTTTGCTGCGATTTTGGCTCCAAAGCTACAACATCTGTGGCTACCTTTTCTTTCTCAACTACCATGTTGGTTGCAAATAAATCTAATCTCCAAAGACCAAGTTTGAAATGCATATTGCTTTCATTTGTTGGGTCAAATACTTATTCTCTAGCAAGGAGGGAGAGGAAGAAATTAAGATTTTCATTGAGAGTTGGGAGGTGAGATTTAGAAGGTGAAAGGTGGGCTGGGTCAATGGTGGGAGCTCCTGGTTTTCCAAAGTTTCAGCTATGGTGGAAGGGAGGAAGGCAGGAAGATAATGGATGGAATAAGAGGGAGGAGTGGGTTGTGTTGTAATGGTATGGTTGTATGGATGTGGTTATATGTACTAAATTTAAGGGCATTTTCGCCAATTCGATTGAGGGCATTTTTGTCCAAATATTTCTTACTTAAAAAGTGGGTCGTATGCAATAAATTCATAGTTGTATTTATAAACTCTCTAAAAAAAGGATGGCGCTTTAGTTCACATACCTTTTCCATTATCTAGCAACAAAATTTAATGTCATACTAAGTACAGTGGTAAGATTCTAAAAAGCATCATCATATACTTGATCATACTTGTTTCCATTAATCAAACATTGAAACTAAAAAATTGGAATAAGATAAGAACATTACAGAAGACACAATTCATGTATCATCAGTCAAAATTATGGATGCACAAATTACTAGCTGCACAAAATATGACTATTTTCTTTTAGGACATTATAGTCTTTGACTTTTGCTGAAGTTATTTTGTAGAAAATTTCTTATATTTATTTTCCTTTCCATTTTCACAGCATAGTTGCATACATTTCTAAATCCTTCTTATGTTGCTTTAGTTTTATAAGGACTTGGCCTTGATTCAACTTATTTGATTAGCATATCACAAAGTTAGAATTAGAGTGGAGGCAACAAATCATGGTAAACGTGTACAAGAATTTGTAGAAGAGTACGTGGTCATGGTTTAAATTACTGATGCGGGACCATTATTCAAACAACATAGTTTTTAAAAATAAAGAACAAAGTGTGGTAGAAATGCAGAATCATACCATTTCAATGACATTTTTTTCCCCCTACCTGTGGATGTCACCTTCTCTTTTTCCTTGCACTTTCCTTGAGGTTTTTCTTTTTTCTTTTAGAAAGATAAAAATGTATAAAGAGAGTAGGAATAAAGTTACTCGATGAGGTGAAAACAAATGCAAAAAGAATAGGAATAGAGTTGTTCGGTGAGATTATATATACCTTTGCCGCTGGAATATCATTTGAGGGTCCATCACAGATAATAATACCCACGTTTCGTGCTCAAGCAACTGAAACTTAAATAATATGAACACAAGAAAATTTCAAAAAAAAACCTGAACGTTCATGAACTTTACAAAAAAAACACGTAGACCTTAACTAATGACAAAAAATATCTAAACTTACCATTTCATTAACAATTAGGCCCCCACCATCCAATTCCGTCAACTTATAATGTATGGAGCCAACGGAAGGTGTTAACGTATGTGCAGGCTGATGTTATCGGCCTTGTTCGGTTGTGGGTTTGAAAATTTGTTGGGTTTGGTTTTGGGTAATGAGTGAGGAGAGAAAATAGGGTAATAATTGGGGAGAGTGATAGAGAGAGAAATGAGATTAATGATTGGATATAAGAGTAATGAGTAGAGAAAGAAATAAAAGTAATGATTGAAAATATAGGTAATTAGTGGATTTGGGTTTGAAAATCTTTTTCCAAACCCACAACCGAACAAGGGCTAAATGAAAACAAAGTATCCTGCACAAGTTGACACGAAAAGAAAGCTCTCCGTATAGTGGACACATGATCTCATGAACAGAATGCAAGTATGGGGAACTCTCTCTATCCACAAATCCACAGTCCATTGCTCCAAGGATCAAATAGGACTTCAATTTCGATTATAACGTCAGATCAGCGAAAATGTTTCAAGGTAAAAATTCAAGTGTCCGTGAATGGCTTACAACAATTCACATAGGGCAAATATAACGATGTGTGCCCTCTTTCTTCTTCTTCTTCTTTATTTTTTTTCTTTTCAACTTAGCCACATTTTTCTTTCCTACCACTTTTTTTTCCACATTAAGAACAAGTATTTCTCATTTCCTCAATAATTTGGTATCTTCCCTTTTTACTCCTTTTTTTTTTTTGTAAATTTTTTTATATCGAAAAGAACGCCATCAACAAAGTTAAATTCTCACAACATTTACCCTCTCTCTTCTGAATAATTCACCTCCACATAATTAATTAAGCATTCTCAAGACACAATATAGATGATGAAGCTCAACAAGAAAAATGCTAGTATGCATGAGGCTCAAATGGGCTCATAAGAGATAAATTTATGAAATGAAGAAACGAACCGACTCAAAATAGCAAAGATGACCTATAATCCTCTCCAAAGGGTAAAACAACCATATAACTTTCCAAACCCAAGAGATAAGTAAGCAATTTAAAACATTCCCAACACTTGACAACAAAAATAATGGGATCAACAACGAATTTGCTTTTCCGTGGCAACAAGAATTTATGTGACACCACTCCAAAAAAATGTAAGGCTCTAAACTCATATGGGCATATGTCTCCACTGAACTAGCTATCGAGAATAATCAAGTCATAGCTCACAAGCAACCAAAGCCCAAAAAGACGTGAAATGCAAATGTGCTTAAAATAAATGTCATGACAAATTCTTCGTGACAAGCCAGCAAAAACAACTACAATGCCACCACAATATTAAAAGAATGACCAGCACATCTCAAACTCAATCAACCAATAGCCAATCTCAACAGGTCTCAAGTCTCAAGCAAAAAGAATCCAACTTTTTTTTATTTTTCAATTTTTTTGTACTTGAACTCATGCAAAACAAACATAGTGGTCTCTCCCCCCAACTTGAACTATTCAATGTACGTATTGAAAGCATAAAAAGGACAAGATAGGATATAAACGTAAAAGAGAGAAAAAAGTATCACCTCGAAAAGGAGGAACAGAGCAGACTAATATAGCAGGAGGGAAACCCCCCAACTTGGATTGAACAAGCAAAATGTTAGTCTCCAAATCAACAACAAAAATATGAAAAGAAAAAAATAAACACTAAAGAAAATAAACAAAGGCAAGAAGTAAAAAGACATAAAAATTCATCCACTTTCTTCACGCGAAAGACACGGATGCTACTTTTCTCCTTAGTCAAAGACTGTGGTTCCCTATTTGTTGGAAGGACAGTATGCATAGGATTCAACGATATCTTGAAAAGTTGTGCCATTGTCTAATAGGCTATCACTCCCTCTGGGGCTGCCAGATCCCTTACCCACTACTCTGTTTGTGAAGTAATCACCACAGAGTTGGACATTAAAGTCAGATGGTTCAGACAGAATTTTTGTTGCTAACTACGCGCCTACCGTCAGACCCAACCTCTTAGGTACTACATACATAGCTTTGACTAGGTGGCTATACCAGACCGTTGGAAACTGTTCGAGCGCGACAAACACTGGAAGTATCGCAAACTCCATAGATTTTGAGTCTCCTAGACTTTCAATGAAAGCACTAATCAATATAAATTGGGTCTATCAAAGTAATGGACTCCACCGTGGCACTATCCACAACACCCTCACTAATTCCTTCCATGTAAGGTTTAAGCCTTTGGCCATTGACCTTGAAAACATTACCAGCACGTGGATCCTTAATCTTTACCGCCCCGTGGGGGAAAACACAAGTAACAACATATGGACCATCCCATCGCGACCTCAATTTGCTTGGGAAAAGTTCAAGTCTTGAAATAAAGAGCCACACTTTTTGACCAACTTCAAAGGACTTTCTAATAATGTGTTTATCATCAAATGCCTTAGTCCTATCCTTATATACACATGCACTCTCAAAAGCTTTGTTGCGCAACTCTTCCAAATCAGCAAGCTAGAGCTTACGATGTAACCCGACAGCGGCCATATCGAAGTTAAACTTCTTAATGGTCCACATAGCTCTATGCTCCAACTCAACGGGCAAATAACATGCCTTACCAAAAACCAACCGAAAAGGAGACATGCCAATAGGAGTCTTATAAGCTGTACGGTAGGCCCATAAGGCATCATCAAGCCTTAAAGACCAATTTTTTCGATCCGGCCTAACCGTCTTTTCAAGCATGCATTTAATCTCCTTATTTGACACTTCAACTTACCCACTAGACTGAGGATGATAAAGTGTCGCCACCTTTGAGTGATAGAATACTTTGCACAAGAGCGGCGATGTGTTTATTGAGAAAATGAGTGCCCTCATCACCAATAATCGCCCGCGGATAGCCAAAACGAGTAAAAGTATTACTTTGAAGAAACTTGACCACAACCTTGTGGTCATTGGTCTTGGTGCCTACCGCTTCCACCCACTTGGACATGTAGTCCACTACCAGTAGAATATACTCATTCCCATGTGAACACGGAAACGGACCTATGAAGTCTATACCTTACACATCAAACATCTCTACAACAAGGATGGAGGACAGTGGCATCATATCATGGCGCGAAATATTACCGGTTTTCTGGCATCTAATTCATGCCTTGCAAAATTCATAATGCATCCTTAAACAAAGTGGGCCAGAAAAAGCCGCTATGTAAGACCTTTGCCGTTGTCTTCTTCCCACTAAAATGCCCTCCGCACTCAAGTGAATGACAAAATGTGAGAATGCTACGGTACTCCGTCTCAGGAACTCACCTCCTAATCACATGGTCCGAACACAACTTAAAGAGTTCCGAATCCTCCCAAAATAGTGCCTAACTTGTGCAAAGAATCGGTCATGGTCTTGCTTGGACCAATGAGAGGGAAGCACGCCTGTGGCTATGTAGTTGAGATGTGTGGATACCATGGGGATTGCACTTGTGACACCCGAAAGAGTTGTTCATCGGGTAATGAGTCCTTGAGGGGCAGTCACCAGAGGCATCCACTAGGATCCTCGATAAGTGGTCTACTATAGAATTTTCAAATCCTTTCTTGTCTCGAATCTCCACATCAAACTCTTGGAGAAGTAGAATCCACCTAATCAACCTAGGTTTGGTCTCCTTCTTTGAAAGCAAATACTGCAAAGCGGCATGATCAGTGTACACTATGACCTTCGACCCTAAAAGGTAGGACCAGAACTTGTCAAGGGAAAAGACCACAACAAGTAATTCCTTCTTCGTAGTGCTATAGTTCAACTACGCATCAAAGAGGGTCTTACTCGCATAATAAATGGCGTGAGGGACCTTATCAAACCGCTGCCCCAAAACAGAATCGACTGCAATTTCAAAGGGTAGGAACCAATTGGGCTGAATGATAGGTGTTGTGGACAATGCCTCACGGAGCTTCTCAAAAGTTCTCATACAAGCCTCATAAAAAATGAAGGGGGCGTCCTTAGTCAAAAGATCATACAAGGGCTTGGTAATTTTAGACAAATCCTTGATGAAACGCCTATAGAACCCCGCATGTCCCAATAAAGAGCAAATTTGCTTGACTGATGAGGGGGGAGGAAGTCAAGAAATTAAGTCAACTTTTGCCTTGTCAACTTCAATCCCCCTCTTGGACACTATGTAGCCCAAAACAACCCCTTCCTGAACCATGAAGTGGCTCTTCTCCCAACTGAGGACCAGGTTAGTCTCCTTGCAGCGTTTAAGCACTTTAGCAAGATTTTGGAGACATGAATCAAAGGAGGCCCCAAAGACTGAGAAGTCATCCATGAATACTTCTAGAAAGTCTTCCACCATATCAAAGAAGATAGCCATCATGCACCAATAAGCGTAAGTACCGTAGGGACAGGTGAAGGTAGACTTCTCTTGATTTGCTGGGTCAATGGCCACTTGGTTACATCCAGAATAGCCATCCAGAAAGCAATAATAGCTTTGGCCCGCCAACCTCTCTAGAATTTGATCAATAAATGGAAGTGGAAAATGATCCTTCCTAGTCATGGAATTGAGCTTCCTACAATCAATACACACACGCCAACCAGTCGTCATGCATGTGGGCACAAACTCACCCTTGTCATTCTCAATGATAGTAATGTCTGACTTCTTGGGCACTACTGAAGTAGGACTCACCCATTTGTTATCAAAGATAGGGTATATGATACCCGCATCCAACAATTTGACCACCTTCTTCATAACGACCTCATTCATGTTAGGGTTCAACCTCCTTTGCATCTCTCTTGATGGTTTTGCATTTTCCTCGCAATTAATGTGGTGCATGCAAACGGAGGGGTCAATACCTTTGAGGTCTGCCACTGACCACCCTATCGCACTCTTGTGCGCTATAAGCACCTCAAGTAATTGACCATCCTGCTCGATAGAAAGGTCAGAGGCAATGATCACGGGCAAGGTGTCATTGTGGCCAAGAAAATCATACATCAAAGAAGCCGAGAGGGGCTTCAACTCAAGTTTCGATGGGGCTTCTATGGAGGGAAGAGCTAGAGTGCTAGACAAAGCTGGTAAAGACTCGAAAGGAGTTTGCCAAGTAGGTTTGGCCATACCTATCAATCATCCACCCCTAAACCTTTTTTTTTCCCAGGAAGGGCCTTCTCTTATTCAATAGAAACCTATTGAACACTCAGCCTGATTATAACAATTTGTCTTTTGGGTGGGGCTCACACCATTGTGTTTTGTAAACCAAATTCAGTTCTTTCTTTCAAAAAAAAATAATGCTATACATTCTAAAAGTTCTTTCTTTCAGAAAAAATAATGCTATACATTCTAAAAGTTCACGTCAATCCACCAAAACACAGTTGTAAGTCACTAGCTCTGTAAATAGTTAGAGCACACTGATCTTTATGAAAACACACAAACATAGCTCGATAACAGTTCTAGGTTCCCAAAAGCTCTAATTTTAGGAAAGTAAGTAGAATACAACAATGCTAATCAAGTAGGATACAATAATGCCTTCATCCATGTCCAGGTTTTCAAAAGCCATTATTTTAGGAAAAATTAGGGCAAACTGATTAACAGGGAAGATTCTTTTCAGAGTTAGGGCAAACCGCTTAAATCAGAAACTCAAAATTAGGGCAAATTGATTAATAGGGAAGATTCAAGTATGGGGAAGATTTATAGGGCTAATTAGAGAGAGAGAGACCTTGGTAGTGTGTCTGCTTTGAAGGTTTTAACTGTGCGAGAGAGAGCTTGACAGAGGTGGTGGTTGCCGGAGGTGGTGATGTAGTTGACGGTCGCGGTGGGTCTGCCTTTGAATCACTTTCCATATTTCTTCGACCTTTCCTTGAGAGAGAGAGAGAGAGAGAGAGAGGGGGGGGGGGGAGCGTTACCTCGAGTAGAGAGAGAGGGTCGTCAGCGCGTGGTCGTGGGTCGTTCGTCAACGGCTCGGGCTCTTCGGTCGTGGAGGGTCAGAGGGCGGGGGGGGAGGGGGAGGGGGGGCACGTGAGAGTTTTTGGCCAATTTGTCCACGTTTTGGAAACGTATACCCGAAGGGGCTGACTATTTGCAACCACAAATTTTTTATACATAGCCTATTTTAAAACAAATCACTTTCTGACAAAAATGCCCTTAAAAATTGAACAACAATACCCTTCAGATTACTGAACACAACCCACCCATCTTCCTCCCTCCCTCCCACGTTTCCACCATAACCACGACCAGTTCCTCCCTCCCTCCCTCCCACCCAGTTTCCACCATAACCACCGGCACATCTACAAGCTCTCACTCTTCCTCTGTTGCTCCAGCATAAAGCTGAAAGGGAAGAAGATCGAAAAAGAACAATGCAGAGGAATTGACTTCTGAAAAAGACAAGGAGGAAATCTTTACAACCATTTTCGGGGAAAATAGAAAACGCTTTGTCCGCTTTCATTTGCTGCTTGTCGATCGATCGAAACGGCAGCCACAAATTTCCCCCAAATTTTTTATAGCTTCTGTGTTCGATTGAACCAAAAAGTTGCAAATCCAACAAAACTGAAACGAAGAACAATGAAATTTTTTGGAACATCGATTTCAGATATTGATTGTAGTTTCGAATTCAAAACTCTGAAACCTGTGAGGCTTTTCAGGTTTTAAAACTCTAACGTGACATATATTTTTTGGATTTTAAGTATGAATTGTCCATTGCGCATTATCAAAATGCGTGGTGTCAATCGCGCATGCACGAAATGCATTTTTACAAAAAAAAAAATTGACGTTATAAAGGTTTCAGGTTTTGAAATTTGTAAGTGTCATACATTCTCGGATTTTAAAGTATGAATTCGTTTATGAAACCATTCAGATATCAAAACCATAATATGTCTAAAATTTTCAGGTATTAGAATCTGAATTTTGTAAACATTTTCGAGTTTTAAAACTTGAAATTGTCTAAAATTTTTAGCTTTTTGTATCCAAACATGTCGGGAATTTTTTTGAAAGGGGCGGTGTTGGTGATGGTGGGACGCAACTGATGGTGGTGGTGCGGTAGTTATCGTTTGATTTCCCCAAACCCAAAACCACGGATATTTAGGGGGTGGTGGTGGTGTTGGTAGGGGGTGGTGCTCCGTTAACAGCAGAGGAGAGAACGGGAGAGAGAGAAGGGGATGGGGAAGAAGAAGATGACTGGTGGGGTGGGAGGGTATTTTTGGAAGTCCGTGGATATTTGTTAGGTTGCATATAGAAAATTGTTATAAGATTTGTGGGTTAGGCTTGGAACAGGCTACGTATAAGAAATTTGTGATTGTAAATAGTCGGCATCATTTTCGAAATGTCCATCTTTCATAACGTTTTGCGAAAATACCTGGTGTCGTTTTACTTTCCAAAATGCGCTTTTAAGTACATGCCGCATCTTGAGAATGCGTTTTCACGTGTGACATCACACGAGCCCCGGCCTCCCTCCACGAGTAAGAGCAGAGCATAACCCAAAAACAATTATTTTAATCTCTCCTTCAGCTCTCGAACTCCAACAGGGTGAGGATCAACCGTTGCAATTCTCTGGTATGTTGGAAAACAAATCTTCGAGGAGAAAAATTGGGATTTTCATTTACCAAAATAACATTTTGGGATTTTCTCACGCCCACTCAAAAAAAAAAAAAAAAAAAAAAAGAAGAACCTCCACACCTGTACCATGTAAATCTAAGAATGTACTGATTGGATCACAAGCTCCATCACAAAGCTCAAACAAAATTAGCAACTACAAGCCGAATTTCACAAAAAAAAATCCCAAATCAAAACCCCTAAATTGAAAGCCCTAATTCTAAAATTCCCAAATTTCCCTGCATTCTCCATGTAGTTTGTGAATCGAACATTATAGAATACTCAGGAGATAATATTTGGTGCTTCGAGATGACGGAAAGCGACAGATTCGATGAGTGAGAGAAGATAACGAAAGGAAAGAGATTCCACAATCTTCTGGCTTGCACTTCGTTGATCGACATTTACTCTGGCAAAGTAGTCCGGCAAGGTAAATATGGACGTCCTCCAGTCTACTTTTGAGCTTGTAGCCTCCGGTGTGGGCGGTGGTGCCGCGGACGATCCTATTTTTCCCTGAAATGTTTTTGTTTCTGCAGAGGCTGAAATGAAAGAGATCATATTTGGTGGGTGGGAACCAGGTTAAGCTTTGTACCGTAGCTCTACAACGCATCTTCAACCTGCGTTATGTGCATAACAACGCGTTGTTGCCATGCAAGCTCTATAAAATGACATCACTCATTTTGGTAATGCACGAAGGACTATTTTTACAAAACGTTTTGAAAGATGGGCATTAAATGCGTTTCCAAAATGTGGACATATTGGCCAAAAACTCGAAGACGTGAGAGTGGAGAATGGGGCAGACGTGGATTTAGGGTGGAGTGGGAGGATTTAATCTTGGCCATTGAAATGGAGGGCTGAGATAAGATGTTTGTTTAGATGTTTGTTTAAGTGTTTCCGGAACAGGCCTGATCAATTCTCCAAATTTCTTCTTTGTTGTTATAATATAGATTGCTTGACCCATTAACTAGCCCTGCCAATTTGAAGATGTACTAATCCACAACTGCGTTAGGTCACTCTCTTAAATTCCTCAGGTGGAGAGGCTGCTGGAGACTACTACGCAGCCAAAGCGATAAGGAAGTGTTTGGTTCACCGGAGTGTTTATGGGAGAGGAATGGAATGGTCATTTCTTAGCCTTCCAATAGAATCTACAATACTCTTTCATTTTTTAACTGCACCAAATGTCATAATGAGTACTCCAAGAGAATGATCGCTCCATTTCTAGTCAACCAAACACTTCCTTAATAGTTATAAGAGGTGTCAAAAAAATATTTTCAAGTCAACCAAACACTTCCTACTTAGGAAATCGACTGTTTATTAAATATAACAGGAAAACTGCATCATCTCTTCTCTTTGAGAATTCAGCAAAGATTTTTCTTGGTTCAGGCTTTTACATCAAACACACAGCCTACGCAAGATGTCCGGCCTGGTCATTAATCAATATAAACCGTACGTAGACTTAACATATTCTTGCTTTCTTATACGAGTACTTTCTTAGAAACTGCTACTATATGTCAAGCTTATCTTCCAAAGTATGAAAGTACTCCAGGGGTCTTGCGATTTATATCTCAACTGGTGGCTTACTTAGGGTTCGTTTGGATAGTTTGGGATTCTAAACAAAGGAATTTGACGTTCCATATTTGAGCAAAAACGGTATGAATTTCGTTATCAGGGACTTGTGAAACTAAAGCGCGAAATAAATCAGAGATACAAGAGATATATATTTTCCTGGGCTACTTACTGAGCAATCCATCACGAATTCACGATAAAGCTTCCGAAAGCTAACTGTAAACTACCAAGTCCATTTTTCCTAATCTTCTTGTCTTTTTTTAAGCTAATGAGTGTCACCACATATTTTCACCCAAGAAGTCCTCTTCTTCAAAATGTAATTGGTTAAGCGTAGCACAGGTTCACTTCTAGTTTAAATAACAATAGAGGATGGTTGGATAAATTAAGGAGGTATAAAAGACAAATATGGCTCAAAGATAACATACAAGGTATACGTTGCTTCTCGTTGTGCGAATCAATCAATATAACCAAAACCGAAAAAAGTAACAATTTCCAATAACTATGCACAAGTTTGATTTCAATCCATAGCCATCAAAATCTCATGCAGAACGGATACCATTCACCTACTTCTTTGGAGGGGTAAGCTGTACAAAAGTTCATAGCCACGAATACAAAATTAAACGAACCAAAAATCAAAGGATAAGGACAACTAACACAGTACTTTATGGAGCTGTCACAATTCCGCATCCAACATCATGGTAGCAAAACGATTTTCAGAAGCTAATTTGACAAGAGCAACAGGAAATACCCAAAACAAACCAGATATATTACGGGATTGCAATCCGAGAGGTCCTTGAGCCCTTCACATCATCAAAATTTTCTTAAAACCTTCAGCTCTTGCTTAATGGTGCAATACGTACTGTCCAGTTTCTACGTCGATTGGAATAATTCATGTTCACCTTCTCCAAAACTTTTGCATTGTTCAGAAAATAATCCAACAGTTTCAGCTCATCTTTCTGCCCTTCAAAGAACTTAAACTCTACCTCCTTGAGGTGAAAGAGCACACAAGAAGGCATGCTTTGAGGTGGATTCCAACACTGTCGAAGTGCTCTACCATAGGATCATTGGAATGCGCCTGATTACAGAATAATTGGAAATGTAACAATTGCAGTGCTACTCACGTAACTATAAAAAAAGAAAGCATGCAGCTCAGACAATAAGGCGGCAGCGATCCATGCATTAACATGTGACAGATCATAACTCTGACTGCACTTGAGATGGAACTTACTTAACCGTGAGACTCTATGTAATAGCACCACTCGATCAATGAAACTTGTGAAACTCATTTGCAGCGACAGAGTTCTATCACTCTTGTGAGGATTTAGCAATAGTTTAGCATCAAAGTCCACACTGTCGTACGATGCCCAAGATTCCTTCCACTTGGTTGACAAGACACAAGTTGCCACAGCATTTTTTGTGGGTAGAAATGAAAGTATGTGGCTAATAAGGTTGCATGGCAAGTTGCTGATCCTGTCTTCACTCTTCACAATTCTTGACACTCAGTTCCTTGGAACACTTGCGGCTTTTTGAGGTTGAACGCATGATTTCTCCCACTATTTTAACCAACAAAATACACTAGTAAAATAGGTTTAGTGAAGAACATACACCGATTAAAACAATAAACAAGAGAGAGAAAAAAAACTTTTGAGTACAACACGGAAAATAGGTTGTCAAGTTGATGGGTTTTGTTTTGCTGATTTGTTGAAGTAAAGAAGTTTGAGTCAGATAAGTGGAAAGCAGTTAATTTCATAGCCATTACGGTTGGTTCAAAATCAGGTCCCCTAGACCAACATCCAGACCTACATAAATACCCAGTGTTCTTGTTACTTTGCATTCGTGTTAGCCAACATTCTGCCTATTCTTTTATAATAGGGCAAATTTTCGTAGTCGTCCCTCTAGTTTTACGGTTGTCTCAATTTCGTCCCTCTAGTTTTAATTGTCTCAATTTTATCTCTGTAGTTTGTTTTACGTTCCAAATTGGTAAAATCGTTAACACCGTTAATGAAACTAACGGAAAAATATGATTAAAAAATTAAGTACTCCAATTTTCAATCCGGTTGAACCAGTGCGAAGATCTTATTTTTTTGATCATTTTATCCTAGATGGACGTAAAGAATTTTTGGGTCTAAGGCCTTTCAACGAGCACCCAAAGACTCCTTATTTAGTTTCAAGGCTCTCTTAAGGTGTTCATTGAAAGGCCTTAGAGCCAAAAATTCATTATAACCATTTAAAATAAAATGATCAAAAAAATAAGATATTCGCACCGGTTCAAATAGATTGAAAATTGGAACACATATTTTTTTACACCGTTTATATATTAAAAAATATAGTTAAAAAATTAAGTGTTTCAATTTTTAATCTGTTTGAACCAGTTTGGAGATCTTATTTTTCTGATCATTTTATCTTAAATGGTCACAATTGATTTTTGACTCTAATACCTTTCAATGAGCACCCTAAGAGAGCTCTGAAACTAAATAAGGAGCCTTTGGGTGCTCGTTGAAAGGTATTAGAGCCAAAAATTCATCACGACCATCTAGGATAAAATGATCAAAAAAATAAGATCTTCGCACCGGTTCAACCGGATTGAAAATTAGAACACTTAATTTTTTAACCATATTTTTCCGTTAGTTTTGTTAACGGTGTTAACGATTTTACCTAATTTGAACTTAAAACAAACTACAGGGATGAAATTGAGACAATTGAAACTAGAGGGACGAAATTGAGACAACCGTAAAATTAGAAGAACGACTACGAAAATTACCAACCGGACTACCACCCTAGATGGTACTCTAATCTACCACATTGCTTTGTGCTTTTTTACCTAAATCAGATGACACAAGGTCAAATCTACTCCAAATCTTCCGTACACAGGAACCACCTGCTTTTTGCCACAAATTTTCACTTTTTTTTTGCTAAGTGCAAATTTTCACTTCTCATACATTATGACCTTTTTTCAGGAAACTGCAGACAGACACTGATTCAGCATGCCATATAAATGGAAGTAAATTCGAATTTTTGAATCTCCTCAAAACTAAAGTAAATGGAAGTAATAACTGACTACTAGTCACTAATGATTAGTGTGCACAGTCTACTTGGTTTTACTGGAAGTAAGGTATACCGGTGCCTCCACGGCCTGAAAATTGACCACATTATCGAACTCATATATACAAAATTATACACACAAAAAAAAAAAAAAGGAGATGGGAGGGGAATCATATCCATAAAGATATGACCAAACAAAGAGAATTGCCTATGTGGCAATGGGCGATAGCAAAAACATGAAGTGTCATCTTGGACCGGACAATTCAACTGGGCAAAGCTTGGAAGTCGAATCAGCAACGATCCAATCAACAATTGCGTGTTGACTATTGCCAAACTCTAGGCGGAACACCTCCTCTTTCCGCCATGCTTCCCACCTCTCCACCAAGCCATCACCTTCGATCATTCTGACAACTTCTGACATCTTGGGACGTTCGTTTGGGGTTTCTTGTGTGCAAAGCAATGCTACCCGGATAAGTTCTTCTACCTCTTCATGGACATAATTGCCCTGCATATCTGTGTCAACCAGCATTTCCAACTTCTTTTCGTTTAGAAGTCCTTTTACCTGATTAATCATAAATATGTTCAGATGGTTATCTCCCACACACAAAATACACACCACGCTCGTACAGATATACTAGCAGAATACATGCTTAATTAATACAATCACACAAACTTTAACCGCTTTCAAATGCACTCCGAAACAATGCAGGGGCCTTAGCTTGACCCCATAAGCGCCAATGTAGTTCCGTCTGGACTGTTGAAATCAACCACTGGGACAAAAAATGACTTTTCTCCCACTTAGAGAAAGCCGCATAAAAAATAAAAAAAAATATTGGTTCAAGCAGGAAAATAGGCATCACTGCCACCAAATTATCATACCACCTACAGATCGAAGATCAAGGAAGAGTGAGAGAACACAAGGTAGCCTTATAACTTCAATTCTTTCTACCAGTGTTCTAAATGGCCGCCTAGGCGCTAGGCGGAGGGTCAGCGCCACGACTACCCCCTTGGCGTTTTGTTCGGCGGCTAGGGACCCTTGGCGGATTTTGACGGAGCTTGGCGGCAAAATGATAATGTGAGAGATGAGAGACAGAGGGAGAGAGCAGAAAGAGAGACGAGAGAGGGAGACAACGCGAGAGAGATAGAGATTGAGAGACGAGAGAGAGAGAGAGATGAGAGAGAGAGAGAGAGAGAGAGACGAGACATACCAGACGACAATCGGTGACCGGCGACGACGATTGGCGTGAAGCAGGTGAACCGACGATGGTGGGTTTCTCGATCCTCTCTGGATCTGAAAATGGCGTACTGGATGTGTATATAGTATTATATATATATATATATATATATATATATATATATATGTGGGTGTTATGGTAAATTACACACCAAGTCCTTTTAGTATATGTTAATACCATAATATACACTAAAAACATGAAAAATATCAAAAAAATACCTTAAAAAAAAAACTGCCAAACTCCTCGGCGCCGCCTAGGCGGCCTAGGCGCTTGGAGGTGGGTCGCCGCCCTACTAGCGCCAAGCGCCATTTAGAACATTGCTTTCTACTAGTTCAAATTTGAGAAGATGATGACAAACTTATGAGCAAAGGCTGGTTCTGAGATTTTGAAGGTCTAAAACGGACGTAGACAATGAGGTTTGTAATAAAATTTATGAAAATAAAATAATAAGTAGATAAATGATTTTTTTTTAAAAGCCAAATGCACGTATTTGACAAGGAAAAAACCAAATAATGAGTGGATAAATGATTTTTTTAAGCCAAATGCATGTATTCGACAAGGAAAAAACCCATACAAATACTAATTTCTGATCTTGTTTCTCTCCTTTGATCTCTAATTCATCTTCTTCTTTTTTATTGCGTGTTCATGAAAGGAGATTAGAGCTGTGAGTGTAAAATGCATAAAACTTATCGAGGAACCACCCACCGCATGAGATCATTTTCCAAGGGGCTCTACATGAAGACAGGTCCGCCCGTGATTTTCCCGTGATCTGCATTTTTTTTTTCCATTTTTGTTTCCTCTTATTGAGCAAGTCAAGTTGGGCCCAACCATTGGGCCTGTGTCCGTTAAGTGTAAAATAGGTGGACATATATAATGGGTACCCAAAAAAATAGGAGGCCCTAGTTTTAAACATTTTGGGAGGACTTAAGGTGTGGGCCTCTTGAGCCTTAGCCCAGAGCTGACCTTGCTTATAAGGGTATGAATGACTTTTCAGCCTTTCAAAACTTTGGAGGTTGGGTTTATAATTAGGACTCCCTCTTTATAAGCTCCTGCTTTGAAAATGAAAATCACTATGCTGAAGTGTTGACTTTTAAAAAGAAGAAACCTTTAGCAACACTCGGGCTGGTGTTGGAAGCCAGAAATGTGTTCCCACGGTCAAGTAAGTTTCTAGTCACGGGCATATAGTGGACTAGAGGCACTAGTTCGAGAACTCTCAACAGTAGAATTGCTTACAGTACTCTCAGTATATGGTTTCTGATACCTTTCTTGTGTGCATACTTTTGGTACTTATAGGCGAAGTTTGGCCACCTACCCCTGGTTACCAGACCCCTCCATGGTTAAGTGCCATCATTGCAATCTTTATCAAGATATCTTTGCGCATGGGCCTCACTTAACAATGCGGCTACCTACTTGCCCATTCATATGACGGTTGATAGGACGTTTGATAATTTTGGAGACACGTGTTCATGACTCCTATCGGAAGTGATTAATTAGTGGGGGTTACTTTCGACCTTCTGTTGAACCAGAATTGTATAGACCCGTATTTTCAGAATTTGTTTAAAGGTTTGATAAATACTAGAATATGGAAGAAACGAGGGCTTTATTGGATTTAGTTGATTTGGGATTAATGTGGGAATATTGTTAGTAGAAGGATGTAAGTGTAATTTGTGTTTGTGCAAGTATATATAGGTGTGTGTGAGTGTCGGGGATTAAAATCCCAAATCTCCTTCTCTCTCTCTCTCTCTCTCTCTCTCTCTCTCTCTCTCTCTCTCTCCCTCTCCCTCTCCCCACCACCCAAATTCACACCCCAAACTCTAAACCCTTGAGTATCAATCTTCCACCCGCCTTCTACTCGCGTTATCGGGCTCGTATCTCGGTGGGTTGAGCTCGGAGAGGCATATTTCAGTTCATTCAAGCTTCCGGAGCTAAGGCTTGCTCGTTGATCTGGTGTTAGAGCTTCTAACCTTCGAGGTAGGGATTTCTTGCACTTGTTATGTGTTTATGAGTTGATTTTCCACCTTGATTGTGCTTTAGATTGTTAGTTGTTGTTGGGATTTCATTCTTGAAAGTCTGCAGAAATCGCTGCTCGTAACGTTACCATATCGATACAAGATTTTTGTTGTATCGATACCATTTCCTTATCCTGATCTAGTGGCATCAGAAAATCTGATTTGATTGTTGTATCGAAACCAGGGCCTTATGGGACAGTTTTGCTCCGGTCTAGTGAGTATAATTGGTAGATGTGAGCTGGTCTAGTGATCTGAAAGGTAACATAGAAACTCGTGTCCTCATGATTCGTCTCGTTGATTTTTCTAAATTCCTTTGGCGTTTGTTCTATTAAGATTCTTTTTTAGAACCTAGTGGGTGGTGCGTCGTAGAGTTATTTGTGGGTTCAGTACGGGATGAAGGACGTTGTGATATACTTAGAGGAATAACTTGAACTTACGTACTTGTCAAGGTATGATGTGGCATGTTTACAATGTTTGTATTGCCTTGTATGATGATGAATGAAAGAACGTGAACTAATGAATGTTGTTTGCTTGTATATATATATATATATATATATATATATATATATATTGATGGTGCGTGTGTGTGTGCGTGAGTTGGGAATTTGAATAGGGGAGTCTTGCAACGCATGGGGTGATAATGCGGAGACTCAAAAGGGTTCCGCAACGCATGGGGTGGTAATGCAGAGACCCAAGTGGAGAGAGTTCATTGTAACGCATGAGGTGGTAATACAGTTGAATTTCCCACGAGATGGAGGGTGGTATAGTTGACGTCGGATGTACATGTTTCTTGAGTTATTTGCTACTTGAGATTGTGACTATTGAAAAAAAGGGACAAACGATGGAATCTATAGAGGTTCTTGAAAAGAAAGGATTTTGGTTTTGGAAAAAGAATTTTTATTGAAAATCCTCCAGTATTCTTGAGTGAATCAACGGTTTTCGCAATCTGGGCACAAATCAACGGATTCTAGTATTTGAGCTCGAATCAATGGAGCTTGACCCGTTTGGGTTTTGTATTTCTCTAAATCATTTGCAAACAAAGAAAACGAAGTTTTATGGAAACAGAGTTTGATTACCGCCAATGGAAAGTTGAGAAAGAATGAAATATTAGTACGACGAGTAATGAAATGGTTAAGTATCTATTGTAGATTTATTTAGATTGAAGCGAGTTTATTGCTTTTGATTTAACATGTGAATAGTTAGGAATATCTATAAGATATTTAGAATGCTGTAGTCATAGTTCGTTCGTTCAATACGGTGACCCTTTATTTCTCATGATCGTTTATTGACACTCATTCACTTTTGGTGCATGCATCTTCGTATTTTCGTATAGCTTGTGTAAAGATTTCTCTACTGGGTTAATGTAACTCAACTTATCATCATTTTCAGGTACATCTCAAGGTCATTGACATGGAGTGCTTGGAGTGCATGTTTGACTTCATCATTTTGAAGCTAACAAGGGTGAATTACTTGGCACCTTAGTAAAACTCTCTCGAAGATGTAATTGTAAATTTTGATTATTATTATTATCATCATCATTTTGACTGTGGAAGATTGTAAACTGTTAACCTTCTCTTTCAATACTAGTACTCAGACAATTTGGGGCCTTCGAGTCGGAGATGAAATCTTTGAACCTAACTTGTGATTATAAGAAAGAATTGTCTTTTGGGGTAATATTTGTATTAATGTGAGGATTTCTTTTATCAAAAGTTATTATTATTTATGTTAAAAATCGAGGGCGCGACAAGAATCTTCTTGTCGAACCTTGAACCTCCTCAAACAACATCTAGGGCTGAGGTTCCCGACATAGATATTGTGACAATATTGATGGACCAAACAGATTGTCCTCCTCGGGATGGTTATGATGCCCAAGGTGCACATTGGCCAATCTTTCAACATTGAATGCTCCCACCCTCAAGGTGATCACTAAAAGGTCGCTTTAAGGGTAGTTAACTCCTTTGTCGTCGTTCGAGAAGGAAATCACCACCTTTAGACTAGGTTGATGCCTACTTGGCTTCTTTCTTGGTTGAGTGGTGTTAACATTATGTACCTTCCTCTTGCTTCATGTCTCTTCGATCTACCTCCCAATTACCTTCTTTGCCTCAGCCCCTGAGGTTTGGGCGATAAAATGGATTGTCCCGTGTGATGGTTATGGAATGGTGGTTTGAGATCACTCTCAAACGCCTCCTACTTCCTCCTATAGCTAGCATGCAAGAGGAACAATCATTAGTGCCACCTAGCTGGAGTGAGCCGAAGGGCGCTTTGATGCCTAAGTCAGTACTTGGAGAAGAAGGGAGCAATGAACAATATCTCTCTTAGGGTTTATCCCTTCATATATATAGACAGTTTGTATTTGCTATCTAAGTTACTTGTGCACGACACGTGCCTGATATCACTTGTAACTGCCTTGGTTAATGACATCAGAGTGATATTCAGTCAGCACATGGTCGGTCCAACGTGCTTGGAATGTGACACCATAAATATCTCCAACTGCCTCCCGGGTCCTGATCCAGGTCAGGCATGCCACCGGGCAAGGATGGACCCTACCGAATACTAGTTGTAGCCCTCCTCTGGACTATATGGAACAGGTAGGCCGTCAACATAGCCCGCTACCGTTTGGCCTAATTTGTGTGTTGGTGCTTGAACTCAGGGGTGGCTACACTAATATATGAGGGGGTTTAATCGAAAAATGCACTAAAAAGTTTATTTTTTACATATAAATAAACTTTTTCTAACATTATCGACGCTGGATCACTCATGCGGAGCTAAAATTATAAAAATTATAAAATCAAACACACATACACAAACACTTGTAGTGTATACCTACCCACAATGTTAGTTGTATAAGTGTTTTGCATCCACATTGTGACTATGTTTAATTTGCATGAGTGTATGTGGGTATACACTGCAAGTGTTTGTTGACGTGTGGTGGTAATAAAGTTTTAAACTATTGGAAAGTCCAATTAAATTTGTATAACTTCATAATATAGCCCAACAAACCAAAATAAGCTCCCCAATAAATTTTGGAACCTAAAAAATAGATTGGTAAACCAAAAAAAAGGGAATCTCCATATAATTTTCCTTGTAATATATCTCACCGAGTTAGAGTTTATTTTTCGCATAGAGTTTATTTTGTATGATTCCTACGGGAGACCATGCCATTTTGAACTGATCTCGATGAGTACTTTTGAACGGTGTCAAAAATTTTGAAAAAATATATTCTCGGAAACACCTCATTTTTGAAGGTCAAAACAGTACAAGTTTATGTAACATGTAAACAAAATGGGAGAGAGGGAGTACGTATTTTTTTCATTGCTGGATGAAAATCCTGGAGTCATCCCTCCTTGAGCTACCCGCATTGGCGGACCCAGCAGACACCTACTTGCACATGAGGATATCTACTTGCCCCATTCATAGGACGATTGATGGGATGTTTGACAATCATTTTGGAGATGCATATGCGTGATACCTCTCTGAAGTAATATCGATGGTTCCTCCGGGACCTTTTGTGAACGAGAATACTCTTGTCTAAACCTTGAACCTCTTCAGACAACATCTGAGATCCCTAACCTGAATGCTGTGACAATACTGATGACCTGAGAACATAGTCCTCTCCGGATGTTTTACAATGTCTGAGGTGAACTTTGGCCTAGCTTGAGGTCGGAATTGTGGATCCCAATACTACTTGGTTGAGCTTGGTCATTGACCGAATCCGAGGTTAGTGTTGACTTTCTTGACTTTATTTGACCTCTTTTGAATATAATTTTTTTATCCTTGCTACTTATTGTTAATTAATTATTGTCTATATTTTATTGAAGAAGTAAAATTGCTTTGGGCACAAGAGACACACTCATTATTATTTTCTGAAGCAATTAGTTACACTCTGTCCTGGATCACAAGAGGTTATGGTGCTAGCTTTTTAGTTGTACAAGGGCTATGTCCGTTTTTTGCATTAACCACAAACGGTCTGCTTGTTTGATCGGGTATGAGCATCAAATGTGACAAAGTATCCAAGGATGTCAGGTGATTGTTCAACTCTTCCTTTGTTTCCAGATTAAACATTAGTTAGACACAAAACCCCGAAAGTGTGCATTTACAATACCATATGTGTGCGGTACCACTAATCTGATTACTACGAATTGGAAGGGATAATATAACGCATCAGATTATATATCTAGTCCTATCAAACAAATGGAAAAGGGGATAAGAGGTAGTTAACCATAGAATTTACGCCGTTAAAGGTTAAGAACTAGCCACATCCAAAGATATTAGGACTTGTTTTAGGAGGTACACATTTCTTGAAGCTAAAATACTGCAAAATTAAACATGACCAAACCGTAGGTTTTAAAGGATCTAAACACGTGATATTTCCCTATAAATCCTGTTGTCACAAATTGCCATTTCAGTGCTAAGTTCCATAGCATTTTGTAGTATGAACTCAAACTATCAAAAGAAGGTGGCAATCTTAAGTAATGCACTAACGATATACAAACAGATTCCAAGGGCAAAAGTGCTTACCCGATCGAGCAACATGACACCATGATCATTACCAAGCAGAGAGAGATCAAAAGCCCTCTGTCCAGTGATCAGTTCAAGAAGCATGACCCCGTAACCAAAGATATCAGTTTTCTCTGAAGACTTTCCAGTGGAGAGGTACTCAGGGGCAATGTGACCAATTGTGCCACGTACAGCTGTGGTAACATGAGTATCCTTGTAATCCATTAGTTTAGCCAACCCAAAGTCTCCAACCACTGCTTCAAACTCCTCATCCAAAAATATATTTGCAACTTTGACATCACGATGAATGATTTTTGGGTCACAATGATTGTGCAAATACGCAAGGCCTCTTGCGGCTCCCAACGCAATTTGCTTTCTTGTCGGCCAATCAAGTGGAGCTTGTGATTTGGATCGCTCTTAAGAAAATGTGTCGATTAGGCCATGATAACATTTAAAGAGACTAAGTAGGGCAGCAAACAAGTTCTAAACTCTTTTCTTTATTTCAAAATTTAAACATTTGAATGAACATTGAAAATACTAGCAAGCTTTGACAAACTCGTATGGAGAACTGCTTGTGAGTAAAATAACATGTAAGGTTTGTTTTTTGAACAAAAATTGGAATTTAAATTTAACAATGAAAACTAAAGTTTATTAGTCACTTGGCTTCAGACTGGCAATTCACACAAATGATGCAAATTGCATCCTATTGCCTGAAAATTTTACTCCATCTTGATAAATTTCACTGGTCCATTATTTCGTTTATGGTTGTCCCATTATGGAAGTCCATTTTAAAGATCAAAATTTGAGAAGAATCCTCTTTTGCCCCTCAAATGTTTTGAATTGGAGTAAACCACTACAAGGAATCAAATTGATCATAAAGGATAGTATCGGAAGGTTGTAGTTTTCAAATTGACCTACTTGTGTTTCTTACGAGATTTGATTCCCCAAATAGACCCACAAAGAGTATCTCTTAATCATGATACAACACTTCCATCAGTCAAGAAGTAATAGAAAATACCCCATTCTGCTGGCATCAAATTATTTATTTATTTATTTATATATGTTTCAAGCTGCAATTGTTATGTTTTCTTAAATGGTCGTCTCTAGTACCTCTTAGCCAAGAAGGCATATAAATGATCCCGTTATGTTGGAGTCAGATTTATGTTTGCATTTCAGAATTTCAAAATTTGCACAAATCATAAAAATGATACTTCTTCCGTTCCTTTTTAAGTGTCTTGCTTCGTAACTCCAACTTATTAAAAAGACATCATCATTATACCTTTTACATCAACTTTTTCCTCCACTTTCCCTACTTACTCATCATCATTACACTTTTACTCACTTACTTTTCAAAATGGAATCTACTTTTAGGGACAAAATAGACATTTCACCAACTTGTATCCACTAACTTTATAAAATGGACACTTATTAAGGGACAACCCAAAATTGAATACCAGACTATAAATAAGAGATGGAGGGAGTAGCAAGTTTTGATAAACTCGATCATATGGGGAATTAAGTATGATGGTAAAAATTGAATTTCAAAAATCAATTGGCATCAAACTAGCAATTCCAACTCAAAGAAAGAAGATTGCATAAAATCAACTGAAAATATTACTCCAGTTGTTACTTTATACAAATAACAAAAGAAATCATATGAAGATGATAGCCAACAAATAGTACCTCTTAAACATGATGCAACACTTCCGTTAGCCATATAGGGATAGACAAGAACCCGTTCGGTTGGTGTCATGCAATATCCACGTAGACGTAGAAGATTTCGATGATCAGCATGGCTGATCAATTCTACTTCAGTGTGAAACTGCAGCTCCTGACCATGAGTACACTCCTCTTTTAGTCTTTTTACTGCCACGAGAGAGCCATCAGCCAATCGTCCTTTGTAGACCTTACCGGATCCGCCCCTTCCTATAATATTTTTGTTGTTAAAATAGTTTGTCGCAATTTGAACTTCACGCAGGGAAAACCTCTTGAGCTGTTCTAGATGAACTTCCAGATCCTCTTCTGCTGCAAAGTGAAGTAATACCCTTGTAGGACGGTGAAAAAAAATGTGAGAAAAGAAATAGAAATGAGAATATTACTTGTTTGCACAATGGTGAGAAACGAGCAGTAATGTTGGATTTCCATAGGTCCGTGTTATCTCTCACCAAATCACACCACACGTGATAGTATGAATAAAGGAGGTGAGAAATGGTGAGCAATGAAGAGTAATGGTGGATTTTTATTGGTCCATTTTGTCTCACCAAATCTCACAATTTTTTGTGAGATTAGGTAGGCTTAATCCTTTTTCCCCATTTCTCACCACTTGGTGAGATGGGGAGAGAAACCCTGTTCCTACATTTTCTCACCATTTCTCATCCTTCAAACAAGCTGTAAAAGCAAAATCCATCATATACAACCCCGTAACTACAACACCATAATGATGCATTTAGGACATTTTGTACTAGGCCGACTAACCAGGTACATCAAAGAAACGATCTGGTAGTTTCCTTCGTCGCCAATAACCGAGTGCGATTACAAGGGCAGCAAACAGTATGGCAGCACCAACAGCAACTCCAGCAATGGCTGTATTGCCTACTGTAACAACATTTGAAGATTGTAGGTATGTAACAGTTCAATGATTTTTAACCCTCTATGTGCTAGACGGGTCTAATCTGAAGGAAGCTGTTATTGAAACATACTCAATCCATATGCAGTTCAACACATTCATTTGAGCAGAGAAAAGTACCGATGGAGGTTACCCTAGATAAAACAAACCGGTATTACTTTTGCAAACTGGTTGGATCCTAACTGAGAAGAAATTTTTAGTCTTGCTTAGTAAAACCTAAGTAATAATAACATCAGTGAATGTAAACCTAAATGTAACAAACCTCGAGAAGTGGATTGGGGTGAGGGTAGAAGTGGAGCACCTAAGGGAAATACCAAATCATTATTTCCAAGACTTAAAATGAAATTGTTTAAGTACTTCACTATTAGCCATTGACACTCCACTTTTTGTCTTTTTCCTATTTGAAATTACAATTACAATACCCTTCTATGTGTGAGAAAGTGGATGAACACCAACAACATGAAAGGTAATTTGGTAATTTCACATAGGATAAAGACAAACAAGGGGATGCCAAAGGCTAAATGTAGGCTGCCAAAATCACATTCCAAACTTAAAAATGGAAGTATGGTTGTTACTAGTCAAGATATCTATGGAGGAATCACCAGCTCCAATACTATTACTACTATTTAACAAGATGGTACATGCAACAAACATTACATTAGTAGAAAAGTGACATCGACCCATTAACTGGGATCTAAGAAGAACGTACAGACACAACAGAGATATGGGGACACATGATTTTTCAAAACACTAGGACACGAACACGTTGGACGATACGTTCTATATAGACGTATATATATTCTCATTTTGAGCTGATTTCTCGCGGATATCCTTAAAAATATGTTTTAAACAAGATGAACGGTTTGCAAAATATGATCCGAAAGGTTCAAACTATGAAATCCGCATTTAAGGTCCTCACTTTAAGGTCCCCTTCTAGCAAGGGATCCATTTGCTCTAGGGACCTCTTCGCAAGGCGGTCATATCTGGGATTTCACTCCGAATGATATCTTCTCTACGAACTCAACTTACTCTTACTTGTCTCGTACTGAGCTTGATTATCCTCCTATCCTATATGGAAGAAGATTTGAAAGTGGAAAGATGCTCAGAGACTACAGCCTGTTATGTGCCCTTACAGTCCCCTTCTAGTAAGCACTTATTGATATTCCTTTGAGCTGATTTTTTGTAGGTACTTATATATAAAAACATGTTTTTAACAAGTTGAACAACTCTGATTATTAGCGTGGGCTCTGAACTATGAGGTCCGCACCTAAGGTCTGCATTTAAGGTCCTTACTAGAGGGCGACTATATGTTCAAAACGTGATTTTAAGAATTCTCGTGAGAAATCAGTAAAAAAAAGAGACTAGGAAGTGCTTCATTCGAGCAATTTTTCATTGAATTGTCCAGTGAAAACTACTTGGATGAAGCACTTCCCAGTCTTATTTTTTTTGGTTGATTTTTCACGAGGACCCTTAAAATCACAATCTGAACACATTGAACGGTTCAGATCATTGTAATTTGATCAAAAAATGGGAGGTCCGTATTTTAACAAAATAAGGGATCCCTCACTGGATCCATGGGGGGGGGGGGGGGGGGGGGGGTGGTTTGTGGGTTTGTGTGTGTGTGTGTGTATATATATATATAAACACAATAATATATAAAAATTTACAAACACACATAAACACAATAATATATAAAAATTTATTTTTTTCCAAATTAAAGATGAAAATTCCAATGAAAAAATGAGACTTGTGGATTGTGTTTTGCATCGTTAGGTTATTTGATATGGGTTTTAAATTTGGTTCATATCTGAAATAGTACATTGTTACTCCATTTTAAGTTTTAAAAATTACTAAACGACCCAAACATGTACAATACGTGTCGGAGTGTGTTTGACTGAGAAAAAATAATTTAATATTTGGACAGATAATTTCACGTGTCGGACATATGTCCGAAAGGTGTCCGAGCGTATCCTTGTCCAACAAGTGTTCAACACGGATACGGTAGGCCTGTAGACGTGTCCGTACTTCTTAGACTATGATTACTAAATGGTTGTTTGAGAGAGAGAGAGAGAGAGAGAGAGAGAGAGAGAGAGAGAGAGAGAGAGAGTAAACATACCCAATACTGGATAAGGAATTCAATTCAAATGAATTTAGTTTTTTGCAGTTGCTTTCAGATATGTAAATGCATATGAAGTTTTGTCATCCTTGAATTTAGAAACTTAAAAAAGAAAGACCGGAAAGTTGCCAGTGGTGAAGTCAGGATGTATATCTGGGAGGGGCCGAACTAAGAGGGAAAAAAAGCGACAAAAATGAACTTCTAAATATTTATCAAGTACATAAAAAATAAAGTTCAGAATTTAATTAAGTATAAGAAAAAAAATCTCGACTATTAAAATCGCAAAATGTAGTATTTTTCTGTTTGGTTTTAGAAAAAGAAATTTTTTTAAATGACAGAATGTTATTCCACTTCATTTTTTTTGTCGGGAGTGTTATTTCACTTTAAATGTGGCAAATGGACTGACAGTCAAGTAGTGGGCGCCCTATACTCCATGCACCAGGTGAGGGTTTAAACCTCACCAGTCTCATCCCATTTCTCCTATATTAGAATAAGATTTGTCTCTTAAAAAACAAAATATCTCATGAGAAACCAAAAAAAGAGAGTCCAAAGTAGGGGGGCCTTGGCCACCCCATCCCCTACACAACTCTACCGCTGAAAGCTTGAGAAATTAAAAACTAGCCTAGTGATATCCCAAAAATAGAAATATAGGAAGAAATATATATCTAATTTAACTATAGGTGAGCATCAGAGATACATAAAATTCTCAACTATAAGTAAAAAAAATAAGGATAATAACAAGTGAGAGAAACTTTTGTATATCACAGGTATAGGAGGGGTGGTGGTGTCCTCCTCCAGTCCGTTTTCAATTTTTCAGTCATTTTCCGAGCATACTTTCATGATCGGCTCCATTCATTTCGTAGAGTTTGGCGAGAACATTAATCTTGCCAAAAATCATATTCATCGGACTTTAGTAGATACATGATCGACATAAGTGAAAATTGCAGAAAATCAAAACCAAGTCCAAAAACACACTGAAGTCCGATGAACATGATTTTTGGCAAAATTAATGTTCTTGCCAAGCTCTACAAAACGAACAAAGCCGATCATCAAAGTGTGTTCGGAAATGACCAAAAAATTAAAAACTGACCAGAGGGGGACACCACCACCCCTCCTATCCCTGTGAAACTGTAACAAACCTCGAGCGGTGGACTGTGGAGCAGCTGGAGGAAATACCAAATCATTATTTGCAAAACTGAGAAATGGAAGTATAAGTGTTACTTCCCAGGATAACTCTAGACGAGTCACCAACTCGACTACAATTTAAAAAGATATATGGTACATGCAAACAAACCTGTCGTTATTAAAAAGTGAAAACGAGCCATTAACTGGGATTACTCCTGTCAAACGATTGTTTGATAGATCACTGCATTCCACAAGGAAGTACAACAGTCAAAACTTATGGAAAAAGAAAGATAGGAAACATTGACAATATTCATCAAAAGAAGAAACAAGTACTCCATTGAATTATAGACCCCAGCTTGGTACTCACAGGACTTCAAGTGTTTCGATCGTAGTCAACGACAAAGGAATATTTCCCGACAAACTGTTGTTGTTGAGCCGCCTAGAATTGAGAGAATTAGTTGGACCAGACATCACCGCGTTCCAAGGGACGCCGTTGACTAGCTCACAGATCGACAAAGGGTGGATGCACATAACAAATGCTGACTATATATAATCAGAGAGAAGAGAGCCCTCTCTGCTAATAATCTTATTCAGGAGACAGTGAACGTGGAAATAAATAGTACATACAACATGCACAAGTGCACATAACAAAACCAAGATATTTAGAAAAAATAGTGAAATCTGGGATAACTATTAGATTGTTTACCACCAGTTTTAAAAGCTTAAGCTATTAGATTGTGAACCACCAACTCATCTAAAAGTTTAAGATATTAAAAAGAGGAATAACTGTATTATTTATACCTTTAACAATAACCAAGATCTAAGATCGGCATACGGTATTTGTCGCTAACTATTGAATAGCTTCATATACATCGTTGGGCTCATTTTCTAATAGCTTAACCTTTTGGGACGGTAGTTTAACATGGTATGAGAGCTCAAGTTGCGAGTGAGTCTTGGGTTATAGCTAGTCTCTCTATTTACATTTGTTTCCCGTTTGCATTTTGTTTATCCCTTTGCATTCGTTCGCAGTAGGTATTAATGTTTGCATCTCCACAAGCAAGATGGGGTTGCACGAGACGGAGGTTGTTGAATACTTGATATACATTGTTGGCCCCCTTTTCTAATAGCTTAAACTTTTGGTACTACTGGTTACTTAACACTAACAAGTGCTTGATCTTTTCTTTGTAGGTAAAAATAAATAAAGTTTCACATAGAAAAGGAGATGAGAAGGAACCACAACAAGTAAAGAAAACGAAAGGAGATTCGCCTACACATCAATACAAAACTTGAAAAGAGTGAACACAATCTAAAACGAAGCAAAAGAACTATTCACACATTAGATCATTCAGCACTACCATATTTGTAACCCAACAGGTAGTCATGGAGAGAAGAGTACGAGTGGTACAGCCAACAATTTTAGTGCATTGATACTCCAAGTGAAACTAAGGCACCAATGACTTCCTTTCACCCAACTTCGAATGTGTAGAGAATACACAATTAGTACGGCAAAATTAAAGCGGATGTTATCTCTTAACCATTACTCTGCTTGCACACTTGCATGCACGTACACATATATTTTGCTGAATCAAGAAATCAATTCTCCTTGTATTTCTCAGAAAAACATCTAGCCTTGGTAGGCCCTACACTATGTAGCATTGACACGGACACGCGACATGACACCGACACTCCGACACACCAATTCTAAAAAATTGGAGGACACTCGCAACGAGTTAGGGGACACGTTTTAAATAACATATATGTATAGAAACCTATTTTTATGAATATAACATCATATATAGCTTGAATCTCATATATGATCACATTATTTACAAAAGCATTCCAACAAAAAGTGTTTCATCATCTATATGTCTTTATAATCGGTAAATTATCATGTGTTACACAAAGAAGAAAGACTTTTATAAGTTTTAAAAAGAGTCTTAACCATTTCATAAACACCGTACCCTGACATGTCTTGCGAGTGTCCCGAGAGTATCTGAAGCATTTTTTAGAATTTACACGGAGTGTCCAAACCAAAAACATTGAGAAAAAGTAGGACACTTCGGATTTGAGTGTTGGACACGTGTCCTGAGAGTGTCGATGTCCGAAAAGTGTCTAACACCGGCTGGTATGTGGACTCCGACGAAGTCCGTGCTACATTATATGTCCTATGGCTTTGTCTCAATAAAATATCTAACGGAGATCTCTTGAGTCTTGTCCATAATGAAATTTACCATCTTATGCCTCACTATGAGTGGCTGATTCCAACCAAACTGGCAATGTCCTGGGCTGAATGACCAGTCTTCTACTCTAAAGCATGTAAGAAAGTAAAATAAATTCTGAGATTAAAATCTCTAAGAAATTACCGAAATACAGAAACAATTTCACTACATCAATATAGCAAAATATCGGTTCATACGTGACCCACTTTGCACGAGTCTTCAAACAATATACAAATGCAATGAAAGTATGTTTCACCAGAAGGGTTGTATTTCTAATGTGAGAAAAAAAAAAGACAAAGGATGCGTAATGCATACAGGTAGAGTAATTTCTGGAGATTGCCCAACGATTTCGGGATGGGACCACTCAAATTGTTGAGATAAAGTTCCAAGCTCACCAATTCTGTCAAATTCCCGAGCTCATTAGGAACTTGTCCACTTAAATTGTTAGCGTAAAGTTCCCTGTGACAGAAACATGTCATTGAAATAAAGTCAATGACAGGGGCATGCAAAAAGCCAGATAGTCAATTAAAAAGAACATCTAACAAAGCAAATGGCTTCTCTCACTCCAGTCCACGAAGTGGTCTGAAGATGCTATTGGAGGTCTCGTTTTGATGATTCAAGCGTTACCTATCGAAGACCCCGTTGTATAAATCATCCATGAAAGAATATCAGATTGTTCCGACAATTGTAAAATTAAAGGTCTGCACTTACATTCCACATTCAAGTCTAGATGTTCAATATTGACATGCTGTTAGTAGGAGCGAAATTGAGCAATATAGCAAGCTAAAATTAACTACAAGGGCAATAGGAGAGGCTACAGCAGTCACCAATAAAAAGCCCACCATTTTTACTGATAAACTAACACGAGAAACTCGTACAAAACAAGACTTCTTTCTAGTGGTTTTCTCCTTCATCATCATAAAAAAGAGGCACATTACGATGCCCCTAAGTCACGAGCGATGGAAGTCATGATAAACTCGTGTCAGGCATGTCATGACTGATGAAGTTGTAAATGACTCCATAAGCTACAATTATGCTTACCCGAAAAGTAAAATTGAAACATACTAACTCAATGCACAATAACATGCCCCTAAGTCAATTGTTCCTCTGTAGGAAGAAGATGATGAATATTAGTGTAAAGTATTTTTCATGAGTACAAAGAGCATGTTAAAAATTGTCAATACATGTATGATGACTACACGTCCAGATAGAGAAATCTAGGAAATACAAGTAAGGCCAAGAGGTCGTCACGTACACGGCACAGTGAAACATTCAATACATAATTCAGGAACTACGCTGGTGAAGCACATAATATACTTTACGAATTAGGGTCTGGTAAATACGAGAGAGAGAGAGAGAGAGAGAGAGAGAGAGAGAGAATTATCAACTAATTAATATCACCGAAACATATACGAGCGAAACCACTTTTCCTAAAACAAAGTAATACTTACAGGTACTGCAAACTTCGTAGGTGTGCAAGTTGTGGAACGAGTTGCCCAGTTAAATTTGCATTCTGAAGATCACTGAGGCTTACAAAAATGGAAAGAAGATTTGTCATCACACTAACCACAATGAAAATACAAAAGCAACAAGAGTTTCAAGTATCAAATGACATAACCATCTTGTGGATCACAAGAATTGTTGAACGAGTTAGTAGCGCACACTCTTGTAACGCTGTTGTCAGAGTTGCACGTGACATGGTACCATGAGCAGGGACTGCCAGTTGTAGGATCCCAGCTTTGTAAAACGTTGTTAGGATCAACTAAGTTGTTCCTCAGCGCATTCAAAGCATCGCCTGCTCTTCATGAAAGAGACAAGTCATTGTATTCTCTCATCAAGAAGACAAAATGATCAACCAAAACATTTTCTAAGGGTAGTTAAGCAGCTAAGTTGTTTTGACGGCCTAGCAGTCACGCCAAAAAAAAAAGGGCTGCGTTATAACAATGTCTACCCTAACAATTCAATAGAACACACCGATGTTTGGAAACGATGAATCCTTGAATGGGCAAATTTTCGTAGTCGTCCCTCTAGTTTTACGGTTGTTTCAATTTCGTCCCTCTAATTTCAATTGTCACCATTTCGTCCCTGTAGTTTGTTTTATGTTCCAAATTGGTAAAATTGTTAACACCGTTAATGAAACTAACGGACAAAATATGATTAAAAAAATTAAATACTTCAATTTTCAACCCGGTTGAACCGGTGTGAAAATCTTATTTTTCTGATCATTTTATCTTAAATGGTCATAATGGATTTTTGGCTCGAAGGCCTTTCAATGAGTACCATAAGAGAGCCCTAAAACTAAATAAGGAGTGTTCGGGTGCTCGTTGAAAGGCCTTAGAGCCAAAAATTCATTACGACCATCTAGGATAAAATGATCAAAACATAAGATCCTCGCACCGGTTCAACTGAATTGAAAATTGAAGCACTTAATTTTTTAATCATATTTTTTCCGTTAGTTTCATTAACGGTATTAACGATTTTACCAATTTGGAACGTAAAACAAACTACATGGACGAAATGATGACAATTGAAACTAGAGAGACGAAATTGAGATAACCGTAAAACTAGAGGAACGACTACGAAATTTGCCCTCCTTGAATTGCTTTATACTAGTTAAATGTACATACATGTGTATTTTTGTTTTCAGATTCCGTGAATCAAGTCAAATTTGGTAAGTACAAACATAACAACAGGGGTATTAATAAGAAAGAACTTCAACATGGTACACAAAATTAGGTAATATCATTTTTTTCTGAACACATACAAAAATAGCACTCGTAAGGTCCTGAATAAATAGAACCATCAGTGAGTGTGTACGATGCCACGATGGTAAGAAGCAGACCCTCTTAAAATGACACTCAACTTGCGGGAAACTCATTTTGGAGTCTCATGCAATTGATCATAGACGTTTTAAAACATGTTTTTAAGAGTTTCAATAAAATATCAATTCATTCGGATATCGGTAATGGTTTGATCGGTATTTGTCCCTAAATTTGACCGGATAAAAACTAAATGAATCGATCAAGTTCTTACCGATATCCAAATAAGTTGATTTCTTACAAGAGATTTATAAAAACATGTTTCAAACAAATTGAACGGCTCCAATCATTCACATGGGACTCCAAAAAAAAAAATTACACACACACACACACATATATATTCACACACGTAACGTGTAACGTGTCCCTGCCGTGTTTGTATCCCAATTTTTTTAGAATTCTCGTGTATCCATGTCCGTTTTTGTACTACATAGATCCTATTAAACAAAGCTTTGAAATCACATAATACGTTGTGTTATAAATTAAACGATGTAAACAAATAAAAATGTACAAACTTGTAACAAATTGGGATGGATGGAGTATAACTCACAAAAGAACGACAAAAATAACTGGTGAAAATCAACACAAAAACGAGGCCACGGGAACAGACAATCAGTACTCACTTTCGATGTTCCCGGAGGCAGGTGATAACCCAGAAGCCAGCAGAATTAGGCAAATACTAGTAGTAAAAGAAGAGGCCCAGACCGCCATCAAGACAATACCCCTCCTCCTCTTCCCCCACCCGCTAAAAACCTCACTTCCGATCGAAATTAAAACTCTTCACTCAACCACACTTAAATGCAGTACACCAGAAGTTAAATTTCACATTTCTAAAAGAAAAGCTAGAAAACCGTAATTGGCCCTAATTCCCGAAGGAAATTGGAAGCCATTAGACGCGGACATTGGGAGACCGAACACGAATAGTAGTGGTAGTAGTCGTCGTCGTCGTCGTAGTCAGAGATTAATAGCAAGGGAATGACTGGAGCTGACTGAGAGAGAGAGAGAGAGAGAGAGAGAGAGTTCTAACGGTACGTGAGGAAGGGGGGAAGACGTTTCAAAGTCGTTGTTGGCGGCGACCCAGGACAACGGACCCTACCCCCTAGACCGAAAACACAACCACTTGTTGGTTCCCTCTAACTTGTCTTTTCAGTTCCATGAAGGATACGTACATCATACGTGTCTACCAACCACACTCCTCGTGTATGTGTGGATCCTACACATTTAATTGTTTAGTGTACTCCACATAAGTGGTTGGTAATGTACTCTTAGACAATTTCAGGGGCAAAATGCAGAGTAGGTATGGGAGTGCAAGCATGAAAATGTTTTTTAAAAATCTCCTCAACATCTTTTTTTTTTTTCCAAAATGGTACGAATTTATTGATTGCAAAGCTCCATTACACAAAGTTAAGGACAGTTACCCTATTGCAAAAGATCAAATAATCAGTCAGGAGGCGTAACTTTTCGGCCATGTTTGATTGGGGGACTAAGGGTGGGATTAGACTATTAATCCCATCACCTCTCCTAATCCCATATTTGTGTTGTTTTTAGTTCCTCGACTATTAGTCCCTTCCGGATTAGTTATCCTCCATGCTTCGGACAAAACAATCCTAAGGGCGTGTGGGACTATTAGTCCTGGGATTAGGGGAGCTCCAGACTAGAGGTTAGATTACCAAAATGCCCCTAGATGGCTTAGGAAAAACACAATAGGGCTATTCTATGTAATTTAAAAATTAATTTTGTTATACTTCTAATTGGAAAAAAAAATTCTACTTACCTTGACAAAAAAAATATTACGTTACAAAAAAAAAAAAAAACTTTTTCTACTGTAACATAAAATTAAACTTTTTTTACTGATTTGTTTTGGGCCTTATGTTTTGGCTTTTTTTTTTGGCTTTTCTTCTTCCAATACTTTATTGGAAGTTGTTTTCTCATCCTATATTCCATGTATCAATATCATGGTGCAAGATTTTTCTTTTTTCTTGATGTGCCTCAATCAAGTTTCAAATTTAATAAATCAAGTTTTTAATCTAATAATTTTGATATGTCACCCATACCCTTCTATAGCAAGACACAACACTTCAAGAAGGAGACTCTTTTGGAAAAAAAAAAAACCATCGAAAAGATTCAGTAAACTATCGAAGGCAAAATAGTCAATAGAAAATCAAGTTTTTTTTTTTGATAAAATTAATTGAGGTGGTTGTAAAGAATAGTCGGGGTTAGAGATATTTTATTGGGTTCAAATAGAATCACTCATCTATAAATGGCACTAGGAGCAATATGGACAATTGACCCATTAATCCTTATCAAGCGTCATTCAAAACAAATGTAAGACACACAGGATTAACCTTGTCTGTTGTTCAATTCCATGCACAAACAAACATGGGATATGAGGGACTATACTACCAAATAGTCCCCTCACTAATAATCCCTTGCCTACAATCCCATCTGATCCAATCTCTCCTATCAAACACGGCCTTCAAGTACTAAAACCAGAACCTCTCAAACCAGAGGCGGCTAATGTGTGGGCTATTGGCCATCCTCCGAACACAAAAAACTCACAAACCCGAAACTTCTCCACTTCACGCCATAAATCTTCAGTAATGACTTCAACCTCTGTGTTGCATTGTCTCTTCTTTCCTGCCATTTGCACAATCTGAAAAGAATCTCCTTCCACAACAATGGACTCCATTCCCTGTACTTTCATGCCATTTGCATAATCTGTAAAGAATCCCCTTCCACAACAATGGACTCCATTCCCAGCTCTGAAGCAAAGAGCAGCGCGCCTCGGTATGCCAAAGCTTCAAAGCAAAGAGCAAATGACACAACCCCCAAATTCACTCATCGAGCCGCAATAAACCTTTCATTGCCATCTCGAATCACAAAACCTGCTACCCCCTTTGGTCCCTCATCTCGATTGGCCCATGTCCCATCAAAATTAACCTTGACTCGTCCAGTGGCTAGGGGCGTCCACTTATTTTCCACAACCATTGCGATCTGCCCCAACTGCTCCCCAGACTCCTCTATACTTTCACTTGCCTTGACAAATTGTGTAGAAACTTTATATCCATCTCAAAATCAATTGGCAATGAGAGGAGAGGTTCCAAGTGTTATTAAGTGATCAACCATTCCACTCCCAAGTAATGTGGGATTCTATTTTCTTAACACCTCCGCCTCCCTAACCGCATGTTGAGGATCTAGATTTCCCCCATTGAACACCACATCATTTTGACACTTCCATATTCTCCATAACATCATTGGAATCAAAATCAGCATAGCGTCTCCTCTCTCCCTTCCTTTCCAGCGATCAACCACATAATCAAACCAAGCAAGAATAGCTGAACTTTCAAACAAATATGGAACACACCCAATCGGTGACATCCTCCACATGGTATGAGCAAAACAGCAGTTCAAAAACAAATGTGGGAAAGTCTCACGTTCATCACTACACATTGTGCACAGCAGATCATGTGTAACTTTCCGTTAATACCCTAAGCGGTTTATATCTCCCCTTCTTTGGAATTCATGGATCAGTTGCCACTCGCACACTCCTGGCGTTGCCCACTCTCCACCGCATGCCCATCCAAAAGAACTTCTCTTCCATATAAAATACTTCGCCAAGTCCAAGATGGATTGGCGCCCAGGTTCTCTTCCAAAAAAGAAGAGTGCGGGAAATATTTGGATTTCAGCAATCTGTGAAGAAGGGTCCCTTCATTGGTCAAGATCCTCCACCCTTGTTTGGCTAGTAAAGCCAAATTGAAGCTGGCCATATCCCTAAAACCAAGTCCTCCACCTGACTTCTTCTTGCACAACCTCTCCCAAGCCATCCAATGCATCTTTCTTTGCCTTTTTCCGCCTCCCCACCAAAAGGCAGCCATATTCTTCGTATTTTCAAGCACAAACCTTCTGGAAGCCGAATACAGGACATTATGTATATCGGGGTAGCCACAGCCACCGACTTGAGTATAACCTATTAACCTCTCGTCCTGCATGAGAGCACGAGCACAGAGAATTGAGAGAAAAAACAAAGGTCATTCTGAAAGTTCTGAACCTAGACTACCATTAGCAGTGACAGTTTTTCGTGGGTCTATATTGATTATTGCCGATTGAAGAAAAATATCTACTATTACCCAGTATATCATAAGCAAGAATGGGGTTTTTGTCTCCCCGTCAATAAATTTTTAGCGCCAACTGTGACACAACAATCTAGCAGTATGCATCAAATAATTGCATAGGATCCACATTGCTAAATAAAATACTTTTGGAATATCATGAGAGTGAGAGAAAACATAAGGGTGTTTTTGTCTATTTACCTTTTCTATTGTCTTGTAATTTTCCTTTTGTTGTAAGGGTAGTCTAGTCCTTTTCTTTCTTGCTTGTATAAACATCAGGTTATTCTTTTTGTACATACCGATGGAGATTGTTCTAAGGGTTTCAGAGCAAACCCTCTTTCTCCTCCAAAAATGTTTGATCCTTCTGGATATGTTTGGTCTATATTCACATGGTATCAGAGCTTCTCTCTCAAGATTGGAAGGTTTGAATCTCGTCATTGAGAAGTAAAAAGTTCGAGTGCTGCTATAACCCCTACGCTGGTGCGAAATACTCTCTTTCTCATAAGCTTTTGGCCATTTTAAACAACGTTCAGTCTCTCTTTTCGCTTTTGAAGGTGGATTCTTCCGTTACTCTTACCTCATATCTATTCTCCGATCTATATTTGGTTGCTGGTTGGGTTTTGTTTGAAACTACTGGTTGAGGTTTTGTGTAGAACTGCTGTTAGTGTGGTTTATGTGGGTTTTCCTTTTGTGCTGAATATTTTTTTTCAAGGTATGGGTACTGATTCGAACCGACCTATTCCAATCAAGCTGAATGGATCAAATTACTCTTATTGGTCTTACCTGATGAAAACTTATATTACTGGGAAAGAACAGTGGGGTTATATTGATGGTCTATTGTAGCTCCCAACAGAACATATAAAGGTTTATTTAAAGTATGGGATGTCAACAATGCGCAAGTTCTCTCTTCAATTAACATAACAGTAGAGCTTTCTATTAGTATGCACTTTGCGAAATTCAACACTGCAAAAGAAGTTTGGGATTATTTAGAAAGTATATATGTGCAATCAAACTTTGCAAGGAGATATGAATTAGAAAATATCTTAAGAAGCATGCGACAAGATGATAAATCAGCACAAGAGTTTTATAATGTGATGAATGGTATTTGGGATGAGTTGGATATGATGGATCCCTCCGAGTTGCGGAATCTTGCTGTTTATCAAAAGGTTAGAGGAGAGCAAAAACTTGTGCAATTTTTTATGGCGTTGCGATTCGAGTTTGAACCTTTGCGGGGATCTATCTTGCATCGCTCTCCACTACCTAGTTTGGAAAACATCTTGAGTGAATTAGTTGCGAAGGAAACTAGACTCAAAACTTCTTTGTTACCTCATTCGCAAACTGAGTCTGTTTTACTTGCAACACAACGTTCTCAATTCCGTCCGCAATCATCAACTCGTGGGAACCAAAGAGCAGCTATTGATGAGTGCAATTTTTGTCATGAAAAAGGGCATTGGAAAAAGGATTGTCCCAAGCTTCGAAACAAGGACAAAGGCATCTTGCCGTCTTCACATCAAACTTCACACTCTCATCGCAATGTGTTCAAGCCATTATCTTCCGGACCTATCTCAGCCTTCTCTTCGCATTCCGCTGCTGCTAGTTCTGATCGTACTTTCAACCAAACAACTATTACCCATGAAGAGGTTCAGTCCTTAGTTGCTCAACAGATTCAACAATTGCTCGGCACTTCTTTGGAGTTTAAATCCCCAAATTCTGTAGCCATGTCTGTCGCAAACACTGGTGTCTGTACTTTAGCTCCTTCAGGTAAACCTCATTCTTGGATATTTGACTCTGGTGCATCTCAACATATGACTCATGACTCATCTATTCTTGTTAATTGTTCTAGTCCTTTTTCACCCACTTCTATTCAAGCTGCAGATGGATCACCCATGGAAGTCCTTCAAATGGGTTCCATAACTCAAGATTCCTTTTCATCTAGATGTCTTTCTGTTTCTAATGTTTTGCATATTCCTAAGTTATCTATAAATCTTCTTTCAATTAGTCAGCTCACAGATTCTGGGTGTAATGTCATATTTTCGTCTTTTGGTTGTGTTGTTCAGGATCGACATACAGGGAGGCAGATTGGGACAGGCCTTAGAGAGGGGGGACTTTATTTTTTGAAGCAGCTCATTGCTCCACATGCTCATCAAGATAAATCTATTTTTTCTTCTTTTGTTTTGCATAAACACTCGTCTAAGTTTCATTTATGGCACTCTAGATTAGGTCATGTTTCGAGTTCTCGTCTTAAGTATATGCTGGCTAATGGTCTTTTGGGTGATGTGACACATTCTGATATCTCTGATTGTAAAGGATGTAAACTTGGGAAGTTCACAGCTCTTCCTTTTTATAGATGTACATCTTATTCTAATGCTCCTTTTGATCTTATTCACTCGGATGTCTGGGGTCCTTCTCCTATTGCAACAAAAAGTGGATCTTCTTACTATGTGTCTTTCATTGATAATTACACTCGTTATTGTTGGGTTTTTCTTATGCGGCATAAGTCTGACTTTTTCAATATCTATTCTAACTTTGTTGCAATGGTCAAAACTCAGTTCAATGCTAAGGTTAAGGCTTCCGAACTGATTTGGGGGGAGAATATAGATATAAGCCCTTTCTTGAGTTACTTGCTTCGAAGGGGACAAATTTGCAATATGCTTGTTCTGATACACCCCAACAAAATGGTAGAGCTGAGAGAAAACATCACCATATTCTTGAGACCGCAAGATCCCTTCTACTATCAGCTTCTGTTCCAAGCTCCTTTTGGGGAGAAGCGGTTCTCACATCTGCTTATTTGATTAATCAAGTTCCTACCATATTGAATGGCGGATTTTCTCCTTATGAAAAATTGTTTGGTATTCAACCTAATAACTCTGAACTTAAAGTGTTTGGGTGTGCTTGTTTTGTTCTCCTCCCAAAAAATGAACGAACCAAGCTCACTGCTCTTTCTGCCTTGTGTGTGTTCCTAGGTTATGGAATTGAACAAAAGGGTTATAGATGCTATGACCCTATTGCTAAGAAGCTTCGCATTTCTATGCATGTTGCATTCTTGGAGCATCTTCCTTTTTATTGTCTTCCTGCCTCCTCATCAAGTCATTCTAAAGAAGATGTTCTTATGTTTGATCCCTTTTCTAACTCAACTTCTTCAACTAGTTCTGACTCTCCACATGTTCCTGATGAGGGAACTGAGTTCAGTCCTATTTCTGAGATTGTTGTTGTTTCCGAGGATGCTCAACCTTCATCTCCGTCAGTGCAGAATGAAAGTCCCTCTCAATCTGATCCCCATGCTACCTCTGATGATGTCGATCCTACAACCTCACAAGTTGACATCAGGTATCCTTCTCGTTCTCGCAATCCTCCTTCTTGGCTAGCAGATTATAAAACTTATTTTTCTTCCTCGTATCAATCTTTTCTTGCCTCGGTTCATTCGTATCGTGAACCTCAATCTTATAAAGAAGCAGTTGCTATCCCTCATTGGAAGGATGCCATGGATGAGGAACTTAATGCCCTTCATAGAACTTAAACTTGAGACTTAGTTACTCTACCTAAAGGGAAGGAGGCCATTGGATGTAAGTGGGTTTATAAAATCAAAACTAAGTCAGATGGATCACTTGAGAGATACAAAGCTAGGCTAGTGGCAAAGGGTTATGCTCAAGAGTATGGTATTGATTATGAAGAAACTTTTGCCCCTGTTGCCAAACTGACATCAGTTCAAACATTGATTTCTGTGGCTTCCAAGCTACAATTGCCCTTGTACCAAATGGATGTCAAAAATGCTTTTTTGAATGGTGATTTGCAAGAGGAAGTTTACATGAAACCTCCCCCAGGTCTTTCTTGCCCTTCGAATCAGGTTTGTCGATTGCGTCGAGCTTTATATGGTCTCAAACAAGCACCACGTGCTTGGTTTGAGAAATTCAGTTCCACTATTAAAAAGTTTGTTTTTTCTGAAAGTCATCATGATTCTGCTCTTTTTTGTCGCACCTCTGAACGTGGAAAGATTTTGCTGCTTATATATGTTGATGACACGATTATTTCTGGGGATGATGCAATTGGTGTGAGTGAATTGAAGCAGTATTTGTATGACCAGTTTGAAATGAAAGACTTGGGAAACCTTCGATATTTTTTGGGTATTGAGGTTGCTTACTCTCCTAAAGTTTATGCTCTATCCCAATCAAAGTATGCTATCGATGTTATCAATCGTGCTGGGTTGACTGATAGAAAATTAGTTGATACTCCTTTGGAAGTCAATGTCAAACTTCGTCCAACTGATGGTGTCCCATTGGCAGATGTTACCTTGTATCGTCAAATTGTTGGTTGTTTGGTTTACTTGACTATCACACGGCCGGATCTTGCTTATGCTGTTCATATTGTTAGCCAATTTGTTTCTCGTCCTTGTTTAGTTCATTGGGCAGCCGTGGTGCGCATCGTGGAACCTTGTTCCAAGGTTTGCTCCTTTCTTCTTCACCAAATATGGAATTTCAAGCATATTCTGAAGCAGATTGGGCAGGTGATATTTCTGATAGGAAGTCAACAACAGGTTTTTGCATTTTTCTTGGAGATACTCTTATATCTTGGAAAAGTAAAAAGCAAAGTGTTATATCTCGATCTAGCTCTGAGGCTGAATATCGTGCTATGGTTCATACAGCTACTGAGATTATATGGTTACGGTGGTTGTTGCAAGATATGGGTGTTCGTGTGTCTTCTCCAACGCCAATGTTTTGCGATAATAAAAGTGCAATTCAAATTGCCCATAACTCTGTCTTCCATGAGCGAACAAAGCACATCGAGATTGATTGTTACTTTGTTCGTCAACACTTACAAAACGGCTCTCTCTCTCTCTCTCTCCCTTACCTGCCATCATCCATCCAACTTTCCGATTTCTTCACCAAGGCTCATACTATCACTCGCTTTAAATTTCTTTTTAGCAAACTCTCGATGTTATCCTTGTCACATCATGAGTTTGAAGGGGGGTGAGAGAAAACATAAGGGTGTTTTTTTCTATTTACCTTTTCTATTGTCTTGTAATTTTCCTTTTGTTGTAAGGGTAGTCTAGTCCTTTTATTTCTTGCTTATATATACATCAGGTTATTCTTTTTGTACATACTGATAGGGATTGTTCTAGGGTTTCAGAGCAAACCCTCTTTCTCCTCCAAAAATGTTAGATCCTTCTGGATATGTTTGGTCTATATTCACAGAGAGACCCACTGAAAATAAATGGGAAAATGACCGGTCAGTGGAGAAGACCAAGTCATATCCCAAATAGATGGTATCCACTCTTGAAATCACCCCTCCCATGACAACAGGAAAAATATTCACCAAGACATGGTGTGCCTACTTGAAATGACAATTATACCCTCCTTTATATATCTCTTAAAAGCCCTAACCCCTCATTTCTCCAAAATCTCCAATCGTTCTTAAGGCAGCCGACGGCCCCCACCCCATCCCCTGTGTAAGACTGCAAACCCTCATCTCTCTGAAATTTGTTCGACTACAACCCTGGTGTGTTCCTCTCTCTCTCTCTCTCTCTCTCTCTCTCTCTCTCTCTCTCTCTCTCTCTCTCACACACACACAAATACTGCCATTGAACACATTCCATAGACAATCCTCTTTTTGTAGCACTATTTTTGTTTCCAAGTCGAAAATGGGTTTTGAAGCTTGGGACCCTTGAAGTTATGTTTTGTTTGCACTCCTTTGTTTCCCTTATTTTTGTTTGACCTTATTTAGCATATACTGAAAACCGAATGTGTTGGACCATTCAACCCTAGTTTTTGGTTGTTTGACACAAGATTTGGCTCACATTGAATGGGCATGTGTGTGATTTTTCCTAAAACACTCTAAACTGATATAGAGATGGTGTCATACATTTTTGGTTCTTAAGAGTTTATGGTTTCATTATTGGTTGACTGTTTGATCTGTTTCATTACTTGACTTGGTTCTTACAGAATATGTAGTTAGTCCATATAAATATGTCACTTGCCACTGGTGTCCTGTTAGAATTTTGATTAACTTTGGCAGACAAGTGTTGTAGGTTAATGGGTATCTTTACTTTTTATTGTTATTATTGAGTCTATAGAAGGGGTGAGTCATGTTTTTTTAAAATATAGATCAATGAGTTGGTCTCTTTCAATAAATGTAATGTGTTTTTTTTTTTAATGTACTCGTTATGAATTAATGACTTGCCATGTTTCACTACAAGAAAATGCACCAAAGGCGACCCGATTGCCGACGCAATGCATTTTTTGTCGGCAAAAGCTTACTTTTGCCGATGCAAAACTAGTTTGTGTCGGTAAATGTAGATTTTTTGGCGATGAAAGTAAGTGCATCGGCAATGTTGTCGGCAAAAGTAACGTTGGCGAGAAATATTCTCCCGCGAAATATTTACCCACAAAATTTGTTTTCTAGCGACGAAATGTGCATCAACAAAAGTTTAGCAATTTGGCGACGACATTTTTGTGTCGGTGGTTGGCCTAAGGGGAACTTTTGGCAATAGAATGTGCATCGTCAAATTAAAGATAAATCTTTCAGCGATGACATTTTTGTGTTGACAAAAGTTAAATTTTCACTTTTTGCAAAAATTTAAAGAACACATGGATTTCTAGTAATTTGCAAAAAGAGAGTTTGAATTATTTTTTTAAATGTATTTTTTTAGGTTCTAAGTTTGTGGACAAAAAAAACTTTGTGGGACAGAGAGAGTACATACAATACAAAATGTCTAATAACATCCAATACAAAAAAAAAACAACTAATATTAATATGTAAATGTCTAATAACATTCATTTAAATGTCAAATAAAATCCAATAAAAAATACAATATCCAAGCGTTCTCAACAAATCAAAAAATAATTAATATTAATATTGAAATTTGGAAAAAAAAAATCCCAAATCAATTGGGGGCCTTGACCCCCATAAGCCCCATTGTGGTTCCGTCTCTGTATATATGTTTATGTTATTTGTATGTATATACAATATATTTTTACATTTTGGACCGTTGGATGGTACATATTTTCCACCGTTGGATTGTAAATCCTTTTAAATGCCTTTGAAGTTATCATTTTAACCAAATTCCATTTAAACTTTCGAATTACATAAAAAAAAGGAAAGACTCATTAGGAAATGCCAACACATTCAATTCAATCACATCTATATAATATGGCAGGGAAGTTTTCAAATCTCCTAAATCTTCTCTTATATTTTGGACCCTAGAATCGGTACACATTTTTTCTACGGCTGAGATTACAGCATAAGAACCTAGTGATCAATTGGGAAATAATGCTTACTACAATAATGCCACATTTTCGGCATTGGTTCCCTATGATTCTGGAAAAGATTGTTACTACAATTACCATTTTGATTACTTGCAAATTTTGGAACTAAAGGAAACCTAATATATAAAATTTGATTTAAACTACTATTGAGATTTAGAGGAGGATTAAAATGGTATGTTTGGTACCCGGAATCACAGGAGGATTAAAATGGTATGTTTGGAGCCAGCCGAAAATTTGGAAATAAGATCAAGCTTTGCTACTTCATCGAAGGGATTCAATTCAAACATTGAAGGATCAACAAAAATATATTTAGAGAAATTCTGTGTCGAGCTTAAATTCGAGATACTACTAATGTGTTTTTTTTTTTTTTTTTGGATTGGAGAGTTTTCTTTTTAATCTTTGTTTTGGGATGTCAGTTTTGTTCGCATTCGTGGCACAACATATATCCAATTTCTTTGCAATCTTTCTGATTTTCTTTCAAAATTTGGGATTTAAAAATTGCTCTCATGGGTGCATAAAAGAAGTCACGGAATTTTAACCTGAAGACGGAATTAGAAGAATAAGGAGAAAAAAAAGAATTATTAATGGAATAAAAGGATTGGAAGAATAATTTCCAAATCTATATGCACGTTTACAAGGACACCGTGATAAAACACTAGTTATAGAGCAAAGAATCTCTAAGAAACTAATAAATCTCTAGTAAAAACCAGAACTCACAATAGCTCGTACAGTATTACACGCAAAGTAATTGATAATCGCCTCAATTTGAACATGTAATGGAGCAACAATATGCTCTTCTGTCCGGTAATTTTTAAGAATATGCTCCTCTATCACGTAATTTTTCCAAAAAATTGAGAGAGAGGGAGAGAGATAAACAGCTAGACTACGAAAATAAATCTATTTTCCCTTTTTCAAACCCTAACATTGCAACCAAAACCCATACATCTCAAACCCTAATCCGAAAAAAACAATTACATGAGGAGTGTGAAATGGATTCGAACGTGATTGAAATGGATTGAGACAGAATCAATGGCCAAAGGAAGTACGCGCACGTCTTCGATTCTTTGCGCACGTCTTCGATTCTTCTGGAACACAGAGGAGAACAATGGGGACCAAAGCTTAGAGAGAGAGAGAGAGAGAGATGACTTGGTCTATCGTGTGTTTGAGAGAATGAGAAGGGAAATAGGGTTTTGGGGCTTCTGATTACAAACAGTGCTATTTTATATTCAGAGGCAAAATTGTCCACACTGTTCCACCGGTGTCATGTTCACCATGTATTGGTTATTAGAAGAGAAGCTACCATGTATTTGTAATTTGGAAACTACATACCATCAAAGTGGTGATTAAGGGCTGCCTACTCCTCTGTCCGTTGATTTTCCCAAAATAAATTTAACAATGCAATGTCATAAATACAAAAATCCTAGAAAATGGACCGGTATTTGGTCTTGTTATGATTTGATTTTGATGATGATGTTTTAATTATGATGATGTTAAAATGATTTTCAGTGGTAATGATAAAATCTTGATATTATTTGGTATGCACAGGTTTGCAATTTATTGGGCCAACTTTCTTATTATTTGTTGGACTTAATTTGATATTGGGCAGGTTGTAAGAGCATTGGGCCTAAGGCCTAATTATTTGAACAGGTTCTATCGGGAGCAAACTAGTCCAAATAGGCTCGGTAGCCTTGGAGGAAGCTCAGGCGGAAGGCCAGTAGGAAGGCCTAATGGCTTTCCATGAAACAGAGCATATACTCTGTTATGCTTTCGTCTACTTTCTCTCTCTAAGTTCAAACATGGGTCCAAGCCATATCCTTCAGATTAACTTAATTCAAATTACATACATTTAATTCTCACACTTATTTTTATATTGTGTGTGCATTAATTTGAATTTGGTTTATTGAATTGATTTGAATTTGACAAGATTTCAAATTAGCTGTATAAAACTAGAAAATTGAGATTTGCAGTAAATGCGAATCTTCGGTGTTGGGATTACATATTCAATATGCGCAATGGAGATTTTCCAAGAAATCTATAAGTTGAGCGGAAAAGAAGAAAATGAGATTTGGTCGTTGAAGCTATCTTTGGCATAAATGAGATGAACGTTGGAGCCGCGATTGGAAGACTTTGGAGTTTCTGTCCTGAAGAAACATACTACAAGTCTTGAAAGCATTCATAATACAAGTCGGAATACATTTCACTGTAGAGTTTCTTCTTCAAACTTGAGAGAGAGTTTGCACTGTAGAATTTTTATACTCTCTCTGTGTGTGAGCTTACACTTGTAAAATCACCCTTCCTTACGGGGATTGATCATCACCACTTAAAATCCACCTTGTGAGAGAGAGAGAGAGAGAGAGAACCCAATCCACTATGTTATCAGTTACAGTAGGATTTTGTTCTACTGTAAATTGGGTTTATTCTTGGTTTGGAACTGGTCTGCCTGTACCAGTGTTGTTTTGAGTTTCGAGGAACTGCATGGTCTGCCTGTAAAATCAGTAGGATTTTGCTCCTGTGAAATCCAATCCAATTGCAAATTCTGAGAACATAGTGAATGCCGGTGATTGTTAACAATCACTGAAGAGTGGACTAATTAGGGAGATCAAAACTCCCTTCAAGCTTGATTCGATTCTTTTTATTATATTATTTATGGCGTTGCATTATGGAATTTGTTTTTTTTTAACGGATCCCTCCTAATATTCTAAAAACGTACTCCATTTAATTAGCTCCGTGCTTGCATGGGTGCTACTCGAGTTTAATTACTCAATGCATTATGCATATTGTTGGATGTTTTGTGTCACAGTCGAAAATCTATTAAGGAAGAGGGAGACCTGATAAAACAACCTAGAGGAGGTGAATAGGTTTGAATCCTGTAATAGACAATTTTTCTTTCGCAAGCAGATTGATTAGCAAATCAACGGATAATTAATAATGAATGCACTAAAAATAAATGAGAGACGAGACAAAAGGATTTTTATACTGGTTCAGCTAATTGCTTGTTATTCGCAAGGAAAATTTGAAGGGAATCACGCAAAGAAAAACGTGTTTAGCCCCATTTCGGATCCTACAAAAATCTAGAAAAATATCCATAAATTTTTGAATATTATTTTATGGGGCCCTGTAAAAATCAACTCCAACGCACATCGGTAAGTATTACTTTTGGATTCGTACATATTTCAAATGATATTTTTCCTGCAAATCCTCTGCAAACTGTGATAGTAAAACTTTCTTCTATTCTTTTTGGGTAAATGGGAAACAACATTACGAATCTTGACCAAACCAATGGTTAGGATTTGTGTAGTTTGGGAACCTTACCTATATGGGAACCAGATTTTTAGTTTTGATAAAGGATTTTGTTTTCCCTAATTAAGATACCAGAGGAGTTGATTTTTTCATCCTTTGCAACTGAACGTGCCTTTTTTTTTTAATAAGCAAAATAATTTTATTAATCTTTGAAGATGATGCAACTGAACGTGCCTTAGTGTAGGTGACACAAACACATGATATAACTTGCTATTGAAAATCGAGTTCTCAAGCGAGGGCCACAGCCCAATGATAGCTCTTTCCCTTTTGATGACTCCATATGGATCCATTAGTTTTCAACTTTTGTAAGTACTACTATAGATTATTCATCCCTTGGCTTGAACCAGAAATCCTCAGTTCGATTCATCCATAATCGACAAGGTGCATGGCTAGTTCGGATATCAAATAATCGACACCTATAGATAAAACTCACCTTTGGAAATCAGACTTGTAAGGAAAGTTTACAAAGAACTTATACACACAAGGAATTTACAAAAAAGAAGAAGAAGAAGAATCTTCTATACGCAAGGCCAGGCCAAACGTATAGTGCTTACCACTCATCAGTTCCTATGTGAAACATTAAGATCGCAACAGCAGAGGAATTGACTAGCTAGCAGCCACCCACCTGGGCTATATCTCATTTGTGTATTTGAAGAGGTCAGTCACAAAATTATGCCCCTATCACTAAGAAGTAATTAAACACATTTTTTTCGAAACAAATGATGGACTACTTAATTACTAGAAAGCCATGTCAAACATGCATGTGGATGTTTTATTATGGAGATATAAATCTAACTATATTCTGTTCCCATTGTGAACATTGAGAGGCATGATATGGACAACCCAAGTGGGATTTTTTTCCTTTTATAAATATCTCAAGTGGTCGGGTCATCTTACACGCACCTCGATTAATCTTGGGGGCCAATTCTACCATCTACTTGCGGGTGATAGCGGGTCCCAATTGATAACACCCAAGAGATTTTTGAAACCTGAGATTTTAAGAATCAAACTCTTAAGTCTCACGTCTTGACAACCTGGTGAACTCCTTGGGTAACCCAAATGGGATTTAGGAGTTGCTTTTTCATATTCCCTTTCAATTGTTTGCATTTTCTTCAATCGCATTCATTCAGTTGTTTGCATTTTCTTCTATCACGTTCAGTTGTTTGCATTTTCTTCACAATCGCATTCATTCAGTTGTTTGCATTTTCTTTTATCACGTTCATTTGTTTGCATTTTCTTCAATCGCATTCATTCAGTTGTTTGCATTTTCTTCAAGGGAAGTGCTACAATACACACTTCTTATTTGAGTGTGTATCATATGCATCTACATTAAAAAACACACCAAAATGTTATGATTCCCAAAATGTTATGAATTTCTTGCTAAAAAGTTACGAATCATATTGATAAAAGGTTACGAATTTTAGTATAAAAGTTACGATACGAAAAAAAATGTTATGAATGACCGGTCCTACGAGTAATTTTTTATAAAGTGACACCATATGAACCACACAATAGGTGTATATGTTACGTACCTTACAGGGATGTGTATTGAAGACTTTCCCTTTCTTCAATCACATTCATTCAATTATTTGCATTTCCTTCTATCGCATTCAGTTGGTTGCATTTTCTTCAATCGCATTCATTCAGTTGTTTGCATTTTCTTCAATCGCATTCAGTACGCTGTTTGCATTTTCTTCACCCATCTTGTGTCCATGTCAATGATGAAGGACGATCACACATTGCGATTGAATTAGGCTCTCACAATGTTGATGGGTTTCCTCATCTGATCGCTTGTTGATTGGTTCCACAGAAATCTCTCTTAACCTTTCATCCTGTTGCTAAAAAAGGACAATTATTATCCAAAGTCATCTTCTTCTGTTTTTTTCTTTTTGTCTTTTTTTCTTTTCTGCCTTATCCAAAGTCTCGTGACATTCTATTAACTGTGACATCACTATTAAAGCAAATTTGTTTGGGCCCCACTCTCTTTTTCTTTTTTGGATAGGCTTTGGGCCACTCTTTTTACAAAAATGATCGCGTTAAAGAGGTTTTGATTAACTGTGGAGAGGCACGATCGAAGGATTCGGGATGACTTAGGGGACTCTTCAGCAAAACAACTTAATTTTACACCTATTTAAATGTTTATATATAGCTATATTAGATTAGATCTATATTCGTCAATGGTTATTATTAGGCCGAGTTATTTTATGGGCTAAAGATGCCCATTTAGCTTTTTAGCGTCATAGGAAAACTCGGCCATAGCGGTACATTCACGGTAACAATGGACCCATCAGCAAAACAACATTGTTTTTCACATTGTTATATATTTATAGTACGGTTAGATGATATCTATAATCGTCAACGGATGTCAGTGGTACATTGACGGTGACAAAGCACATGGGAGTTATATGCTACAAAATGAAGTAAAGAGAGTCCATCCATACATAAACCAAATCACATGGGATTTAAGTGAAGTTTGCTCCGTTCTTCGTTTCTCGGCTTCTCTCTTTGAATCACTTCTCTTTTCTTTATCTTAGTTCAAATGTGGAGAATGAGGCATACTGTGGAAGTTTGGGGGTTGGTTATGACCCGCATGTGGCTTCCGAATGACCCGTGTGTGGATATTACTTGACTCATTCCTCATTTTTCCCACGGGATGCCATTTTAAAATCAGGATCCAACGGCCAGAAGAGGACGTCCGCAAGTTACTTATTGTATGGGCCGGTGCCCTTACAGTGTGTGCGTGTGTGTGTATATAATACATACAAAAGCTTGCATTTCAGTGAATTTTTCACGAATATCAATATACTTTTACTGATATCTAGACATCTTTCACAGAATTATTAACTTGCTTCTGTTGGAAGGGGATGACAGTTGTGTGATTTAGGTGAAAACCATGAACACTTAACCGGAAAGTGAGAGGATGCACTACAGCCTTTGAATCAAATGAATCTAAGCCGTTCTAACAACTTGTCCCCACACCCTTCTATTTTATAATAGATATATATATATATATATATATATATATATATATATATAACAACATAGTTTGTATTCTACAACACCAGAGTTTGTCCATGTACTGAGTCTACTGACCCCTTAGGCCCCGTTTGATAACCGGACTTTGCCTTGGGATTGGTAGTGTCCAATCCCAAAGGCTTCCCAAACCCTTGTTTGATAGCCGGATTATTACTTCGTTGGGATTGGTAGTGAGCTCCATATGGGGTATTAGTAATACCCCGTGGGACTTGGTATTCGTAGTCCAATCCCAACCCCTTCTCATTATCAATCCATTCTCATTACCAATTTCTTCTATCAATTCAATCTCATTATCTAATCTCATATCAAACAAACATGATATTAATAATCCAATCATCTAATCTCATCCCAAACAAACATACTCATTATCAATCATTTCTCATTAACAATCCCTTTCACCTTACAAATCTCAATCCTAATCCTAATCTCATCTCCTTACGAATCTCATCCATCTATCACTATTATCAAACGGGGCCTTAAAGTAATGCTAATAAACTTTTTCTTTCTCTATAACAAGGTATTCGAATAAATTTACATATACCTCGATTAATTCCAGAAATCAGCAACTACCGTCCACTAGTGGATTGGCCCCCCTTGAAGCCCAACTCTTGGGGTGGCTAATAATGTTTTGAGCACTGGAATTGATAGTAGTTGAGGAATTGGTGGTTAAGTTTTGCCACTTTCAAGATATTTTAATCAACTGCCAACGTCACATGATGCAAAATGATAAGAGTACAGACGAGTTTTATATCTATGGGTACTGACAAACAGATGGGGTCCACCATGGGTCTCATACGGATGATCCGATTTATTCAATAATTTAAACAAAAAAAAACCGAGTGAGCTTGTGAGGAATCAATTCAATCCGATATGTGTAGGTGCTCGATCCAATTTTTCATTTTTTCATCCAGATTTCAGAATCCTAAAATCTGAATGAAAAAAAAATGAAAGATTAAATCGAGCACCTACACATATCAGATTGAGTTGATTTCTCTCAAGCTCACCCATTTTTTTTTTAAATTATTGAACGGCTCGGATCATTCATGCGAGACCCATAATGGGCCTTGCGGGGCCGTCAGTTCTCGTCAGTATAAAACTTGTCTGTACCACTAGCAATCCTCGGAGTATGATATAGAGAAAGCTAAAGGGACCAACGGTCCCCATACCGATGGGGTATTGACAGCCACGAGGAGCCCCCGACAGATTCTGCACAAAAAATTTGAACCGTTCAATAATTTAAAAAAAAAATCAAGTGGGCATCGCAGAAAATCAGTTCAATTCGATATGTATAGGTGCTAAATTCAATCTTTCCATTTTTTAAAAATCAGCAAAATGGTAAGATTAGATGAAAAATGGAAAGCTTGAATCGAGAATTTATACATATCAAATTGAGCTAATTTTTCCATTAGCCCACTTAAGTTTTTGTTTTAAATTTATTGAACAACTCAGATTTTCCGTGCGTAATCTATAGTGGGCCTCTCATGATTGTCGGTACACCGTCGGTACCTATATCAGTGCTCGTATGATAATGCAGCCATGCGAAGGTAGCCTGCCTAAGGAAGCAACAAATTTTTTTATTGGGTTCTGGGCCGCAATTTCAGATGAGATTGTGAACTTTAAGGACAGCTTTCTGTGACTTCATTTTCTTCGAAAATTCCTCGATTGATTCTGTAGCACTTTGTACTATATTACTCGTTCCATTTGTTGCTCTATTTTTATTATTTGTGTAGTTCTTTAAACGTTTAATATCTTTTAATTTATAATATTTTTTATAATTTTAAAAATTTATGTTACACTCCTAAAACTAATCGATAATTATTAAATAAAATTCATATTACATATGTTTTTTTAAAATTTATATTAAAAAATATAAACGATTAAAAATTATGCAAACATAAAAAACAAAAAAAAGGTATGGAAGGGTAGTTCTGATTGTGATGGGTTTGGTGTTTCTTGGAATATCTTTATATAAATAATTGGCCATCGTTTCAACTAAACCAAGATTCCCCCCCTTCCATTCTTGTCTTTCTTGTAACCTTCAATGGATGAACTCTCTGCAACAGAACGTCTTGTTTCGAGTCAAGGCAATGGCAAGAAGAAAGCCATATTTGCATCATCCATGGAAATAGTTCTCAAATACACAATATGGGTAATCTTCATTTCCTGGGCTACTTTCATCTTCCTTTACCCATCTGAGTTTGTCGATGCCTGGTTTGAGAAATATCTTGAGCTCACCGATGGAATTTGTTATGGGATTAGAGGTAAACTTCTTCCTTTTTACTTTAAGGCTTCATATAATATATGTTGATTTCATACGAAATGTTAGATTTCTTGGAGAGTTCCAACCTAAATCAATTGGCGATAGGTAGAGTAGTCTCTAGAATTAGAGGTGTCAAAAGGGCCGGGCTAGCACGACACGGCATGTCACAGTTTTAGACAGGTACGACACGCTTAAATGTGCCACAGCACGGTTCTAGACGTGCACGGGCATGAAATGGCATGACACACCAAATACTAATATTAATACAAAACAAAATATTAATTTCTTATTTTATACTGTGACATAACATTCTACATTTTTTGTGTTGATAAATATTTAACGCTTTTCGGAATTTTTTTCTCTTAGACGAAACTCGGTTGGAGATGTGCCAATATGGATACAATACGACACGAAGCACGGTTGACACTCTATCTAGAATATATTAACCAAGCATGTGTGGCTTAGATGAGCGATGTGGGATAAAGTCTAACACTCTCCAAATGTACAACTCAATGCACGTGGAGGTACCAATTGAGGAGATAACAAGATTTAACTCGGGCTACAGAGACTTGACTACGTGAGGTGAGGCGACCCAAGACCTAACTCTGATACCATATAAATTTTTTGGAGGGTTCCAACCTAAAATCAAATGGTAATAAGTGGAGTGACCTCTAAAATTTATTAACTAATTATGAGTGACTTAAATGAACGATGTAAAATAAGTTGGTATATAAAGTGACCCAACACAGAAAAACATAAATTGATAGAAGCACATAAATTGTGAGAATCAAATCGAAGAAAAAGGCCTGCTGAGATTTGGTATGAAAAAGTGTCAAGAATGTTTAATGAGAGAATGCTAATGACAGCTATATGATGCCAGGAGCATAATCTGCCATGTTCCCTTCGCGATTCAAAAAGAATTTTTCAAAAAATTCCCCTTAGAGTCCCCCTACTTTCCACCTTTTTCTCTCTATCTCTCTCCACTCATTACCCCTACTATTTTTCAAAAACACTTTTCAAATTCCAATCCAAACAAAGCAGAAGTTGCTAGAAATGGACCGGGGGCTCTGCTGCCTCCATGGCACAGCTGCCCCTTCCCATCCCCCATAAACAACAGAGTTTTGTAAAGAAAAAAAAATCTTGTCCTTCTATTTGTGATTTTATTGAGCAGAAACGTGATTATAAGAGTCCTAAAGATAAAATTAAATTATGTCTCTTTAGAATAATATGATCAGAATAATAAGATCTTGGCACTGATTCAAACGGATTGAAAATTGGAGCACTTAATTTTTTAACCATATTTTTTAATATATAAACCGTTTAAAAAATTAAGTGCTCAAAATTTCAATGTGTTTGAATATGTGCGAAGGTATTATTATTCTGATCATATTATTTTAAAAGATCATAATTAATTTTATCTCTAAAACTCTCATAATCACGTTTTTGCTTTACAGGATCCTAAATAAAGAGAAGATACTTAATTATGAGAGCTCTAAAGATAAAAATTAATTATAACCCTTCGAATAATACGATCAAAATAATAAGATCTTTACACTGGTTTAAACGAATTAAAATTTTGAGCACTTAATTTTTTTGAGATTGTTTATATATCAAAAAATATGGTTAAAAAAAATAAGTGCTCCAATTTTCAATCCCTTTGAACCAATCTGAAGATCTTATTATTTTGATCATATTATTCTAAAGAAACATAATTTAATTTTGTCTTTAGAGCACTCATAATTATGTTTATGCTCTATAGGATCGCAAATGGAATAGCAAGGATTTTATGTTTTTTTTTTACAAAACGCTGTCTTCTATGGGGTGGATAGGGACTGATGCGCCATGGAGACAGCAGAACTCCCGCGTCCGCTATAAATGAGGGGGCATTTTTTCAGATTCTTCTAATTATGTCTTTTAAATTTTAGTTTTATCTATTTAATTTTCAGTCACAATTTTTTTTTTCAGATGCTTCTAATTATGTCTTTTAAATTTTAGTATTATCTATTGAATTTTCAGTCACAATTTTTAGTGTCATTAAGTCCACCGAAGAGTCATTGAGTTGATCAAAGAGTCCGTTACATTTTCCGGGCCGTCAATTAGTCTTGTTCAATGTATTTAGGGTATAGTACGGATTTCCTTCCTATCGTTTGGCCCTTTGGCAGGTAACATCCTTGTGTTTTTCTAATAACTAATTTGCCTCCCTATGGTTTCGGATTAAAGTGCTACTATTACATTTTCCGTCCAAACCGTAAAACACGTGACTATTTTGAGAGCGAGATGAAAAAAAACATCAAATAAAGATAGATTTTTGGTGTAAGATGACCACACTACCCTTCCCCAACACTATCCTCCCAAACAACAAAACCCGACCTCTCTGCCGTCCAGAAGTTATCTAGAAACCCACTGTCCATTTCCTCTCTCTCTCTCTCTCTCTCTCTCCTCGCCTGCATAGACCCACTAAAAAATCCCAACAGAAGAAGATGATCCAAATGAAGAAGAAGAAGAAAGAGATGGAAGACTTGGGGAAATATGAATCTGGGAAGCAAGAATTCAAGCCGGTGATTCTCCGGCGGCTTCCCCGCAGCATTCCCCATCTGGATTATCTGCCGGCGAACAGCTGACGGCAACGCTCGAGTCCGGGGTGAGTCTTGGATCAGGAGAGTACTTCATGGATGTGCTTGTGGGTACACCTCCTAGACATTACTCTTTGATTCTTGATACTGGTAGTGATCTCAATTGGATCCAATGTGTTTCATGTTATGACTGTTTTGAGCAAAATGGGCCCCATTATAATCCTAGAGAGTCAACAAAGAGGAATCAGATTTGTGGGATTTGTGGGCTGATCGTGAACAAGGATCAGATTTGTGGGTTTCCAACATCACTTTGTTTGTTCGGATAAAAAAAAAATTCCACTTTGTTCGGTGTTGGTTTCTTTATTCCGGCGATATTTTGTTTTCTTTACTCCGGCGAGTTATTCTGAGTATATGTACTGTGTGTGTGTGTGTGTGTGTGAAGAAAATAGGAGGCTGTTGGGAGATGCTAAGTAGAGTAAGGTCCCGTTCGTGAAAGAAAAATAAGTACTTATTTTAAAAAAAAGCAATTTCAAGCTAAAAAATCATGTGCTTCTGGAAATAATTTTCCTATGAATATGGATCTTGTTTGTTAAATCTCATTGAGATCTTTTATACGGTACAAAAAAAATTTGAAAAATTATTTTTTATTTACATTATTTTTTAGTTTGAAAATGTGAAATAAATACTTATTTTTTAAGAAGGTGTTTTGGAACGGGGCCTAAAGGCCTTTTATTTAAGAAAGGGTAGTATGGTCATTTTACTTATGCCGTTAACAGAGTTAGGAGTTGCACTTTACTTCAAAACCATAGGGAGGCAAACTGGTCATTAGTAAAACAAAGGGGGTCATCTGCCAAAGGGCCAAACCTCAGGGAGTTAATCCGTACTTTGCCTATGTATCTATTAAGTTGAGCACAAGGAGTCTAAAGGTTGGTTCTAGTTCTAGGTTATTTATTAAGAGTGAGGTCTAGTGTGGTGTACATATGTTAATAGCACGTGGTTGGGAGTCGAACCAAAGACAAAGGCCTCCTGAGATTTTGTATGAAAATGGTGGACAATGCTAATTGAGAAACTGCTAATGGCAGCTAGCGAAGGCCATGGCTGGATTGTTCTTGTAAGGGCTATGCCCTTTTGGTGGTTGTTTTTGTGCTTTAATGAATTTAAGTTGCCCAAAAATAAAACGCTTATTTAAGAATAGATCAAATCTACGGGATGAATGCAATTAATTTTGCCTACAAAAAAAAGAAGGGGAAAAAACCGAAATGGTCCTTATAGTTTAGTCTTTGTGTCAAATTGGTCCCTGTAGTTTGAATTGGCTTGATTTACACTCTGTAGTTTTCATTTTGTTCCAACTTGGTCCAATTACTAATTGCCGTTGGACTCCGTTAACCCCATACAGGAATGGACCCCGTTTCTATGGTTAAAACCGTAATCCGTCATTCTCTTCTTGCCATAATATACCTCTGAAACAAAACACATACACTCATTGTTACATTCTCCATTTTTTTTCCCGGCTTCCATTCTCCATTTGTCGCGCCCAGGATTTTACCTTCAACCGAAACGTGTCTCATTCGCCTTCGGGGGGAAGGAGCGAGAGGGATTAGGGCCTGGATAAGTGATCCGATTCTTATGGATTGCGACGTGATTCTTGAAAAGAAAGGAAAAATGAGAAGTTTTGTGTTCTATAAAAAGGGTTCGGATATTTTTGAAAAATGTTTGAATTTTAGAAAGTGAAGTGGGTTTTATTTTAAAAAGGTACCGAGCTTTCATCGAGCTGTCTACATATCTCCAGGTAAAGGAGAATCTGGTGCGGCTGTGGTTCGGGCCACAAAAGAGGTTTAGAAAAAAACTTAAAAATCTCCACCGGGTATAGAGTTTAGGTGTGTCTGGTCACCTCTTGAGAATATCGGAAGAATAGTTCAAATATTTTAGAAAAAAAAATACGGGCTAGAGAACGCGGTTTTTAGAAAAGATTGACTCTATTTGCTTTTAGGAAAAGGCTTTAGGTCTGCGAGGTTAAAGAAGAAAGCGTTTGGTAATTCACTAGAAAAGGGACCTATTTGTGTCTGGGGTTAACGGAGGCTAACGGCAGTTAGTAATTGGACCAAGTTGGAACAAAATGGAAACTACGGAGTGTAAATCTAGCCAATTCAAACTATAGGGACCAAGTTGACACAAACACTAAACTACAGTGACCATTTCGGTTTTTTCCCCAAAAAAGAATAGATCACATATACTGCGATAATTTGTATATTGGTTTTGACTCTGAGTTTGGAGGGTTACAATTATGGATTGGTAATGACTTTTTCACACAAGTCATCCATAGCTCAATCTGTTGTATTTTTGGTGAGAAATTAGATATGGGATTTTATATTTGAAATACCCACTTAACCAAATGGAGCCTAAAGGTCAATGCGGAATTTCACGGACTGTTTACTGATCTTAAAGTTTGATTTGGCAAAATTGCAGGAAGTATATTTTTGGCATTCAGTGCCCCAATTCTTGTCATCGCATTTCTGGCTATAGCACATCTTCTCATATCTGGGGACGAGGAATTCCAAGTGTAAGTGATTCTGTAGTATGAGAAGTACTTGTAATGTCCCGTTATCTAGTATTATTAGAGAAGCGAATCCATATGCCATTTGTTGTTCATTAAGCTTGACTAAGCGTTAGAATTTGGTAGTAGAAACTGCAGGATGAAGTCATCAAAACGTCCACGGTTCCGGTTGTGGACATTCCCAGTTCTCGTCGATGGACCATTTGGAGTTGTTTCTGCTGCAGAGTTGATTGGAATTCTCCTCTTTTTAATATATGTCATCTGGGCTGTTTATGCATACACTCTTGTGAACTTCAAAGCCCTATCCGAGTTTCAGTTGACTTTTCAAGAGCAATGGTACAGTTCCATGCTGCTTTGATTGCTTACGAATCTTCTATTGAGTTTGGCTTGATTTTTGTGTTGATGCAGAAACTGAGTTCTTGCTTTTGTGAGATTTTCTCTTGCCTACTGACGAGTTTGGAGAGAGAAAGATGATATCTCCTGTTTTAGCGGCATTTAGGGTTAAGAAATAGAGTTTTTAGGTTCTAATTATTTATTTATTAGCCTGATGAATAAAATTTTTAAAGAGTATTAGAGTATAGAAACAAAAAATTTGTTTATTTCAACTGATTAGTAAGAATGCAAAATAATATTAGCTTTATGAAGATGTGTAAACAGCAGTAACTAAATAAAGTGTTCAAGAGCCAAGTATTCATGGCAATTTGGCCTTGCCTAACTTTTTAATTATTGCCTAGCATGTCTTCAGCTTGTCCCCATTGTGTCCTAACATGTCCTCAGCATACCGATTAGAAAGTACTTAGGAAAAAAATCAGACACATAGTTGAACGTATGAGAACGTTCCCGTATTGTGTCTTTGTCCAATGTGTGTCGGGTGCTAATATGGGGGATTGGTCGTGTTTGTGCTTATTTAATTGGTTGTTGGATCCCCCCACTTGGGTTATCACTTCCTAACGTATAATGACTTGTTTCTTTTACGCTCTCTTTTTTCACCAGCAAGCTTTTCCTAACGTAAAATCTAATTCCATACCTTTTGCGTCCTAATTTACTTCTGCTTAACTGAAAACTTTCCCAAGTTGACTCTTAAATATTCTGCATTGAGAATGTTTTAGGATTTCACAAATTGACATTGGGGTTTACCACTTCCTTGGTGTACATGATTTGTGGAAACAAGCTGGAGTTCAAGTTCTAAAATAACCATGAAGAGATCTGGTAATAGGCGAATTATGGTCAGTAAGAGGAAGCATCGGTAGAACAGCAATGTCAATAATTTTAGCTATCGTCTTTCGAAATGGAGAAAAAGAATATTCAAAGAGAGAACTAGAAATACTTTTACTCTCAATGTTTATTCCTAAACCTTCTTTTGAAAATATTCAAAGCATATTTAAGTGCAGCCAAATGAAGTTCAAAACAGTCTCCTAATCTACCTTTCCTTTTTCTTTCATCAACCTTTTGCTTGCACCCAATGGAGCCTTAGTCCGTCTTATTGTATGCTTTGGGAAGATCGCATCTATAGGCTCAAGCTAGACAACTAGTCAATGGGGGTACATGTCAACAGTGGGAGTTCTTTTATGCTTTGTGCTGCTCATTAATGGATCCAATCAGATGGATAACGAGTTTGATAATCCATTTCCTTTCCCAAAATTTATTCCTGTTTCTCACAAGGCTTGTTTGTTTCATTAGGGGATCAATTAATATTCCGGGGACTATTTGTGCGGGGATTAGTTATCCTGGGACTTTTGGAGTGTAATACCATGAGTTTTATGTTTAGGTATTTGTTGAATAGATATGACTGGATTTTCCTTATCCAGTGTATACTACGTTTGGATCTCCATACGCGAGTTTGAGGGGTTGTTAGTCCCGACTGTGTAGTTAATCCATTATACAGAATAAAAAAGAGAGCAGCATATGTGTGACTATCCTTTGCTTGGAATGACTAATCCTATCCCTATGACCTATTCCCACCGAACAAACGAGCCCGGCCAGAGTCCTTGGACTAAAATTTTCTCTTCCAATTTGGTAGAGTTTACTGCACATTGAAATATCTTAAGGAAAAACATACCAGAATGAGGAAATGATACCATGGCATGAGGAAATGATTTTGTTGCATTATGGTACCTTTTGTCCCTTAAGAAATTGCAATATGCATTTGAAGAAACATTTGGCAGTTGTCCAAAGTTAGAAATCTGATAGATTGGTTTCATGCGCTAGATTCACATTATGCTTTGTTTGTTCTTTCCTATAAGATAGCACCTAAGACTGAGAATACTAAGATTTGATAGTTCTCACTATAAGAGAAATCATATGTCCAAATCTTGGATGGTTGTCCTCTCCCATCTATTTCAGATTTAATAGCCACGCAAGGGTGCCATTTTAATGTTTTCAGTATAGTAGGCTTTCCATATATCACCGTGATTTTCGGCATTTGATTTCACCCGATTACGTGGCACGATATTATTTGACTTCACTATTATCTTGACAATTGCTTCCAATCGAAGAACCAACCATGGATATCAAAGTGAGATGTGACTTGAAAAGGCACAGAAAAAGATGACATAGCATTGGTCTTTCAGTGTGTAAAAGATTGGTTTTGATCGACTAAATTACAGCTGACACTTGTTTTTCAGTTATTTGGTGCTGGAGCTGACGGGACTTCGCCTTGGTATGATTGGTTTATTTTGCTTGGTATTTTTGTTTCTCCCAGTTGCAAGGGGATCGGTTCTTCTCCGTCTCGTAGATATTCCTTTTGAGCTTGCAACTAGATATCATGTATGGTTGGGACATCTCACTATGCTACTTTTTACACTCCATGGGCTATTATACATAATAGCATGGGCATTGCAAGGCGAACTCCTAAGTGAAGTGAGTTTCCACAATACTTTTTGCTTTCGTTTAAGCGTCCTGATACATGCATGCGTGCACACATTGCACAAATATCACAACTTACATTACTTGTTTCTTCGTTTGCTGAACCACTCAGACATTTGTACACAGTGAAGGTTTGACAGTTCCTTTGAGTGGAAATTAGTAGGCTATGGTTATGTAGAGTAAAATGATAGGGTCAGTTAAAAGAATTTGAATATGCAAATTACAGGTGATAGAATTAAATTTGTTATGTGACTTCCTTTCAGAAAACTAGAGGAATCATAGACAACACATTGATGATATTATTAGTAGTGGATGTAAAACTCATGGTTGGGAGACAATTGAAATAAGAAAATAGCTTTCCTGGGAAATTTTGGGTGTGCTTTGCCTACAGCTCTAGGGTCCAACTGACGATTCGTTGCAGTTATCCGTTAGACCTTCACAACATGATACGTCCCTTAGCAACTCCATACCGTACCCCCGGCAATTCTCATGTTCAACCAAACCTACCTCTGCATCCGGACGCCCTGCCTTGGCATAACCTCCTAATGAGTAAGCAGGTGCCTGTATCAAACCAACCACCTGACATCTCCGTGGAATGACTTCTCACAAGCTCAGGAAGCTCAAGTCTGACTCTAGGACTTGCAGAGGAGGTTTTATCACCTCCCATCTGCTGAGGCAACGAGGAGGGGCCACCTGTCCTCAGATGAGCTGGGCCCCTCCTGCAACCCTCCTTTTATAAGGGAGGTCCAATTATGCGAAGGCTACTTGACTTCAACTGCATTGTATTACTCTCTGGTTCTCTACTCCAACCTCCTATAACAAGGGAGGTGCAGTCGTATAAGACTACTTCAATCCAGTTGTCCTATCCTCTGTCATCTCTCTCTCTCTCGGCTGCCTCAAGCTGTCTTCCTCCACCTCCGGTGACGTTGAAGTTCCAATACTCATACCCACATCTATCAAAACGGGTGGAGAAATTTGAAAGCATAAGAAGAGGGAATGAAAGTTGGGATGAAGTTGGAATGCTCAATCTGGTATTTTTTAGGAACGATTCAAATCCCAATAAATAAACTGTCTTGACATTTACTGATTTACCCCCCCCCCCAAAAAAAAAAACTGCCTGGACTATGGAAACACAAAACAATGTTAAGTAAATAAAATACAAATGGGAAAAAAATAAATGAAAATGGAGAGAGTTGCATCCAAGACCTCCTAGAAGCCAGAGCTCTTACATGGTAAGTCACCAATTGCCCCAAAGCTTAAGGTAATAGGAAAGCGACCGACAGTACAGATCAAGCTATTCAACAAACAGAAAATGTAAGATTTCCCTAATTTAAGCTTGCTGGTGATACAAAATGTAAAATGCTTTAACCCAAATCCTCTCATTGTATTGTTTCCTCTTATAATTGGTCTCCTTTTCTCCATTCACTGAACACTATTGATGTACTAGAAAACATGAAAGAGAAACAGGGAGATGGAGGGAGATGCTAACCCTTGCTTAATTGGTTCGCCCAGATATTGGAGTGGAAAACCATTGGTGTGGCGAACCTTGCTGGAGTCATCAGCCTTGCAGCTGGTCTATTCATGTGGGTGACTTCACTTCCACCAGTGAGGAGACAAAACTTCGAGTTATTCTTCTATACACATCAACTATACATTGTGTTTGTTGTTTTCTTGGCCATGCACGTTGGTGATTTCATTTTCAGTATAGCTGCTGGAGGAATATTTCTCTTCATACTTGATCGGTTTCTTAGATTCTGTCAATCACGAAGGACTGTCAACGTAATATCAGCCAGTTGCAGTCCCTGTGGAACAGTGGAACTGGTCGTTTCAAAACCCGCAAGTAATAAAAGCTCTTGCAATATTTCTTTTTTGGTTCTGTTTTCAAATTCAGTTTTCTGAAACACTTTTCAGACAAGGATTTTCCAACTTGTTTAAAGTTATTTGTATTTTTTGGAAAATAACATATTGTAAAGAAAAAACAAACATCTGTTCGCAATTCTGGGAAACAATTTTGCTATGGGATAAATAATATGATCACGATGGGTGTTTGTGTTTTCAAAAACAAGAACTCTAAAAAAGCTGATTCTGCAGAGCAACCGAGCATTATTTTGTTCTTTTCGATCTAGTTCTCACTATTTTGTGGTTGATAATGTAGATCTACAATACAATGCCCTCAGTTTTATTTTTCTTCAAGTTCGGGAATTATCCTGGCTGCAATGGCATCCTTTCAGTGTCTCATCGAGTCCTTTGGACGGAAAGTACCATATGTCAATTCTCATTAAGAATCTTGGCGAATGGACGGAAAAGCTGAGAGGGAAAATCTTAAATGGTCCCAAGGAGGACAGTCCAATGGTTCCGTTACAGTCTCATCATGCAAACATAAGTGTTTCTGTAGAGGGACCGTATGGGCATGAATCGCCCTACCACTTAACGTACGTATTCTTGTATTTGAATTTGCTTATGTGCATCTCAAATGCTTATTATGATGAAGTAGTGAGGTCATGTTAACATTATTCAATATTCGCAATAGCCTCTTTTGATGCTGCACTTTGGCTCCTCACTAGAGCTTAAATGATAACTAGGTAGGTTATCCGAAGTTAGCCATGTTTGTTCCCATTCCCAAACCAACATTTTAATCTTCAAACTCAAGTTTCTTTTCAAATTTACAACTTCTTGAAGTTTGTCATTGGACCAAATGTAGAGTTGGCAAAGTTGTGTGGAAGGTTAAAGCAGGAGAGCAGGACAGGATCCATGGAAAAAATTTCCTACTTGTCTTCCAACTTGGCTAGACATACGCTAGATGTTCAATTGTTCGTGTTTTCAAACTTTGGGTGATGGACTGACAGGTTTTTCTTTTTGTGTGTGTCTTTGTTTTAAGGTATGAAAACCTTATCTTAGTCGCTGGAGGAATTGGGATATCACCATTCCTGGCTATCTTGAGTGATATTCTCCACCGTATTAATGATAAGAAACCATGTCTCCCAAGAAATGTTTTGGTAGTGTGGGCTCTGAAAACCTCAGATGAGCTTCCTCTTCTTTATAGCCTTGACATGGAATCAATCTGTCCAGTTTTCTCTGATACCCTCAATCTTGAAATTCAAACTTACGTCACTCGAGAATCAGAACCTCGGCTGGTAAACCAACTTGTCTTTTCCTCAAGTATACCACTCCAATTCCTAATCTTATTTCAGCTTATTTATTTTCTAGTATCTAACGATTCTCAACTGCAGGAGGAGGGAATAATTAGGGAATCTGTGAGCTCTTTTGGAGTTCCTATCCGCAACCGGTATGGCATTTCTGTTTTGGTTGGCACTGGAAGTATCGCCTGGTCTGGACTTTATGTCATTGTGTCTACAATCGGACTCGTTCTTTCTGTTGGTTTGGTACAAATCTTTTACATAGATGCTTTTAACATAACTGCTTGGTGGTACAAGGGGCTTCTATTTGTTGCTTGTATGGTTGGGAGTCCAATTATCTTCGGTGGTGTTGTGGTTGGTCTATGGCATATGTGGGAAACAAAAACTTCAGCAAAAGAACTAGGTGAAGATGACAGGCAAAATAGTGGCATCATGCAGAATAATCAACCAAGGGAACAAAAGGAGTTGAGTGAGTGTTGTGGTGCTACTTCAAATATTGTTCGGTATGGATGCAGACCAGACTTCAAAGGTATTTCATCAAAACATGTTATATAAGTGAAATAGATAAATATGAACTGTAAACTTTGGTTCCATAATATGCTTGAATCAGTCTAGATTGTACTTAACTTTGGTTATTTTTGACATGGTTATGAGACAAAAAAGGTGTTTTGTATTGTTTTGCTTTGAACCCAGCTCTTCCTTTGCCCAAGTTCAAAACACATCCTCATTATTGCTTGCAATTTTAGCTGGTAATGAGAGTAGCTGTTTTTCCTTTTCCCTTTTTTTTTTGTCGGCTAGGATTTCACGGAGCTCTCTTATTTTGGATGGCTTTGCTCTACCATCATCACGTTTGCCCCTCGGACATGTATCGAGCCTCATTGTAGTGCTCGATAAGTGGTTAATGTATGCTTAAATTACCCCAAAAAAACTCTCATTTTCCAGAATAGAATAAGGATAAGCTTTTATTATTCTTAATTTTGCTGCAGAAACATTTCGATGTTTTTGCTCTACCATCATCTTGCTTGTCCCTCAGGCGAGTATCGAGCTTCATTGTACATCCTTGATTGTTTTTTTGTTTGTTGATATAAGCTTAAATTACCACCGAAAAAACTTCTGTTTTCCATGAAGGAAATAAAGATTTGTTTTTATGAACTCTCTAATATTCTTAATCCTATTCCTTGCTGCAGAAATATTTGGATCGATAGCAGAGCGATGGGGCCATGTTGATGTTGGTGTGATCGCGTGTGGCCCTCCAACTCTCCAGACAAGCGTTGCTAAAGAGTGCAGGTCCCAGAGTTTCAGGAGAAAATGCAATCACCCAATCTTCCATTTCAATAGCCACAGTTTTGACTTGTAGAATAGCGAGAGGTGCTATTCACACAGACAAAGGGGCACAGATCGTGCACAGATCTCGATGTGGGGTCTACTAACGGTCTCACACAAATGATCCGAGCCGTTCATTAAATTTAAAACATTTTTTCAAGGGCCACGCAAAAAATCAGCTAAATCCGATACCTAGAAATACTCGATCTAATCATCTAACTTTTCATTCAACTTTGAACCTGAATGAAAACTTATATGATTAGATCGAGTACTTATAGGTATTGAATTAAACTGATTTTTCACGGAACCCTTTGAAAAAATGTTTTAAATCTAATGAACGGGTCGGATTTTTTGTGTGGGCCCCGTAGTGGGTCCCACATCGGAATCTGTGCAAGATCTGTGCATGCTTTGTTTGTGTCAATAGACTTACGCTAGAATAGCTACTACCTCCCCTTCTCTTATAGTAACAAGTTAATAACATACTCCATCAGCGGATAAAAAAATAAAAATAAAATACTCCACCCGTTTTTTTATTGTTGGTCCTTTTCGAGAGCTAACTTTCTAAGGAGAGATGTAATGATTGCACTTATATTCAAATTTAATGACATTATTTCCATCACCGCCCTTTTATTTTACCTATTTTGCAACACTTTATCCCAGCAATGTGTAGCTCCGCCAATGGCATAGTGCTTTTTACTTTCTCTGTATCATTTAACCTTCTCGATATGGGAATGATGTGAGAAAGCTAAGTGAAATTAAGTGTTCTTATATGAGGCGAACAAATATACATTTCACCTTCGTATGGTAGATTATGAATTTGTATTGGTAACATTTTAATTAACCACGACAAATTTGAATTAGGAACTTTTTATAAAATTAAAGCAGTAAACCACGGCCAGTGCAAGGACAAAAGAAACATTGCCTTGTTTATTAATTTTCCTTCCTTTAGGCTAAATAATTGCTAGTAATTTTTCCCTACGTCCGTACTTTGTATTATATATCATCTAATCTTAGTTCAAATGATCAGGAGTATTGTGTCCTCATAATTTGAATTTCAAAAATGCTGCACACTGTGGCAGACTCAAAATTTACGCAAGGTGAGGGCACAAACCTTTTAAAAAATAATAATAATAAAGCACGATTATGTGGAGCAAAATAAAAACATCCCTCATTGAGTTAAAAGAACAAGTAAGTAAATAAAGACCAATTTTCTCAAACAATCAATAGATACATCAAGAACTCTAATCTGTTTGCAAAAAGAATTAATAGAAAGTCGAAACAACAATTAAGATTGACGATATGTTCGGATATAGGAGTAGTTTCTAGATTAACATTTTATTTAAGTTCTAAACTAACATTAAAACCTTTTTTAAATTTCAAGTTGCAAAGCTCAATTTGACTAGAAATTATTGGGTGGACCAGAGGCACTGGATAATACTCCCTCCGTCCCATAATATTTGTCTGGTCCGCAAAACGGAGACGTAAAAATAATTCTATTTTTGTAAGAAAAGTTGGGAAAAAATTCAACAACTTACTAGATCTCGACGAGTTCTTTTAACTTGTGAAAAAAATTTGAATTTTTTCTTGAAAGAAATGCATTATTTTGTAATCTCCGTTTTGCGGACCGGACAAATATTATGGAACGGAAGGAGTATTTCCTTAAGGAGGAGTGTGTAGGCTGTAGCCGTGTAGGGATAGGGAGGGAGAAGGGGAGAAAAAGTAATGTCAAGTCCAATCAAACCTCTTTATGCGTGTGTATGAAGAAGAGACGAACGAGAGAGAGAGAGAGAGAGAGAGAGAGAGAGAGAGAGAGAGAGAGAGAGAGAGAGAGGAGCTGATGTGTCTCGGTGCAGCAGAAAGACCGGTTACCCGAAATAGGTATTACTTGGAGTTTAAAACACATAAGAGCTGGGAAAAACGCCACACTTGGGAAATGGTGGGTGGGGGGCACGTGACCCCACGTGTGCCTCACCTTAGGTCCGCCCTTGGCTACACATACAATTGTTGTGTGTATTGTGTAATAAATTCTGACTATCCAGATGTATTTGGACGATTCAGATTTTAAGTAAACTATTCGTGCGAATAGTTTATTTATTCGCTCAGCGAATCTGGACAGTCCATTACAACAATGGACGGGTAGCGATCGATTGTGCAAAGAATTTTGCACAACCGTTGTGCGTATGCTATCAAACCTGTGAAACCGGCCGCATTGATATCATGAACTTTAACTGAAAAATAAACTGTAATATAGGGCCGAGGCATATGACTAACTCGCAGAAAAAAGAATTATTCAATGGGTTACCGGGCCAATTGAAGATGTACATGAAATCACTCTATACTTTTAAGCAAAACAAATAGTAAATGAAAGAAGTAGTTACATGTAGTGACATATAGACTTCTTAATTAGCATCAAGATTGAGGGCTTTCCAAGTTTATATATCCAACCTACTTGTTAGATTTCTTTAAGGGTTTCAACTTAAAATCAATTAGTAATATTTGGAATAGCCTCTAGTTTAACTAAATAAGTTTGAGTGGTTTAAGTGAGCGATGTAAGATAAAGTCCAACACCCCCTCCCCTTACGTGCAGTCGGGATGCACGTGAACGTACGAATTGATGAGACAAGGCGATTTGACTCAAGCGACGGAGACTCGACCACGTGAGGAGAGACCACTAAAGCACTAGCTCTGATATGATTTTATATTTCTTGAATGATTTAAACCTCAAACCAATTAACCATGGGTAGAGTAGCCTCTAATTTTAACTAACCAAGTTTTGTAGCTTAAATGAGCGATATGAGATAAAGTTTGACAGTAGTATCATCAAAACTAGCTACGTCTCAATGTTTTTCAGAATTTAGGACCCATGTGTGTCATGTGTGTGGGGCTCATGTGTGTGTTTTTGTAGTGTAAATGTTTTTGTGGTTGCAACAAAATTAAAATCCGATTGCCTAACCACTCTAGGCAATGATTGTTTGCAGTTGTTCTAACTGTAAAAGACTTGATTCCAGCTTGGGAAATTAAAGCAAAGTAGCTCTATGATAGTTTCCTTTTAGCCTCTCTGATGTAGTATAACATCTACATTGCACTTCAACTCTAGAACTTTCGAAAAGTTATCATTGACATGGAGTCTAGAAGTTCACATGGGAAAGTTCTCATTATTGTCCTAGAGGTTTTTTTTTTGGGAAAAATTCAAAATACCCCCCAATCTATACACCCAAATTCAATTAGACTCCCAACCTTTTAAAAACTTCAATTTTACTCCCAACGTTATATTCCGTTATCAAAATGCCCCCTTCCGTCCAAATTACTAACGGATTCCGTTAAAGGCTCCGTTAAATAGTATTTTGATCGAATTTAGATGATCCGAGCCGCTCAATGTGTTCAAAACATGATTTTAAGGGTACTCGCGAGAAATCAGCAAAAAAAATGATCGGGAAGGGCTTCATCTGAATAGTTTTTTATTGAACCATTCAATTAAAAACTATTCAGATGAAGCCCTTTCGATCATTTTTTTTTTCTGATTTCTCGCGAGTACCCTTAAAATCACCTTCTAATCACATTGAGCGGCTCGGATCATCGAAATTCGATTGGAAAAGGGGAGGTACAAACCGAAGCAAAATTCGGACGTCCGTACTTGAATAAAATCCGGATCGATCCACATCTCCCCTTTTCCAATCGAATTTTGATGATCCGAGCCGCTCAATGTGTTTAAAACGCGATTTTAAGGGTACCTTCAAGAAATCAACAAAAAAAATGACCGGGAAGGGCTTCATCTGAGCAATTTTTTATTGAATAGTTCAATAAAAAACTGTTCAGATGAAGCCCTTCCCGGTCATTTTTTTTGTTGATTTCTTGCAGATACCCTTAAAATCACGTTTTAAACACATTGAGCGGCTCGGATCATCGAAATTCGATCAAAATACTATTTAACGGAGCCTTTAACGGAATCCGTTAGTAATTTGGACGGAAGGGGTCATTTTGATAACGGAATATAACGTTGGGAGTAAAATTGAAGTTTTTAAAAGGTTGGGAGTCTAATTGAATTTGGATGTATAGGTTGGGGGGTATTTTGAATTTTTCCCTTTTTTTTTAATCTTTTTTATATTTTAGGATGTTTAGGTAATTTTGTGCGCACTTTGATTAATTTTTTACTTTCTCCGTCCTTAAATAAATGTCTGACGCGCAAACTTTGGCCTTTAAAAAAATTAATTTTTTCCACAAATAATAATGAGTTCTGTTAGATTGTGAAAAACATTAAATTTTTTTTTAAAAAAAACATGCATCTTTTGTAAGACCTAAGTTTGCGGGCTGAGCACTTGTTTAGGGACGAAGCCTCCAAACCCCCAATTCAAAATTTCTAGTTTTTTTTGAATTTTTAAAAATTAAAAATCCCCCCACACCAGTCACACGCAGATGCCAACCACCGGAACTTCCACGTCCATACTCCTCCCCACATTCAAAACTAGCCCGGCCACAACTAACACCTCCCATGTACGTTTTCTCTTCTACCACATTTTCTCTTCCACCTATTAATTATAAAACTAGGGTGCTGCTAAATACAACTGTAAATTTGCTACATGTAGCCAATTCAAAGGGTTTTTCCAAAAATTTCCTCCTTATGAATTGACTACATGCAGCAAATTCGCAGTTGTATTTAGACAAACCCTAAAACTATTCTTAGGCACGGTGCACCATTAACTTCAATTCTGTACTCATCACATAAAAAAAACTCATCCAAACAAGAGACCATTTGATTGCTATAGATGAAGCCAAAAATGGAACAACCGAATTAAGTGGTTTACAAACGCTGACAAGAGTAGTAAACGTAAGTACTCCACCTCTTCACTCCAACCATCACCCCGACCAAACCTCTTTATCTTTGTCGTGTTACCTTTTCTCATATTTCCGCTCCTAATTAATGGGCTTCTACTTTTTTGTTCTCTAGATTTTGATTAAAGTAAGAGGTTGTGTTCACAAAACTACAAGAATTACACCAAAGTGACTGCTCAATTCACTACGATATTGGGTTTCAATGCTCATCCACTACTCAAGCCGAAATAAACCCACACTTGCGTAACATGATTTTATGTTCGCTTATTTTCATGTGTAATTCTCTTTCTCCCTCTCTCACTATTGTTTGATTTTATCACAGGGTCTAACGGAAAAATGATTACGGAGAATGCATGGTATACAAATGGGAAAGATTTTCAAGGTTAACTCACTTGAGGATTAAATATGTCTGCTTCATTTTTTTTTCCTTTGAATTAAACTGTGTTTTCATTCCTAATTGATGAGTCCTATTATGATTAATTTCTTTCTTTGTAAATTGCCAATTTCATTTGAAAGTGATTAAGTTATGTAACTTAAACCAAGCATTATGTTTGTTCAATGCACGAAACGAAAACAAAATGTGGATTTTTTTATTGTCTTGTCCATTGAACGGGCACAACTTTGGATGATAACAAAGATGGTTTAATATTTTTTTGGTCCCGTGGTTGATGCAAGCTAGCACTGGTCTCATTTTATGCATTGAAAGACAGGTGTAGTGGAAAATAAATTTGGGGTACCACGTATGGTCCCGTGCATCGAACGAGCATAAACGTTAGTTAACGTTAATAGATTGTTTTGAATCCAAATCGTTCAAAACACTTTTGGACAGCTGAGATTGCGCTGAACCATAAAACAGAGACTCTTGTGAAATATCCCATTCCAACTGATCCGACCCTAACCTTTCGATGGGAAAATATATACAAAGAGAGATTGGTGAGTAGGTGACCTGTTTGTTCGCGGTCTGCTCTTCCATTACCATTATTGGGGATTGAATTTTGAAAACCCAATTCTAGGGAAATGCTAACTTGGCAACGGGAGAAAAATTAATATATCACGTTTGATTTATTGCGAAACATTTTTCAAGGAATCCTAATGTTCCAGGAATTTTTTTTCCCACTCATGGATTCCAAAACATGGTGGCATATACTCCCTCCGTTCCACTTTAAATGTCCCCTACGAAAATTTGTGCATTTTCAAACCAAAAAGAAATATATTTGTAGACATTATTTTTTTAATTTTTTTAAAATTTTGGTGTAAAACAAATGAGTACTTTAATTTGGTGTAAAACAAATAAAAATAATAACATATAAAAATATATTTCTTTTAGGGATTTGAAAATGCATGAATTCTCATAGGAGACATTTAAAATGAGACGGAGGGAGTATACACTATTCCAGATTCTTATCATCACCACACAAATATCAAAGAGAGAGAGAGAGAGAGAGAGAGAGAGAGAGAGAGAGAGAGAGAGATGGCCCTTCCAATAATTAAGGGCATCCTTATACTTGTTAAAAGTGGACATCGCCTCTCAGCCGTTGGATCGTATTTTTAATGGTCTGCATCTGCTGATGGTGGTCATAAACCATTTATGATTGACTATGATCAGCAGATCCAGACCATTAAAAACATAATCCAATGGCTGAGGTTACAAGTCCGCATTGTACTCCTCTAAGGGCATCCTTAGAGGAAGTGCTCTCTCTCTCTCTCTCTCTCTCTCTCTCTCTATATATATATATATATATATATATATATATATATATATACATATATATATATATATATAAACACCTAAAAAACACCCCAAATCTCAATATTGTAGTTCTCGATCAAATTTTTATGATCTGAACCGTTCAATGTGTGTAGAATGTGATTTTAAAGGTGCCCGCGAGAAATTAGCAAAAAATAAGACCAGAAAGTGCTTGTTTTGAGCAATTTTTAATTGAACTATTTATCACCCCGTATATATATATATATATATATATATATATATATATGTAACGACCCGGATTTTTGCCCTATTTTTTTTCTAACGAAGAAATTATTTTAATCAAATAGTCTATAGTAATCGATTAATTATTTAAAAAGTGTAATTAGATTAAACTAGAACCTAAATTAATTTTTGGAAACTGAAATTAGTTTAGCATAATTTTACCTTAACTTGTAATTATAAATGTGTGTACATATTTATTTATATTGTTCATACTAATAATCATCCCACAATTTATGGGATTTGGTTACCCATCTCTCACCAATCTCTCCCTCTATCTTTATCTTTTCACTTACCTACTTCCCTTCAAACTCTTCCTAAACTATATCTCTTTTTAATCTCAATAACATCCCACCTCCTTCCAATTTCTCTATAAAACCAAATCCCTCTTTCTCATTCTCTATTATTCGGCTGAGAGAGAGAGAGAAGAGATCTAGAAAAAGAAGGAGAGAGAAAAAAAAAAAAAAAGATCGATCACCCAATTTCAAATTTCGTCCATATCACGTCCCTTTGTTCACGGCCTGTTCCTTCCTAGTTACTGTCGTTTTTAGGGCTAAGTTTCTTCACGAATGTTGTAGAGGGCGTCGAGAACTTCGATTTACGACCCAAGAACCACCCAAAACGGTCAAGGATTGATAGAGTTATCGCTGTCCAAAGATCAGTGAAATTCTCGAATTTCTGTTTCCTGACAGCAAACAGCATTTATGAAAACCCCCACTTTTCTCCTAGTTCGAATGGTTTTCGGACTTAGACTTCTTCATGAAAGTTGTAGATCGTTTTGAGATCTTCGCGTTAAACGCAAGAATAGTCCAAAACAGAAAAGGTTTGGTCAAGTTATTCCAATCCAAAGTTGCTGCTAGAATACCAATCTTTCGCCGCCATTTCTGTTTCCTGACAGCAAACAGCACTTATGAAAACCCCCACTTTTCTCCTAGTTCGAATGGTTTTCGGGTTTAGACTTCTTCATGAAAGTTGTAGATCGTTTTGAGATCTTCGCGTTAAACGCTAGTCCAAAACAGAAAAGGTTTGGTCAAGTTATTCCAATCCAAAGTTGCTGCTAGAATACCAATCTTTCGCCGCCAAATGAAAACCCACCGGACTCCACCGAATCGCTTTATCCGGATTAATGGTATTATAATCCTTCTCCTACTTCCCCTAAGTATATTATTGTACTAAGATGTTAGTTTTTATGATTAAAATAAAAAAAAAGAATCGAATGAACGAAACTCAGTTTTTCCGAAAAAGAATTCACTGTTCATAAGCATCGTCACTGTTCACTTGTTTACTGTTCATGCCAAAAAACCCTAAATTACAGTTTTCCCCCTTGACTATTTTAGTATAGTGTTTCGGTCCAAATTAAAAAATACAAGTTATGTTTACATAATGATTAAGCTCCTGGGTTTACTAAAATAGTAAAATCTATGTCCTAGTCAACAATACGTTTTAATTAAATGATGTATTGGTATAAAAAAAAAAGAAGAAACAATCTTTATGATAATGTCTTTATATTATTTGACCCTTATCTATTATATTAGTATTATAAGAATGTATTTTACAAAGATACCAATATAAACCTAGGCTTATTATTATTTGAATAGAATTATTATATTTTTGTTTGAGATAAAAGTTTCTTGTTTTATTATTAACTTGTTGGTCACACAAGACTAAGGGCAACGGCCCATTCATAAAAAGTTACGTGATTTCAACGCTTATTATTTATTTCAATTATCATTGTGATTATTTGTATATTGCTCCGACACTTGATTTATATGCTAGATTGGACCCTAGAGACATGGGGTGGTATGCGAATAGAATTCACCTAAATGATGCTAGGTAATGGATGAATTGGAAAGTTTTATTTTTAGATTGCCTGCAAGCGTGATTTTGAGATGTGATGAGATTTGTGATGAGATTGAAATTGGCGGGAGTCCAGTGATGAATTGATAGACTGGCGAGAGTCCAGTGATAATTGTGATGATTGTGAAGTGGTATATAAGATAAGCGAACCCAAGTCATGATTCATGCATGATAAGTTTACCCCTTGTTGTAGTTATTGGGGTGCACACTCGGTATATAACTTAGGTGTATCTGCGACAGCAAAGGGAAGTGATCTCATGGGACCGAGCATGGCTAGTGGTTGGGAGGAAAGATCTCATGGAGGAGATCTTAGATTACACGATAAGTTAACGGATAGTAATGAATTGATTTATGTGAAAAATCTCTGTTTTACTTTTTCGCATTACTATTATCCTATTGTTTGCTAGCTGTAAAGTAAGATGAGTGGTTGAGTTGGATTATTCTACTGGGTGATTTATCACTCACGGATACGTCTGTATCTTGGTGCTTCTGTTTGGACCTAACCTCTTTGAAAGGTTCACACCCCAAGCGTAGGGCTAGGTCGTTGAAAGCATAATAACCGGTAAGACCGGAATCATTCCCACAGAGAAGTCTTCTTTAGCGAATTCGGATTAGATGTTGAGTAGAGAGTTGCGGCGTTCAAGCGGCCAACTTTGGAGTTTTGATTCGATTGACGAAATTAAACTTGGAATTTAAACTAGATTAGAGATGGTCGAGTCAAAAGGGATTGATTCACCCACAACTTAGCCATCAAATGGTTTCTTTATTTAACTCATGAGTGAACCGAAACCGTCCGGATTCCACTAGAAGAATTAAAAGCTGAAGACTACTTTAAACTTAACTCAAAGCTCTAATTCAAATTGAACTCATTTAACGCAAGTGAGAGACGAAAAAGAATCGTTCGCACGCGTAGGATTATCAAGCACGTAGCATAAGGCGATAGACTTCATTGATCAAAGAAGCCACCGACCCCATGATCAAAGCTAGAAATCATGGGTTTAATTCATTCAAAACCTTGAGATTAAGCTAAAGTTTAGGGGAAACCATTTAATAGACTAATCCATAGGGTGAACCTCACCCCATGACCGAACCGATTAACTACTCACTCATAATAAAAAGACTAGAAAACATGCTAAGAATTGAAAACATGAATAACCTATGAAAACGAAAATAAACTAGATTTATGAGAAGATCCAAGCTAAAGCTATAACTTTAATACTTGAGAATTAAACATACAACCACTACTTACTTGAATTGATGAAGAATTGAAGACAAAACTTGAAAGCAATAACTATAGAGCTCTAAGAACATAAAAGACTTAAAGTGTAAAAACTAACTATATGGCCATATATGGCATACAAAGCTATTTATATGGCTTACAAAATCAGCCAAAGAGTGGACCAAAAGACCCCCAAAATATCCCAAAAATATACTAGAAGTAGAAACTTTCCATATATGGAAAGTTGAAAAATCTAACAAAAATCTGCACTACGGGCTTTGGTACCAATAGTTCAAAAACGAGGTATTGGTACCAACTAAACTGTCTTCCAATTCGGCAAGATGGTACCAATAGCTCAAAAAGAGGTATTGGTACCTCTGTGTGAAATCTGCAGAACAGGGCCAGCTTAGGCCATCATGCCTTGTCGTGCCCCGACGGCCTTCCAATGCTTCATTACATGATCAACGGGACTTGGGGGACATATGACATGGGCACTTGGACTCTCGAATACCCTTGAGAACCATCCTCGATGCATTAGGCTCGCTTGAACCACTTTGGCACGTTCCTTGCCAACCTTGACCTCCGGCCAATCTCCGAGGCTTCTTAGGGTACCGTTAGGCTCCGGTGACAGTGAAACGTATGCCGCCAGACACTTGCACACTTGGTTACATCCCGGTACGTCCCTTGGCATTCAAAAACCTCATTTTAAGCACGTTTAACCTGAAATGCACACAAAAATACCTTACGTGCGATATCGGATAAAAACAACTACTTAAATGCATCAAAGCTACAAATTAGAGGATTTAAGCCCCAAAATTATACAATCTTGGGTGCTAATCACCTGGCAAATCGTTTGCTTCGGCGATCAATTTGCCAAATGGCGCAGGATTCAATGATGGTGCAGTTCAACGTGGAAAGAACATCAGAAATGTAACGACCCGGATTTTTGCACTATTTTTTTTTCTTATAAAGAAACTATTTTTTTTATAGTAATTGATTAACTATTTTAAAAGTATAATTAGATTAAACTAGAACCTAGAATAATTTTCGTAATCAAAAGTCGTTTAGCAAAATTTTAATTCAACTTGTAACGACCCGTAATTTTATCATTAATAATATCATTTAAAGAGTATTATTTGTAATAATAAAATTATCTTAATTATAATTATCTAGTAGATATATACAAATAAAATTAATTTAATCTTAATTATCTTACTTTTAATTTATGTTAATTACATGCATGCAACTCTTGTCATCTCTCCCTCTCCTACTCAAATTCTACTTCCTTCTTCAGTCTATCTCGTCCCAAATTCGTCCATTACGAAGCCCTATAGAATACAACTTCTTTAAATCCAATTTTAATCAAAACTCTCAAAATTCTCCTATATATACCACACAAATCCGACCCACGAACATACCACCATTCCACACACGCTCCTCCGAGTCAAAAACAAGAGAAAATCGTGGGTAAATTGGAGCTCCAATCAATGGAGGTTTAGAGAGAGAAAGTGAGAGAGAGAAAAGCGGGTTTTGTATCTACGCCCAACCGAAACTCAATTCAACTATACCGATCACCTTCTACAACCTATGGCGTCCCCAAACAAGCTCCAATTCAATCCCAAGGTTCCCCGTTCCTCAAACCCGAAGTCTTCTTCCTCAAATTCAAGTTTCGTTTAAAAATCAATTCGATCCGATTCGAGGTATTATAATCCATTCCAACCCTCCCTCTAAGTATATTTATTGTTTTTATGCTTAACCCTATGCCCCGAACGGACCCATGCATCGAAAATAGCAAGAAAAACCAAAAAAACGATTTCTGCCTTCAACCTTGCGGCCGCAAGGTTCGGGCCGCAAGAACCAGGACGGACTTTGCGATGTAGGCTCCAGCCGCAAGGTTGACTGGTCCAACCTTGCGGTTTTGACTGTTTTGTTCCGAATCGACTTTGTGACCTCCCGAACACCGTTTTCGACCCCCGAACTATTTTTCCTAGACTTTTCACACCTCAAAGATCATAACTTGTTAAGATCATATTTTTTTAATTAATTATCTATTTATTAAATTATTTGTTAGTTATCGTTCAACGTTTACGAACGAAAATTGATTACGACCTTTCAACCAACGCTTTAACATTCAAACAAAATTTTTTTAGACTTCTTGAATCTCAAAGATGGCAACTTGTTCAATTAAATATTTATTTTATTTAATTCACTATTTATTATTATTTTTAAAGTAATTCCAATCAAAATTACTTTACGACCTTATGACCCTTATTATTAATGCCCGATTAATTTTATTTAGACTCCTTACATCCAGTAGATCAAAACTTTGTTAACCACAACATATTTTAATTTATAAATTATTTATTATCTATTTACTTCACTTTTGGCCACTTTAATTAACGTCTTCATTTAAAATTAATCCCGCGATCTTCCGAACTGAACTTTTGATACTCAAACATGTTGCGTAGGACCTTTAGGACTCTTATTAGGGTTATGATAATTATTCTAATATTTTTACCTAATTAATATATTTAATTAGTCTTTAATCTATCTAATTTCTTAAGAATTAAATTAATGAGAGCTTAGAAAACATTCTATTAAAATTTATATAAAAGTTCTACTTTATTATTGACAACATGACCATATAAGAATAAGGGCAACGGCCCATTTATTAGAAATTGTGTGATTACATTGCTCATTATTGTTTTAATTATTATTTGGTTTAATTGTATATTGCACTGATATCTGATTCATTGCATTGCTTAATATTTGTTTTAAATTGCTATTTGATTTGATTGTATACTGCACCGACATTTGATTTGAATGTTAGATTGAACCCTAGAGACATGGGATGGTATGCGAATAGATTTTATCTAGACGATGCTAAGTTGATGGAAAAATGGTAAAGTGTTGAAGTCGTGAGATTGTGGATTTGATTTAAGGGTGACCTGCGGGGCCCAGTGATGATAAGGGTGACCTGCGGGCCCAGTGATGATATTTTGGTGACCCTAACGTATGGTACGCCATGGGAAGTTCCAAAGGGTAATCGTGTCTTGCAAGGCCAGCAAGGGGGATTCTCCATGACACGGTCATAGTTAGTGGCTTAGGAATGGTGACGACCCTAATGTATGGTACGCCATGGAACGTTCCAAAGGGTAATCGTGCCCCCTGTTATGGTCCTAAATGAATTCATACGAGGTACATAACTTAGGTGAATTCATTTAGAACCCCGTGTGCAGGACAAACAAGGGGGGGGATTTTCCATGACACGATCATAGTTAGCGGTATGGGAGGAAAGGATCTCGTGGATGAGATTCTTAGATCTCACATAAGGTTAGTGGATAGTAATAAATTGGTTCATGTATGAAATCTCTGTTTGGCTCCTCGATTCAATATTGTCCTGTATCTGCTAATTGTAAAATAAGAGGGGTGGTTGGGTTGGATTATTCTACTGGGTGATTTATCACTCACGGATACGTTCGTATCCTGGCAAATCGTTTGCTTCGGCGATCAATTTGCCAGAGGGTGCAGGATTCAATGATGGTGCAGTTCGACGCGGGAAGAATATCAGAAATGGAGATCAAGTATACTCGGAATTCATGTCAAGCCTAGAATCAGCTCTGAAGTTAGTGTATTTGAATCAGTAAATTTTCGTGAGATTGTTATAGCTAAACATTCATTTTGGAAAATCATATTTATTTAGCAAAATTTTCCTAAAGAATTATTTTATTTTGCTTCCGAAAAGTCGGGGCGTTACAAGAAATGCAGATCAAGTATGCTCGGGATTCGTGTCAAGCCTAAAGTCAGCTCTGAAGTTAATGTATTTTGAATTAGTAAATTTTCTTGAGATTGTAACAGCTAAACATTTATTTTGGAAAATCATATTTATTTAGCAAATTTTCTTAAGAAAATTATTTTATTTTACCTCCAAAAAGTCGGGGCGTTACAAATGGCATCAGAGCATAGGTTCAACTCTCGGGCTTGGGTAGATTGGGTAGATCACTTTCTGATAGCATAACCTGAGTTACTAGTTGTGGTTAGTACTTATTTGAAATCTAGACTATAAGTACTATTTAGCTGTCGTTCAACTTAGACTTCGGGAGCGTACTGTGAGAAAACATAGGCTCTACCTGTTGACCAACATTTAGGCTTTATGTGTTACATGCCTATTATATATCCGTGCTAATAAGATTTGACTAGTTGTACCATAGTATTATTATTATTATTTTTTTTGAAATCATTGCTTATCATTAGACATGAAACCAAAATTTTACCATTATAATTTCAAAAATGCCTTTAGAGAATCAAATAGTAAAAAACACCTCGCCATAATCATTAGTGGTGAAATCAAAGACCAAGACACCAACGTTGATTGCAATGCTGCCACCCGTAAAACAATGCTAACGTTGATGTCAATGTTAACATGCACCCTAACGCAATATCGAGAATTTGTGAGATCAACAGCTGCTAGTAGTCATCACCGTAACTATTTTGACACCTAAACCTCGAGCACCGTAGGCTTCTAAAAATTGTGGACCGACGAATAAAGGCATGATGATGTCAAAGATTTGCAGTTACCAACCACCTATATTCTACACAAATTGAGCCGACGTGGCACCGTCATAGATCAGAAAATCGAGGAACTGCTCGAAGTCATGAACATCCAAGAAGACAGCGAACGTTCTCTTGCGTTGAGGTGCTATTCTTTTAAGGGGGATAGAAGAGGAGATTGATGACTTTACATTCATCTAATCCTCTTCCTTAGTCAATTGACTATATTATCACCATTTGATATTTTCAATCTCTCTTGATTCTTTTCTATGAAATTCCTTTCGAATGACATTTTTTTTTTCATTCAAATACAAACCTAAGAGCTTAAACTCGTTGAAATTTTCACTCCGAGTCTCATAACACTCCTCTTTTGTTAGTTCTGAATTTCTAAGGATTCTCCTATTGCAAATTCTTTTAATTGATCAAATCTCATCTTTGCTATCTCATCAGACTACTCAAATATGATAATGATGTTCTTAACTGCTCGTATACATGCTTAACTTAATTCTTGGATGACTAAATGGGGGCAATGTCGTAAGTACAATATTAGTTAATCACTCAATTAATTCCTCTTCATGCCTTTGAAACTTCAACTCAACTCATCTTGATCCTCATTATTTGGAACACCAAAATCTATGTGCCACACATTTTCCTTTGAGTCATGTATTTCATTGATGAAATTCAATCCTTGAAATTTCGGTTAATCATCTTTCTTAGAATTTCGATTTCTCCTTTCACCTCTCAATTATTCCCAAAACTCTATTCCATTAGACTCACTCCTCTCATGATAACCTTTGCCCAATATAGTGTAGTTAATTAATACTGTCGCAAGCTAAGTTAGTTGTCTACTTCTTGGAGGAGGATCTATAGAGCCTTTTCATTGCTGTTTTGGCCTACGAACATTTGACTCATATTTTGAAACATTGATAGACTCGTCTCGTTTTTATTTATAAAAAAAAATCCACCTCTAAGAGTTAAGGACCCAACTATCAAGAGATGACCACAAAAAAAAGGGTCATACAACGACGACTCATTGATCAAAGTGAAACCAACACACAATGGTACCAACGCTCTAATTTCGAGGACGAAATTGTTTTAAGGGGATAGAATGTAACGACCCGGATTTTTGCCCTATTTTTTTTTCGAATGAAGAAATTATTTTAATCAAATAGTCTATAGTAATCGATTAATTATTTAAAAAGTGTAATTAGATTAAACTAGAACCTAAATTAATTTTTGGCAACTAAAATTAGTTTAGCATGATTTTACCTTAACTTGTAATTATAAATGTGTGTACATATTTATTTATATTGTTCATACTAATAATCATCCCACAATTTATGGGATTTGGTTACCCATCTCTCACCAATCTCTTCCTCTATCTTTATCTTTTCACTTACCCACTTCCCTTTAAACTCTTCCTAAACTATATCTCTTTTTAATCTCAATAACATCCCAGCTCCTTCCAACTTCTCTATAAAACCAAATCCCTCTTTCCCATTCTCTATTATTCGGCTGAGAGAGAGAGAGAGAGAGAGAGAGAGAGAGAGAAGAAATCTAGAAAAAGAAGGAGAGAAAAAAAGAAAAGAAAGATCGATCACCCAATTTCAAATTTCGTCCATATCACGTCCCTTTGTTCACGGCCTGTTCCTTCCTAGTTGCTGTCGTTTTAGGCCTAAGTTTCTTCACGAATGTTGTAGAGGGCGTCGAAAACTTCGATTTCGACCCAAGAACCACCCAAAACGGTCAAGGATTGATAGAGTTATCGCTGTCCAAAGATCAGTGAAATTCTCGGATTTCTGTTTCCTGACAGCAAACAGCACTTTTGAAAACCCCCACTTTTCTCCTAGTTCGAATGGTTTCGGGCTTAGACTTCTTCATGAAAGTTGTAGATCGTTTTGAGATCTTCGCGTTAAACGCAAGAATAGTCCAAAACAGAAAAGGTTTGGTCAAGTTATTCCAATCCAAAGTTGCTGCTAGAATACCAATCTTTCGCCTCCAAACGAAAACCCACCGGACTCCACCGAATCGCTTTATCTGGATTAATGGTATTATAATCCTTCTCATACTTCCCCTAAGTATATTATTGTACTAAGATGTTAGTTTTTATGATTAAAAAAAAAAAAAAAAAAGAATCGAATGAACGAAACTCAGTTTTTCCGAAAAAGAATTCACTGTTCACAAGCATCGTCACTGTTCACTTGTTACTGTTCATGCCAAAAAACCCTAAATTACAGTTTTTCCCCTTGACTATTTTAGTATAGTGTTTCGGTCCAAATTAGAAAATACAAGTTATGTTTACATAATGATTAAGCTCCTGGGTTTACTAAAATAGTAGAATCTATGTCCTAGTCAACAATACGTTTTAATTAAATGATGTATTGGTATAAAAAAAAAAGAAGAAACAATCTTTATGATAATGTCTTTATATTATTTGACCTTTATCTATTATATTAGTATTATAAGAATGTATTTTACAAAGATACCAATATAAACCTAGGCTTATTATTATTTGAATAGAATTATTATATTTTTGTTTGAGATAAAAGTTTCTTGTTTTATTATTAACTTGTTGGTCACACAAGACTAAGGGCAACGGCCCATTCATAAAAAGTTACGTGATTTCAACGCTTATTATTTATTTCAATTATCATTGTGATTATTTGTATATTGCTCCGACACTTGATTTATATGCTAGATTGGACCCTAGAGACATGGGGTGGTATGCGAATAGAATTCACCTAAATGATGCTAGGTAATGGATGAATTGGAAAGTTTTATTTTTAGATTGTCTGCAAGCGTGATTTTGAGATGTGATGAGATTTGTGATGAGATTGAAACTGGCGGGAGTCCAGTGATGAATTGATAGACTGGCGAGAGTCCAGTGATAATTGTGATGATTGTGAAGTGGTATATAAGATAAGCGAACCCTAGTCATGATTCATGCATGATAAGCTCACCCCTTGTTGTAGTTATTGGGGTGCACACTCGGTATATAACTTAGGTGTATCTGCGACAGCAAAGGGAAGTGACCTCATGGGACCGAGCATGGCTAGTGGTTGGGGAGGAAAGATCTCACGGAAGAGATCTTAGATTACACGATAAGATAACGGATAGTAATGAATTGATTTACGTGAAAAATCTCTGTTTTACTTTTTCGCATTACTATTATCTTGTTGTTTGCTAGCTGTAAAGTAAGAGGACTGGTTGGGTTGGATTATTCTACTGGGTGATTTATCACTCACGGATACGTCTGTATCCTGGCAAATCGTTTGCTTCGGCGATCAATTTGTCAGAGGGCGCAAGATTCAATGATAGTGCAGTTCAACGTGGAAAGAACATCAGGAATGCAGATCAAGTATGCTCGGGATTCGTGTCAAGCCTAGAGTCAGCTCTGAAGTTAATGTATTTTGAATTAGTAAATTTTCTTGAGATTGTAATAGCTAAACATTTATTTTGGAAAATCATATTTATTTAGCAAATTTTCTTAAGAAAATTATTTTATTTTACCCCCGAAAAGTCGGGGCGTTTCCATATATATATATATATATATATATATATAAATACACACACACACAATTAAACAAGATAATGTACATTGTTTTTAAAATCGTGTGTGGGCCATGTGGATGTGCGTGTATGAGCTTTAAGTTCGATAAAGGCGAAGCGCCACCAATATTATATATACTAGGCAGCTGGTAGGAACGTGTTGCTAGGATTGACAAGAAGAGGGTGTTTGGGAGTCAACTTTTTGACTTTTTATTTTTCACTTTATGGCTTTTGGGATTGTGATCAGAATGTATTTTGTATTTGGTAGAGTGTTTGGACGATATGTGCAGAATGCATTTTGTAGTAAGAGTAGTGTTTGGAAGATATAGAATGAAAATGAATTATGGATTGATTTTTTACTATGTTGTCCCCGGTTATTAATAATGGTGTATAATATATATAAATAATGTTTGGGCTCTATTTATTTAAAATTTAATTCTGAAATTCTGCTATGTACATGGACTGTACATGAACTGGTGTCGCCCGTTTTTTTTAATTATATTTTAATTATTTCAATTATTGTTTGTTGTTACTATTCCATCAAAAATGTTTTTATTTTTTCTGCTATGTATAAATTCTGCTATGTATATTTTTATTATTTCAATTCTGCTATGTACATGGACTGTACATGAATATCCGAACCTATTTTCTTTTTTCTTTATTTAATTAATATCCGAACCTATTCTGCTATGTACTAATGTTTATACTCTATATCTTTTTTCTTTTTTATTTATTTAAAATTATTTTAGTGTTCCAATTTTCAATCCGGTTGAATTGGTGGAAAGATCTTGTTTTTTTTTATCATTTTATCTTTAATGGTCATTATGAAATTTTGAACTCGTAGAATCAAATATCTCTAAAGGCTAATCAACGAGAGCCCTAAAGTCAAAATTTAATTATGGCCTTAGGATAAAATGATTAGGAAACTAAAATCTTTCCATTGGTTCAAACGGATTGAAATTTGGAATACTTAATTTTTTAACTAAATTTTTTTTATGTACATGAGCTGGCTTCCCCCGTTTTTTTAATTATATTTTAATTATTTTTTGTTGTTACTTTTCCATAGCAAAGTGGGAATTATCCCAAAAGAGAGAGGGTAGAGATGTCATTCTACCATGGCTGGATTTGAAAATGGGAAAATGAGAATTTGAAAAGCTCCTAAAACCAGATTCTCTCTTTTATTTTAGAAACAAGAAATTGCAAAATCCATTTCACCCAAAACCTATTCTCCCTTTAACTGCCAAACACCCAAAACCCAAAAATTAGAATTGAAAAATGTAAAAACAGACCAACCAAACACCCCCGAAGTATGGTGGGGGAATTGTGAGATATTGAGTACTCGAGCTGCAATATATCATATCATATCATATTCATATCATATGGTGGGTGAATGTGTGCCTTAAGGCCATGGTTGATAGCAGCCAGCTTTCAAGGTTGGGATCGATATATAGGACTACTAATTAAAGTCTAAGTGGCCGGCCGGATCGGAGGAGGTTTGAAGAATGCATAATTCGTGTTTGGTTTTGTTCCGTTCCGGAGGCATGCAGGGATTGCTAAATTAAACCAATAGGTTTCGTAGTCCCCGGCCGGCCCCCATTTCGCAGGATTTTCCAAATGCCCTCTTTTACAACTCTACTATTATTGCATTGCATTGTCGCAATATCTATTTATTTTAAGCATTTCAAACAATACGTGGGTATGTGGAATGTGTGCTAAGAGCAAGTTTACCAGTCATTTGCTAAAAAAAACTCTTGAATAGTGCATATTTTTTATTTTACCTACTCATTTTTTTAACGCTACACCAATACAATTTATTTTACCTATTCTTTACTAAAATATTAATAGAGAGAGAGAGAGAGTGAGAGAGTGAGAGAGGAAACAATAAAAAAATAGATTGCTTATGAATAGTTGTAAGCTATTTTTGGCTCAGAACTGTAGATGGAGGAAAATTGCCTCCCTCTGTAGCTACTCTTCTATTCGGGTACATTTCCCTTTTTTGTGAGGTAAAATGACTATAAAGCTACTTTGAAGTAGCTGGTAAACTTGCTCTAATTTTGCAGGCTTTGATATGTAAATGGGAAAGGTTGTATACATGCTGAAAATGTGTTAACTTCATTACTTATATTAATAGTAATTATTAATTTCTCTACAAAAAAAAAATTCTCTTTTTAGTTTTACGTAAATTTTTGTAAATTATTGGTTTGTGAAAAGTAATCAATTATGACCAAAACTTCAAATTTTTTGAAAAAAGTCAAGAAATATACCAAAAAATCGGCTTTCTTTCTAAAACAATTTGGGTTTTGGTCATAATTTTTTTTTCTTTTTTGACTCGTCTTTTCGAGATGAATGAATAATCTACAAAAGTTTGATGACATACTAACAAACACGATAAAATTTGAATAAAGAAAAAAAAAATTAGCTCTTTTAGGGAAACTCAACCTAACTATGATGTTTTACATTTTTTATCCTCCATTTGTATTTTACAGTTCAACGTCTTAGTATGTATGCCTTTGAAGTGTGAAAAAAGAAAAAAAAATTCCTTTCAGAAAATATGTAATATGATCAAATGGTTCATGAATTTTGGACGAAGGGCAATTTATGGCAAACCTCACAATCAACCAGCTAGTGGAAAATGGTTGTTTTCATTGTAAGGGTAAAATTGGAAAGAAATAATATTAATCCAATCCTATCCTATCCTATCTCCTAGCCAAAACAAACATGTAAACAATAATCCCATGATCTAAAGAAGGATTCATCACCTCATTAATAATCTCGTTAGCCATTACAAATCTCACGCATAATCCTACTTTATTTATTACTCTCAATTTCTCCAAAACGAAACCTGCTATCAAACATCTCCTGAATTAAATTGTCTCATCTTGCACGGGTTGAAGATCTTGGCACTGTGTAAGTAATTATCCCACATTGCTGAGAATCAGAATATCTTGGCGCTTTTAATTAAAAAAATAGTAATAAGATAAGAGATTTAAATGAATCTTCAGAGTACAAGGTCCCCTTATTTTCAATAGGAAATTTTATAAAATATTAAAATTATGCGTTAGACCACGTGAAACATGCGTGTACTTGTGAACAGACATACGTTTATCCAGCAAAGCGGACCATATATTATCTATTTATTATATTGGGTGAAGGCTGGTCCATAGAGTTTGTTGAGTTTTTCCATTTTTTTTTCTCGAAAATATTGATGTTTTTTTTTTTTTTCCCCCCTCTCTTGAATACAAACCAATTCAGTGCCCGTTCCGTTAAGTTTCTTACTCCCTTCGTCGCAATTTACTTGTCATTTTTTGAAGTTTGTGTCACTTTTTAATTAATTATATATTATAATTTATAATGTTTTAGATGATTTCGAAAGCATTGAATTATAGAACAAATCGAGATCTATCAAACAAGATCCATATTGGATATAAAATTGATTCCACTTTAAAGATATAACTAGTTTTTTAATCCAGTTTAAATAGAACTGGGACAAATAAATTGGAACGGAGTGAGTATTTTTTAAGTACTTATTTATCACTTTACAAAATAGGTCATTCTCTCATAATACATCACTTTTTAATTTAAAAATAAGTACATGTTAATTGCTGTTAGGCTATTGTACATGTAACGGACACCTTTTCTTTCATCTCAATTTTTTTATGCAATTAGCCCGAATAATAGGATTACGAGGGGGAAACATTAAAAAAACATGAAAGTTGATGCATAATACTTGAATTTGACAAACTACCTCGGACTAGTTTTTGTGAAACGGAATTTTCTAAAATTATTCTCAGATTTAGGGAATAACTTTAAAATTATTTTCAGAGTACTCGAAAATTGTTTACGAACTATTGTAGACAGGCCATGCATTATATAAGGGGCCTTTGGAGTTTGGACAAACTTTTTAGTGTCTTTTTGGCACTGTCTTTAGTTGCTTTTTCTTAATTTTTACTCAATTTGGATCAAATTTTGATAATACATAGTTCGTCTCAAAGAAAGAAATGGAAAAAAATATAGTCCAATTATACAACGTACAAGATGATGCTCAGATAGACTTTTAGTGCTTTTAGCGTAGTCAAAAGACAATCTTTAAGTGTCTTTAGCGTGGTCTTTAGTGATTTTTTTTTTCAATTTTTGTTGATTTGTTTTATAATTTTTCAATTTCTCTCATCGAGATGAATGAAGTGATGGAAAAAATTGACCTGAATCTAGTAAGAATAAATTAAGAGAGAATAATAAAAATAAACAATGCCAAAATTAAGACACTAAAAAATTAGCCAAAAGGGCGCTGGGAATACGCTTGAAAGTCTTTTGCTTTAATAAAATTGGGCAACTGGTCCACCTAATGCTAATTTAGCGTGACAAGTCTATTTTATAAACCAACTAGGGTTATCTTATTTGTAATCGAGAGAGAAAAAGCCAAATTTTACAGGAGATAATAATCAATCAATCAATATACTAAGCAAATGTGTTTTGCCTTCAAAGGCTCCAATCTCTCTTCCTAAATTCCTAGATTTTTGGTTTTTCTTATTTTTAAAATTGAGAATTGAGAATTGAGAGAGAGAGAGAGAGAGAGAGAGAGAGAGAGAGAGAGAGAGAGAGAGATGGGAGTTTTGAGTTCAATTAAATGAAAAAATATATAAATATTACACTTTAAATGTTTAATTCATAAAAAACTTATATATATATATATATATATATATGAGTATATGTCTTCCCGGGCTTGGAATGAGAACAAAGCTAGCGTGCATCGAACACGGATCGAAAAAAATTATTTTCTCATCGATCGCGTTGTGCCCGTTTGATGCACATGGCCGAAAAGACACCAATGTATTTTTTTGGGTAATGTACATTGAACGGGCACAACGCTAGTTTCTTGTATAAGAGTGATTAATTTCTTGTTTTATCTCTTCCCGTATAGAGCTATTTCTTAGATTGTAATTTATTGGACTTACTTTATTTATTTATTTATTTATTTATTTGAATATAGGGAGATTTAGTGATAGGTCCACTATAGACATTTCATAAGCCCACAGGTTCATCTACAAGTTTTGTAAAACCATAAGTCCACACAACCTAAAACCTAATGTACCCTATGAAAGTACCTAAAATCCTAAACCCTATGAAAGTGTCTAAACCACTAAAACCCTATAATAGGAAAGAGCATCCTATCCTATAAAAGTGTTTAAACTCTAAGGTATCTTATCCTATAATAAAAAAGTGCACCCTAAAATCTTATGAAAGTGTCTAAACCTTAGGGTAACCTATCCTATACTCTAGGGTACCCTAAAATAGACTTGAGACCCTACAAAATTAATAGGTGGACTTGTGAGCTTATAAAGTTCACATAATGGACCTTAGACTAATTTTCTATTGAATATTATATAACTTTAACTGTTGTGCCCAGCATTGGTGTTGGCCATTGATATAGAGATGATATAGAGATGAGAACAAGCAAGACAAATAGGTTTTGTATTCTCTACTTTTACAAGTGGACTTCATTTGTTTAATCCTTTTACCAACGCATTTTGTTTTGTTTGCGAGAGTAATAAGTTCAATTTGTACTTATCTGATTTTAATCCATGGAATTGCTTTAAATGTAACATATAGAATGTTACATATATTTCAATTTTGTTTGGTACAAATTGTTAGAAAAGAAGAGACCAAGAACCAATGAGGGAGGTTGAAGTATATAGTATGACTTTTTCCGGATTATTTTTTGACTTGCACATGCTTATCATGTTAATTAACTTTATGCATGTTAAAGCACTTTCAGTTTGTTATCTAAGAGGGATAAATACAAAATAAGAAAAATTATGTGCAAGATTGATATCATAATATATAAACAATTCATTGGTTTGATGCTTATTTAATTGTTGTTTATCTTTAACGATAGGTTAATTAGAGGCCGGGGCACACGCAAATCAAATTTTATCAAAATTTGTGAAAATTCAATCAAATAACGGGCCACACGCGATGAGTGTGCAAATCAGATTTCGTCAAAATTTGTGAAAATTCGATCAAATATCAAACGGTAAGCTATTGTAAAAATTTTGACAAATCCACCTTGTACACGCATCGCGTGTGCCTCAACCTCTAGTGTAGTTAATAAAGTATCTTATCATTATCATGAGTCTCATGACATATGTAAATAAAATTTCTTCTAGTACTGCTTGACATCAAAACTACAATTCTTCCATTTTTAGCTCTTGATCGGTGGTAAGTTAACAAATCGGTCCACCTCCACAATCCACGTACTGTTCTTGGAGTAGAAGCGAAACCTTTCATTTTCTGTTTTTTCTATCTTTGAAGATTTGTAAATTATCACAAGAAAAACAAAGACCAAGATTTGCTTTATCTGGTATCAGACGGGAGTTACGAGCAAATAGAATACCTTTCAAGAATATCAGTGTCGTTAATTACATGAATCGTAAATCAATGAATGCAGAATCTGTGGTTCTTAATTAATGGAATAGGTAACGGAGCCACTTTGCCGCCCGCCACTATTATTTCACTACCCACAAGTTAAACTAGTGCTTGTTGTTGCGACAAAAGCCGTTGCACCAGGTGTCAAAGCGTGAGTGTATTGTATCCATTGAGCAAAGTCAAATTGTAATTGTATAATAGTGTCTGATAACATCTCTTGGGGATGCGACAAAATGCTCATAGAAGTTGAATATTTTTAATAGAAAACATAACAAAGTACCAATATTTATTTACCAAAAAAGGTACCAATATTCAGTATTTTTTACTATAAAGAAAAGAAACTTGAAATTTATTTCTCTGATGTGGTTGTGGTGGTCATTTTCATATAGAGCCAGGAAATCGAGCACATACTAAATTAATGATACTATATTAACAACCGCTAAACAATGACAAAATTGTTATATATAGGAGATAGGAAATAGTTGGGCATAAGGAAGGACACAAAATTGAAAAGTTTTGTTTGGTTTGAGTTTTAAGGGAGGTTTTTGAGGTAATATTTAGAGAGATGGATAGATAAATGCAAGTAATTACTAATAATTGGACAGAAACCTTATTGGAGACCGTGTGCAAAGAGAAAGGGGTTAGTTTAGAAATCCAAAACGAATACAATACATAGATCATATTAATAAGAAAGGAGTAATTGAAAGACTATTTTTTTTTTTTACTACTTCGGAAATTCAAATTGACAGACTTTTGACCCCCACGCACGGATCGTAGCTCAGAGGTACATGCTTTTATCCCGTAGGGCCCGTTTGGAAGCGGGGAAAAATTTGGGGGTATTAGTTAATAAGGGGGGATAAAATAGTAGGGGGTATTAGTTAATAAGGGATGACCCACATTGATGTGATGTTTATGGAGGGGGATTAAATAGTAGGTTGTTTGGATGAGGTGTTAGAGAAGGGGGATTAAGCTGTCAAATAACCATTTTGCCCTTGTGCAGTCCCTAAATTAATTATGTATTACGTTTTATATGTAATTGCAAATTTAATTATTCTTTCACAATTTAAGTTGTAATATTTATTTCTACTAACAAATTAACAAATTTAATATTATTATTAAACATTTTTTAAAATAAAATTTGATTTTTAAAAAAAATTAAGTGTTTCAAATTTCAATTCGTTTGAACAGGTGCAAAGATCTTAGTTTTCTGATCATTTTATCCTAAATGATCATAATTAAATTTTGACTCTAATACTCTCGTTGATTAGCCCTAAGAAAGTTATAGAATCAAATATCTCTTAGGGTTAATCAACGAGAGCCTTAGAGTCAAAATTTAATTATGATCATTTAGGATAAAATGATCAAAAAACTAAGATCTTCGCACTGATTTAAACGGATTGAAATTTGGAACACTTAAAATTTTCAACCTCTTTAGACAGTTTATATATTAAAAAATATGGTTAAAAATTTATATATTCCAAATTTCAATTCGTTTGAACAGGTGCGAAGATTTTAGTTTTCTAATCATTTTATTCTAAATTATCATAATTAAATTTTGAGTTTAGGGCTCTCGTTGATTAACTCTAAGAGATATTTGATTCTACAACTTTCTTAAGGCTAATCAACGAGAGTCCTAAAGTCAAAATTTAATTATGACCATTTAGAATAAAATTATTAGAAAACTAAGATCTTTGCACCTGTTCAAACGGATTGAAATTTGGAACACTTAATTTTTTAACCTCTTTACACCGTTTATATATTAAAAAACATAGTTAAAAAATTAAGTGCTCCAAATAAGGAGTTTTAGGATATGTTTGAATGAAAAGTATGATTTTTGGTAAAATGAAGAGTAGAAATTGGTTGAATAGTGAATGGAGAAAGGGGATAACGAGGGGTATTTTTGTCCACAAAACACCTCCACAGCCGGATTATTTTTGGGCACCCCCGGAGGAGCCCAAATATAATACCTGGGAATCGGCAGAACAGGGGAAAAAGACGGGGGGGGGGGGGGGGGGGGGGGGGAGCCCAAATATAATACCTGGGAATCGGCAGAACAGGGGAAAAAGACGGGGGGGGGGGGGGGGGGGGTGTGGATTCTCAACGTGGGAGTTTAATTGGGTGCCAAACAAGGGGAAAAGGGGTGGGCCCCTTCCATATACCCCCTCTTATTTTTCCCCTCCCCTTTTGACTCCATCCAAGCAAGCCCTTATAGTAATTTTGGTAGGGAAGAGTTTCAACTTTCAATGTTTGAGTAGTGCAGTCCACTCATTTAAACTTTGTCTTCAAGTATAACTGTAATCCACTAGCTTTTGATATATAGAACAATAGAAATCTATGAGTGATTAGTCTTTTGTTTTTAATCTGAATTATTGATTGTCGAAATCAACGGTCTGGATGCGTACAGTACGGTGTTGTGCATTTCTACACAACACCATCCCCCAATTCGCCCTAATCCCTCCCGAAATCCGTCAGTTATCTAAGAAAAGTACTAAAGGAGATATTCTGTCACCCTTTTCTTCACCTTTAGTTTTCGATATACACACATATTCCTATATGCGAGTATATCATAAGGTTGGTTTTGGATGAATAAGTTAAAGTGATTTGTTGGTTTGTCTTTATTCAATTTTTTTTTGGAATTAATTTTACCATTCTCCTTTTTGTTAATGTCACTTCTTATCTCACAAAACAAATCATCTATAGACACAAAGGGAAGTGGCATTAACAAAAAGGTGAGTTGCAAAATCACTTCTCTTGTTTTTTTTTTTTTTTTTGCAATTGTTAATTTGCATCAATCTTTTGTGTATTATTAATTCGTCTTGACGAGATAAATAAAAAAGTAAAACGTTATGATCGAAACTCATAATTTTTTAAATAAAAACAAAAATAAGTCAAAAAACCATAAAATTAATTTTAACGCAAAACTAACAAAAGCCGTCCGGTGCACTTCCTATGAGATAGCTAGGATGAATTCTTTTATCCATCCCCTCCTGTGGTCCGATTTGAACCCCGGAAGGGGATGACCTAGCTGTCACATAAGTACAAGCATAAGTTGAGGCCAGTGGCTTTAGCTATATGTGTAGGTCTGCACCCACATCATAGAGGGCGACATGATTTATTTGGCTTGTCCTATGTTGAAATTTGGGTTGATATACAGTATTTGTCTGGCTTTCTCAATTTATTGTGCTTGTCATTACTCATTACCATCAGCTTGGGACCAACTTGCATGAAATTGAACTTGAAAGCATTGAATTGTGCATGTGTATATACCTGTCAAGAATCATGGCTCGGGTCCGTGACTGACGGAGTAGTATCTTATAAATTAGGCCAATTGGACATTAATTACTAGATCGGGACATATTTATTTTATTGCTTACTACCGCTGTGCCCGGCCGTTCAATGCATGAGACCCGAAAAAATCACCAATTTGAGAAATAATTAGTTGGGAAACAATATCGATCAATGTCTAGCATTGTTCATGTTCTATGCATGAAAATACATATATCTCTATTCTTCTGAATTGAAAACTTATAATGTAAACAACATTAATTTACAAATGTGAAGAATATAGGATAAATTTTTGGGATGTGGGGAGTTGGCTCTTAGCTTCCCCACATCCCAAAAATTTGTCACTTATACACTCTCTCTCTCTCTCTCGTGTCTAAAACATTAGGATTGTTTGTTTTGATGGTTATGAAGGCAAAACGCATTTGTATAGAGTATATATTGGATATTCATTGATTCTCAAAATAATAAAATCATTCAACTGCATTTTCAAGATAAACACGATCTAATTCATATATATGCTTACCGACATTTGATATACCTAAATTGTATATAAATATTTCACAATCCGAAGCTTATATGTGAGCTGTTCAATCAAATTGTGTAATTATGGATGAACCTCATTCTCACTCACAAATATCGGTACTGTGACCATGGGTTACATCAATCGTTACCCACCTCAAAGATATAAGTTCGCATATATGCGCAATATCTTTGTACAGCTGTGGTTGAAAACAAGTCTATACCCGTATGGAGACCGATATTATCCCATCGATTTCTAACAGACGTCCCAATAAATTTGGAGCGAAGGATAAAATTATCAAATATATATGTTTCATACATTTTTGTTCGAATGGCTATAACCTATAACTCATTCTTGACAGGAACACTTGCGGCATCAATCGGGACGTCAATCCACTTGAGGCTTTTGGATTTTAATTTTTTTCTTCTGTCTGTTTCGTTTGAAGAACGAAGAGGGAGGAAAAACAGCATTTGGGTGATGGAACAATTAGGCCCCATTCAAATGTCAAGAAATGAACCCAACTGGGATTAGCTTAGTTAGTCATGAATCTAGCATCTTAATAAGAGATCAGGAGTTCGAATCTTCCCACCTGCGTGTCGGTATTCTTTCTCTTTATTTGTTGGGGTTATTTCTCCCCTTAATAGGGCTTGTAGTTAAGGTTAGGCTTACAGTAATTGCTGTCTTTTTTATGGGCTTATTTATCATGTTGATTCAATTATTGGGCTTGGTTATCTCGTGAATTCTCACACAATGGATGTAGTGTTCCGTGATTTATACTTTGTACTTCATACATGATGTAAAGATCTCTCCTACTGATTGGCAAAAAAATTAAGTCAAGAAATGATGAAAAAATGTGGAAGAGTAACTTTCCCACATATTTTAGGGTTTTTAGTTATCAGGAAAATGATAGTATGACCCAAGAAAATGATTTTTCCAGTAGAATTCATTTTTCCTTAAAGACACATTTTGCCAAAGATATGGGTTTTAATGTTCTCTCCTTCTGTCATTCTCAGTCTTTTTGGGCCAATATTCTCGGATTAGGGCGGCCTGCTGTCCCCAAGGGGCAGCACCGCAGCAGGGACTGCAGCGCCCAAGGACGGTGTCGTTTCTGACTTCTGAGCATGGAAATTGGAACAGATTCCTCTCGCCATATCTTGAGTCGTTGTTTGGCCACCTCTTGATTTTACTTGGCCAATAGACCATAGATGCATCTGCCGACAATTGCATAATTTCCAAGGCATTTTTCAAGCCAAAACACAATTCCTTATGACGGTATGATTTGCACTTTTTATTTACTAGAGTACTTTTTTATTGGAATCGATTTTGTCCTGAAACAAATTATATCATAATATATGGTTTAAAAATAATTTATTTTAATTAGCAACTAGAAAAGTGAACTACATAGTACACACAGTTGAAATTTCCGACCCCGCTAATCGAAAATCTTGGCTTCGCCATTTTTTTAAAATAATAAATATTTCACAGTTCGGTTCAGTTAATCTACGGTTTCGTAATGAAAATCTGTGAACCAAACCACGAGTCACAATTTTTTAATTTTTCAATTCTTGTCCAGATCATAATCCACGAACAAAATCGAAAAGTTATGGATCGATTCAACTTGGTCCAATTTCATGATTAATCGAATTTTTTGAGCAGACCTACTTTTAATTTATGTTAACAAAGTGACTAATGTAATTAGAACTCCATAAAAAAAGAGCAGATCATAGATTCATAGTAATTAACGTTTGAAAACGAAAAAGAAAAACCATAAAATATTAAGGCTTGGGTGTTATGTTTTCGGTTTTTTCTCTCTGCCTAAATTTTGCCAAACTGTGCTTTGGTATGTTGGGAAGAAAAGGGTGAAGGGGGGCTTTACAAACTACAAAGCGTCACCGTCCTGGGGCGCTGTAGTCCCTGCTGCCCCTTGGGGACAGCAGGCTCCCCAGATCCAATATTCTCCCTCTAGCTCTTCTTTATTTCCCTTATTTTGTTCAAATCTCTATTTTTTATTATTATTGTATGTTGTAAATATAAGCAGCACAGTCAATATGACGGTTTTCTGAAAGTATGTTTTTAATCTTGTTATCAATATTTTGTATTAATTGTTTGCACCAAATAATTAATTATTGTTGGTTAACATTTGATTTTACTTTGTATTATCTGTTTATTTGTTAAGCTTCAATAGTATCACATAGCGATTGATAACAATACACCGCTTGTTTTTTCTTTAATATAAAAAAATTTGCATCTGTTAATTTTGCGTCAAATTTGTTTTTTGTCTTATTTTTATCTTTATTAAAAAAATAGAGTTTCAATCATAATGTTTCACTTTCTGATTAATTCCTGTTGTCAATATGAATGAATAATTCACAAAAATTTAATGCAAAACTACCAAATGCAAAAAAAAATTGAATAAAGACGAAAACATAAGTCAACTGGTTTAATTAAGCCAAACATGTATTGTCTTTATTTTTCTATATCTGATTTTAGAGTTGCATGATGATTCAGAGATAGCAATTCACATGTATTAATTTCTTGAAAATATGGTGGCCAGATATTTAGTCCCAAAATTATGTTTATTCAAAATAACCATTGAATCAAGATAAAAGAAGCTTCTCATAAGTTTCTCTTTAGCAAATGAACAATTAAATTTCAGTTTTCTTATAGAACTTTTTTATCAAATGAACATTCACAGAAAAATTGATTTTCTTTTCCTTTACTTCACTTCAATTTACTTCTCTCAGAATTAACTTTTTTTCACAACATTGCTGCCAACTGAACGAAATTGGTGACAACAAATAGATGTCACCAGCATACCTATCAATCAATAAAAGCAATAAGATAATAAGTTCTTTAGGTCATATTTTAGAAGTCAAGAATTAGCTGCATTACCCTAACGCAAACTCAACCTGGTATCAACAGACAACAAGACTACAAGGGCGTGTTTTTTTTTTTTATATGCTAAAGGGCGTGTTTGATAACCCTTTCTTGGAGGTGGAAGAGGACTAGGAAGTTGGTGGGACATTTTTATTTGTTGTTTGGTTTGGTTTTTGTAGACAAGATTATGGGTGTTCCGGTTTTGTAGAAAAAGAATTTTTTGAAAAAGAAGACAATTTCAAGCTAAAAAATCATATGTCTACGCAAATAATTTTCCTACCAATATTGATCTTATTTGATAGATCTCATTAAGATCTTTTAAACGGTGCAAAAAAAATTTAAAAATATTTTTCAATTTCATTATATTTGAATTTGAAATTACCTCCATTTAAAAAAAAATTACTCCAGTAACTTTTTCAAAAGTGGAACACCCCTAGTCGAAGGGATTACGAATCCCCCAAGTCAATGGGATTACCCATACGGCATGCCAGGAGGAGCTGTTATTAGCAATCGTATACCGAGGGATTGAAAGTGAAAAGACACAGATACTCTCTCTCTATTGACACAATTGCCCTTGTTCTACATAAATTAGGAAAACCTAGAAGCCCTCACCACTCCCTTATTTGAGAGTATACAATAAAATGTGACTTCCTCCGTCCCTTTTTAAGTGTCCTACTTCGTAACTCCAACTTATTAAAAAGACATCATCATTATACCTTTCACATCAACTTTTTCCTCCACTTTCCCTACTTACCCATCATCATTACACTTTTACTTACTTACTTTTTAAAAAGGAATCTACTTTTAGGGATAAAATAGACAATTCACCAACTTTTACCTACTAACTTTACAAAATGGACACTTATTAAGGGACAGCCCAAAATGGAATACCGGACTATAAATAAGGGACGGAGGGAGTATGTTTTTCAATTTCCTCTTTCACGGGACATGAATAAAAGCAAATGCGAATATTCAAATTTTTTTTATCCTTTTCCATGGGATTATTTTTATGTGTTTATTTAAAAACAATTTTTTTTTTTGCGTAAAAATTTTAAGGATTATTGATTCGTCTCGACATCAAGAATCAAAAAAGAAAACATTATGATCGAAATTCATAATTTTTTTGAATAAAGACAAAAAAAAAGCCTGAAGGACAGCTAGTGGAAAAAATTTGAAATAGTAATCCACAAAAATTGGACACAAACTAGAGATGTGAAAAAATTTTGAATTAAGACAAAATCTGACTTATTTTTGCCAAAACAACCCTAATCTTCATTTTCTTTCCATTTTCCCAAACCAACAAAAAAATAGAACAAATATACTGGAGTAGTAATTATGGTTGCATTATTTATGTACAAAACGAGCCATGGTTTGAAACAGTAGGATTGTGGTTGTTATGCTTCATTTACATGTACCATTTCATATCAACTTTGTAAGGGTAAAAATGAAACGCAAATGCTAATTGGTGCCCTTGGGGCAGTGTTTTGGTTATAGTTAGTAAGGAGAGTTTTATAAGTCTCAATGTCGTCAATAAATACTGATCAATTATGTTCAACTATAAGTATTTATTATGGGAACACTTCAAATTTATACCTCTTCTACCCCTATTTAACTACTAATATATTATATTAAACATGGTGAACTAAACTTTATTTAAATGATTGTTTTTTTTTTTATAACCAAATGTTCGAGCCAGTTTGTGCGCAACTCGATTCATTTTGGGACTTTGAAGATAATAATTGGGCATAACCCCAAATGCCCCCAAGGTTTGGGATATTTGGCCTTGTTTTGGCTTAATACCCCGCTCCACTAATGTTCTTATTTTTTAAGTATTTATTTCCTGCTATACGAGACAGGTCATTCTCTCATAATACATCACCCTTAATTATAAAAATAAGTACTTATTTTAGTTAGTGGAACATACCTTAACTAATTCATATTTTTTGGTCTTTCATGTAATTATTTTTCACTATCTTTATCTTTGCGCTAATTTTTTTGTGAATTATTGGTTAGTCTCGACGGGATGAATCTAAAATCTAAAAAATTAGTATTAACCAAACTAATTTCTTTTGGATAAAGTTTAAAGTAGGTTTAACGGTTCAGTGGCTTAACAACATAAAACTGTGATGATATACTTCTGTTTTCTACTACAAAGTGACATAAAACACCAACTTTTTCTTAAATAATAGTAATAAATAAAAAAAAGAGCGGGAGGGGATTACATAACTACAAGGGTACGGTTGAAAATTATTGAAACGTTTCCAATGATGTATTAAATGTCACAAATTTTACCTTGAAAACCAATTAGCACTAATGAGAAAATAATTAATACGGAACACAAGCACACCATTTATTGCTACTAAACTAATGCCCTAAACTTATGCCCCAGGGGCGCTTATTAGCGGGACCGAAAATGAAAATAGATACTTTCAATCAATCTTATCCCTTGTAAAACAAACACGTTAGATGACTATCCTAACTTCTAATTCGGTGCAAGACAAATATGCAAATTACTTATCCCACTTCATTACTAATCATTTCTCATTACCAATTCAAATCATAATGGTTGTATTAGTTATGTACCGAACAAGGCATGGTTTGAAATATGCTTCATTTTCATGTACCAGTTTTATATCACTTTGTAAGGGTAAAAATGAAAATAGATACTTTCAATCCGATCTTATCCTACGTAAAACAAACATATTAGATTGATGATTATCCTATATTATAATCTGATGCAAAACAAACATGCAACTTACCAATCCTACCTCTTTACTAATCTCTTCTCATTACTAATTTAAATCATAATTCTACTTCATTACCAATCCCCTCATACCTATATCGATTATCCAACACGCCCCAAGAGTATCAACATCCTTTTCATAAGAGTTGAACACCCTTACTGTGTAAATGGAGTGGAGTGTAATTGGTCTCCCTTACATACTCTCATGCACATGGGTATGGTTCGATCTCCGTAAGTCTCATCCTCTCTCCCGACCAATTCCCCTAGGTTAGTTTGGATTAAAATTAACGAATGACGAGAGAGAGAGAGAGAGAGCACCCCTACTGTACAGTACGACTACACAACTGTAATCAACTGCATAAAGTTCACAGACATAAGAACCGACTACGAAAGGTCCACGAATGTACAAGTTTTGATAGATGAGACCCCCACGAACGTATCTATCACTAAATTTACTACCCGACTATTTGCACACCAAATGTGCACATATTACGGTGTGAGGTTCACTCTAGATTTCACACATATGATTGGAGTCGTTCATTAAACATAAAATATTTTGATGGTCACCGCAAAAAATCATCTCAATCCGATACTTATAGGTGCTCAATCCAATCATCTAACTTTTTATTTGGATTTTAGGATCTCGAAAACTTAAATGATTGGATCGAGCACCTATATATAGATATTAAATTGACCTAATTTATTGCAGATCCAAGGGTGCTGTAGTACACCCCCGTGTAGTGCATGTGTAGGGCGACACACAGCCGTCAATCTTATCAATCAACGATTCAGATCAAAAATCAATTATGACCTGTAAACCAGTCATAATTAAAAATCATATCTCAACTATTCATTGTCAAGATCGATGGCCCGTGTGTGCCTTACAGGATGCCTTTTCAGGGTCTTGCACTACAAGATTTTCCAATCCATTTATTACAAGGGCAGTTGAAAAAGTATTTTACGTTTAATAAACGGCTCAGATTATTTGTATAGGATCCAGAGTGGACCCCACATGATGATCATCTGTGCACATTTGCTTTGCAGTTAGGCTTTCTGATAAATTTACGCGACGGTCTCGACACCCCAAACTTGTTTTCTTAAAAAATTAGTTTGGTACGTATTTAATTAGAATAAAAGATCAAATTTTTTATTAACTTTGATCACCACCGTCTATTCCAACTATAAATTATCATGCCCATGCGACTTTGTTCCCTTTTCGGAAAATTTCAGCGTTCCTCACCGATTATGTTACAAATGTTCTGTTTGTACGTTCCTTGAGATTGGAAGCAAGGACTCGATCATTGTGCCGCACCGGAATTACTGCAGGTGCAATGGAAGTTGAAGAGGGATATATTGTTGATTTCATTGGCAGCTTTGAACTCAGAACTGAGGGACAAAGCCCTTCTCCAAAATAAGCGAACTAATCCAGCTGTGCCAACCAACCAATAAAACAATATAGGATTTATTACTACGTGCTTTCCATAATAAGAACAAGCAGATTAAGGCTAAGAGGGCACGCATATCAATAATGATATCCTTTCCTTTAAATACATTAGAAATGACACACCACCGGTCCATAAAGACCGTAGTCAATGTAGGACTTGAAATTACTAATTTTAGCAATTTTTTAAATGGATAATCTTAGCAATTCTTTAAATGGATAATCAAAATCTGATATGATAATTTTTGATTATTTAATTTTGATTAGGCCTCTACAGATGCTCTTATAGCATTTCCATGGAAATAAACAAAATTTTACATTAAATATGTACTTTGATTGCCCATGTGGCAATTAAGTTTAAGAGTATATTTCAAGGGACTCTTCAAATTTTAATATTTTATTATTTTTTAAAATCTTAAAGGACCCACTTTACCTAAAAATTTAATCAATAATTCACCAATAATAAATATTAAAGTTGATAAGGTGGAAATTTGAATAGTATTTTCTCTATCTTCAAAGTTGAAGAGAGAAATAGCTACACTAAAATAGTATAACAAGTTCGATTTTTCCTATGGAGAGTGTTTTGCTTATGTGGCTCTTCAAATGTAGTTTGATTTTGATTTTTCTACCTCCTTGGACATGCTCTTATACCTCGTTCACTTACGGGAAAACAAAAGAAAAGAAAGGAAAGTAAGGAAATCTTTAACTTTTATGCATTTTTTAGGAAAATGATAACGCTAAAACTGTTTTTGTTGGTGCCAAAATTCTAGTATACAAAAGGTTTGTATTAGGTGCAATGTACAAGACTTTTATGCATTAAAATTTTGACACCAACAAAAATAGTTTTAACATTATCACTATCCCATTTTTAATGCTTTCAATGTAATTGCTAATTATCCTATTCATAGGCACAACTTGCAGGAAAGTTATGGGACCTACTTCTCTAACTTTTTATTAGGATTAGCTTCCCCTCAAAACATGAGAATCTTATCTCTAGACTAGTTTAAGGTAATTAAATTACTATTTTTTTTGGACATCAAACCCAACTTATCTATAGAAAATATCTCTCTCACACACACACCCTAGAGCATATCTCTTTACCAAATCCTAGCCACCTCTCTTCCTTCCCATGCCTTGCTCTAGGGTTTTCACCACTCTTTTGTTGTTGCAGGAGGGGAGGACTTTACCCATGATGAGTGTTTTCCTTCCTTTTTAGTTATGACTTCTATCGCTCTAAATGACTCCTCCTTCTCACCCCCCACGTTTTCTCCTATGTTTTCTATTTTTGTTTTTCCTTTATTCTCAAAATGATTGAGATAGGTAATGAGCGGGTCGGCAACGGTGACTTTGGTGGATGATGCTGGCGTTAGGGATCTCAAAGGTCTGGCTTCTCCTTGTCGTTTATTGGGGCCAAATTGGCAGCTTCTTGGCGACCGTTTCCAGGGGTTTCGGACGTCTCGATGAGATTGGCGTTCTAATATGGTTGCTCTGGTTCTTGTCTTTTCCCTCTCTCCTTTTTTCCGACCCCAAACCCTCTACCTTTTGGATTTTTTTTTGTCACGACATCTCCCGGTCGCCCTCCTTTCTCGTCCATGCTCCCTTTCCCGTCTCGATCTCTGGTAGGTTTACTCCTGGGTTTTGCGATGTTTGGCTAACGGCAAGGTAGATCTGACGATGGGGTGGCATGGCCGGCATGGCTCCAATCGAGGTTGTTGTTGGGCGCCTTGGTTTTTACCTAGGGGTTTTGCTTTTATTTCATATATATTTCATTTCTTCCGATTCCTAACGTGAAAAAAATTGAATGAACAAAAGCCAACTTGACTTTTTATGGATCCACTCTAATTATTTGGCTTTTATTGGCTATAATTGAATTAAAAAGAATCATATAGTACTACATTGGACTTCTTTTATGATCAAATTAAACTCCGAACAAGCTGGTCTTTGCGTATCCTATCCGTGACTAACATTTGGGTCCAAGGTCCCCACCGTATTGCACTAGTTTTTTTTTGTCAATCGATAGAAGAGATCATTTTACATCAAATATGAAGTACATAGTATAAATCTGGGACACTACATCAATTGTGAGAATCCACGAGATAACTAAGCCCAACAACTAAACCAATACAAGAAATAAGCCCTATTATAGGGTAGAAACAAAAAAAGAAAGGAAAGGCCCTCTAAAGGAGTAACACACCCACACGCAGGTGGGAAGACTCAAACGCCTGACCTCCTAGTGAGATGCAAGAGTCCTAGACAACTAGTTGATTGCAATCGTGTTTGGTAAATTTCACTAACTTCTTTTTTTCTTATTGTTTTTCACCTGAGGCAAAGTTGCATTGATCAGTCATTCGCCACTTACAAATTAAACTGATGTCCATCCGAATACAAAGATAAAGAACTTATCCAATCTTCGAACGAGACTCGTGTGTTCAAAAGAAATCAATAATTTGGGACCAATTCCATCGACTCTGTGGGGTTGTGGATCAAGATCTGAACACATCACTTGAGCTTCTGGTTTGAATGGATGGATTCACCTAATCCTTTGCCTAACCTATACAGGCAACACACGACTAAGGGCCAGACTGGTCAGAGACTGGATCGAAAGGCCCTTCAACGGTCTAGTCAGAAAGTGCAAGAAGAAGATGAAAGCACTAGGGTTTAGAGAGGTGTGAACAGTGCTTATCCTCGTAGGGTTTCATCCTTGCCTTTATATATATAGAGACCTCTTTGCTTTGCCTTCCAAGCTAGCGTGTGTCTCGCATGCTCGGCAATTGCTTCAGCTGACGACTGACGTACCGGATAAGGTCGTTATCGTGCATGTGCATGAGCTGGCACCCATGTGTGTTTGTGTCAGTCTTGTGCCCTAACCGTTCCAGGTGAAGTCACAACGTAGGGTCCAGGGCGGATAAACTCATGTGGATGAGTTGGCTTGCATGAGTCCGCCGAACCTAAAAGTCCAAACCTCATTAGTTGAGCGCTGTCCTTGATATGAGTTGGCGGTTGAGCGTTATCCTCTACCAAGCCTGTTTATCCAAACCTAAGAGTTCGATGCCTGACTCGACCTTATTATGAGCTGGCCGAACTACCATGCTTGAGCCTAAAGAAAGCTTGATTGTCAACCTCAGCATAGGCCGATCGTTCATACCTACTTGTCCAAATGCCATTCGTGCTGAACTGAACTCGACCAAACCCAGCATCCTGGTCAATGCCTTGATCGAATTAGATAGAATCGAGGGGTTTAACCCAACCTTCTGCCGAGCGTCCTTTTAAAAAGGCACCTTCCTACCTTTATTTTTGCTTACACTCACGCATATACAGGCATCATATGACTTAAGTTTTTGCTGTCAAAATATGAAAAATACAAAAAGAAAAAGAAATTTGGAAATGTACCATCTAAAATCCACCCCTTCTTAGCTTTCTGGATTTTTTTTCTGATCTTATTTTTATTTAATTTTTTTCGCGTTTATTAGTTTTGTGTCAAATTTTTGTAGATTAAATTGATTTATCTCAGCGTAAAGAGTCAGAAAAGTATTTTTTTTAAATTTTACCCAAATATTTGTTGAAATATCGAAGGAAAAATCCAAAAAGCTTTTATTTTGGATATTTCAATTTTTTTTTATAAAAGTCATAATTTTTTATTTTTTTGATTCTTCTCATCAAGACGAATAAATCACAAAAGTTTAGCGTAAACTAATAAATGTGAAAAAAAATTAAGGACAAAATTAAAAAGCCCAAAAAGCTAAGGAGAATAACACGTATGAGCATCCACATCGGTTACTATTTTTGAGATTTTTTTTAGAAATGACAACAACCATTCCATACCCACAAACTCAAAAATTTCTCACATCATTGGAAATGCCATTTTATTTGCTAAATTTGAGAAAATATATGGCAAACTTGCCATTTTTAATTGAAAGAGGGAGAAAAAATGAGAATGGTGAAATGATATCGATTTTGCTATTGTCAGCCCACTGAGTTGACGATAAATACACTAGAAGACAAGAAAAACACGTATTTCTATATATTCTTTACATCCTTTAATACACATTCACATACTTATTATTGTCAGCCTATTGGGCTGATTTTAGAATTTTTCAAATGACACACACACACACACACACACACACACATATATATATACACACACGGGGTAGTTCCGGAGACACCCAAAAAAACACCTAAAAAAACACCTCATGGTTCCCGATCAAATTTTGATGATCTGAGCCGCTCAATGTGATCAGAACGTGATTTTAAGGATACCCGTAAGATATCAGCAAAAAAAATGACCGAAAAGGGCTTGATCCAAACAGTTTCGAACAGTTTTTCATTGAACGGTTTAAATAAAAATTGCTCAAATCAAGCCTTTTCCGGTCATTTTTTTTGCATATATATATATATATATATTGGTGTAGCACCCTTTCCATTTTTTGGGCAAAATGAAAGTATTTATGGGCCAAAAATGAGAAAGACAAAGGTGAAATGATAAACACCAGTGTGAATGCTTGAGTAATAATTTTGACGTGGGCTTATTCTATTGGAGTGTGCGATAATATTGCCTAGTCACAGGAGATCCCATCACAACACACAAATCTCCTCCTCTCTCTCCTTCTCTCTCTCTCTCTCTCTCTCTCTCAGTAGGTCCACTACTGAAGCAGAACTTCCAGCCAAAAAAGCACCACATCCCAACTCAGCTTTCACAAAAGAAAATCTTTCACGGACTCGTATTCTTGTTTCAACAAATCCAGCCATTAGGATCAAAAAAAAAAAAACAAATCCAGCCACTACTACGGAGAATTTTGTTTGGAAAAGGGAAGGAGAGGTTCAGAGTAACAGACGAGAGAGAAACCGAAAGGGAATAGATGTATACTATTATATACCTAGAGAGAGAGAGAAAGAGTAGATTTCCATAATAATATTGTAAACAAAATCAAGTACTTTTATTTTTTTTTCTCCTTTCAGAGCGTATTGTTACAATGATCCCTCACGGACTGCTACAAAACAAACATGTGTCTTAAAATTGAATATTTCTCCCACTCTTTTTTTTTTTTGGTAGAATATTTCTCCCACTCTTCTCTCTCTATAGAATGAGACTATATAACTAACAAATCCCCTCACCCCTTAATATCCCATTCTTTGTAACCAATTCCAACCCAAGTTCCTAAGAACAAACAAATGGCATCAGCTCAAAACAGAGCAAAAAAACAGGGGAATGCCCCTGTTTTCCTCTGCTTCCACATTACGATCTTCGTTCTCCTCCATTTCTCGACCCGGGTTTCTGCCCAATCGAAGGCCGTCTTCGCCTGCGATGTGAAATCGAACCAGGGCCTGGCAAATTACTCGTTCTGCGATGCGGCACTGTCGGCAGGGGAGCGGGTGGCGGATTTGGTGAAGCGGCTGACGCTGGAGGAGAAAATCGGGTTCCTGGGGAACTCAGCTGGGAGTGTGAGCAGACTGGGGATACCAAAATACGAATGGTGGTCTGAGGCTTTACATGGGGTGTCCTATGTGGGCCCCGGGACCAAGTTCTCGAGCGTAGTCCCTGGTGCTACGAGTTTCCCTCAGGTTATTCTCACTGCGGCTTCTTTCAATGTCACTCTGTTTGAAACCATTGGAAAGGTATGTACACATCTATCTATCTAAACTATATGTTTTTGGTGAGAATGTTGTGTTTCTTTTGATGTTTTGAGTGGTTTCAGATCATGAGTTTGTGATCCCATATGATTAAGGACTTGTTTATGGAAATGGGTATCTCTCATTTCGAGGTAACAATTGTGCATTTGGGCTACTAAAAAAAGAGATCCTCTCCCGTTATTGTCCTGGACACCGACAGTTCATATTTTTTTCTCATAATACAACACATTCTTATTAGTAAGAGTATTTTTATAGAATTCACACTTGTGAGATAACTCCAGCAACTGTCGCGGTGACTACGGGGGAGAAGATTCGTCCCCAAATGAATATCGTTCTCTCTCTCTCTCTCTCTCTCTCTCTTGTTTGATCATCTCTGGAATACAATTTGCTACTTGGTTATAATCCACATTTTCATTTTGTCTTCCTTTCGGACTTTTTCGGGATAATCTCTGTGAATTTGATTGATCCACAATTCTCGGTTAAAATAACCGTGTTAATTGATGTAAGGCATATGTATATAACATTATTATTTTTCAAAGGAAATTATTTTCACACTCCCCATTTTATAATTCACATTTCTTTTTTTGTCTTTATTCACGTTAATTTACAATGTTGTTATTGGATGTGTGAAAAAATGTATTGAAAAAAGGGCAAAATAGTAAATTCAATTGGATAAAAATAAAAAAAATGAGTGTAAATAATAGAAAAGGGAGTGTGAAAATTATTCTCTTTATTTCAATTTCAATTGAGGAAATTGGTTTGGGCTGATCTACAATGAGAGAGTAGTTTCAGGCTTGATTTCATTAATGTGCTTACGTACACATTCGTTCTTGTTTCGTGTTACCTTTTGATTTTTTTGGGTGATGACCGAAATAGATGTGAGTAAGATAATATATTTCTAACCCGACAGTTAGTCTGATGGTCAACGCCTGAAACTTAAGAGCTTGTTCTTTCATTAAGTCTTAGGTTCAAAATCTCTCAGGTTATATCAACTCTTTTAAAGTTAATCATACGAAAAATTTGCTCTGGCATCAAGTCGGCCTCTGCTAGTAAACTCTGGGTTTATGATCTCACACGATTACTTGAGCTGCGCCCGAAAACTTGGGTATCAAACAAATGAGAAAATGAGAGCAAATTTTGCTTTGGAAAATTATTCTTGTGAAACTAGTACGTACGTAACACATGAAGAGCAAATAAGCTTTCATTTTCGAAAACAGTTTGTGAAAGGTCGTTATCAGTTGGTAATCATAAATGTGAAATGCTATTGGTACCGACGGTTACCATCTCGAAATCGTACCGACGGGCTCGTTGGGCCCACTCCGGCCACCGGACCGCTGATCCGAGCTGTCCAAAATTTTTTTTAAAAAAACGAGGGGGCCCTGGTGGGAATCAACAGCATCCGACGCGTGTAGGATGCTGGATCCAAACACCCCATTTTCATATATATATATATATATATATATATATATATATATATATATATATATATATATATATATACGAAAATTGAGTGTTTGGATCGAGCATCCTACAGGCGTTGGATGCCGTTGATTCCTGCGTTAGACACCTTTTTTTTAAAAAAAAAATTTTGAACGATTCGAATCAGCATTTCGGTGGCCGAAGTGAACCCGGCGAGCTCATCGGTATGATATTGAGATGGTACCCATCGGTACCAATAGTGGGACTCAATCATAAATACTGTACCTTGAGAGATGGGGATAATGTTTGAGATATTAAGGAATGAGCTGTGTATGGTTTACTTTTCGTAAAGTTGGTGGAGCCAGCCACCCATAGTAACTGCACTTTTGAAAATTTTGTGCATTTTTTTCTTTGCTTTTTAGGCATTATGCTCATACGCAGAACTGATTATGAATTGACTCCTGAACTAAAGTAGCTCCCCATTTGCTGTCCTGCATTGGGACTCTCCAGCTTGCAAATTAGAATTGGAGGAGAGAGAGAGAGAGTACACTGATTGCTTTATTGAGAGAGAGAGTACACTGATTGCTTTCTTGTTTGAGTGCTGAAAACTTTTAACACATGCCAGGGCATCCCAGTCATATAGTTCCAATCTTAATTCACGGTTTGCGTAGTGTTGGTTTTTTGACAACCAAACAAAATTTCAGGATTGCGCCTTGCTATGAAACCTCCCGTGGAGTCGGTCAATACATGACTTTGTCGGTATTTTAATGGACCCTCAATAAACGGTGGAATCAGGGCCGGTCCAAGTAATTTGGATGTTCAAGGCTAAATTATGGGATAGTGCCCTACGTATTTTTAGAATTAAACAACAATAATAGAAATATTTCTTTATATTACTACTTTAGACTTTGTAATATATGTTAATTGCATTGTCACCAATGGCCAAAGTAGTTGTCTTGAATTCTATTTGACTTGGTTCCGAAACCTGACAGTTATAATATTATTATTTTTAGGGAAAAATCATTTCGAAACCTAGCAGTTATCATTTCAAAAGAAAAAGAAAAAACTGTCCAGAAGACTTGAACTCAAACACTCCACATGGACTAAAAATCAACTTATCACTGAGCTAGCAAAGACATTTGTGTTATAAAACGAACAAATAATATATATACTAATTTACAAATAATATTGGAATGCCACTAAAATTTCTACTTTTTTGGATGCCCGAGGCCCAAGCCGCCGGCCCTGGAATTTACCTCCAAATCAGTCAGTCCATTATATGTAATTATCAAAAATGTGGCCCCAATCTTCAATTCCAATCATGATTCATTTATACCAATCTCATGTTGTTTTATGCTCTTTTCTATTTGCCAAGCAAAAATTAAGTAAAACACACTGTATATCAAAACTTTAATTGAAATACACACTCAAGAGCTAAAAGTATATAGTAATTGTTTTTCTCTGTTCAGGTGGTTTCAACTGAGGCAAGAGCAATGTACAACGTTGGATTGGCTGGTTTAACATATTGGTCACCAAATATCAACATCGTCCGAGACCCAAGATGGGGGAGAATCCAAGAAACCCCGGGCGAAGACCCCGTACTCACGAGCAAATATGCGTCGGCTTACGTGAGAGGGCTACAACAGAGAGACGATGGCGACAAAGACCGGCTCAAGGTTGCCTCTTGCTGCAAACACTACACGGCCTACGATCTTGACAACTGGAAAGGAGTTGATCGCACTCGCTTCAATGCCGTGGTATTTACTCGTGTTATGGAGAAAAAATGTTTTTTATATTGTTATTACTGGTGTTTGGTAACGTGGTCCTCAGTTTTCTATTTACCAAAGCAGTAAACGTGATTCCAAAAAATCGAGTTTTGAAAACATGTGAGTAGCGGGTGACAGGCCGGGAAAGAATTGTTGAAGGGAGAAGGGCGTGCCCGGAGAACGGATGGGCGCGCGGAGGACAGAATGGAAACTTCATTCGAAAAGAAGTGAAAAAACTTTTTACCTGGAGTTTCAGAAATTATGAAGGCTGATACAACAGTATTTTCTTTTATTTCCGATGCCTATTATATTTCGGAAAACAAAAACAGATCAAAACGGAAAAAGAAAGCCCGTGGCTGCGCGAGCTAGATAACCCAAGAAATGGGTATTCTTTTTAGAAACAACAGTGGTGTTTTGTTTCCGCTTCCAAATTTTTTCAGAGCAAAAAAACAAAAGCGTTACCGGTTTTCCAAGAAGTCTTTGCTCTAAATCTCACTGATTGTGTTTGCTATCTGTTGTGGGTGAGTTAGGTGACACAGCAAGATTTGGATGACACATTCCAGCCCCCATTCAAGAGCTGTGTTCTTGATGGGAATGTTGCAAGTGTCATGTGTTCCTACAACCAAGTTAATGGAAAACCCACATGCGCCGACCCGGATCTCCTGTCGGGTGTAATTCGGGGCAAATGGAAACTAAACGGGTAAATCACGTTTTCTCCATGACCTTTGCTTTACCAGCTCCTCAAATCCTCCGTCCCTATGCCTCCCTGCACCGGTGTTTGGTGGATTTTTGGTCATTGAATCATGTGAGAATTGTAAGAGATTTTAGGATTCTTGCTTGATCCAGTGGCCGCAAATGGACCATACGCCAGTACAGACATTTGGGTATCCAAGATCTGAACTCCTATAGTCGTACTATTCGAGCAAAGATTTGAGTCTTATATTTGCATGAAAATTGGCTGCTGCAGGTACATAGTTTCTGATTGTGATTCAGTAGATGTCTTTTATAATCAACAACACTACACAAAAACACCAGAGGAGGCTGCAGCCAAGGCTTTATTGGCAGGTGACTTGATTTCCAGCCTTAAAATCTGAGCTATCATTTAGTCAAATATTAATAGTGTTATCTTCTCTGAGTCAACTTTTCAATAGGCTGGGGAGAATTTTTTGCCCGTTATTAGATTATTAACCATCAATTCATTTAAAAACTTGAACTTGTTAGAGAGAGACAATTTTATTATTTATACTCTATATACACGTCCTCCTACGTGTAGTCAGGCTCTTTTCCATAAACGGACTAAGCACGTATAAATTTTAATCATTAGGTAGGCGGTGAGATTCGAATACAAGATCTATTATTTGCTCTGATACCATATTAGATTTCTTAGAGATTTCCAACCTAAAACGAATTAGCGATAGGTGCAGTAACCTCTAGAATATATTAACTAAGCTTGCGTGATTTAGATAAGTGATGTAGGATAAAGTCCTACACTTCCCCTCACGTGGAGGTACGAATTGAGGAGACAAGGAGATTTGACTCGGGCGACCCTTTCATGCAGCTTGGAATTGATGACGTGAGAAGATTTGACTCGAGCGACCGAGATTCGACCACACGAAATGAGGCCACCAAGGCATAGAACTAATACCTTATTAGATTGTTAACAACCAACTCATCTAAGAGCGACTTATCAAAAAAAAAAATGCATCTAAAAACTTAAGCTTGTTAATGAGAGGGACAACTTTATTGTTTATATTCTCTACACCTGTATCTCTGTCTCACCCTTCTTCGGCTTGTCACACCATGAATCATTTGATTAACTTAATGGTAACACTTTTTTTGAAAAGAAATGGTAACACTTAAGTCTCGAGAAATCACTAGAAAATACTTATTTGGTGTTGATTTGGTCGTGTAGGTCACAAGCAAGGTGCGTGTATATTATATGTCATTAGTAGTTTTCTCGATACGTAACAGTTTTGTTAAATTTTAATTAAAAAATTGACGGGTATTTTCACTAATCAACAAGCTTTTATTGGAATATTTTTTAAAATATTTATAGAAAAGTCATAAATTTTGGACCCCAACTTGTTAGTCAGTGGAAATTAGTGTCAAGTTGTGATGATGTGGCAGAATTGGAAGGATGGTACAAAGAAATGAGGCTGAGGATCCCAGCTCCTAATCTGATTTAGTTACCTTGACCTACCGAAGAGCTGGCACACCAACTGCAGATTTCTTTACACTTATTAATATGGAGAAATTTTTCGGTACTAGATGGGTATATCTCATGTGGTATTCGCTCGGCACATTCGGGCTGTCTAATACACTTTTGGACGGCTCGGATTAAAACTCTCTCTTTCCTCTCACCCCAACACTTTATCTCTCTCCAAATCCGAGCCATCCAAAAACATAATGGACGACTCAGATGCGTCGAGCGGGCACTACGTGGTACCCACCCGGCACTGAAAAATCTTCCATTAATATGTGAGCAAATAATCAAATCTAAAGACAGTCTTCAATTGTAAATTCATTTATTTCTGATCTCAGAATTGGATTCCATTCACTGGTGAATTCTTGTTTAATTTGTATGTGAGCAGAAGCAGGGATGGACACATAATTCCACGGTTGGTGGGTGAACATTAAGAAAAAATTGTAAAATATTAAATGCGACATTAACTATGTCGATATAAGTTGTAAAAATAGTACAAAGCTAATAATATACATTTATAGGTCGATTTACTTCAAAAAGTAGTATTATTTTTTCCCAAAACTACAGGGTAGGTAGGTGTAGGGTTGTTCAAAATGTTATTGGGCTGGTGAATATATTTGATTTCAACGTATTCGAGACAAAACTATTAGTACAATTCTACTAAAATTGAAATGTGGATAGGACGGTCGTCCGGACTCATCTGCCTCTTGGTCCGTCTTTAGCGGAATTGAGAAACTTTACATTCTGTCATTGGCTATTTTTCTTTGGAATTTCACTGAACTAAAGAAACTTTAGACCGTACGACTTTGAATTCTTTTACTTGTAATCTCTGAATTTGATCCCATTTCCTTTTTTCTCAAACGACCTTTTACCGTCTTAACATATTCGATTCGGCAGGGCTGGACCTCGACTGCGGATCTTTCCTAGGCCAACACACGGGAGCTGCAGTAAAAGCCGGTCTAGTCAACGAAGCAGCCATCGACAAGGCTGTTACAAACAATTTCGCCACACTGATGAGGCTCGGGTTCTTCGATGGCGACCCAAGCAAGCAACTATACGGGAATCTCGGGCCGAGCGATGTGTGCACCAAGGCAAGCCAGGAGCTGGCCCGTGAGGCTGCGAGGCAAGGGATTGTGCTGCTTAAAAACAGTGAAGGATCACTTCCCCTGTCTCCTACGAAGATCAAGTCACTGGCTGTTATTGGACCCAATGCTAATGTCACAAAGACCATGATTGGCAACTATGAAGGTACTTTATTAGTTCTTGTTGGTATTAAAAGACAGACAATGGTCTACAAAAAAGAATTAAAATCCTCCCGGAATGACGCGTGACGAATATTTCTGAAATTAGAAGTCGTTTATGTGAACTTTTTTCAATTTTCAAACAAAAAGACCAAAGAAACCACATCATTCTTTATGAGATTTCTATATGAAAATTTTGTATGTTCACATCATTATTACGATTAAGTAATAATGAGAAACCCAAGGAAACCGACCGGGCACACCGACCAACCGTACCCACGGCCACATGAGATCCACACGAATGATCCGAGCAGTTCAATAATTTTAAAAAAATAATTGAGTTGCCCTGATGAAAATCAGTTCAATCCGATATGTATAGGTACTCAATCCAATCTTTCATTCAAATTTCGGATCAGTGAAAAAAATGGAAGATTGGATCGAGCACTTTCACATATCGGATTGAGCATATTTTTAACAAGCCCGCTCATTTTTTTTTTAATTATTGAACAGTTCGGATCATCAGTGGGCCTTGCGTGACCGTCGGTACGCCCGGTCGATTTCCGTAGCAGAATTGAAGTAATAAATACCCAAGTTGTACCACACCTGCCTTTCCTTAGTTTTTTGTTCGGTGAATTTTTTTTGTTTTTTTTTTGCCCGTCGTACTTTTTAGGATTTTGCTCAACTTTTGTGCTTTAATAATTTCCTTTTGAGGTTTGACTTAAGAAACCTGGAACTTCAAAACATGGATCAAACATAAAAAGTCCATTATACAAAGCCCAAAAAGTTGCGAAATGATATTAATTTTAGTAATACCCGGAGCACAATTTTAAAATATAATTGTATTAGGATCCCTTTTTTTTTTTCTTTTGATCTGGTATTAGGATCCGTTTGATAACATGGACTTACACACATCTGACGACTCCGGATATAATTGTATCCGTAGTTGTGTTTGGACACTTATTTTATTTATTTTTGGTCTTTAGAGGGTTTTTTATTTTGTTCCATAATTTAAAATTTTGAAATTTCTCCTGTCAAGAGTAACCTAAAATTAATAAATCTGGTGGACAAATTAACGAAAAGAAAAGTTTCACTAGGACTAAATTGGTTGAAAAGCAAGTACAAAAATCGGATTATTATTATTATTATTATTATTTATTTTCCAGGAGTTCCATGCAAGTACACAACTCCTTTACAAGGCCTAACAGCCTCAGCAGCAACCACCTACGCTCCCGGTTGCGCCAACGTGGCCTGCACCACGGCCCAACTTGACGATGCCAAGAAAATCGCGGCGGCAGCAGACGCCACCATCCTTATAATGGGCGCAGACCTGTCCATAGAAGCCGAGAGCCGTGACAGGATCGATCTTACCCTTCCCGGGCAACAACAACTTTTGGTAACACAAGTTGCCAATGTTTCCAAGGGGCCTGTAATCCTTGTGATCATGTCCGCAGGGGGAATGGACGTGCAGTTTGCTAAAGATGATTCGAAGATTACGAGTATTCTTTGGGTTGGGTACCCCGGGGAAGCCGGTGGTGCCGCCATTGCTGATGTCATTTTCGGGTATTACAATCCAAGTAAGTCTTACTCCTATTTATCTTGCAGTTTATATATATAATATATCACCGAGGATCCAATGAGGGATCCCGCACGGGCTTACCATGCGGGACTCCCCTTTCCCGATCGAATTACGACGATCCGAGCCACTCAATGTGTTCAGAATGTGATTCTAAATGTTTGCGCGAGAAATCAGCAAAAAAATTGATCGGAAAGGGCTTGATCCGAGCAGTTTTTTACTGAACCGTTCAATAAAAAAATGTTCGGATCAAGCCCTTCCCAATCATTTTTTTTGCTGATTTCTCTCGAGTATCCTTAAAATCACGTTCTGATCATTTTGAGCGGCTCGGATCATTCCAATTCGGTCGGGAAATGGGAGTCCCGCACGGTAAGCCTGTGCGGGATCCCTTAGGGGAACCGGACTATAATATATATATATATATAATAAAAAAGAGACCATTTTTGCACTACTTATTACAATCCAAGTAAATCTGTATTGGTATCCTTTTGAACTTCCATTTCGTTATTGTTGTTAAATTGTTATGTTTATGTATGCATTTAATACTCGAAACTTGAAGTTCAAAGTCCCTTTTTATTGCAGGTGGGAGGCTACCAATTTCATGGTACCCACAAGCATACACAAAAATCCCAATGACAAACATGAACATGAGACCGGACCCTGCAACAGGCTACCCGGGGAGAACCTACCGGTTCTACACGGGTCCAACCGTTTACACGTTCGGGGACGGACTCAGCTACTCTACATTCTACCACCAACTAGCCCAAGCTGCCCCTAACCAAGTATCAATCCCCTTGGAAGAAGGCCACGTTTGCCATTCCTCGAAATGCAAGTCCATCGACGTTGTACAAGAGAGTTGCCAGAACTTGGCTTTCGACGTCCATTTGAGAGTTAAAAACATTGGGAAAATGAGCGGAAGCGACACGGTATTCTTGTCGTCGAGCCCTCCTTCGGTCCACAATTCACCTCAGAAGCACTTGTTGGGTTTTGAGAAGGTGTTTTTGGAACCCCAAACAGAAGGGATGGTGAGGTTCAAGGTGGATGTCTGCAAGGACTTGAGCTTGGTTGATGAGGTTGGGGTTAGAAAAGTTGCTTTGGGACAACATGTGATTCATGTGGGTAGCTTGAAGCACTCCCTTAATGTGAGGATATGAACTGGAAAAAGGGCCATTGTTATGATTTTTTTTCCTTCTTTTTCTTTCTGAAAGAAAGAGAGAAAAAGCAAGGGAAGACAGGATTGAAAAATCAAGCTTTAAATAAATACAAAAGAAAGTGTAACAGATTGTCTTTACAATTTTGTGGTCTAACTGGACCACAAATCCAGTTAGACCAAAAGTGCCAACAAAACATGCAATGAGGACGCGCCATATCCATTAGTGATCTAAACTTATAATAATCATTCCTTATATAAATCGCATCAAACAGGGTCGGTCCAACACCAAAAAAATGCTCATTATCAAAAGAAATAAAAACCCAACTTGAATTGCTGAATACTAGCTAGTACCATGCTGTTGGATGAATGCATGTCATGAACCACTTTCATCTCCTCTTTTCATTTACTCCTATTTCTTGTATTTTGTCAAAGTAATACTACAACCAGCCTACACCTCACCTTCAGAACTTGGAAGAAACAATTGCTGCCCAAAACCAAAATGGATAAATTCACGTCCACCAAAACCCAGCTCCTAAATGGTTGAAGAATCACCAATGACCCGCAAGTAATTATTCGATTTGTAGTCTTGAGGCACCGTCACGTAGTGCCCAACACTCCTATTCACCACACATTTTTTTGTGAGATTCATACACTTAATATTAGGTCCCAAAGAAAATATGTGTGTTGCATGACCACCAAATAATTTTCCATGACCCACGACATGAAAGATGCCGAAAATGGATAAGCCTAAACACCGTCCACCAAAACGGCAAAACCACAGCCACAAAACGACGATGGAAAACACGATGACCCTATCCCAATCTCATCCAAATGTCCATCACTCTCTCTCTTCCCTTCTCCAACCCTTCCCTCTCTTCTCTCTCCTCCCCCACCTCCCACCACCGCCGCCGCCGCCTCATTCTCAAACCATCCAAATCCTCCTCCTCACAAATCTCCATCCCCACACCCCCACCCGATCCCTCCCCTCTCCACCTCCACAAACCCGGAGTCATCGTTATCGGCGCCGGCCTATCCGGCTTGGCCGCCGCCACCCGGCTCGCCTCCCAAAACATCCCCTTCCTCCTCCTCGATGCCTCAGACGCCGTCGGCGGCCGCGTCCGAACCGACGCCGTCGACGGCTTCCTCCTCGACCGCGGCTTCCAAATCTTCATCACTTCTTACCCCGAAGCCCAGATGCTCCTCGACTACCAAACCCTACACCTCCAGAAATTCTACTCCGGCGCAAGAATCTTTTACGGTGGGCGCTTCCACACCGTATCCGACCCCTTACGCCACTTCTTCGATTCCCTTCGAACCCTGACCAACCCCATCGGCTCCGTCCTCGACAAGCTCCTCATCGCGTTGACCAGGATTAGGGTTTTGACCCGGTCAGACGAGGAAATTTTCTCGTCGGACGAGGTTTCCACGGCCGAGTTGCTGAGTCGGATCGGCTTCTCCGACTTGGTGGTGGACCGGTTTTTCCGGCCGTTCTTCGGCGGCATCTTCTTTGACACGGAGCTCGAGACGACGTCGCGGCTGTTCGATTTCGTGTTCAAGTGCCTCGCCCTGGGCAACAATACCCTCCCGGCAAAGGGCATTTCCGCCATTCCGGAACAATTGGCGGCGAAATTGCCCGCCGAGTCGATTCGGTTGAACTCGAGAGCCGTGTCGGTCGACATCGAGTCGGGTTGGGCGATTGTGGGGTTGGAGAGCGGAGAGAGATTGAGGAGTGAGATGGGAGTGATAGTGGCAGTTGAAGAAACGGAAGCGGTTAAGCTTTTGGCGGGAATGTTGAACCGGAAGCTGGTTCAGAAACCGGCTCGGAGCACGGTTTGCTTGTATTTCTCCGCGGAGCCGAGTCAAGTCCCGGATCGGGACCCGATTCTGTTTCTTAACGGGTCGGGTAAGGGGATTGTGAACAACATGTTTTTCGCCACCAATGTGGCCCCATCATACGGCCCACCCGGGAAGGCTCTGGTGTCTGTTTCGTTGATCGGGTTGTTTGAGGATGTGGGGGATGAAGATCTGACGGCTAAGGTTGTTCAGGAGCTTTCAGGTTGGTTTGGAGAGTCGATGGTCGGGTCGTGGAAGCACTTGAGGACTTATCGGATAGGGTTTGCACAGCCGAATCAAAGCCCGCCCACTGATTTGATGAAAAACCCAAGGGTCGGGCCGGGTTTGTACTTGTGTGGTGATTACCAGACCAGTGCTACCTTTGATGGGGCTTTGGTTTCGGGTAGGAAAGCAGTGGAAGCTTTGTTGAGAGATAGGGCCCTTATTCAAGTTTGATTTTGTATAATGCATGGGCTGTGTCATGTGTGTTGTAACATTGTAAATGTGGTTCTTGAATATTTGGGAAAACGACGGTCGATGACGTGTTTTGATAATTAATATCCGCTAAGGACATTTTCATCATTAATAAATATTTTTAGCATGTCCTCAGTGAGTATTAATTATCAAAATAAGCCGTCATTTTCCCTTTGATATTTTACACAGTAAAATGCTGGCCCAAATTTTGTACCCAAAAGGGCCAAAACCATTTCGGAAAGAAAGTCAGAAAAGTATAGAAGCCTAGACTCTTTCGTCCATGTTTGGACCATAGCCGCATAATTGTTTAAAATCTCATGCACTCACACTCTCATTCTTTTTGCTCTCACGAATTTTAGTAGGTTGTATGCATTTCGAATACGTTTTCACCATCGTGCTCATGCACGAAAATTATGTGACTTAGGCCTATTTTGGCCTAATAAGCCAAATATATTTTTTTGTCCTTATTCAAAAAAAAATTATATTTGTTTGTTTTTCGTTAATTTTCGTGTGGATGATTGCTTTGTCACGACAAGACGAATCTAAAAAATAAAGAATTACAATCGAAAGATTCGAAATCCCTTTTTTTAATAAAGATAAAAATAAGCCAATAAACCATTTTTTCATCATTATTTAAAAATTGGGTTTCACTTGTAATTTTTTTTTTTTACATTTTAGATTTCTCATCCACAAAAAAAATCGACAAAAATCTAACATGTGAAAAAAATTAAATAAGGGAAAAAACTTTTAACTTAGAGTTTTTTTCTTTTTATCCCTAAACTATACACATTTTCTCTACTTAGTCCATAAACTATCAATTTAACGATTTCATCCCCTCAACTATCATACTGTTATCATCTATTTAGTCTAATAGATAAAGGAAATTAGAAATTTGGACGGAAAATGTACGTAAAGCCCTATTTGGGACCTTATAGAGCAGATACTTGATTATGAGAGCCATATAGATAAAGATTAATTATGACCCTTTAAAATAAAATGATCAGAAAAATAAAATCTTTGCACTGATTCACACAGATTAAAAATTGGAGCACTTAATTCTTTTACAAGGTTCATATATCAGAATCTTACATGGCATTTTATAGAGACTGACACATACATATTTTTAAAAAAGACCGAGCGCCTTATATAGAATTTAGATTGTTTATATTTTAAAAATATGATTAAAAATTAAGCAATCTAATTTTCATTCTATGTAAAACGGTGTGAAAATCTTTTTTTTAAATTATTTTATCCTAAAATATCATAATTAATTTTTATCTCTAGAGCTTTTATAATCAAGTATCTGCTCTAAAGGGTCCCAAATAAAAAATAGATCCTTAATTATGAGAGCCTTATAGATAAATCACGTTTTAGAATAATATGATAAAAAAATAAAATTTCGCACCGGTCCAAATGGAATGAAAATTGTACCACTTAATTTTTTTTAAGAAGGTCCATATATTAAAAAATAGTTAAAAAATTAAGTGCTTTAATTTTTAATTTGTTTGATCCAGTGCGAAAGTCTTATTTTTCTGATTATTTTATTCTAAGGAATCATAATTATGTTTTTTTTAGGGCTCTCATAATTAAGTATCTACTCATCAGGATCCCAAACAGGAGCTTACATGGCATTTTCCGTCTAAATTCCTAATTTCTGTTATCTATTGGACTAAGTATCTAACAGTATGATAGTTGAGAGAATGAAATTGTTAAATTGGTAGTTTAGAAACTAAATAGAGAAAATGTGCATAGTTCAAGGGATAAAACGGAAAAAAAAAAAAAAAAAAACTCTTTTAACTTATCAGGCCAGAATAGGCCTTAAGGTTGAACTTGGGCAAAGTCCACTTTGACCCTATGTGGTTATCGCCATGTGCGAATACCCCCCTCATGGTTCAAAACTGACCACATAACCTACCTGTGGTTTTGAAAATGTGTGGATAGACCCTCAGCCATCATGTTTTCCATCCATATTAATGAACACAACATTAAAAAACCGATATATCCTCATCGTGTCCATTGATTCTTCTTCTTTTTTAATTCTAACCACTCCATCTCCTATACCAAAAATTGAATCCAAAACCGTTAATATTGTAAATTTTGACGAGTACTACATCTATGCCAAAATTCAAGTCAATCAAAAAATAAAAAGCTCATGGTCGAATCGATTTTGTTATGAAATTAAAATTTCAAATTTGAATTTACTAAATATTAGATCACTGGGTTATTGATGCCTGATCGAGATGATTTTTTACAGAGATACTCTATTCTTTATTTAATACGTTATGAATGAGTCAGATTGCATTCTAGAGGCGTGTGAGATACACCTCTGTTATATATGGATGGAAAACATGACGGTAGGGAATCTATCCACACATTTTCAAAACCACAAGTAGGTTATGTGGTCAGTTTTGGATCATGAGGGGAATATTCACACATGGCAATAACCACATGGGGTGAAAGTTGACTTTGCCCATTGAACTTTGTATGTTCTTGTCTTGACAGTAGTAGTTAGGATTAGGAAAACAGAGAAAGGTTTGGTAAAGCTGTTCACCTACTACGTATTTCTCTTGTGTATATTGGGCATGATAATGCACATTGGAGTTAAAGGAATTCTATGACACGGAAAGATTTTCCTCAATCAGTAATATGACGTCTCAGGCAACTGCTGTTTTTTTTTTGGGTAAATTCTGTCTCCTGTTTTTTATTGCACAAGTTGCATCAATATTAGCAACTTTCTTTTTTAAATCAACATGGACCATAAAATGTTGAGGTGTATGCAGTGAATAACAAGTGTATTGCAAGGGTGTGGAATTTAATCAAGTGTTACGTCTTGTATATATCAGTAGGTTAGCACGTATCCCACCCCTCTCTCACAGGAGCGGATTTCAGCTAAAGCATAGGTGGATCACTTGAAATTACCGGGAATTTTTTTTTTTTTGTTGGGTATGAATCAAAACAAAAAGTAATATATATCTAAAACTACCCAAAATAAAGCAAGATTTATGTGTAGATCAAGTGGTAAGGCGTCTGGTCAACCTAAGCGGTCGCATGTTAGAAACTCGCTGGTGCCTTCGACCATACGATTTTTTAACGGCTTAATGCAGTTTGGAAAAAAAAAAAAACTCCTCAAAACTTGAGGCTAAAAAGAGTTGAACCATGTGCATTCTAGACTTAAGTAGTTGGTATTGGTAATACCACAAAACCAACACATACAATTCTACAAACTACACAAACAAAAATATAATAAGTTGTTTAGTAAAAATGTAAAAACACTAGTACATTCATTTTTTATTCTCGTTATTGTGAAATTCTCACACATACAGGGCCGGTCCAAAGTATTTGGGTGCCCAAGGCTTATTCTAAGAATGATGTCCTAAATACTTGACAGTTTTTATGGGAGAAAAACAAACAAACAGTCACAATACGAGAAAACCAAAACTATAGTATTAAATCCCCTTGATTAATACACGACAAAAACAAATTATAAAGGTTGGGTCACTACAAAAACATAAAAATATGTATCTACATAAAATAGGTAGTTTCAGAAGCCAACAAAAATTACAAAGATCTCAAAACTAGCAATCTAATTTTTAATTAGTACATAATATTTTGTTATTCGTAAAACTATGTATTTATTCTAAGAGATTGGGCCTTCTTTTTTGTTACCGCAGTTTGGGTTCTTTTTCATTACCATTGGTTCACTTCCCCTTCATAGAATCACAAATGAGCCTTTTTTTGTGTTTCATATGGGGCCTTTTTCTTTTTTTTTTCCCTTCTATTGGGCTAAAAAAGATTTCTACTCAAACCCAAAAAGGAAAATTAGTAGATTTGCCCTTAAAATTTGACATTTTGGGGATGCTCAAGGCCCAGGCCTCTTGGGCCTTGGGGTTAGACTGGCCCTGCACACATACATGTGAGAGAGGTATGGTTGGAGCGTGATACATTGATGTGCTCTTAACATTTTCCTACACTTTTTTTGGTAAGCGATTTATTTATGAAATTGCTCATTCTTAGTATTTCTCTGTCTCTTTTTAAGTGTCCAGCTTCGTAACTCCAACTTATTAAGGAGATATCATCATTACATCTTTCACATCAACTTATACCTTCACTTTACCTCGTTACCTTGTATGGAGACATTATCATTAAACTTTTACTCACTAACTTTTCAAAATGGAATATAATTTTATGGGCAAAATGGAAAATACACCAATTTTTACTGATTAAATTTACAAAATTGACAATTATTAAGGGATAACCCAAAATAGAATACTAAACTCTACAAAAGTGACGAAAGGAGTATTACTTGAGCTAATGTCCTGAGACTCTGGGATGGGTGTGTGAGAATCATTGCCGATCTCAGCAGGAGAGTTCTGGTCTCTTCAAAACTCTCTCAATACTTTTCTTTTTTCTATTATAATAATTTTTTATTTCTATTATAATGAAGTTTTCTTTGCCAAATTTTTTTTTTTAAAAACTTAGTAGTAGAAGTATTTAACCAGCAAGAGTGTTCTCCCATTACAATTAACCTTAGCTACACAATTGCGAAGATGGAGGGAGTCGAAGGGACAAAATATGCAGACTTTCATCCCATTGAACTTTTGAACTTACCCCAAGGAATGAAAAAAGGAAAAATAATTATTTGTTTTCGGTAGTAAAAAATTTATAAATTTTTATTTGTGGTTAAAAGTTGTTAAGTGTTATCGGTGGTGTATAAGCTGTTGAGAAATATTAAGTTGTTCCCGCTAGTAAATAAATTGTTGATGGATATGTAAGTGAAAAAGTTGTTGTTAAAAACTTTTCTGTTAGTAAAACGAGATGAAAAAAATGCAGAAACCTTTTTATTAGTGAAAACAAGATGGTAAAATGCATTAAATTTTTAGTATTTTTTTTAGTGAAAACGGGCCTTAAAGAAGGTTAGAAGAAGATATCAAGATAACAAGAAACACTATTGAGCAACGTTAAACTTTCAAAAATTCTAATAGCAGGGACACTTCGCAGGGACAATCCGCAGGGACAATCCGTAGGGACAACGCGTTTGGCCCCATTTTGGATCCTGAAAAAATCTAGAAAAATATCCATAAATTTTTTAATATTATTTTATGGGGCCCTGTAAAAAATCAACTACAGCGGATATCAGTAAGTATTACTTTTGGATAAGTGGGGGCGAAACTGTCTTTTTGCCCCTACTTATCCAAAAGTAATACTTACCGATATCCGCTGGAGTTGAATTTTTACAGGACCCCATAAAATAATATTAAAAAATTTATGGATATTTTTCTAGATTTTTTCGGGATTCAAAATGGGGCCAAACGTGTTGTCCTTGCGGATTGTCCCTGTGAAGTGTCCCTGCTCATAGCAGGATTGTTAAACTTTCCTTACATAATATATTAATTTATTGTTTTCCCAACAAGTTCCAAACATGGTGTTAGTCTATCAGAGGTCACAAGACTCACAACCAGTGGATTGTTTTAACCCGACTACTTGCACAACAAATGTGCACACCGATCATGTACAAATCGCGGTGTGGTAGTGCATACACAAGCGATCCGAGCATTCTTTTAAATGTAAAATATTTTTTTAAAGGCTTTCTATGGAAAATCAGCTCAATCCGATACCTTTAGGTGCTCGCTCAAAGGATTAGATTGAGCATCTATAGGTATCAGATTGATTTTTGAAAAAATATTTTACATGTAATTGTAGAGACCTGTAATTTCATAAAATACTTAAGAGTTTATTTAATATTGAAAATTGAGGAAAAATATGAAAATGTTATAAGTTAATGTGGAGTGGGGTTGATGTGAAATTTGTGGAATTGATTTGATTTGGGGTTTGTATAATGGAATTGTAATTAGAGAGAGTGCAAGTGTGATTTGTGTGTATCCTAGTATATATATAGGTGAGTGAGTGTGTAGGAAATCTAAATCCCAAAAATATCTCTCTCAAACTCTCGACTGTCTCTCTCCGGCTCTCTCACTCTCTTACCCAAAAACTTCATCAATCACTTGAAACCCATGAAGTCTAAATTTCAATCTGTCTCCTACGCGTGATTTGAGCCTTGGAATTGCGTGGGTTTGTGCTAAAACTCATTATTGGAGGATTTCGGAGCTTTGGAAACTAGGGCTTGTTCGTTAATCTCGTGTGTGAAGCTTCCAACCTTGAGGTAGGGATTTCTTACTCATTCTATGTGTTTATGAGTTGATTTCATACTTTAATCGAGTGTACATCGTCAATCGTTGTGTCTTTGAAAAGTTGTTAAAATCTGCAGAAAATCGCTTGAAATTGCCTAGGAATCGATCCCTCATTTAAAATCTGGATTTTGCCCTTGGGGATTGATCCCCATTGGAGGAGAGATCGATCCCACCCCTCTCTGAAAATTTTGCTCATCTTCTAGGTTTCAGCCCAACTTCAAACGGCCATAACTTCTTTGTCCGATGTCCGTTTCACGTAAACTTTATCTCGATTCGAAGGTCTTCAAGTCAGTTTTCCATTGCCACCGGAATCACTTTAAAACTCTTAGTACACAGAAAGTTATGATCATTTGAGTAGATATGTATCAATCTGCCGAGGTCTATGGCTATTCCTAAGATTGTTCTCGTTCCGTGTTATGAATCCTATATAATTAGAACATGTTTTAGTCACTCTCAAGCATGATTACGTCTGCCATAATGACTCATTTGATCTTGTCTCTTGGCACTCATTAGAGTATAATATTAGTGTCGTTGGATAAGGAACATACCATAAGATTAATAGGAGTATCGTGGACAATAAGAGGTAATATGGTGAGTGTTATAGGTAGACACGAGCTTGTCTAGTGATCCGATGGATAGGACTATGACTCATATCCTCGTGCTTCGTCTTGTTGATCTTCCTAGATTCCTTTGGCACTCGTTCTATAAGATTTTGGTTTCGAACCTAGCCGGTGGTGTGTCGTGGAGTAGTTGTGGGTTCGGTATGTGACGTAGGGTATCGTGATAGACTTAGAGTAATAACGTGGATTTAAAATATTTGTCAATGTACAATGTGACAACTTGAAAATTGATACCTTTTGGTACGTGGAGTGAGTTGAGACAATGAGTTTGGGAAACGAACGGGATTCTCAAGACCCGAAACGTAAGTTTTGAATACGGAAACGTGCGAAATGGAATCATAGATAAAAAAAGAAAATACAAAAGACGTGAAACGACCTGCTCTAGGGGATTAGCATAAACGTCTTAAAGAAAGCTGAGTAACAACATTAATACGATTCATTCCATAAACTCAAGACAAAGTAGACTAAATAGATTACATCTGGCTTCCAAAATAAAATTTGCAAGGAGAACTATACAAGATGAGTTGCATCCACAATGATACGACAACTCTCCAAAAATTCATATCACAAAATGTACTATGCCAAAAGGACACCGAGTCGACCCTTGACCCCGCTCCTACAGCCTGTCAGACCAATAGTGAACCAAAACTCTACTTCAGATACCTGAAAGGATTGTGAGTGTTACTACTTCATTCAAGCGGAAAGTATAAAACAGTTTACACGAGCAAACATGGATCGATTAATGCTTTTAATCATATTTAGCAAGAAACAAATTATTTTTCACAAACCATTAAGTAAGCACAATATTTCAAGAAACCATAAGGTTGCTTCCCTCGCAACCAGGAGTTATGACGGTACCGTGACACTGTGAATAGAGTACTTTCAACAATTTATACCCTGTTTGTGTACAGCAAACAGACAATTTATACCCTTCTTGTGTACATCAAGAAGAAGACAATTCCAACCAACAATACAACTATGGCATGCTCTTGAAATAAAATCATGTTTCAAGCAACTTGATCCATATCCACAACCGTCAAAAATTCCCAACATTCGCATAAAAAGTATAAGTTTATTTTTAGCAAGCCAACTTCAATGCCAAAAGACAAAAGCGAAAGTCCTCATTCTCAACCTTGAGGTAGAGACTCGTCCCCCAATCCTAGAATATGAATAACACTACACTTAGTATAACTCATGCTCCAACTTATGTTATAATGCAAGTAAGATGCATCAACAAGTCTAACATATGTTTCTATTTTTTTTAATCTCCATCCCTAGTATGAAACCGAATGAGACCAATGCAATAAAAATGATGGATGATGTGTTTCAATGCTTCAAAGATGATTCAATGAGGTTAGATACAAGAACTCCCAAGAATAAGGCTTAATCCAAGACCAACATGTATGGTTCTGACCATATCCAATACTTAATCATAAATTCTAAGAACTTCCCTTAAACAATTGAAAAGTTAACTTCTTCCTCTTCAAATCAACAAGTCATTCATAAAAAACGGAGTTCGGGTAACCTTACTATGGCCTTGCGATTATAACTTAACAAATACTAAAACTGGTGCAGAGACAGATTTTGAGTAAACTTTAATAGCAAATCTGTCATTGCTCGGGCATAACCACAGCGTACGAGTTCTACCGTTAGAAAGCCCTACAAGTCTTGTTTTTAGCAAAGCAAGCAGAATATGATTTCGAGTTTCGAGCTAAGAGATATGACTGTTTTCCCAATTTGTGTCAGTGCAGTCAGCAATGCGAGTTTCACAGTAGCAGTTCGGTGCGTGATTTTTAACTTATTCCCCTCTTTGAAATAAACTCTGAAAATTTTACCCAATCAACTAGACATGCATATCCATCTCCAGTAAAAATTTCAGAAAATTGAAAGGACAGCAAGTTAGTGAGAAAAATTCATTAAGAACATGATAGATTCAGTCAAGTTCAAGCTTTAATTAACATGCCCATAAGCCACACGAATTTGATAGGTTTAAATCCATTCTCTTATTACCTAATTGAGATTTTAAACTACAAGAATATGCAGGTATATACATGTTTGATCAAAACCCAAAACATAAATTAGGTGTAATATAGGGTTTATCTTCAATTAGATTTCCCTAATTTTTTCCCCTTCTCCTTCCTCTCATTCTTCTTCTTCTTCTTCTTCTTCTTCTCTCTCGCTCTCGCTCTCTCTCTCTCTCTCTCTCTCTCTCCCTCTCTACGTTATTCAGAAAAGGTGGACGGAGGAAACGATGAAACAAAGTAGAATGTTAATCAAGGGAAAATTATCCCATGAGGTTGGGTGCATGGGTTCCAGTGGGCCATTACTAATCCTTACTCTTCATTCCATCTACCAAGACCAATCTTCTTTTTTTTTTTTTAACTTAACTAAACCCTCAAATTTAATCACGTATGCTAGACAATTAATAAATGATATGTGAATGATAACCCAACACATGTAACAAATAGCATGATCTATGCAATAAAAAGTTAAATGACATTTGTGATGCACGTGCATGCTCGGAACGAGTGTTACAAGACGATTTATAGTTTGATTAGCGATAGTGAAGTACTCATTGAGTCTTGAGTATGCGTCATGAAGTTGGTGTCCATGCATTCCCCTTTGCTATCTTAGACCTCATTTCTTTATGTTTAAATCTTTTCATTTGCACATAGTTTGAGTATAGATTTCTTTACTGGGCTAGTGTAACTCAACTTATCATCAATTTCAGGTACATTCCAAGGATCTTGACACAAAGTGCATTGTGTGCATGCTTGACTTCATATCTTTTGTATGCTCTCTTGAAAAGTTGTAATTGTAATTTCATTTGAACTCTTTAAACTTTGGATATCTAGTAAACTTTAAACTTACCATCTTTGACTAACTATGAAATTTGGGCCGTAGTGCCAATGCTGTAAATCTCTAAACTTGGGACTTGGTTTGTAAGTGACAAATTGGAAACTCTCTTTTGGGTACTATTTATATTATGTGAAGATTATTTATTGAAATGGATTATTTATTTATGTTGAAAATCCAGGGACTGATAGTAATGAACGGTTCGAATCGTTTGTGTAAAATCTAGAGTGGGCCGCACACACATTCTGTGCACATTTGCTGTGCAAGCGAACTATCTAGGATTGTTTTGCTTTTGAGAAACCTTTTCCAAATGAGCAATTTTATGCACATGTGTATACACAAATTTGTCTCATGTAATTTCATCCTTCAATAGTTATTGTGTAGATTGGCTATTGAGATTGCTATAACCTCTCTTTGGCACTATTTCAAAGAGTCAATTGCATTCTATTATACACTGTAATCGGCATTGCTACTTTGCGGTAAATATTAATTGGGTTTAAAGTCTTTTTAAATAAAGATGGTTATGGTTCTTACCAAATTTTTATAGGATTAATTAAATAATCATTCTATTTGACTATAATGCGTAAGTTTTCATCCCTGTAATTTTAAACAGTTTTGTTTTTATCCTTTTTGCTTGTAAAATTTCTTGTGTATCCTTTTCTATCTAATGATACGTTTAATATATGCAAATCTAGTTTTTCAATTAAGGGGAATTTGATTAAACTTCCTTTATATAATATATTAGCTCATTTTTTTCCCCACTGAGTTCCAAACATAGTGTTGGAGTCATAAGACTTAGAACCAGGGGATTGTTTTACTTTTGAGAAATATTTTCTAAATCAGCATTTTTATGCATATTTGTATACACAAATTTGTCTCATGTAATTTCATCAATTAATAGTTACAGAGGGGGCTAGGCAAGAGAAGGGCTGCTCAATAACAGAGGGGAGTGTGTTTTTTTTGGTTTATTTCATTTTTTGTTTGGATTTAGTCTAGTTTCTATCCAAATTTAGTCCAGTTAATGTCCGGATTTAGTCCGCTAGTTTATTAGTCATATGCTTGGTATTAGTTTTATTTTCTGTGAACTTGAACTCGCTAGGCGAGTTTGAAATACGGTTGCACATGTTGTGCTCTGATTTCCCTCTCTAATGGTTTGTCCGCTCTATGAACGTTCATTTGCCCCCATGGAATTCCTCTCTAATGTGTAGGTTTTTGCCTTAGAGTTGAATACAACTTCTCACATTTGTCAAAAAAAATGTTACTATGAAGATTGGTTAGTGAGAATGCTACGGCCTCTATCTGGCACTATCTCAAATAGTCAAACTGTATTGCTACTTTGCACTGTAATCTATGTTGCTACTTTGCTGTAAATATTAATTGGGTTTATAGTCTTTTAAAATAAAGATGGTTATGGCTCTTACCAAATTTTTGTAATCATATATCTTTATTCACTGTATAAAATTGAAAAATGAAATTTTTAATGTTAAAAAATAGGAGTACTAAATTTGTAATGCATTAGCCAACAAAATAAATTTTGATGTGTAGCTACTATAGTTTTTTCGGTTCTTCTAACAAATGCTCCCGGAACACAAGTTAAGGTGTATTAAATATGAATATTTCCAACAATAAGATATCATTACTATCAATGCCATTTTCTAAAAAGAAAGTCAACAATAGTGTAAACACATATACTTAGGACTTATTTGATAACCTAAATTCAGCATTTAAAACTGAATCAATTAAGTACTAAGTGATTCAATAGGTTTTTATCTAAGTGATTGTGTAACTTTTTGGACATTCTACTAACTATTACTAGGATATGCTTACTTACTCGTAGACATCTCTTGTGATATATATCTAGACGTGTGGTAGTAGTGTGCATTTTGATGTATGAATCTGTTGTCATGATTATGTCACCGCAAGGTTTTTTTTTATTCTGACATCAAAGTAATGGCAAAGTTTTAACAAGATACACATTTTTTCTTAGCCAAATTCTATTACAAATTAAAATTTCAACATTGCATAGCTACATCTTTATATTTTTGTTTGCATTTTGAATGTATGGTTTTTTTTTTTCAATTTTAATTTGGATTTGAATTTGTGTTGTGTGTTGTATGTTACATTGTGAAGAGTAAATGCAAGATGGAGAACGGGTATTCGAAGAGAAATTACAAAACTATCTAAAAGAATAAGACTCGACAATATAAAATTTCAAGTTTTCTTATGTAACCAAGTACAACTATCACTTATGGTTTCCTTCTATATGAGAATGAATGTAGGAAATATGAATTTTAAATTGGTACGATGGTGATAGTGTAAAAGTAAGTATGTTCCAACTATTGCAATAAGCCTTTGACTAGTTTAATTTCCATTGCAAGTACCCTTGTTGTTTCAATACAACTATCACTTATTGTTTCTTTCTATATGCAATCAGTAACAGGTTAGAAGATATCATGTATCTTGCTTATACTTTGGTTTATAGCTACATGGATTGTAAAGTAAATGTTGCAATTGCCAGTTACTTTTGTAGCAAAACTTAGATATCATTTTTAGATAGGAGTTTTCATGGCATGTTGTTTCTGCTTTGCTAATCATTTCTTTCTTAAGGGAACTTCTATAGTATCCTTTATTGTTTGACCAAACCTTAAAATGTTATACTTTTCATGGCGATTGAATTATCATTTTGTGGTGAAGTTATGATGGGCGCCATGATAAATATGGTGATGTTGAAAATGTATTCTCTTTTACGGTGTAATTTTGTGATTTTTGTTAAGCCATTTGAGATATTTTTGTAACGCCTTCATATGGTTAAATTAATACTTTCTTATTGTGAAAGTCAACCTTCATAAGGTATCCCCAAACAAGGAGGGTGGTACCTTAGAATCTTCCTTGTGTCAATGAAAAATATTTTTTTGTGGTCTAATGAGAGCTTCTCATAGAAGGTCTAGTCTTGGGATGATTTGTTAGTTAATTTTGTTAGCAATTAGTACACACCTAGCAGAGTTATTTTTCACATCTTAAAGGTCTTTAATTCTCCAGCTATATTAAGTTTAACAGAGCCTTTAAAGTTTGATGAATTGTAAAGAAGAGGTTAGCATGTTGTAAGGACATTAATGAAACTTTATCTAGTTTAAGCCTTCAATAGGCTACATTATTCCGTATACTTTTGTGTATTATGCTTTGTTCTGTCTATTATAATGGGTCGTGGTTTCATATGAAATAACTACAGACTGTATGTGATTTGATAGTAGTTATAAAATGCAAACTTTTTATTCTTTTGTTTGGGTGGTTTTGCTAGGTGTCGGCGGAAGAAAGTATACCTTATTACATTGCCAAAATTGTGGAGTTCTTTGAAACCATCAATGAGGAGTTTGTCTTTTTCAGCTCAGTGGTTCTATAGAGCCGCAGATGTAGTGAGATAATTTGTTCTTCACTCACCAATTTTGATATTGCCGATGGTGAAAATGTGTAATTCATTACTCATCATGTATTTGGTTGTTTCTAGGTAATTAAGGAACAATTCGAGTTCATCGACGAAAATGAGTATTTTACTCAAGCATCAGAGACGATAATCCATTGGGCTTTATTGTTTTAAAAATAAAAATTGTTCAACTTCTAGCCAATGTATGATCTTCACACACACTTACAAGTATCTACTTCTTTTGTAATGCTGTTCCTATTTATTCCAACGTTCATCACTAGCTTTTCCACACGACAGATGGATTTGACTTAAAAATATAAACTAATCTCTTCGGATTTCTATTGTGACATGGCATATTCATTGCCTTACTTTTCATTCACCACTTTGAATGCAACCAATGGTTAGTATGTTTCTCCTACAGGTCGAAGTATGTAGTTCTTTGATCATCATTGAATATAACCTGGTTCTTGTGTTTTTGTTTTGGGGAGATAACTATTTGAAAAAAGTAAATAGGCATTTATCCATGTTAACCAATTGTGTAGTAGCTTTGTGATCGATAATTTTGTATTAGATAAAGCGTTAAAAATTATGTTGTTTGCATTGTAGCTTTGAAAGCTTGAAGGCACATAGTGATGCATCCTCAATAAGCGATGCTAGTTCAGCCATTTGTAGTGACTCTGATATTGTAGCAGTAGGAGGTGGAACCAAGATTGATTTTGAAGAGGTTTCAAGACATAATGAGAACAAGAAAGTAGAAATGACACTTTTGGATCTCTATAATGGATATGGTGCGATGTCAACGGGCCTTTGCCTAGGTGCCAACATGAGTGGTGTTAATCTCGTTATTGTAAGTTCTGAGTTAATTGTTGTACATAGTTGTACTTTCTCTTCAAATTGTTCCTCCCAATAACCTAGCACTTTGATATAGTTTGAGATTGATTCAATCACTTCTTGGTGTCTTAAAATCAACACGACATTTGAATGACGATCAAGGGAAGCTTATTACTAAGGCTAACCTATGAGATTGCGTAAGTATTGATAATTCAATTTGCTCTCTTTGCATGCAGCAGACGAGAGTCCGCTGCATTTATGTTTAACTTCTTATTATCCTAGATCAGAATGGTGCTTTAGAATGCTACCAAACCTCAGCATTCTTGGCATACTGAAATCAATTTAACTTCTTTGGGATATTTGGTGGGATACAATTCTTCAATTGCCTAAAGAATTGGGCTAGGTCTTGCATGGTCTGCTCTTTTGTATGAGAAGAACTTCAAAACTGATAAAGGATGGATCACTGAATTTGCTTTCTGGTCCCAATTAGACATGTTGTTATGTTGGAGATTCGCAATTTTCACCTGTGGAAGCAACAAATGTTCCCCTTGTTTTGTGAGATAATTGACGCATCTCTAATCTTTTCAGCACCACCAGCCTTGAGTTGTTCTAGCATTCTTTGCATTGTTTTTATGGGCACAAAATTTCTCTATGATATATATTCTTTTGCTAATTGTAAAAATCTCACATATCAAAATATATTCTTTTGCTAATTGTATAAATCTCATATATCAAAATAGGAAAAAGAATAATGGTTGATGTAGCCATCAACAACGAATTGGGATAAAGATGAATTATTGGGAGTGGATCTGACATACATGCTACTGCAGTAGCTCATAAGATTTGCTAAATCCTTGAAGCTTTAGTTCTACAAGAAGTCAATCATCTTGCTCAATGATGAAATTTTGCTCAATTCCAATTTGAATGAGATATGAAAGTTGACTAAAAGCTATCAAGAGAATGTGGCATGTATCCCTTTGCATAACATTGTTGGTTCAAGAATGTGGAATTACTTTTTAACAATGTACTTCTTATGCCAAGAAAGTGTTGTCTCTTCAGTTAGATGAATAATTTTCCATCCTGCTGTTGTAACTCTTGGACAATTGTTGCCCCTTTTGGACTTACTAGTAACTTATCTTTTGAATTGAAAAATATAGCTGTTTTTCAATCTTAGTGCATCATATTCACATTTTATGGTTAAATTAGGGGTCATTTATTTTCTTTCTACGTTGTGCTTTATTCTTCCTGTTGAACTTCTATCATTTCTTTCTCCGTGTAGAAATGGGCCGTTGATCAGAATTCAAATGCATGTGAAAACCTCAGATACAATCATCCCGAGACTGAAGTGTAACCCTATCGCATTTTACATTTCTTAACAAATTAAGTGCTACTTAAAATATAGGTTAAAGTAGAAAAAAATTAAGTAACTTTGAATAATTTTGGTTGAATTTTTGTGTACTTGCATTTAACGACCATACCACTGCCACCACCACAACCACTATCATGCCGCCGCTACCTCCATAACACCACCATTGCACAACCACCATAGCCCACCACCACATCGCTACAATGCCACCGCCACAATGCCACCATTGCACAACCACTACGCACTGCCACCATTACACCACCATCACTCCACCGCTACCTTACCATTACACCTCCACCACTCCAACACCACCACCATTCCCACTTCATCCCCACCCTCACCACTCCACCACCACCACCTCCCTCGCTCCATCACGATCAACCCCCCGCCACCATAATCACCACTCCACCGTTACTATAAGTACATTGTAACCATTAGTAAATAAAGAGAGAATCAGAACTAAAATTAATTTATTATTTTTCTTAATTTAGTATTTAATATGTTTATCAAACAACTTTTTAGCTTATTCAACATGTAATTTTTCAGCTTTCAGTTTTATCAAACACGTCCTTATTACTCCACTACTTTAGCATGTGTTTAAATATCTTACCATAATAATATATCTGGTACTTTTTGCAAATAACTGATAATCAATTAAACTGTGCTAACAAAATATAAACCATAGTTTTGTTTTAACCCAATGCCATGGACAAAAATAACTTAGACGTTCAAAATTCATTTTTTCGCAAAATCCTATAAGAGAAAATAAATTTCTTTTACAGATCCAGAAAATAGTAATCACATGAGTAAAAAAAAACACAAAATAAATGAAACGAAAAGAAAAGAAAAAATAAAAGAAAACAAAGAAGTTGCAGCTGGCTCTTGATATGTAAGAATTGCTGGAAAACAGTGATATTGATAACATAGATTGAAGATTGTCAAAAAAAAAAAAAAAAAGATTGAAGACTTTAAACGTAAGACATAGAAAGTAGAAATGAAAACATTGAACGTAAGATATTAAACCATTCCCTCTCTCTCTACAAACGGGAGCACCTCTCTGTAGACACCCCAATCCGAACCTTAAAAGTGCTTTAAATATCCCGATGATGAAACAAAGGAAACGAATACCTCCGAGAGCTTGGAAATGGGACTCTCCCAAAATAAACCCAAAAAGCCCAGAGCCAAACCAAAGGCCCAGAGCAAACCCAAGAGTCCAGGACTGGACCCTTAGTACCGCACGACACACCTCTACACCGCACGGCATAACAGATTTCAATACGCCGCACGAGGTCATGAGGTCAACCGCACGGCATTTTGGATAAAGTTCAGACTGACTCAGCTAGCTTTCGGTCATGCCCACTTAAGCCACTGCTACAAGCTAGCTCAGCCAAAAAGGTACTTCTGGCCCGCCCAGAAAATACCTCCACCATTTGAAATTCAAAATCTTTGGCTTTTGCCTATAAATACAACCCTCCACTCAAGAGAAAAGGGGCCCCTGAACTCTCTTTCTCTCTCATCATGCTTTCATACCACTCCTCACTCCAAAGCCTTGAGAAAGTGCTCCAAAAAACATTCTCAAGGCTCTTTCTTCCTCAAAATCCTCCATTTTTCTCCTCACCATTGAAGTGAGTCCTCTTGCTCACTTCAAGACCTCCTACTTCCCAAAGATCTATCTTACCAAACCATCCCCACCATTTCTCTCCGATCGCTTTCATTCGCGTTCATCCGAAGCCATCCATTCCCATCCAAGCTCAAAGATCGGAAGGTATAAACTAGTTTTCTTGGGATAGGCCTTGTCCATATCCCTGAGGGAGTCTCTCCATGGTTAGGATCGACCCCCTTTGGGTCAGATCCTGACTTAAAAACCATTTTCAGAATAAAAACAAGACTCTTTGCCAAGAAGGCTACACCGCGCGGCGTCTTGATGCGTCGCGCGGCGTAGCTGACTTAAACGCACGGCGTTTTAAGTTTACTATTTTCTTCGCTCAAACCATCTGGATCACAGCTATCCTCTGTCAGGTCTTTTATTAAAATATCAAGTGTAGATACTCTCGAAAATAGACCATATCTACAAGTCATGTGTAGTTTTCTTCCTTTTTTAAAAAGAAAATGAAGATTTTTTTTTTTTGGCTATTCAAAAAGATCAAGGATGTAAAAAAGCGGTTTTCTGTTCATGACATTGGGAGAATGGTGTTTTTCAGAAGTGTCTGGAAGCAAAAACATCGTTTGACGTCAACGAAAACCCCGCGCGTCTTATCCAAGACGCCGGGCAGTGTTTTGAAACATCGTGCAAACCTGAAAGCAAAGAGGGAACCCCGCGCGGCGTTCTGTAAAACCGTGCGCGGTATTACGAAACGCCGTGTACAAGGATACTGTGATCCAGACAGCTTCTACCGAGAATTCTTTTCATTTTGCATCATCTTTATCATCACTGTACAGTTAACACCACGTGCACGCCAACGTGATTTATTACCCTTGTCATTTTCCCCTTTGCTTGCCTATTTAAGAGTTTGATTTTCCAAAAGATATTCTAAATCCCCTCTTTTGAAAAGTTTAGTGGAGACCGGTTTCACTTGGCGAGCGGGGTGCTTTTCCAATAAAACCTTCCCCGTTCGTAAAGTGGCTCCCGAACCTAAGATCTCAACGTTTTCGCTAGACTAAAAGCTTTTCTTTCTTTTTAAAACAAACTCTCGGTTTCTCGGATCATCCATCTCAAAAATCCGGGTGGTGACTCTTTCTGGGGGCGTGCCGGTACGGGGAGCCCACACTCTCTCTAATCCTAAAACAACTGCCACACTTTCTCTTCTCCTTCCCCCCCTTGGGTTTATACCAAACTTTGGGCAGCGAGAGAGGAGGAATCAATCCCTACCTTCATATCTGGTTTTCCCTTCCCCTTCTCTTCCCAAACCGTTTGTTGATCACCGCTACCCCGCTTCTGGGTTTGCAGCCACGTGGTTGCCGGTGACTTCTTGAGTCACCAGCTTGGGAGTTTTGATCAGTAGGGGGTTAGGCAAGAGAAGAACGTTCAATGACAAAGGGTAGTTCGGGCTGTCAAACGAACAAAACATTTCGAGCTCAGCTCGAATTTTGGCTTGTTCAAACTTGTTTGAAAAAAATTTAAGCCAAGCTCAATCACATTTTTTTGTTTATTTATGAATTCAAGTCAAGTTTGAGCATATGAGTGTTTGGCTTGCATATTTCATAAGCCAAGCTAAATTTATCACGAACACAAAATTTCAAGCTTGAGCCAAGCTTGAACAATTAATCTCAAAAAGTTTTAAACTCAAGCCAAGTTTGAACACATGTAATAAGGAGTCAAACCAAATTTGAGCAATACTGTGCTTGACTTGTTTGGCTCAATTAGCTAAAGGGAGTGGGGTGTGTATGTTTTATTTTATTTTATTTTTGTTCGGATTTAATCCAATTTCTGTCCGGATTAGTACGGTGGGTTGTTGATTTCCATCAATTTTTGATGTTGTCTTTGATATGGAGCTCTGCCATCCCGAGGCGTCTGGTGTCTGTGGTACTAGCTGCACGTAGGCCGATCTTTGTTGATAATGGTGTAAAATGAGTGATGGCTTTTACTTAAGCGCTAGATATCAGTTTTGCCTCTTTGCTTTTCCTGTATATCGTTAGGTTTAGGGCTTGGCTGTCTCTGTAACTCTGTATTCAGGTGAAAGTATGTAAATGCCATATGACCTGATCTGTATTCCGGTGGTGATAATTTGTAAATGCCATCTGTACTCCGGTGGTGATAATTTGTAGATGCCGTATTACTTTTTTTAAAATAAACCTGTTTCTTCCGTTGACCCAAAAAAAAAAAAGCACGTAAGATATTCTATGTTTTTCAGCCCAACGTTTTAATTGTCCTTGATTTTTTGGAAAAACTTCAGAAATGGAAAACGGCAAAAAGAGAGAAAGGCCTTGTTCATTTCTTATCTTTAATTTTTTTTAAATTTGTTTTTCAATCACTATCCTATATTTTTTTCCAATCATTACCCTATTTCTCCAATGTAAGAGGATAAAAAACAATGGATGCTCAGAACAACACCAATATGCAGCGGCTATTCGTGTCTTCTCACCGGAACCCTAATCTGTCGTCGGAACCCTAATCTGCTAAACAGACAAGGGGTGAGCGCACCTTTGCCTCTCGTGGCAAAGGCCCTCCTATACCTAAGTTAGTATCACGAACTAGTTGAAAATCCTAATTATCAGTAGGAGAACAATATGAATGCAGCGTTTTGCATACCTTTTCCTCTAGGTTTTCCTTATATTTATAGATTCATAGATGCTTACTGCCCAAGCATCTTTGTTCCCCTAAGATTCCTATCCCGTATAGGAAACCCAGGATATCATGGATTTTCATTCTCTTATCAAGTCATTACCTGTAGTCCTTTTAGGACTCTCTTCCATAACCGGCCTGACATCCCACATACTCTGGATCTTATTCTTTACGGGATAGCACAACTTCGGAACTTTCTAGAGCGTTTCTGCCGTCTTAGCATTTAAGGCTGTTTCCTCAATAGTTTTTTACCCTGTTCGGCCATCTCATTGCCGAACAGTCTATATGGTCCAATGGCCTTACATGCCACTGGTCCTTGTTATTATATTTGGATAAATGACTTCACATGCCATTTGTCTTTATCTGCCGAACAGACAGACTGGACCTAATGACTCCTCATGTCACTGGTCCATATCGCCGTTCACCGCCCTACTTAGCAGTACGCTCTGTCCTATTCACCACGTGTTCCTTGATACCATTTGTTCGGCTACTAACTGTACCTGTTCGGAAATATCTCCCTACATCCAATTATTAATTTCATTTATTTCTTTATCTCTCTCTACCCATTACCCATCACTCCAATCATAACTCTATTTCTTTCTTCACCCACTATCAAAACTAAAACACCCAAAGTTACCAACCAAACAAGGCCAAATTCTTTTAGAAATGACATTATGTTTTCTTCTCTTTTTGAAAAGCATTTTTCAAAAGATTTTTCCTAAATTTTTCCTTCTTCCAATCATTTCTTTTTCTATTTCTCTCCACTTATTATCCCTACTACTTTTTCAAAAAAAATTCAAAATGTATTCCAAATAAAGCAAATATTGAAAAATATTCCATATACTATGCTACATGCACCGAGCATTTGTTAGCTTATTTTGTTTTCTATTTTTTTATTATCTCTAATTTGAAAAGCCAACAAACTTTTTTCTAGATAAGATTTTCCCACAAATCCACAACGGCCCTCTCTCTCTCTCTCTCCAGCCCACACCCCCCACAGTCGCGCAATCCGGTCAAGAGAGAAAGCCATGGAGGAGAAATGCGAACAAGAGTCTCCAGTGGGTTCAAGTATGGAATCCGAAGGACAGGGAAGACTATACGAGGCGTACAACGAGCTACACGGGCTAGCTCAGGAGTTGGAGACCCCATTCGACGCGCCGGCGGTGCTGGTGGTGGGCCACCAGACCGACGGCAAGAGCGCCCTCGTGGAAGCCCTGATGGGCTTCCAGTTCAACCACGTTGGCGGCGGCACCAAGACCCGCCGCCCCATCACCCTCCACATGAAGTACAACCCCGATTCCCACTCCCCTCTCTGCCACCTCATCTCCGATTCCGACCCCTCCCTTGCCCTACACAAGTCCCTCCATGAAATTCAGGTGACACATTGGATATAACTACGTTTTGTATTGTTTACTCTGTTACTCTGGGGAAAGTTATTGTTAGGTTAGCACTCAGATACATGTGTTTGTATCTAACGTAACTAATTACTGTGTGTAATGTAGAATAATAAGGCCGCATTCTTCTTAAATTACTCTTTCGTTCTATGTACTAGCACCGACACGGACATGTGACGTGACACCGGCACTCCGACACCCCGAATTTTTAAAAAATGGAGGTCACTGACACGTTAGACAGCACGTTTTAAAAAGCATACATGTATACTATCATATGAAGCCAAAGTAAAAAATTGAAGGTTCAAATCATAAATATGCAACACCACATATACGTTAAATTATAACCATCATCATATCGTTCATAAAAACATTTTGACTAAAAGCATTTGATCATTTGTGTGCATTTCTAACTAATAAACCATCATCCGTCACAAAAAAAAAATGTTTCCCTATTTTTTAATTAGATCATACTATTTTTTAAAACTTGTTTTCCAAGTGTTCGAGAGTGTCTGGAGCATTTTTTAAAAGTGTCTCCCGAGTGTCCAAACATAAAACATTGATAAAAAATAGGACACTTTGAATATGAGTGTTGGCCACTGACATTGCCTCTGACGAAGTGTACGTGCTACATAGCTTTCAGTATTTTGGTTCGTCTTTTCTAAATTTTTGTCAAATATTTTAGATTATCTTGTTCTCAATGAAAGAGTCTAAAAAATAAAAGGTACGACCAAAAGTTAAAAAAAAGGTTCAGACGAAAAAAGTTTAAAGCAAGTATTTTTTTGTCTTTTGTGTCATGTTATCTGAGCTTTTTTTCAACTTCAGTTCATTTCTTTATACTTTTCTAGTCCCTCTTGTTGAGATGAACCATTGCTCCCGAAATTTGACCTAAAATTAAACAAGAAATTATGAAAATAAATAATACCAAAGGAAATACAAGACCAATAATTTAGGAAGAACAAGGACTTAGATTGGGTGCCAATAATTCGTTATCCGTATAGTGGTCCCGTTTTTTTATTACAGATTTCTTGATTATTTGCAAAAATAACTTGTATGGTGTAGCTTTTATAAGCTTGTATAGGAGTTCAAACTATTTTGTCAGGTAAGTTGTACAATAGCTTTTGATCGAGTGTGTCTTTAATGATTCTATATATTTACTTTGAAACCAATGAGTTTGTCTTCCATCCGTAGCTTTATTAACTCAAATTAAGTATAAAGCTACAAATTGAAAATAATCTCTCTTTTTTTGAGGAAAATAAGCTGAAAGAGCAAAATAAGTAATTATTTATTAGTGCTAGCAAACACTCTTTATTAACTTTTTAAGCAAATAAGCTAAATAAGTGCTTGCAAACAGGGCCATTACCTTGAGCAGTTTGCTGTTTATGGGTGAATTTAGTGGAAATGAGACAGTATTACGGCGGGGATAAGCAATTTCAGAAAAGTATCATTGTCTTGTTCTATATGTGATCTTTAACGAGCAGTAGTGATAACCAAAGCTTGACAGAATACCAATTTCAAGCAAATATCAAGAAGCTTACTCGTTTTCAGAAGTCAAGTAAACACACAAAGTAACTCAAATGGTGAAATAACTTCAATGGGGGCCTATGTAGCACGGACACTTCGTCGGAGCTCACGTACCGGTGTCGGACACTGTCACGCCCTCGATTTTCAACATAAGTATAAATGAATTTCATAAATAAAACCTCACAATAACCATACGATACCCAAAAGAATTTAACATTTCTACTTCCATAATTGTACATTCTCATCCATGAGTTTCAAAAGGTTACATCATTGGCTCCGGGGCCCAAATATTATAAGTACAAAAGTTAAGAGAGTTACGAGTATTACAAATATCCTTTGTCAAACCCAAATGAATCGAACTGCATTACATCTTCCAAAATAAGTCTATAAAAGATGTTGGGAAAATTCCACGGTGTCAGCTTTCAAAAGGAGATGAAGTCATGCATGCACAACACTTCATGCCGCTATCTCTAATCCGTACCTGAAAGTGATAGAAGGGTTGAGCAAAACACGTGCCCAGTAGAGAATTCTTTACACAAGCTATATGAAAAAGTGATGAATCATGCACCATGAATGAGTGAGTAATGACAGATACGCCCAAAGTACGAACGATTACCAACGAGCTGCACACATCGATCAAAGAGTTCTAGACTTCACTGGAACGTCACTAACCGTTTTAGTCCTCAGATCAGATACATCAATGAACTCATGTCTATCCACCTTAGTCTATAACCAATCCTCAAATCGTTTTATTATTCTTCGTGCGATACTACAATCTTTCTCGTGTCTACAGTCATCATCATCATCAAATCCTTTCATTACAAATCTTTCCCTTTAGTTAGAAATTTCCCATCGATAATCGCTAGGGTCACCTCGGGTCTAGTTCCCTCGAGCGTAGGGTCACCCCGAGTCTATTCCCTAAATAATAATAATCAGATGGGTCACCTCGGGTCTAGTTCCCTCGAGCGCAGGGTCACCCCGAGTCTATTCCCTCAATAATAATAATCAGGTGGGTCACCTCGGGTCTAGTTCCCTCGAGCGCAGGGTCACCCCGAGTCTATTCCCTCAATAACGACCATTTGGGTCACTTCTCACACTTCTCATGATCATCCTCGTTTCTTAATCAATTTCATCGTCAGTCTATCTGTTGTACCACAAAACTTCAGTCGATCATTACATAACTTCACAAATATACAAGTTCATGCTTTTTCATTGATTTACAAATCCGCATCTTACATAACGTACTAAGCCCATACATATAATTTTACAATACTTTATCCATTTGTTACTACGTTTGAAACTCATAGGGCAAGTATCAAAAGAATTGTAAGATTCGACGAGTCGAGAGGTCACAAGTTATTTCATCATCTTAACATAGTTTGGACCACTAGACACACTCACATCCGCCCCTTATGTTTCCCACAATATCACCATGCTCTAAGTAACCAATCAACCCATAAGATCTATATGACGTCCAATCGGCCTGTATCGATACTTAAACCTTAGACAACTAACGACATTTGGAAACTAATAGTTCAACAAATCATGAGGACAAGAGATCCTATTAGACAGGCTCACATCTACCCATAACACTCACTACGGCACCCCATTTAGCATACGGTACTCCTAACCAGCTTTACGGTACATTCCCACTGACAACGAAACTAGTATGACACTTGACGATGGTTTAAAGAGTGGAAACAATCAATGAATCATCAAAGGACGAGTAACCAAGCTTAGAGATGGTTTATAGGTGTTTTAGAAGTGTTAGAAGTGATCGGAATGCAAAAAGATGAATTTTAGGACAAAGCTGAAAAACTGCCCCTAAGCCAAAGGTATCGATACCTAGCCAAATGGTATCGATACCATTTGACCAAAAAGCACTCCAGACGCAAGAGTATCGATAACGATGACAAATGGTATCGATAACGATGATTTTCTGGGTTTGGTAACGCAAAGATATCGATAACGATTGCAAGAGGTATCGATAACAATTGGTTTTCTGGGCTTTGGAACACAGTGTTATCGATAACTATGCAAATGTTATCGATAACAGCTCAGTTCGAGAGGTTTTCTGCAGATTTTTGAAACTATCCCAAACAATCAAACCAACAATTTCAAGCACGATCAAAGCACAAATTCAACTCATAGACATATAGAGAGAGCAAGAAATCCCTACCTCAAGTCAAGGATCGAAACCCACGCGATATGAGCAAGCCCTAGACTCCGAAAACTTCAAAATCAACCGATTCTCCTCCTCCGAGCAAAACCCACGAAATTTCAAGCTCAACAACGCGAATGGATGAAAGATTGGAGGTTATTTGCCATGGGTTTTGAGTAAGGGTTGGAGTTTTGGGTGTTGGAGCGAGAGAGAGAGAGAGGGAGAGTCGAGAGAGAGAGAGAGATGGGAGAATTTAATCTCCTACACACACCTCACACCCTTATATACTAACACCCAAACAAATCACACTTGCACTCCCTCAAATATCAATCCTAACACATTAACCCCGAATCAATTAAACTCAATAAATTTCACATTTTCCAATATTTATAAAACTCTTCAAATAATATCCAAAAAAAAATACGGGTCCTTACAGACACTTTTCGGACACCGACACTCCCGGACACTCCCCGGACACGTGTCCGACACTTCTCCCGGAGTGTCCTATTTTTTTTTCCAATATTTGGGGTCCGACACTCTACGGACACTTTCAGGACACTTGGGACACTTTGGGGGTAAAAATGCAATTAGGACTTTTAAAATGGATCAAAGTGTACACTTTAGGGACACTTCAGTGGACACTTTAGGGACACTTCAGTGGACACTTTAGGGACATTCTCTTTGTTTGAATGTGTTCTCTCTTTCTTTTTCTCTCTGTGATCAGATTTTGGGCTATTTTGTTATAATATTATTAAATTTTTATCTAATTTGAATATATTTTTTAATTTATATATATGTATATATAACGTGTCCCTCAACGTGTCATGTCCCCCATTTTTTGAAAATTTTGCATGTCGAGGTGTCAGTGTCGTGTCGTGTCCGTGTCCCGTGTCCGTGTCTGTGCTACATAGATGGGGGCTTTAAAACCCTATTGGAGGCTTGATTAATTGGTAACCATGCTTTTTTCCAAGATTAGATTCACTCTCTCAACGTAATAACCGGTGTCCAAAAAATCGACCTTGGCAATGCCCGTCAGTCTTGACTAAGGGCCTTGGCGCTAACCTCAAGGGGTTGGCAAAGTGGGCTTGAGAAAGCAATAAGTGCTTGACTTTGAGATCACATGTTTGAATCCCATGGAGGCCAACCATCCCAAACCTTAGGGCCATTGGGGTAATGCCAGGTCGTTACCTTCAGAACCTTGGAATTAGTCGAGGTATGCACAAGCTAGGCTTGACATTTGATTATCTCGAAAAAAAAGGGCCTTGGCTTTGAATAAGGTGCTGGGACGATTAGTTGGTGATTAATCAGCTAGGCGGGATTACTTGGAGATTTTTCAAATTTATGGGAGTTAGTTATTGTGGTAATATACTACAAGGGGTTTGGACTGATATGGAGAAGAAGAGGAGTAGTTGACTAGTGATGCTGTACTACTTAGTTGTACTCGGTTTTGAACTTTGAGTGTTGATTTTTGTAATTGACTAGTTATTTGGTTCAACTTGGTTTCATTTGGTTTGAACTATGAACAAGGAACTTTGCCTTACGGATTGTCTAGTTATTTGGTGGTACTTAGTTTTCATGTCTCTATAGAGTACATATCAAAAAGTTTAATTTTGATGGATGGATAGATTGATTAATGTTCATGTTTTCATTTTGGATGTTATGTAATGTTTTTTTTCCACTTATATTTGGGAACAAAAAATCCTGACTAATCTCTAGGCGCTGATTAATTGGCCTGGGCACTAGGTTGTGATCCGACTAGCGGCTAGCTACCTTTAGAGCACTGATAATCACATACAAAGAAGAACTCATTCTCATAATGCTTACGTGATGCGAATGTTGAGGCAATATTACCATCTGTGGAGAAATCCAAGTGTTGTGGATGAGCATTGATAGAGTGAATCTCATTTGCTACTGAATTTCGTTCTGGATGTTGTCAAGCCATTTCTAACTCCCTCAGAGAGTCTTCTGTTTCTTTTCCATGTTTCCTTTCTGTAAAAGGACTTCTCGCATTATGGCCTTTCTGCCATCTTTGTGTTCACTCCTGCTTGATAATAATGAAAAGACATTAATGATGTTGATCATTATTCTAAGTTTGTTACATTATTCCCACTTTGAGAATGATTGAAACAATTGGTAATGTGGTTCGACCTTATAAGTTCTTAACCTTTGTTTTCTTGTAGGCATACATTGAAGCTGAAAACATGAGGTTAGAGAACGAGCCCTGCCAATTCTCTGCCAAGGAAATCATAATCAAAGTAGAATATAAATATTGTCCAAACCTCACCATCATAGACACTCCAGGACTAGTTGCTCCTGCACCCGGTTGGAAAAATCGAGCTTTACAGGTCTAATGTCATGCCAAAAAATGGTTGTGAATAGTGTTTCCCTCTTTAGTAAATCATTCCTAGTGGTTGTGAATAGTGTTACCATTTAAATGGCAGGGCCAAGCTCGTGCAGTGGAGTCTCTAGTTCGAGCTAAGATGCAGCATAAAGAGTTCATCATATTATGCCTTGAAGATTGTAGTGATTGGAGCAATGCAACAACACGGAGGGTGGTAATGCAAGTACGTGTTTTCTAGTACTAAAGCCAAGTTGTTTAAATTGTTGCACTTTACTGAAGATTAACATAAGGCCTGGCTTTCATGGAGAAACGCCAATCTTCATTAGTTTACCAGTTACAAATGAAAGCCATACATTTTTTATGCTGTACTGGTGGAGCATCTTATGACGTATTGATTCCTTGAAATAGGTTTTTGGTGCAAAAAGGTTTATTGTCCTTATTAATCATGTGCAGATTGATCCTGAGCTTTCAAGGACTGTGATTGTCTCAACAAAGCTAGATACAAAAATACCCCAGTTTGCACGTGCTTCAGATGTGGAAGTTTTTCTTTCACCACCTGCATCTACTCTTGATGGCTTCATGTTAGGTGACTCACCCTTTTTCACATCTGTGCCTTCAGGAAGAGTGGGTTCTGGACACGAGTCTTTTTATAGATCAAATGATGAGTTTAAACAGGTTTTTCCTTGTACCATTCTGGCATTAATTCGTAAGTCACAATGTATGTTGATTTCTGATGATATATAATACCGGCTAAGGCCTTTATAATGTAAATCACGGTTACATGCATGACATGTGTTGTTTCAATGTGCTTAATAAGTCTGGGGGTCAATCATCTCATTATATTATGGACATCAGAATTGAACCTGGAAATCTATAATAGATGCCTGAAATAACCTTTCACATTGTTTTTTTTGAACAGCGAATTTTTTTTATTAATCTTGAAATTGTTACAAGACTAATAGGAGCAAGGAAACAACGTCATGTTCAGAAGAACAATCAGTCCAATCCGAGACCCAAACCTACGATTGGCAGGAAACCAATCCAGGACACCCAAATGGGACAAAGCCCAAACACCCTATATTGGTCTAAAAACCTAGATGAATACAAATTTAGCACAAAGATGCCTAAAATGCTCAAATCATACAATAACGCTCAACAGTGGGGCCAAGCCCAGTCCAAATGGAACGAAACCTGGCCCAAACCCCAAGCCTAACCCTAACCCTAACCCAAAGACAGCCACCACACACCCCTGCCCCAAACCGCCGACCACCATACCCAGGTGAACAACCACCACCAAAAATCCAGAACAAGGCTGCGAACAAGACCACCTTTCACATTGTTAAAACAGCTGTCCTCTTGTATCCTATAGGATCACAAGAAAGAAAGTAACATATAACAGCTGGAAGCCGCATCAAGGCCTCAAGAAAACCTAGTCTCAGTTTGCTATTATGGGAAAACAAGTTAATTTATGGTATAGTTGTCAGAATCGAATGGGAGAGTTGGAGATCAGACCCTTCCATGGACAGATGTAGTGATAGGAAGAGAAAGAGCAGCTTGCAAGTCACAACTATAGGTTTCAAGGTGTGGAGGACTTTTGTAGTCAGCGATGAATGTTTGGTACATGTAGGTGGTACGTTAGTTTTTACAAGATGGAAGAAATTGAATGACCTTTTGTGGAACCAGGCTCCTATAGACAATGTAAAGACTAGATTTCTGAGTTTATTGCATCGTTGTGTCACTTGAACCTTAGCATGGGTATTTTTCTCAATTTTGTTGGCAAATGGAGTGGTGAGAGTGGAATTGTGATTTAGGAATTCAGTATCTTATTGTTGAATCGTTGTATGCTTCCTGAATGCATGGATGGTGTTTCCTTAGGTGCCTTCTATACTTGATTTGGTTATCAAAAAAGAAAAAGAAACTACCAGAAGTACTGTGACAGTGCTGTGCAAATACGAATTAGCTTCTGCCCATTTAATCGATACTAGATCAGTTTTACATTCCCAATAAAAGACAGTTCATATGGGACTGGACATATTATCAGTGTTGGGGTCAAGAAAACGTACTTAATTAATTTTCAACTTCTCATGTTTTGTCTATACTCTTTGTTCTTTAAAATCTTTTTAGGACTTCATCAGTTTTATCCTGTTCGTTATGTAGGCTATTTCTTTAAGAGAGGTAGAAGACATAGCATCTTTGGAGGAGAAGTTGGGACGTCCACTCTCAAAGCAGGAAAGAAGTAGAATAGGTGTGAGCAGCCTCAGGCTATTCTTGGAGGAGTTGCTGCTGAGAAGGTGGGTAGTTTTTATTCTACTCAAATGGAAGTGCAGTCAGTTCAGTTTTCTTTTTGTTACTTCTATAACTAAATATTTCTATATTATTTCAAGGTATATGGATAGTGTTCCACTGATCATTCCGCTTCTTGAAAAGGAATATAGGAGCACAACAAGAAAGCTAAATGAAATAAATCAGGAACTCAGGTTTGTACTTTAAATTACTAATTGCAATGCAAACTCTTTTTTTTTGGGTTGAGGAAGTTGAGGTGGAGAACAACTTAAGACCTACACAGCACATTCACTAAAGGGAAGAGAGGAACAATAAAGAATGTGAACAAGTTTTCTTCTCTTGGGAAGTTGTTTTTTTGTTTTTTGAGGCATTCACTGGGTGCTTAGCACCTTTATTTTATGGTCTTCTGTATAAATTCTCTTTGTAATGACAGACAAATGCCATTTTATTCTTTATATTTTTATGTTTTCTTTGTTTCTTCCCTTTAGCACTTTGGATGAAGTAAAACTGAAGGAGAAAGGAAGAGCTTTCCATGATCTGTTCCTGACCAAGGTCTCTGCAAACCCCATTACTCAGCTCTTTACAGTAGTATTTTATTGCTCATGCAGTCCAAATTTGTGATTTTATTAAAAGAGGGTCCTCAAAGATTGTATGTGTGGTATGCAAGTTTTTTATATGTAAATCTGTGAAGACAATTCCTGTTAGATTTGGGCTTTTGTTGATAGCCCGTAGATTGTATGGAATACCTTCTTCCAGTTACGTACGAATGTGTTCTAAATTATTTGATATGAGGAGCAGTTTAATCTTGTCTTTCCTATTGGTGGATTCTGACAAAATTGTTCTTTATTTCTCAGTTGTCACTACTGCTGAAAGGGACAGTTATTGCGCCTCCAGATAAGTTTGGTAAATTATTATGATCTTTCTTCCCTGTGGATAGGCTTAGCATGGTATATTGCATCTTGTGGTACTTTCTATTCTGAGGAGTTTTTTTTCTCTGTTTTTTTAATGAATGTCTCTCCAAATATAGTCATGGTTACATTATCTACTATGTATGTTTTTTATGATTTGATTTTGATTTGGGTTGTTGTGTTACTTATTTTAGTGTCTTATATTTGCAGGGGAAACACTACAAGACGAGAGGATTAATGGAGGGGCACTCATTGGCATTGATGGTCTTCAGTTCCCACAGAAGATAATACCTGTAAGCTTTAGTCTTGCCATGTCATTGATCTCTCTCTAAGCTGGATTATGTGGATATCTTGCAACTTGCATAGTCTACAGCATAAGAACTACGGTTCTCGCAAATTGTTTGGAACGTTTGCCCTCATTTCCATTTTGCTAATGTGGTTTCTTTTATGCGTAATACTTTCGTTCTCCCAAGTTTTCTTTTTTTTTTTTGCTTGGATCCCTACGGCCTACACTTATGACAATGTTAAACACGTACCTGTTAGGTTCTCCCATGGGCCCATGACTTTGCTTGATATTTTTATTTCCTATTGAAATCAGTGTCACTGATCTGGCCAACTCATATACAGATAAATAAGAGATACAAAATATTTTTGTTTATCTTGCTTTGCATCCATTTCACAAAATTCTCCTCATTATTTTTGGTTAAAGAATATAAGCACCTCCACACAGTTTTTTGTATTCTTTGTACTCATTGAAGAATCTTTTTATTACTCCCTCTCATGTGCAATGCTTCTTGCTCGTCAAGACGCAAACATCCATGCATGCACAGAGCTAATGCATATGGGAATAAATACAAGCAAATATACTTGAACCCAACACCTCCGCAACATGAACTCTGATAGCATGTTAGATGTTCAATTTTAGACAAAAGCTGTAGCAGTTACGAATGGGCCCAACAAAGTCTATCAAACTATCCCACGCTTGTAATTCAAGAGATTAATATAATGGGGGATTGCAATTGTAGACTTTTTTGGATATATTATTCCTCTTAGCTAACTCAGTTGTTCATCTTCCATATGGTCAGACTAGCAGTTAGGATATTGGTTCACATTTGTCCTTTTGACTTTTTGTGTCTTCTTTTTTCCAATTTGGGTTAGAGCCCTGAATCTTAGTGACTCTATTAGGCTATTATGGATAATGATATTCTGTCCCTTCTGTTTTTTTTTAAATGCAAGTACAGAAACTTGTGTTCTATTGAGTGCAGAATTCAGGGATGCGTCTTTATGGGGGCGCTCAATATCACCGTGCAATGGCTGAATTCCGTTTTGTTGTCGGAGGAATCAAATGCCCTCCAATCACACGTGAAGAAATAGTAAATGCATGTGGAGTCGAAGATATTCATGATGGAACAAATTATTCTAGGTATCCCTGGTTTTCTGAGTTGCTCAGGAAAATTGATTTCTATCAAATTATTTGTTCTTGCTCTAATTTTCTTTTCCTTCTCTCTGTTTCTCTGAGATTAGGACAGCTTGTGTGATTGCCGTTGCAAAGGCCCGTGAAACATTTGAGCCTTTTCTTCATCAGGTGATAATTTTCATTTAGGGTTGAAAGTACTTTTGTTTTCTTTTGCCTCTTCTGCTTTTTGTAGTCTTGATTTATATAACTGCATGGACTTCGGTACAAATGCTTGATTCCAATGGATGGTAGACCGCTTTTTAGGAGATGCTAACTAATGAGTTGTTTGTGGATAGATTAATCCTTCCAAGATTAGGTACAATTCTCGCAATTAGAAGCTAGGTATATATAGTTTTTAAAGACTTTATAATCTAGTAGAAGGGTATTACTGTAAACAGAATCTAAAGAGGGAAAAGAAGTATGCATCCTGAATCATGTATGTGGGAGAAATGCTAGCAGCTTCCATTGCAGACTGTTTTTGCTCAGCACTTTGTATTCCAGTTCCTAATGCAAAATTTTGAACATATCAACCATACTACCTATTGCATAAGATATACAAATATAAACGATCTAGATAGCCTTCTACACTCACGGTAGTTATTTTTATCCATAGTTTACCTTCTTGACATTTTTTGGATTCTGTTGTATAAGCCATAGGTGTTCCTTAGGGTTTCTATTTACGAGTGCGATCAAAATTGCAAAACCCAGTATATAGTCTTTCTCGTCCATCCATATTGAAGCTGAGGTGGTGAGCTTGGATCAGCTTTTCTTTCATTCTGTTTATGACGGTTGGAGCCCTATATTTCTGCCTTTTATGTTTGCGGAGAATCAGAGGATGATTACCAAGGTTGTTAATCAACGTAATCCGACCGCACCGACCGGTATGTATCGGATTGGAGGAGAACCGGTACTTTACACCTTCAATACTGTCCCGGCTCTGATTTCGGGTCTTACCGGAACGTACCGGCGATTCCGGCCGGTACTATTTTTGGACCTATTGTGGCGGATGAGAGAGAGAGAGAGAGAGAGAGAGAGAGAGAGAGAGAGAGAGAGGGTCTTTGAAGAGATGAGAGAAGAGTACGTAGGAGTAGGAGAGATGAGTGTGATGGGATTCGTGGTGGGATTAGGAGAGATGAGAGAGGAGTTCTTCTCAGATTCTGGTTCTCCCTCTTGCACAGAGAGAGAGAGAGAGATAGAGAGAGAGAGTGTCTGAGTTTTTTGTGGCAGCAGCAGCCAAAGGAAAGGAAGAGAAGGACTCGTTTAGAATTAGGGTTTGAACTTTGAGTAGGATATGTCCCCAGCCCAAGGGCCAACACGTGAATAAAAGAGATCACTTCAAAAAATAAAAAAACACGTGAACAAGATCTGTATTTAAGTATAATTGTTTATTGAGTAAAACTACCATAAACTGGTGGGGTTTTTATTTTTTTGTAGTGTAATGGGGTATTTTCAAGTTATAATACACACAGATATATAATATTATTAGTAGCAATAAATCCGAAATGGTACCCGGTATTTGTCCAGTACCGGTATGTACCGTACCAATTGAAAAACCGTTAGCGTAGCCAATTCAGAACCTTGATGATTACAGTAAGGTAGGGTCTGGTCTTTCATTTTCCAGAGCCTGCGATCAGTTATGAGACTCTTTGCTATTAGGGGAGTTGGTATTTGATAATTTGAGCCTCTAGTCCCATTAGTCTGGAATGTATTAGAAGTTTTAAATTGGGCCCATTAATTTGAGCCTCTTGTTTCATTTTCATGAAGGCTAATGTGCTCAAGATATCGATTTTCAATGTGGCTTAAAATCCTTGCCTTAATATTAGTATTAGTCCTTTGGAGGTAGTGGCAAAAAATCTTACCAGTTACCACATTTTTTCCATTTTCTTGCAAATTCAGCTTAAGAACTGTCCTTCGCTGATAGTTTAGTATCTGAACCATTGAAAGTAGGTGGACCTAATTAAAGCGGTAAAAAGTTTCTGCCTTTGGAGCTTATATGCCCTTACAGGTCCGCATCAGTTTTTTTTTTTTTTTTTCAGACTATTGTATTCTTTTGACTTCCCAGATGTAAATTTTTTGAATGTTTTGATCTTCCTGTACCTTTCCAAATCCCCATTTTCTCGATCATATTACAGCAATAACTTGATCCCTACCACCGTAGGTAGCTTTAGGCAATTATTAATGAAGTAGATACCTTAAAGCCAGGTAGCTTGAAATTGTAGTAATCTACCTCCTGATAAGGTTCAAATAGAGTTCTTGCTCCTTTGGAACTACAAATTATGCAACATTTAGGCATCATATATGGTAATGTTGGGGTAATTATATGAGGGTCCACTTTTTGTGTTTCTAGAAAACACATTCTTTGGATTCTGCTAAAGTTGAGCCACCATACCTATTTTTGGTACTTTGTTCAACATATTCTTTAGTAGTCTTTACCAACACCTCATTCAACAAATAGGAATGAGTTTGTAAATTTCGTATCCCCGAGAGTTGCTAAAATTTTGATACCTTAATAAGTATTCCAAGGGACTAGAAGCCCTATGCATAAACTAGATTCTCATGAAAGGCACAATATCGTACTAGAGAAGAATCACCCATTCTATTATCGTTTGTGAGATTCGCATTTTTAGACTACGCTCTGTGAATCTGGTTTTCCTTCATGATTGATGATGTTAAGTTCATTGAAAATAATTGTGACATTCCGTGGCATTCTAGTGATTATCAATCGGCGAAAACTAAATGGGCATTAATTGAACGGACATGTTATTTTAGACAGAAAAAAAAAAAAATCTTTGAATCTTTGAACATTATAGACCAATCTTTGATTCTGGGCAGAAAAAAAATTATTGTGGGCCATTAATTGAGAATGAATAAGTTATTTTATACAAAAAAATATTGTTCTGATGTGATTTATCAAGTGCTTTAGACTTGTTAACTAATTATTTTAAGAGCACAATTGTATAGATGGAAGCCGTATAACACCTTGGTGGCCTAGAAAGCTTTCCTTCTGGCTATCGTGCAGTTGTGATAGTAAATTGTTATTTTCATGCAAGATTGGAAGCATGTGCTAAATACATGTAATCTATATTTCCATAATTACACCCACAGCCATCGTCCTAAAGTAGAATGGACAAATTGAGGGTCCTGAAGGTAGCTTGGGCACTAACTTACCCTGCCTCTTCTATTTTCCTGAGTGGCTTCAATCCGACTTTGAGTCTCTTGTTTGGTAGCCAAAGCTTTCAGAATGATACCGAGCAGTGGTTCCTATGCTCATGCATGAGTCTCTAAAACATGAGGAGTTCAATCTCCTGATAGTTTGAACTCTTTGGAGCTTAAAAACTTGTTGGTAAGTGAATTCTCGGTGACTCAGCAGGCCATTCTCTAACTGTTTATCGCGCTTCCATCAACCTTTGTCATACATTTCCATCAAGTAATACAGCAAGATTATGGAGCATCCTTTCAAACTGTAGTTTTTGTGTTTGTGTGTGTGTGTGATCGCAGTTTGGTCTCTCTTTTCATATTATTTTTCTATTTTTAGAAATGCTTTCGCCGGTTCTTTTTCTATTGTTTTAATTGTTCTTTGTATCACCCTTTTCTTCAAACAGTTGGGTGTTAGACTCTTGCACATTTTGAAGAGATTGCTCCCCATCTCTGTCTATCTTCTTCAGGTAAGTGTTATAGTCATTAGTGGATTGCTAAGCTAATGTCTGTATTGTAATCAGAGAGTTCAGCCAGTTTGATTGGCTTACTTAGATTCGACAACTCTACCCGTGCTTATTACCGGTTTCCAACAGAAAGAAGGTGAATTCCTTAGTGGCCATGAAGTATTTCTAAGGCGTGTTGCCTCTGCCTTCAACAGATTTGCAGAATCCACTGAAAGAGCATGCCGTGACAAGTTAGTTATCACATAGCTCATCTTTATTCAGTCCTGTTGTTTTAATTACACCATTGGACACAAAATTTTAGTCTACTAGGGAAAGACGTGCAGTTTTTGGATAAGAATTTAAAGTATTTCTGTGTACAATTTTTTGAATGTCTTCGCACCAATGTAAATAACTGATTGAGATCTTTAATTTGGTTCAGAAAAATTTAAAAACTATGCACAGAAGTTACATAATTTTTTATCTGAAAATTATGCTCTGTTGAACAGCCCATAAATCTAACTACACCACAGAGAGGCTGAGTTACCCGGAATGCCAATTGTTCCAGTACAAGGACCAAAAAAGGGAATGTTATACGTTACATGGTCTAAAATCTGATGCGACAGCGATAGGGTTCTACGGAACGAACGTTAGACTGTACTTTTCTCGCGCGGAAAACATCAAACAAATCTATATATTATTCTTCAAGTTATTTATGTAGAATGCACTTTTAGCAAATGATTTTCTGGATAAACTATGTCTGATTGCTTCCAATCTATAAAATTATTGTAGATGGACCATGTTTTGGAAATGAGTTACCAAAGCATAAATTTTTAGGGTAACATAGGCCAGAAACTTTTTTGCACGTCCTACGTCGGGGCTGACAATAGTTCTATTCTAGATGAATCACAGAACTTCTTGCAATAATACTTGATAGCTTACTCTCTTTATTCTCCATAATTTTGCTGCCAGGTGTATGGAGGATTTAGTGAGCACCACCCGTTATGTGAGCTGGTCTCTGCACAATAAGGTTATTATGCTCTACTTAAAGGGGTTCAAAATTATATGGTTTTGTCTGTTGGTTGAGCAGTTTAAGTGAGTTACTGTGCTTTACCAATGATTTTAAAGTTGGATGCTGTGGATTTTTCCATCTTCTCTGATTTTACTTGAAATTTTGCAGAATCGGGCTGGATTACGTCATTTCTTGGACTCATTTGGTGGAACCGAACAGTCTGTTAGCAGTGGTAATTCAGCATCCACTGTTGTTTCTCAGGAGTCATCGTTTGGATCAGTGGCTAATGAAAAACAGGACCCTAAGGCGAGGCCAGATATAAAACTCAGTCAATTGGCCTCTGGCATTGACTCGAGCACCAGTATGCAGTCAACAGAGATGAGGCTTGCAGACCTTTTAGATAGCACACTATGGAACAGGAGGCTTGCCCCTTCATCTGAAAGGATTGTTTATGCTTTGGTACAACAGATATTCCATGGAATCAGAGAGTACTTCCTGGCTTCTGCAGAATTAAAGGTATGCATCCACGGATCCTTTCCGAATTGCAGCAGTTCACTTCATCCTTGACCAATTACCGAGTGCACAAAATACCATATCATCTTTCCTTTACTTTCTGGGTTTTGTGTTCCCTTTTTCTGGATTTTGGGAAATTATTTTTTTCTTGTGCATGTACATGAGTGCACAGAAGGCCATTTTGGAGGTAGTGTGTATGGTTGGACTTCTTTCGCCCAGATCTGGTTATGTGGGTGAGTTATTTTAGCTGAAGATCAAAGAATTAGTGCATGGAGAGGTTCTCCAATGGCCAGCTAAAATCCCTGCTATTGGAAAATCCTTAGTTTTCTTGCTAGACATCGCCACAAAAGGGTTAGCAATTACCACAAAAATCGCCAGCCGCTATGACTAAACATCTCTCGTGATGGGACCTACTTATAGGATCTCCATTAAGCATTCGGTTAGAGAATACTCATACCATTGGAGTAGGCGACTTCCATTGTACAAACCAGGTTTGTATCATATACAGAGTTCTATGACAATGTGGTCTTTTTTATTTAATGGAGGTGGTGTTAGTATTACTTGAAGTGTTGGTCGAATCAAAGTGGGGCTCCTTTTGTTAAATTAAAGTGGCTGAAAATGTGGGTGTTTATTGACACTGTTCATTATCAACCTTTGGGTATAGCTAGCCAATTTAGCAAGTCACCGTCAGATATGCGTGTATTGCAAAATTGCTAGTCAACCAGTGACTAGAGAGAGAAAATTTGTCAAATATTTTATCCGAAACTAGGGCATGTATTTTTATTTCTTAAAGTTTTGTTTGTCCTCGAGTCCCTGTTGCTCTTTCTTTTTGGTGAACATCTATTTTTTTGCAGTTCAACTGCTTTCTCCTGATGCCGGTTGTGGACAAGTTGCCAGCACTTCTCCGGGAGGACTTAGAATCGGCATTTGACGATGATATGGATAGCATTTTTGATATTACTAATCTGCGGCATTCGTTGGGGCAACAGAAGCGAGAAACTGAAATCGAACTGAAACAGGTGTTGTATCTATGTTGCCCTCCTCACCCATATAGAACTGTTCAATTTGGCATTTTCTTTTAATTTGTACTTGTTAATGATGCTGTTTTTGCAGATACAAAGGCTCAAAGGAAAATTCAGACAGATTCATGAGCAGCTTAATTTGCATCAGGTCTTGTTGAGGCCGTAGCTGGCTTCTGAATCCGGCTGAGAGCATTTTGATGTGAACTGTACATTTTTCATCCCAAACATGTGTAACAAAAAATGTGTGATATATGATTCTGAACTTATTTCTTCTTTCACTTGAATTCTTTGTTTCAATTTTTGAGGAAGAGAATTGTCATAGGAATGTTAGGTACTTGGTATCTTTTGGCGGCAGATGCGTGTCTGAGTTCAAAATCAAATTAATTTTCAATCATCAAAAATTAGAATTATATGGTAGCAGTTGACGACACCCATGTTCCTGCTAAGCTATCAAGTGATGACATAGCTCAATTTTGCGGTCGAAAGGTGCCCGTCACAAAATATCATGGCAGCATGTTCATTTGATTTGAATTTCACACACGTTATCTCTGGCTGGGAGGGTTTAGCGTCCGATTCTAGGATATTAGAGTATACTCTCACAAGAAATCATAAGATTAAATGTCCTCAATGGATTGGTTTTTAATTTTTTTTGGGTTAGTTATACATACAATGAGAATTATAGATTTTTCCAATCAAATTTATTTATCCATACCTTTTTGTGGGAAAGTACTATCTTGCCAATGCGGGATACCCACTTTTAAGATGATTCATTACACCATATCGCAGCACAAGATATCATTTAAATGAATTTAGAGGATGAATACCGGCTAATCCTAAGAAGTTATTCAATCACAGACACTCTTCCCTTGTAAATTGCATAGAACGTGCCTTTGGAGTATTAAAGAAACGGTTTAAAAACCTCAAAGAAGAACCAGATTATCCATGGACAACACAAGCAGATATGGTGATTGCATGTTGTATCATTCATAACCACATTAGAGGTGTAACGCTCAATGAACCTCTTTTAGATGATGTTAACAGAGAACTACGAGAACAAGAACCCGACCTGAGGATGTGCGCCGAAGACCTTTGATAGAAATGATGAAGGTAGAGCAAGCAAAATTATTAGGACTTCTATCATGAATTATATGTGGCACGATTTCAATGTGCCAAATTAATGTAAGACTTCATTTTATTTGAAGTTATGTGGTTATATTTCGGGAAATGATATTGGCACTCCAAAAATTGATGCAGGCACTCCAAAATCAGTGTAATTCCAAAACCACTTTTCTTTGTTTTTTGGAGTGTCTGCATCAATTTTTGGAGTGCCAATATCATTTCCCTATATTTCAGTTTCAAAACTTTGATTGTTCTTTTGTTTTCTTTCTAAGTGTATAAATAGGGATTTGATGTCTTTTTTATTGATCTCGAGTTTAAAATTTTTCAAATTGTTTTTCACATTCTATTGTTTGTAGTAACATGGAGCAATTCGAGGATCCAAGTCAAAATGGAAGTAAAAAGGAAAATAATACAATGTGGACTCAATAAATGGATAAATGTCTAATTGAGGTATTTGTCTTCCAATGCAATGAGGAAAACAAGATTGATAAAGGATTCAAAGAGGTTGCCTATACAACTGTCGCTAATGAATTGAATGCAACTTTCAACTTGATAATCAAATGAAGATCATCAAAAGAGGTTACAGAGATATACTGTAAAATAGATGGTGGCATAAAGTGGTTTTGCCTTCAACTATACGACTAAAAAAGTGGAATGCAACAACCAAGTTTAGAAAATATATGTTAAGATACATTTTTTCTTATTGAAATAATGTTGTACACACACTATGTGTTGTATATATTTGTGATAAAAAAAATATTAATGTCACAGGCACATTAGAAAGTGAAGAACTTGAGAAATAAAAAGATAGAAATACTAGAAGAATTGGCAATTATTTGTGGCAAGGATACAGCCATTAGTGAATGGTGTCATGGAGGATCTAATATAAATGGTAGACCAGCGGTAGATAGTACTCAATTTAATGTATCTATAGATGATAATGAAAATGAAGACCATGAGGATGGAAGTGGTATTAATAGTATCATTCGGATTAACAAAACTGGTAGCCAACTTCTAGGGAGTAGTCGAGGTAAATCATCTGCACATCCAACTCCTATGCAATATGAAAAATGCGCCCGAAATAGTGCAATGCATATTGAAACTATGAGTATAGTGACTTGAAGTATTTGGCAAATGGCTGAAGCAATAGAGCGATAATCGAAAATCAAAGCTACGAAGGCCAAACTTGATGAGTGAGTAAATGCCTCTTCACTACTTAAGACTTTGGAAGAAATTGAAGGGTTATGTCAACATAGTACTGCCAATGCCTTCGAAAATTTTCTTCGTGATGAAGTTAAAGCGAAAACATTTATAACATATTCTAATGAGATGTAGATAAAATTCCTAGAGAGGTACCTCGAAATTTATGCAAACAATAACAATTTTAACTTCTATATGCAAGCAATAGCAATAGCTATTTTTAATGTTTATTTTAAAATTTATTTAAACGCATATAAAAGGAACAAATCTATTTTATCCGTAAGAAAGTTAATGCATGTAATTATTTTTTTCAAAAAAAATTCATGTATTTGATATTTATTTTTCTATACAGTCCATATGTTATTTTTAATCAGCCCATGTATTTGATATTGTTTTGTTGTAGCCGATGCTTTTGAAAATTTCCACTTTTAGTTTTGTTAGGGAGCAAACCCTTCGATTCAACGAACACAACGAAGTAAAATCCTAGCTGCATGCATGCGTATCGACGAAGAGGAACGGTGATTCGTAGGAGAGAGAGAGAGAGAGAGAGAGAGAGAGAGAGAGAAACTAAGATCTGCGAAGAAGACAGGTGATTCATTAGCCTCTCAATCGAACCTTCAAGCCTCCATTCAGCGTCTCCATCTATCATCGTCAACCCAATCACCATTTTCACAGACCAATCGATTCAGGTAAACACATGAACAGAACCTTGATTCCCCCGTACCCATGGTTTCCCGACGCCGTCCCCAAATACTGCAACATACCAGGTACGTACTTTTCCGTACTGGGCCGTACCCGTGCGCGTTCCCGTACCCCATAGGCACAGTGACGGATGCATGATTTGTACTCAGCAGTGGCCCGAATCATATGTATTTATCTACATTAGTAACACAAAAAATATAATCCAAATACATTTGAAACTATATGGTTCCGAGAATGGGAAGAAATCGTGTGTATGTAGGTAACCGACTAATTGCTATTCAATATTGTACCTATGACCCAATAAAAGTTGATAACTTGAAATTTTAGGAGGTTTTTGACCCATATATAGAAACTCTATGAAATTTTATTCCATCGTGAGACTTGCAGGGGATCCTATAGTAATTTTTCCACATTAACCCCCAAAACTAGTATAATTAGTGGGAGTATTTGGAGTTGTGCAGGGGTTCGGGCACCCCTTGTGCCCGCCCCTGTGTACATATATGGCGACTTTTCTGGCAAACACGTGCTTCATAGGTTCTCATAAAGGCTGTTCAATTACTGCTCCAAACTCAAAACGTTACTGTTTCAGAGAATGAGATATTTATAGGTTGAAAACTTTCTTTGTTTGCTTTTATATCTGCTTACGATTTGATATTAGACCAAAATTGCTTTTGGATTTTCATTTATTTTGTCTTGTGCTTTGCATGAGTATTTGCCCATCGAATTGGTAATTATACGTTCTCAGAATCTCTTCTGGCATAGTTTTCTGTTTCTTGTTTGTCAAGTCAATTGTTTTGCGCGATTTAAGACCCAAGTCATTTAGTTGTGTTTATATGTGGTGGTGACAATTGTACCGATTTTACCTGCTATAAATTTTCTTACATTTGACCGTACAAGCGCTCACGTAAACATACTTTGAGGCAGTTCTGTACTTTTCTGTGCATGAATGAACACAAATGAGTTTGATTTTGGCAGCAAATTGAAGGCCACATACACAGCCTAAATGAACTGAAAGGGTTATGCTTCACGTTTGTTGGAATGGATTAGAATTTCTTTACAAATGGTTTAGTCATGGAACTTATGGCTTCTGAAACCTTCTGAAGCAATGTCAACGCATGAACCAAAGCCTACAGAAAGAAAAGAAACAGGTATGTTGCACTTTTCTACAGAAAGAAAAGAAAAGAAACTGGCTTGTTGGGTGTTTTTGGTATTATAGTATGACACTAATTCCGACAGTTTCCTGTGTGATATGTTATTCTGAGTTCTCTGTACACTTTTCCCTTGGTTTAATCCTTTTGTTAAGCATATTTTTCAACTGCCATTTCTTGATTTCTTTTCAACCTGCGGTTATCTAAGTGAGGAGATTTTATTTAATTTTCTGTATGGTTGCACAGGACTAGAAGGGCATTTGGAAACAAAGTTGAACATCAAAGACAAGTCCCCATCCGAATTAGAAATTAAGGTATTAGAAAGTGATGCTTTACTTCTCCCTAAAGTGAGTCGGCCTCAATTGTGCCTAACAGGGGGTGAATAGTGCAATCATAGTTTCTACAGTTACCAGTCCAACTAAATATGTCAACCAAGTAACTACTCCATCCAATCATGCATGCCAGCCACATTATATATCACAGTATTAATACGTTGCGACTAATAATGATAGCAGTTGACATGTAAACCTTGACAAAAACTATTCTCAAATAAATCTCCAGGCAGTTAGCCTGTAAATCATTCCACTAATTGCAAGAGTTCTACAGATTCAAAACGAAGTGGTATGGTACCATGTCAGCCAACCTCAAATTCTGTTCAATACCTCAGTGTAAGTGGAGGCTATGAGATCTTCATTTGTATAACAACTACCTTATGTAGTTATGTGGGACATGCATTTTTATGAAATCAACAGAACCGCCTCAATGTTGATTGGGTTTTGGGCTGCTATTGAGCAATTGTAGATGGGTTTTTTTTGACACCTGCAGAGGCCAGTTGCTCGAGCAACTAAGCACCCTGTTGAACGGCTTATCCAGTTTTTGAGCCTCAATCCAATTTCAGAACATAAATTAACTAAACGTAACTAGGACTATGCTTTGGTCAAAATAGAACATGGAGCCCTTCTTTGTTCTGGGAAAAGGGCCCCACGATAATGATGCTACTTGACCCTACCTACATCCTCCATGCTTTGCCATTAATGTGTTGGATTTCCTTTTTGTCCAGAATTTTGGTGACTTCAATTGCATTAAGTTTGCAAGTACTGTTTAGGGTGTTGCATCCACTCTCATATTTTTTATAAAATGCTTGTTGATAAGTAAACTTACTAATCCTCCGCTTCTCCATGTAGAGTTTACCTGTCAATATAGTTGCTGGGTCACATGTTTGGGTGGAGGAACCTGAGGTAGTCTGGATAGATGGTGAGGTTGTGGAAGTTAATGGTGAAGAGATCAAAATTAACTGCTCTTTGGGAAAGACAGTAAGTGCCTCCCCTTAGTTATCCCACATTGAATGCTTGCAAGGAAGTTGTTGGAGTTGATTTATTATTTTTTTTTGGGAAAATTTGTCATTGCTTGGAAGGTCCCATTTTTGTGGCTTTCGTATTTTACATTTAACTTTGGTTGCCTTTTTTGATGAAGGGTGTTGACTCTTTTCTTTCTTCTTGACATGTTGTTGGCTATGGATTGGACGATGTACTTATGAATTATGATTCAAGTCTTTTTGTCATTGTTCGCATGTATTCACATTCAACATAAAACCTCCAATAGAAATTAAGCAAGTGACAGCTTCCTACTATCATTCCCCTTGATGGCAAGTACCTAAGAGCTAGGATCATGATGATTCTGCTTTTGTTGCCTTTTTCATTATCGATTTTGGCACCTTTTTCATCTTTGATTGCTTGGCGAGCATCCCAAACCTCTCAATCCTTCTTCCTTATTCTTATTGGGATCAGAACCTTGCTGCTCTCACAAAGGAGTGTGCCTGGGATACCTTGCCAAATTCTGTAGCCCATCCTGTACCGAGGATGATAATATAGATTGATAATGTAGACTAAGAGGTTGGAAGAATTGATAGATGGGTGCTAAATGATTGGGCAAACATAGTATTATCAGATAACTTGGATTCAAGAATTTAAGGGGATTAATTCACATGAATTACAGCTCTTGAGCAAGCTGTTACCTTGACTTTCTAGTTTCTAACCTATATGTCTGGTAAGCATCATGTTTAGGGTTTCATAAAAAACCAAGCTATTTGTGAGTAGCTCGAGGCGAGGCTCGTTAAGGGATCGGCTCGGTTCATTTAGTTAATGAGCTGAGCTCAAACATAATTTTTAGCTCATTTCTCGAGTTAGCTGTAGCTCAGCTTAGATAAGTTTAGCTCCTATGTGCGGGCTTGGCTGTTTATAGAGGCTCATTTAATACTCAAACTGAGCTCGAGTTCTCAAATACAAATTGAGCTGTAGCTCAAATATTTGCACTGCATTTTAAACGAGCTGAGCTTGAGCTCACTGAATTTCAAATGATCCAAGCACAAACATCCTAAAACTTGGGTTGGCTCGTTTGATCCCCTAGTCCCATGCTGCATATTTTTGTTTCTTTCAAAATTAGTCTTGTCATTATGTATTTATTGGTGGTCAATAACTTAAGTTTATGTGAAAAAACATCAACTATAACTGATTGGTCTGGCAGAATTGATGTAGTGAACCCCTTGATATAGTTTTCAAAAGAATAGATCAAGAGAGATTTGAACTGAAGATCAATTCAAGTGCGGAAGACCCTATAGGTAGCGTGTCCTTGATTGGATTATTTAGCCTCGAAGGAATGCTTTTGAGTTTTTAGTTGCATGAATAGTGAGTTTTTCCCAGTCCCCTCACCCCATCCACTTTCTCATAAATTGCTGTTGTTGAGTTTTTCTTTCATGTAGATGTTTATGAGTGGCACCATAATCAATGCTTGGCATCTCGGTGTTTATATATTGAATTTTAATTTTATGACCTAATCAAGAGATGTATTATGTGATTGATAGAGAGGTTTGCCAACGTTGCCTGTTGGTTGTATTTGTGACATGTTTGTTACCATCTTTGGTTCTCTCTAATTAATTGGGCAGTAAATTAGTTTTCCGAATTCATCTACTGCCATTTTGGTAAAGTAGGAATAACAATAGGTTTCTTTCCCCAACAACTCTTTATCAATCTTTCGGAGATTGTGTCATATGCATTGATTTGCACATTCCTCACTCGTTCTATTTCATGCAACTAGTGATAATTTGATTGACAACTGTAATATGCGTAGTTTATCCAACTCCATTACCTGATAAGAATTGAGTCTTTGGCGTTGTTAGGATGAGTATTTCCTCAATGACACAGAATTTTAGTTGGAGATCATTTTGGGTATGACTATTTTGTTTATAATGTAGGTTGTCGCTAATGCACATAAGGTGTATCCAAAAGACATTGAAGCTCCTCCGTGCGGTGTGGATGATATGACAAAACTGGCTTACCTGCATGAACCAGGGGTTCTTCAGAACTTGAGATGTCGATATGACATGAATGAAATATACGTGAGTATTTCTCGTATGACATGTAGGCATCTTGCTTTCGTACCATTTATTCATTTTCAAAAATTTGGCAGACTTATGCTATTGATATTGGGTTGTATTTGGTGCTTGCGCTGCCTCTCAAAGTTGAATAATCAGTTGAAACTCCAAAACTAGTGTGCATAAGCTGCATGCTAAATCAATACACGCAACATATGGATGGGCCTTGATTATGTTGTTTCCATATTGAAATACACTTATAAAACTGTAATTAGCTACTACTCCATAGAATAGTGGTTGAGATCAAGTATCGGTTTTCAGGGAATGAATGGCTGAGTTACGACAATTGCAATTAATTTCTACATTAATTCAAGGAAAATTGACTTGCGTTTTGTTATAAGAAATTTATGATTAGTCTAAGCATTAATTAAACCGGTGAAGAACTATGGGTGAGAAGTTCTAGGATTCAAATCCATTAACATCACCTAGTATAGACCCGGTTACCAATTCAAATCAATTATGATTATGCTAGGGTTTACAATCCCTACCAATAATCACTAACGTTATTACTACCCTTTGTCAATCGGCATAGACTATCTTGCCCTAGCATGATCCATGTTGCTGTACAAAACAAAACATCTAATAGCATGACTTATCAGTCTTAGAAGAATCTATTTCAATAATTCAAATCGCAAAACAATAAGAACCATTGCTTGACTGTATTTAATATCGCAAATATAAACATGAAGATAAATGGAAAATATTGAAACCCATTCAATTAAATTAAAAGTATCCCTGTCGTATAACTTTGTTTGCTTGGATGGTAGTTTAGCCGCTCATGGAGGATTGGATATTCAAGTCTTCAGTGGGAGCTTGGATCTCTCTCTTTCCTATTCTGTAGCCCTTGGAATGTTTAGAACCCTTAAAACGAATTAAGGGAGGCTATTTATATGTAGGGGCTTTCAAAATGCACAAGAATGGCAATTTTGCGTCAAAAACTAGTGTCCACCATCTGGACGTACATGACCACCGTCTGGAGGGATTTTCCAGAAGGGTTGGTCTTTAAATTTGACTGACAGGCTTCCACACGAATTTTGCTTACTCAGCATTGTTTGCTCCACTTGTCAGTCTGTTTTGACCCTGCAAACGTTTGAGTTGGGAAATGCCTATTTCATTCAAAGTTGTGGCTTTCTGAATTAGCTTTGCAACTCTACTTGAATCAAGGACGGCCGAGCAAAAAGCTATGGTCAAAATACTGGAGGCTGTGCCGAGTCACTTCCAATTTGGGAGTGAATCAATCTCTTGATTTTACTTACCTTCCAAATTGGATTGCTTTAGATTTCCTCAAAGGGTCCAATTATTCAAGACTTCTCACTGTTCGTTTCACACACCTCCAAGGCCTCCCATCATTGCGGCAACCATCCAAAGGCTTATTATTAGTCACTTTTCACGTCCAATAATTGTCAAAACCTAAAAAACACGAAATATGCCAAGCCAACCAAGTAATAAGATAAATGGTTGAACCAAACCTTAGTTAGGCACTTATCAGGCCTGCTATGCATGTGAGCTCGAAATGCTTAGCATTTCTGTGTTTTGAAGCTAATTGGTCTGTTTTGGTTTCAGACTTACACCGGTAGCATATTAATAGCTGTGAACCCTTTTCAAAGGCTACCTCATTTATATGACCGTCATATGATGGAACAATATAAAGGGGCTTCGCTTGGCGAGCTGAGCCCTCACCCTTTTGCCATTGCAGATGCTGCATATAGGTACTTATTGTTCTGTCTCAAAATTTTAGCTCAAAAAGTTAAAGTTTCACAACTAACAATGATCATGTTGAATGCAGGCAGATGATTAGCGAGGGAATAAGTCAGTCAATTTTGGTTAGTGGAGAAAGTGGAGCGGGTAAAACAGAAAGCACAAAAATGCTTATGCGCTATCTTGCCTATATGGGAGGGAGATATGCTGCTGAGGGAAGAACTGTAGAGCAGCAAGTCCTAGAGGTACATTTGTCACTGGGTAATGGTTTTACTATTGGCATTTCATTCATTATGATGATTTGTGTTTTCTATCCTTTTAACCTTTGGTTAATAAAACTTTCTTTGCTGTTAAAAAAAACGGTTTTACTATTGGATACTGTAATTCTATGACTTCTGCTTCGATACATAGCTCATTTGTTGGATTATTTCTAGTTTTATCCTTGTTTTTTGTTTGGTTGGCAGTCTAATCCTGTTCTAGAAGCATTTGGGAATGCTAAGACTGTGAGGAACAACAATTCAAGGTGGAAAGCATTTTGTTCGACATTTCCTTCTCTTCCCACTTACAGAGGTTTCTATTATCTGTTTAGCTAATCATTTTTCTCTTATTATGTATGTTTCAGTCGTTTTGGTAAGTTTGTGGAGATCCAGTTTGACCAATCGGGGAAGATTTCAGGAGCTGCCATTAGGACTTATCTACTTGAACGATCACGTGTTTGTCAAGTATCTGATCCTGAGAGAAATTATCATTGCTTCTATATGCTGTGTGCCGCACCAAAGGAGGTAACTGAACTTTTCCATGCTTATGGAATTTTCTCATGGCGGAGTCCTTGATTCAAGATAATGAATTATATTGTCTGTGCATATAACCTTTAGCACCTGCTTTTTCACTTTAAAGTTCTTACTAAAACGATCTTTTATGGTGTGCTATTTTGTGGAATAGCAAGTTAGTTAACATAAAAAGGCTTGAATGTTAATCCCAACTACACTGCAAACTAATTTATTGTCATAAAAGGATGAATCATGGCATGCAGTTTTGTAATAAGCTGATTCCTAATTAGCTAATGGTGCAGCTGGTGACAAAATCTTGTGTGGTACAAATGTTTTTTTTCCCCGTGGACAGTCTCATGGCATTGTTGGTTAGAAAATCTTGTCTTTTGTGATGTTGTGCCTTGGTTTTTGCTGCAAACTCCAATACCATTGGTCTCGTGATTTGCCACTGGCATGAGTTCTCTGTCACTTCCTGCCGGGAGGAGGGGGGAAGGGGAAGTTATTAAGATTTGTGTTCATGTATTCTCGGTTGTCTTAACTCATTTGTAAAACAATTCCGTTTCCTATTGTCATAGTATTTATTTCTTTCTTAAATATGATGTTGGATTAATTTTCTTGTACTGCCTGTAGGACATTGAGAGGTACAAACTGGGAAATCCAAGGATGTTCCACTACCTGAATCAATCAAATTGTTATGAGCTGGATGGATTGGATGATTCAATTGAATACCTTGCAACAAGGAGGGCTATGGATATTGTTGGGATCAGTTCTGAAGAACAGGTACTGGTATCTTGTTATAACATCTATCTTTGTTTAACAGGGGGTATCTTGTTACCTTACAAAAATATTGATAACAACTCCTTCTGCAGGACGCAATTTTCCGAGTTGTGGCTGCAACTCTTCACTTGGGAAACATTGAATTTGTCAAGGGCATAGATACAGATTCGTCTGAACCTGAGGACAATAAATCTCGGTTCCATTTAAGAACTGCGTCTGAGCTTTTAATGTAAGCGACCTTTTGCATATTTTATGTTGTTGAAGGAAACCACATTTTGTGTTTTAATGGCCAGAAGGGTAAAAGAAATTTGAATCGGCAAGTCTTGTTTAGGTGTGATGAGAAGTCTCTTGAAGATTCCTTATGTAAACGTGTTATTGTGACTCGTGATGAGACCATAACAAAATGCCTCGATCCAAATGCTGCAGCTGTCAGTCGAGACGCTTTGGCCAAAATTCTTTACTCAAGATTATTCGATTGGTAAACTTCAGTGAGAAGGATAGATTTTGCATTCATTGTTTGTTCTTAACTTCTTGTAACTTGTTTGTGCTATTACTTAAGGTTTCTGTCAACCTTTGATACAGGCTTGTGAACAAGATAAATAACTCCATTGGTCAAGATCGGGATTCCAAATTCTTGATTGGGGTTCTGGATATTTACGGGTTCGAGAGTTTCACGACAAACAGGTGCTTAAGCGGTATGCTTTTGTTTTCATCATTTATAGTGGTTTATTTCTTGCAGAGTATTGCATGAAAACCATGTTTGTTATTCATTCGAGAATATGCTATTATTTGATAGTAAAATGCCGAGCCTATGGTGCACTTTGACTTGGTTTGATGACTTTTCATGTTATTGGTGTTTTGACTTTCCCCTTCAATCCATTGGTTGTACGTGCATGCAAACACTCTCCGATATTGGAAACTGGAAAACTTTTGACTCTGCTATTGTGTTACCATCGTGCACAGAGAGTCGAATCCATAAAAGATTTTAGATTCTATGTTGGGTGAATGTCTTTGTATAGCGTTTTTGTGTACATTATACTGTGAAATTCAATAATTTTACACTTAATGTTTTCTTTTATTTCATTAATTGATGTTATTTGATTCTATTCAGTTTTGAGCAGTTCTGCATCAATCTAACCAATGAGAAACTGCAGCAACATTTCAATCAGGTTGGTGCATTAAATATTTTCTATATGTATGCAAGCATTCCTTGAAATTGCTTCGTAAATTCATAAAACATAATATCTCTCAAAATTTGGCAGCATGTCTTCAAGATGGAGCAAGAAGAATATACAAAAGAAGAAATTGACTGGAGCTATATAGAGTTCATTGATAATCGAGATATTCTTGATCTCCTTGAAAAGGTTTGGTTCTGTCTTTAAATTAAATTACTGTCACAAGTTGTCTTCTTATACTTTCATGGTGATAGCCAAAGCTAAACCGGGTTAGAGTTTTAAAGCTACCCACGGTCGAGATCTTTTATCTCCTTTTTTGTTCACATTAGTGGTTGATGTGTTGGTTATATTGTTGGATAGGGTTTAGTAGATTGGTTTGTGATAGGTAGTGAGATAGTCCAAGTATTTCATATGTCATTCGATGATGATTCTTCAGGTGAGGAGGTTAAAGGTTAGTTTGCTTTCAATTTGTTTTGGGTTATAGGAAAATATAAGGAAGAATCATGATAGTCCAAGTTAATTTTACATTGGAACATTTGAAAAGATGGTTGGGTTGTTGGGATGTTCCCTTGAATCATTGTCCTCGATGTATGTAGGTCTTCCTTCAGAATATAATCTGGTTCTATTTATTGGGACTACAGTAAGGGATTGAAGTGCGAAAACGGGCAACGAGAGGTTTATTTTGGCTTGATCGATCTTATGAAGAATACATATATACTATCTATAGTACTATCCCTGGTGAGAGTTCCAGTGAGAGTGATAAGTAAGATTGAGAAGATATTTGGAGACTTTTGTGGTAAGGTAGTGTGATAAAGGTTAAAAAGATCATATCATGTGTTGGAGTGGGCTTTCTCTTACTAAAAGGAGGGGGAGGGCCAGTCTTGCTTTCGGGAGCAATGTAAATGAAGGGAATGGGATTCTCATGTACTTATATGACGGAACCTGGGTGTCCAAGTAAACAATTTGAAGGTCATTTGCAGTTTCCTCTTTTCTTTGAAATCTTATTGGCAAACATTGGGAAGAAATTTGCTTTGGGAGGATGTAAGGTGGGTGAAGTTTCTTTTGATCATTTATTCCATTTTTTTTTTACTTCTTATCTCAGTCCCGTGATCTTTCTGTTGCCTCAATTGTTACCTCTTTTAGTATTATTATCTCTCTGAATTCCAATTTGGTTGGAATACTTAGTCAATGAACCTGCTTCTTGGTAAAACATTATTGGTGGTGTTACCATTGAAACAGTCAGTTCGAAAGAATTGTGAGTTGGGTGAGTTTGCCATTGATGACATGAGAGAGAGATAGTATGGAGTGGCAGACCAGCACACCTCTAACTTGTTGATTGTTGGTTCATTGTGGAGGTGTCTCTGCATCCCATGATTAGCCCTCGAGTGTTGTACCACAGGCTGCAAGGTAGCCTGTAGATATGATATGTCGTGGGATGTCAGAGGGGTTGTCACTGTCTTTATTGGTATCTTTCTTCTTTAAGATAGGTCAAGGTGCAAGTCACCCTCGAGGCTGGGGATGGAAAGGCACCTTCACGGACCCTTAGATGCTAGTCTCCAGGCCATGTATCGTCAGGTGATTACAAGTGAGGTTCCTTGGCCCTGGTTCTGGCCTGGGCAATAATTGCTGGCTTAGAGTGTTTTCAGGAGATCTTGGAGAGTAGGGCACTGCTCAGTGGGTCTACCTAGGTGAATTAAGTAGCAGAGCCAGCACCATGTGTGGGCTCAGTGACTTCTAAAGGAATAAGTATGGGAGGCGGCACACTTGGATGGAAAGCAACTCCTAATGTCATCTGTTGAGGCTGGCATGTTGCACCAGCTTCCATGGAAAAACCAGCTAGTAGATTATGTCAAGCTGTACACATTCACCTACATTTGCAAACCATAGGTTCTTTAAACTTCAACATGTAACTGCTTGATTCTGAATTCAATAATGCATCTATGAAACTTTTTGCATTCTGAAACCATTTAGGGAAGAAATGTATCTTGTATGGCACTGTTCACCTATTTGGTGATGGCCCATGAAAGTGAAACTAGTTTCATCGGTGTTTTCATGTAGTTGATGTACTTGTACTCAAATCTCAGGGGACTTTTTTCAGTTAACAGCTTTTTGAAGTTGGTAGCTATAATAAACTCGAAATTGATCCCTAATTGATTGTTGAAGGTCTTTACTTTTCACTATTCTTCTCATACGATTCATACCATGCAACCTGTTATCAATAGTTTTGGGACCTGAACTGCTTATCATCTTGGAAAAAGGGCTGGGCCATTGTCCGCTGCATGCTGGGTATACCTAGGTGGATATGAAAATGAACTTTGTAGGTGGCTAGATGGTGGATTAGAGTGGTGAACCGCAAGTACGGAGTTGATTTCTGGGGATGGACCTTTAAAGTTGTTAGGGATTCTCGTGGGTTGAGCTTATGGACATCAGAAGTGGGTGGGTCTTACTTGACATCCTCGCTGCATGGTAGAGAATGGAAGAAGAGGGAACTGATAGGTGGTGGGTGAGGATGAATTAACCTCACCATTGGCAGAGATATTTCATTTTGGTGCCAACAAAGAAGTCTTGGTTTCTGTGATTGTCATCGATTTGCGGAGAGGCTTATGATATGGGAGCCTATTGTTGTTATGCCTTCTTTCAGGATTGGATACTTCAGGAGGTTGAGACCTTCATGCATCGTTTGGATAAGTCCAGAGCCACGCAGAGGGGGAGGATGAAATAGGATGGAAAGGGCAACTGAGGGTTTTTCCTTTTTGGAAGACATTTTTGGAAGACTGGTGCTTCCTCTAACGTTGCCCTTTTGTTTGAATGCAAAACATACAGATGGGTGCCACTAAGGTTAGGCCATGCAAGTGGAGTGGTGGCCAAGTGGTAGGCACCATGTACTCCCATGGATTTAACTGGGCTTCAAACCTCACTAACTACAACTAACACTCCTTACTTTCACCGAGCGAAAGAAAGGTTAGGCCCTGGGCTTAGCCCTAGTGATCCATCCCTGTGATCGTGTGACAGTCACTTTATGCTCCAACGGGGATGTTGTAGCTTGGGAGTTAAGGTTCCTGTGATATCTCTTGACTCTTGAGTGAAGACAAACAAGACCACTACAACCTCCTGGTACCAGCACTGCTTATGATTCCCATGGGTGATTGAGAAAGTTAAAACACAAAATCTGTTAGTAATAAGCAACAGATCACATCAAAGATGATGCAAAACATGCTCAGATACATACAGACCGATGTTGCAGAATCTAAATATTTCCATATGAGTGAAAGGAACCTCAAAGAAAAAGGCTTTTTATTTACCTTTGAAATGATGAGTGCACTTGGCAATTGTTGGATTCTCTGGATTGAACAAGCCATTCGAAAACTGTTTCACTCATTATGTGAACAGAAGGTACCAGTCAGTGATCTGCCACGTTCAACCGGTGTGTGTTCTGGTTTTTAAGCATAACCTTGTATGATGTATGTTAAAAATCTTGGTAAGACAAACTGAAATTTGTATTACTGTCCATTTTAGACATAAGTTCTTGCATGATGGCCTTCAATTATATGTGATGTGTTTTGGTGCCTGAATTATTTTCTAATTCGGCATTGTTAAACCTAAGGTTGTCAAAGCTTCTGTTGTCCTTTTCGAAATCTGCAGTTTCTGCTTCGTTATAGTTCTGATGAGACTTGGTTTTACATTTGTTGCCAGTGACCTATTTTTGATGTATTTTTTTCATATATCTATTATTTCAGAAACCTGGTGGTGTCATTGCTCTTTTGGATGAGGCTTGGTAAGTAGAACATGAACAGAAATGCTCTTAATGTTAATTCCCTGTGTGTCGTTTTATTTGTAAAGTTTATACCCTTTATATCATTGTTCATATTGTAGTCTTGTTCGCTATTTGGTTTGCGTTTATAAGATGCTGACTTGCTTATTGATTGTAGTATGTTTCCGAGATCAACACATGAAACATTTGCAGAAAAACTATACCAGACATTCAAAGATCATAAACGGTTCAGCAAGCCAAAATTGTCACGTACGGACTTCACCATTTGTCACTATGCCGGTGATGTACGTAGCTTTTGTTTACTTAAATCGCTGCGGTAGGACTTAACTTCAGATTGGTAGCAAAAAATGTACTTGACCTTAACGAAAGAAGTAATTGATTTCAGGTCACTTATCAAACTGAGTTTTTTCTGGACAAAAACAAAGACTACGTTGTTGCAGAGCATCAAGCACTCTTGAGTGCTTCAACTTGCTCCTTTGTGTCGGGCTTGTTCCCTCCGTTACCTGAGGAATCTTCAAAATCATCAAAGTTCTCATCAATAGGTTCTCGGTTTAAGGTATGATGTTCTAGTAAGTTGATTCAAACTATGTTTCGTTTTTTCTTAACTTGTGCATCTGTCATGTAATTGCATGCAGCAACAATTGCAATTGTTACTTGAAACGCTTGGTACAACTGAGCCACATTATATTCGATGTGTAAAGCCAAATAATCTTCTGAAGCCTTCGGTCTTCGAGAATTCAAATGTACTCCAACAACTCCGGTGTGGGGTGAGTTGATTTCTTTGATCATTCACTAAGCTTTGTTAATATGCATGCTTCTGTATGCACTTAGAATTGGACGTGCACTTGATACGTGTTTTACTCCAGGGAGTTATGGAGGCAATTAGGATCAGTTGTGCTGGATTCCCCACTAGGAGAACATTTGATGAATTCATAAGTCGTTTTCGCGTCATTGCTCCTGATGTTTTGGATGGACGGTAGTTGCAAACATCTATTTACCTATTCCTTTTTTTGCCTTTCATTTATGTGCTGCCATTTAGCTTTTGGCTTATCTACTTGTTTGGTCCTTACAAAATAGTCCCCATTTCATTTCCGTCCTTAACAAATTTTTTGGCTTCAATTTCACCCTTATAGTTTAGAACGATATTCAATGTTACCCTTTCCGTCAAGAAATGGACGGGGACTATGTGGATAATAGGAGGCTGATGTGGAACATATTTTTGTACATGGTGGACAGTGGCCCCCCACCCTCTTTCCTTCCCCAAGATTGTTCCACCTAGAATCCCCTCACGTTCTTGGCAAAATCATCCATGGAAGGGAACTCACCACCCATGTGGTCCCAACCCACCACCGCCTTCCTCCGCTCTCGCCACTGCTTTTTGACCCAGTCATTCGATTCCCCAGCCCTATTGCCTCCCACATCTCCCTCTCCCCCCCTCCCAAATTCAATTCACAAGGCCTTTTAACCAAAATGTAATTTCTACCCACCAAACAATTTACGTTATATGGGAAATAAGATCTGATTCTATGGTTTGTGGAGAAATTGCTTTAAATGTGCCTTTCTTTCTTTCGCGCTTGCTACGATTCGAAATTTTGAAAGAACCCAAAACCCTAACATTTTACTGTATAACTCAAAAATGGTCAAGAAATGTTCAAAAGCCCTAAATTGTACTCGTATTTTTTATTTTTTATTTAGAGAGACCTTAAAACCCCCAAAATGCTCTGTTTCTTGATTTTGTGTGATTTCTGGTGTTGTGGATGAGAGAGAGAGAGAGGCTGACTTGGGAGGCCCCCTGTCAAATCCTCCGACCCAATTCAGTCAAGAGAGGCTGGGACTTACTGACCATCTTGCTCATAGTGCGATTCTCTACATCATTTTCGCTAAGAAAAACGACGACAAATCGACCACCTCCACCGCCAATGAAAACAACATGGTGTTTCTCCACAAAAAGTGCAAAAACCAAATGGCTTGGATTTGCTGGCGTGCTAGGACTGGATTGCAGTCCAAGTTTGAATCAAGGCCTGAAAGCCTCAATCTGACTTCTAACAGAATGAAAGTGCATGGCCTAAGGGTGGAGACCGTGAGGAGGTTCGTGATTTGCCTTGTCGGGATAAGGACTTAATATTTCCTAACCGTGTGAAAAATAGAAAGACAAGTAGAACAAGGCCCAAAACAGAATTAAAAGGACTTTATTAACGGTTTAACAAAGTCTGGTTACAAGGAAATGAAATAAAATCTAGGCTTGGCTAGATTGAACGGGAAAGTAACGATAATTGAAAGATAAATTGGATAAGCCGTGGGCTTGATGGTCGTGGACCGAAAGATAGAAGATAATTGAAAAATAAATTTGCATAAGCCATGGGCTTGATGGTCGGGGACCTTTGCCAAGGCCTTTCAAAACTGTGATTTATAGGAAGGAGACTCAGGCTTTCAGCTGCTTCCATTGCTTCAATGCATGGCTGCCACGTGGCCCTCTTGAGCTGCTTCAAAATGCTCTAACGATAGGCCTTTCTTTTGACAAAAACGTGCCTTTTGTTGGAATACTAGTATACTTGTCTACTAGTATATTGTGTTTAGTCCCACATTGCTTAATCATATTGTGTAACGAACTATCTTCTTATATAAATAAATGATTATGTGTGAAGGTTAATTAACACCTTACACACCTTTTCCTCTCCAAACAACATGGTATCAGAGCGGGTTCTTAAACCGCCCTTGAAACCCTAAACCCTCACCTCTGACAGCCACCAACATAGCCGCCTCCCACCCTAGCCACCCATTCTCGGCAACCAACAAAAAAAACCCTAAAACGACCTACCCAAACCGTTTAGAATCCTAAAACAACTTACCCACACTCATCAAAACCCTAAAACACCACTGTTCACGCGACTGTTCACGTCACTGTTCACGCGACTGTACATCGGTACTGTTCACGCACTGTTCATCGGGGGTACTGTTCACGCAACTGTTCATCGGTACTGTTCACGCAACTGTTCATCGGTACTGTTCACGCGCACTGTTCATCATACTGTTCACGCGATTGTTGGCGTCGATCTTACCATTTTCGATCAGAAACCCCTATTTAATTTGCTTGTCTCTTGGCGATGTGATTTAAGGTGATTTTCTAAGATACAATCTGTTCATTCTTCATCCTTGATTGTGCCAAGTTGTTCTCGATGGGGATTGGTGTTCATCGATGGTCTGTGGTGAAATATTTTTTGTACCTCTGATATGTCACTTATGTTTCTACAATCAGCTTTTGATGTCACCTCTGTTTGCTGATGGTATTCTAAGTTGTTCTCGATTGTGGGTTATTTGTTTGCTGCTGATTGGCTACTTCAGGTTCATGATTCCCTCTTGGTCTTGGTCTTTTACTGTTGTTGTTCGCTGGTAATTGTGACTTGTTGATGCTCGTGGCTGCCTCTGTGTTCTTGGCCTAGTTTCTTGTTGCCTGCTTCAATTTCTTGTTTGGTTACTTGATATATTTGACATGGGCTCCGGCACCGAATCTGTTTCTAGTTCTCTATCTACAGGTAGTACTGTGACTTCCGCTGTTAGTCGTTCTTCTCGGTCTCGTGAGAGGTTATCTATTACCTCCACGTTGTTGAATGGTCGAAATTATGCTGTTTGGGCTAAGGCTGTTGAGGTCTATTATGTGGGAGAATCAGAATACCATTACCTTACTGATGACCCTCCCGCGGCGACTGCCGCATCATATGGTGCTTGGGTTCCTGCAGATGCTAAGATTCGTGTTGAGCTTTGGAATAGTATGGAGGAAAATATTAAGAATACTCTGGTTTTCTTATCTACTGCAAAAAAGGTATGGATGAAGGTTAAGGAGATGTTTTCTGGGGCTGATAATCTCCGTCGGACTTATGCTCTTCATCAACAGTTCTTTTCTCTGGAACTGGGCAGCTTATCCTTAGAGGAGTATTATGCCAAGTTCTGCGGTGTTTGTGAGGAGCTCAACACTTGTGAGCCCATTTCTTCCGATATTCAGGTTATGGAGCGTCAGCGTGAGCGCTTGCAGGTGGCTCGTTTTCTGTTTGGGTTACCTTCGCCGGCCTATGATTCTATCCGGTCTAATCTTTTGGGTGATAGAGATTTACCTTCTCTCAGTGAGGTGTTCAGTCGCGTCCGCCAGGCCTCTGTTCCTGACCCCAGTGCTGTTGATTTGACCCCTGCTGCTCGCTCGGCTTTGGTTACCACGGTTCCTCGTGGTGGTACTTCCTATCGGGGTTTTGACCGTGGCGGTCGAGGTTTCGGGAGCGGCAGTCGTGGCCCTCCTGGCCGTGGCTTTGGTCGTGATTCTGGTAGCAGTGGTCCGGTGCGGTCTGTTGGTAGCCGTGATTCTGGTAGTAATAATAGTCGTGCCCGTGGTCGTGGGTCTCGTTCCTGCACCTATTGCCACGGTACTAATCATACAGTTGATTTTTGTTGGATTCTTCATGGCCGCCCATCTGCTCATCAGGTTACCGTTTCTGAGGATGATGGCTCTGTGTCTGTGCCTAGCCCCGTCCCACGTGTTGTTACTATTCTCGAGGATGAGTATCATCGCCTGATTTCCCAGCCACTTTCTCATGTGCCATCCTCCTCCACTGCTACGTTCGCTCAGAAAGGCTCCACCTTTGCTGGCCTAGCCTCTAATTCTCCGTGGGTTATTGATTCTGGTGCTACCGATCATATGACAGGCCACTCCATCCACCTCTCTGGTTCTCGTCCTCTTGTGAAGCCCTCTCGTGTCGCCTTGGCTGATGGTTCCTCTTCTGACATTGCTGGTTTGGGTTCTGTTATTTTACATTCTTCTCTTACCTTAGACTCTGTTTTACATGTTCCTCATTTTCCCCATAGTCTTATGTCTGTTAGTAAACTTACCCAATCCTTAAATTGTTCAGTTACATTCTTTCCTGGTCATTGTGTATTTCAGGATCTCCAAACGGGGAAGAAGATTGGTGGCGGTGTTGAGCGTGGTGGTCTGTACTATTTTGACACTGGCGAACCTCCTGCCTCTGTTGCTCTTCAGGCTTCCGTATCTCCCTATGAACATCACTGCCGTCTTGGTCATCCCTCCCTTCAGACTCTCAAACAGTTAGTTCCGTCGTGTCGTAGTCTTCAGTCTTTGCCATGTGAAGTCTGTGAATTCAGTAAACACCATCGTGTTTCTTTTCCACCTAGAGTAGAGAGTCGTGTGTCTCGTCCTTTTCATTTAGTTCACTCCGATATTTGGGGTCCTGTGCGTGTTTCATCACGTGGTGGTTTTCAGTATTTTGTTATTTTTGTGGATGACTATTCTAGGCTTACTTATGTTTATCTCATGAAGAATCGGTCAGACTTGTACTCCATTTTCAAATCTTTTTATACGGAAATAAAGACTCAATTTGATGTTTCTCTTCGTATCTTTCGTTCTGATAATGCTGGTGAATATTTCTATAATGCTTTGTCTGCTTTTTTTGATGAGCATGGTATTCTTCATCAATCTTCGTGTTCTCGCACTCCCCAACAGAATGGGGTTGCCGAACGCAAGATTCGTCATTTGACTGAGGTTGCCCGAGCCCTTTTAATCCAGCGGGCGGTTCCCAAATCCTTTTGGGGCGACGCTGTCCTTACTGCCGGCTATCTCGTGAATCGTATGCCCTCTCGCATTCTTGGGGGCCAGATTCCCTATAGTATTTTGCACCCTGATTGTCCTTTATATTCTTTACCTCTTAAAATTTTTGGGTGCACGTGTTATGTTCATGCCCTTGATCCCGGCCGCGATAAACTTGATCCACGCTCTATCAAGTGTGTCTTCCTGGGATACTCTCGGACTCAAAAAGGTTATAGGTGTTATTCTCCAACTCTGCATCGCGAGTTTGTCTGTGCTGATGTTACGTTTCATGAGTCGTTACCCTATTTTCCGACTTTACCTCATGCAGATCAGTCTGAGTATATGCATATTTTGGTGCCTTCTGGGCAACCTCAAAAGCAGCACCCCCCGATGCAGGTATATGTTCGCCGTGCCAAAGCTGCACCACTGCCACCTCCGCCTGCTGCTGCGCCTTCTCCTCCGTTGAGAGATCCGAGTCCACCTCCTTTGGCCCCTACTGCTCCACCTTCCCCTCCCATTGCTCTTCGTAAAGGTATTCGCACGTGTACTATCTCTCATCCTATTGCTAAATTTGTATCTTATGATCATCTGTCCCCCACCCTTCGTGCTTTTACTGCCTCTGTTTCCTCTATCTTTGTTCCTAAAACTGTTCAGGAGGCCTTGTCTATTTCTGAGTGGCGGACAGCTATGGAGGAGGAAATCTCTGCACTCCATGATAATGGGACTTGGGAGTTGGTTTCTCTGCCCTTTGGAAAATCCACTGTGGGGTGCCGCTGGGTATTCACTGTGAAATATCATCCTGATGGATCTGTTGAGCGTTACAAAGCTCGCCTTGTTGCTAAAGGCTACACCCAGACTTATGGTGTTGACTATGCTGAGACCTTTTCCCCAGTTGCGAAGCTTGGTTCCGTCCGTCTTCTTATTTCCCTTGCAGCCAATCTTGGCTGGCCCTTATTTCAATTGGATGTCAAGAATGCTTTCTTACATGGCGACCTTCTTGAGGAAGTTTATATGGAGCAACCACCTGGGTTTGTTGCTCAGGGGGAGCGTTCTCAGGTATGTCGTCTTCGTAAAGCTCTTTACGGGCTTAAACAGTCTCCCAGGGCCTGGTTTGGCAAGTTCAGTGATGCAGTTTTGAAATTTGGTATGAATCGATGTCAGTCTGATCATTCTGTTTTCTCTCTCACATCTACTCGAGGCAAAGTGTTATTGATTGTGTATGTCGATGATATTATTATTACGGGTGACGACCAAAAAGGTATTGATGCGTTGAAGGTCTTTCTGCAGAGTCAATTTCATACTAAAGACTTGGGTAGATTGCGATACTTTTTAGGTATCGAGGTAGCACGATCTAAAGATGGTATTAGTTTATCGCAGAGGAAATATGTGCTGGATATCTTAGATGAGACTGGTTTGTTGGGGGCGAAACCTGTCGATACCCCTATGGATCCCAATGTCAAATTATGCATTGATCAGGGGGAGGCACTGTCTAGTCCTGATCAATATCGTCGTTTGGTTGGTAAACTGAATTATCTCACTATTACACGTCCTGATATTTCATTTGCAGTGAGTATTGTGAGTCAGTTTATGTCTGCTCCTCGTCTGCCACATTGGGAGGCCGTTCTTAGAATTGTCAAGTATCTCAAGTCTCATCCTGGACGTGGTCTATTTTATAGAGCTAATGGTCATTTGCGTATTGAGGCCTTCACTGATTCTGATTGGGCAGGAGGCCCATCTGACAGAAGGTCAACTACTGGATATTGTGTTTTTCTTGGTGGCAATCTTGTTAATTGGAAGAGTAAGAAACAGACCGTAGTTGCACGGTCTAGTGCAGAGGCAGAATATAGAGCTATGGCTCACACCACATGTGAGATTGTGTGGGTGCGATCTTTTCTTGAGGAGATAGGATTCAATGTGCAATTGCCTATGAATTTGTATTGTGATAACCAAGCAGCAATTCACATTGCATCCAACCCTGTATTTCATGAGCGGACTAAGCATATCGAAGTTGATTGTCATCTGGTGCGAGAGAAGTTGACTGATGGTGTTATAGCAACTCCCTTTGTGTCTACAAGTGTTCAATTGGCTGACATATTCACCAAGTCATTGTTTAAGCCCCGGTTGGAGATGTTATGTGACAAGCTGGGTTTGTGTGATATCTATTTCCCAGCTTGAGGGGGAGTGTTGGAATACTAGTATACTTGTCTACTAGTATATTGTGTTTAGTCCCACATTGCTTAATCATATTGTGTAACGAACTATCTTCTTATATAAATAAATGATTATGTGTGAAGGTTAATTAACACCTTACACACCTTTTCCTCTCCAAACAACACCTTTCACTCCAAGAGAAATGGCCAAGGCCTGAAAAATTTTTCCTTCGTGCATAAAATTTTGCAAAAGGGCAAAAGGATTTTCAGCTCCTTAAGCATCCAGCCTTTTGAGCTACTTTGACACTCAAGCTTCTATTTGAATGGACACCTTCTGGGCCCACCAATGCTGAAGATCGAGACTTTTCAGGCCTTCTTACCATTGTATTGGTCCTTGCATCCCTTGTGGGCCCTCTAAATCCTCTGAATTTGATTTCTTACGGAAGAAGAATCAAGAAACACATAATCAACCAGACTTGGGTGAGCTGCTTGCTTAGGTCTGCATGACTCATTTGCCAGCAGCTCCAAGGGCTGCATGTACGCCACCTGTCCTTGGCCTTGCTTCATGCTGAAGGATGGGATCCACTCAGACCTTGAGCTGTTTGTAAGCAGCTTACCCAAGTCTGCCAAACAAGAACATTCTAGGCCTTTGAGCTGCTTGTGCAAGCCTAAGCTGCTTGGGATGTCTCCATGCACGGCTGCCATGTGTCCTTGGTCTGGTAGAGCTGCTTGCGTGCATGGATGCTTGAAAAAAAGGGATATTTAGGCCCACCAAGGCCAAAAACGCAGGCCTAGTTGAGCTGCTTGAGCAACTTGCTAGGGAGAAGCTTCTAGGCCTTTGAGCTGCTTGTGAGCAGCTTGCTTCCCAAGCATGACTAAGCAGCTTATATGGCCTTTTTGACTTGGTCAATTTTAGGCCTAAATAAATCCGAAAAATTGGGCCCAGACCTGAAAAACAAATCTTGGCCTTATTGGGCTAAATAGGCCTAAAAAACTAGTCCGAGTTTTGATTAGTTGGGCCAAGGCCTGAAAATGGGCCCAGATCTGAAAATCAATTTGGGTCTTGACTAATTAAGCCATGCTCCAAATATTAATGCGGCCTAATTAATTTTCAAACTCTTTCATGCCCTTCCAAACTTAATTTGGCCAAATTGTGGCCACTTTAAATTCTACCAAAGGCCCAATTCAATCAAGGCCTAATTCTACCAAGCCCCAATAAGCCTTGCGAGCCCAAGCCTAGCGAAAAACCTAGGCTTTAACTGTTTTGGACATACTAGAAGGCCTTATTGTTTCTAAGAACTGGCCTAGGCCCGGATAAAACTCTCAGACTTAATGGGTCGACCCAAGTCTTCAGCCAATCTTGGGCTTGGGCTTGTGATAATGAAATCTTAGGCATAAATTTGGCCCAGGCCTTTGAAAACTCAACTCAATTAGTGGCGTTCAAATCGGTCTGATTTCATGGATGACCGATCATGAGGCTTTTCAAGGCCTGAGACCTTCATTCAAGGCCTTCTTCTGACCAACAAATTGATTTTCTGAATTTTGGTCAAAAGTGGGTGTAAACACATGGGCCATATGGCTTCGAGTTCAACTGTTAGATCTCAACCTTATGGTTTTCCGATGATTTCAAAGTGAACATGTACCGATTGCCACCGTCGTGCATGGCAGAGCAAGGTGGAGAGGGACGGTTTTGGAATTAAGTTATTCTGGTGGATACATTTGTGGTTCGTCCATAGTCACCTCTTAACTGAAGGGGGTGGGGAGCCACTCACTGTCCATCGTGTACAAATATGTTCCACATCAGGCTCCTGTTATCAACATAGTCTATTTCTGTCCATTTCTTGATGGAAAGGGTAACATTGAATTTCGTTATAAAACCATAAGGGTAAAATTGAAGCCAAAAAATTTGTCAGGACGAAAATGAAACGGGGACTCTTTCATTGGGACCAAACAAGTAGATAAGCCTTAACTTTTCATACTGTATTAACTTCTTGTCCATTATTTAAAAATTGATAGCTACGACGAGATCACTGCTTGCAAGAGGCTGTTGGAGAAGGTGGGCCTTGAAGGTTATCAGGTACATTTCCTAGTATCTCAGATTGATTCAAACGTGTTACTGAACCATCGATCTATCTTTTCTTTGTAGCTCTTATGTAATTGATGTTTATCTATTATTGCTTTTGTGTGTGTAGAAAAATGGATGAAATATAAGATTGTCCTAAAGGTTTGCTTTGTATAAAGAGCTGTTGTCTTCAGGGTATAAAGGCATGAAATCCACAAGCTTTCCTTGTTGTGCATAATAGGTGCATTGATGGATATTAAATTCATCTAACCTTAAAATCTTCGATGGGACATGTCCCAAAAAATGGCGTGTCTTTGTTGCGTCTTCAATGTGAGAGAAGAATGCAAAAGAGAACCAAAGAACTACTGTTGGAAATGAGAGTGGTAATCAATAATATGAATTTAACTACTAGGTTAATCCAAACCCTAAGTAACCCTAAGAAACTTAAAGTCTAAACTACCCTTATGGGACAAGACAAATAACACGAACAGAAATAACTACTAGCTTATATATCCAAACATTAGTAACCATAAGAAATTTCAAGTCTACGCTTGTGGAACAAAACAAATAACATGAACATAAATACTAATAACATTTTGCACATGTGAAAACAAAAGATCAGAATTGTGGACAATTTGAATAGTACTTTTATCACTACAACAAAGAAGCATTAAGGAAGGGTGACACCCATATCGGATAAAACTTAAAAGCCATCGAAGCCAAAATATTTCAGAGGTAGCATTAGCCATAGTACGATGTTCTGCTTCAACAATAGAGCAAACACTAAAATAATGCTTCTTGCTTTGCAAGAAAAATGCAAAAGCCAAAGATGGACTGGCGATATAAATGGCATGCCCAATCAGCAATAGCACAAGCTGGAAGAGTCAAGCTTAACGTAGAAGTAGTAAACACTGACCAACAGTACCACGAATCATATCACACAATATTCAAAAAAGCAGTCCAATACTCCAATGAGTAGATCGTGGGGCATAAATCAATTGAATAATAATATGAACGTCATAGACAGTACAATCCGAGTGATAAGAGATGAAATAAGCACCTGACTAGCTGATGATACTCCGTAGGATCAAGTGGAACGCCATGTGAGGCTAAAAACTTAGCATGTAATTTATTAAGGGTATGAACGGTCTTGCCATTAGTCTGAGTAGGGCATGATAAAGAATGCCCTTTACATACTCAGACTACGAAGAGAGATAACCTTTGGGCGAGGAGGCAACCTCAATGCGAGAAAAAAGAAAACCGTAAAGGGCTCAAATCTTTCATTTCGAACTCCAAAAGAGATGAATCTTCTACTCATTGATAGCTGCACAATCCAGTGTTTTAAATGGCGGCCTCGGCGGTAGGTCAGCACCATGATTTCACCCTCGGTGGCTCGTTTGGTGGATAGGGAGATTTGGTGGAGCTTGGCGGCCGTCCTGGCAGAACTTGGTGGAGCTAGGCGGCCGTCTTGGCGGAGCTTGATTGCCTTAAAAAAATTAAATATATATTTAAAACAAAAACGCTGAATCGCTTGGCGGTGGGTTGCTGCCCGACTAGCGCTGAGGGCCATTTAGAACACTGGCACAATCTGAACTAGTAATGATCATATTATCCGTAGAGAGCAGTAGAAGAACCAGACCATGAGAGATGTGGCTAACTCCTGAAAGACCTCATAAGTCATACCAAGCAAGAGGAGAATGTTTAAGGGTGTAGGGAGCACGTTGTAAGCAAAAAGCAAGTCCAGACACATGAGGAAAGCCCGAAGGATAGTGCATATAAACATCTCCAGGGAATACCCATTGAAGAATGTATTTTTAACATCGAATTGAGAAAGTGGCCATTGTTGCACAGTAGCCACATAAATCAAAGTGTTAAAAGTGGTCATCTTTGCAACTATGGCTACAGTTTCCTTGTAATCAATCCCATATTCTCAGGAAAACCCCTTAACAACTATGCGGGCTTTATACCACTCCAAAGAATCATTAGAATGGGTCTTCACTTTGTAAGCCCATTTGTGGCCAATAAGATTGTTACAGTCTGTTAAAGGAACCAACTACAAGTATGAGTTTTAGAAAGAGCAGTTATAGGATATTGATTTAAAGTATGTACGGAACAAAAACAAATGATACGAAGGAGAGAAACGATTATTAGTGAAATCAAGTCTAACCGGTGAATTATGATAACGAGTAGGATAAATGGAAGACACCTCGATAGGAATATGCAAGCTTTCCAGAGTATAAAGATCACCAGCTCAATGCGCGTCTTGTCCCAATTTGCTTCTTAGACGTTCGATCATGTACAAACAAAGAGAAATGAGTTGCATTTGATCTTCTAACATGATTCCAAGTGGCAAAAAAGTCAAGATGAGAATGGTGGCCAGAAAATCTGATCCAAAATAAGGCTATCTGAGGTAGCTAGCAGAAAAATCTGATCTGGAGGGTGGTTGTTGGTGGCTGTTGACTATGAGCAAAAGCTATCTGAGGGTTGTTGGGGACAAACAGAGATCACAATGATATTACCCGATGTCTGCAAAGGTCCAACCGTTGTCGCTGGAGGTCAGAAAAGGTTATGGAGAAGTTGTTGAAGTTTCAACAAGTGTCCAACAAGTTTTTGCAACGGGTTGTGTGTTGCAGATTGGGTGCCAAAAGCTTCGATTACCAGGGGTCAAACAGATGTTGCCGTAAGTTAGAATAGGTTATGTTGAGGTTGCAGGATGTTGGGCAAGGTTTTGGCAAGCTTGTCACTTGCTTTTTGTTGCAGACAGAGCAAATCAACGGCAAAAAATTTGCTCCAAGATTTGTGGAGGCCCGATGAGGTCACGGGAGGTTGAAAAAGAGTCCAGTGTAAATCAGTGGTTATTGTAGATCAAGAGACAAGCTTCAAAAGAACCAGATTCGGGGTAAAACTGTTGAGGTAGAGGATTGCTGAAGGTTATCAAGTTCTGCCAGAGATGTGCTGAACTGTGCAATGGCTAACATGAGTGTTGTTGGTTGCAGATGCACAAGAGAGAAAAAGAGAGATGATTGCAGATGCAGATGGGTCACACCAAGGGGGAGAGAGAACCCTGCAAACCCTTGCAGCAGCAGTGGGTGATAGAAACACATACTATTCTCAAACCTGCTCTATTACCAGGATAGAATGTAAAAAGAGAACCAAAGTACGGTCCATTGGAATAGAAGTGATAATCCATAATACAAAGTCAACCATATGTCCATTACCTAAGTAACCCAAGAAACATTAAGTCTAAAATACCTTTGCGGAACAAGATAAATAACAGAAACATAGATACTAATGACAATGCGGTGACATTGAGCACTCAAGCATTCCTTGTCGTGCATATTAATTGTGTGTGTATAAGTATGGTGTTAGATTCATCTGCTCCTTTCAATTTTCAATTGGATATTGTTCTTGTTGAATGTCTTCTTCTCTCTCACAAATAAAACATGATGTGTCTTTGTTGTGTCTTCGACATGAGCACTTGCAGCTTGGATGTTTTAGTTGAACCATCATAACCCTTTATTCTAAGCCCACCAGCAAGATTTAATGAGTTTTGATATATTAAGTGTATAATATATTTTGTGGTTACTTTTTTTTCCCTAGACAAGAGGGAAATAAACTTTATATGCAACTCATTGGACTGCTGAGCCACTAGAATATCTGAAGTTACATGCACTGAACCAGTTCTACTGAGGCAATAAGATTCTAGTTGGTCCTCTTGTAACAGATTGGTAAAACCAAAGTGTTTCTTAGAGCTGGTCAGATAGCAGAACTAGATGCTCGACGGAGTGAAGTTTTAGGAAGATCTGCGTGCATTATCCAGAGAAAAGTACGTTCGTGCTTCGCACGCAAAAGCTTTTTTGCATTGCGGTTGTCTGCTGTCCAAATTCAAGCTCTGTGTAGAGGTATCAATTGTTTTTTGATGTATCATATCTGTATCTTGCTGATTTCTGCAGAATATTAGATTGACATAGTATTGCTGACAAATTAAATTATACTCTGACCTTTTGTTGTTGGTTTCCTGAGTTAATTTCAGGACAAATTTCACGATGTTGCTATGATAGCATGAGGAGGAATGCTGCTAGTTTGAGGATCCAGAAAGACACACGCATGTATCTTTCGAGGGGGGCATACAAAATGTTGTGCTGTTCTTCTGTAAGTATTCAAACAGGTATCCGTGGCATGGCTGCTCGTAACGAGCTTCGCTTCAGAAAGAAAAATGTGGCTGCAATCCTTATCCAGGTAATATTGAAGGTTTTGGTTATTGGAAGATGAGTTAATGTTTAGGTGGTCGAGTTGTCAGTCTTATTCTTCATGTTCCACATTATTTTTAGTTGATGGGACTATATATAATGTTGAAGCATCCAACTCCAAACCAATTAGCAATGAGCGGCCAGCTCCTGTCTTTCATTTGGAGTGGTGAAAACGGATTCATCTCATCGGGATCAAAACTAAAAGAGGTACAGTTTTGGCACAAATAAAGGAGAATCAATCGCTAAAGGAATAGAGTCTTGCCCAAAAAGCCTTCCAAAACCTAGCTCTAATACCATGTTAAACGGTTTGAAGCATCCAACTCAAAACCATTTGTGCAATGGGTGGTGAGGACACCCAAACTTGTTTAGAAAAGTTTTGGAGGTGAAATTTAACAAATGTTGGAAAAGCTCTTACACAGAGAACAACATACAACTTAAAACCCACTATGGTGGTATTCCCTTAAGAAAATGTTCAGAGAAAAAGGCATGTTGCAAGAATGAAGAGGATACTGCCCTAAATGTAGAAGTCGTATATGAGATTATTGGAGATGAGGGTAGGCACTCTATTGTGGTAGTGGAGCCCGGGTGGGATGTCCAAACATCCCTCACTCCTACATTCTGAAGTAGTTCTGTTGGGGAGGAAACTAAAGTAAGCTTCTCAAGGACCAAAGGGAGGCATGCTTTTGAGGAGGTTTAGAGTAGGCAGTAGCAATATGGTTCTGAAAAGGTTGGGGAGGTTTGTGGTGGCTATGGCGTGGCTCGTGAAAAGGAAAGGGTTTTTCCCATAAGTCAGAGTTTGATGGTGGTGGTCAGTAGTGGCAATTAAATTGCTATAGTGTCATGGATGTGTTGGTCAGCAGGGTGAGATTGCATGCGAAAAGACATTGGTCTTCAAATAATCTTTGAAGGATCATAAAGTCAGAAAGAAGCCGATTGACATTATGGTAGAAAAATCAAGGTGGTTTGTTTTTCTGATGGTACAGGCCTCAAGTTCTTTGATTTGTGGTTGATATGTGGTATTGAAGGAGCTTGATGTGGCGGTATATGAACATACGGTTGACGTGGGTGACATGGAACTTGGAAAGGGTGGTCTCTTCTAGTGTGGTAGTTCGGGCTTAGAGCTGAGGTTGCAGTGCAGTTCTAAAATGACAGTGGCATGTGAGATTCAGATGCTGATGGAGCTTGGGGGTTGATTTTTGAGGCAAGACATTTGGAAAGCCCTGGAGACTGATACAAGGATTAAAATGCAATGGCATACACCCGGTATCTTGCGACATGACATGGTGAGGCTGCATGGTGGGGGCCATAGGAATCTGATTTGAAGGAGGAATGCTTCTGGTATGGGTCAAGGTCGAATGGTTAGAACCTCAACTAAGGAATCCCACTTGAGTTTGAAGCTGTAACGGGGTGCTTAATGGTTGCAGGCATTCATGGATCGTCCTTTCGAAGCTCAAAGATGTGGCCTTGGTTCTACTGGGGTTTCTCATCTGGTGGGTCAGTCGATGAAAGGCAATTACAGGTGCTGTCAATTCGTTGTCCGAAACTCGTCAAGGTGGAGGGGAGATTGAGCAAGGTGACATTTCTTCTTGTTGTGACCAAGGCGAGAGTCAGATACTGAGCAACTCTGATAAATTGTACGGTAGCATAAATGAAGAAAGGATTACTTCCTGAGTGGTTGGATAGAGTTCTCGAACTGGTGGTGGGAGTTCCGTCATTGTTCAGTTTTCTTTCTCTTTTTTTCCTTTTTATTTTGCCTTCCAACATACAGTTGCTAAGTAGTAGAACAAAAAGCAAGTACTGTGCCCACATAAGATGGCAGTATGACACTATGCTGCTGTTCTTACTGCGTTAAACTCATTTTCTTTAAATCATCATGTGAGTTTAAGTAATAAGTTTAACAATTGGGTGAAAGTGTGGGTGCCCGAGCGCGAGAGCGTCAATTTTTTAGAAATCCTAGGATTGAGCACTATGTCTTATGCATAAGTTGTGGAAATGAAATTGCAATAAAATTATCTTAGATTTGGTTCTTTCCTGTACCCAATTGATCTAACATTTTATGCTTATTATTACTGTACTTCAGTTTGTGGGTTGTATTTTTTATTGGGCCAAGTATTTGTATGGCCTTTGAATTTGTCTTGCTACCATATTTTACGAAGAGGAAAATCATAAAATTGAGAGTGGCATAGTGGGATGTACTTGCTTCAGCCAATCATAAGTTGATTGGACTTGGACTGATTGACAGGAGAGTGGATTACACTATGGTCCGTACATAACACTTGTCACTGAATCATTGGTTCACTGCTAAAAATTTGTCTGCTCCATAAAGAATTCACGAGCAGAGAAAAGAAAAATGAATGGATTTTATGCAAACTTGCTCCACAATCAGCGAACCAGTTCATGACCCTGAGATCACAAATTATTTGACTTAGGGTTTGAGTAGTGGAACTGTTTTGTTGATAGGGTCATGAGCATTGGATACTTTAAACCATCCAAAATTCAAATCAGACACGGTTGGATGTATGCGCATTTGTAATTTTGATGTACTGAACGTTGATTTTAAGTTGATCAACCTGGACTCTACTATAATAGCCCTGGTAAGTCTTGGATGTAGGGACTGTGTCAACAAGTGGCCAACAGCTGAAATTTTATCTGGGGAAGCATTGATCAATTGTTGCCTGTTTCATGTTCCTAGTAAATATAAACCCAGTGCAGACCTGATTATTTGTTCAAAGTAAGGGTACAGTCGATGTGATGTGTGGAAGAACTGTAGAGCAAGATAGCTGGGAAAATGATATCCTGTGGTCGTTTGGTGTATTGTTTTGTCTGCAATGTCATAAAACATCACCAATTCAACACTATAAACATCATTATACACGGGACGTTGCTTCTTCCACTATTGGTTTTGTTTAACATCATATGCACAATGCACTTTCCTTAGAAGAAAAACACAGGAAAATCGCTCATCACTGTTTCCATGAGGTTGAGTTATTCTTTCTCGAATTTACACCTTTGGAACTTATATCTCTACAGACTCAATGTCGACGATACTTAGCCTGTCTTTGTTACTCGAGGATAAAAAAAGCAGCAATTGTTTGTCAATGTGCCTGGAGGGGAAGAGTAGCTCGAAGAGAGCTACAGAAGCTTAAAATGGTGAGGTTTTCAATCTTTTATGGCCTTTGTCTTTCGTATTTTGTTTCTCCGTGAACTCCAGAAGGGAATAGATTAAGAGAAGAAAATGATAGCATAATGTAAACAACAGGAGTAACAAATACTTGAGGAAATAAAAGGGTAAAATAACAAGATCACATGTCACTTGTTGCTCTGGAATCCTACTGATCAAAAAGCAGAAACCCCCTTAAAAGCCTGTGATACATACACCCAAAAGTAAGTTAAAAACCTATTTGAGATACCTTAAATCTCCTCAAGTTTTTCTTGAACAATTCTTGCATTTATTTTTAACCTAATTACCCAAAGAACTGCACATATTGAACTCCTCCATAGAACCTAAACTTTATTGAAAGATCTGGTCATATGGTTTGTAAAACTTCGCATTAAATTCTCATTAATGTTTGTGTGGGGGTGATGGATTATGGACTGTGACCCTTAGCTCTCTTGCTTTGAGCTGGCCTAATGAACAAATTGAACAGAAAGGAAAAATGGTCTTGTTCCCTGTCTCCTTACTCAAACAATCACAACACCTATAGCAATCATTTCTTTTTAATTCTATTTCTGAAGAAAAACTTCCTTTACCTGCTCAATTTGTGGGGATCTCCTTCCTATGCTCAACTTACCTAAGATAGTTAGATGTGTGTTTTGTTTCTGTTATCTTGTTCTAGGCTGCTAAAGAAACTGAGACTCTCCAAGCTGCCAAAACTAAGCTTGAAAAACAAGTTGAAGAACTGACACGGCAGCTGCAGCACGAGAAACGCATGAGGGTAATGATCTCATTGCAATTGTCCTTGTATTTTTTGCTTATCAAATCACGTGTGAGCATGCACATGAGGCCCTATTTTAATAAGCTTAGAGCATTTTTTGGGTGCTTTTGTACTTTGCTTTCAAGAAGTGGGTTATAGGCGTTAACCTTAACTTCATAAGAGTATATACAGGGATTTATTTTTTATCAAACACCGACGATATGATGGGGAACATTATACTTAGAGGATCAGCCATTCAACCATGTACCTAAATTTAATCACGGCTATTGTCACGCCCTCAATTTTTGACATAAATAAGTAATCCATTCCGATAAAAGATCCTCGCATAGCATAGGTAATACCCAAACGAGTTCACACCTGTTTAATTTACAAACCAAGTCCCCAAGTTTAAAGATACACAACATTGGCACTCCGGCCCAGATTAAGCTTAAGTAAAAGAACAGACAAGTTCTTAAGTTACAAACAATTTGGGTCAAATGGAAATCTAGAGTAATTAGTTGCAAACTCATCTTTATCAAAAGAATGTCATTACAAAGATGATTAAATAACTAAACGATGTTAGCTTCCAAAAGTCTGCCACATCCAAGCACACGATGCATGCAATCTATTGTTCGGCATTTGAACCTGAAAAAGAATGATAGGTTGAGCTACATTAGCTCAGTAGGAAAATCTTTACCAGAACTATGTGCAAACATGATGATAAGTGCAGAAAGAAGAAGGCATGAAAATATAGCTCAATCGATGAATAGCAATCAACTCATAGGTATGCCAATCACTCATTTTGATCATTCTGCAACCACTCATATCAATCATTCTAAAACATGCCATTATCACAAATAGCCACATTGTTCATGAGACTCAAGCAACTCTACGATTTCGACACAACTCAATATCACCAATCTTCACCGTTTGTACTTCCACCCCTTGCGTTACAGTATAGTACCTCGAGGATTGCCACCCCTTGCATTACAGTGAATCCTAATAACTTGGAACACCGTATTTCCACCCCTTGTTTTATGAAGCTATCCCAACTTCCGACACACACACCTACTTTCTTATCCAACATGCAAGCTCAGACTCCCCCATGATCATATTCATACATGAAACATCATACATTATGCCAACATTGCCACAATGCGCCATAAACATTCACAAGTATTCAACCAATCATCAAGATGCATTTTAACGAAGTTTTAATCAATTAAACCCTTATTTGTTCCTCACTAATGGTAAGCCAATGGAACAAGTATGACATCAAATAATCATAGGAAGTCAATTGAACATGCATGAGTTAGGTTAGGAGGTGTCCAAAAGGGTTTAGAAGCGATCAGGAGTCAATACGGTTGAGAAAAACACAAAACAGCAAAAGCTGTCCAGAGGAGAGGGGGATCGATTCCCCCCATGACCAGGGATCGATCCCTGAGCCTGCTGGACCTGAGAAAACAAAGGGGGATCGATCCCCCATGACTAAGGATCGATCCCTACGCGTTTTGGGGTGATTTCTGCAGATTTTCAACAGCTTTCAAAGAGATAAAGGAGGATGGTCAAGGTTCGATTTCCACACCAAATCAACATAGAAACACACAAAAGAGGCAAAAAAGTCCCTACCTCGCGACGATAAGCAAGATCCAAGCAATTTAAACGAGCCCTAGCTCCAAAGACTTTGAAATCAACCAAATACTCTCCTCCAAGTTTAACCCAAGGAATTTCGAGCTCAAGAACGCGATTGGAAGGCCGAAGGGAGGTTGATCTTTGAGGTTTTTGTGACATGAAGTGGAGTTTTGAGTGAAAGGAGAGAGAGAGAACTCGGTAGAGGGAGAGAGAGAAATGGCGTGAGAGAGAGAGAGATATGGAGATGAAAATAATCTCCTACATCACACCCACCCACTATATATACCCCTATATCTTTTAATCACACACACACCCTCAAGCTTCTATTCTCTCACTTCAATCCTCAATTCAAATAACCACCAAATAAAATCCTATTTTCCCAATTAGGCATTTAATAAGCATTTCAATAATTAAAATTATCCGGGTCTCTACAGCTATCAACTATTAATGTTGCGAATATTTTGTAAAGCACAAGAGAATTACGTGAAAAGCTATGTTGAAATGTTAGATTATAAGTTGGCCACTTGGTTGTCTTATTATCTTTGATAGTGATTGTTTTCAAATTTACTTCATAGATGTTTCAAAAGCCTGCAAAAAATTGCGCCTACAACAAACCTATATGAATATAGCTCTGTCTATGATGCTTTTGACTTGGATATGAACGAAGGATAGTCACAGTTGAAAATAAAATGGCTTTAGGGAGGCCTCGAAGGACTTCTTCTAACAGGAAAAACTATACTAAAGAAGTAACAGACTGGGGGAAAGTAACAGAGATATGCACAAAAAGTAGAAAATAGATATTCTAAAAGTATTTCAAGAATGTTCAGATGATAATATAGAAAGGAGACAATTGACAAGAATAGTTTGTATATAGGATAGATAGAAGAAACGATAAAGACAGTTAACCAACCCACCTCTCCCCCCATTCGCAAAACCCAAGTTGAAATTCAGATTTTTGCATGGTCCACAGATTTTTGAAGCTTAATACTAATGATAGGTCTCAAAAAAGGAGGTCAATTTCTATTTACTTCCATAGTGATACATTATAGGTTCGGCAGAGAAAGACGAGGAGTTCCAGATTCATATGCTCAGACACAAGTTCTGTGGGGTTCTTCTATTTCAGCAATTCTGTGGGTTATGTGGTTAGAAAACAGTTGCAAGAATTTCTGAAGATGTTTGATACTCAGTAGCAAGACCCTTCTAAAATGGGTGTGCTCCCGAGACGGGAGCTCGAATCGTTGCTCCCAAGATGGGAGCATGGCAGGAGCTCGCTCCTAACTAAGATAGGAGCTTATCAAGCCGTTAAGATAGTTATTCTCTTAGTTTTAAGGGTGTTATGCCATTGTGGAAATAAGTTTTGCAAAATGAAAATATCTAACTACAAATAATTACCCTTTAAGAGTGGAAAAAATTCTCTATGAGTATCACTTTTCCTTCAATGGCCAAGTTTTTAAAGATATTTTATATACGCATTTGTGTGTACATATATATACGTATATACGCTCCTTAGACGCTCCCAACTTTAGGAGCTTCTAGGTACCTCCGCTCCCTTGCACCCGCTTTGTGCTACTAAGGTTTGATATATGAGAGTTATGAGATTCGGGTCTTGTATATCTTTGTTTTGGGCTTTTGTCTCATCCCCTTTCAAGGAGATCCTTTCTTTTTTATTCGTAGGGATATGGGAATTATATATGATGTGTAATTTTGTTTCTTCATATATCTCTTGTCCTCCTTGATTTTCTCGGTATTTCTATTTTCTAGAATTAATAAAATTTTCTTGGTTGGTGAGATGGGGTGATTACATCTACCATTCCTATTATGTTCTGGTTGTTTGTTATTGTTAAACATAAACTCCATTGTGAACATTTGCACATCTATTATCAGCAATGCATATATGATTTCTGTTTAACACTTTATGAAGTTTCATGAAGAATTTTGGTGCTATATATGGTGCTGTTCATTGATATGTTGTGTTCTACATGATGTTTTTGGTTTTTGAAACTGCTGAAATGATAGTTGTGTAACAAGTGCCTTGATGTTGTAGAAATGTGAAATGATTTGCTATTATTTTGTTGCTTGATTATTTAGTGCAAAGTAAACTAAGTTGCTCTTGCCCTGCTGTTCCTCTCCCCCTCTTCTCTCTCACACCACAAATACAGATTTTTTTGTTATTACTCTCCATAAGTTTAGCTGCACTTATGGAATTGGTTGTTTTCTAAGTGAGGTATCTTTTTATACATTGTAGGTTGACATTGAAGAAGCCAAAGCAAAGGAAAATGCAAAGCTGCAGTCTTCTTTGCAAGAGATGCAACTACAATTTCAAGAAACTAAAGAGTTGCTTATTAAGGAACATGAGGCTGCAAAGAAAGATGTTGAGCCAATCCATGTGATAAAGGAATTCCCAATTATGGGTCAAGAAATGATCATTAACCTTACTGCCGAGAATGAAAAGCTGAAGGTGCTTATTAAGGAACATGAGGCTGCAAAGAAAGATGTTGAGCCAATCCATGTGATAAAGGAAGTCCCAGTTATGTATCAAGAAATGATCAATAACCTTACTGCTGAGAATGAAAAGCTGAAGGTGCTTATTATGGAACATGAGGCTGCAAAGAAAGATGTTGAGCCAATCCATGTGATAAAGGAAGTCCCAGTCATGGATCAAGAAATGATCAATAACCTTACTGCTGAGAATGAAAAGCTGAAGGTAAGGGCTTTTGGAGCAAAGTATCCACCCTTCCTCCCTCTTCTTTGATGAAGTTATTTTATCACGGCATTTCTTTTTGGATTTCTGAAAGCATTTTTTGCGTTGGTTTGTTGATATTTTAGTAATTTTACATTTTGATGTTTTCAATTAGTAATGGATGTATTTTCTGCGCTCTGTTGTTCTCACAAAGCATTACTGTGGTATCTTCTTTGATGTTTTCAATTATTGATTTAGTTGATATATCTCTCAATTAACGTTTTGCAGGCCTTGGTTAGTTCTCTAGAAAAGAAAATTGATGAAACAGAAAACAAATATGAAGAAACAAATAAACTTAGTGAAGAACGATTGAAGCAGGCTTTGGAGGCAGAAACAAAGATAATTCAGTTGAAGACTGATATGCAGAGGTTACAGCCACTTATTTACTACGGTTGAGATGCAATTTTGTTATATTTGGTGAGGTTACAATGGGGGCTGGAACAGAAGGACTTCTATAGATATCCACGGCTAACTTGTGATTGGTTATTTTGTTTGAACTGTTGCCATGTTATGTCAGGCTGGAAGAAAAGCTATCTGACATGGAAGCAATGGACCAAATTCTGCGGCATCAAGCTTTGATGAACTCGCCTGCTACCAAAATGTCAGATCATTTAGATAGTGAAAGAACTCAGGTTAACATACTACGAAAATGCCAGCGCCTTAATGTTTTTTTTTTTTTTTTGGCTCTTTTGTGGTTTATTCTTACCTTAATCTTATTTATTTACTTGCAGCCGGTCGAAAATGGTTATCATGTGAGTAATCAAAACATAGTGTTACTTTAGAAATACATTGTTTCTGTGTAATCAATTGTTATAGAGACATTACTATTTCCCTTGATCACAAGGAAGAGCTCTTTCATGCAGGAAACTCAGAGTGCATCACCTGCTAAAAAGTTCGGTACAGCATCGCTGAGGAGATCCCAGATTGAAAGGCAGCATGTACGAACATTCTGAAAAAAACAGGACTTTTCTTTTGAAATCGGTCAAGTTAACTCTTCTTGTTACTTTTGGCTCCTTAGGTTGTTGAGAATTGGTAAATCTCAAGATTTTAGTTACTTGGGAGACTTAATGTACAGAATGTCTGCATTATACATGACACGTCATGGGTATGAATATGGGATATATCATCTATGGCTATTGCCTCTATTTTCTTACAGTTTGGGTGACTGGAGCGACCATCAACGGAAGATGGAAACAAAATGTTCTAGTTTTTTCAAATTCATTGGATTCTTTCTGAATCTCATTCTATTTCATAGTATGGGAGCTATTAATTTCTTGGGCTTTGCTTGAGTATGTCTCACAATGGTATCAGCCATTTTGTCATGCCATAGGATTTAGCAGTTTGATGAAATTACACCGGAATTGTACCGCTGACCTGTGTTATAGAGTTAAAATAATGCAGTAAACAAAGATAAATGAAAAGAAATAATGTCCAACTGGCCTAATGCTTTCAGCTTATTGGAGATTACCTATGAAAAAACTGAATGGTGTTTGTTTCTTTCCTTGGTTCTCCTGAAAACAAATTCGGTTGCTGATGAAAAAATAATTTTTGCAATCTCATGCCTTGTGCCTTATTGGTTCAGGAGAATGTTGACTCTCTTATCAAATGTGTGAGGCAAGATCTTGGGTTCAGTCACGGAAAACCAATTGCGGCTTTTACCATATACAAATGCCTTCTCCATTGGAGATCTTTTGAAGCGGAAAGAACCAGTGTATTTGATCGTCTTATCCAGATGATTGGTTCTGCAATAGAGGTAGTTGGAGTTACATTACACTGAGCAGATTTTTTTGGCTATCTGAGAATCTAAGGGTTATTTAACTATATGAACTGTGTAGAAGGGCCTAATATAAGACTGCAAGTTAGTGTACATACGATGAGAGAATCATGTCTGTGGAAATTATTCCGGTAATAAATTTTTTTTTTGGAGAGACTTTTCCTTCTTCATTTTTTCTCTTTTTCTGAGGCAATGAAAAAAAATGCTAGATGGGAAAAGAGTTTAAAGAAGGGCAGGGAACCAAGGTAAAGTGGACATTCATCACTGCCATTACTGTTGTTTTTGTTCCACTTTTTTTTTTTCCGTATACTTTTCTGGTTTTCTTTTTCAAAGACATAGTTGGATGGGAATTCGTTTTTCTTCCACCTTTGTTTTACCGCAATTATGTAGTCTTTATATGTTGGTGACCTTGCACCTCTTTGTAGTACGTTACCTATCGGGTAACAATAGCTGCAACAGCTGTAAACTTTGACTGTAGTCCCTCAAATTTTTTATTTTTGCCAATTGAGGAATATGAGAAGAAGCACGTCCATACATATGTATACACGGAAAAAAGAGAGTCTTGTTACTTGGACACATTATGCATATGTTATTCTCAACTTAAACGTTGAGTCAGGAAACAGAAATCTGATGGGCCGAATCTTACCTGTTTAGTATTTATGTTTATGTAGCAGAATCAGGATAGGGATGATTATTTGGTGTACTGGCTATCAAATACATCCATGCTGTTGTTCTTGCTTCAAAGGACTCTGAAAGCTACTAGTGCAACTCCAGGGAAACCACCTGCTCCAACATCATTCTTTGGGAGGATGACCCAAGTAAAGAAATTCTTGTTGATGATTCATTTCTAGTCATTTTCCTTTTTAATTGAAATGGATGTTTGACTGACTGTTCACTTCTGGTTATGTAAGGTATTTTCATGATACTTGATTGAAAATGAATAATTTATGAATAAAAATCTCAGGGGTTTCGATCATCCCCTTCTTCTGCCAACCTTTCCTTCCGTGGGCTTGAAGTGCACCAGGTCGAGGCCAAATATCCAGCTTTACTTTTCAAGCAGCAGCTCACTGCTTATGTGGAAAAGATATATGGCATAGTTCGAGACAATATGAAGAAGGACTTGTTGCCACTTCTTTCTTCCTGTATCCAGGTACACTCTTATCACAGTTGGTTCTTTCAATAGCTTGTGTGCGGATTCTGTTATCGAGGAAAATGCATTGGATAGAAACTTTGGAAGTAAATTTTTTTGCCTACAGTTATTTCCTAGTTAACTGGTGTAAAGAACCATTCCTCTAGGGTATTAACATTACATTGCAGTTGGACTGTTTTTTCAAAACTTATCTTCTTTCATCAACCAAATGTATTTTTCCAAGTTTGTCACGGTTTAGAGAGGTTGTGTACCCTGTGTGGGTTTTTCTTGTCTATTGCTTGCCACCTTTAAAGCACCGACACCCCTAGGTGGTCATCATATCCATGTCAGACATGCTTGTGACAAACACGGGCGGGGGGGGGGGGGGGGGGGGGGGGGGGGGGGGGGGGGGGGGGGGTGTGGGAGGGGGGTGTGGGGGGAGATAGGTATGGGACATGCCAAGTGGTATGTCCATGTAGTGACAATAGCATTTATGCAGGGGACATGCATGTACTTAAGAAACATATGGGGACACAGTATGTTGTCACTTTATAATTTGGAAAACATATTTCAAGGGTTAGATTTAACTTGTTACAAATTGTCACTTGTGCCTCGTTGTTGGTTTTTTTTTTTTTTTGATGGGTCATCTCTTAGTTATGAAGAAGCTAAGAAGCACGTCTACTGGCCATACATATCCACATTTGACACTAATACAATGTTAAAAATGTGTGTCCAGTTTTTTGTTATCTTTCTTTAGTCATACACATTGGAGACGCTCTGGAAATTAATTAAGAGGTTATAGTGCATTTTTGAAAGTTGGTCTAAAGTTCAAATTTCCCTAGATGTTTATTTTGTGACTTAGGAATTAGGATTACACCAGGGGTTTGATTTGAGTCCTTTTCTCTTTGCCTTAGTTATGGATGGAGTGACTATATATATCTATATAATAACTAAGCTCAGTTTTTGAATCTTATAAACATAAATCTAATGGTCTAGAGCGGTCACTTGAATCCAACGGTGGAGATCCTAGGGCTTGCCATTTTTGGGAAGATCCAAATCAATCCCTCTCTCTCTCTCTCTCTCTCTCTCTCTCTCTCTCTCTCATTCTTTAAAAAATGAAATACCAAAACAGGAATTTCTTAGATAATATGAGGTTCTCATAGTAATTCCTATGGGTAAGTGTTGATTGTGATCATTATATCAAGTAGGTATAATTATGATTATGATTTCTTCGTTAGGGACAAAATATTAAGAATATTGCAGCCATCAGGTCTTAGACCATGGATTCATGAGGGTGAAGCTTATTGAAAAAAAAAAAGAGCTTTTGGGGTGATTGAAATTTATTTGTGAGGCTGGTCAATAGTAGGGAGAGCAATTCATTTTGGTACGGACGGACATTGAAAAATTCTATGCCTAAACATGGTGTTTAATTGCTGAAAATTGTGTTTATTGTGGACAATTGATGGTTAGGATTTGCAAATGCCTTCTAATTGGTACGTAATTGATTCGAATAATCAGTTGTTGCAAATTCAATATCAAGTTGCGCCTGACCTTAAGGTTTGTGCGGTTTGCTAACACTTAGGACACACGAAGCCATATTGAATACCAAAATTTTCAAATGCCTGCGCTAGTTCTCAATGATGTCCCACAGCGTCATTTGTTTGCGTATGATATTGTGTTAGTAGATGAAACTACAAGAGGTGTTAATGCTAAATTTCAAGCATTGGTGTCAAAAGGATTTAGAATCCGAAGGAGTCAAATAGAGTAAGTTTAGAAGTAGTCAAAGTGCTAGAGTTGATAACTTACCCTCCAAAATCAGAAGTTACCAAGAAGCAAGCTTTAAGTATTGTTTGAGTTTAGATTGTTATCTAACAAGACTTCTTGTTTTTTACTTGTGTTACTCCAATCTTGACTTAATCTTGCAATCCAGGCACCAAGAGCTTCAAGAGGAAGTGCTCTGCAATCTTCTGGGCGGTCCTTCAGCAATAGTCCTCCAGCCAGTCACTGGCGAAGCATTGTTCAGAGCCTAAATGGGCTTCTCAGCATATTGAAAGAAAATTTTGTACGTGATTTTTACTTTGTACAAAAACAAGCAAAATCACTATATTTTCTTTGCATTGCACATTGACTATTGTTGTTTCAGGTTCCTCCAATTCTCTGTCAGAAGATGTTTACTCAGATTTTTTGTTATATTAATGTACAGATATTTAACAGGTAGCTGCTGCTCCCTTGTAGCTGGAATACTTATCACTGTAGGTTATCAGATTATGTTGTGTTTTAATTTTGGTATTTTCTACTGCAGCCTTCTCCTTCGTCGAGAGTGTTGCACGTTTAACAACGGGGAATATGTGAAGGCTGGGTTAGCTGAGTTAGAATTATGGTGTGGCCAAGTAAAAGAAGAGGTACTGTCTTTGTTTTAATCGTGAAAATCCCTTAAAGGTCATTACAAATTGCTGCAATAATGGACTATTTAGAAACCTAACTCAGCGATGTGGCTTCCCTCAGACTCGAATGGGTTCTCTTGCTTAAACTCAATAAGACTAAACACCTGTGTCAGCACTTTTCATTTTTTCTTTTATGTATGGCTGTACCCTTGTTCTTGGTAGTAGTATTTTTGGTCAGGTACAGTTCCACTGAATCACACACATTTTAGATCCGGGAATAATTTTTGTTTGATTTCTTGCCAATGCAGTATGCAGGCTCATCATGGGATGAACTAAAGCACATAAGACAGGCTGTCAGATTCTTGGTACGTTCTCTTGTTCTAAATGCCGCAATTCAGATACGTATGCTTTAGCCTTAGCTATATCTATGCTGTTGAACCAGTTTTGCATGCTCAATGGTACTCCTTGGCTATGGTAAAAGTAATAGAGATCTATGTGCGTGGACTCAGGTACTGTTGGAATTTTGGGGGCAGCGGAAGCAAATAATAAAAGAAAGAAACAAAAATGTTTTTGGAGATGTTGGCCAGAGCCCTACAGAGCTCCTACAGAACTTTTAAAGAATATGATATGACTTTATGATACTTTTAATTGTTTCTAGTAAAGAATATGTAGTCCTTTTACAGGACTACATATATAATCTAAAGAATGAATCACAAGTCCTAGAAGACATTACATATTCCAATGTGATTATACTTACTATTATCATGTATCTTACTATGGCTACATGCATCTCCAATTTCTAGGAGAATTGTGGATTACAATTTCCAACACCCCCCTTAATTCATAATTTTCTCAACCTTTGCCTTGGCTGTGATTTTTGCAATATGATCCGTGAGAGCCTTATTCTCTTGCAGTGCTTTAGCCAATGTGAAGTTTGCTCGGTCGAGATGATAACAATATAGCTCCTTATCAGGATAGTTGAAATCTTCAACTTCAAAATCTAGAAAATTCTTCAAGTGCTCAATTGCATTTTTAGCAGCTTCTTGCTCAGCCTCAATTTTCTTTTTGTGCACATAACTGTAAAGTTTGATTTTTCCTCATTCAACAACATTGTCTTGAAGTTCAACACTTGCCCTGAACCTTTGGCCTGCAATTTGGTAGGATTCGCAAATTGGTGGTGCCATGTGGAATTTGTCCACGATCTCATATATGAGAATCTTGAACGATATTTCAACTACGATGGTCATATTTTCATTCTCCAAGATCCTGTGAAACAACTGAATACTCAAAAAACTTTACAATTTGGTTGCGGCCGATTTTGTGTGGAAGATTTGCTACCTTTCTGGCCCATTTTTTGTGGGAGACAACTCCAATTCTGGGGTGTCGTTTGACAAACCTAATTTTGATTTTGGAAAAGCAAAAACAGGCTTCCCAACATGCTATTTGCCTTTTGGGCATTCCTTTCTTGTTTTGTTTAAAAAACTTTGATAGCAATTGGCTACCGTGAAATTTTTTATTTTGCAAAAATACTTTTTGCATTGGATCATGGTAACATATATATATATATATATATATATATATATATATATTTTTTTTTATAGAATCCATCATTTTCAAAAAACAAAAGGTTCAAGCAAAACATTTTCTGGGTTGAACACAAAAAAGTAAGGGGTAGGAATGTAACCACTTTGTTACGCCCAAATAATAAACATAGCCCGCTCTGATATCATGTTGGAATTTTGGGGGCAGCAAAAGCAAATAATAAAAGAAAGAAATAGAGATGTTTTTGGAGATGTAGAATAGAGCCCTACAAAGCTCCTACATAACTAGAATTTTACCGAAGAACCTTGCTAGTAAAGAATATGATATGACTTGATGATACTTTTGATTGTTTCTAATTAGTTATTGAACAATAACATATGATGTCCTGTAAAATTATACGGTGGAATTGAGACCCCAAAAAATAGGGTTATTTTCTCATTACGTTAAGTTATACAAGAGTAAAGAATAATTACACATTACACCCTTATCTACTAATCTATTTACATAAGAGATTAATTATAACCTAATATCACACTACACCCATAACTTAACACTGCCCCTCAAGTTGGTGCGAAGATATCAATCAAGCCCAACTTGAGCAAAATGGGGTGGAAACTCTTGCTACCAAGTCCTTTTGTGAATATGTCAGCTAATTGATCTTTAGATCTCACAAAAGGCATACATATCAAACTCTCGCTCAGCTTCTCCTTGATGAAGTGCCTGTCAATCTCTATATGCTTCGTTCTATCATGTTGAACAGGATTATGAGCAATGTTTATGGCAACTTTATTGTCATAGTAGAGTTTTATAGGACCATTATTAGAAAATCCCAAATCACGTAATAAGGTTTGGAGTCACAAGAGCTCACAAACACCATGTGCCATAGTTCTATACTCAGCTTCTGCACTAGACCTGGCAACCAATGACTACTTCTTACTTCGCCAAGTAACCAAATTTCCCCCAAGGAAAATACAATAGCCAGAAGTAGAACGTCTATCATCCACAGAACTAGCCTAGTCGGCGTTAGTAAATACCTCCAACTGCAAGTGACCATGATTGGAGAACATAATTCCTTTCCTTGGAGCAGAGTTGAGATACCTCAAGATACAATAAACTGCATCCAAATGTGAAGTACGAGGTCATGCATAAACTGACTAACAATACCCACTACATAAGTAACATCCGGTCGGGTGTGAGCTAAGTATATTAGGCAACCTATAAGTTGTTGATACCTCTCCTTATCAGTGCGCTCCCCCACATCTCCACTAAGATGATGATTCACCTTGAAAGGAGAATTTACAAGTCTACAACCCAACATACATGTTTCTTCCAATAGATTAAGTATATACTTCTGTTGGGAGATAAAAATACCTTTATCAGACCTTGCCACTTCCATTCCAAGAAAGTATCTCAGTGGTCCTAAATCCTTAATCTCAAATTCTTGAGCTAGACTAGACTTAAGGTTGAGAATCTCAATCCACATCATTGTCTATCATTATTATATCAACATAAATAAGGACAACAATCTTACCAGCACCTCCTTTGATGAACATTGTATGATATGCATGGCTTTGTTTGTAACCAAACCTCAACATAGCCTTTGAAAATTTGTCAAACCAAGCTCTAGGTGATTGCCTCAACCCATAAAGAGCCTTCTTCAATTTGCACACCTTTCCCTCAGTCTCAAAGGAAGAAAAAGCCGGTGGTACATCCATATACACCTTCTCCTTTAACTCCCCATGAAGGAATGCATTTTTCACATTAAACTGGTGAAGAGGCCAATTCAAATTAGCACGAGCTCGCACACTGTTCATCTTTGCTACTAGAGCAAACATCTCCTCATAGTCAATACCATAGGTTTGAATAAAACCCTTCGCAACAAGTCTTGTATTGTATCTCTCAACTGTACCATCAGCATTTTGCTTGACAGTGAAAACCCACTTGCATCCCATTGATTTGTTTCCCCCTGGGAGTGACACCAGCTCTTAAGTGTCATTCTTTTTCAAAGCCATCATCTCCTCTACCATAGCTCCTTTCCACTCAGATATCGTGAACGCATCCTGCCAATTCTGTCGAATAGATATTGAAGAAAGAGACGAAACAAAGGCATGGTATGAAGGAGATAAACGATCATAAGAGACATACTGGGAAATGGGATGTTGAGTACATGACCTAACATCTTTCCGAAGAGCAACAGGAAGATTATCAGAATCAATAATAGGAGGTTCAATGGGAGAAGATTCATTACCAGATGAGTCAGCTAAGGAGTCCGGAACTGAAGTAGGAGATGTTGATTGGCAAGGTGGCAGTTCACATGAAGATTTGCCCTTATTTTCCTTTTGATACATTGCCAATGTAGTAGGCCATTCACTCATCCACCAATGTTTTGTTTTGCACTATCAACAGACACTCCTCTCACTACGAAAAGGAAGTGATAAAGACCATGACCCTTGATTCTGAGATGTAAATACCTCTTCCTCCCTCATCTCTTCCTGACTGTTCCCCTCGAAGAGATGGAGTGGAAAGAGAGTAAAAAGACTCGGTTTCCCAAAAGGTGACATCCATAGAGACAAAAAACTTCCTAGAGTGAGGATCATAACATTTATAGCCCTTCTGGGTAGGAGAATACCCAACAAAAACACATTTATGAGCTTTATGACCCAACTTGCCACCAAAAGGGTGAGGAGCATGAACAAAATGCACACAGCCAAAAACTCTCGGGGGAAGAGTCAAGACACAAGAACTGTTATGGAAACACTCAATAGGAGTTTTGAAGTGGAGAACACTGGATGGTATACGGTTGATAAGATAAGTTGCAGTCAAAATCGCTTCTCCCCATAAATATTTAGGAACATTCATGGTGAACAAAAGAGAGTGAGCAACTTCAGCAAGATGATGATTTTTGCGTTCTACAACTCCATTTTGTTGTGGAGTGTCAACACAAGTCGTCTGAAAAAGAAGACCATTTTCAACCAAAAATGCCCTAAAATTCTTATCGATATACTCAGCGCCATTGTCACTATTGAGAATTTTGATATTCGTATCAAATTGAGGGCGCACCATTTCATGAAAAGATTTAAAAAAAGAAAAAAATTCACTTTTTGACTTAAGTAAATACACTCAAATAACACGAGAATAACAGTCAAAATAAGTGACAAACCACCGAAAATCTTTATGAGAGGTAACAGAGGAAGGACCACAAATATCAGAATGAATAACCATAAAAGTAGAAGCACTCCGTTTATTAATAGGTGCATAAAAGGAACGTTTATGTTTTTCAAGCTCGCAGGCTTCACAAAAAAATTGACTCCTAGAACAATGCTTAATTGAACTGAGAAAAAGTTTCTCTAAAATCCCAAAAGAGGAATGACCCAATCTACAGTGCCACCGATATAACATAGAAAGAGCTGAATTCGTATCTGCTTGCAGAGCAAGACTACATGACATGGGTGAAGGAGGTGCAGAGGTCATCCTGTGCTTTACCATTGCCAATCACCTTTCCCGTGTCCAATTCCTGGAAAACACAATGAGTAGGAAAAAAGTTCACTGAACAATTTGCAGAATGAGTAAGACTACTAATGGACAGAAGGTTAGTGGCAAAGTTTGGAATATGTAGAACTGAAGAGAGGGAAATAGAGGGAGAATAGCGAACGGAACCTTTCCCTGAAATAGGAGAGAATGATCCATCTGCTATTCTGACCTTATCCTTACCAGAACAAGTAGAGTAAGAATTAAACACAGAGGAACAACCTGTCATATGATCTGAAGCACTTGAATCTATAATTCAAGGAATAGCAGAAGAGGTAGTAAATACACTAGCTAGAATACCTGTATGAGCAAAATAGGACGAAGTAGAACCTACTATGGAAGTGGGAGTTATGGTAGATGGAGAATCAGTTCGAGCTACTAGGGGCCTAAGAACTTGCATCTCCCCTTGAGAAAAACCACTAATAGAATCAAAAATGCCTAAACCCAGTACTAAACCCAGAATTAGGCAAGGTAGCAACTATAAACTCTGAAACATGGGCCCAGGCCTGAGAATGCACGGGACAACGACCGTGTCCACCCCCTCGCCCACAAGAGGAATAGCCATGTAACTTCTAACAAAAATCCCTAGTATGGCCGGTGTTGTGGCAATAATCACACCAAAGTGACTCACGATCAATAGGTTCGCTGCTAGCACCTGACTATGACTTTCCATTCTGTGGAGGAGGATCAAACTGACCCTGAGGAATGGCAATTAAGGTAGAATGATCAGAAGTAGGAGTATGCAACATAGCACCCCTTCTACTCTCCTCCTGCTGAACAATGGCATAGGCCTCTCCCAAAGATGGAAACGGAACACGACCTAACACTTGCACTCTAATCAAATCATATTCTATATCAAAACCAGCAAGAAAGTCATAAACATGCTCTTTCTTCAACCTCTTAAGCCAGTTAGCAGCATCAACAAACAACTTGAAATCCCTGATAGTAATCAAATTCTGGCCACACTACATTCAAGTGAGCAAAATACACAGCACCAGATCGATTGTGTTGGTCTAACATACGGAATCTCTTCCTCAACTCAAAACACTAAGTATCATTACCTTGCTGAGAACAGGTTGGGCTACAGTAGTCCAAATCTTATGTGGAGTATCAAGAAGCAGGAAAGTATGGCGAATATTAGCTCTCATAGAGTTAAACAATCAGGTAATGACTAAAGATTTATGAGATTTAAATTTCTTACGTTCGACAGCCTCATCAGGTGGAGTAACATGACCCTCAATGAATTCTGACATCCCTTTGGCCTCAATAGCCAAAGTAAAGGTTCGAGACCAAATCAAATAGTTGGTACCATCCAACTTAATATGGCAAATATCCAGAGGAGAGTTATCAAGAGTCCCTACACGACTCAACTCATCCTTTGTATTAACGGAAGCTTTTTGTCTCTCCTCCGACATATTGACAGAAAAATAAGCTAACTGAAAACCAACCTTAAACTACTGAAAAATACACGAAAGGCCACAAAGAATGTGAGAAGAACAAGCCCAGTGATTGTGGAAGGCAAAAGTGTCGATTAGCAAGAAGGAGATCCAAAAAAAATACCTCAAAAATGGAAACCTAGACTGTTCTGAGATTAGAAGGCCACACCCAATAAGTTCCGAGCTCCATCAGAGGTCGCCGGATGCCCAAAAAAGCACGGCAGTGATCGGCGAACGCAGGGAGGAGTCGCCGGAGGTCAACGATGTCAGCAAAAGGTTGGTGAAGGGCTGACATCGCTGGGAAACCTCTGAAGATGGGCCGACAGCTTCAGGACATGATTGGAGAGGGTTCAACCAGCAACAAGCAACAAGTACGAGGTAGATCGGTACTGGTGGAAGGCCGACAAAGCATGACGATGCTGGTGGAAGGCCAATTAGGCACAACGATGTCTACAAGAGTGTCCTAGTTTTGTCGTTAAGCTCTGATACCATGACGGTAGAATTGAGACCCCAAAAATTAGGGTTATTTTCTCATTACGTTAAGTTATGAAAGAGTAAAGAATTAATTACACATTACACCCTTATCTACTAATCTATTTACATAAGAGATTAATTATAAACTAATAGCACATTACACCTGTAACTTAACATGTCCTTTTATAGGACTACATAGATGAATCTAGAGAATGAATCACAAGTCCCTAGAGGACTTCACATATTCCAATATGATAATACTTACTAGGGTTTTTGTTAATAAGTGCTCGCAAGGCACATGATAAAGTACTTGATAATGTTCATTAAATGAGGTCAATTAAACCCCGCTATTGTACAAAGTAGTGAAAGTAGTTGCAATATTGGATGAAGAGTAAAATTTGTTTAGGAGACCAAAATACCCCTTAATTTTTTTCCTCCACTCCATTTTATTTGTGTTTCCTCCTTTTTTTTATTTTGCCCTTTCACCTTCTTGTCTTTTGGTATCTAGGTAGTAACATTTTTCCTACAAGTACTAGTCATACACAGTGGTGCCATAGCCCATTAGCAACAAGTTAAGAGAAACAACAGGGCTTATGAAGGGTGGGTGGGTTGGATTAAAAAGTAACCAGAAACTTTTTTATTTTGCCCTTTTACCTTCTTGTCTCTTTTTTTTTTTTTTTGGTATTTTTTTTTGTATTTGTTAGTTTTGTGTCGAACTTTTGTGACTTATTAATTTGTCTCGACGAGAGGAGCTGAAAAAGTACTTTTTTTATTATCAAAACTCATGGTTTTTTTTTAAAAAAGAAAAAAAGGTCAAAAAGCTCTCTTTTTAACTTTGGTATATAAATAAATTAACCTCATTACAATAAAATGATAGCGACAAGTCAATAAACAAAAATTGTACACCTTAGTTTGCTAAACATTTAAATGAATGGATAAATAAATATATTTAAAACAAACAAATGAAAAAAAGAAGAGTTGGACTACCCCTAGCCTGCTGAAAAATGCCACGTACGAAGGACAAATGTCAAGACAAAATACCAAAAGACAAGAAGATGAAAAGGCAAAATAAAAAGGAGAGAACACAAATGAAATGGAGCGGAGGAAAAAATTAAGGGGTATTTTAGTCTCCAAAACAAATTTTACTCTTACTACTTTCACAACTTTCTATGGGGTTTAATTGACCTCATTTAATGAACCTTATTAAGTGCCTTATCATGTGCATTAGGGGCACACATTAACAAAACCCTACTTACTATTATCATATATCTTACTAAATGCATCCCCAATTCCTAGGAAAATTATGGATTACAATTTCCAACAAGTACGATTGTCGAGTGTTGGTGGACATGTACGTGTCAGACCCATCAATGCTCTAATTGAAGGATTCTCGGACTAAGCAAGGAAAGATTATCTTCCGTATTTTACCAGTTTTGCATGCTCACTGGTCTTTCTTGTTGGCAACTAACTCAATTCCCAAATTGTTCACTGGCAGCCTCCTTGGGCACACTCCTATTTAGCATGCCTTGAATTCGGTTTGCTACACAAGTGGTTTCAGCTGTATCAGCGACATCTTCATCACCAGCTCTTGGCTCCTTGAAACTTCTCACTAATATCTTCCTCTTGTTCTTCGCTAGTTTCTCATATAGTCTCCTCGCCTCCCACATCAACACCATTAGTCATCCGTTTATGCCTTGCATCCTATGTAAGAATTATTGGATCAGGCCCAACTAAGAAAGCTTAAAATAGATGAGGAATGATGTACCGCTCTCAGCGAGACAACCTCGGACTTTCCGAGCTGGATGCACAAGAGCTGACTCTACAGGACTTGGAAGCACCGCTTACAAGCATTCAACGTTCAAGACTTCCTCAATCTGGAACTAGTCAAACTAGAAGAGGTACTAGTCGGACTAGAAACAGAGTAACTCAGCAAGCCATGACCTTACACCAAGCTCAAGGACAGTACTTCCTTGTGATGAATCCTTCCCCTGTCCAAGTTTTAGGAATGGAGATGAAGGGAAGTTGACAAAACAACACAAAATAGGATATACCTCATTCAGCACAAGTCGACTTGGTAAAGTGGCAACCTTCCTCTCTGAAACTTACTGAACTGCCTCGCCCCTAACAAAGACCCTATTGTGCCCCTAAGATTGGCGCAAGCCATAGGACTTACATGGTTTGAAATGCTCACAATTTTAGCTTGATCAAAGCTCGTCCTACTCTACCCACCTTTGGTTGCGAACTACACCAAGGGTTAACCACAAAAGGGATCTTGGGCCTCAAGCAGAAGGTTTAGGGCGCTTGCGCAGGGGGATAACTCAAGCTAGTATCCTTTCCAACATTTGTCACATAATCACCTCGAACAAAATTTCAAATTTTACCCAATTCCTCAACATATATCTTTTGACCTCTCTATCACCTTGCCAACTCTCTCTCACCTATGAAGTACGGATACTGATACGGGATACGGATACGATACAATATGGATATGGCAATACGACAAAACCTAAAAAACTAGGATACGGATAAGTTGCGGATACGGCTGTGCATATTATAGATTTTTATAATTATGAGTCTCCTACTAGGCATAAGAAGTCAAAAGGGTAGTTAAATTGCTAATACCAAGCATTAAGCATATGTCAAGGACAATAGACAAAAGTCATTCCAAACAAAGAGAGTTAAAAGTTAAAACTAAAAGAGTGTAAAATTAATAAGGGGCATATCCTCCATATTAAATACTACTCCCTCCGTCCCATTTTCTTTGTCCTTTTTTTGATATTCGTGTCAGTTTTCAATCGCTTATGTCTTCTAATATGAATCTCCAAAAATATGCAATATGGATCTTGTTTGATAGTACTCGATTAGGTCTATAATACAAAGTTTTCGAAATTATGAAAAACATTATAGATTGTGAGATATAAGCGTTTAAAGATCGGCACAAACAACCAAAATGGGATGGAGGGAGTAGTATATAATATATTCTATATCCTCCACCAGGACCAACAATTTCGTGTATATATAATATATGTCAGTGTGTGTGTGCCAAATATAAAGTAAAAACTAAAATTAGAGACGAAAAAACAGGGAGTATCCAGACCAATGGGGGGGGGGGGGGGGTGTGGGGGAGAGAGAGAGAGAGAGAGAGAGAGAGAGAGAGAGAACCTTGGAGAACCAGTCGTAATCTAGGGTTTGGACTTTGGAGTAGCCAACTGGTCCTGCCTTCACAGGATATCGACACCAATCTCAAGATGAGAAGTCGAAAAATATTAGGGCTCCTATCATAAAAATACATAATTTATAGTGTTATTACAGTTTCCCCCTTACAGCTTCTACTTATATGTGTCAAAATTTTCATTTTTGACCCCGCCGTATCCCAAAAGTATCCTGATGTATCCCTCGCGTATCCAAAATGTATCCGAAAATCAAAACATTTAATTTAATTACAGGATACTTATTTTCCGTTTCAGATACATATTGGGCACGTATCCGTATCTGGGAAGTATCTGATACCTATACGTGACTAGTTTCGGAGTATCCGTGCTTCATAGTCTCTCACCCTTGCAGAAGGAAATCCCCACGCCTCTTAATCTCCTCGTCCAAAGTCTTGCCATTTATGATATCTCAACACATCCTTCAAGCTCTTCAACCTATAAGGCAGAGACTCGTCACCCCTTGGTCTAAACTGTCCAAGATGGGGTTACATCTGACACAACGTAAAAACCTCTAGTGTATTGCTCCACTGAAAATTGTTATTGCCACAGAATCACCTTTTCTGAAGCAATTAGACCTTCAACATTCACCACCAAACCCTCTGTGGCATAGGTAGACACAAATATATGGCTTTGTAGTTGACTCATCCCCTGATCAAGAAAAGGCACAATGTTCGCATAATATTGCTACTTGCTAGCCATGCCACCATGGTGCGAGTCGTTCCACTCTTTTCTTCCATCTGCAATGGTCTCGAAACAAAAGGAAACGAAGCAGCAACCTTGAAACGCCCTAAACTAATATTGGGAATAAACATTATATAGGGATGATTATGATATTATACCCCTTTCAGGACCTCTTTCTCACTAATGTGATATTACACCCCATGGCAAAAGTCATTTCATGTGGCATTTCACTTCAAACGCATTACACACATTGCAAGGCTAGTGCTTGTGCACTCCTACTTGGTCGTATTAGCACAAGCACTGAGGGCCTATTGTAGGTATACTGCTCCCAAGCAAGTCACGCGACACGTAGAAGAATACTTGAAAGTGTTCCTTGAAGCACATCCACCTCGCTTTGAAGGATATTCTCCCTCACCTAGGCTTCTGTGCCATGTCTCCTCAACCTAACAAGACTGAAGATTTAGTCCTCGTCAATCTTGAAGGCCCCCTCGCTAGCATTGGGCTATGAGCAGAGCTCAAGCAGCCCAGTGGGACCTTTGAAGAAGATCTGCATTAGAGGCGAAAGTTAGAGGCTTGTCCAGGCATGGCGATACCTCAATCTCAAAATAGATGGACCATGACACAAGATGACGAGAGCAGATCACCTTGTCATATCACTAGACAAGATCAATTCTGGTCGACCTGTTTAATGCCCGCATAGTGCACCTTCCATGATGTGGCATGCACAAGCACGCAGAACACCAGAGAAATTACTTCCCATGAGCCTGTTGTGGCATAGTACGACCATGATCTCCACTTCTTTTACACCACTTGTCAGAGGTCTAGGAACGTGTGCCATAGTGCCACCTATCCTCAGGTGCATAGTTACCTTATCCTATAAATGTGGGCTAACCCCATGGAACAATAATCATAACACCATCATCGATTACATACCTTTGTAAAGCTTTGTTTCCTCCTGCTTTCTCCATCAATTTTTTTTTCCACATTCTCTATCACTCTCCTCCATTTGCTTCTGGAAAAGCTCATATCCATTTCATTTCACTAGACAATTCATGGATGTTAGTCATGTTACAAATAAAAGCATGCAATTCAAACCATATGTTTAGATCGAACTACTCGTTAGTAAAGAAAAAGGATCACAACCATTTTTCCCGCTGAAAAATTCGATTCTGTTGAGTGATGTTTTATGCTCAAATGTATGCGGAACGCAACCTGATGCTTCAGACCAGGGTTTTAAATAAAGGCCGCTACGTGACGGGATTTTGGACCTTCGACACCCTTATTTACCTTTGTATCGGCTAAAATATGGCCATATCACCAATACCGTTACGTTTCCCGATACCGCAATTTGAAACACTGCTTGAGACAATGAAGCCAAAACCACTACGTAAGATTTCAGGTTCTCAGTCGTCATTTTGGTAATGGAGTTATTTAAGTGGATTATCCTTTAGTTACTTTTTTGACCTGATTCATATGTGAAGACATTTTTGCTCCAATGTTTATTGGTCGATTCATGTTATGAATTATATATGCAGGTTATACATCAGAAATCACAAATTTCCTATGATGAAATTACAAATGATCTCTGCCCTGTAAGTTTTTATTGTGGTGTGCTCGTTTTTATTGGTTAAGTGGTGGATAACCTGTGGTCCTGAAAAGTTTTGTATGAAAGAAAAAGGAAAACACAGTTGTGGGGAAAGAATTGCATAGTGGGAAAGATTTGGTTAGCCTGTGATCCACCCACCTTCTCGTGACTCTCTTGTCTCTCACATTGATGCTTTCTATTTCAGATTCTTAGTGTACAGCAGCTCTATAGAGTATGCACGCTCTACTGGGATGACGACTATAACACTGAAAGTGTATCCACAGATGTAAGCTAAAAGAAGCGACAAGATTCTTTGGTTCTTCGAAAGAAGAACTATCGTATTGTACTGCAATTTGTTTATTCTTTCTTGTTTGGTATTTTTAATTGCGGCACACTTCTGTGCTCCAACTGTCACATTGATCAGGTTATATCTAGCATGAAGGTACTAATGACAGAAGACTCGAATGATGAAGATAGAAACTCTTTTTTGTTGGATGACAATTCTAGGTATGAGGAGGGGGAAAAAAAAAAGCCTTACATGAAGCAAATTATATTTGAAACTAATTGTGCTCTATAAATGCAGCATTCCCTTCTCCGATGATGACCTTAGCATTTCAGTCAAAGAGAAGGATTTCTCGGACGTAAAACCTGCTGCTGAACTTCTTGAAAATCCAGCCTTCCAATTTTTACAGGAATAAGGCTGTTTTCGATTCTTTTCTTTCTATGATGTACCTCAGATTGTTGAAGATAAAAGGACAGGACTACTCCAGCCAAATGTCACTGTAAATCCGCAAGTAGATATTCAATTAATTTTTTTCTAGAGGGTCGATCGCTTTAGGGTAGCAGTAGTTGCAGAGATCAATAGAGGGATGCTACTGGTCTCCCTAAAGTTCATCTTGTAATCAATTAGATTACATTTTGATCTTAGTTCAAAAAAATAATCTCTTGTAATCTTAATCTGTAATAGTTCAATTTGTAATTAATTAGTAGTACATGGTTTCTTCCCTAGGGGTGTCAGAACTACCTATTGGCTCATGGCCCTGCTCGATCCAATGGTCCACCTGGACTCATCGCCTAGCGCATTCTGGTGCGCTAGGTGTACGTATGTCTCTAGCTGTGAAATGTATGTGGGTTACACATGCATTGTGTGAGACTTATGTGCATAAAACAATTTAAAAAACACGTGTTTGGTTCCCTTTCCGTAGAACTAAATATAGATTGTATGATTTCTAGCTTTACAACATAAGGCTGTTATTCCTTTTATGGTTATGTGCCCATGGTTACTCAAATCTGAAATTGGGATGAGAGCAAAGGAAGGAAAATTGAAAACAAAACTAGGGGAAAAAACAAATTTTAAACCTGAGAGATGTAATACTAATGTCACGATTTCTCATGTTATCCTCCTGTGACGTAAATGGGATTCATCGAAGTCTTATTGATGTTGGGAGTTGCTTATTTTGTAGACCTCGGTATGTAAATAACTATGTTCAAGTTGTTTTGTCTATTGCCCATCCATTGTGCAAATGGGTGATTCAAAAAGTTTACGTAGTGTGGGCACCGTAATAGTGAGAGTCCGAATTTGTTCACCTCCCATGAAAGAGGGTGAACAATACCCTTCACTCTATTGGCTTTTACCATCTTATCGGCTCTACGCTAATCCACTCTAACCTTAATAATAGATAAATTGTTAAAAAATAAAAATAAAGAAAGTGGGTTTAAGAACATACAACTAGGATGATACACAAAAAGGGATGGTACAGAAAACAGAGGTGTCCGGTGAGAAGAAGAGAGCTTGCGTTCAAAAACGACGGGGCCTTGCAGCAAATAAAGTTGCTGTGTCTTGGTTGTTCATAGTGGGTGTTTGGGATTCTAATTTTGAATGAAATATCTAAATAGAACTGGGAAATTTGATTTTGTTTTCACAGTATTAAGAGAAGTAGTTAAAAAATAAGAAAATTAGCGGAACGGGCCAAAGTGCATTCATGATATAGAAGCAAGTGAGAAGAGAGAAACAATAAACGGAAAGTCGCTCAATAGAACTTGAATGCACACACTGGAGTGCATCCCATTTATCGAAGCAAGAGGAAAAAGAGGATTTGAACTCAAGTTGCTCAATAGAACTTGAAGATGTTGAACTTGGACTCAAATCTTCTGTAGAACTTGCAATCAAACCGGCTGTAGTTCTTTGAAAGCTCTCGTCTGCCAAAGAACAAGCAAATCGAAGTTCGGAAGTGTCTGGAGCGAGCCCAAGTAGTATAGTTAGTTGATTAGAGTTGAAGTGGTGATCGCCAAAGCGCCAGGATAAGCGGTGATTGCCAATTCTTTTCTATCATATAAGATCCATATATATTGCATATTTTTCAAAATCCAAATTGAAAGATCTATAGACATAACGAGCAACAACGATTGCCAGTTAGATTGTAAATATGCATATGGCGGTTGCTAGATCTTAAGCAGCGAATGCGAGTTAGATTGTGTTCAACGCTAGACTTTTTAGTAGTCGTCAGAGATTCTATTTGACAGAACCTCTGTTCTCTTGTTTTCTGTATGTTTTCCTTCTTCCCTTCCCCGCATGTGATTTTATTCCTTGTTATCACCCTTATCTATCCAATGACAAAATCAATTATTTGCAAAATCAATGAATAAATTGAAACGCTTCATGTGAAAGGCCAACCGTTTAGTTAGGCAAAGAGGGGTGCCTCCCGAGAATAGAATCTCAATTTGGTTTCTTGGTTCATAAAACCAAGTGGCAAGTCCAAACAAACAAAGTGTGTCGCAATGAGCACTATTGGTATAGACATACTATTTTCCATGTTTAAAAAAAAGTATAGACATACTGGAACTGGTGGTTGTTTGATAAAACTGAAACTGAAAGCTGAAAAATTAAGTACTGAGAGCTGAATGCTGAATTTTGTAAGTTGAAAAGCTGTTTGATAAATATATTAAGCACTGAATTAAAAAATGATGAAGTAATTTTACTTTCAATTCTCTCTTAATTTACTAATGGTTACAATATACTTATGGTAATGGTAGAGTGGTGATTGTGGTGGTGGTGGTGGTGGGTTGGTGGTGATGGAGCGAGGGTGGTGGTGGTGGAGTGGTGAGGGTGGGAATGGAGTAAGATTGGTGGTGGTGGTGGTGGCGTTGGAGTGTGGTGGCGTTGGAGTGATGGTGGTGTAATGGTGGCAGTGAATGGTGGCGGTGGAGTAATGGTTGTGCAATTAATGGTGGCGTTGTGGTGGTGGTGGTGGCGGTGGCGGCGTGGTAGCGGTGGTGGCAGTGTGGTGGTGGTGTAGTGGTGGTATCGGTGGTGGTGGAGTGGTGGAAGCGGTGGTGGTAATGAGTGTTGGCGATGGAGTGGTGATTGTGCAATGGTGGCGTTATGGAGGTGGTGGCGGCAGTAGCATGGTAGTGGTGGTGGCGATGTGGTGGTGGGCTGGGGTGGTGGTGGTGGTGGTGGTGGTGTAGTGGTGGTGGTGGCGAGTGGTGGCGGTGGAGTGGTGGTTGTGCAATAGTGGCGTTGTGGTGGTGGCGAGTGGTGGCGGTAGAGTGGTGGTTGTGCAATAGTGGCGTTGTGGTGGTGGTGGCGGCGTGATAGTGGTGGTGGCGATGTGGTGGTGGGTTGGAGTGGTGGTGGGGGTGGCGGTGCTGGTGGATTGATGGTGATGGTGGTGAAGTGGTAGTGGTGGTGGTAGAGTGCTGGAGGTGATGATGGTGGTGGAGTGGTTGTAGTGGTGGTGGTGGTGGGAGTGGTTGTGGTGGTGGTATGGTGGCTAAATACAAGTATACAAATTCAGCTAGAATTAAGTAGTTCAAAGCTACTTAATTTTTTTCAACTTTTTAGCCTATATTTTAAGTAGTATTTAATTTGTTAAGTAATATAAAATATGGTTATCAAACCTAATGAATCACTAATTATTTAATTAATTCAGTTATAAATACTGAATTCGAGTTATCAAACAACCCCATAGTGTTTCACATATTGGCCATCCTATTTGCAAGACCATTGCCCTCACGTGCGGGTATCCAGAAAAGGGTAATTCAAGAGCTAACCCACTATACCTAAAGTCCAAGCCAAGTGGCGACTCCGAGTTATTTTCTAAAAGCATTATGCGCTCTCAGCTGCTAAATCCATTTTTCATATAACACAAAGTTCTTCCTCAAAATTACATCGTAATGAACTTGGATCCCTTGACCTGACTCCCCCTCACTATCCTTCGAGGCGAAAAAGTCCCACGGTCAAAATCCTGGGCGCGACAAATAGTCAATAATCATGACACATCCTCTTCAAATATCAATTGTAACAAACCATCATGTATTCCAAACAATGCATCGATATTTAGAAGGTGCCAATAACCTTATCCGGAACAAGCAACCAACGAAGACGTTCGTCCCCATCTCTGATCAAATCAAACGCCAGATGCCTGAGAAGAGGGATGTCGTTAGGGATGTCATTCTCACCCGACTTAGGTGAGGCGATAGGGTGATAGAGAAACCAATTAACCCCTGCCGACTTAGCTGAGACGTTTCAGGGCCCGTCTAGTTAGGTCAAGGGAAAGCCTTCTGGGGCTTTCTCCTAACTCAACTTGATGGCCTTGGCTCCTTCATGACTCCGATGGATGACCTTGTAGTAACACCTTTCCGAAAAACCCACGCTCAACAGGGTGCATCCGATGGCCAACAAGGACAATGACCCTTGTAGGCCATAGCCGCATCATCTAAGTTTCTGCAGCCTGGCCTTCAACTTGAAAACCCTCCTTGGTGGAGTGATTGCAGCACAAAGAAAGAGCCAAGAAGAAGAAGAAGAAAAAGCTTCAATTCTCTTCATTTCTGTCACTCGAAATCAACCATATCCATCAATTTCCTTCCACCAGTTTACTTTTTGAACAAAATGGCCCAACCCCATTGCAATACAACTCATTTTGTGTACATGTGCAAGTTTCAGTGTCATGGCCAAACCAATTCCATTATAGCTCAAAAAATGAAACAAAATTTTCTTTTTTGAACGGCGAATTTTTTTTTATTAATCTTTGAAAGTTAACAAAGACTGATGGCAGCAAGGAGAAGAGCGAATTTTTTTTATTAATCTTTGAAAGCTTACAAAGACTGACGGGGATTATTTTTTATAGATTCACTCCAAAATTTGTCTTTCAGTGTCTAAATTACACACAACACAAGCACTAAAAACCCAAATTTGGAGCACATTTATAAGAAAGAGGAGTGCAAAAATTGTTTTCCTTCAAAAGTTTCCATTGTAATCCTTTGGTTGTTGCTAGTTGACAGTTGTTATCCTTTCTTTTGAATTGTAAGTTTGGCAAAACCATCTTTGATGCTGGGATAGTGACACCACCACAAACACCATTGCTTCATATATCCACATTACACAAAACACTAGTTAGTTGTGCCTAAACATCGTAAGAGAGGATGCCTTTATGTCTGATAGTACAAAGCAGACTCCTTTCATGTCATTTCAAAGTCCTTTCTGGCTTATGTTCCTTGTTGAATAATTTGAACTTTCCAAGTATATTATTAGACCTATAACAGATTAGTTGCTTTCTTAATGTTTTCCGTTACCAAATAGCTAGTTAACCTGTTAAATACAAGAGAAGAGATATTTATTTTATTGACTTCAATAATAAAATTAATTGTAGGGAGAGAGTCTAACTATGGAAGGAAATCATCCTGATTATAGTAAAATCGTAATAAATAACAATCAAAAGAAAATCAAGAGAATCATAAAATATCGTAATCATATCAAGATATAATTATGATATTATATGATTACTATATTCTATCAAGCAAAACAGTATAAAGCCAAAAATTATGGAAAGTGCAGATAAAATTGGGAAAAGTAGACACAACCCCCATTTCAACATCCACAATCTCTTTCAACCCTGTAACTTAATTAGAGCTCTTAAAACACCCTAGGATAAGTCCTTGTAAGTGCGCAATATGGTTTTTAATGGTAAAAATATTGTGCTAGTGATTGTTTATTTGTGGTGGATCCGATCAATTAGCAAATGTCTTGTCTCCCTTCTGAATGTTGACCCACCACCTAAAAAATATATAGTGCAATTATTACTTTGCCCTGTTAACTGCATAAATGCTTGTCTTTTGAGTTACTAAAACATGAATATTATGGTGTACTTCTCCATATATAGGTTTGGTACTGACCCTTGTTTTTTCTTTTTTCTAGCAAATCATCAGGATCGAGTTTGTTAGAGATGAGATGCCATGGCGCGCGTACGCCCTTGAGTGTGATTGAAACTATTCATTAAGATCTTGCTTATGGATTTGGTGCGCATAAACTTGATTTGACCCGCCTAATTGGTTAATTGGTTCCTCCAATTTGATTTCATGGTTGAACTTAATTTCGAATCGTTCTTGTGACGTGGTTACATCTAACCATCATTTTCATACCTTGACAACATATAAAAGAACCAACTAGGGCTAACTCAATTTTCAGGACTCTTGCATCTCATTAGGAGGTTAGGAGTCCAAGTCTCCCCACCTGCGTGTGGGTGTTCTTCCCGTAAAGGGCTTTTCTTTTCTTTTATTAATTGTTTCTACCCTATAATGGGCTTATTTCTTGTATTGATTGAGTTGTTGAACTTGGTTGTCTTGTCGACTCTGACAATTAATGTAGTGTCCCAGGTTTGTAATCTGTACTTCGTATCTGATGTAAAATGATCTCTTCTATCGATTGAAAAAAAAACCATATGAAAGAATTTAACCCTCTCAAACCTCTTTTATATGTTTTTTGTTAGCGTTTGGGTGCTTTGGGCTTTAATGTTGGGCTTAACCCCTTATGTTTGGACTTTTAGGCCTTTTTAAGTGTTTGGGTTGCGTCTTATTTACGTTTAATGTTTTATTTGGGCTTCAAAGCCTCTTAGGTGTTGGCTTTGGGGGTTCTTCCCAGCCGGTCCTATGGGAGTAGACTTCTTCCCTCCAAGTCCTAGCGCACAAATCAAATAAGTATGCATATCTGACTAGGTCCTGGTCATATATTTTTTCCAAGAATACCCTTTCATCTCTCTCTGTCCTTTCTCACCTCATTTTTCTTTCATTTTTTGTGTGGCCCATGATCCTCGATCTGGTCCCTTCCTCCGCTGGCTCAAGGAGTTCCCTAGCCTTCTCCACCTAGCCTGAACAATGAGCGCACGACTAAGGACTGGCCGGGGGTTGCCCGGCAAGACCCTCTGGCGAGAGGATAAGTATGTGCAAAAAGAGAGAAAAGGGACTAGGGTTTTGAGTGGGTCTTTGCGTGTACCTCCAGGGTTGTCATCCTTCAGTATTTATAGGGTCTCCTTGACTTGCTCTCCAAGCACGGACATGCGCCCTGCACGAGCCAAGTGATGTCAGAGTGACGCCACCAAATGGATCTGATAACCGTTTTGGTATGAGCTGGCCCTCTTCACGTGCACTCATCGTTATCTTTTGGGGTAACCGTCTCAGCACGTGGGGTGACACGTCACCACAGCTAGCCGAGCCCCATACTTGGCCGAGTCTAATGGGCAATTCGGTTAGAGGCTCTCCGCCGAAGCCGTTCTCCCGAAGGTTGCCGAGCCCAGGTGACACACTCCTGGCACCGCTCATGAAACGAGTGCAACGCCAGTAAAGATGAAGCTCGGCGCAAAGCCGAGCCCCACTCTAGGTACGGCTCCAAAGACCATTTACAGACAGTCACGTTCGGCCCGCTACATTTTTTTTTTGTAAAATTTATATATTTACTTCCTTAAACACTGATAATTTTTAATTGTTAATTAGCAGTATTTTCAATCCTAAACCCTAATTTTAACCATTAATTAGGAGTGTTTTTAGCCCCAAACACTAATTTTAACTGTTAATTACCAATGTTTTAACTCTTAATTATCAGTGTTTTCAATTTTCAAACCCTAATTTAACTGTTAATTTTTATCTGCTAATTTGCAGTGTTAATTCACATGCTCAATACACAAAAAATACAATTAACCATTAATTCATAAGTTCAAAACACAAAACCTCAATGCTCCATACACCAAAAACACAACTAACAATACAAAAAAACCTACATATTACACCGACATCCAGATCTGAACCAAAACAAAAAATAAACAAATCTAAATTGGTTCTTTGCCATCAAAACTCGAAATAAACCATAACAAACTCATCGTGACTTACATGAGATCTGGCGGAGGCGGCCGCTTTCACCATCCATCAAACAGTCTGACAGGCAGCAGCGGATGAAGATGGTGGCGGGGGGAGAGGAGATTGGGTGGATTGTGGCGGGACCGTTTTCACCCGTCGTTGGTGAGGATGGTGGCATCGCTGGGCAAATGAGATCTGGGCGGCAGCGGCGGATGAGATCTTGGCCATTGTTGGCGACAGGCGGCGAGGGAGATCCGGCAGCGGGGGAGAGAGGAGAATGGGGCGGCAGGGGGAAGAAGCGAGGATGGTGGCGCCGCCGTTGTTGGTGTGGGAGGGAGGGGCAGGAAGGAAGGGCGGCGAAGGTAGGAGGGAGGGCAGCGGCGACGGGGGGAGGGGGGGAGCTTTGGGAAGAGGGGAGAAAAATATTTATGTTTAGGGTTAGGTATTTATAAAGATGAGGATCAGGGTAAATTTGTAATATTACACCCACAGGATTTATAAGGAAACACAAACGCATATAGGACTTGGTCGGCCATAAAACTGAAAAATAGGACCGCCTGTCATTATCCCTTGGCTTTGTCCCTTGGGATGTCCCTTTGGTTGGCACCTTGCCAATCAAGAGTTTGGGTCTCGATCGAATGGGCATTTGTTGCCCTTCTCCTTACTCCCATCAGTGTTTGTAAACTTTCAAAGATTAATAGGAATAAAAAATCGCCGTTCAAAAAAAGGGGGGGGGGGGGGGGGGGGGGGGTGGGGGTTGGTTTCATTTTTTGAGCTATAA